>OZ026589.1:10763755-12036255 GCA_964020215.1 Aurelia sp. 3 sensu Dawson et al. (2005) | reverse complement strand
CAATAGAGCCGAACCGGATGTTTACATTTGCACGTTAGCCAATCAGATGTGACCATGACGTCACGCAAACAAAAGAATCGACGTGAGAAAGTACCCCTCATACATAGGGGGTCGTACACGCGACTATTAGGTAAATTCAGGAAAAAATTATATTTTTGAACTCTGTACTAACATGTTTAAATTTTTCTCGCGGGTATTTTTTAAAGAACGCTTAAATCCAGAGAAAACGGCTTCTGAGTAAGGACTATCATTTGACGTCTTGATCCCTAACAAATAAGCCCTTCAAAAACGACGTAAATTCATATCAATGTCATCCTATGTTCTAAATATCATCGAAAATACATTAACAAGGCAATGGATGTGTTTTAAAGGGTACTTAACTTTTATTACTGAGGCAGTGGCGACGGAAAGGGTAGCATATGATACCGACCGCAGCTCCTCCCTCATCGTTGCGTTCCTAGGGAATCAATTCAAAGCAGCATCACATCTGAAGTTTCTTTGCTGAACTTTAATGATTCACTTTGTCGATTTCGTTTGATTTAAAAATAAGCCTTGACTTGTGCACGCCCGCGATTCTGTGATCTTTATAGTGATTTATTCAACTTATGTTTGAAGATTGGCCCATGGCTCTATAATAGGTCAAAAAGATTACTCACGTTTTAGTCCTTTTCGGAATATACTTTCGATTGTTTCGCAGAATGGTGCAATGAGAGCATTATCATCAGGCATTGGGTTTCTTCCGGATTTCTTTATGCTGCTTGTTGCAACTGGAGTAAAATAACACCACAGATCTTTAATCAGAAAAAATTACAGCTTTATTACTGCACTGTCTAAGTTTGGAAGCATGGAGACTTATAAGAGAGATTCAAAAAAGTTGAAAACCAACCTCTGGCAGCGATCTTTCAATGCACATATTCTGTTAGAAGAAACAGCTTATAAGAAAGTCAACTCTCAGATCGCCAAAAATTAAGAAGGTCCAGTACTGGGAAAAATATATCTTAAAAAACCTTTAATTTTGGTAAAGGAAATCCTTCACATAATTATACTTCAGTTTACTTGTTTTCTGCGTCAGATCATTGGGATTGGAAGGTTACTGAAGTAACACCTAAACATCGGAAATACCTCGAAGTACTTTGGTTTGAAATGTTTACCAGGGCAAAAGGTGGTGAACATGAAGATAGTTAACGAACTTTTAAGAAACTCACTCTGAGTGCTGGAATTCTGATGATTTTAAGAATCTCTCAGTATTAGTCAGAATCCTTAGGTTCTTACAAAAAATACGCGTACTTGATAGATGGTGGAATCCCTTGAAGGGGCACTTTAAGATAGCCTTCGGGGGCAATTTACCTTGTAAATATAGACAGTTATGTTGGCAACATGCAAGGAACTCAATATAAATTGCTTTTGCTTTCCTTACCAGCCTCAATTATATTAGTTTTCACACAGTTGCAAACGTCAGGCCTCAACTTGGTTTGTGCGACCTTGTTTGAGTCATCTCTAAAAATGACTGCCGATTTATTGCAAAGGAGAGGCAAACTAAATGCTTGCTTCAAAACAGCACTTCTATTGTTTTCTAGCAATGAGAAACTTAGCTACTTTTTGAAAGAAGAGCCTTTTGCATTTTATATTCAATCTTCTAACATTCTTTAAAGGGCTGACAGTGTTGTCTTCAAGATTCAAAATACTATTAACCTTTCGAAATGTAGATGAAGCTCAAATAGAACCTTAGAATGCTTGCTTTCAAAAGGTACATTGTTGCATAGCTGTTTCATTGCTTGAGAGCAATAAAAGTGCTATTTTCCCCTTGATCTGCCATGAACCAACAACCACTTGTACAATTGACTCAAACAAGGTCTCAAGCTCAATAGCAGCCTCACATATGAAACTGTGTAAAACTGTGAAAGTTCAAGCTACATCATCTCCACAGCAGTCATACAAAAGGAGAAAAATTTTCTGGAGCACCCTTTAGTCCCAGAGAGATATCCATACTAACATAGATGTTGGTTAATTCTGAGGGTTTTTATCCTTCAATAAAGACACATGAAGTACGACTTGCTTTGCTAAATATTGTCATTTGTACATCTACAGGATAACTCTTTCGGAGTGAATGGGGCTTAAGAAGTGCCACACGAAAGACAAATGCATCGTTGCGTCAGCAAGATCCGTTTGGAAGGCATGATAAATGAAATATGAAATAAGGATCAGATCAACGGAAACAAAAGTTGGAGATATGACATCACAGCATGGACAGGCATTGACATAGTTTCCATGAAATCTCACGCGGATCGAGAGCTGAGGAAGAAACTGTCTCACATTAGTGTGCATTCTGACGAAGGCAGACATTGCGGTCAAATATGAACCTTGGCGACCTATTTTCACCTCGTGGTTACAACATCCGAGGCTACAATCTGATAGTATTTGGACAAAAGCCAAGTATTTTTGCGTCACTGGCTAACTGTTGTCTGCAGAGCTATCATAAAGCTAGATACCCAACCTAAATTGCGCTAAATGCATCCCTTAAAGGTGATCTGAAGCGAAAAGTTTTATTGATGCAGATGAATGGCACTGTTGAAGGAAGAAGAATGTCATTAAAATTTTTTTGATACCTTGTTTCATCTTCGAGTTATCCACTAATTTGTACGGTTGGCTGATGACGTCATTTTGTTTGCAAAAAGTACGAGAAAGCATACAAGGTTGACCGCGTTTCCAAAGGGAAATAAAGTCAACGACCTTTACTTCACATGAAATGCCTTTCTAAAGGTCACGTCAGTTGATGAAACAATGTTTGTTGCATTTATTCTGCTCAGCTGAAATGTCTCCTGAAACTGTAACCTTCCAAAGATCAGATACAGCTTCTTTCCATATAGAATCATGATAATTTGCAAACAAAATGACGTCATCAACTGACACTTAAGCTCATTGAATAACTTAAAAACGAAATGAGATATCAAAAACATTTCAGCAGGATTTCTTACCAATCGACAGAGCCCTTCATTTGCATCAATAAAATTTTCGCTTCAGATCACCTTTAACAATAACTGCAGAAAGGACAGCTTTTGCCTCATTCTCACTGACACAGGTAAACACAAATGGGGCACAATTGCTTTGAGGCACACTGTAGATACGACAAAAGAAAGCCTATATAATTAATATCTAGCAGTTTTTGAGGCAAACCTAGGTTTTTTTCTACAACAGAGGGAACGTTTATAAAACGAATTCGAGAAGCCAGCATTGACGGAAACATTGCAATGCATGATATTTCTGTTATGACAACTATACAGAGCAACATTATTTTTCACTGCTTTGATCTGCCAACTGACAATGGAGAAATTAGCAAATTTCCAAGCGATGTGGTTTTGCAAAACGGCAACTTGCTGCTCATTGGAGCTGAAATCAGAATTGCCTTTACCAGCTGTCTATGTTTGATGATGTTATTCATCTTGTCAAGCTCGAGCTTAATTTCTAAAGCATGATTGACTTTTTGATTTAGAATTTCATGACTATACTGATTCTTTCAATTGATTTTCTTAAGTTATTGAAAAGATTAGGAAAAACAATGAGGCAGGTGATACATTATTTCTGATGTTTAAAATGTCTCAGATCAAAGGAAATATTAGTTCCCCGGGGGGGGTACTTCACTGTAAATTCATACGGGGGTGTGCGCCGCAAGGATTTCTGTTACGACCCAATCCCAGAAATTTGGTCCGATATTGATACCCAATCCCAGAAAATATGTCAGATATTGATACCCAATCGAAGAAGTAACAAAAGCAATTCGACGTCAAAAGGATAAGGGATAGAGGGCTGGGAACGGTTATTTTGGTTCCAAGTGGCCATTGGAACGAGGTTCTGATCTGAGGACGTTTTTCAACACAAAAATACTTGAAATCAGTTCACCTGAAACTGACCACGTGTTGCTCGAAAATTTATCCAGTTGTACTTTCATTCAACACCCATTACAGAATTTTGAGTAACCCCCAATCCCAGAAAATTCCGAGTGAAAGTATGCCCCAATCACAGAAATTTTCCAGTAAAAGGATACCCCAATCCCAGAATTTTCAGGCCAAAAACTACCCAAAACTGGCGCACATCCCCGTCTTACCCAAAGTGAAGTACCCCCCCCGGGATTAGTTCGCTCCTTAAGTATAAGAAATTTCATAATCAGCCTTCTTTATTACGCCAGTGAATGTAATTATCTGATTTGATTAAATAATTGACAATGATTCAAAATTGCATTTGATTCAAGTACGTATTCTGTCCTTCCATGCTTATTTTTCTATTACTCTCTAGTGTCGTCATGTTGTCTTCCTCTGCTGTGAACTTAACCCTATCTGACCTGGGTTATTTGAAACAATCGATGCCTGGGGGGATTCCGCCCCCTGTTTATCTCTGTGGTTACTTGAGCTATGGCAACCAAATTTGACACAAAAGTTTTTTCATCATATAAACAATGAATTTTTGAAACAATAGTTTAAAGGGAATCGACATGGTTAAAAGCAGGCCTGGGCCAGGTCAAAAATATAAACTATTTTACTCGACAATTTTGTCACATCCGGTTTCATTGTGTGGCTAAAGAAACAATGGATTTGTGGGCGTTTCTCTGGCCTATTTATAGTGGCTACGAGCTATAGCTATGTCTATTCCCTTTAATTTAACGTTGTTGTTGTTGTTTTTGCTAAAGCATAATCAATGAAATGAAATGAAATATATAGTTATTAAATATATTACTTTTCGTAAATAAATGAAATATATAGATCAAAATAGGTGTAAATTCATAGTTTAGTCTTAACTGGACCAATTAAAAAGAATAAAGAGAGATACAATGTATATTTTTCACAGAGTGTGGCAAGACAACTTGGTTACCATGGAGGCAAGGCTAAAAATAGAGCACCAAAATTGATACAGTTTCATTGCTATATGATAGAAAGTTGAACTTGCTAAATCTCAGAGGCATTCAGCAAACACGGCAAAACGTATAAATGAAAATATACGAGGGGGGAATCCGCCCCCAGGTCAGAAAGGGTTAAATACCTTTGAAAGCATGCTGTACCTCTCCTATGTCACATGCATGAAACCTGCCTTTCATGGGATGAATTCTTACTGCCGTTCTAGGTTAACTCCCTGAAGAATCAACCAAATATTTGGTCGCGTTCCCATCTTCATCGTTGATTGATTTGCTTTGCATCAAGAAGTTGCGAAAGACAAAAATCAAAAGACTCTGGTTTGGAGGTGACAGAAAATTTGATCTTTCTATGGTTAATATCCCTGCTCTTATAAGATCAGTATCGATAAATGAGGTACCCATATTCAATTAACTATCGAGGAACAATTTTGAGTATGATTTGCCATTGCTTAAAGCTAAATCACTGGAACCTGGAATCAATTTTATTGGGACATCCGTTACTAGTACTTCATAGCTGATGAAATTTCTTCTAATCATTCCGTGATAAAGTCGTCTCAACCAAGTCTATTTTTTGGGACATGCATTAAAGAGTGGCAATGAAAAGGTTGTTTCCTTGAAGACCAGGTTGTTTTCCTGGTCTTTTCCGGGGTGTTTCCGACTCTTAGGCAGCAAGCTTTGCAAGTGAGTCTCGTTTCTTATCCTCTGCCTTTAAGATCAGCATGTAGCATTAACATGGAAAGACTTTGACGAGAAAAATATGAATCTAAAATAGTTCAAAATCTACATACCTAGAAATTAATATTTCAAAATGTTGGGCAGATGGTTTATGCTGAAGTTAGATATATTAAAAATTAACTCCTTCATTTAAAGCGAAGATGAGTTGTTAATAATTAAAATTTTTGCACAAATATATTTAATAACATTATTGATTTACTTAACGTCTCTTTCGCCAAAATTGAACTTGATTGAAAGGAGTGACAACAAAAGAAACACAGGAGCTCCCACAGCCAACCTCAATATAAATGTTCGTTTCCAAGCTCTTATATTTCACCATGAGTCACCAGAAAATGGTCTAATCTTAGGTCCAATGACTTATTCAACGTTATTTGATTTTGGTGTTAGAATGTTAGAATATCAGTGTCAACTTCAAAGAAATAACTTCAAATCAATCACAGCTCAGCATGGCCAATGCCTATCTGAACATTCGATAAGATCCCGAACTGTTTCGTTTCACCGGAAATTTCTTTTGAGGCTGACTTCCAGTTATTTGTTAAAGACCCATTGCCAACCATGATCCTTTGTGGCACCGAAGGCGACTTTCGTGTTATCTGAAAGTCCTTTTTGACCTAAATCCCTTTTGTCTTGCTTTTCAATCGGCGCACGAAGGATCATGGTTAGCAATGGGTCTTTAAATGCGATAATGATTTAACGTTGTTATGTAATTTCATGCTCCCTTGGTATCCTTACGCAGTATTTTTGTAACTGTAAGTATTTTATGAGCATAAATATAAAAGCAACTTCCAATTGCAATGTTAAATTCAAACATCTCTTCATCGCTTTGCTCAATGGAGCGGGTGACCAAATAGCCTATTTGCGAGATGGCTGAAGCCTGCTACTCTAAAATTAATCATCAACTTGAAAACTTCCATATTTTTTATCAAACTTTTAAGTTTCTTCAATGATAAGACTTAGATATTACATGCACAGCGAGAACCAGATGAACAGCAACCCTTTGGGAAATCAGTTTGCATGATTTGTGAATTCATTCTCAGCCAGGAGTGATTTGAAAAGTTCTTCCAGCATAGACCTCAAATCTTTAAAAAGGTGGGTGTTAAATTCAATTACATTTTTCCTTGAATTAAAGTGCTTGAAAGGAACTTTTAATAATTTGCTGTAAATCTGCCGTGGCAATTTTTCGATACCTTGATTACTTCCAAAATGGCGGCATTTATCAATTTAGAGGCCGTTGTGCCATCAAATTTCCAAACCCTTAACCAGAAGAGCTGCTTGCAACTTTAACCTTCATAAAGTCATGATTGTAGACCTTCATAAACTATTATTTCCTTCAAGATTGTATCAATTTCTCTCGAGTAATTTAAGATTTACGAAGATTTTAATTTCCTAAAAATTTTTGAATGAATTTTTGCAAAAATAATCAAAATACCATGCTTCCTTTCACTAGCGCATATCGCCAGCGACCTTAATTGATCCCGTGTGTTGTACCCTAAATTATTCTTTGGTAATTTCGTACCTTATTGTCCCAAACCATTATCTAAAACACACTTTACACGTTTCTCTTTGTTTTCCCTCAAAATTTTCAAAGCCCTTCAACGGCCACTTCAGTAAGAATCTCTGAAGGTCTACGATCATGAGTTTATGCAAGCAGCTCTTCTGGTTAAGGGTTTGGAAATATGATTGCACCACAGCCTCTAAATTGATAAATGCCGCCATTTTGGAAGTAATCAAGGTATCGAAAAATTGCCACGGCAGATTTACAGCAAATCATTAATGTTCCTTTCAAGCAATTTAATTCAAGGAAAAATGTAATAGCATTTCTCACTGAAGAGGCCGCCGAAGGGTGGTGACAATTTTGAGGGAAACAAAGAGAAACATGTAAGTGATGGTTTTGAACAATAAGGTATGAAATTACCAAAATATAATCAAAATTCCGCCATTTTGAAAATAAGATAATCAATTTGAAAATAATCAAGATATAACAAAATTGCCACGACAGATTTATAGCAATTACCTAAAGTTTCTTTCAAGCACTTTCATTTAAAGAAAAGCGTGGATGCAATTTTACGCCCTTACAATCTCTTTAAAGATTTGAATCATTAGAGCCCTGTGCTAGGTCTGCCCAAAAAATAGATTTTCCCCTTATAAACTTCTTTGATTCGCTAAAATTCATTATTGCATCATCGTGATGTTTGTTGCTGCCGATAAGTTAGTATATATTTGCTTCTAAATATTTACGGTGGTTAGAAAAGAAAAAAAAATTGATGTAAAAATGGTTGAAATATTTACAATACATTTTACCTAGCAAATTTGATATATACAAGTTAAAAACACCCCTAATCATAGTGGCAGGGATAACATTAAAATATCGAGTTGACCTTATTTCCATAATAGTCCCAAATTTGAAACAAAACAATTTGTATGCAAAAATGCAACGTTGAAAAGATACTACAATCCTGGCCAAAACAAGATGGGACACAGGAAAATTTCGGTGTTTTCTTGAGTTTTCGTTAAACATCTTGCCCCTGTAAACTCAATGTTGAGATGGTCCAATGCTACAAAATTAGTGTACGAGATTCTAGAACTTTAAAGATCTCTCAGATTTTTCGAGGATTTGTTAGATTTTTTCCGGGACTTTCAAAAAAGATCTTTGAGATGTTTAACACTTTCAGTTTATTGGCCTTTCGAGATTTTCTAGCCTGTGTTCCAGACCACTTGAAAAGAAAAGTAAGTATTTACTTCTCTTTCAAGTTGTTTGAAACACAGGCTAATATTTTCGAAATCCTAGAGATTTTCAAAGATTTTGGAGGCTGTGCAAGATTCCTAAGGATTTTGCAAGACTTCAAAGATTTTGCAAGATTTTGAGGATTTAAACGATCTGTGAGATTGTCAAAGAAATTCCGAAAGATTTATTATGATAATTTGTATCAGATTTTGGAGGAAAAATCTGGCGTTTTTGAGATTTCAAAAGATTTTCTGGATGTTCAAAGATTTTTGGAAAGATTTTGAGATTTGCAAGGTTTGCAAAGTTTCTTCGATTTTTGCAGATTTTTTTGAAGATTGATCAGAGTGTACGAGATTTTTGGAGTGATTCGCGCTTCGTTTGACTCAAGCAACGTTGAAACGGGGGGAGTGGGGGGGGGGCATGTAATCACAGACCGAAGTAAAGTAATTTTGAGACTTGTCCCAAGTAAATTTTACCAAGATTGTAGTAAATGAGAGTTACTGTCCACTTGGTCCTTAAAGGCTGATTTCCAGTCAGTGGAATTTTCCAAGCGGGCGGAAATTCTTTTGTTTGCGAGAGAAAATGTCGCTCTGAAATTGAATGGATGGTTACGGCTGAGCAACTTTTTATTGTCTAAAATTCCGCCCGCTCGGAAATTCCCGCTGACTGGAAATTGGGCTTTACGAATGTTACTGTTACCTGTCCGTATATTTCGACTCCAAATTTCACCAGGTACGAGGTAGTGCTCTTTGGACTATATGGCTCTAAATTTCTTCTTCAAGCTCTGTTCGGCTCTGTTTGTGTGCCTGTTTGCAAATGCTTCTATCAGTTTAACGGTTTCGCGCAGCTTTTTCCATTCCGTTTTTGGGAGTATCATCAATGATACTGAACTTGAAGCATTGATAATAATATGTGGGATTCATGTTACTGCCTATTTGCATTCTTCATTTTAAAATTAGAACAATGGCTTTTCAGGGCGTAGAATAAGCCCGGGGGCTGCCTCGGGGGCTGCACTACATATATTTCAGGTACGGGGACTTGCCATCGGGAAGGGTATCGATTTCCAGAAATTGGTCTAAACGGTATAATTTTTCCCAATTTTGGGATGAGGAACGGTACCGATATTCAAGAATTTGGTATGAAGTATAACGTCGGATATACTTTTTCAAAAAATTTGGTATACACGTTTTTTTTATAAGAAACTAGGATCAGGCCATAGTACTAAAAGTTTCTTAATTTAACAAGAAATGTTGTCCATTTTAGTACTAAAAGTTTCTGAATTGGTTTCTTATTCTATGAATGCATGAATTGTCAATATGGTCGCTAACACTGCTACAGATATGCTTCTTGATATTCAAAACATCATATAGGAATAAACAGTGTTCTGTTATGTTGAAAATACAAATGGGTTAGATAATATTGCCCAATAATAAAGGTTCAACGATCTATTTGCTATAAAATTCATGCTTTTAACTTTGAAAAGTTTCTTAGCACTTCTCAGACATAGTACTAGAGTTTCTTAAAATTTTGGCCATCTTAGTACTAGTTTCTCATAAACCAGTTTCTTATAAACCAGTTTCTTATAAAAAAACGTGTAAGGTCGCGTATTCTTTAAAAAAAATTGGTAGAAGGAACGGGTATGCTTTTGAATCCTCGATGGCACGTCCCTTACCAAGATCTTGTCAAGTGCACCTCTGGGAGAAGAAGGACGATTTTCTGAAAAAAATGCATTCGGCACTTGAAACGAGAGAGGGAGAGAGTCCCGAAAGAGGGCAATTAGTTCGATATCACAAGTCGTCCTTTGAAAATTACTTCTGTTTAAAGACAGCATGTGATCAAATTGTCTTTCAGTTTGTATTGGCAGTCCCATCTCATGATATCCTAATCCCAAAACAAAAATCCCATCCCAGAGTGTCCTTTTACATGCTTTTACGGAAATCCCAGATGTCATGCTACCACTGTTGGCCTAATACAATTTCGAACTCAAATTTGTTGACATTTCTTTAACTTCTGTAACCTTTGAACAAAATAATATCACCTCTTTCCAACATACGGCTCAAATCCATTCTTGAAGGACAAAAAACGAGAATATTTTCATTAACTTGTGGTTTCCACGGTTGGTGTTACGCATTGTGCAGTCATATTCAGCAAACTCAAAGAGCAGGGAATGTTTCAGAGAATGATTACCGATCTGGACAAAGCTCTTCAACAATATGAACACTGTTTGAAACTGCCAACACACACAAATATCAATGTAGTTCCAATCTATAGGGAATTTTACCTTCGTGAAGTGAATTAGATCTCAACAAAAAATGCTAGCTCACTCTGCAGGTGAAATATGTATGTAGAGAAACCCATGAATTCATTGAACAAGAAATTTTTTGCCTAATGCTTACAGGTTCACCGAGCAATGAGCATCAATCACTTCCGTAAATACGAAACAAGCATGTCTGTAACCTTGAATTGAACTTTTGAGCTGAATTTATGGAGTTCACTCAAACAGTGAAAAAAATAGAATCAAACCAATGCAGCATAAGCGATTTAGAGCGTTGACTTGAAAAAAGCTCATGTCATCGCATAGTTTCTAAAGGGATTCCAAAGCTATCACAACACCTAGTAAGTGGGTATAAATGAAGGAAGAAACTCGAAGTTTTGAGCTAAATTTCGAAAAAGTACTCCTCAATCGAAAACATGCCAGATCGTGGCCTGTGTAAAGCATTCAGTCGACAGAAGTTGAAAAACGTTTGTAAATGAAAGATAGAGACCAGGTTATATTTTTATGTATTTTTATGATTGTCTGCAATTACCTGCTAGCCTTTCCAGTAATATTTCGTTGTTTATATCCATTCTTCTCATTTTACCATCCAGCACATCAATGAATTGATTCCAATAAATTTGAAGATATGATTTCGCGCCACCAACTCATTTCTGAGCTTGTTTCAACCGGTTCGTTGATTCCTCACACCATCTGATTTTGAAGGAACATGAATTATTTAGACGTCGTTAACAACATTTTAAATCTTCCAACGGTTTCTATTCTTTGCGAGTATAAGCCTTGATTAACCACCAAAATAGGTTCAATGTACGCATATTCTTTATGGTTTATTCGTGTTACTATTCCTCCAGACTAATATTCGTACAGTTTCTACTGCACAGTGCCGGGTTAAAGGTTTGCGGCTGTACGCAAGTCAGAGCTTCATTGTTTGTAAAAAGCTGAGTGATTACATGTGGCGGCTACTGTAACCAAACCATATAAAACGTTGTTTGGTTTCTTTTCAACAAGATCTGCTCGGTTTTAACATAGTCTTTTGAACAAAAGACTATGGTTTTAAGCACATTTTCTTTTATGATAAACACAGGTCCAGGGCTGGCGGACAGTTTCTTAGAATTTTGGTCATTTTGCTAACAAAAGTTTCTCACATGTTTCTTATATTTTTGATTACGGAAGTCTGGTTGATATAGTTTTGTAAAAGGGCTTCCTACCTAAATACTGACAAAGTTTCAGTTTCAGTTTCATATGTTCTAAATTCCACTACATGCAATTTATGAAATAACTAAACAGATAAATAACTAAACAAAAAGAATATAAGATACAGAAGATTTGATACATGAGCAAAGAAAGAAAATAATCAATATAACATGCATTGAACAAAGCAAAGACTAATCGAGGAGAGAGCAACCCCTATTTTGATAGTATTTCATATGCATTTGATATGACTTTCAATAGAGATTATATGACTAGAACGGGTGTAGACTGATGATGATGAGTCCCTTGTATCCCTGCGGTAAACTTTGCTCAAGAGGGATTCATAATGAAAAAGTGAAAAACTTGGCCCTATTTTCTTCAATCACCAATGGAATTACGAAAGAATCACGGCTTCGAATCTCCATACCGTAGGAGTGTTTTCTTCAATCTAATCGAAAAATCTATCGCGTTTACACATTAACAATAGTAATTTACAAATCTCGCAATCTGATTGGTACTGGGGGAATTGCGAAGTTTGGGCCTAAATATGGCCAAGTTTTTCTTAGTAATACTATGAGTCTCTGTAGACCTTTTCAAAGAGGTCTGGGACGACGCGCTACTTTTCTGGAAGATGGCGGATACACGGGAATCTTCTCCGCGATGCTCAACTGGAGTTGCAGTGAGAAAAGTTGTGAACAAAATGTGGAATTTAACTCTACTTATATGGTTCATGAAGACCAGAGGGGCTTCAGCATGAAAACAAATACTTGCTTATCACATCAACGCAATGTTTAGCACATTTTACGAGGAGGAGACGCTTATACCTTCGAGTTGTTTCAGCGAAGTTTGGACTTCGTGATGACCTCAGACTCGGTCAGATAAACTTAGATAAATTTAGATTTCTGTTTGCGAGTTGGGCTTATCCCCCGAAAACTGAAGGAATACGAGCAGTCGTATGTATCGAGAACTGTTAAGAAACAAACAATGATTCAAATTTCTTCTCTCCAATGCTAAAGTTACCGACCATGCCTTTCCAAATCAATTCAGCTAATGAAAAGTTTCTTCGATCTTTTAATTTGTTCACATGCACCTAACAAAGTTTGGAGTGTTTTGAAATAAAGGATTTCTGCATGCACTCGTAAAATAAGGCTTACTTACCTGCTCCAGACAGCTTAACTTGCACAAGATTCTCACTTACTTATTATTTGTTAAGATAAGGCTCAAATCCTTACTGGTTCTCAGAACACGCGGAAATCATTCAACCTCACGAAAATCAGCCAATGGCATCGCCACTTCAAACCCCCTGAGACAAAATCGGTCGTTTGAGCTGATGCTTCTAGTACCCTCATAAAAACTGAAATGGATGCTAAAATATTGCTGTTATTTCAAAAATTTTTTGATAAATCGGTTGCAGAGATATCCGTCCAGAGTTGTTTACATGTTTAGGCAAATATCTTATTTGGAGCCAGAGCTACGAGCGTTTACTGGCCAAGAAAAATTGACTTTTCTTCGAAAATTCAGATAAATTGCTAGAAAAGAGATATATCGATGGAAATTTCACAGATTATGTATATAAACCAGGGCAACAATCCAGATGCATTTTTTTCCAAAGATCTCAATATATTTGACAAATTTCAGTGATTTCCAACAGCCAAGGAAAATGGGCCTACGCTCATCCTGGGTAGAAACCCATTCTCGGGCTTGGAATCGGCCAATTATACAAGCCTGAGTAAGATAATTCACTCACCGTTGACTCCAGCACCCATGTGAGCTCATTAATCCATTAAATTAGGGTTGACTTCGACAGAAAGCAAACAGATTTGTGCAAATTTGAAGAAGCTTCCACGTTCCACGTTATGTCGACCAATGCAACAACTCTCCACTGTTGACAAACACACGAGGCAGTCTGGTATTGCGACTCAAGGGTAGTATTATGTCATTGCCCTCCTGAATATTTAAAATGAATTTTTAAACTGTTTGAAACATGAAATACCATTGTTTTTGAAAAGATTGCTTTTTAACGTAAAGGGATTTTGGCATTTTAAGTACTCTCAGGAGGGTCATGACAAAATACTACTCTTCAACCATGACACCAGACTGCCTCGTGTGTTTGTCAACAGTGGAGAGTTGTTGCATTTGTCGACATAACATGGAACGTGGAAGCTTCTTCAAATTTGCGCAAATCTGTTTGCTTTCTGTCGAAATTAACCCCAATTTAATGGATAAATGAGCTCACATGGGTGCTGGAGTCAACGGTGAGTGAATTATCTTACTCAGGCTTGTATAATTGGCCGATTCCAGGCCCAAGAATGGGTTTCTACCCCGGAGGGGGGGGGCACTTCCATGTTTTCGGTACCGGGTATGTGCCGCTGGACAGGGTATAGTTTTCACCATTCTTGCTCCCGAGCTGGGTATCGTTTTCTGCAAAAATGCTCCCAAAAGGGTATACTCTTTTCAAATTTTTGCTCCCAGACAGGACTACAGTGTATTTTCTTGATCCTTTGCTCCGAGACAGGGTGTGGTTTTTTAGCCATTTTGCTCCCAGATGGGGGTATTTAAATTGAGGAAAATGCTCCCAGACAGGGTAAAAATCACAGCACCTCGAAGGCACACACCCGTACATATTAGGAGCAAGTGCCCCCCCCCCGGGGTTTCTACCCAGGATGAGCGTAGGCCCATTTTCCTTGCCCGTTGGAAATCACTGAAATTTGTCAAATATATTGAGATCTTAGGAAAAAAATGCATCTGGATTGTTGCCCAGGTTTATATACATTATCTGTAAACGCTCGTAACTCTGGCTCCAAATACGATATTTGCCTGAACATGTAAACAACTCTGGACGGATATCTCTGCAATTGATTTATCAAAAAATGTTTGAAATAACTGTAATATTTTAGCATCCATTTCAGTTTTTGTGAGGGTACTAGAAACTTCAGCTCAAACGACCGATTTTGTCTCAGGGGGTTTGAAGCGGCGATGCCATTGGCTGATTTTCGTGAGGTTGGATTATTTCCGCGTGTTCTGAGAACCAGTAAGGATTTGAGCTACATCTTTTATTTGTAAAAACTTTTGCTCCGATTGAAAAGTCAACACAAACTGCACAACTTCTCGCAACCAATATGTCACTAAAGCCCCGTTAAAACGCTCTCAACAATTCACTGAACATCGCTCAACATTTTTAGACACCTTGTTGAGTGATGTTCAGTGATGTTGAGCGGTGTTCAGCGATGTTGAGTGGAGTTTGAAAGAAGTAAAAAATGTTCAGTTGATCAACGCAACATTTCTATTGTTCTAGGTGTTGTTGAGCTATGTTGAGAGCGTTTTAACACCCTATCCAACAATGTTCAGTCGGCGCAAGCGCACCAGACTCATTCTCCTCGCGCCAAAAAGAGAAAACGAAAGAAAGTTCGAAACACATCGAGAGCTTAGTGTAAGTAGGTGAGAGAGAAGTCGAAGTTCATGAATCGCTATGGCAAATCGCTACGAAATCATGGATGCAGTTGGCAGTGAAAGCAAATAAGCAGCAAGACAGAGAGCAGGCTTCTGAACAAGAGCAGGTCGATCTTGGGATTGAATCGTTGCGCCTGAAATCCTGCAGTAAAAAAGTTATCAGTCAACTAATTTCGAGGGGGAAGAAAGCTAAGAAACCAACAAGAATTGTCAACGAGGGCCATCGCTGAACAAATGTTGGGTTTAATTGCTGAGAGCCTTTTAACACTCCCACTCAACACCACTCAACATCACTAAACATCGCTCTACAAATGTTGAGTGATGTTCAGTGCTATGTTGAGAGCGTTTTAACGGGGCTTAAGACTTTGCCTCCAAACAAAACAATATACTTATTACTTTAGCAAATCTTTGACTTTGAACCTCTTCCACATTGTACAATCAAGAAACGACTAAATTTTTCTGTTTTCGTTCTGAAATCCACGAGTGTTTTGTCGCAAACCAATTTCTTTTTGTTTCATCCAAGAAGCAGGGAACGAAATGACGAATACAAATTTGATGAGGAATGTTTTCCCGCCAAAGTCTCTCTTTTGCTAACTACGAGGCTCAAAGGGTCTAGGAGAGGAAGGAGATGTTTGCCCCTATGCGTTTGTACCAAAAGTGCCTTCGTGTAGGGCAATAGATAAGCTCAGTTTATTCATAGATACAAATCTAACATTGGCAACTAATTATCATACAATCCAAATTCAACGAACTCGAAGAAATAAACCTTTCCTTGTAAAATATCACTTCAATGTGATAACTAACTCTTAAGTTTGATGTTGTAAGATTTTACGGGCATTTCTGGTCCTTTGAATGCACATTAGTTGGAGTTAATGTCGGTTTTTGTTGCAGTATGTCACCCACTGCAACTGCATTTTAACGTTTGCAATGCGAGGGGGATTCCCCTTCGCAGCTTATCCGCCATCTTCCAGAAAAGTAGTGCGCCGTCCCAGACCTCTTTGAAAAGGTCCACAAGACTCATTGAAGCAAGGGGACGTTCCAACGGTAGATTTTCGTTTGCCGGATAGCAGAAGCTCGATTTTGTTCAAATTTTTGGCAAGATTTTTGTCCCTGTTTAGAATCTGTTTGGTCGTGAGTCCTTGCAAGACAGAAAAGTACTATCGAGGCTGAAAGTTGAAGAACACCTTAAATGTAAGTCAGTAACATGTGTTGGTGCTGGTTGGTGCAATCCAATGACACTGCTCTGCCTAGCTTGGAGTTCCTTTGAGTCAGTTTTCCATGGAGGAAAATCGCTAGAGTAGCTCTCATTTTTAAAAGCGGTAAACCAGACGACCGATCTAACCACAGACCTATATCGGTGCTCCCTGTTTTAGCCAGGGTCTTTGAGAAGCTTGTTTACAACCAACTCTACGCTTTCTTGGATAAAAACAAACATCTGTTTCTAAATCAGTTTCGCTTTAGAGCCCTTCATTCTGCCGTCACTTGCCTTCTTAATAACACAGATGACTGGTATGTGAACATAGACAATGGTAGATACACCGCAAATATTTTTATTGACTTCAAAAAGGCATTTGATACCGTTTAGATCATGATATTTTACTTGGAAATTTGTGAAAGTATGGTGTTGATAATCTAGAACTTGCTTGGTTATCATCCTTTTTAACAAACAGAAAGCAATATTGCAAAGTTAACGGGGTTTCTTCAAAAACTGAAGACATCAAATGTGGTGTCCCAGAGGGCTCCTGCCTCAGTCCTCTTTTGTTTCTGATCAATATCAATGACCTTCCTATTTCTCTTAATAATGATAAAGTGACGATGTATGCAGACGATACTAGTATTTCCCACTCCTCTAAAAATATGGAAGATATCAATCAAACGCTAAATGGTGAACTGGGCCATTTGAAGCAGTGGCTAAAAGGCAATAAGCTCTCCTTGAAGCTCTAGTTGTGGGTTCCAAACCCAATATTAAGAAAGTTACTGAAAAAGTTGTGACGCTGAAATTGAAAGTGTAGAGCAGATGATAAAATATCTAGGAGTAATAATCAACAAACACCTAAACTGGGCTGAGCATATCATGAGTATCCGTACTAAAGTTTCCCGTGGAATAGGGTTTCTGAAATATTCCAGAAAATTTTTAGCTCGAAATACCCTGAGTAAGATGAATAGGGGAATCGTAGAGCCTCATTCACGATAATGCTGTTCCGTATGGGAGAGCTGTGGGGTGACCAGACTGCAGATCCTTCAAAAGCTGCAGAATCGAGCAGCTAGGATTGATACAAGAAGTAATTTTGATTCATCTGCTAAGCCATTAATACACAATCTAAAATGGCCAATCATAAGTGATATCATTAGCAGTGAAACTGCCACAATCATGTATAAAACGCTAAATGGTCTTGCTCCAGAATATCTTTCCAAAAGGTTCGTCAAAATTTCTACTCGAAATATCAGGCAACTGCGAAATACTGAAACTGATCTTTTGTTCCCTTTGAGGAGAACGAGCAATGGCCAGAAAGGTATATCATTTCATGGATCTAAACTATGGAATCAGCTCGACTATGACCTAAACAAGGCACCCTCCCTTGCCATGCTCAAACGAACATTAAAAGAACACTTACTTTTATATTCAGTTACCATATTTTTCATTCTTTTTTTAATTGTTTGCCACGGCCCCCTGAAAAGCAGTCCTTTAGGACTAACGGGGCTACAGTGCTTAAAAAAGTAAACATAAAATAAAAATTAAAAATGAAATGAAATGAAAATAAATGTAAAATCCAACTTTCGAACTGTTTGTTGAATTGGCGCGTTATTTTGCAATGATGTCAGAAATAATTTTATGGAAATTCTCTGAACTTAGTAGTTCTGCTGACTAGAGGATTGAACGGAACTGGGTTTTACATCAGTCCTTACAGAATTCATTTGCATGATTTCTCTTGATTGGGTGGTAGTTGGAAATGGAAGCATTTACGATGACTGCAGTACAGTAAAAACCCGCACATAAGAACCTTCATTTATTAAGAACCTACAGCCTGAAATGATACATTTTGTACCCGATAAATAAGAACCATTTCAGCCTGATATTTTAATCAGGTTCTTAATAAAGGGTATAAAATTTCATTCTTTTATTCATTGGGAAATAAATTCAGCTAGGACGAGAAGAGTTTTGATGACTAAATGGACTCATGGCAGGACCTAAGGGAAGACAAGGAATTCTTCACCAAGCTCTTAGACAAAACTGGTTGTCTGATGACTGTGGATGGGTCAGGAGATGAGAAAATTCAGGACTAAAGGACTATGTTTTTTAAGGCAGAGCTTTGCGTTGCTAGCCATGTTGCCATCATGTTCACCTTCAACTATCCTTTGTTTTCTGGCATTTGTTTTGAACCTTATGTTAAGAACCTACACCCTGATTATGGGATGTACCTCATAGCATAAGAACCTAAACAGGCTGAGTTCAAAATGTTAGGTTCTTATGTGCGGGTTTTTACTGTACTTCAGAATATGGATGAAAAGGGTTGCCGATTTTCTCACCAATGGGCCTGTTTCACCTTTTATCGGGGAAAGAGTGGTTTTGTCATCGTTTGAACGTTGGCTCATGCAATTACAATAATTCCGATTGGAGGCAGCCCTGACTTACTTCTTCACACTCGCTTTTAGTAAAATGGCTTATAACTAAAGAGCAATGACCACGATTTGAATCAAATGAATTTCCAAATCTAAACGAGCAAACTTTTGTGGCCAATGCTAGTGGCTACACACTTGGGAACAAAGATGCTCCATAGATTTCTGATTATTTTTGGAACTTGAAAAAATGTTTTCAAAAATTTATCTGTTATTTACCGTGCAACATGTCTACGTCTTGGCAAAAGTATAAATCAAACACACGAACACATTCGTGGGTATAAATATTGAGAAAAATGCTGCCAACAAATATTTGTCCATATTTAGATAAAATGAGTGTTTCTCCCGTTAAGAAAGACTGTGATTAACGCTGTCGAGAATTTGTTACAGGGAAAAATACTGGAAAACTTCGAAACGTCGAAAGTTGCAGATATATCGAATCCACCTGATGATGAAGCTTGATATGAACGAGAA
Organism: Aurelia sp. 3 sensu Dawson et al. (2005); assembly: GCA_964020215.1. Taxonomy (NCBI): domain Eukaryota; kingdom Metazoa; phylum Cnidaria; class Scyphozoa; order Semaeostomeae; family Ulmaridae; genus Aurelia; species Aurelia sp. 3 sensu Dawson et al. (2005). Next base: position 12,016,884 of record OZ026589.1, on the reverse strand, counting down.
AGATAAATTTTTAGAGTCCTTTCATCAGACTTGAAAAACAAATAAAAGAGAACCATTCATTAATAGCACATTTGATTCTCCTTGTTGTTGCAAAATACTTCCAATCTATTACATTATTTGAGATAGCTTTTATTGTCCAATAATGGAATTTGTGACATCCAATCTTGCATTTAATACTTCTTGATCCTACAAAGAAGGAGATCTCATAAATTTCATTTCTCTGTTAAAGTAATAAGAGACAAACAAAAATTCAGTAAGAAAAAAAATCAAAGAAGCCTGAGAGGTACGCCACTACGTGTATCGATTTGGAAACATTTTGCATAACCAAAAGCCCTTTCCTTTAGCCTTAAAGCAAGAATTACTCATAAGAAGCGTTTTTCCAGGTCTATCTAGTCCACTGTAAGAAGTCTGGAAGTCTATTTCGTCAAAAAGAATTTGACGAAATAGACTTGGGGCTACGTAAGAAGCAACCGCAATTAAACAATTACGAATTAAAATACAGTAACTCCATCAATTTCTACTGAACACAATTCTTTTTTTATTGTCAATGCTAAAGTCTGCTTTAAAATTCTTCACATTTGCCAATGTGAAATCTGTTTGCTGATTTCTTGGCTCATCAATTTCATTTCCTGAATTTCTATTTAGCATTTTCCAACCAAATTTCTTCAAGATATCTCCTGTTATTTTGAAGGGATAATAATTTTTTCGTGGACTAGTTTTGAAATTTAGTTCGTTCATGATCATCCCCTTTGTAACAGTAACAAGATAGCTGCATGAAACTTTCAGTATGGCTAGCAATAAATATGGCACAACTTTCATATTATTGCTTTCTACGATATTACATCATTCATCATTTCACACACGGTAAGAAAGATTTAAGTATCAAATATAGGATTACACGAGATTCTGGTTTCTGGTATTTCTCTATTTTTGGCTTTCAATCTCTAGTTCATTCATTTGTTCTGAAGGGGGCTAATTTAGCCCACCGACATCTGAGGATGCTCAAAAAGGCCCATTCCAGATAGGGTCAAAGAAAACATTTAGCATGACGGCGTTCCACACAAAGCACTGGTAATCGCTGCTTTATCGCTATCGTTAGACAAAACAATATCGTTACAATCTTTGTTTTTGACGTTTTGTTTTGTTGTTACAACCACATAAACTCTTGCCAAGAAAGTGGGAGCCAGGAGGCAGAGCAGGAAGGAGCATGACAATGCGGATAAAGAAATAAAAGTTGCCAGAATCAGATTTTATTTATGTCTATAAAAGAGACAGCCGTTGCCATCTTGCTCATCTTGCTCTATTGGCAGCCAGATAGCGTCACATTGTAAAAAAACGTGGAAAGTAGTAAATTTGAGAAAGCTGTGCATACCTTTTCTTGGCCTTCTTGGCAATAAGAGGCTTGCAGCATTGATGCTTGATATCATTGAGACCTGTATCATCACCTCCGCTATCTCTTACTCTTGTGTTAATCCCACAGATGAATTGAAATTTAGGACATTCCTTGAATTTGCTCCAGGTTCCCCATTCCTTCGCCTCACCTTTCATATTTGCATCAACCTCTTTCCATGTGCGTCCATCCCTGCATTTGTATTCCACATTATCTAATGCTGTATCATCCCTGATCAGTCCAAATCCTTTGTGCTTTTCAACATTTTGTCTCCAGCCACTAAGAAAGCTTCCTTCAGGGCACATGTAAGGTTTCGGTGACCACTCACCCTCGGTGCCAGTTTTGGAGCAGATATCTGCGCTGTCACATTTGAGACACACAGCATTAGCTCCTGAATCATCACCAGCACCTTGCGGTTTTTCGGCTCTCAGTAAGAATCCGTTTGCAAATATTCCATTCTCACAACTCTCGATTCCACCCCAAGTTCCTTGCTCACCACGATCGGAGTCTTGTTCTAAAACAACTCCAGGCATCCATTTCAGTTCTGCAACGAGAAACAGTCGATAAGATTAAGTTGAACTACATTCCCAAATAGAACTATACCTGCTCAAATTTTGAAATTTTGGTCTTTTCGGGGTCACGGAAAATCGGAAATGGGATGGGAGATGACGAGTTTTCTGTGAGGAGCTGCATCTAAGATGAAACGATTTCAAAAGTATGTATCATGCTTGCTATATTTGAGCTCTTTTAGCTAACTAGTTTTGGAGCATATTACTAAACTAAGAATATTTTTGAGCAACCTATCTTTCTTCTTGTTGCTTTATCTAAACAGGCGAATAATGCCAAAGCTTAGTCTTGCGACCTTGTATTGGTGACTGGTGGAGAGTTTACACAAAATTTCATTGTTAAGGCCCTTTCGCTAGATTTGAAAATTCTCATACAGCTTCTTCAAAATTAAAGCTTTTAAGAAAACTAGCATTTCAAAATATTTGGCTTGCAGGAGGGCAATATTTCATAATGCTAAGACATAGACTTGTTTTTGATATAACTAAAAAAATCAAATGTTCAAAGACAAACAGTAAAGTCAGTTTGCTGATTTTTCAACCATTGAGACATTGCCATGACTCAGATGAAAAAAATGTTGGCAAAATCAATTTCAAAAGTGCTAAAGTGGAGCAAAAAACTTTGCGCTTTGGAAATGCACCAAAAAATTTGCCACAAACATTTCTTAAACATGAATAGAGCCCTACGATATGTGAATGAAATAAATTAGATGATTCAATAAAAAGTGTGGGATATGGTATATAAAACCGAAATTTACAATGATGGTGTATGCATGAATTCTTGAATCAAATATGTTTGCCTGGTGAGTACCCTTTTAGTTTTATGTTGGCTTTCTGGATGAGTGGTAGTCATTGATGTTAGTGGATCTCGGCAGGTCTCTCGTTTCAGCTTCCACATTAATTCGATATTTGGAAGCTTAGAGCCCAGTAAATTTTCAACTGACTTGCAAAATCTGGTGTGAAAAAAATTATTTTAAGATTCCAGAAACAGGCTCAATTCATCAAGGGGCCCCATTATCATCTTAGTATTGTTCAAAATTTAATCAACAAAACCGAGAAGCTAAGCCTATCGAAATTGTGTTTTGGTCTGTCATCTTGATGAGATGAAACCTCGAGAGCCATTCAGTGCGGCGTTTTCAAGATTTGATAACCAGTCTTCAAGGTAGTCCAGTGTAGTACCGCTCAGCCATCCATGCAAGAAGAAAGATCCGTACCTGAGCCATACATTGTCAATAAAGACCAAGAAAGATGCGTTTACATAAAGTACCGAGTGACCCAAAAAAAGAACTTCACGAGCCAGATGGCACATATTTTCTTGACAGCAAATGTTATGAAGGCAAACAAGGCATCAGCATCTAGCTGAAAGGCTCCGCTATCTTTTGCGAGGCTGCTTGGTAAGCTTAAGATACGCCTAATGTCGGAAAAAAAAGTTTCAAAACAATGGAACTTCATTCATTTCTCGGACCATTTCCCTCGCTTTCTGGTCGATACTTTGGAAGATATGAAAAAAGCTGAATTTCAAATTTGCTTCGGAGCATAAAATTTGAACGGGGGACAGAGGTTAATCATGTTGCAAACAATAAATTTCCCAGACGACTTCAAGTCCATCGCTATGTTAAGTTTTCACAAACGGTAGGTTGGAAAATGGTGACGATAGTTTTACTCAAAATGAAAATTTTCTTCTAATCTGGTTTTTCGGATGGTAATCATTGCTTAACCCTATCAAGGACGGGGGGGGGCTGATCCAGCCCCCCTAGCGGTTTTTCGTCTGTAGACTTTTACCAAGTGCACATACAACGTAGACTGACGACGTGATTCCTTGTATTCGTTCAACATTTATGATCTCTTGTTTTAATTTCACTCATACGAAGGACTCACGACCAAACGGGTTCTAAGCAGGGACTAAAATCTTACGAACAATCGAACGCCTCCTTTCCAAATTGCGCCTCGTAAACAAGTTAAAGTTTTAAAGACGGGGGGGGGGGAGGCAACATCGAGTCTGATTTGTTATGTTAGCAGGACGTCTCCTGGGAGTGGGCAACATGATGTAATCACGAAGGTAGAACAAGGGGTTGATTCCAAAGCGGCTGTTCTCTCCTTTTCTGTCACACACTATTTTGCAAACCTCTTTCTTTTCCTTCGCCTTGGGACTCAAAGAAGATATTCCATAGCTCGTGCAAGCACAAAAGATTTGTATGAAAAAAGATTGATTTGCACTGTCAGTTTCGAAAGACTGCCGACTTGTTTTCACACAAGGTGCTTGCAAGCGCTTCATTGAATCTTTCCAATCGTATCGACTGACCAAATTTTTTGTGTTTGTTGTCGAGTACACGTTTTTTTAAAGGAAACTGGTTTATAAGAAACTAGTACTAAAATTTCAAGAAACTCTAGTACTATGTTTTATAAGTACTAAGAAACTTTTCAAAGTTAAAAGCATGGATATTATAGCAAATAGATCGCCGAACCTTTATTCTTGAGCAATATTATCTAACCATTTGTGTTTTCAACATAAAAGAACACTTTTTATTTCTTTATGATGTTTTAAATGTCAAGAAACATATTTGCCGCAGTGTTAGCGACTACATTGATAATTCATGCATTCAAAGATAAGAAACCAATTAAGAAACCATAGTTACTATGAAGAAACTTTTAGTACTAAAATGGACAAAATTTCATGTGAAATGAAGAAACTTTTAGCACTATGGCCCGATCCAAGTTTCTTATAAAAAACGTGTAGGCTACCAAACTTTAGAATTTTATTGCGGAAAAACTTGCCAAGCTTTTGACTTAAATTTGGTATGTGTGTCCGTGAGCATGTTGTGTGTTTGGTGAAAAGTTTGATTCTGAAGCTAGTAAAATATTTTGAAATGAGCCTTCTCAAAAACCGTGAAGGCAAACCCTTTTGTTAAATATGTCTTTCGATTGCCAAGAGTATGAGCAATCCCATACTTTTTATAGAATTTCGATAGCCCGATTGGTTACAGAGCAATTGAAAAGTTTCTAGAGTGGATCATTTCTGAAAACTGACTTTCCGTGCTCATCAGAGCAGCGTGTTGCAGAGTCATCTTAAATCAAGCCTCCACGGCTTCGATGGCACGATCCTTCATTTTGCAAACAAAGCCCGCGAAAGCAGTGAGAATATTTATAAAAGATGCTGACTAAAACAATGTTATTCTTTGCTGAACCCCCCAACACATTCAACTCAGGCCCAGTTTTCTTTCGCACCAAACAGTAGCACTTTCCTAATCAGCCAATCAAACACTAAGAATTGGCACGTAGTCTTACCGTATTAAGAAAGTAGAGATCTGATTGGACGCGCCGTGAACACGGCGGACTTGGCCTAATTAGTCCCTGTATTGAAGCGTAAGGACATAAGTCCCTCAACTGAAGCGATAACAACAACAACAACACGCGTAAGTAAGAGGGACTTATGTAATGCAGTCTACATACAACGCTGAAACTTTCTGACTTTTAGTTTTTATCCATGTTACGATCTAAAATCAATTTTTGAAAAAATCAAATTCATTCCAGGGGGTAAACGAGATCAGTTTTCAAGAGATGTATGTGTAAAATGTTGAATAATTCTTAATAAAATCTACAGCAAATGTGATAACATGATGAAAACATAGGAATGCATACTACTTTCATGCTCTAACCGACAAATCAGCTAATTTTTAATTTGGACTTATGGTTTTGCTGATTTTGGGACTACGCATGCGCACATTCTTTGCATTCCTGTGTAATGACATCAACACTCTTTATTAATTTTTCTTCACAGAGCAAATACTATTTAGACATAGAATACAATGAAATTGGACTGATGTCCTTAATGCGTTTTATTTTTTCACAATCAACGATTGAAAATTTTTAGTACTGAACCCTATTGACTTTGAAAATTGAACAATGTAACGTCATGGAAAGGTCACGCGACATATCTAAAAATAGATTTCATTTTTGGTTCACCATAAGATGTTCTATGCACGTGCAAAGTTTCAAGGCTCTAGGTTGTTCAGAAAAGAGATAAATTAGGGGGGCTGAATCAGCCCCCCTAGGCTTCCTGGAGCATCAAATACCCTAGGCCTGATAGGCTTAAAATTAACATGCAACATTTGAAAAGATAGCTAAGGCTTTCAATTAAACTGTGATACAAAGTATTTGACGATGGCATTTCATTTCAGGGGGCCAGCTAAGACCTACAATCCTGGCCATAAGGTGTTGAGAAAAAATCGACTTTTCCCTATTTTTTAGGCTTCACTACCAAAATAACAGTCACAATGTTCACTTCCCCCTCCCCCCATCTCAATGTTGTTTTTTTGTCTCCAGAAGACATGACAGGTATCAGATTTTAGGACATCTTCACAAACAACATTGAATTGGGGGAGCGGGGGGTTGCTAAATGAAAACATTCGAGATTTTGCAAACATTCTCCACGCTTATGGCCAGGATTGTAGCTCCCGAAGTTTTCTTTGTGTTTCGCAGCGTTCTCCAAGCCACATTTGCAAATGTAAGCCTATCAAAAAGTACTTTAGTAAATTGATTCTACTTTTCATCTGTTTTTTACAAAAGAACATTTGGTTGACTGACGTTGTCATCCAGTTTCCGTTAGTTTTCAAACATATCTGCATTTCGTAGGATAGCCAGTAGAATCATCTAAGTAAAAGATATAAATCAAAACATACGTCGAGAACAAATTCTGCCATCTCCTTTATAACCGGCTTTGCATTTGCAATCGTACTGTTGCTCTAAATCATCACTATTTGGGTTGTCATTGCATACAGCATTGACACTGCATTGGCTGCCTCCACTACAACCTTTTGGTGGACCAGCACATTGAACACTTGGCAATCGATTTGATTTGACCTCTTTGCAGTAGCCCTAAGGAATAACAGAGAATATATTAGCATTGGTATGTGGTAATAGATGACCGCGTGCAAGATCCTTTCAGCAAAAAATTTTCACTGTCACCTCTACATTTCAAAAGATTCGATATGATTGAATGGACGTAAAGCACATTAAGGTCATAATTTCGATGTCATATCAACCTTTACGGGCACCCGAAAGGCTCAAGCATTTTTTTGTTGACCATAGTGGCAGAATTTGAAAAGATTATACGATACGAGCCGTCATTAAGCAAAATTGAGATCATTAAATACAAGTAGAATTTTGATGTTTCACTCTGACGAATGATTTTTGCCCGGGGGAGGGGGAGTTACTTCATCGTGACCACGATTCGACCTGAATCTGGACTGTAACAAAGGTCCCATTTGTATGACAGAATATTGAAGAATTCCGAACCCTTTGCATGAATATCACGACGTTTCTGAACCTTTTGTATGAATTTTGTCGATTTGAGAAAGCAAGGTCTATTCAAATCTATTCAAATCTGAAAAAATCCTGAAAAAGCTACCCATCTACCAGAATTAAAGTTAGCTGACGGAGATAAAGCTTATCCAGTCCCTTTGCACATGAAGGGGACTGGGGCAAGCAAAAAATAAATCTGATTCTTAGCCAATGAAAATTGAGAACTCTTGCAATGATCACATCACTGTTTCACGTGATCAGGTTTTCTGAAGATCAAACAATTCAAAATGGCTGATGATTATTCAGCAGGGTTGTGTTCTCCTCGAAGAAAATAGCAAACTCAACGAGCTGGAAAGCTGTACACTTTGGGATACGGGAAAAGAAAGAGAAGTTGTACTACGCGCACAATGATATCCAGTTGTTATTAGGCGTTGAGACTTCAGCGGAAATAACGACAGTGATTTTAGAAACAGTTTGAGTTAGGCCAATCAACTGCCGATCGTTGCCAGTCCGTTCATACGAAGATCTGAAAAACTGGAAGATGGAGCTTTTAAGATGAAGACGTTTGCATGAAAGAAAGATCCATGAAAGGAGGGCGAGTGATTTGATTTGTTATGCTGTATTTGTTTTGCCTGTTCGTTTTCCAACCGTTTTCAGGGATTTCCCACCTTCGTCATCTAGTGGCGCGATGAAGGACAAGCGCTGATTGGTCAATTCAACTGTTTACTAAATTTTCATTGAGTTGAATTGAATCTATTTTAACCAAACCGTTGCCTTTGGCTCAGTCAACTAACTTTAGGGTTAAATCAGACCGATGTGTAGGGGATTCACGTCCAGTATCAATCAACAATTAAGTACCCACTCCCAAGATTTTTGAACACTCTAATCATTAAAATCTTTTAGGACTATCCGTTAAATAGCGTCGTGATGAAGGGCTCAATTTGTAGACGTTATTAAAATGATGCTAGCCGGAAGGAAATTCGCCTTTTTCTACCGGGTGAGTCAATAAAAACGCCCGGCGTTCAAAAAAATCCTGATCCCCGAATATCAAAGCAATGATGTTGAAAACTGTCTTGTTTTATTACCGATATGTCAAATAAGGTTCAGTAATTTACCCAGCTTTAATCAGTCATTCCTGCCCGTCGAAATAGGAGATTTCCTGCAGAAAGCCCCTTTCGAAACCCTGCAAAAATGAGCGAAAACAGCAAGCAAAATTTCCCTTTGTTCTCCTTCCTACAATCTCTTACAAAAGTGTTGGACCCCTATGAAAATCCACGTTATTCAGAAATATTGTCCCCCTCCCCCCATTTCAATACTGATTGCTTTGGCGAATCATTCTTTTCCTGGATCTGCGTGAAAAAACCCTCTTTGCAATTCATTCAACATTGAAGCGGGGGGAGGGGGCACAACAATTTGATTTTTTCAACCGGGGTCCAACATTTTTGTAGGAGATCGTAGCAATAATGACTCTTGGATATGCTCATGTATTTTGTCCTCGTGGGAGAATGGAATCCCCTTGATTAAGTTATTCATACTAGGGGGAAGACTTTTCAACCGGCCAAAACGAAAGCACGTGCTACAGCGTGCTGAGAGTCATCATTGTGAGGTAAACATATTAGGGACTTTTGCTTGTAATTCTAACACGTTTTTTAATAACACGTTTTTTAAGGTTTCTCAAAAGGACTCATTTTGGAAAATTGCCTGCAGAATCTGAACGGAGTGACCGATTTTAGCCAAGAAAACTTCTAAAAATAATTGAACATGTTAGCTATTTAATCAAATATTGCAAAATATCATTGCTTATATATTCAGGAAGCAGTAGCCTTTCAAAGGGAGGGCGTTTTTTGACTCACGCGGTATTTTGAACAGCATTTTTGCCTTTCCTTGACGTTTTGGTACTTGAAGTTCAATCGGTCGCGATCAGAAAAAATTGGTCAAAGGTTCGCGAAAAGACTCTGTATCAAGCTACAGTAGCTACTCAATGAGTACTACAGAATATTTTTGCTCATAGAACTTTGTTTTACTTGTAAATGGTTGATAAATTTTTCCGTGAATTTCGTTTCGTGTTTCCAATGCTTACTTTCATAGAATTGCAGTACCTTCACATCCAACATTTCATCCAACATTTACCTCAAAAAGTTTTGCAAAGTTTGTTGATGTAGATGAGGGAGTGGTCAAACGAATCCACCATTTCAGCCAACATTGCAAGCAAAACATATGATCATTATTCGCCTGCGCAGCGACAAGCTAAAGTGACTAAAAATACCAGTAAAGCAAACTAGAAATACGAATTGCTGATTTAGGAAGGAAACTGCTGAAATTGATCGAAAATGGCGGTAAGATGATAAAATATCAACTTTGTAGAGCATTTTGCGCATGCCCACAGGGAGTTAAATGCATCCAACATTCCATCTAACATTTGAAAAAAAAATGTTTTTGATCTCGATCGAACTTCATCCAACATCCATTTGCAAATGTTGGATGATCCAACATTGGTGGTCAAACGCATCCTTTATTTCATATAACATTAATTTTCAGCATGTTGGATGAAGTATTGGATGCGTTTTACAGGGGCTTCAGGCAAGTACCGACAGCAGTTATTGGCTATGACATAATTACTCTCTCGTTGACGATGGGCACAAGATGCAGAAAAAAGGATCTAGATATAATGCGAGCAGTTTCATGATCACTTGATATCGCTTCAACCAATATTCGAATATTGCCGCAGCGCAAAGCATTATGATTGGTGGAAACGAGGCTAAGTTGGACTAAAAGAAATCCCCACCACCCAACACAAAATCATTGATTCCACTTCAAAAAGGATAGGGTGGGGTCGGCTAATTTTGGGTCCAAGGGACATTTTTTGAAATAAACAAAGTAATCTTGCAAACTCGTAGGAGGTGCTGAAGATACGTTGCTGAAGTTATACAAACTAATTACTTACTCCGTTGCAAATGCTGGTGATTTTTACAATATTACCCGTATGTCTCGGAATCTAAGAAACTTTATTCGTAGAATGATGACAAAAGAATCGTTTAAATTGGTCTTCTGAATTAATTTCTTTGAAAGTTTGTATCTTCATCACCCGGAAATTACTTTTCACTCCATCAATAGGTACTTTCTGTACTTTTCAAGATCTCTCAGTAAACCCATTTTAAACATTGAAGGTGTTGTAGCGCAGTGGTGTAATCCTCTGACTTTGCAGTCGGAACAGTCAGGCAGAGTGGGTTCGATACACGGTACGGCCCCACCAATTGAGCGTAATGACAAGGGTTAGCGGACTTGATTAGCGCTTCGCTACTTCTGTGATCCCAGTGCTTGGCTAAGAACCGCAGCTTCACATTTACCGTCACCTATATCCAATTCAGATTGCTTATTAATGTTTCCCACTACCTAAACCCTTGATTGTTAAGACCATTTGCTCCAATCCTGTTGACTCTGGCTAAACCATGTTTTCTAACTAATTATTTAATTAATTAATTAATTAATTAATTAATTAATTAATTATTATTCATAGACGGCATCTAATCTCAATAAGCCATATATCAGTTTCATGAGCATACCTCTAAGTAACTAGTCAAATCTGCTTTCAATTTTTTATAGTCAACACCATCTTCCTCTTTGAAGAAAGCAGCTCCAAACAATTCAGTGATACTTCGAAGTCTGTACGATGTTGGCAAGGGATTCCGTATAGCTTCAGATATCCAAGTTTCTGCTTTTCCTTTGGAAAAAAATATTTCAGATATCTCAGACCTTTAGGGTAAAGCCAATTAACTCTTCTAATCTCAAATACATATTTCATACGCTGCACACAGACAGGTAGATCTCTGGAACACACCGGCTAAATTTGGGTCGGTGCGAGTAGCATTTGGGCTTGCTGGACCATTTGGCTTCAAATATAGAACAGCTTCTGTGAAAATTCCTCAAAGGAATAGTAAATGGTCAGACAGGAACTAATGTATACCGGAATGAAGGCTACCGGGTGATGTAAAAACAATTTCAATAACGAGGTAGATCATAACTAGCTGCCTGAAATGAAGTGTGAAAAACACATGCGCTGCATCTCTCTTCAGTGGAATACTTGGCTATGCTTTGAGATGTTGCTAGGTAAATTTAACCCTATGCGACCTGGGAGTTTGAAACAATCAGTGGCTGGGGGCGGAATATGTAAAAAATGGCAACCTAACTTGGCACAATGGTTGTTCATCGATTAAACAATGGGTGGTTGAACCAACAATTCAATTAGCCATGTTTTTGTTGTTGCTACAGCATGATAATTATAATGATGCTGTATAACGTCATATAAATGAAGGGGTGTTAAAAGTTCATCAAACTTGAATTTTCATGAAAAAATGAGCTGTATCCACAAAAATATGTCTAATTCAAAACTTTAGGCTAAATTGGATCAATTCAGAAAGATTTAGAGAGATACAAAGTATAATTTTTCCACAATGCGGCATGACAACTTCATTACCATGGATACAAGGCTAAAACTAGAATGTCCAAATACTTACTGTCTCAATGCTAAATGATTGAAAGTTAAACTCACTAAATCTCCGTGGCATGCTGCATATATCAAACAAAGCGAAATTAAAAATGTACTAGGGGGCGGAATCCGCTCCCCCCTAGGTCAGATAGGGTTAAGATTTGGCTACGGTCAGTAAAACCCGATTGGAGGAAAATTTCAAATCCTCTGTATCTCAAAGAGATTCTTTTTGAAAGTTTAACACAGAGATAAATTTTAAGTAGTCTGGCGAAATTTATAGTTCAGAAAAAGGCTACTCTCTTTTCCCTTTCCTAATTTTTGTGTCTCCAATCTAATTTGGATTTGACTCTAAAACATGCGCTCGAAAATGGGGCAACAGCTCAAGTTTGGTTTCAGTTTTCAGTTTTCAATGACAGATATATCTAAATACATGATACAAATACATACAATTAAATTTACCTAAATTAACTAGAACAGTCTAAATACATGGCAATCAACTAATACAGACAACTACAAAATACATCCACGCAAGACACAGATGAAAAAATAAAAAAGGCACAATACAGTACAGAACATAGAATGAGCATAGGTTTTTGAAGCAACAAACAAAGCCACATCGGAAACCCATGCTCATATGTATTTAGGTATATTTGTCTAAGAAGGAGCTCTAATAGTTAAACTAATGGAGAAAAAGCCCCCCCCCCCCATCTAAATACTCAAAGAAAAATTTATTCAAAAAAGAACACAAGGCCAGAAGATGTCTCGAAAGAGTGAGATAATTAAATAATGTTTCCTCAATTAGATGTGGAATTAAAGACCATAACAATTCACAAGGAATTCTTTCAATTTTGACTTGAAAATATCAAACAAACTGACATTACAATGAAAGTGGGTATGCCATTCCAAAGTTTAGCACCAAAATACTTGATAGTCCTGAGACCATAGAAAAATGTATTTCTTATAGATGTCACCTCTAGCTGCCTGACGAGTTTCATGACTGTGAACAGTGTTACTAAGCTGAAAGTATATATTTCATATTTCATATTTCATATTTCATTTTATTAGGGAGGGAGACCCTTCAACCAACTGGTTGATTTACAAGGGGCCCTCCATATAAAAAACCTACAAAAATTAAACAAGTTAAAAACCGCTAAAAACTACTTACAATGAATACATCTAATAGAAAAAAAAAAATCCTATCTATAAAAAATGAAAGAAAAGTACCTAAAAAACAAAACCGCCAGTCCATCATAAGCTATCTTTAAAAATATATATAGAGGATGCCTGTTTGGTCTCAGCTGGGAGGCTATTCCAAAGCTTAGCTCCGCGAAAAGAAAAACACTTCTGCCCATTTGCAGATGTTTTCTTTGGCAGCCTCAAGTCCGTTGCCGTATTTCGAAGGCTACGAGAGTTACTAGTAGAGTTTCTAGTGAAAAGATTGCGCATGTACTGTGGAGCAAGCCCATTGAGAGACTTGTAGACCACTGATCTGGACTCTTCATTGACAAGCTCACGAATGGTCTTCCAACCAAGGCTCCCAATCAGTGGTCCACTCGGGGAATCAAAGCTGCTATTCGTTACAATTCTAGCAGCTCTATTTTGAAGCTTTCGGAGCTGATTGATATCAGTGGTGCCACAACAACCCCATACAGAACAGCAGTATCGAAAATGGGGCTCCACAATACCTGAGTACAAAGTTTTCAAAGAAGCCATTGGGAGAATATTCCTTGCGTAGTTGTGAAAGTGAGAAGGGGAGAGACCATTGAGAGACTTGTAAACAAATTTGAGTATGTCATGGTGAATTATGTCTTTTAGTTTTAGAATCTTTAAGGAAAAGAAGATTTGTGTTGAAGGAGAGAAGAAAGGCTGAAAGGAAATAGACCGAAGTACTTTTTTTACAACAAGAAGAGTGGTTCAAGATAAGTATCATAGAAAATATCAAGTTGATGAGCCATAACTCAGAAAGGAAGAGAAAATGGAAAGTAAAGATTTTTCAATAAGTAAAGAGGAAGGACATGTCTAATTTCAGAGAAGATCCCATACATCCTTGAGAGTTTCTTAGTAAGTTCAGAAATACGAAATTTCCAGGAAAGGTGCTCATCCATCAGTACACCTAGGAATTTGATATATCTAGATCTGGTAACAGAATTCATACCAAATTTAATAAGAATATGCTCAGGCAATTTCTTTGTTGATTGGAAAATGAAAGAATCAACACATTTCTGAACAGGCAGTTTCGAAGTTAGACGTGGCTTAAACTGGGGAAGAAGGATCTTATGAAATAGCAAAACTCTTCCACTACATGCCGATCCACCATTTGTGTTTACGACTACGACGTTTGCTTTCAGAAGGCTAAAAGATCTAGTTCCTGAAGTTTTTTGTGTCATCCGATAGTGTTCATCATAGGAATGATATTCCTGCAGCAGATAAAGAAAACTAGTCCTTGCAATGAGACAATTTAAAAATTAATACTGACCGCTCTTATCCAGTGCCGAAGACGAAAAAGAAAACCAACAAGTTAGGAAAGGAACAAAGATAGCAAAAAGGAAAATCCACTAATAAGCAAGCAATCATGCAATAAATCGAACAAGTTCGTAAGGAAGAAATCCAGTATGTGAGCAAGCCATTGGAGAAGTAACTAAGCAATCAAGCAAGAACAAAGAGTAGGCCAGAAGACAATCAATTAAATGAGTAATCAAACAAGCAAGGAAAGAAACGAAGAGACAACGACCGACAGCAAAATAGCCAATGAGCTTTTAAAGACAACAGCCAACATCTATGCAAAGAAACACAGTTAAGGCAACCAGCCACCCGGGGGGGGGGGGGTGGGGTTGGGTTGTGGTAACAATGCCTATTATTCATTGCGGCAAAGCCGCAAAACTGTTCTCTCTGAATTATCCTCGTGGTACGTTTTTGTGTCAAGGGGAATGATTAGATTAACTATCTCGGTGCCGGGTTCCGCTTCGTTCATTTAATTGGAATACTGCACTATCACATGGCACTATGCTTCAAGTTACAGAGGAGCACAACTACGACATGTGATTAGTCTAATGATCGTTAGGAGAATTGAAACTTCATTAGAATGCGACAGTACGTTTTGCCGCTGAAGGGGTGTCACACAATCACGAAAACGTCCAAGCCTCTTGGAGTGTGTATTTGTTTAATTTCAGTTATGGTCACAAAAGATCTGTGGTGAGCGATGATTGCAATTTTCAATGTGAAATAAACAATATAGCGGTGGTAGCTCAATAGACCCATTTCACAATAACATTCAATTTGAGGCAAAAGATGTGATTCCCTGTGCAACGAGAAATCTACATCGTATCATTATGTTGCAACTACACATACAAAACAATTTCATGCGTTGCTGAGAGCAATGCACGCTTTTGAGATTTCGATACACATTAAATCGAGGCAAGTGATGTTCCTGGAAGAATTTCAAAAGAACTGACGTCATTGTGAAAGGGATCTATTATATTTGGGACTCGGGACGGTGAGAAAACAATCATCATGTCAGTGACCGAGTGGCTTATACAGTCTTCGACAGGTGACTGAAGTTAAGCTCGGTCAAGTGAGGTCAAACTCCGGATGGGTGACCTCGGAGGCCTAACCTCACAAGTCACCTCGTCGTCCTTCGGAAGGGAAGTTAAGCTAGGGGTCCCATGCCTGGATGCGGCATGCACAGTGGGCCTAAATTAGCTTTCAGTAGCTAGAAATCCTGACAAGTCCACTCAAAACAAATTGAAACAAATAATGTGAACAGAGCTGGAAAGGCGAGTTATCAAATTTTATTCTATATGTTGATTCCAGTTTGTGTCAATTTCCCACAACTCCGCACTCACTAACAATCCCTATTTCTACTTGCCTAGCTATATACACGTAAAAATGGAGGATTTCGATGGAATTCTCTAAAACAGAATGTAACGACAACAATCTCCTTAAAAAAGGATCAAACGAAATGCCTTGAAATTCCATTTTAAGTCAATGCAGACGGCAAAATTTAAAAAAGAATTAGATCTTTTGCTTTCACTCACCATCTTTCGGGGGTCTGGATCCAAGAGTTACAATCTTCGTTTGTTCGACAGCCTTTTCGAATTTATCCTTCTGATCATTAGTGACTTTTAATTCAGCTTCTGCAGATCCTTTACCGATAGGGCCAGCGGAAACAGAAGCAGTGGTTTTGATATCGATTCCTTGCTCCTTTAGTTTTTCTTGTGTTTCCTTTGATATTTCTTGAAGTTTTGTGAACCTAGAGAGACAGGCTTGGTAAAAATTTCTGAAGAATTTAGTCATCTAGTTCCCACGTACATCCCTCGCTTTCAGTTACTTATTTGTGATTGAAGGAATCTTGCAACACAGTAAAAGCAAAATAAAAGAGATCCAGGTATTTGAAAAGACAAAGCGATTTGTCTTTCTAAAGATCCACACCTCTGAGTGCAATAAATCAAGTCAAAGTGACAAAGCAAAACATTATGGTCGGCTGAGTTTAAATGTTTGAAAATAGTGGTGCAAAACTGGGCTCTATTCTTGACGCTGCCAGAAGACATTGTCTTTAAACAGAACTGTATCCATGGTTTACCCCGAATCAACTCTTGCTAAAAAAATGAATTTGTAATCCTTCAAAAGTGTTTTAAAACATTCTAAGATATACTAGCTGTTAGATACTCTGTCAGAGAAATGTGTCAAAACCACACAACATAGCTTGGCAGGAATATTTGCATTGATTCTGCCACTGAAATTATTCAAAAATTGTTTTGAACATTTGAAACTAATGAATTGCTACCTTGTATTGAAGTTTTGAAAGTGTTTAATGAAACTGCTGCTATTTGAGCGGCACGAGGATTCTCACTGTTTGACGTGTGATGAGCACGAAAATTCTAGTCAAAAGACTCAACTCCCAGAAGGGTACCTCCGGGAAACAGTATTTTGTATTAGTGTTCAGTCCCAGGGGGGCAGTCGGCACATCAGCATACGGGGGGAGGGTCAATCCAAGAAATTTTTAGGCAACCCACAAATATCACTTTAGCTTCATTGTAACCACAAAATATCAGCTCATTATCTGCTTGGAAACGTGTCCATGAGCATAAAATATCCGAAACAATTCTAATAGAAGTCAGGAATGCCTCTAGCAAACCAAGAAATATCAATTAAACGATTTTGGTGTCAAAAAATATCATGAAGATAGTTTTAGTTTTATTTGGACCCAAAATGTCACTTTTGGCAATATTCTGACCCAAAAACATCGGACTTACCTCCCCATATGTCCATGTGCTGAGTGCCCCCCTGGTTGTTCAGTATGGCCTTTCATTAACCCTATTTTAACCGGGGATGTTTTGCTCCCCTCCCCAACTTCTTCGATAACTCCTACACGATGATAGCTATAGCAATGAAACTTCTTGAATTTTATCAAAATTTAATTGGCTATTAGAAGAACATTTCAATGCCTATTGCTAAACCACGTGACCACCAGATGCCCATATTTGGAGAGTGGTCATGAAGAAAATTGTTAATAATGGCTATATTTTCATCAATTCGTGTTGAATCTCGTCAATACACATACCATTCGATTCATCCGAAAAATACTTTTATTTGATGAATAATTGATCCATATTTGCCGACGGCAGCAATCTATAATTTCTATGACATCATAAATCTATATGATGTCATATTTCCAATGAATACCCCTTGCTACAACCATTACAACTACCACAAAAACTACTACTACCACTACTACCACTATTACCACCACTACCATGACCACTACTACTTCCACTACTACTACCACCTACCACCACCTACCACCACCTACCACCACCTACCACCAGCTACAACCACCTACAACCACCTACCACCACATACCACCACTACCACCGCTACCACAACAACCACAACCACTACCACTACCACCACCACCACTACTACTACTACTATTACTACTACTATTACTACTATTACTACTACTATTATTACTACTACTACTACTACTACTACTACTACTACTACTACTACTACTACTACTACTACTACTACTACTACTACTACTACTACTACTACTACTACTACTATTACTACTACTACTACTACTACTACTACTACTACTACTACTACTACTACTACTTCTACTACTACTACTACTACTACTCTACTATTACTACTACTACTACTACTACTACTACTACTACTACTACTACTACTACTACTACTACTACTACTACTTTTTATCTATTATCACCCCTAGCCACTTTTCTTCAAGCTTTCTTTAGCAATAGCCTCACCGACTGTGATCTTTATATCATCTTGGTTTGTCCAAAAGTTAGAGGATGGCACTCCCCTTCATTCAATTTCAGAAAGTTTTCAGGAAACCTTTTTGACAAAACGAGAGCATCAGTTTCTAATTGTTTCAAAGCTCACCTAATTGACAGTCAGCTGCAAAGATAGTTGTATCATCAGCAAAGTTAGATACTGCAGTATCCATTACCGAAAAGTATAAATCAGTGATGTAATCATTAAAAAGAAGAGGTCCAAAACTGATCCTTGTGGTACACCTGCTAAGGTCTCTCACCAAGTAGAGAATGAACCATTTACTTTGACCCTCTATTTCTGCCTGTCAGATAACTATAAGTCAGCAGCAAAGCAACGTTGCAAAATCCATAAGCATTTTGTTTCGCAATTAGTAGCTCATGGTCCATGCAATCTAACGATTTTGAAAGATCCATTAGCAATTTTCACACTTGTTTAGCTGTTTTTTAAAAGCGCTCGAATTTTCTGAGGTGTTATAGATGCACAATCTATTACGTTACTGAGTACGGAGCATAAATGCCCTTCTCAAAGTTTTAGTCCAAGAGGCGCATCCTTTGCAAGCAAATATTTTTGTTTCAAAGGTACATGTCTATTTAGCACTTCTTTGGCTAAAGAATTAAAATTTTCAAATACTGAACATTCTCCGTTGTTCTTAGCTAAGATGCATTTAAGGTCATGACGAAATTTTATAGGATCAAACTTACTGTAGTCTCGGTATGTAACAATTCTTGGACCCTTCTTCACAAAAGAACTCTTCCACACTGTTATTATCGTTAAATGAAAATCTGACAATCCCACCTCTATTGTCGTAGTATTTTGAACACCAGAGGTTTTATTCGTTGGAAACAATTCAATCGAGGAGGGACTATCAGCAGATTTCTTGGGATATCTTGGGAAAAGCTCTTGTTCAAATATGTGTGCCTGGTGGGGAAAACACTCAGCGTTGGAAAATGCTGCTCTCTGAATATCAACGCAGCAATATTGAAAACTGTCTTGCTTCACAGCCGATAAAATCAATTAGGTACTAGGTAGGAACCTTGAAGAAAAGTCATTTATTTACCTTGCACCCATGTCAACAGCTTCAACGAAATGTGTTCCGAAAGTGTCCAGGAATCGACCATACTCCGGTTCTTGAGCCAAGATTTTTACACTTGCCAGAAAATTATCAGAGAATTTCGGGGGAGTGCCAGTTTGAACCCTACCTTCATAAATTGTACATGTTGCCTCACTTCTTATGACTGATTTTGTGTTCTTCTTCAAAATCTTTGACATCCGCTTATATTCAGAACTTGCACTGAAGGATGCATCTACAATCTTGATCTTTCCTGATGCCGATATCGATGCCTTGGCTAACAAACTTCGCTGGTAATCTGATTCAGTCATGACGGTTTCAGAAGAGAAAGAGGAGCTGCATGCCTCTTTAGCAAGAATGTCAACGTTATCTGGGATCTTATAACGTTGATCATCCGTGCGTTTATTTTGATCATACGTTGCCTGAAAGATCTTAGTTTTGAATCCAGGATCAAACACTGTTGGATCCATTGGATTGCCTTCTAGGATACTGTAGCCTCTGAACAAATATCCTATGTTTGTCTGCATAGTGTCTTCACCTATATGAAATGAAATTTGTCCATTAGTTCTCATTTGGAAAACCACTTGGATTCCTTGGTAACACTCTCAACAGATTACGTCAGTAGCAATGCAGAAACTAAATCAAAATTCCCTATAATTTCTGACAAGGAAATTTGATGGAAAAGGAGATTTCCCTTAAATATCTAAGGGAAAGGAAGTTTCCTAAAAGGAAATGCTGTTTCCCTTCCCTTCCTTGGTCATCACCGAGAACGTGTCTCTTCCTCTATGCTTCCAATACAGAAATTAGAGGGAATTTTTACTTGTAATAGGACCATTTCAAAGAATTACTTACAACCACTCTCAAAATAAGGGGATCTGGACGTCACATGAGTAAGCGATGGGCTTCGAAATGTCCTCTCTTCTGATTTCATATGAGCCAGGAAGTTTCGCCGTCAAAGCTATCATAGTTTAGAAGCTACGAAGATGTTTGTAGGGGTGGCCGAAAACGCCCCCCCCCCCTCAGTTGAATAGATTCAAACCTTGTTTCAAGTTCTTTGACTCTTTTTACCGTTAAAGGACAAGTCCAGGGTTTGTATAATTGTCGATTTAAAAGATTACACTGTTGTGAATGGTGTGTAGCGTCTTTTCTTTCCAATTTTTTTCTGTCTTTTTACCTCCGAAACTACAAATTTCAATTTGCTAAAGGCACGAAATGACGTCATTTCCTATGACGTCCACATTGACCTGAACGAGGTTGCCAAATGTGTTAATATGCCACTGATATTGCTATCCTCCTTATCGCGCATTCACGAAATCTTACAAAATACAAAACGGCGACGACATTTGGCTTATCTTATGAAAAAATGGAGTTGGGAAAAATGGAAGTTGGAGACGTCACAACTTGAAAAGAACTCACGATTGGTGTTCAGCAGCTGGCAAGGTTGCTTTTTTAAAATAATTTCATCAACACCGGACTTGTCCTATAAAAGCCTTGTCATCTTAGACTGGAGGGGGAGGTAGGCGTTTCTCGCCATCTCATTTTCCCAATACTATAATATATGCAAAAATGATGCGTACTAATACTGCTGTTTCGACAATTCGCTTTAATTACAACTGATTAGGAAAAAATTCAAAAAGAGAATCGGAAAAAAAACATGCTGCTAGTTTGAAAACCGAAATTCGTACAGATCAGCAAGAGACAGCAGTCAGAAACACAGCCAGAAACTACAATGAACAGAAAAGACAGAGAGCCTTAAAGTTTATATCACATTGCATTGCATCTGTTTTTTGATATGTATCAAAATAACTTGTAATTTTTTTTCCTTTTATTGTGACATAAAGAGACATACATACATACATACAGGGAGTCTCAAAAAAATTGTTCGACGTTTGATAGAATACTAAAAAATAACGATATGCTGAATGAACACTTGGTCAGAACACCCTTTTCCTGAGACTTTAGATAAATGTTTGACACAAAAATCTTGCAGATCCGCAAAAAAATCATGGAGTTACAAGCCTTTGAAGTTCGAGTTTGTGCGAAAACTGAAACCAGAAGCCTCGAAATGGTAGCTTTTGTAAACATCTCATAGCCCATCGTTTCTGCTATTCCTTAATTGTTTCCAGGCAAACAAAATAGGATTTGAACAGGTTTTCGATAACCTAACTTTCAAGCATATGGATGCTTTGAGGAAACAGATTCAGTCTCTCGTTAATTATGTTTTGAGCCACTGTTTTTGAACTTATACAATGTTAAGCAAATTTTGAGAATGATCGCAAGAAATAATTTACTTTAGAAGTCGTAGTTGGTTTGCTCTGATATCAACGATAGGTATGACATTAGACAAGCTTCTTTTACTTCGGTCTTTGAGGTATTTTGCATTACAGGTAATCTGGGGGTCTCTGGTTTCAGCTATCGTATATTTTTGATCTTTGAAAACTCGCAACTCAGTGAATTTTCAACCGATTTGCAAGATTATGGTCTCTAGAATTATTTCATAATCTTAGGAACAGAATTATTAGAATTATTTCATAATCTTCCCATGAGTCTGTTCATGCTATCGTCATTTTTCAATATCTAATCAAACGTCGATCAATTTTTTTGAGACACCCTGTACATATGAAAGATTGTGTAAATGTACCAGGTGAGCCAGAAAAAAGTTTCCACTTTTGAAAATTCATAACACCAAGACTAATTCACAGATTTGAGTCATTCAAATCGTATTTTTGTGACTTTTCTCGCTGTCCTACCAGCACTACAAATATAGGTTAATTCAACTTTACAAAAATTTTATGGTTGCAAAATGACTGATAAATGGCCTAAAACATCTCATGGGTGAGAGATATCCTCTAGGCATTAATTGCCTTGGGATTGAAAATCTTTGGTATTTGTTTGAAAATCAATGTCTTATAACTCTTGAGGGAGGTGAAACGCCCATGGCCTATTGTTCGATTTGAATAGAGTCCTTACGATTTGATCAATGTTTTAGGCCCTGTTCCCGTCATTTTGCAACTATGAAATTTTGATAAAGTTGAATTTACCAATACTTCTAGTGCTGGTAGGACAGCGAGAAAAATCACAAAAAGGCTTGGATCTTTCGACTTTTAACTAGAATTTGAATGATTCAAATCCATGAAGTAGTCTTGGTGTTATGAATTTTCAAAAGTGGGAACTTTTTTCTGGCTCACCCGGTATACAGTTACAACCTCTTTAGATACATAGTAAATTTTTTACTGGGTTAGATGGAGAAAGAGAGCTTGATCATGATAGCTGCAGGGCTAAATTGCTTGCAAATTTGATCTAAGATTTCTGGCCAATTGTAGAAGGATTCTGAAGAATTGCAACAATTTCCTTGTAACTTAAGAACGAGACCACCGAATTACAAAGAAATGTTGCTGATTTCTTACCTTCAAAAATATCATTAGTTCATATGAAAATCATAAACGGTCTGACCGCTTTTCAAACATCTGAACTCTTTTCTCACTCATCCAGTAAATCACATGAAATTACTCTCCAAGACCGATCAGCAGATCAGATGGTGTATAATCTTTATGAGATGTCTCCCTATAAGGCCATTTAGAAGTCATGTGGTACCATGATGAACAATAAAATTTTTAGAATTTGGTAGCCAACTGAAGTTTGGTGAAATTTGAAGAGTTATAGCTACACACCTGCACTAGGACTGGAAATACTTGAGGGTTCATTGATGTGTAGGGAGCAAAGGACGCCATCTGATCCAAATAGGGTTGGCATCATCAGAAGTATAATGGAAAATAACTTCTTAGGCCAATAAAGTGGCAACGGATGTTCCTCCTAATCAAGTAACTTTCAATGATTCGTCTAATGAGATCAACAAAATCGAAAAGAAGGCATTGTATTGAGTTTGAAATCTGGTATTCATCCCGGAAATTAGGTTGCTGCCACGTCTTGCTGCGATTTGCCTTATTTTTACCCACCTCTTTTAATGAGTTCATCAACCTCTTCTTCTGGTTCTTCTGCTGATCCTTCTGCATCATCTCCATTCTCCTCTTCATTTTCTTCTGCAGGGTTTTCAATGGCTTCTTCTGAAAATAATTACACAATTTGTTAATGAGAACTGCTTCCGATCATATGCGAAATCAATGTGTATTGGTTGAGTCACTCTCGAAATGCATATCTGAGCATGCAGTTATACTACATGAGCACTAGTTTCATAAAAAAGAGGAACTGAAACACCTTTAAGAGATCACCGGGAACAATGAAATAAGTTTCAGATCCCTATAAAAGGAATTCCTTCACATATTGCCTCCGTTAAACTTTCTTGAAATCTTTCTTTCTCTATTTTCTTTCTTGCTTTCTCCCTCTTTCTTCTCACCATCAATGTGGTTCTCAGGAGGTTTCATAGTAAGTTAGGTTTTTCAAATACAAAAAAAGGGAAAGGCAACGATATCAACGTCGCTCGTCGGATCTGAGGATGCTTGCGATGACGAGTTAGTACATAGGTTTACAAGCAGAAACACCGCACAACGACGAAGAACAACATGAATAAGTGTGAACCCCAAAAAAGTATAATTTCCTTGATTTAAGAAATATTACTTGTTGTAAAATTTCTTTTCTTGATAAGGTAAAGAATGATTTCAGCCGAGTGCATACTTTTCTATTTTACGTAAAATTTTCTTGATTTAAGAATGGATACTTGTTTTAAGAATCTTTTCAAATTAAATGAGGTCTTGTAAAAGAGCAATTTTTCTAGCCTGCGTGCACAGCTTGGTTACTGGGGAAAAGAGGAAAGAAGGACAGTAAAAAGTCTACGCAATGGCGTGCATTTCTTTGTTTTAGACTGCGTTCACACGATGCCGGCACATTTTGAAAACTGTGAAAAATGCGACGGTTGCAAAATTTGAGCTAGCGTTCCCACGATACTGGAACTATTTGAAAACGGTAGGAACTTAGACGGCAAAAACTCGTTGCAACACTTTGAAGCCAAAGAAGCTTACCTACACCCTAAGAGTCGATTAGTCTCGTTCCAAAAGTGTCTAAAAATGTTCTGTTTTCATCATTTTCAGGTGTTTACACGATGCCGTTTCCAAAGTGTGTCGGTTAGAGTTCCGTTTTCAACATCTACCGTTTTCAAAATCTACCATTTTCAAAATCTGCCGGCAAAAAATGTGTCATTTTCGTGTGAACGGGAGGCCTATCCGTCAAATTTTTCACCGTTTTCAAAATTTGCCGGCATCTCGTGAACGCAGTCTTAGACAACATGACCGTCATGTTCTATTAGCCACAATATTGCGTAATTTTGAGAGAGCATCGCCAAAGAAACTTGCACGATGCGATCTGTATGAGACAACTGCAAGACTGCTAGGAATCTTTTTTTATATCAATAATCATTACATCACACATTACTAGCTACACTACTTACAAAGTCACTCTACCAATTACGCTACTTACAAAATTACTCTATTTACACTAATAAAAACGATACCGCAAGGAGCACAATGCTGTGTCTACTCTGCGGCCATTTAACATAAAGATAAAACTACAAGCAAATATGAAGGGAAGGAAAAAAGAAAACCAAACAATACATATAAGTCCCCGAGCAGGTTGCAGCAGCAAGGTTTCAGTAGCATCATTTTATTCAAAACGTTCAAAACGAACAACATTTTGCCGTGTGACGGTCTGCATGCACACGTGTTTCACATGGAAAGGGCCTTAAGAACAGGTTGTGGGTCCATACCAATCAATTGAGCATTTTTTCGCAGTATTGCATTGTACATGCAATATTCAGAAAACC
The DNA here is from genome assembly GCA_964020215.1 of Aurelia sp. 3 sensu Dawson et al. (2005). Taxonomy (NCBI): domain Eukaryota; kingdom Metazoa; phylum Cnidaria; class Scyphozoa; order Semaeostomeae; family Ulmaridae; genus Aurelia; species Aurelia sp. 3 sensu Dawson et al. (2005). The sequence goes on along the minus strand of OZ026589.1, from coordinate 11,991,999 downwards.
TTTTTGTAAACCAGGGGAAAAAATGTTGTTCTTGTTATGGTCTCCCAGAGCCTTAACTGATTTCAGGCCATAAATGCCAACATTGTGGAGTGGAGGCATATCTGTTCCACATAGAGAGGACCTTTGGAACACTTGGAGCAGGATTTGAGTCCTAATCAATTAATTTAGCAAGTTTTCTAGTAGCATTGCATTGTTCATGCAATATTAAGAAAACCTATTCGTAAACTTGTCGAAAAAATTTTGTTCTTGGTATGGTCTCCCAGAGCTTTAACTGATTTCAGGCTATACTGCCAACATTTTGGTGGGTATTAGTTGTATTAGTCTGGATGCACATTTGTTCTGCATGGAGAGGGCATTTTCAGAATGGGCTTTGGGTCCATGTCGATGATTTGGATTTGAAAAGTTCTCTGACAGTCAGCAAGGCACATACATGCAATACTCAAAGGACATATTCGAAAACTAGTTGCCACTAAGACTGTGCGGTCACAACTGCTCTTTGATGTTCCCTTAAAAGACAGTTCCGAGAACAAAAAGAGCGTAGTAGTTTTCTTTACCAAGATGATCCACCTATACAGTAGTACGATGCAATTACCCACGTAATGAGAATACGACGCCAGAATTTGTTGTCAAGAGTCAAATATTGTGACAGTGGGGGTAATGACCTACTAGAGAAGTCTCTCGGCCTCAGGGATTTATCGGCATCCAAGACTAAGTGGTTTGACTCAAGAAAACCGTTTAATCTAATTCTTGTTTTAAGACGGAGATTCTAGGGACGAAAAAGTGAGTTGATACGACTTATTTATAAGAGCATGTACTTGTGCTGGGAAAAATATCTCATCATTTTTCAGAATTATTGCATTGTTTTAAGACCAGTTTAAAAGTTATAGAACTAAAATAAAATCTTGACAAAAAGACATCTGAATGTAAAAAAAAATTCTTTCAAAATTAATACTTGTTTCAAGGAAATATATCTTGAAACAAGAACAAACATCTTAATAAGAATTCTTGTCAAGAAGTACTTTCTTGCTCCTGGGACAAGAAAGCTTTCCTTGCTTCTTCTATAAAATTATCTCGTTTCAAGAAAAGTATTCTTGATTAAGAAAAAAATTCCTCCAAGCTGATTCCTGTTTCAAGGAAACATATTTCGAATTAGGAAAACAGATCTTGACAAGAGGGAGTACTTTCTTAATTTAAGAAAAAACTCTTGAAAACCTGTTCTAGTTAAGAAGAATGAGAAAAGAAACCTTAACAAGGATTCTTGTGAAAAAATATTTTCTTGGTCTCGGGACAAGATAATTTTGCTTAAAATGATAGCCCTGAAGAAGTCCTGCATGGCAGGACGAAATATTGGTATTTAATACCGGGTGAGTCAGGAAACACGTGGGGCGTTTGGCGGACTGTGACGTCGAATTTAGCAAGCCGATTATCGTGAACAAAATTTTACTATGAAGCCAAAGGTCTAACTTAGATCATAAACCTTTCCTTATAAACCGGTCATTTGGTGCATTTGTTGTAAAAGATTTTCTTTCGTAAGGCGTTGCATGGGAGTCTTGCAAATGGCGAAATCTTTTGCCAAGTGCCTTCCGCATTTTATCTTGGGAAAAGTTACATGTCCACGTGGTATTATCAAGGGAGAATGAAAAAGCCATGAGATACTATTTTCTCCTCAAGGACGTCTTATCATAACAAGCCCTGCTTGAAGAATATGTTTGAAAGACATTGATAATGCGCACTTCTTTGTCTTGCGAAGAGGTTTCTTCAAGCAGATCAACGCTCTGTTAATCGCAATGGGACTTCTGGCAGACAACACTCTCGACTTTTTCCTGAAGCCTGGTGCACACTATGTCTTTTGAGTCCTTGGAGTCGTGCAGATACACCCAAAAGACAAAGGACTCAGACTCCGAGTCTTTGTCTTTTGGGCCTCTCTGCACGACCGCAATGACCCAAATAACCTAGTGTGAACCAGGTCTAAGTATTTCAGTATCTCATGATAATACAACATGTACCTGCAACTCTGGCAAGGCTAAAATGCTGCAGGGGCTTGGGTAAAGATTTCATCAGTTTGGAAGACTCCCATACAAGGTCTCACGAAGAAAATCTTTTTTAACAAATGAATAAAGCGACCGATTTCGATGGGGAAAGGTTTATGATCTAAGTTAGACTCTTGGCTGCACGGAAAAATTTAGTTCACGAAAGTCGGATGGCTAAGTGATGCGTCACAGTCCGCCAAACGCCCCACGTTTTTTCTGACTCACCCGGCATATATTTCTTAAGTTCACACATGCTTGCTGTTGTTCTTCGTCGCATTGCGGTGCTCTTTCTCTCAAAAATTATATTGTAAGGACCAGGGTTTTGTAGCGTTATTATTCTTATCATTATCATTTTATTGTTAACAAAATTAGTTGGTTACTTTGAGTCCATTTTACATGGGTTAACTGGTTTTTATCATATCAAAGGCAGTCTGTCACACATTTTCATTCATTCATTCATTCATTCATTCATTCATTCATTCATTCATTCATTCATTCATTCATTCATTCATTCATTCATTCATTCATTCATTCATTCATTCACTCATTCATTCATTCATTCATTCATTTTCATTTATTTCAACAGGGTAAATACATCCAGCTACCATAGATATCTACTGATTTACAATGTGTCCTGCTTTAAAACCTAACTTACTTAATTACATGAATCATTATCGGCATTAAAATCCAGTATGTAAAAAAGAAAATAAAGAAAATGAAAATGAAAAAAGAAAATGAAAATGAAAATTTGATTGGGTGATTTGGACAATGCAAAGAATAGGAAATTTGAATGACTGCTAATCCTCTGACTTTCTACGGCTGTAGAAAGTCAAGACGATTTGCCCTCCTTTGTTTCAAATACATGAATCTCACAAAGAAATCTGTTGTATTGACCTGACTTTGTCTCGGCCAATCAGATGCGTGATAGACTGCCTTTAAGCTAAAACCGGTTCAAATCACGAGGGCTCTATCAAATCACTGCATGACACACGTCAATTTTGACTTTTAACGAGAAAGAGGATTTGCTGGAAAACGGCTCATTCTGCTGATTACCAAATTTCTAATAAGTTGTCATTGAATATTGCATTGAATGTAATATTTCAGAAGTACCTGCCACGATCAATTCTATCAGATAAAACAAAGCATGAAACAGACTAGTAGGCCTGAGTTAGCTCTTTTTTTATAGCTATTTTCGTATGTTGCCTACTTTAAATAAATCAATAATAATAATAAAAGACTGGCATTGCTAGAAATCAAACTTTATACTCACGCTGTTGATGGGATTCCTTGATAACATGACAGGACCACAGCAAGAGAAATAACAGAGCACATTTCTTCATCTTGAAACAAACAAACAAAGTGACCTTCTCCGTCTCTGGCATCTGCAAAATGGTAGAAAATTTTATCGAGGAGGGCAGATATAAGAAATAAAATGCCAGATATTTAGAGATGGCAGAAATTACTATGACATACTGTCTGAATATTGATTGGTGAGAAAAGTCAAACAACCGACTTTATCATTCACAAACCTGCTTGATTTGTTCTTTAAGTTACAAATACAAATGATCAACGAGACCTTTGTCTGTAAAAACCTGTGGCTTCTTGACGCTAAGGTATATTAAGAAAGAATGTTTACTTCGAGTTAAATCTGATCTGCTAGTTAGTTTCGCTCCAGTAATTGCATTATCTGATAAGGAAACAAGTCAGTTCAATCAATTCAAGATATGGCTCAAGTCCTTACTGGTTGCCAAAGTCCTTACTGGTTTCCATGGCATGCGGGAATCATCAAATTTCACGCTAATCAGCCAATGCCATCGTCGATTCCTAGCCCATTCATTTTTGATAACCAAGTCCAACTTTGTAATCTAAGAGGGACTCGATGTCACTCAGAAAGCCAGTCACGTTCATTGACGCGATTAATTAACGTTGTATCTCTGTTAATGAGCACATAAATAAAGAACACGCATCATAAGCGCATACACCAAAGAAGTTTCCCGTACTATCCTGTATCAAGATTTGACGTCGGCTTACTTCATACTTGAAAGTTTCGACACCATAAGATTGATATATGACTGGGGTTCCACAAGGTAGTGTTCTTGGACCTCTGTTATTTCTAATTTACATTAACAACATACCTAACTCATCTAGATTATTAAAATTCCATCTCTTTGCTGATGACACTAGCATATTTTTATCAGATACAAGCATAGACAAAATTGAAGATACCCTAAATGAAGAATTAAAAAATGTTTTTCAATGGCTATTGTCAAATAAGTTATCGCTAAACGTTAAAAAAATCAAATTTCGTTATTATCAGGCCAGCAAGGAAAAAAACCCTCGTAAAATAAATCTAGAAATAAATAGTGACTCAATTGAAGAATTAGAATCAACAAAATACGTAGGCGTAATCTTAGACCAAAGTCTAAATTGGAAAAAACATATAAGCTATGTGTCCACTAAACTCTCAAAGTATGTGTGACTACTTTATAAACTCCGAAACTTTGTGCCAAAAAGCACCTTATCATCTCCCTACAATGCTTTCATCATGCCTCATATTAACTACGGCTTAATCAACTGGAGTTCAGCAATGAAAACAAGTCTGGTCCCAATCAAGCGCTGTCTAAAAAGAGCAGTTCGAGCCATAAACTTTGCCAAATTCCAAGATCACTCCCTACCACTTTTTAAAAAACAAAATCTTTTATGTTTTGATGATATAGTTGAATTAGAAATAGGAAAATTCATGTATTTTGTCGAAAATAAGCTCCTGGACTCATTCTTCTTAGAAATGTTTCAAAAAACAAACGATCGACACACACGATGTACGCGACAGGCGACCAGGAATGACTTCGTCATTCCAAAAACAAAACTAAATATCGTTAGACGGAGCATAAGATACGTTGGTGCCATTACCTGGAACACAATCCCGAGTAACATAAAGAATTCAAAAACAAAAGCCATATTTAGCAAACGATTTTCCTAGTATCTTCAACAGAAATACTAATTTCATTACATGTCAGCAACGTACAATGTACAATTTTTGCCCCACCCCCTAAGAAAACTGTTTCTACCATTTGTTTTTTCCCTCTCTCCCTCTCTCTATCCGTCTCTATTGTTTCTCTCATTCTTTTTTCGTATCAATAATGTTTTTTATATATTTATAGAAAAAAAAATTGTCAAGAAGGCATGATGTAAACAAGTTTCATAACATGTAAGCTATTTCCTTTGAGTAGGGGTACTTGACTCGTCAGCCCTTTAGGGTTTCTCTGGGGAGGAACATCTGTTCTTCTCCAGAGTATTCAAGTATCCCGAACAGCTATTTTTAATAATTAAATTTTCGTATATGAGCAGAGATGTAGTAGCTTAAATTTGTTGTTCAAATAAAATTGAAATTGAAATTGAATTGATCACTACTCTCAAGTACCGAATAAACGGGCAGGGGGATGAGGATGATCGGGGGGCTGGAAATCGCTTTATATAACAATAATCGAGGGTTGGGGCAATAAGGGGAGGGAGGGAGTGTGCTTGGAGAAATTGAAAATAGTCGTTGTCTTCGGTAAACACGCGTCTTTTATATATTCATGTGAACAATGATGTTACTGATAGATTTACTTATGAACTCTGGTTCTGTTGAATGCACTTCTACAGACTTTTTCTTGCATTTATTCAGGAATTATGTTTACTATCATTCCATTTTTCCAAAAAATAAAAAAGCGGGGTGGTCGAACGATTTTTCAAAAATCAATAAGTGGGGGTGGGGACGATTATTCGGTACTCGAGAGAGTATGGTGTTTACCATAATACAACCATTAAATTGACCTGTACTCACACATTCCTTATCAAATTAGCGACTTAATTGTTGAGCGATTTCTAATCAGCGTTTTGTTTTTGGCAATGTCTTCGTTAGGATTGTTTGCTTGATATCTGGTCCTATAATGCAATCCCTTTAACTTAGCCCGCCTTCGACCACTTGTAGAAACCAAGGGTATAGGGCATATGTATCCAATTCAGAACAACATCATTTCTTTCGCAATTTCATTCTGAAATAAGAGGTCACAAGAAATTTTGCTGGCTATCTCATCGCATACGCTTTGGGGCAGCCTGCTCGTAAAATTTTTACTCCCTCTTAGATATAGGTTTATATTAGAGGGTTTATACTGGCACAAAGTCAACAATTATATTTGATTTTGACTTCTTTAGAAACCAAGTCCTTTCTGATAAATATGATAATTACATCTATACATCATATAAAGTTTTTGCTATGCACTGTAATCTATGCACATAGCAGCTGCTCTTCCAGGAGTCATGTTTTAAGTTGATTTCAACTCGTAAAATGGTGTCACAACGAGAAGGCATGAAATTACCAAAATATAAATCCTTAAGTTCTCCTCGTTGTGGAATTTGAACTGCTGATGGTGTTTTGGCACAGTGGTGTAATCCCCCCTGACTTTGCAGCCTCGATTAGTTCACCTATTGAGAAAGCTCCTACGTTAAGTAATTCCCTACATGCAATTTACTATTTAGCTCCTCTTTATATTTGTATAGTACATCTAGTTTTCTGCAACATTGTATTAACTTTTTTCTCGTAAATTTTATATTCAATCTATGTAGTTTAGTTATTAGTGTGCACTGTAGAATTGTAAATTGCAGGAAGGGAATTTAAATCATATATGAACTGAACTGAACTGCAGCTAGAACAGTCAGGAGGAGTGCGCTCGATACCTGGTAGGGCCACGCCAATTGAGCTTCGTGAAAAGGGGTTGTGGAGCCGATTATGATAGCTCTATTTCTGCGATCCCAGCGCTTGGCACCGAAGGACATAATCAAGATAACTTCTTATTAATTATATGTATGGGGTGTCTCAAAAAAAATTGTCCGACGCTTGATTTGATACTAAAAATAACGATATGCTAAATGAACACTTGGTCAAAACACCCTTTTCCTGAGATTTTAGTTTAATTTTTGACACCAGAATCTTGCAAATCCGCTAAAAATTCATGGACTTACGAGCCTTTGAAGTTCAAGTTTGTGCGAGAACTGAAACCAGAAGCCTCGAAACGGCAGTTTCTGTAAACATCTCATAGCCCATCGTTCCTGCCATTTCTCAATTGTTTCAGGGCGAACCAAGTGGGCTTCGAATAGGTCTTCGATAAGCTAACTTTCAAGCATATGGATGCTTTGAGGAAACAGATTCAGTCTCTCGTTGATGTTTTGAACCACTGTCTTTGGACATATGCAATGTTAAGCAAATTTTGACAATGATCACAAGGATCTAATTACTTTGGAAGTATATTTGGTTTGCTCTGATATCAACAATAGGTATGACAATAGACAAGCTTCTTTTACCTCGGTCTTTGAGGCTTTTTCCATTACAGGTAATCTGGGGGTTGATCTTTGAAAGCTCGCAACTCAATGCAAGATTCTGACCTCTAAAATTATTTCATAATCTTAAGAACAGGTTTACCTTCCCATGAGTCTGTTCCTGTTACCGTTATTTTTCAATATTTGATCAAACGTCGAACAATTTTGAGACACCCTGTAGGTCCCTGCAATTCCTTGTTCCGTTGTTGGAATGCTCTGGGTGCTTAGATTATATCTCTTCGAAAGGCTTTCTGGAAACTGGCTGCTACTTATTTTGTAGTTACTTGTTCAAGGGTCAACCCGTTATGAGACACATCGTCTATTAGTCCGGCCATATACATGTTAGAACGGGCTCTATTCTGTAGACGTTGGAGGGTATTCAATTTTGACTTTGAAAGAATCCCTTAAATAAAATGACATCATGACATCAGCATATCGCAGATGGCTTTCGATATGAGCACGGTACACACAGTCGAGCTGGGATTGCGGAATAAGAGTTTTCAGTTTTCAAATGACCTGGCACCGTCACTAATCTTTCTTTTCACTTTGCTGAATTGGTCATCCCAGTTTCGTCCATCATCTACTAAGACCCCTGGTGGAAACGATATATTTTGTCGTTACGTTTTATTTTATCTATGTCTTTACTTGTATTTACTAGTCTTTACGTTTTATTTTGTCTATATATAGTCTTTGCGACAGGTTATATTTTTGTATCATTGAATGATTTCGGGACTTAAGTTTTTATTATCCTTCCTGGATGACCAACAATCATGTAATCGCTTTATTTTGAGAGTCGGCAGGTAGCTTATTTACTCGCATCAATCTAAAGACGTTTCCTAATTCTTTGCTGGCATTTGTAATTCAACGTCATTAGTTGTTAACGTAACACGCGTTTCATCTGCATACATAATAGCGATAGAGAACTCTAAACATTTTTCAAAGTTATTCAGGTAGGTGATCAATAGGGTTTGTCCCAAGGGTGACTCTTGAAGTATGCTAACCATGTTCAAAAACCCGTATTTCATACTGCCCTGATAAGTAGAGTCTTTATTTTTCACCTGCGCAAGAAGAGCTACGGAACTTTCATGAACAGAATATCGACGGCAAATATTTTGTCAATTTCTCACTTTAAGGCTTTCCTTCACTTGCAGTAATATCGGTCAGAGACCAGCGCGTTCGCCTTGTGTGCATGCTTTGCTGCTAGGGGGATGCATAATGGGCAAGTGCGCAGATCTCCGACTAAAACAACTGCAGTGGAGGTTGGCCTTTATGATAGTACAGATGCAAAAATGTAGGTGGCCTAAAAAAGTTTGAAACGAGGAGACAATATAAAATTAAGATTTCCAATGAGGTTGAAAAAGCAAGGCAAAGATGGCCAGTACGAGTAAAGTGGGATGCTACATGTGAAATATGCAAAAGCGCAGGAAAAGAAGTGCTTGGCCTAAGAAAAAGCAGAACAGAGCACAAAGATGATAAACTAGCAGAACGGTGTAGTGCACCGCCACCAGAACTGACAAGTAATGCAACGGTTATTAGAAAAGACATTGAATCTGCCATCAGTATTAAGCAGAAAATGAAAAAAAACATGAAAAATTGAAACAAATAGAGCCTAGATACGCAAACGTATGAAAGAATCGAGGAAAACAAGTTGGAAAGAAATTTAGATGCTATTGAAAATAGTAAAGATGACTCAACAAGATACTATAAAGCTACGAAAGCAACACGAAAAAAAAAAAGAAAATAGTACCACTATATGTAACAGATAAAGGAGGAGCAATAGCATGTACAAAAGAACAACGAATTCGAATTATCACAGAACGTTTCAAAAACATACTGGAACCAGAGACTGGAGAAGACCGGTTCATAGATTACCCACCATGTCAAATGGAAGCTCCCTTCACAGGAGAAGAGATGAGAAAAGTTGTTAATACAATGAAATATGAGAAGAGTGCAGTCCCAGATGATCTGGAAGTTGAACTTATAAAATATGCTTCAATTGAAATTCACAATGAAATAGCTAACATTTTTAACACATTAAAAAAGAACATATTAGGAATTCTGAGACGTCTGCAGAAACCAGGGAAAGCAAAAGGCCCCACAATCAAAGTTGAGACCACTACTCCTACTATCTATCATTAGAAAAATCCTCACAATGGGAAGGTTGGACAGAATTTTGAATAGATAAAAAAGTCATATCCGTTATAAACAGGCAGCGCATCAACCATGAAGGCGTACCACTGAAAATGTGCATGCAGTAAAATAACTGGTGGAAAGGTAATCTGGCGAAGGATTATCAAATATTTCGACTACTCCTGGATAAGCCCAAGGGGGTTGACACTGTAAATAGAAGAATTCTTTTCGAGCAACTGGAAGAACTATTAAATGATGATGGAATTCATGTAATAGGGGCACTAACTAATAAGTCAGAAACAACAGTTAAAATCGGATCACTGAAGGGAGAATGTTTTGTAAGAAATACAGGGATGATGCAGGGAGGCTAAGTGCTATGCTCTTCATATTCTACTTGGCCAAATGTCTAGAGAAACCAATTAAAACGAAAATGAAAGGTTTCCTTATAAATCCAACACATGTAGATGACCTGACAATTGCAGGTACAAACAAAATACAAGTCAACGAGCTAGAGCATAAGATATCAACACAACTGGAAAAATACAACCTGAAGATGAATGCTGAGAAAACAGAGAAATAAGAGACACCTAGACCACCATCGCCGCCACCACCTACAATGGAAGATCTCACAAAGAATAAAAATTATAAAGTACCCTGGTCTGAGCTTGACAGTCTTGTAAGTTATTAGCCTCAATATACTTAATAAGACTGGGTAAAATGCAAGATGTTAGGATCAATGCTAGATACTGAAAAAGCTATAAATCGACGAAAAATATTAACAATTAATGAAATGAAGTCTTTCCAGGATATTTACATGTCAAAAACAATAAGCACACAACTTAAAGTCACAACTTTTCATGCATACTCTGCCAGTATTTTCCTATACAACTCTGAACTATGAACCATAACGGATTCACTTGAAAAACAGATCGAATAATTTCATAGAAAGATGTTAGGGAGAGTAATTAACATCTGATGGCCAAAAGTGACTTCGAACGAAAGATTATACGAGAGAACAGAGACAATGGAATGGAGTGCCATCACTAGAAAGAGAAGGCTAGTGAGGGGGCACGTTCCCTCAGTAAATGTAAAATTCATAACAGTATAGGACAACTCGAAATAACTCTTCCATTCGCGTTGAATTTTATCTCAGCATAGAACGCGTAGCTAAACAGTGTACGTAGATCGATAGATAGCTAGTTCGAGGATAGGTTTTCGCTACAAAAAAAAAATACAAATAAACACATAAGCTAGCGAAAACAACGAACAAAAACGAGAAAATACGAAGGAATAAGGGAATTAATTTACTCACAAATATTGTCCATTGATGTCTTATCGCCATTACAAATCCAAACCAACCCGAAGTAAACAACCTGTCCCGAAGACCCTCAAGGAGCGCCTCCACGCTCCGGTTCGAGCCAACAGTCACAAAAGGTCCTATTGTCAAAGCAACAAAAGGGTTCTTCGAACTGAAAACAATACCAATAACTGTTCTCTGTCCTACGCAACGTTATGAGGGGTGCAGTAAATTGCCCCTCTCTGGTCCAGTAAAAGATTGTGCGGGGAGAGACCATAACATCTGGCTCCCCAAAAACATAACACAACGTTCAAATGTTTTTCTCACAGTCTTCGTGGCTCCTTCGATGGGGAATGAACCTCATGCTCTCATTATTCACAGCGTTCGTGCTCCTCTTCTCTGTAAAGTAGAACGATCTTGTTCACTGGTCTTTCAATGGGCTTTCGAGAGTCAAACTGCATACCAATTGTCTTCATTTTTACGCTTCGAACGACGCCTTGGTCATCTTTTCGTACGTCAACGATTCGAGCTTTTGACCATTTGTTTCTCGGCAAATTATCTTCAGCGATCAGAACTATGTCATCCTTCTGGAAATTCTTCTGTGGAACATTCCATTTGGTCCTACGCTGTAAATTGATAAGGTATTCCTTCTGCCATCTCTGCCAGAATTCGTTTGCAAGATGCTGAACGCGACGCCAGTATTTCCTTGAATACATGTCTGCTCTTTGAAAATTTCCAGGCGGAGGCAATATTACCTTGGTCTTCATTGTCAGCAAACTTGAGGGGGAAAGTGGCAGAGGGTCATCTGGCCGATCAAGATTATCTGTCGTCAAGGGTCTTGAATTGATAATTGCAGTAGTTTCCGCCATAACTGTGCGGAAAGCCTCGTCGTTCAAGGAGCTGCCATGTGTCTTGAACATTGAAGAAAGGATTGATCGAACGGATCTGATCTGTCTTTCCCAAACTCCACCCATATGACTCGCCGCAGGTGGATTCCTCTTCCATCGAATGACAAGATAGTCTGATCCTTCATGTAACAGGAAATCTCTGATCCTTTCATGATCCATCTCCTTAACTGCTTCTTTCAGCTCTCTCTCTGCGCCTACAAAATTTGTTCCCCAGTCGGATCTTAGGGATCTGATGTTTCCGCGAATACTGATAAACCGCCTCAAAGCCATGATAAACGAATCAGTTTCCAGAGAATTTGCTACTTCTATGTGTACTGCACGTGAATTCAGACAAGTGAAAAGAGCACCATATCGCTTGACTTCTTTCCTTTTCTCTTTGATCAGGAATGGGCCAAAATAATCGACACCGCAGTGAGTAAATGGGGGTGCTGGCAAAGTCCTGTCTGCAGGCAGATCTGCCATCTTCTGTTGGCCAAGTCTTCTTCTGAGAAAGCGACAAACTGTGCACTTTGAAATTATTTGTCGAACAATCAAGCCACCTCTTACGATCCAGTATCCTGAACTTCGAATCTCATTCGTTGTTATTCCTCTTCCTGCATGATACACTGCATCATGACAATGTCTTGCAATCAAAATTGGGATCGTTCCACTATGTGGTATGATTACAGGATGCTTCAGATTATCAGCTAATTTCGCTCTTCGTAGACGTCCTCCAACTCTCAAGATGCCATTGGAATCAAGAAAAGGATCAAATTGAAGAAGGTTGCTTCTTTGGCGTAACAAAAGTTTCTTTTTCTTTTCCGATTCTCTGTCAATGCTTCCAGAATCTATGTCTTTGAGAATCTTTATTGTGCTTGCAAATTCTTTGTGTTGAATCCACTTGATAAGCTTATCTTCGGCTTTTTGTAAATCTTCAACTTTCGGTTCTTCTCTGATGAACTTCTTTCTCTTGATGATTCCAATGATTATTGCTAGTACTCTCTTCATACGATACCAGCTTGAGATATTCTTCTCCAATGAGGCTAGAACATGATTTTCTTCTTTTAAAGGCATAACTTCTGTTGTGAAGATCTTCTTTACCTCTTTATCATCCTCATCTATTTCAGTTGACACGTTTTCCGAGGGAAAATTTCTTTCTGAATCCCATAAAAATTTCGGTCCCTTTAGCCAGTCTTTGGCTTCAGTAAATTGCTTTCCTGTTGTACTGCGTGATGCATGATCAGCTGGATTGATTTCAGATGGCACATATCTCCATTGCTCCACATCGGTGTGATCACAGATCATCTTTACTCTGTTGGCTACGAATGTATGAAATCGTTTTCTTTCGTTGTTCAAATAGCTTAACACGACTTGAGAGTCAGTCCAATAAAATTCTTTCACATCGTTGATCTGTAACTCTTTATAAAGTAGATATCCAACTTTTGTAGCCACTGTGGCAGCAGTTAATTCAAGTCTCGGTATAGATGGTGCATCTTTAGGAACAACTCTTGACTTTCCTATAACAAGGGCACAATTGATTCTATTTTCAGTGTCTTGTAGACGAAGGTAACTTGCAACTCCATAACCAATAGTGCTTGCATCCGAGAAATGATGTAGTTGTGCTGATTTTACCTCACCAAAAGATTGTGGTGTGAAGCTTCTGTCAATCTTTGTATGATGCAAGACATCAAGATCTGCTCTCCATCTTTCCCATGCTGCTCGTTGCTCTTGTGACAATGGTTCATCCCATCCTTGTTTGTCGGATGATATCTGCTGTAAGATTTTCCTACCAGGTAGCAGGAGAGGTCCAACCAGCCCCAGTGGATCATAGATTGAACTTATCGTTGCAAGTATGCCACGTCGTGTTAGTGGTCGATCTTTCAATGTAATGCGAAATTCCAGCTGGTCATTCTCTATGTTCCATAGCATTCCTAGCGCTCTTTCCATGGGCAAACGGTCATGGTTGAGATCCACATCCTTAATCTCTTTTGCTTGCTCCTCTCTTGGAATAGAACTAATGACTTTACGATCATTTGAAATGAACTTGGTAAGTCTAAAACCACCAGCAGCACACATCTTTGTTACTTTGGGAATGAGCTCTACGGCTGCCTCTGTTGTAGGAGTTGATTTGAGGAGGTCATCAACATAAAAATCATGCTTAACTACTTCAGCTGCTTCATTTCCATAGACTTTGGCGTTGTCTTCAGCTGTCTGTTTCAAGGCGAAATTTGCACATGAAGGTGAACTGACAGCTCCAAACAAGTGAACGCACATTTCATACTCAGTCAAATCATTCTCTATGTTTCCATCAGGCCACCATAAGAAACGAAGATAACTTCTCTGTGCCTTTGGAACTTGCACTTGATAGAACATTGACTCTATATCAGCAAGAAAAGCAATTTGATTGATGCGGAATCTCATCAAAACTGCAACCAGGAGATTAGTTAAATCTGGGCCTTGCAAAAGCTCTCTATTGAGAGACGTCCCTTTATATTCACTACTGCAATCAAAAACAACACGGATCTTATCAGGTTTTCTCGGATGATAAACCCCATGATGTGGCAAATACCATACTTTCCCTTCTTCTACATCCAATTGAGATTCTGGAACTTTTGCTGCGTATCCTTGCGTGATGATTTTATTCATGAAATCTACGTAGTCTTCATGATACTTTGAGTACTTGAACTTATGTTTGATCCACATTGCTCGTTTTATCGCGTGTTGACGATTGTTTGGCATATTCACGGCTTCATTTCTGAAAGGGAGTGGCAACTGGTAATGGCCATTAACTGATTTAACCTCAGTTCTCATTTTCTCCAAAAATCTGTCATCTTCTTTTGAGTTGGCAGTCTCTTTAGGGAGTTGATTTCTTTCAGTACCTTGTGATATTTGCGCTTTCTTCATTTCCTTTGGGCTTGGCTCATTAAAATCGTGTTTGTACATTTCTACCAGCATTCGAGACAAATCGTTATCTTGCACCGTTTCTTCAACTCCAAAGAAATGCTGTGCGATCTTATTTGACGGGCTATCCACAACTGCAATTCTATTGCACCGTAATGTTGACATATGCTGTTCTGCATTGGTGAGGGGACCAACTATACACCATCCAAGAGCAGTTCTTTGAGCAAATGGGCCGTTGTTTTCTACATTGATTACTTCCAATGGTCTAAGTGCCGTGGGACAGTTGACTCCAATAAGCAAAGCAACTGGAGCATCAGGATCAATATCAGGAATTTCTTTCATGATACTTTCAAGGTGTGGCCAATGTTTCACGTTATCTACTGTAGGTATTTCATCTTTGTTGATAGGTAAACCTTTCCGGGTAAATAATCTTGGTAAACTTATCGTATTTGTGCCGTTGACATCAGAAACCATGAAGCCATCCACTATTTGTGAATCTTCTGACGTTGTGCCAGTCATGGTCTTTATACAAATTTTTGTATCAGTACCTTTGATGTCAAAGTTATCAAGCACATCTTGATTTATAAACGAACCTTGACTGCAATTGTCTAGCATGCCATAAACTTTTAATACTTTGTCAGGAGTACTTTTGTGCAATAACAGCATTGGCAGCACACTCAGTGACATTATAGCACCATTTGTTCCCAAGGAAGAAGTTCCTGATTCGCTAGCCTTTGTACATCCATTACTAATTTCTGTACGATCGTTTGATTTTGCTTCTGAGGTGTGATTCTTGGCTTTTGGTTTAAACTTGTGAGTACCGTGCATTCATAACGGATGAGATCCACCGCAACCTTCCTTGCTGCATACTCGTTTCTGTGGGCAGTCAACAACAGTGTGATCTGAAGAATAACATCCAAAACAAAGCTTCTTTGAAATCACAAACATTTTTCGAGCATAAGATGACTTGGCAAGAAAATCTTTGCAGTCGTCCAAATCATGCTCTTTACTGCAATGAGGACAAAGATGATCTTTTACGGCTGTTTCAGCGCCGGCATCGTAATTTTCTGATCTAGTAACAAAGGAACCTACTCTTGTCTTGGAACCTCCTTTTAGTGCTTTGGACTGGTCAAGCTTTATAGGCTTTTTGTCGATCACTTTCGACAGAGCTTCTCGACTAAATGTCGGGTCGTTGGCGACTTCTGATTCTTTTCTAACAAACTCGACAAAGTCAACGAAAGTTGTTCTTCTTTGGGCTCTTGACAAAATCATGCACACATTCTCTGACCACTTTCTTTGCATTCGTTGGGGCAATTTAATGCATAGTGACTGTAGAAGAGAGCTGGTGTTTAGTTCATTGACGTAAACTTGATCCCACAGTGCACCTTGGCATTTGATTAAGAAAACATAGAATTCACGAATCCCTTTACCATCACCTTCAAAAATACGTGGCCATTGTCTCAGTTTCTCCATGTACATATTTGCAATCTTGATGGGATTTCCGTAGTTTTCTTGTAGCAAACTTTTAGCTCTTTGATAAGCTGCAGATGCTTCCAGATACAAGCACGTCTCAATTACAGACTTTGCTTCCCCATATGTATGCTCAATCAGCAAAACTAATCGATCTCTGGGATCTTTAACTCTTGCCTCAACCACTGTTTCAAACATATTAATAAAATATTGATACTTCATTGGATTTCCACCAAACTTTTCAAGCTTGGGCTCTGGAGCTCCTTGCCGATGCAAATACTCTCCTTGTTTGGCTATTAATTGATATAACATCTTAATTGCTTCAATATTCTCTTCGTTAGACAAACTGCTCCCTGTCTGAGCTGCATTTCGAGAAGTAGGTTGAACTGTCTGGGGATCATGTGCTGCAAACATAGCAGGACCATGTTGGAAACCAGACGGGTTTGGTGTAGCTGTATATCTCTGTGTAAACTGTGGTCTGGCAGGTGCTGTGAACTTTGGTACAAATGATGGAGTTTTAGCATCTAAAACATTTGTTTGTTTATCAATGAATCTATCTTCTTTTTTAACACAATCTATATGTGCTTCTGACTTCTTCTGGATCTTATTATCGCTAAAGCCATTGTCCTCAAATATCTTAGATGGGTTTAAGACATAACTGTCCTCTAAAAATTCTCTATGAACCTTGTCAGCTGCTTGTGCTACAGCTAACTCTTTCTCCAGCCTCGTTCTATCAAGCTCTGTTTCTGCTTTTTTCTCCTTTTCAAGGTATTCTGATTTTGCTTTCAGCTCTGCAATTTTCGCTCTGTTTCTTATGACGTCATCCAGAGTGCTGCTAGGTGCTCCAGATATCCTTGATCTATTGGATTTTTTCGAACGAACTGAACCCCTTGAAGACTTCGACGAATTTGAGACTGCTTCATTGCCAGTATTAAAATCTTGTAGCCATTTTGTGACACGTAACTCTGCATTCCTAACATCTGAACAAACACGCAGGTAAGTAGGATCATTTAATTTATCGTCTTCACTGTCAAATTGGCGAATAAAATCTTGATATGTACGTGAAACTTTATTCAAGCAATCTTTGACGATATCGATATTTTCCGTTGAAACCATTAGACTCTGAATACGAATAATGTGATTATTGATAATCTCGCTGTAGTAGCTTTGATTCTTACGCCTCTGTTCGCGATTTTCTATCCAATATGCCAAGCCCTTTTCAGTCATTCTACACTCTCTTTGTGGCCTTGAGTCAAAATAAGTAAAACCAGCATGTTCTGGCAATGACCCAAAATTAGCAGGATCGTGGCGATTGTCTTTGTTGATATCCGTTGGCAATGACCGTGGTGGTGACAATATATTTTGCCCCTGAGGGTCAACTTGTGATTTTTCGTCCTTTGAATGTTCCATAGCGCAGCAACATACGAAATTGTTCGAGAATGATAAAAGCAATATTCAGGCTATCATAAAGTGTTCTCGAAAAGTGGCAATTTTGCAGCTAACGCTTCAAAGGGGTCTATCACATAAATTAGGCCATAACAGTTTCCAAAGGGGTCTTGAAAATCAAGATAAATCCTCGCAAGCGATTCGTAAACACGGGTAAATCTTGGCAAATGTTCATCATCAAGTTAGGTGAAGGCGATAATATTTCGAAAACGATGAGGGGGCACGTTCCCTCAGTAAATGTAAAATTCATAACAGTATAGGACAACTCGAAATAACTCTTCCATTCGCGTTGAATTTTATCTCAGCATAGAACGCGTAGCTAAACAGTGTACGTAGATCGATAGATAGCTAGTTCGAGGATAGGTTTTCGCTACAAAAAAAAATACAAATAAACACATAAGCTAGCGAAAACAACGAACAAAAACGAGAAAATACGAAGGAATAAGGGAATTAATTTACTCACAAATATTGTCCATTGATGTCTTATCGCCATTACAAATCCAAACCAACCCGAAGTAAACAACCTGTCCCGAAGACCCTCAGGGAGCGCCTCCACGCTCCGGTTCGAGCCAACAGTCACAAAAGGTCCTATTGTCAAAGCAACAAAAGGGTTCTTCGAACTGAAAACAATACCAATAACTGTTCTCTGTCCTACGCAACGTTATGAGGGGTGCAGTAAATTGCCCCTCTCTGGTCCAGTAAAAGATTGTGCGGGGAGAGACCATAACAGCTAGATTGGCAGGTCATTTGATGGGACTTGATAAGAAAGCACCAGTTAGGCTAGTCTTATTTGAATCACTGCAAATGGTGCAAAAATAGAGAGGTAGACCATGCTCGGCTTGGATAAAGATAATGCTCGTAGAAAAAGATATCCCATTGGCAGACATCAAACCAGATTTAAACAATAAGACACCAGATGAAACAATTGCAACACTTGAGGGACTTGCTGAGGACAGGAGTACGTGGCGAAGTTAAGTGAAGGACAAACCGTTAAAATATGTATAGATGATAATGATTATGAGATGCTAAAGTAGGATGGGAACTTTTGCAAGAATCATTTTCTTGAAACATGCATGAACCAGAAGATCCCATTTCCATCTTAAAGACTGTCAGACCATATTTAGGCATTGAAGGGGATACCTATCTTGCTACAGCTGCTAAACTCGAATGATCTTACCTTTCATCTGTACTGCCTTTGTTTTTACTCCAGAAGGCAAGGTCAAAATCCTTATGATATGGATTTACCAAGATACAGCATGAGTGGCAGGACACAAATTATTTGGATTATGTTGTATAAAATTCTTTGCTTACCTTGAAATGCCATAAAATTCTCTTCCTTGCCATTAGCAGCCTTTCTCAGCAATCGAGACCACTGCGTAGGTACAACGATGCGCAGGAGAAGGCAAAGTTCATATAGGCCCAAACATTTTGAAAGCACACGTGATAGAGCTCTTCAGTTCCAGGCAAGGAAGGATGGCTGAGAAAGGCTGCTAATGGCAAGGAAGAGAATTTTATGGCATTTCAAGGTAAGCAAAGAATTTTATACAACATAATCCAAATAATTGATGTCCTGCCACTCATGCATTCATATGAGAATTAGTCATTCCGAGAAAGTTAATACCTGTTGTGTAAGAACGTCGCATGCAAGTTTGCTCACCAGCTGCATCACTTGACTGGCCAATGTTCAGCTCAATGGTCAGCAAACGGAGAGTCTATTTGCAAGCAATTCCATCTTAGATCAAGGTTCAGTTTCATCAAGACGTTTCAATCGTTGGCATTAGAAGGTACCCTACCTTGTATAACTACGTTTTCTAATCGCAGAGGAGTAAAGCAGCGAAATTCTGCACAGCACCGTAGTCATTCGCTTTGATGGAATAATGAAGCTTGTGTTGTCTTCAACTGCATTTTGGAACATCATCCAATACTGAGAGCTCAAGCCAAACTCTCCAAGTACACAGCGATGCTTTGGATTACTGCATTCAGCTTAAATCATTCAATTTATGACTTCATTGGTAACGTCCAAATCAGCAGAATAACCTTTAAAACATTTTCCAGCCTCAAGGTCTCCCGCCCGAGCGCCCTCTCAAAAAGGGAACTTTGACGCTAGTGTTGGCCTAAACGATAATATATCTCTGGTAGAACGAACAAAAATCTTGAAAATACCCAGTTGTTGAAGATGAGATCTTGCTTCGAGATAGTACACACGAAAACATAGATTCTAGTTTATTCCTCACAAGAAGATGTGCAGTCAATCGAGTTCATTGTGGGCATATTTTCTGGACATTCTTACAAAGACATTTGAGCTCTCATAAAGTAAACTATTTTTGCCAGTGATAATTGGAGAGGATCAATCAGATCTTCTGCAACGTTACTTTTGGGATTTTTTTCATGAAATCATTAAAATTAGGATACCGTAGGATACAACTTGAGGGTAAATATGATAACAACTGCCATTACTACTACTACTACTAAAACACCATAGCCCAGAAAGGGCCGTCAACACCTCAAATAATTTTCTTCTTTCAAAAGCGTTCTTCAGCTACACAAATACGGATGTAAGGAATGTATACATGGAAAATTGATCATAAAAATCCTTCAAAGTTCTCCAGTGCAAGGATATCCTAAAAGCAGTTATGAATTATATTCAGAGAAATAATTCGGCTCCTGGTCTTTTGTGATCTAGACCGAGAAATGCGCATATTGAAGTGCAAGATGAATGCTGCTCAGTCCAAAACTTTCGGAAGCCTTCCTTTCCCCTATTTGCAGTACCAAAACCCTTCTTGTCCATTGTGTGGATCTGTGGATCAGTAAGGAAGGTCTGTCCTGCACGTTCCTTGCTTGTCCAGCCCTGAATATCGACAATAATGAGCTTACCAGCAGAAGAACAATACGAAAAATGGCTGAATGCCATCAAGAGACTTTTACCAGGGACATCACCTTGTACAATCCAATCAAAATTGTTGCTTATCTTCACGAATTCACCAGCTATGTATGGCTCAACATTGTAATACTTTTCAGCCTCATTTGAAATATCCAGAATTTCAATAAGAACAGCAGGAAGAAACTGAACTTGTCCGATGCTCTTACCTGTAGAACAACAATACAAAGTTTTACAAATGGAAAGTACCGGGTGATTCAGAAAGCGCTTCTATATTTGAAAAATAGGAAAAATAGAGCGAACATAAGCACCTCGGTATTATTCTTGACGATTATTGTTACGGCTAGAAGGGGTATTGGTATCATTAAGTACCTATCCAGGTACGTCAATAGAGAAGTGCTAGATCAAGTCTATAAGCTTCATGTCAGACCTCACCCTGACTATGGTGACATCTTGTACCATAAGTTCGATCCTGAAATGAGGCAAGGCTTCACTACAAAGCCAGAGCAAGTGCAATACTCTGCTACGTTAGATGTATCAGGAGCATGGAAGGGTAGACGTGGGCAAAGGATTCTCCAGGAACTTGGTTGGGAAACCCTTTATCAAAGGAGATGGTATCGACGGCTGTGTCATTTTTTCAGCCTACGTAAAAGTATGTCCCCGGCTTACTTGTTCAATGAAATCCCTTCTGAGCGAGAGATGCCATATCGTTTAAGTTCAAGTCGTTCATATGAGCAACCTGTAAGCAGAACAGTTCGTTTTTCCAACACGTACTTTCAAAGTGCTCCCTTTGAATGGAACATGCTAGATGAAGATACCAGAAATTCTGTTTCGATTGGGGAGTTTAAACGCAAGTTGCTTGTACAAATACGTCCTCCGTGTAGATCTGTTTACAATGTGCATAATGTCACAGGTATAAGAAATCTGACAAGACTTAGAGTTGGATTTAGTCCTCTTAATGAGCATCGATTTAGACATAACTTTGATTGCCTAAGTGCCTTGTGTGTGTGCAGTGCTGGAAATGAGGATAATGAACATTTCCTCCTGCATTGCCCACTTTTTGCCAATGCGCGTAGAGATCTCTTTGGTCAGCTCAGAGACATTCCGTTATTGGAATTTTCTGTTTTGAACAGCGAGGCACTTAGTAACCTCTTGTTGTTTGGTGATGGCAAACTAAACATTGTCTTCAACAGAGCGATTCTGGAAGCTACAATTTCGTTCATCGAAAAAACTAAGCGGCTCCATTAATTTTCTGAGCATACCAACAATATTCACCCTGTGTAGCATACTTTTTTCGGCTTTTGTCTGTTACGTTTCTCTGTGTCCTTTTCTTGTGGTGTTATTTCCTTGGTTTTTGTTTTGATTTTGTGTGCCTTTTTGTTTTTTTTGTTCTGTGTTTTTGTCCTATATTTCTTGAAATTAATTGTTGCATTGTAAGCGTCATTCATGGTGGGGACCAGATGACCCTGTGTCTTTCCCCGCCATGAATGGCACATGTATATAGTATTTCTTTTTAGTTAACTTTTTTTATTGTTGTTATAGAAAAAAAATAGAAAGACTGTTTTCCTACTTGCCTTGAAAACGTTCTTTTCAGTCTTAGTCCTCAGGTATGTGACATATTTTGAGAAATGAGGAAGATGATGCTAACTTATTCTAAAGACCTCTAAGAACAACTTTTTAGAGCAAATTGTTTTCGAAGGGATCGCAGATATTTGTAGGTAGAAACAACGCAAAACGACGAAGAGCAACAGCGAATGAGTCGGTTTAAGTATATGTATATATTTTGCAAATATTTCGTCCTGCCATGCAGGACTTCTTCAGGGCTGTTACGTGATATTGCCTAGGATTCTTGATTTTATGATTCCACATTAGATTGCGAACCTGTTTAAAAATAAAGCAGCCGGAAGCTGTTTTTAAGATAACCAATGTCCCTTACTTTAATTTTATCTCTGACACGGAGCGTCAAAACAAGAACTTAAGTGAATTTTCAAATTTTGATGATTTTCCAAACGTATATTGCAAGCTGCATGAATCAATTTGAAAGATACCTATGAAGATTATACCGGCTGCCACAGAACGATTTCTCCACTTAAGGTAAAATTTTTGCATTACCAACAAGCGACATGGGTTCACATTACCTATTTTATAAAAAAGGCCCATCTTGAACTGCTTACAACTGTGTCCTCAGTTTTTGTTGACTTGAAGTAAACAGAACGAATTGAAGCTTGAAAGATAGCTTTGAAGACTTTCGGTTTGTAACTTGCATGCAAAATGCAGAAATTCAAAACTGTACTCTAAATCATTTCAAGCTATAGTATTGGAATGATTCGACATTAATATCGACATCTTAATCGACATAGGCAACTTTTGTAGCAATAGCGCCGTTTTATTTTCTGCATAAAGAATTGTAATAGTATTTCCTATCATATAAAAAGTCAGCCTATGGATTGTCTCAATTTCGCCTAAAAATCATCTTGATTTACATTTTCACAGGTGCATTGAAAGTGATTCATATAAAAATCATATTTGGATCTTGCAAAACACAGTTTTAGTCAAATAACACATAACTATGGACTGGAAAATCCGATTTCAACAAATCAATTTTTAAAACAAATTTGGATTTTTTCTTCTCTGTGTATCTGAAAACGAATAAGGCCAATGAGCAAGATACAGGCAAGCACAACTGGCTAATGAAGCAGGTCGTATTTGCTCATCCAATAAATGATATGGTGAGTACTTGAAAGCAGGGAGAATCTTAAGCAGGAAACGGTTACAAAGCATACCGGGTGTCTCTAAAAAAGTACCCCCTTTTGACTGGAAATAGGAACGACGCGATAAGATATCATTACTGTCCGAGTAGTTAGCTAAGTTTATCAATCTTCGACTTAGATTCACATACCTCGCATTTAAGAATCGTCCACGACACATCAGAGGTACAAGCTTGCAAAGACAAAATTTACAGTGCACCCAAAACCAGAGGTTTTGTAAAAGGGCCTGGCCATGATTTGTATTATGGATCTTTTCCAAAGCACCTGTAAACTTTAACTTTCAGTTTTTCGCTTTTGAAAAGATGAAAAAGACTCGTCGAAATCGCCCTGATTAAACAAATATAACAAAAATGTGGTAAGAACGATGAAGTCGCACAACTTCTCCCAAATGAGCATGCATATGTTCCTTTTCTTCTTCTTTGACAATTGGAGTGGAATGCAATGCACGGATTGATTCCTCAACTATTTGTAGAACAATTGAAGCATTTCAAGGTATGATTCTTTTCAATGGAGAAAACTAATAGTCCAGTAAACCTAGCGTTTGACCTAAAACAAATTGCAACAGAAATGATTAGTTAACATACTAAAAGTCTAAGGAATCAGAGCATCGAAAGACCACCAAATTCGACATATTTTTAAAGAATAATCCTCTCTGTTCCATGTTATACACGACAGTTGCGAAGCGGAAACAAAACTTGTCAATTTCATAAAACAGTATTGAAATCCGGTATCATAGAAAGTGCGGACTACTGGAAAATGGGATGATTGGACATAATGTTTTTTAAAATTCAGAAAAAAATTGGCTCGTTAGCTTTCATAAGTGAAAGATATCATTCTTTTAGGGTAGTCTTTGCCGTTGGGGTACGTTAACAGTGCGAATTACATGAGCAGGTGGTTTTTGGTTTTAAATTTAGAGGAAACATGCTTTCAATGGCCTATGAACAAATCCCTTAATCAAAAGAAGAAAGAGTCTATGAAACAAGGAGAACTAACTTGCTAAGGTCACCCGAATAATTACTGTAAATCATTTTAATCCCCTATTTAAATAATGTGCGAAATGTGTCTCAACACAGGTCACATAAATCAAGTTCCAGAAATCTGGAAACCGTAATAGCAATCTTTTGCTCTTTGTTTTGGACCCTCTCTTCTTTTGAATAATGGGTCTCCTCGTAGGCTACGGTCTCAGATGAAATTTACAGGGGTTGGTAGGCAGTTTTTTAAATGTGCAGCAAAGATGCAAATCAAGACATTTCTTTAGTAGAAAACTAATGAATTTTCTCAATCAGGAGTCCGACACTTTCGTGCGTCTTCGGGGCGCCCTCTCTGCCAGCTGCCCCTCCTTCAACTTCAGGCTGGATCCGTCCCCGTTCCCCATTAAATCAATCCAAGCCTTTGCAGCAGCATTTTCCCCTTGAATAATTTGTTGGTGTGGCTTCTTCGTCTTAGTCCAGCAGATCGAGATTGAAACGAAGAATTATAACAAAAATTATATTTGAGAGAATTGATAGTTTCAGTAGTGCTATTTGATATCCAAAACGTCTAGAGCAAGCCAAATAATTGAGATCTCTGCATTATGTTCGTTCGAAATGCAATTTTTTTCGGAATATTTACAGAAGAGCAACACCAAAGGTCCAGCTTTCCAATGGTCCGCATTTTATACGTTGGAAACTTCCAATACAAATTTGTGAAATCGACAAGCTTTGGCTCCTCTTCAAAACTATACCGTAAAAGATGGAACGACGTGGATTACCCTGTAAAATATACCTAATTTCATGGTCTTCCGATGCTTGGATTTTCTTAGACTTTTGACATGCTATTTAGTGGCAGATGTAGAATGGTTTGCCATGAAAAAAATGTCTGTTGCAATTTGTTCTAGGTTCAACTAAAATTTGCCTTTCGTTTATTGGACTATAAAGGTAAAAGTCGAAATTCCTTTGCAACATGCCTGTGATAGCAAATCATGGCTAGGCCCTTTTACAAAACCTCTGGTTTCGGGTGCACTGTAAATTTTGACTTTGCACGCTTGTATCTACGCTTGTATCTTGAGTGTTAGGTGGCCAATTTTATAATTGAAAGGAATGTGGATCTAAGTTGAAGATTGATAAATTTAGCGGTCCACTCGGAGAGTAATTATATCTTATCGTTTCGTTCCTATTTCCAGTCGAAAGGGGGTACTTCTTTGAGACACCCGGTATATCTTATTAATCTTTAAAGGAGCAGGGTCACGTAATGTAACTTCTTTCGAAACAACGATTTCGCAGTACTTTGATAGGTTTTATCATAGTGATTTTCCAGTACTGTTCTCAAAATGATGGTGTTATTTTGAAGATCAACTCTTAGAGATAACACGTTTGTTTACAGTTGCATGACCCTGCCCCTTTAAAGAATAACTTTCAAGAAGACGTACCTTGGGGACACTGATATAGAGCTGTATTAAACAATGTTGCATAATATCTTGACAGAGACTGACACACAATATCTTGTCTGTACTGCTGCATTAATCGAGGTCTATCCTTGTACTTCTCAAGTTTGTACTGTTTTCCGATATATCTGAAAGAGAATATCGCATACGATATGATTCGATCCTTTCGAGATCCTTTGACTAATCTACTAAGCAGAATATGGTAATCTTATGTCAAAATCCTATTAGTAAAAATGCTGCATCGATGTAGCCATAAAGACTTCATTTCAATAATATATTGAGTCAAATTATCGTTAATGCTAAATTTCAGCATTATGACAAGAAATCAACGAACATGAATAAGTGATTTAGTACCAAAAATAGCTGACATGTCCAAAAAACGACGCTTCGAGTGCATGTAGTATACGTATATTTGCCTTGATAACGAGTATACGCTCAAATCGTCGTGTTTTTTAGCATCTCAGCCATCCGTTTGGCACTAAAATCCTTTATTTGTTATATTTTCATTTGATTATAATATGGTAAAAAGCCGCACATAAGGACCTTCATCTATTAACATCCTGAAGCTTGAAATGATATATAATGCCTGATATCATGAATAGGTTCTTAATAACGGGCCTCACTCATGTATTCATTGGAAAATGAGTATAGCCTGTTTGCCAATAAACCTGTTTCGTGGACTACAAGACCATTGTATACAACTTTGCATTGCTTGCTATACTGGCATCACATTTCAGAGCTAAACCTTCAATTACATTTTGTTTTCTGACATTGCTTGTAGATCCTAAGTTAAGAATCTACACTCTGATTACTGGATCTGCATATATGATGCAGTATTTATTACAAAATTATGAAAAGATGAAATACGACCAAGGACTATGTATAGTAAAATTGTTCTTTTGTGCTAGTTCGGCAAAATTTGCTCAATAGTAAAAGCTAAGGTCTCTTTCGAAAGTGGAAGAGAAGCGCAGGCATTTAATGAAAAATTTTGAAATTCGAACTCGTAGACGACTATGGAACGCCGTTTGCACAAAAATGACGTCAACTATGTTTATGTGCACAAAAATGTACATAAACATAGTTTTTCTTCATTTTCGTGCAAATGGCGTCGTGGCCATTGTTCTGAGACGTGTCTAAATATTACCCAAATTAACAGCCGGCAAATTATATCACTCTTTCTTGTGAAAGCCAGGGAGAATTAGAGTGAAACCACTTAGCACCTCCCTCGTGCTACGCTTCCTTTTCCTAGCCTGCGTGCCGAGGTGCAGATTCTACTGATTTCTTTTCAAAGAGGTTCTCCTCCAGTAGAAGAGAACCTGTCTGAAAAGGGATCAGAAGAGTCTGCACGCAGGCTACCTTTTCCTTTCGTTCTTGCTTGGATAGTGCAGATGCCGTAGCGTTGACACATTCGATCGTGCGAGCGACACCAGCTCATCAAAGTTTCCAGGAAGCTGAGAATCATCGCTTTCGTCGCTTGACAAGTCCCCCCATCTTCTTTTGACAGTTAACAACTCTAATGGCGGGACACGAGTTTGCTAACGATATTTTGGGAAAAAAAATTGTGATTCATTGTCACTACCCTAAGGGAAAATCCACAGCTGTGTTCACAATAAGAAAAGCCCCCTATTGTTTCCAACATGACTCTACAAGGAACTATCATGACTATGATGATGACGCCTCATATAACAATGAATACGACGCCGTTTGCACAAAAATGCACATAAACATAGTTTATGTACATAAACATAGTTTAATGTTTATGTGCACATAAACCATGTTTATGTACCTGAACTATGTTTATGTGCACATAAACTATGTTTATGGAACATAAACATAGTTTATGTCATTTTTGTGCAAACGGAGTTCCATAGACGACGGTTGAAATCAAGCTTCAACAAAGGCAGCTCTTGGCCTACGCACCCGTTGAAGTTAAACAAAATATGGTTAGAACGTTTTGCTCCAGCTATATCAAAATCCGTGCTCCATTTATTTGTTGACCCAGTAGATTTTTGTTCGTATATGAAGAAATGGCCAAGGGTTAGCATATTTTAGAACATCTGGTTTCTCAACAACGGGGGAAGCAACTTCGCCAAAACATTAACTAACAGGAAACTTATCTCAGTAAGCTGCATCGGGCATGAGAGATCATTTCAAGGGAATTTGATTTAAAAGATATTGTTGCGTGGTAGTAAAATCGCCCTGAACCGCCGCCTTTCAGATAAAGCACCCATTATGAACGATATGGTGGTGATATAAAACAATTTGTTGCCAAGAAGATACTTCAGGTAATAGTTTTTAATGCATCGCTTTGTCGTCTTGATCTCTGAAGTACAGCCAAAAGCATCGCTTCGTCGCCCACCTTTTGAAGTACAGCAAAACTCAAAAGAGCAACGGTAAGAATCGGCCTGAGTGAATTATATCGCCCTGAACTGCCACCCCACATTTTACCACAATCAGCTAACCCGAAAGAAAATTTTAGTATACTGTAAGAAAAGCTATTTGCAAGGGTCACATCCCATATGTAATTGAAATTCATTAGATTGGATGAATGATTAAAGATTTTCGCTTCTCCCTCCTTTTAACCTCTCGTACGTTCTACCAGCATTAGCTACGTTATTCTAAAACTGCTCCTCTCCCAGCTCCACGAAAGGTCACCAATGTCAGAAGTGTGTTCCTAGAACCAAAATATTATTTTCTACATGTTTCCTACATCAAGTCGCACAGCAGAAAAATGGGAGGTCGCTATTCACAACGCAAGACCGATTTCACACACTATGGCGGTTAAGGGCGATTTTTAGCCAATCGACTTGCTTTGGAAAAGAAACTCCTGAGCAAAAACGGAAATCGACAACTCTTGAGACAAGTTATTTGACTTCTGCCTTCATTGTACGATGTAACTGAATCAAAACAAAACACTGCTGGATAAAATAAATCTAGAAATGAACGAACATTAAAAATAACATTTCAAGAGCGTCGGAAAAGCTCTTCTCAGCATAAGTATAAATTACGGGAAGCAAGCTAATGCAAATGTAAAGCAAAAGTAATGAGCCAGCAATCCATTTTCGCACTTTACTTCCTTTTGTTAGTCCAAGACTTGCCTATTTCTGCAAATTTAGAAGCAGGCCTAAAACTCGGAGAATGCGCTAGGGTGGCGGTAGGGCGATGGTACTTTAAATGTTGATGATTTCTTTGAAAGAATATTTAATCGAAAGCTTTCATCTGAAACAACGCTTATTTTTTGAAAAGCACATGAAATTAATCGATCGTACACCATCCAGTGGCTAAATCGGTAAATAAGGAACACTACGCCACAGCAAAAAAAAAAACACTGACAATTTTCTCTTAAAAATTATAAACGTACCAAATTCAACTGTCTAAAATATTCTTTCAAAGAAATCAGAAACATTTAGCACGAAAAACTAGCTTTGAATCAACCTCCGAAGATACTCTTGAGATACTCTTTCATGTTCGATACAGTTCCATTGCGATAACGTAGTTGTGGCGAGTTTTTGCTTCTTCCGTTGTTGATAAACCAGATTTTCCAAAATCTGCTAACCCTTGGCCATTCCTTCGCATTTTAACGAAAATATATTGGGTTGAGAAATAAACGGAGTGCAGATTTGGATACAGCTAGGGTTTGATGCAAATACATTTACTATTAAGCAAATAGCGCAAGAGCCAAAATGGGATCGAAATACAACTTTACTCTACCTTGTGTTTTGGTAGTACCTTAGGACATCATGATACTATTCAAGATCACTTTAAAATGCCACCAGAAGAAGATCTGTTATGGCATCATGTCTGACTTTGATTGACGGTTTTTATAAAAATAGAACTTAAAAACGAAAAAGTTTTGGCAGTTTCAAACGTGGACAATCAATGTAGACTCATTTCTTTTCGTCCCTTGTGTCCCTGCATTCTTTGATTTGATCATATCACTTGGTCAACAGGGACTCATAATATTACGCTTAAAAAGTGGGATCAATTTTTCAAAATGGCAGAAGCAAATGGGAGCTTTCGTACACTCAACAAAAATCGCTCGAAAACCTGGTTTAAAGAGCTTGAACATTAAAAACAAACTATTGGTTCAAAGAATGATGTTGTCTTGACCTACAAATCGTTAAAAAGCAGTAATCTTTCTCTGTAGAAGCAAAATAGTTCCGTCGAAGATGCGAGAGCTCCATGCGTAATCAACTGAGTTTTGAATGCAGCAACAACAACTGTCTGAATAGTGCCTTCTGATTGGTGGAAAGCTAAGTTCTAGCAATTTGATTGGTGAATATGTAATTACGCGAGCCTAAGTTGGGCCCAATTTTTAAGGGCAATACTGTGTGTCCCTATTGACCAAGTGATATCAGCAAATCAAAGAACCCAGAGAAACAAGAAACGAAAAGGCAAAAGTTTACAATCAATGCTCATTATATTTATAACTTTATAACGTTATTTATGACAAGAAAAGATCAAGTATTCAGGATTGACTTTCAATTTTTTTGAGTTGCCTTGCAACATATCACGGGTCTTATTGGTAAATCCTACTATTTTCCAATCAAATTTGCTCGGTAATTGTGTTTATCAGGTTGCATTTCCGTACACATCATGGTTGCTTAGAAAATCTGGGAGGGCCAGCGTGAAAGTGGTACTCAATTCATCCACGTAGAATGAGAGGTTCGGCACCTAATTCAACGCACTGAAGCCTTACGTAAACGATGTTATCCTTGAATTTACCAAAATGAATTTACTTTAAAATGTAGGTTCTTATATGCAGATATTTACTGCATACAACTACTGTATGGAAAATGCCTATGCCAATAAAGTTTAAAATGCATCTTGCGGTTGAAAAAATAACGAAAAGGCTATGATTCAGGACATCAGCTCACAACATATAAAAAAATTGCAGATCTTCTTCAGTATTTCATTTACCATGGCAATTCGCATGATTCTACCTCGGGATTTCTTGGGTCTTCTTGATTGGTGATTGAAATTTTTCAAGCAATGTTCGCGACGTCACCAAACAGACAACCGTTTTGTATAGCAACTAAATCTCAACTGTTTGGCAGTTGTGAAAAAGTTCACAGAACTAATTTTCAATTTAAATAATTAGAATAAGTCGTTAAATTAGATGTGAAAACAAAGCTATCGATCACCACTCACTTTCGCAAAGGATCATCCTGCTCTAAAAATTCAAAATTAAACGCGTCTCTACATGCACCAGCTTTCTTCCCAAGCTCAAGTTTCTCGCCAATGTATGCGAGTGTTTCTGATGCAGTCCAACTTTGGGTCTTCGCATCATACAGCCACTGCAAAGCCCCTAAGAACAAATTGCCATTTGTTATTCAAAATTACTCATAAGATTGTGAAAAAATTCTTCTACATTCTGAGATCCCTGACACGGGAAGTTTGATTACACAAACTCAGTACTGCAAAGCAAGATATCGAATGTTTCATAATCTATGCCCTGGGTACCAGAGGTTCCCAGGGCTCTGGTATCCAGGGTACATAATCTTTTACATAATTTTGAGGCTCTGGTACCCAGGGTACATAATCTATAGCAGACCAAGTGTCTACCAAACTGATTGAGCTAGCCATTACATCATTGGATTCCATTCACTGTGATTACGAATCAAAGATTGCCAAACCAAGATATTTTAAAGATTAAATTTCGCAAAATACAATAGCTACCACCTGCCTCAAAAAAGCACTCCTGTCTGAAAGATCATCCAAATCCAATCACACCGCCGATCTTTATGTTTCTCCTTCTGCAATCAAATCACAGACGGACTTTCTTTTTTCCCTGCTATGACTGATATTTTGATATAAAAACAGATGGAATCAACCATTTCGAAAAAGAAACACAGAGCAAAATTGTTTCTCATATCTCTGACCTATAATATGGTACAATCAGAAATAAAATCTGCAAAGACTATCGACAGTTTCAAACATAAAATCAAAGACAAATTCTTTAAAGATCTCCAAATTGAAGAGGATAGCCCCTACATTTACAACTGAAAACTCAAAACGAGACAACAAAGATTTTGATTTAACATTCTCATTTTTTGGACAAAAAGCCCTTTTTCTAGAACATACTTCTTTTATTATGCATCATTATGGACCATTGTGGAAACAAGGTCGCATGGATCTTTTTGATATTATTTCTGCCATTTTAGATGCTTAGATTAATCATTAAAGTTTTGCCTGTGGATTTTGCAAACTTTTAAATTGATTTGCTTTTTTCATAATAAATTGTAATTTGATTTGATGGCAAAAAAATACCGTGTGGATAAAAGATACACACGAGTTTATCGGGCTGTGAAATAAAAAGTATGAGATGGATATTCAAAACTAAAATGTTAATCTATCAGTCAAAGGCTAACCGAAATGGGAACCTTTTGTTTGCTAACATCAAACATCTCTGAAGCCCAGAAATTAGAAAAATGCTTGTAAGGGGTTTAGCAAAAACTACCAACATTTCCCCAAATTTCTTGGATGGAAATTTAAGGGAAATGGACAAGTTTCGATGAAAAATTCAAGGGAAACGGAAATTTCCATTTCCCCTTTGGGAAATTATGGAAAATGTGTCCGTTTCCCCAAAATTTCCCCAACGAAAAATGTGGTGAAATTTCTTCACTTTTTGCAGTGAGGGGAATCGAAACTTGCACGTTCCATTCTGGTCCATGATATTTATGGCATTGACGTTCACATTGCAAGTTTCAAAAATAGAATTTTGATTTTAAAAGCAGGTAAATTTTGGACCAGAATAGAACGAGGAATCCTGGTTCCCAAATATGCCCCTTTTTTTCTATTCATAATAAATTAAAATTAAACTTAAATACATTAATACTGTACCGCCCTTGGTGTAAGAAGACACAAGGTCATCTGGCCTACACCAAGAACGGCACTTACAATTTTCAAATACAACTTCAAAAGTAACGAAAACTACTGGGAACAGGAAAAGAAAACAGGTAAATGAAGCAAAAATTAAAGGAGAGAGAGAGACTTGCAGTTCCAAACCAAACTCAAACCATGCTATGTGTCTAATCCTTATCATACATGCCCCTTACCAGCATTTTCCTAATTTCTGGGTCTAAATGATCAGTGATTTTACCAAACAAAATTTTCCCATCTAAGTTAGCCTTTGACTGATAGATTAACATCTTAATTTTGAATATCGGTCAAATGCTTTTTATTCCATAGCCCACCAAACGCGTAAAATTTTTTTGACTCACCCGGTACATACATAGATATTTTGCCACCGGAACAATTGCTGGGAACTGTAGATTTATGACAAAACAAAGAACGAAGGGTGCGATGATAAATTTATTCTCATTGCTCTCAACTTGTAGTATCATTCAACAATTCCGTGTTCTTGGCCCACTCTTGTTCCCGATCTACATAAATGATTTATCTTTCTTGCTTGAAAAAGCGCATGTCAGTATGTACTCATATGACACTACAATATCACACTTCTTTCTCTAAGAATCTCCTTTATCTACAACATGACTTAAACTGTGATCTTTCAAACCTGCAGGACTGGTTCCATGGATATAAGTTTTCATTAAATGTCCTTAAAACCAAGTCACTTATTGTTGGTTCAGGCCCAAATATCCGTTAGATCCAAAGCCAGCCTGATGCTCAAAACATCAAAGCTGCTCAGATCAAGGCAAGACCTTTAGTGGGTAGACGGGTTGATGTTGGAAAAGAAGTTTGACATCAAAGAAGCAACGGGCAACTAACAACTGATAACATCTTTGGCGCCCTTTACAAAACCATTATCACAAAGGCAAGTTTATCAAAGTTTTCTTGGCCTTCGTTTATGGTTTTCCTTCAAGAACAGCTTACTTGTGCAATTTTTTCACTTATTTTGTTCTTACAGATAATTACTATTGATCCATTACCAACTTATTATTACAAGGGGTAATATAATAGCAATTACCTTATGCTTCTCACAACTACTTTATGAAAACCCACAGAAATTTTCTGAAGGTTTACTCCAAGACATGATGGTATCGTGCTTTCAGCGATGCAGTAAGATCATACTGCCTGTATCAATACAGAAGATGAGACATAACTTTAAAAAAGAGACTAATGATAGGCTTACTGTGGACTTCACTTGGTAACTTCACTCCTGTATGGAGCTTCTCAACCGTCTCCCAGTCAACTTCTGACTTATCACTGGTCTCTAAGGTGCTTATTGTTGTTTTGACTTTAATGTTTCTCTCATTGACGGATTCATCTTCTGCTGTTGCGTAGCACAGATCGACTGTTGTAGATGCTGTCTTGAGTGAACGAATTGATACCTCTTTGTCCGCACGTTCAAAAGACGGAAGAATGCTCCCATAATCGTCTTCTT
The DNA here is from genome assembly GCA_964020215.1 of Aurelia sp. 3 sensu Dawson et al. (2005). NCBI lineage: Eukaryota > Metazoa > Cnidaria > Scyphozoa > Semaeostomeae > Ulmaridae > Aurelia > Aurelia sp. 3 sensu Dawson et al. (2005). Next base: position 11,958,065 of record OZ026589.1, on the reverse strand, counting down.
GCGTCTGCACAGTAGTCCTGCATTTGATATTGGTCAGGGTTTCATCATCTGCATACTCAGCAGAATCACATGTGTGCATTGCCCTAAGGACATTAAACTCATTCTGGCGACCATTCTCTTCAAAACTTTGCGAATCTGATACCGTTGTGTCATCTCTGATGACCGAGGCATGTTCCTTTTCTTCTCTCCTATAGTTTACCATTTCTGCTTTTGCCTTTGAGCCAGTTTTGTTACCCTTGCTCAGGTCTCTATTTTCCTGGGATGTATTTATTATCTTACCAATTTCGTCCACTTTATCCTCCCTCAAGGTAGTTAAAGACTGGACATTTGCGCTTGGTTTTACTTCCACTAGTGGCACATATGAGTCAATCATTTGCAAATTATCATCCATTGGGATTGCAGGCAAACCAACCAAACTCAAGGAAAGATCAACCAGGATCTTCGAATAATGTGTGTGTTTAATCGATTGAGGAAACATGCAATGATGCTCATATAATAATTTTGCAAGCCTATCCAGAGTTAAACCAATGTTTGCTCCGATCTTTCTGGTTACGACTTCTTCGCGACAGATCAAAGACAGTCGATGAACAGCAAGGATGAATTCGTAAAACTGATCTTTGCTTTCCAGACGAGAAATGCTGTCGTGGCAACGCAGTCCTTCTTTAAATTCGTGGGCTGCATTCTCAAGATATTCGAACTTAATGTGGTCATCTTCCAGCATTTTTGAAATGATCAGGCTCAAGTCTCCAGCTCTTCGCTAGAAGAAATTCATAAACACACCCTAAGAAAAATGTCAGATATCTTTAAAAAGAAAGGAATGTTGTCCAAGCTGTGACTCATTGATCATTCAGCAACACAAAAAACTATTCTCTGCTTTTAAAGAAAAATTTACCAAGCACGATCTTCCCCTTTCAAGAATCTATTTTTTGGGTTCATGACCCATAAGAATTCTTATCTCACCCAACTTAAGGCGGGTCCTTGCAAATTTAACTTTCACAAATCACAAATTCAAGCACGATTCTAGGGATAACATGAACTCAGTATGCCTTGCAAACGATGGATTAAGGATACGAAACACTTTTTGTTGCTCTGTTATCTTATTAAATTCAATGAAAAGATCTTTTCGCTGGAGTCCTTGCCTCATTATGAACATTTGGAAACAATAATTCTTCAATGTGGTTTTAACGCAACTTTTTAACGCATGGTAATAAAGGTCTTCCTGAGAAACTAAGAAAAAAATCCTGGAGCAAACTCTTATCCATAAGATTGGTCAATTTGATTAATCAATTCGAATTTCTGCTTTCTATATGCAACTGCCTGATCCAAATTTGCGAATTTTCCTTCTGAAATAATTGTTATATGCGGTTTATACATTGTAGATTCATGTGCATGCGACAGGGCAGACCTGATCTATTGCTCCTCGTAGTATCGTGGTATTGTAGAGTTCTCTAGGCAGTGGTGGTTTGGCCACGTGGTTAAGGCACTGTGTTTCGAATCCTGTGGGGTCTACCAGCGTGGGCTCGAATCCCATAGCAGGCATTACAAAGCACAAACCAGCAGCCAACTCCGCTGTCCATCCTTCCTAGGTCGGTAAATGAGTACTCAGATGCAACTCTAAAGGGCAGAAGCCGTTGTGCCGCTGGCCCAAATCAGCTGCGTAGCTACCATATACCAAGCCTGCGTTGCAAAATAAATAAATTTTGCTTTTTCGCCTGCTTGCTAATAAGGATCGTGAATTGTAAATTCTTAATTGATTATATGGATTCAATTAAAAACATCATATTATCAGTTTCTTAAGAATCCATCTTTAAAGTAATCATGTATCAAAATGGACTAGAAGTTCATCCGCGATAGCATTTGATTTGTAAAGCTACACCAGCTACGAAAGCTCCATTGGGAACAATTAGCTTTTACATCGTTTATTGCTGGTCTGTAGCTCACCTTCATGCAAGAGAAGAAAGAAAGAGAGATACCTTATTCTTCAAGTAGAAAAGAGGTGTAAAAGTACACAGCTGAGCGGCCTCTGTTGCATATCTGATGGCCTCTCTCAATGGATATCCAGTCACAAGGTTGTATTGCTTGGCAAGTTCTTGATAGTCACTGAAGGACATATATCGAAAAGTATCAGCAAGATGCGCCTTCGATCCACTGATGATTTTCTTTTCTACTCTCGCCAAAGAATTTGTCAAATCGATCGAGTGAATCAAAGTTTTAGCAGCCTCTTTCCACAGACTCAGTCCACGTAGAATGTCCCCTTTGATCGACACACACAAGGCTGTTACATGTCTCGAGTCCTCAAGGCTTTTATATTTGTAGCTTCCTATGCTTTCTTCGTTGTTGATAACTTGATCCAACACTCTGACGGCTTCTACAACATAGATTGACAATAGGGCCAGGTCATGGGCAATGGGACAAAATTGTCTATCAGTGTTATAATTTTAACAATAGCAACTTAACTCAACCCATTGTCTTTGTGTTTGAAAATCATTTGCAGAAGTGATTGAGCACTTAAGGTTGCTAATAAAAGATTAGATTCGTGGATCAGCGACAGCGTGCCCCTCTACGTTGTCTGTTTGACTCTCTGTTGTCAAACAGACAACAGAGAGTCAAGGTAAATGGTTCCTTCAGTTCTTGGAAAGACCTAACACAAGGTGTCCCTCAGGGGTCAGTCTTAGGCCCACTGTTGTTTAACATATACATCAATGATCTCTTACTTTTCATTCAAAGCTCAGATATCTGTAATTATGCAGATGATACCACAATCTATGCTTGCGACAAGAACCTGGAAAACATAACTCATAAGCTTGAAAATGACTGCAATGTAGCATTAGAATGGTTTGCCAACAACTTTATGAAATTAAATGCAGATAAATGTCATCTTTTGGTCATTGGGAACAGATGTGATGATCCAGTTGCTGTTAAGATTGGAAGCGCCGAAATCGTTAATAGCTCTGAAGAGAAATTACTTGGAGTTCATATTGATAGTAAACTCTCCTTGGAGTACTTACTTGGAGTACTTTGCCAAAGAGCCAGTAATAAACTTTATGCACTTGCCCGCATATCCCCGTATATGGATCATAACAAACTAAGAATCTTGATGAGGGCATTTATTACCAGTCAATTTCAATACAGCCCTTTAGTTTGGATGTTCCACAACAGGCAGCTGAACCAAAAAATCAACAAAGTACAGGAAAGGGCATTGAGAATAACATATAAGAACACCGAATCGACTTTTAGTGACCTATTACAGCGAAACTGTGCAGTCACTATTCATACAAGGAACTTGCAAATACTTATGACTGAAATGTACAAAACTAGAAATGACCTAAATCCCTCATTTATGCAGGAAATTTTCTGTGAAAATATTACTCACTACAACTTGCGTAACAATAACGAATTTATTCAACCAAGAGTGAGATCAGTCAACAACGGCTCTGAAAGCGTCAGATTTTAAGGTCCGCAGCTATGGCAAACGTTACCACCAACCATACGCAGTTCAGAATCCCTTTATCAGTTTAAAACAAAGATAAAGAATTGGTACGGAGAAAATTGTTCATGCAGGTTATGCCGCACATTTGTTCCCAACCTGGGCTTTTTGTAATGCACATTTTTAGATATCTGTTTTTATGCTGTTTGATATTGACAATTTGTAAATATTTTATCCACCATTTTTATGTAATGTTTGTATTGTAATATTTTTAGGTTGGAATTAATTAGCTAACTACTTTTAGCTATTTTTACTATTGTCCAACTGTAAAGGAATTGATAATCTATTGATAAAAGTATAACAATGATAAAAACTTCACGCCCCCGGGGGGGGATACTTAGAATATTTTGCTGACGGGATGTGTACGTCTTTCCAGGTATCATTTTTAGCGATTCATTCTAAGGCATGTAGAATGTTTCACAGATAAAATCTAAAGCATGTAGCTTGAATTCAATCTTGTTTCTACAACCGGTTACTTTTTCGCCAACAGAGCTGCTGATAATTTTCCCCAATTTTCCCAACGAAGTTCTTCACAGCAAACAAACAATCGGCGTTGGCCTCCCACGCGATTCATTCAAAAAGAACAGAAAAGAGGCTGCTTATTCTAGCTTGCGCGCAGACTTTGGTTACTGGGGAGGAGGGGAAAGAAAGGCACTCCGGAGCTCCGGTCTTTCTTCGTTGCTTTCATTTCATTCATTTTATCATATTTAAACACAAAACCCTATCAGCTAAAAAAGAACAAAAAAGCTATACAAATATCTATTTACAAATATATAAAATTTTACAAATTTGCTGGTCTTCCTAGGGATCGTGCTTCGGGAAGGATGCTAGTTTTTCAGGAATTCCTTCAGTTCCTTCAATTCCTTCAGTTTCCTTTAGAAAATGGTGATCGTGGAACTCATTCTGATTTCTAATAGGATTTCATTCCACGTCTTTGCACCAGAGTAGAAAAAACTGCTTTTGGAGAATTCTAGGCTCTGCCTTGGAGTGTCAAGATCTAACTGATTTCTTGTTGCATAGTTAGATATTTGAGATCTGGTAACAAGTCTCCCTCTTAAGTTGTCCGGGCAGAGACCATTCATTATTTCATAGATCATCACGGCCTAGTCAAATATTATTAAGTTTGAGACTGAACGCCAATTGCAACTCCACCCATCCTTTAATCTGAAGCTTTCTATCAGTGTACGTGCTCTAGTTTGCAGACGTTGAAGATGATCAAGCTTTGTGTTTGACAAACTACCCCAGAGTTCATCACTGTATCACAAATGACTCTCGAGCCAGCGCCTTGTACGTCCGATCCAACTTTGTTTGCGGTAGTATGCTCTTTAATTTCCGCAGGGACGAAAGCGCATTTTTGATTTTCCCTTTGAGGTTCTTATATAGCTCATTCCATGTAAGGTTTTCGTCCACTGTAACTCCAAGGTATTTAACTTTTTTGACCCGTTTGATTGCCCCAGGGGCGGATCCAGATGTTTGAGTGACCGATGCACTTGAGGGGGTCTGGGGGCGAAGCCCCCAGGAAATTTTTGGGTGACCACGCCCTTCAGACTCTCGGAAAACACAGGCAACGCCATTTTTACAATTTTTTATGGCTGGAAGACCTTGCTTTGAAGGTCATTTCAGCCACTAGGATATGAACATGTACCTCTAATCAGAGCTATTCAAGCCAGTGCTTTTCGAAGTGTTGTTTACAAGGCCAAACTGCGTTGTTTACTGATTTGGTATTGCCAGAAAAGTTCCCCTCCGCGGACTGATTTATCCAGTCAACCACAATTTGGTCTTCTAACACGTTGAAGAAGAGTTTAGGTCCACTGCACTTTTCATTCAGACGAGAGGAAGCGAGACAACAAAACAGCGGACAACAATAAGGGCAGTAGAGCAATCTATTGTTCAATGTTAATCTTTGGACTGCATCGGTCAACCGGTGCAAAACGCTGATTTTTCTCCACTTAGGGGTCTGGGGACCGATGCATTTTGGCTATCGTTTGTTGAGAAGAAAGGAGCTGTCAAAGCTGCTATGATTGACACCGATGTACCGTAGCTGTTTGGAGGACACTTTATTCTTTTGGATAATGGGTCTTGAGTCTGAGGTTACGAGGTTGCTACGTAGAAGCAATGGCAACAGAGAGAAGGGGGCATTTGGAAAGTTGAAATGATTTGCGTCTGATAAAAAATCTTGTGCACAGACTTCTAGTTTATCGATCATGTGGGACTGACCGATGCATTTGCATCGGTTGCATCGGTCTGGATCCGCCCCTGGATTGCCCCCCTCCTCCCATTTTTTTTTTACCTCAAATGGACCATGGATACGGTTTGTTTGTCTTTCGTGACCAACGACCATGTATTCTGTTTTATCAGTGTTCAGACTAAGCTTATTCTGCCTTAACCATTCAGCAATATTGTCAACCTCACAGATGCCGCGCTCGCTTCCGAGTGCTCCTTTGCAGATCCCGCACTCGCTTGATGTGTCTCACTGGCAGAGGACGCATTTTGTCTGGTTTTCGCTACTTTTTAAGGGGGCTCCCTGCGCATTATTTATAGAAATGCGGTTTTGGGTGATTCCAAAAATCTAATGCCGGGTATCGTTTTAGGCTATTTTTTCTAAAGCCGGCTCACAAAAACTATCGTAGGCGTGCACACCCCCGTCGTTCTGTATCCAAGTACCCCCCACCCCCCGGGTTCACGTCCTATCGCCGATGATACGACCGACCACTCTTAGAAAGAATAAAAGCTGAAATCTGTTATCTCGACGTCTCATGGAAGACAGCAATCTGTCTGAGGACTTGAGCGTTCGGGATAAACGGACTGGACAGCATGAGGAACCGTTACTTGTGTAATTATGAATTCCTTTGAACTAATGAATGATCAGAATAACGGGCGTTCGAGATACGTGTGAGCAGTCAGTATCTTAAAGACTCGCATTTACAGGCGGACGCAAAGAAAGAAATTAAAATTGGGTTCTTTGAAGAACAGTCGATTTGATGAAACCTAAACATTTTCATAACAGTCGAAGAATAATGACCTATCAGTTTGACACTGTCACGGTGGAGTACAACGAATGGACTTATCAAGACATTCATAATTTAACACAACAAAAGGATGTACCCCTTAGACCATCAATTAATGTTGATAAAAAGTCACGCGATCTTGTCGCTATTTGCACTTAAAGAAGAAGTTTCGGTGTAAATGGACATAAAACATACGAGCAATTGGATATTAAAGTATTACGTTTACATATCAAAATGAATCAGCTTCAAGAGGAACGGTAATAATCTGATGAAATCATTTCAAAAATGTTCCATGATGGATCATTAAATTTCCGAAAGGTAACTTGACTTCAAAGAAGCGATACGTATCCCAGTAACTTACCATTCTTAGGTGATGTGGTGCTTTTTACGCAATGTTCGTACCAAAGGCATTGCCAAGAGATTACTGAGACTATGTTGTGTAATAAACTTGCATAAGCCATTATCTTATTCGCTTGGATGCGGTCTGAAAATTAACACCTATCCTGTCTCCCACTGGTATCGCGAGAGAAGTACGGGATCAAAATGTACCGAGAAGCAAGATAGGGTTGTTCTAATGGCGCTTTTATCGCCGCATGCTTTATGGATGTATATACATTGTTATCACAATTCTATTGGTGTTCTTGATTGATGAAAATGATTAAAATTTGGCACAAAGTAAATTAATGCTCATGGCCCAGAATCAGTGAACTTAGGCATGGCCCACCAAACAACGTTACATACCTTGAATGTCACCATCATTCTTTAGCACTCGTGCCTTCCTTATCACAACCTGAGGCGGAACGGGAGTTTGTGGACTCCTCTTTTCTATAAACTTGAGAACTGCGAGAGCTGCTTTACACGTTCCTGTCCAAAATGTGTAACGATCAATGAGGAAGATTAAAGCTACGCACTGACTGTAGTCTTCTTCCAACAATGCATGATATAAGCATTCCTATGGCAAAAATGTAATCAAATTACAGTGAAAGTGGAAGAAGCGTACCATGTAAATTCGAAGATTATTTTAAAAATAGATTCTCATAACTGGATAACTATTCGAATATTGCCTTTTTATTTGCTTCTGTTCGATTCAAATATTGCTTCCATCGGGCGGTGCGTGTGAAGGATTACAGTTGGAGTTTTTTCCTTTGGAAACCACAATGAATAAGAATTTTGAACGATTTCTTCATGCAGAGTAAAAAACAAATTCTATGTGGTTATGATTCTAATTTGGATATTGACAAGATGGGTAGTGCGCTGTTCCGCTTTCACTGTAATGACAGGTCTTGACACTATCGATTTTAAAATTTCCAAACATTAGCCTGAGTGAATTGCTTTAAACAATTTGCCATAGTTCAAGAACGACCACTTTGGGATTATGATTCTCCTCAAATTGCAGCGCTTTTATGTTTTATGGAAGAGAGGCAAGTATGTAAGGAATGATCGAAAGCTTTGAAAAAAAGGATGACAAATTCGAAGGTGATTCAGGAATTGACTCTGAAGTTCAGGAAATACACAGAGTTTCTCAATCATCGCATGAAGTACTTATAAATCAATTGCAAACCCTTATTAGCCTTTTTTCTTTTTTTCTTAATTCTTGATTACCTAACCAAGTTGCATGGAAGTCTAGTACTGACCAATTAAAGGCAATGTGTCCAGTGATAGCCAGCAACTCTGCGGGGGGCAATAAGAAACATGTGATTTTCCATGTGATCACTTTCAACATTGATACGAGGCAGCCATTATTGCTGTCTGCTTCTGCATGTGCACTCCTGTGTAAGGCTAGCATTTCATGTGATCAGTTTTGCATCACAATGGAACTGACCGATCATAACCCGATATTTTGATGGATGACTTGACAGGTCGGGTGCACCCGATCCTTATGTATGGACACGTTACCTTTAAGCTTTTCTGTGTTTGATCAAATTTAATGATTTTTACTTTGACGAGTGTCGTAATCATGCATATTTCCATTTTTAAAGAACTAGTTTTGAAATTTCCTCGAAAAAGTATTCAGATTTGGTTGGGTCAACTGGTCTGAATTTAGCTTTAATCATTGACTAGTCATTCTCAAAGTGTTCTTCAATTGGTAAATTGTACATACATACATACATACATACCTCATATCACAAACGAAACTTTATATCTCGGCTGTTGGTACTGGTCCTATGAAAGCAGAAATACTAAGGCTTGAGGCACAGGGAACAAATCAAAGGAATCCTTGATAAAATTTGCACAATGTTAGATGTTATCATATTCTGTTCTCCAGAAGTTACCCGCCCCACTCACCCATTAAGCAGTTCCTTAATTTCTGTTCAATTTCAGCTTTCTAACTTCGATGTGCTCCAAGGATTCGCTAAGGCCAAAAAGCCAGAGCTCTGGTTTGGAGGTGGACGCAACTTGGAAGTTTCAAGATTAATATTTCTGCCTTCAAATCACAAATACTCACAACATTAAAGCTAAATTCACATTGCTAGAGCCAAGCAAATCCGTGTACTTTCCTGTATTTTTTGGGACACATGTTACAGTCGGAAGTTTATCATTGTTATGATGAACATTTTGCATGGATTTTATGACTTCGAATTCAAAGAAATCAGTTAGCTTAAGAAAGTTAAGTTAAGAAAGAATCTTGTATCTAGTAAAACTTGCTTTACTGGTAGCCGTAGTTCATCGATAGACGTCATTCTAACAAATCGCTCCAGGTCCTTTCAAGCTATCTCAGTGTTTGAAACTGGTCTTAGTGATTGTCATTCCTTTGTAACAACTACTATGAAGAGACCCATTCCCCGCCTTAAACCAAAAAAAGTGAAGTACCGGTCTTGCAAGAATTTTAATGAAGATAGTTTCTCAGCTGACGATCGTAACTTAGATTTTGGAAGTAGATTTGATGATGCTAATCAGTTATATGATAACATCACACAGCGCTTTCGAAAAGTGATTGATAAACATGCTCCCCTAGAATTAAACTAGAATTAAAAGAGGAAATAGTGCCCCATTCATGAAACGAGAGCTAAAAATAAAGCTATTTATATTCGGTCCAATCTGAAGAAGATATTCAACAAGAATCTCAGTAAGGAGAACGAGCTGAAGTTCAAGAAGCAGCGAAATAGATGTGTTTCTTTGAGGAAAAAGGCGATTAAAGCTCACTTCAAGAAGGCTACGGAAAATGGCCACATGTCGAATAAAGAATTTTGGAATCTTGTAAAACCTTTCCCGTCAAACAAAGGTGGGTTAGCTGAAAACGACATAATGCTTGTAACGGACGAGAAATTTGTCACGAATGAATTGGAACTTTCAGAAGTATTTAACAATCACTATGTAACCCGTGAGGGGTGGGGGGTAACTACCATATATGCAGGTACGGGATGTGCCATTTTTTGGGCTGCCTTTTTCGAGCAGAAAAAAAGAGTTTTAGGGAACATTTTCGGTAAAATCACAAGTAATCATAAATTTTGGGGTGTCATTTTAGAAAAATAACTCTTTAGGGTATTGATTTTGATCAAATCTCACTTACAGGGTTAAGATTTTGGATGGCTGTCACAATTTTAGGGTATACATTTTCAGTAGCCTGTAAATTTTGGGGTATCGTTTTCGCGAAATTTTATAAATTTTAGGGTGCGATTTCAGGTGACAAATGGCAAACCCCCGTCACCCGCCCATTGAAGTTACCCCCCCCCCGGGCTATGTAAATATGGTAGAAAAAACAAGTGGTAGGAAAGACTAGTTTAGCAGACACAATAGGTAGTGATGATGATCGAGAAATTGTTCAGGAAATTATAGAAAAATACAAAGACCATCCAAGCATAGCAGCGATCAAGCAACATTCAGATCAGTTTTTTGAACCTTTTTCGTTCCAAAAAGTTGAAATATATGATGTTTGGAAATTGCTAAGGGCTATTGATTGCAGGAAATCGACTGGGGAAGACCAAATCCCTCATAGGATTTTGTCTTTAGCGGGCAACGACTTACTATTACCTTTAACTAATGCAATCAATACCGCAATTCGAGGAAGTAGGTTCCAGGAAAAAGGAAAACGCGCAGCAGTTTGTCCACTTAATAAGGGGGAAGTAGATCAAACGAAGGAGAGAAACCTTCGACCTGTGAGCGTGCTAAAAGTACAGTAAAGTCCCGCCTTTAAGAAACTCACTACACAAAGACAGCCTCATTGGTTTCTTATGTCAAGATATACTTCTTTAAACAGGGTGTGTACACTATGGTATAAGAAACACTTTTTATACTCCAAACAGAAGTCAAAACTGGCAGGAAAACGTTTTCGAAATATGCACTGTTGTGCAATGATCCAATGATTTGAGCCAGTACTGACGGTTTCTTGAAATAATAGCAATTTGGGCTTGAAGCTTTCATTCTTGTTTCTAGAGACTTGAGACCTATTGGAGACATATTCAAATATTAGCTGCTTTATAGGAAATCATATAATACACAGCATGTGCTAATTCCGCCAATCGAAGACTGGCGATTTAAGCTTGATACAGATCATGTTGAAGGCGCAGTCCTGATGGATCTCTAAAAAGCACTTGACTGTATTCCCCATGATCTATAGCTAAACTTTCTTCATATAGGTTTGATGAAAATTCTTTAGTTTATACCTATTCTTACCTCAAGCGACGTGAGCAGTGTGTTAGAATTAACAACATCTATAGTTCTTTTCAGACCATTCTGTCAGGTACTCCTCAAGGCTCTGTACTAGGCCCAAGTCTTTCAACTTTTACATAGATGACCTTTTTCTATTTATAAGACAAGCAACTGTTTACAACGAAGCTCTTGTAAGCACGATTCCTTTTCCTCGAAAAATTCTTGATATTTTGCGTTATCCAGGGTGCTTGGCAAGGCCGGATCGTTTAACCTTGTTCGGTATGAAGTTGGAAAAGATATTCAAGAGAACTTCATTGAGAAATTTGACTTGCTCATTGAGGCAGGATATTTTGTCAAGATGCTCGTTCCAACGGAACATTTCAAGACTTCTCCTAATAGTCACAAAATCGGCCTTGTCATAAGATCAAACCTTACGGGTGTAAGGAGGCAATGCTATGCTTGACACAGACAATTTTCCAAAAGCAATTTGATGATGACATTGCTTATGTAGTGACGGATGAACACCTGATTCAATAATGAGGTTGGGCGGATCAGTAAGAATTAAATCAATGCAAGGTTTAGAGTCACCCATAAAGTGAGCTGGTTCTGAGATTAATTGATGAACGAATGGCTCAGATACTCTTCCCTCGCTATTTTCAGTATCATTTTCCTACCATTGTGTTGATCTGCAGTTAAAATCACGAGTAATAACAACGCAAAAGGGATTTTCAACGTGCAACTTTGAAAGCAACAGCTCAAAGTTAATGGTGAAATCATCAAAATCACTCTGGTTCTGACTTGGACTTCGATAAATTTACAACAAAAAAGTACTTTTTCCTGTTTAGTTGGATTCCACATACAACACATTCAGAGAGAGTCACGAGGTCAGAACGATTTTGTGAAGGAGGCTGAGGGATTCTTTGATATAAAGCCCAACACTACCCCTTTTGATATCATGTGGATGGTTACTTTGGATGAAAGTATGGCCATCTAGTGCCAGTCTGCTTTCCTTAATCAAACTGTCAAGGTGGGTCTCAACAACTCCAATCATATCGTAGTTATAAACCGCGTTGTATGCCTCGATAAGGGACACTCGTGAAAAGTCATACGCAGTAATGCTATTCAGATTTCAAGTACAAAAGTCAAGTGTTTCGAGGCCGGGGCTCATTTCTATATCACCGCTGAGCAAAACTGTCCTAAGAACCAACAATTTTATATGCAGTGCGTAAAATGCCAGGCATGCAATGTGAAAAAATGTGAAAAAGGCGTACTTAGAGTGAAAGTACTTGTAACGAATAATAACCATGATACCAAGGGGGATTCGCTTGACAAGTTCAATCATAAAGTAAAGTAGTATTTTATTTTATTTTATTTTATTTATTTTATTTTCAAATTCTTTATCCAGGGATACAATTCAGTTTGAATAACTGTTTTACAATGAGCCCTGCAACTAAAAAATAAAAATAACCTAATAACAATAATCGTCTAATCCTATAAATATACAGGGTGTCTCAAAAATATTGTTCGACGTTTGATTGAATACTAAACAATAACGACATGCTGAATGGACCTTTTTTGGTCAAGTCACCCTTCTTCTGAGATTTTAAGTTAATTTTTGACACAAGAATCTAGCAAATCCGATAAAAATTCACGGGGTTACACGCTTTGAAGTTCAAGTTTGTCCGAAAGCTGAAACTAAAGGCCTCGAAATGGCATTTTTGGTAAAAGTCCCATAGGCCGTCGTTTCTGATATTTCTCAATTGTTTCAGGGCGAACCAAGTGGGATTTAAACAGGTATTCGATAACCTAACTGTCAAGCATATTGATGCTTTGAGGAAACAGATTCAGTCTCTCGCCGATTTTGTTTTGAACCACTGCTTTTGGATTTATGGAATGTTAAGGAAATTTGAGAATGATTACAACAAATAATTTACTTTAGAAGACGTATTTAGTTTGCTACGATATCAACAAGAGGTATGACATTGAATAAGCTTCTCTTACCTCCGTCTTCGAGCTTTTGCAATACAAGTAATCTGGGGGGTCTCTGGTTTCAGCTATCGCATATTTTTTATCTTCGAGAGCTCGTAACTCAGTGAATTTTCAACCGATTTGCACGACTTTAGTCTCTAAAATCATTTCATAATCTTAGGAACAGGGTCATCTTTCCATGAGCCTGTTCATGTTGTCCTTATTTTTCAATATTTAATCAAACGTCGAATAATTTTTTTGAGACACCCTGTATAAAACACCTATTAATAAAAACTTGAAAAGAAAAAACGGAAAATTAAAACCAGCTTTCCTTGAAGATTTTCCATTATGAGCTTTGAGTTTGGCTTTAAACGACTGGATGGAAGGAGCTAACTTGATATCAGAATGGAGTTTGTTCCATGTATCAACTCCGCGGAAAGCAAACGAGTTTTGACCATAAGCTTTTCTCATTCGAGGTATAACTAGATCGCATTTCGTATTTCGTAAGACCCGACTGTGAACATCAGACGTCAGTATCTTCACCCGACTGTGAACATCAACATCAGTATCTTCACAAAGTGATGCAAGTGGGCGAACGAAGGCAAGAAACATGATTGTGTTGCGTGCGACAAAAAGTGTCTGACCTCCGTCACCTACTAATGGGATCCCCCTCCTGTGGACTAATATTGTCTTTGAGTGACTTGACGCGAACTAGCATCTGCCACAATTGCTCTGGTAAAGAAAGGCATGGATAGTACGAGCAAAGTACAACAGATATGGAGATATGCAGACGATCTGAAAGAAATGAAAATAGCATAGTTACCAATATGATGTCATATTCTTTCAAATTTTGATCATACTCATTAGTTTTGTTTATGAGGTCATTGACATTGTATCTGTCTTCACTGCTCACATCTTTGACACTATTCCTAAAATAGAAACAAAAATCAAGAGCTGGGTAGGGTATGCAAGGGGGAACTATTCTATTCCAGCCTTCCAGCCTACCGTTTTCTTCCTGAAGATGAATAAAGCTTTTTATTCCAGATGAAGGAAAATGGACTACGTTAAAACCAAACACTTCAAAAGAATAAATCTCAGCTAAAAAATTATCGGACATTTTTCACGAAATTTTGGACTTCTTAATCTATTTCGGGTGGGTGAAGGCTAGATATTTCCGTCTACTTTCATACCAAATCTGTCATCCATTCATGGATTGGGCTTTATTTACAGGTGATTGATAAGAAATTTCCACAAAGAAATTATGATTGTTGAGGATGATGACAATGAATGCTAGGATAGATATTAAGAAAATATATCATTTGTACTTAGTAACACCCTCACTGCATTCATTTTTAATGAGAGAGATGTTTTGTGAGCAAGATACAGTATTGAGTTTTCAGACAGTGGCTGAAATGCTTGTTGTGATTTTTCTATACGCTGCAATGAATCTTGAACAGTAAATGTTTCGGACTACATAATTTCAGACATTAAAATTTCAGAGGTATGAAATGTCTAAAATATTTATGTCCATTTTTGGCTTATAACGTAACATGGGGTTAATTGCTTAATGCTCACTTTCACTTTAAGGTGAATATCCCTTCGACTCTTATAGGCATGGAAAGCCACTTCAGAAATTGCCCATTCCAAAACCTATTTCTTGCTCTCTAATCAGTATCAAAATTCTGTGGAAACTATGGTATTAATCACACACATTCTTGGCAATCAAAATACATATCAAACAAAGTTTTTCATTTTCGGCTTGGGAGAAGGCTCATTTCAAGATGATTCACTGGTTACAGCAGAACTTCATATTCAACTCTGCTAATTGAACTATTATGCCACTCAAAATACATGTTCAAGGCCACACAGGCCAAATTTGAAATCAAAACCATTGCCAGTTTCTCAACAATAAAATGCTAACAATTGGTAGTCTACTGAACAACAAACACTGGAAAAAACTGGTCAGTCAATTATCTATGGGCAAATGTGAAAAAATCAGTGAAGCCCTTTCAAGCATGCATGAAACGAGTCAGTACTCTTTCAAGACTAACAATGCAAATCAATATCTGTTTTCTTATGAATCTGTTTTACTTGCACGGGCTAAGTATCAAGGCAAAAAAGAAGAAATATGTTTGTAATACAATATGTGACAGAAAATGATCAAGAGCATTTCCAAACACTGCAATTAGATACAACATGATGCAATCACAATAGCAAAACAGGGCTGATTCCTATGATACATTAAGGACTTGAAACATGTGTTAGAATGGCATTCTGAAATGTGATTTTCTGCAGAAGCCATCAGCGACTTGCACAAAGGGTAGGAATGCTTGGTAAAATATATCATTTGCTTTGTTCCCTTCACAAAAATGAAACATTGATACATCTTTTGCTGCCTTGCTCATATCTTCCTTTCAAACCCATCAGCCAATTTGAGATGAATACTGCTTATCTGTGAAATCAAATGAATGGTCAAATGATAATAAATTATATCCCTGCAAACTATATGGGGTGAGTCAAAGAAGAAGTTCACCTATTTGGTGGGCTGGGGAATAAAAAAGTATATGGCCAATATTCAAAACTGAAATTTTAATCTATCAGTCAAGAGCAACTGCAACTCAGATGAGAAGATTTTTTTGGCAAAATCACCCATTTCTGAGACCCAAAAGAATGCCCAAAGAATGCCTGCAAGGGGTGGTAAGGATGAGAATCCAGAATTCCACGTTCCATTTTGGACCTTGATCTACATACTTTGCATTGAAATTTGAATTCAATGCAATTGTCAGTTGAAGGATAGAATTTTGATTTCAATGGGAATGGCAAATCATGGACCAGAATGAAATGTGGACTCCACATTGCCACACTGTCATGCCTCTTAGAGACAATTTTCTGATTTTTGGGTAAAGATCAGTTGATCTTACCAAAACAAAGTATTCTCATCCAAGTTAGCCTTAGACTGATACATTAACATTTCAGTTCTGAATATGCCTTTTAATTTTTATTCAACAGCCTGCCAAACAGGTAGATGTTTCTTGAATCACCCAGTATATTTAATTGACATGCACATACCAAGACTCTGGTACAAAAGTATCTCCTCTCGTTTGACATGCAACCAATATTTCTCTTAACTTTGGAGAAAGCAGATCCTTCCAAAGCTCTGTTGCACTGAACTGTGTGATATTATCTATGTTGTGAGACTGACATTTAATCACTTCTGGATATAGCTTCAACATGGTTGATGTAGCTGAAACAAATATGTACCCACACCTGAGCTCACTGTTTACTAGACCAAACTTAATCAGTTTTTCAAATACTGTTGGATCATGAACTGGAATGGGCCTTTTCATTTGGCACAGTTGATCAAGAAGATACTTGCTTAAGCAATCCAATTCATTATTTAGGATGCACAGAAGTGGAGCTTGTGTCTCACTTGCCGGAGTGAGTTGTGTCAAATACGCCACATCTTGATAGTAATTCAACATGCCAGAAATAACACAGACATTTGAAGGAATTCCTTTGGCAAGATGCACGTAAGTCTCTGGAATTGACACACCTATGCCTAGATCAAGCAATGTTTCAAACATCTTCATTGCATCCTGATTATTCAATGGTTTAACAACAAATGTCAGGGCATCTTTGTCATTGGAATGACTTTGAAAGTCCTTGATACTTTGGCAAGTGCTCACTACAATCAGTGGTTGATCATAAGCATCTAAAATCTTATTAAGATGCTTCAAAATCTTAAAGCCATCAGCATCAATATCATCAATGCAAATCAATCGAAACCTTCTCAGAACCTTCAACACAGCAAGATCTTTTCTTTCCTGTCTACCCTCTAGCTCTTCAAGTGCTGCAGCATCCTTCCGTAAGTTGAAATTTTGAGCTAGTTTACTGAAAAATGAGTAGAGTGAGAAGATAGAGCTATGCGGCTTCAAAGATATTCTCATAACTTGCTCTGGAGTAAAGAAACACTTGTCGAACACAGCCTGGTTGAGAACATGTGATAACAAAGTGCTCTTCCCACTGCCAACTTGCCCAGCTACGACGAAATGGTGAACAGAACCGTCATTTTCTTCCTGTACATTCTGCAGCTGGTTCATTATAGCTGAAGCGAGCAATTTAATGGAAGATGTTGGTACAGGAAGTTTTCCATGACCATGTCCATTCGTTGTTGATTTAGTTGCACTTGGAAACTCGGCATTTTCCAATTCACTTTGCAAAAACCACTGGGCAAGTTCCGATAGTGCTTCGATGCTCTTCATCGTGATCTTTGATAAACAGAAACCAATGCATTACAAAGAATTATTGAATCGTCATGTGCAGATAAATCGATGCATTTGTTTCGACAGCAGTTTGCTTGCCACTTCTCAGAAGGAAGTGTCAAAGTGCCAACCCAGGTGTTAATGTTGTGGCTGTTGTTGGATTGAGCAGCTGCTGCTGTTTTTGGAACGCTGTTGCTGTTGCTTTGTCCTGATTTGGGCAAGAAACATGATCACAGAAAAATCACAAGACAAGATTCATCAGTTCAGGAGTGAAAGGTAAGGAGATCTGCTGCAAAGTTTGAAGTGAGTAGCTATGAATATATGAACATGGTTCATGGGCGTTTCCAGTTGCAAAAAAACTGGCTGGCCTGTCTGCCGTGCGTCGTGGGCCTATATGAGATATGAGAAAGATAAAAACAGCAAAGCATTTAGCAAGGGGGCATCTGTAGCCCTGTTGTGGTCTGGAAATTTTGCCATTTGCCTGGGCAAGTTGAGATGGCCTCATAAGCCTGGCCTAGACAAACTTGCACCTAGGTAAAACAGTGGTGAAATTAGCATGATCCAGACTGGAAAGTGGGTGTCTACAAAACGTGGCCTACACCATTTGGCCTACCTTTTGGCTTACCTTTGGCTCACTGTTGCCTTACATTTGGCCTACTGTTGGCTTATTTCTGGCTCACTGCTGGCCTACTTGTGGCCCATTGCTGGCCTACCTAGGGCCATTTGTAATCCCCAGCATTCGGCATTCAGCATCCGGCATTCGGCATCTCGGCATCGATATCAAGTATGTTAGTTGGACAAGTAGATACAACCGAAAATTCTATCCAGGGGGTAGGGCAATGACCAGATTACGAAGTATAGCTGTTTGAAGTAAAAGAACACATCAAATATCATTGGCTGGGCTTCACTGTAACCGTTACAATACAGAATGGACTGTGAAGAAACCAAGCAGAAGCTCTGTCTGGATCACCTATCACGGAAATCAAATGTTAAATTTCACGTTTCACGTTAATGAAGCATGGCATTTTCACCAGTTGCGAAGCCACATGGGAGATGGGAATGGAGGGTCCAGACCCCTATTTTTCCAAAAGACGGGCCCTGCGATTCACACAAAAACGCAATGAAATCTGTCTCTCAGGAGGGGTAGCAAGCTCAGTTGTTTTTATCATGTAGTTCAACAAGCTCATGAAATATTCTTAACAAAAACCTGCTGTAAACTTAGCTAAAGGGGCGTTGCCTGCGTTTTCCGAGAGTTTGAAGGCGTGGTCACTCAAGGTTTTTCTGGGGCTACGCCCCAAACTCCATCACTTCTCGAGTGGGCTGTGCGACTGATTTTGACGCTTCACAAAAGTGAATACTGTCTTTTCACGTTCCCCCCAAAAAGAATGGCCAAAAGATATGGCTAATCATGTTTCTCAAAATACCCTTTACCACAGAATAAACTGTGCCTTTACCATTCTTTATAAGTATTTTGGGGTGTGGAGAGCGGGGAATCTTCCCCCTTAGAGATTTCCACTTTTGCTCCAGGCATGCAAAGGTTGTGTCTCTCCCTCAAAAAGGGAACGAGAACGAAAAGTTCTTGGAAATTTCTCGGGAACTAAATACTTCATTGCAAACAGTAAAGCATTTCTTGGGAGTGATTTGCGTTCTTGTTTTCCATCTTGACAAAAATAAATTCCAATGCTATTCGTTCAAAATGTTTTTGAAATGAATGAAGAAATGTTTTTTGGCGCTGAATTTATTGTTGGACAACATGTTTTGTGTGCATTTTTATTGCTTATGGCTTCAGAAATGCATCATTGTGCCTGATAATGTCTAAATTACGGTTTTGTTGTGGGAGGGCATGAAGAGCAGAGATCAGATTGCATGTTTCTTTGGGCTTAATTTGAAATTCAAAAACATATCTGCACATTTCAACTCCTGCTTACAAAATTTAAACAAAGCCATGCATAAGATTGTTATCCTGCCCAAGCTCTGATACCTCCTTGGTAGGACTGTTGATTCTTGTAATTTGTACAACTAACATACTTGATATCGATGCCGAGATGCCGGATGCCGATGCCGGGGATTACAAATGGCCCCTACCTAGCTTGCATATGGTGCGTCTATAGCCTACCATACCTGTTCTTGTTTTCTTTTGTGTACCAAATATTTGCCTTCTGTTGTACTCACGTGGTCAATTGTTTCCAAGGATCAATTGGGATCTCGTAACTGATGGTTGATTTGACCTCATTCATGTTGTTTCCAATACAATGCCCCCTTAGTGGATGCGAGTTTTGATCTAAAGAGCTTCCTTGCAACAGCACAGTGCATTAGACCTAGACCAAGGACAGACACTAGACCTTGCTTTTGTAAAAGAGTTTCTTTTGATGAGACTCTTTTAGATAAGAGAATTACTATAAAGAATATGTGATAACCAACAGTTGAAATAAATAGTTGAAATCATAAGATTTCTTGGTCATAAAACACTTTGTAGTAGGCACTATTATGTACGTGAAGCAACAAAGTGACCTTGTAAACTTGCATGTTGACTAATTTTATCTCCAACTCACTTTTATCAAAAGGCATGTTTTAGCAGCGTTTTCAATGTAACTAGATTTTTGCAAACTTAGCAAAATGTTTGGTAACATTTAGGCTTTAAGTCTCTTGGAAATCCTAGGAAGCCTCCCTTCACAAAGAAACTTATTTTACCTCATTCATTCAAAAATGCTAAGCGTTGCAAACTATACTGGAAAGTCAGATTTTGCTTTGAGTGACTGGCTTTGCTGCATGTGAGACAGTCCACTGTTGTTGTTGCTGGTACAACTCCAAACAAAACACAGAAAACCAATCAAGACAACCTTATTGTGGAAAGTCCATAGGTCATAAGTGTTGCTGATGCAAGTCTGGCAGGCCAGCAGTGGGCCACAAGTAGGCCAGTGGTGAGCCAAAAGTAAGCCAACAGTAGGCCAAAGGTAAGCCAAGAGTGAGCCAAAGGTAAGCCAAATGGTGTAGGCCACGTTTTGTAGACACCCCTGGAAAGTTTGTACCTTGCGTGGGCAATTTGAGATGGCCTAAAGTAAGATTGCACTGAAAATTTGTCGTTAAGAACAATAGGTTAAAACAGCAGATCCTTTGTAGATTAAACATTAGATCCTTCGTTTAATGCCAACTGCGCAGCCAAGGTTGAAAACCGTGTCAGTTCCGTGTAAGTTCCTGCGCAGGCAGAACAAACTTTCCAATTAGGTAAACCGGGTGAGTCAAAAAAGCTTAGGGCTGTGGAATAAAAAGTATGAAACCGATATTCAAAATTGAAATGTTCATCTATCAGTCAAAGGTCAACCTAGATGAGAAAATTTTGTTTGGTAGTATCTGAGGGGGCACGTTCCCTCAGTAAAAAGTAAACGTTACATTTATGTAAAAAGTTGTAACAATAGGACAACTGGAAATAACTCATGATTCTTCCTTTAGCGTTGAATTTCATCTTGGCATAGAAGTAATGTGTAGCTAAATAGTGTACGTAGATAGATGGTAGATAGATAGGTTTTCGCTACAACAAAATACAAATGAAAACATTAAGTAAGTTAGCGAAAACAACGAAAAAATGAGAAAACTAAGGAATAAGCGAATTAATCCACTTAAAAATATTGCCCATTGATGTCCTTTATCGTACTTCAAAAAATATCATGTACAGGCTATCGCCATTGCAAAATTAAAACCAACACGAAGTAAACAACCTGTTTTACAGTTCCCCAGGAGAGCGCCTCCACACTCCGATTCAAGCTAACAGTCATGAAGGTTCTATTGTCCAAACAACTAAAGGGTTCAAACTGAAAATAATTCCAATGAATCGCAATTCAATTCACGTTCTATTCAATTCAATAACTGTTCTCTATGCTACGCAACGGTCCGAGGGGTGCAGCAAATCGTCCCTCTCTATAGTAAAAGTCATTATGCGAGGAGAGAACATAGCAGCATCCTTCATCATACAGACCCAGAAATTTGGAAAATGCTCGTAAAGGGATGTTTTGGAACAAAAGTTCCACATTCCATTCTGGTCCATGATTTACATTCTATCGAAATTGGAATTCAGCATCTCAAATTGGCAATGTAAACTTCAATGCCACATAAATCATGGGCCAGAATGGAATGTGGAATTCTCGATTCCCATACAAACCCCTTATAAGCATTTTGATTGTTGTTGAGTCTTAAAGATGTTTGATATTACCAAACAAAATTTTGTCGTCTAAGTTAGCCTTTGAGCGATAGATTAGCACTTTAGTTTTGAATATCAGTCACATACTTTTTACTCCACAGCCCTCCAAATGCCTAAACTTTTTTCTTGACTCACCCGGTATAATTTCACTGCAGTAAAATTGCCACACCATGAAATTCATTGTGAAATTTGGCAATATCAAAATTGACCATACAATTCTACTGAGAAGTGCAATTTGACACACTGTGAAATTCACTGGAAAATCTAAAGTGACAAAATCATATGATTTTACTTCAACACATGGTGAAATTCACTAGAAGATTTACTTGACAAATTCGTAGCATTACTGCACATGCTCAGGACATAAAAACAGTGTCCCCGTAAAAGGTGCATCATACTCACAAATGCCTTGAATTAAACTGAGGAAAAATCGTTCTTTCAGGATAAGAAAGGGCATAAGAAAAAAAATATGAAAAAGGGGTCATAAGAAACCAAAGGTCACCAAATGTCACCAAAGGGCGTAAGAAAAAATATGAAAAAAGGGGTCTGCAGATTGGAGATGGAACGCGTCACTATTTTGATAAACTTTTACCCCACTGAATTCTGAATACCAGCAGAATCATCCAAGCTCCAAAGAAAATTTAACAACAAAGAATTGCACGAGGAAAGCCTCAACGGACCACTTTGCTATGATTTGGCATGCAGAATTTGAATACACTTGTTTATTGACTGATTTTGGGATTGGACGTGATCCGTGGCTGTCAAGTTTGCGGGGTGAGTGGCCGAGTGGCTTATACAGTCTTCGTCAGGTGACTGAAGTTAAGCTTGGTCGAGTGAGGTCAGATTTTGGATGGGTGACCTCTGAGGACTGTCCTCGCAACTCACCTCGTTGTCCTTCGGAAGGGACATTAAATTAGGGGTCCCATGCCTGGATGCGGCATGCACAGTGGGCCTAAATTAGCTTTCAGTAAATCCTGACAAGCACACTCAAAAACGAATTGAACAAAAAAAAAAGTTTCAACTTGCTCTGAAGATTCGGCAATTAATTCGTGTTTCTGAAGGTTGAAGACATCTAGGTGTAGCCTGCGTGCAGACAATACCCAATAAAAAGGTATAGTCTGCGCAACGCCGCTCAGTCTCGTGTATTGTATGCGTCAGCATTCCATTTCGATAGCAGTTTGAATGGCCTTTTCTCCTTAGCGTCTGCCTATTGTCTGCCGCTGGGTACTTAAAATTCCAGAGCATTGTTTTGCTAATTAAGTTTGCTCAGAAAACAAAGTGAAACCTGAGATTTAATCACATGATAGCCATTCTCAAATCTGATTGCTTCCTCGTTTCACAGGAAAGCAATGTTATTGGCTGTTACAACAATACGTTTTTTTGTTGTCAAATAAATGCTGAAGCACGCACTACACAAAAGTGGGCGGCGTTACGCAGACTATACCTTTTCCTTGGGTATAGTCTGCACGCAGGCTAATCTAGGTGCAGCTCTCTGGGTCTTCGTTACCATAGATATACAGTTTGTGCATCAATGATCATTATCATTATTATTATCATTATTATTATTATCAATTTGTTTAAAGTAGGCCTATAACATTTATACATATACATTCATTTACTAGCATAAACACGCACAAAACATACAAAATCTTCCATGCATCCAACTGCAGAAGCATGAACGTAATATACCTTCTTGAATTCATCCGTTGTAAGAAGCAATACGTCGGCAAATCCGAATGGCCTTTCAACTACAGACTTAATAATTACCGTTCTCGAATAAAATCAACGCAATTTGACAAGCTCCTTCCGGTAAAGCGAAATCACGTCTTCGAAAGAGACGCGAGATTTATAATAATTGAGAAAATTGAAAAAGGAAACGTCGAAAACATGACACAATTATTCGAGACACATGAGGACAACTGGATAAAACGACTGCAGACTCTTTCCCCTAAGGGCCTGAACAACAAACTTAATCATCCCGACAAATATTGATTGATCGAAATCCCTAAAAAACCCATGGTTAGGTCACTTTCTCTCCGTTCACAATTTTATGCAATACTTTGTTTCCCTGTGGCCTTTCGTTTTCTATACATAAAACGTAACATCTAACTTCAATTAAGGATTCACATGACGCCTTATTTTGGCGTCACATGACCAATTTTAGGCCATGTGATCTCATTAACATCACGTGACTACTAAAACGGCTATAAAAAGGCATGCATCCTTGTAAAAATTCATTCTCCTGACGATGACCATAGCGTCGAAACGCGTCGAGAATAGAAGAAAAGAAATAAAGATTTAAAGAACTCATAGACATCTTTTTCTTGTGTACGTCTTTATATACATATACATATATATAATATGTACAATATAGTATAATACATGCATATACAATAGCTATAAATAAGAGCTAATTCAAGCCTACTATCTAAGGAGGTAAAATAAAATGTGTGTAAAAAAAACGTGATGAAGTACAGAATAATTAGCTACAAATACATAAATTACAGATTTTTCAATGTTTCCGATATTTACAACGTTTTCTTCTTCTTTCTTCCAGTATTTACAGAGCAGAAAATGTTTTTTTTAAATAATCAGCTCAAGAACCCAACCTGAGCCGCGAATGGTCTACATAATCTACAGTTGCATTCCTCTCCTTTCCAGAGCTTCATTCTGCTTTTAAAACTTGAGAGGGTATTTGACTGCTTTATGTCATTGGCAAGTGCCTGCCATAACCTACACCCACGAAATGATATCGTATCCAAGCCATTGGACGTAGTGCGAGCTTGTGGTAGTAGTAGATCATCGCAGCTTCTTAACCCATATGGACTGTGCTTTTCAACAAAGATCTCCTTCATGAAGCTAGAATTAAGCTCCCATTTTGTTTTATAGATCTCCGTCATCAGCAACTGCAAATTTCTTATGTGGATTGGGACCGCATTGTCTCTAACTAACATTGTATCAAGATTGTCTCTAACTAACATTGTATCAAAATCCCGGGGGGGGTACATGACTTGCGGATGGACGGGGGTCTGCCGCCCGGTTTTCAGATTGGTACCCTCTCCTAATTACCGAAAATTCCTGTCATACCCACTTTTATGATGAATTTTGGCGGAAAACCACCCATTTTTGACTATTTTTCGCCAATTTCTAGAAAACCCACTCATGTTTATGGAAAATCTGCCGAAAAAGGGACCCTTGTCTAGAGAATTTTGAGCCCAAAAACCCGCCCATATGGGCGGCACATACCCGTACCCTCAACATGCTATGTACCCCCCCCCCCCCGGGATCAAAATCTGATGTCATATCTTTGTAGGTTATCCGTAATGCCCATTCGTGATTTAAAGTTCATGATAATTCATGGAATGGTTGGGTCAAGAAGCTACAAAAACTATAGCAGTCACGCAACCAGTGGATAAGAAATCATTCTTTCAGGATAAGAAAGGGCAAAAGAAAAAAATATGAAAACAGGGGTCATAAGAAACCAAAGGTCACCAAAGGGCATAAGAAAAAAATATGAAGAAAGGGGTCTGCAGATTGGAGATGGAACGCGTCAGTATTTTGACAAACTTTTACCCCACTGAATTCTGAATACCAGCAGAATCATCTAAGATCCAAAGAGAATTTGACAACGAAGAATTGCACGAGGAAAGTCTCAACGGACCACTTTGCTATGATTTGGCACACAGAATTTGAATACACTTGTTTATTGACTGATTTTGGGATTGGACATGATCCCTGACTGTCAAGTCTCAACTTGCTCAGAAGATTCGGCAATTAATCCATGTTTCTGAAGGTTGAAGACATCTAGGTGCAGCTCTCTCGGTCTTCTTTACCATAGATATACAGTATGTGCATCAATGATCATGGAATGGTTGGGTCAAGAAGCTACAAAAACTATAGCAGCCACGCAGTCACACTTTGTGAACTGGCATAAACAAAAAGTTTCGTATTTCATTGGAACAATCCCTGACATCAATCACATACATTTTCACTGAGAAACATCTTCACTTGTAGGATACTCAAGCCTATGTCGGCAAAAAACCATTTATGCTACCCACCCTCTCGATATGATTGCGGCTTGCCGCAAACTATTTGAAGTGAATTAAAGAGCTGCAATATCGTTGTGTCAATCTGTCTGCGTTAGTGTGCAAATATGGTTGTATGGTAAACACCTGTTGTGATCAGACATAATAACAAAGATGCCAGAGGCGGTAGAGACAAAGCCTCTGCCTCTCATTCTATTAAATTAATGCATATTTGTCTGATTTCGTTATTGTCTTGAGACGGGGCAGGGAGACAGGCGTTGATTTTGTTACGTAATTCCAGCAGAACTGAACTGACTGCAAGAATGAGTGGGTGTGAGACGGGGGGGGCAAAGACATCTTTTAATTTCAACAAAGCCAGAATGGCCTATATTATGTACTTTTTTCCACTCCATTCGTTAGTTGAGTCTGTTTCCATTTTCCAAGGTGCCTTACTCACTGACTAATCTTAATGTCAGTTTATGATTTAACAAAAACGCCATAAGTTTGTAAGAACTCACGATTTAAAAAAAGTTCAAGGCACAGTTAATGCAAAGAACACAGCGTTTATTTGCTGCATGTGCTATAAGCACCTCATGATATGTACTTTATGCTTCTCTCCTCTATGAGGAGAGAAGTGTGCAGAACTTTTCTTCACAAATGGAATGGTATTTAACCTAACTAGTACCTAACAGCACTAAACAGGACGTAAATTTTAGAGTCCATAATTTCTGGATTATGTGTCATGGGTTTCTCTTTGTTTTCTTAGGTGACATTATTGGATTCAGGCAGAGAAAATGAGCTGCACATTTTCATTCAGCATTGTGGTTGTTATTGTCGCTATTACCATTGCCCTGAGTTACAGGCTTTTGAAGCTGCAAAAACATAACATCGAACGAGTCAAGGAGTTTCTGTACATCAAACATGAGAATGGCGATGAGACTCCTGTAGTTATAGGTCACAGAGCGGGACAATACGAGGCCCCAGAGAATACCCTTATTGCGATTAAGACTGCACACAGAAATGGAGCTACTGCCGTAGAACTTGATCTTGCTTTTACTGAAGATGGCTATGGTGTTATTATTCATGATGATACAGTGGACAGAACAACAAACGGAACTGGAGAGGTCAGCAGGCTAAGGTTTCACGAGCTAAGGCGATTGAATGCTGCCGCAAAATTTAAGACGTTGAGACTTACTCGGAACCAAACTGAAGATGTACGTTTCGAGCAAATACCAACATTAAGAGAAGTTGTTCTTTTTTGCAAGGATCTGGGGATGAAGATAATGCTTGATGTCAAATCGGATGCTATTGCGGTAAGATCTCCACTCATTTTGATTTGATGACAGTTTCAGTGGGCATTAAAGGGAGTCTGTCCCCTTGATGAATGAAAAAAGATCGATAAAGAGCTCTATTGAATATTCGACAAATTTACACTAATCAACGACCGATCCGATGTGTTTGCACTCCGTTTTTCTATCAATTTCGTCATTTCCTAGTTTGAAGGCATCATGCAATGGTACATCCCTTTGACAGAGAAATCAGTTTTTGCAGTTTGTCCACATTGAACTGCACTTTCCATTGCCACAGCCACAAATGCAGTTGCTCAAGATCCCTGTTTAGTTCCTCACTGCTTCTGTCTTTCCGACCAATGGAGAAGATTGAACCGTAGTCAGCAAATAGCGTAATATCACAATGAACATTATCAGAAATGTCATTTACGTAAACCAAGAAGAACAATGAATCTAAATCTGAGCCTTGTGGAACCCCTGCAGATACAGTAGTCCGTCGTGAGCAAATCCTATTCAACACAACTTCAAGTCCACAAAAACTTCTTCTGTTTCCGTGGAAAGAATTTCCTCAAAAGCACTGTAAATTTTATGAGTGATGGATAAAAGTTGATTGATCGTTGAATTATCAGGTTGAAACCCAGATCAATGCGGCGTTGTTACCCCATGGTCACAAAGATAACAATAAAGTGTGTCAAAAATGATCTTTTCGAATAATTTTGCAAAAATTGACGATATAGAGATTTGACGATAAATCTATTGCTTTCAAATCTACGATGAAATTTTTTGAAAATGAATTGCCTAAAATCTACCTGAAAAGCTGTCTTATGACCCATAAGCCTCAACAATCAAAGGAGACTCTCTGCAACCCAGATGTCGAATCCAACGGCTTTTTACATTGGCAGGGAAGTATTCAATATTCTTTCTGTTTACCAGAATAAACGAAGTTTTATTGTGACATGTGGGTTTCTTTTTTGTATAAACTGCTGGTCATAGATTAAATTTTCCGGTAAACAGGCAGAGAAACCATCGATGATTGTCTTACTTTCAATGGTGGCTGTTGGTTGAGCATCTTCGTGTCAAGCAGAACAATCTAAATACTAAAAAAACTTGAAGTTTTAATGATAAATTAATTGTGACATGAACAAATTCATCAAAGAAGATCTGATTTACCATCCCGGCTGGGATTGTAAATTTAGCTGTAAAGCTCCTTTCTAGTTACATCAATTTTCAAGACAAAAGAAACTTGGTTGAAAACGATTTTTGAAGCAGTATATCCACGAATATTTCCAGTTCTGAATTGTATCTTTTCAGAATGCCAAGCTAAAAAAGAAATAGTTATCTCCATGATTTCTTCGTGAAACTTTATCTGATGCAACTTTTTAACTTGCTTCGTTTATTCTGGTTAACAGAAAAGAATGACGAATACTTTCCAGCCAAATGCGAAAAGTCGTTTGATTCGAGATGGGTTGGAGAGAGTCTCCCTTCTGTTGTGAGGCTTATATGTAGTAAGACAGCTTTTCAGGTACATATTGGGCAATTTACTTCCCAAAATTTTATCGTGAATTTCAAACCGATAGATTTTTAGAGTTTAATTTATTGTTCATGAAACCCCTGTTGCTGCCATCGACCAGAAAAATATTGCCCTCCCGATAACCCTTTTTTAAATGCCAAAATAGTTTGTTGCGAACTGCCTTTTCACCCATTTCAAAATCAAGGATTATCCCTAAGTTCTTATTTCATTGATTGCAAATGCACCGAAAATATGCCAAAATATGTCAAATTCCATGTCCTTCTTTTGGTCATCAACCAAGTGTTATTATTAATACTAATTCTTTGTATACCCCCACGAAATGCGAATTGTCAATATTTTTTATGTTTATCTTTCAAAACACTGAGCTATTCTTATTTTTTCTCTTTAAGACTGCTAACGCCCTTGCACAACTTTCAAAGGAGATTCCAAATATGCAAAAATATGTAATGGTGACGTCTTTTTACCCAAACATTGTCTACATGGTGAGTAATGTATAAGCCAACATTGGTATACCAAAGTTCAACCGTTTAATGAAATTCTTTTGAGAGGATGTGCTTAAAGAACTGTCCGCTTTTGACGGGCCAAATTAAATCGAAAAGCATACGAACGATGGTAAGTGATTTAAATAATGGCGAAGCGTGTGTCAACGTATTAACAGCAAAACAGTTTTTTTTATTTATTCATATAAAAATTTTACAATAAATCTTACGTGCTACAATACGTTTCTACTATACGACACTAGAGGGACGATACCAAGGGGAGCGAAAGACCATGACTACCCCATGGCCAATTTGAAACACATGAAGCTATACTACAAACACAAGGAACGATTTAGATATCTAATGAATACTATAACTAGATTACGTCCCACATCAGATGTAGGTCAAGGTCGCATATTTTTAGGAGCACAAGTCATTACATGTAATGGTTATCCATAGGGAGTAAATCATATGGCTGACATCTGATGTGAGGCAGAATTTAAAAAGCAAACAAAACATTTACGTTAACGGACATGGTGGTTGCTTTGTGACATAACTGAAGCTTGAGAGATCTTAGTCAAAGCGCCAGTTTCGTGAATGAACCGTAAAAACAATTATATAGCAAAACAATCGATGCTATATACCATGAAAATACTTTTAACGCCATAGCAATTAACAAATAAACGTATCGGGCCGCATATGGTGAATTATGATTTGATATTTAGTTGCAATGCCAAATGATACTTGGCAACATCTTGGTCACTTTCATGCTACAAGAGATTCCTTGAAAATTATTTAATTTAGACTGAGTTCACACGATGCCGGCTCATTTTGAAAACGGCGAAAAATGTGACGGCTGCAAAACTTGAGCTAGCGTTCACACGATGCCAGAACAATTTGAAAACGGTAGGAAATTAGACGGCAAAAACTCGTTGCATGACTGTGATGCCAAAGAAGTGTACCTGCACCCTAAGAATTGATCAGTATCGTTCCAAAAGTGGCTAAAATGTTCTGTTTTCATCATTTTCAAGTGTTTGCACGATGCGGTTTCCAAAATGTGCCGGTTAGAGTTCTGTTTTCAAAATCTACCGTTTGTAAAATCTATCTGCAAAAGATGTGCCGTTTTTGTATGAACGGGAGGCCTATCCGTCGAATTTTTCACCGTGTTCAAAATGTGCCGGCATCGTGTGAACGCAGTCTTAGATCAATCAAAACGCCAAACAGATTTTCAAAATACTTTCCTTGAAAGGAAAAATAGAGAAAGATTACTTTTATCAGCATAAAGACACTATTGAAACAATAAAGGATGGAGATTTTGCAATAATGAAAGTAAACTTAGAAATTTTGCAAGGTTGGAACAACTACTCGTGCAACTGATCACAATTCATCGATATAAAGATAATCCCCAATTTGTGCCCAAGAGATTCTATTATCTATTGTCTTGTCCAGCTCCATCTTTAGAATATTTGATCGATGTTTCGATCAATTCAGGCTGTTTCCAGAGCAAGAAGTTTCAACATATATTGAATAAGATGGGAAACGGGAGGCCGAAGGATCGAAGCAAAATTACCCAAGACAGTTTAAGAATTCGGCTGGAAAGTAAATCATCAATCTTCACAGTTTGCATTGTGTAGGATTTATTGTGGCATGTCAAAAGTAAACATTTGTTTGGCGTAAGGCTATAGTTATTGTTACCGAAGGCACTACTAGAAAATATAAACTGGAAGCCGCCATTATGAAACCAAGTTTGTGACAGATTTTTACCAGGGTGGTACTTAGTGTTACAGCTTGTACAGTGGCATACCGTTGACACTCAACCTTGTTCCCAGGCACGCCATGATATTGTCTTCCTTAGGTCATTGATGTGGGCCCTGGTACTGGTTGCCGCAGAATTGACCATTTGGGTGCATTTTATTTTGCATAAATTATCTGCTGCAGACTTATTACAAAACTCTCTCATTATCGCAATATTAAAATTAGGTTTGATCCCACGAGTTTGATCCATGAAATACTGTGTAATGTGTCCAAAAATTGGAGAAAGTGTGAAAATGTGACAAAAATGGCTAATTTCTTCCACTGATAAAGCAGTAGATAATGCGAGAAACTAAAAACAGATTCTTTGATGACCTTTATTTGACCCTTTCGAAAGCATTTAGACCATAATAGACCATTTGCCAATTAGGAAAAGGGATTGAGGCGAGCGCGGACAATTCCGACAGCCCTACTAGCGGTCGGAAAGCTGGGGAATCCTCTCCATTCAGCATACACGACAAGCTGTACTATTCGGTCTAGTCGCCGTGCAAACATGAATGTTTTACTACCTATTTACCACTTCCAAGGGTTATTTGGTCCTGTCCTAGTAAGGTAAGTGTTTTCCCCTCGATTTTCAAGTCATTTTCTCATCCTTGCAGTCATTTTGGATAATGCTTCGAGGCACTTCAATTCCACCTATTTACCACAATCGGAAGGCAGCTCAATGTTTAGGCCATGTCAGCCGGAAACTTCTCCTTCTTCAATCGCCTTCAACGGGTACTGTTCCGTCTGTTGTTCCTTGTAAAATGGGCTCAAACGGTACAAAGTTTTATCATGGGACCTTTGAAAAATTCAAACATTGTTCTTCGTTCTCTTAAATGGCAGATTATCTGGTGTAATCTTCCTGTAAAATAGCTCAACTTCAAGGTAGATTTAACAACAAACTGCAAGTCCAACGATTTTTAACTTTGGAAGAAAGATTCGAAGGACAAGGACAATCTATGAATTTGGATAAATCAGCGAGGAAACCTAAATGTGCTTCGAGCAGGTAAAAGTAGCGATCTTTTCATCTGCCAAATGCAATTTATCAAAAAAAAAATATTTTCACCTGAAATTAATCTTTTAAATCTCCGAAAAATAAAGCAATTCAACATTCATTTTTCATACAGTTGATTTTCAGATGAGAAAGGCAAACAATACAAGTCAAAAGTGAAACTTGATTGAAGCACATTTAGGTTTCCTGGTTGATCTACGAATTTCGTGGATTTTCCTTCGAATCTTCTTTCAAAAGTTAAACACGAATTGTATCAAAATACGTCGAATTAAAGGGCCTCGAAGTACACTGGGAAATGATTGAAATAATGAGAAAATAGCTCGAAGATCTAAGGAAAACGCTTGCCATAGTAGAAAAGTACCAAATAACTCGTGGAATTGGAAACAAACAGCAAAATATTCAAGTTTGCAAGTGACTAGACCGCACAGTGCGGCTTACTCGTTTCAATGAAGTGGAGAAGATTCCCCGGGTTTCCCACTGTTACTAGGGCTGTTGGAATTGGCCGCGCTCGCCTCAGTCCCTTTTTCCTAATTGGCAAGTGGTCTATTCGTGGATAGCAAGTGCGTTTAATGTGAAAATAAGCATGATTCGTTGAAGCAAAGATGGGCCTAAGTTCACAAATTAGGAAACTTTCACCACAGCTTCCAAATTTTTATGGCTCGTTGTTCTTCGAATTTTGGAAGTGAATTGCAAATGACAGTCGTACTGAGTAAAGAATGTGGTTTTACATCGGATAATGACATCCCAAAGTCGTTTTTCCCTCGCAAAACGGAGCTACCTGGCAAAATAGTGCAGGCCAAAAGTTTACCCCACTTCAAAGTGCCTGTTTAGAGATCCTTGGGGGGTGGGCGTAATAACATCCCAAATTGCACTGTAAGACTCGGAGACGAATTGTTCCGTATATTCTTTTTTCCGTTTCAAAAATTATTAAGAAGCCATCTAGTTCGAAATTCAAACGCAACCTCGGGTCGGAGAATCGCACATTGTTTTCTTTGATCCCCTTTTATGACGGCATAACAACCCCCAATTTTCTTGCAATCCTGAAGTTCAGATGCACCTTGATAGATAACCCTTTTTTCAGCCTTTCACCTGGTCCATAAACCCCCCTCGAAAGTATTATATGCATTTAAATGTGGACGATTGTTATATTGGAATAAATAGGAACTGTCCCCAAAATGAACAAATACAGCTGCACAGACGAATAGGGCTCAAACCCCATCAACTGGGGCAAACATACTGTATAACTTTTAAGTATACCAAAATCCTTTGTTAATCCCTTGTTTCGTTTCGTGCTCGAATAATCAATGGGGCCTTTGTTATCGAATAGCCAATCAAAAACTGCTAGTTTGACCTGCCCGGTACGAGGGTCAGCACTGATGCAGGAAGCAGGAAGCTGGCCCTTGGAACCGGGTTGATCAAAACTATAAAAATCAAGGCTGACATCCAGAAGCAGCGTTATTGTTTCGACACAATGAAGATATTTTGAACTCCTTTTCATGGGATTTTTATCACAGACATAAGGCAACTCCGCTGTTCTCTCCGCCGGCTGTATTAAGGGGCTACCAACCAAAAAGTTCGACAATTAAATGTCGAGTTACCGTTTGACAATTAAATTTCTCTGACATAGAGGGGTATCGCCCTGATTGAGGGTAAACGCGTTTTGCCCGATTTTAACTGTCTTGCGTTTGTTGCTGAACAACAGGAGTTTGGGTCTATTTGAAACGAAAAAGCGGGCGAAAATATTTTGGTGACTCCATTTGCTAAATTTTTTCTTGTTTGTGTTTCTTAAAATTCCGTCCACAAACAGACGGAAAAGTGCACAACGAAGCTCACCTGAGACGTAACTGTAAGTATCCGCCATTTTTCCTTTCATGTTTCGATGCACAATTTTCTTTTTGCTTGGTTTCTTGACGTTGTTAAAACTTTCACAACAAACAAATAGCCTCTCGCCAAGCTCCGCTTGTCCAGAGTAAGTACTTCATGCAACTTCAGAGATATGACATCCGCTTCCGCCACGACGGGCTTCTTTTTGCACGCCGTCTGATTGGCCTAAAGTCGCCCTGATTGAGGGTACTGTGGTATCTTTCGGTTTCCGGTTCTTGAACGAAATCTGCGCTGCCAACGCATGACAGGCGAATACTATTTGCTGTAAAAGGACATGTTACGGTGCAAAAACAGGTTTGTTCTATCATTGGACTGTAGAAAATATCTTCTTTTATCATAAATTGATTTAAGCATCGTTCAGTTCACCGAAGGAGGAAAACGTAATATCAGCTTGCTTGAAAAGTCTTTGAACGAAAGCGGCAACAAAGGTGAGCGTTTAGGAGCAAACACAATCAGAACACATTTCATAACAACAAAAACTCTTTAATTGTTGATATGCTGCTAATTTTCGCATCAAGTTATCTTAAATTTACCAGAAACCATGTAAAGTTTGGATACCCTCAATCAGGGCGACGTTGGAAATTTAGGCCCTCTCGAGCACTATGTTCTCGAGTAGCTCGCTCTTAAAGACAACATCACCAATGACAAATATATTTCATATCAACAACACTGAAGAGTTTACGAAGGTGTTCATGTTAAATTTCGTTCTGAAAATTTGTTCGTTCAGCAGGAATGTTCGACCAATGTCGAATACCCTCAATTAGGGCGACACCCCTCTAATTCGGCACAGAGCGTTAAAAAGGGATGGTTCTCTGTATATGAAAATCGCAATGATTCCCTCAACAGCTGCGTTGCAATTTCTTTGTCAAAACTTCTCATTACTTGAGGCAGGTAGATTTTATCTCCAAAACTAATCGGCATTATGTTGCTTTTTATCGCTCCATGTTTAGTTAGGTTGTTCATGCACGATTTTGCCAAGTCTGATTGGAAAGATTTCATGCGATCGAATTTTGTCTCTGTTACTTTTGGACAGCAAAAGGGTAAACCATGGTCAACAGATTAGCACATAAAGAAGAACTTTGAAGCTTTGAGAAAGGTTTCTTTTATGTAAACTGATATTTTTTGAATGCTCATGGAAGCCTCAAAGACTCGCAGAAAGCGATGGTGTAAATTGCCAGTGACATTCACGCGTTTGTCGGGCTGCGAAATGGAAAGTACGAGGCCTAAATTTAAAACTAAAAATGTTAATCTATCAGTCAAAGGCTAACTTAGATAGAAATTTTGTTTGGTAACATCACGCATCTTTAAGGTCTCAAAATTAGAAAAATGCCTTCAAAGCGTTTGCATACGAATCGAAAATGCTACATTCCATTCTGGTGCGCGGTTTATATGGCATCAAAGTTCGAATATGTTTAGGAAATCGCAGCCAGAATATAAATTTTATTGCAAGTGTCACGACGCATCAAAGCTCACACTGCAAGTTTCAGAAATCGAATTTTAATTTCAATAACAAGTAAATTATGGAACAGAATGGAATGAGGAATCCCCGTTCTCATACATGCCCCTTAGCTACCAGCATTTTCCTAATTTCTTGGTCTAAGTTATGAGTGATTTTACCAACAATTCTTCCCATCTAAGACTGCGTTCACACGATGCCGGCAGATTTTGAAAACGATGAAAAAAGTGACGGTAGCAAAATTTGAGCTAGCGTTCACACGATGCCGGCACAATTTGAAAACGGTAGGAAATTTGACGATAAAAACTCGTTGCAGGATTTGGTGCCAAAGAATAGTACCTACACCCTAAGAATAGACTTGTCTCGATCCAAAAGTGTCGAAAAATGTTCTGTTTTCATCTTTGTTGAGTGTTTAAACGATGCTGTTTCAAATTTATGCCGGTTACGGTTCCGTTTTCAAAATCTGCCGTTTTCAAAATCTGCCGGCAAAAAATGTGCCGTTTTCGTGTGAACGGGAGGCCTATCCGTCGAATTTTTCACCGTTTTCAAAATGTGCCGGCATCGTGTGAACGCAGTCTAAGTTAGCCTTTGACTGATATATTAAAATCTCAGTTTTGAAGATTGGTGACATACTTTTTATTCCATAGCCCGCCATATGTGTAAACTTGTTTGACTCACCCAGTAGATGCGAACGTCACTTTCACAAGCACACCAAGGGTCTCTAGTCGTATTATTGGATTCTGCAGTTGCTCTGATAGACATCCTGCTGCAATGTAATTATTTACTTATTTCAGCCTTTCTTATTCACAAATTTTTTAATGTAATGAAGAATGTGGGGTGCCCGTTTCGAGTATGAAGTTTTCTATGAAAACCATTTCTTCTGAATTTCCATTCCCCATTAATTTGTTTTACATCTTTTCTATGTGGAGGTTAAACGGAAGAATCCTGAATTCCTGACAGCCCTTATCTACAGATACGACTATTGTAACCTGACGATTACCGGCAAACCTCGTTTCACTGGACCAATGCGTTTGTTAATGAAGTTGATTGATGTGGTCGGTGAATTTATGGTTCATTCTTGGCTTCCTGATTTCCTTGGCATCGATGCAGTTTCAATGCACAAAGATCACATTTCTTTGTACGTATATCAACTTCTCATCTTTCGCATGTTTACCGGATGAGCCAGAAAAAAGTTCCCACTTGTAAAAATTCATAGCACAATGCATACTGCACATATTTGAATGATTAAAATTCCAGCTAAAAGCCAAACGATCGAAGTATTTTTGCGATTTTTCTCGCCATTTCACCAGCACTAGAAGTATCGGTAAATTTAAGTTGATAAAAATTTCATGGTTGCAGAGTAACTGAAAATAGGCCTAAAACATCGATCAAATCGTAAGGGCTCTCCTTACACAGAACAATACGCAATGTGCGTTTCACCTCTCTCAAGAGTTATACGACATCAGTTATCAAATAAATACTAAAGATTTTCAGTCCCATGGCAATAAAATGTGCAGAGGATATCTCTCATTCATCAGAAATAGCATTTTCTTTATTGTTCTGTGCGATGAGTCCTCTATGATTGGATCAAAGTTTTTAGGCTATTTTCATTTTGCAACCATGAAATTTTTTCTAAAGCTGAATTTACCAATATTTCTAGAGACAGCGAGAAAATTCACAAGAAATACTTTGATCTTTTGGCTTTTAACAAGAATTTAAATCATTCAAATCTGTGAAGTACTCTTGATGCTATGAGTTTTCAAAAGTTGGAACTTTTTTCTGGCTCACCCGGTAGTCTGTATCTATTCCATAGTTTATGAGCAAATGAACTGTAAAATAAAGCAGGAATAGCCTGCTGATCACAATGTAACCCGTCTGCTAACAGTAAACTTTGCTTGTTTGCTTTATGGGATGAATGACCCCCCCCCCCTCCCAAAAAAAGAAAAACAAAGAATGACGAGAAGTTTCATGTTTCAACATCCATTGATAAAAAAAATTTAACGATATTTCGTTGTACATCCATACAGCATCGTCAGGTGAATGAAATCTGATGATGCTGTATGGATGCACAGCGAAATATTGTTAAATCTTCTTTATTAATGGATGTTGAAATATGAAACTTCTCGTCATTCTTTTTCTTATTAAACTTTACGCCCGCTGCAACATTTTCAAAAACAAAGAAGCTTGCACGCAGTGATTCAAACATATTTTGGCTGGTAAATGACGTGGCTACATACCTATATAATCTATCTATATTTTTGGCAACATAATCATTCCTTTGCATTCCTTTGAACAGTAGGGGAGGTCATTTAAGTAAACTAGAAAGAATAGGGGTCGTAGGCAGGAGCCATGGGGAACTCTTCAATCCAGCCCTAAAGTTACAGATGAATGACCATTCCTTCTACAAAATTGCTTCCTATTGAAAAGATACGACCGAAACCAGCTCAGTTCTTCAGCCCTGACGCCATAGTAGTTCAGTTTGCTATCGTTGGTTTTAATTGAAGAGGAAGAGCTTAAAGAATCAACAATACTGCCATCGTTTGGCTATCAAACAGAAACAGATTTTTTTCAACCCATCAAGTACTCTTAGTGTTTTGAATTTTCAAAATGGGGAGCCTTCTTGGGCTTAACTAGTACTCTTAGTTCTTAGTGTTTTGAATTTTCAAAATTGGGGGCAGTCGTGGCCATAAATTTAAGACCACGTTTTTGTCTATAATGTTTCTTGGCGCAACGAGATCAAAACTTACCGCTTTGCCTATTGTACTCTCTTGGAGTTTGTTCATGTTAACTTTCCATGTAGATTCCGAATCTAGAGGTTGATTTTTTTAAGTTTTTGCACCAATTTGCGATGGCGTCACAGAGAAGTTCTGTGAAGCTATAATGGTTCGGCCGAAAAGGGGTGTGACCCTAAAGCTGTTGCTCAGCTGGATTGTACATCAATCTATGCACAGTTTATCTCTATTTGATTTGTTTGCGAAAAAATGAAGTTTGACGAAAAATATTGCTTCGGGGAAAAAAGTAGAGGAGGGCCTTCAGTACACAGCTTTGGTCAGTTTAACCAGCGCTTGACTTTTAGTCTGAAGCAACAAGTCGCACAGTTGTTGCATTAGTTTTCAAGAACCGTCCCACAACATTGAATAACATTAAAAGCACAAAATTTTCACACTTTTCCAAGGGTGGCTTTGAACCTATGGTCAAAGCTGTGGATTGAAGGTCCTCCACTACTTTTTCCATGCAGCAATATTATTCGTTGATTTTGGATATTTTGCAAACAAATCATATCAATGAATAGTGCATAGACTGATGAAAAATTCAAAACAATTTTTGGGTCACATCCCTTGTCAGCAGAACAACAATACTTCTGAGAATTTCTGTAAATCACATTGTGACGTCATAGCAAAATAACGCAAGAATTCAAAGAACAACATCGAAATTCGGAATCTACATGGAAAGTTGGCCTAAATAATTTCCAAGAAAGCAAGCCATGCATAGCGCTAGGGCTCGATCTCTTTACGCCAAGAAAAGTTATTGACAAAAATGTGGTCTTAAATTTATGGCCATAACTGTCATGTTACAAGTAATCGAGACTTCAATGACGTCTTTTCCTAAGTTACGCATTCTTTGCATGTACGGTTTTCTCTTTTCTTTTCAGGAGGTATCTCAACCAGTGGAGATCAAGAGACGTCGAATTGTTTGCATGGACTGTAAACAATCCACTTGAAAAGGAATATTTCCTGAAGTACTTCAAAGTGCCAATCATAACTGACTCTATACTTAATTTTGAGAAATGCCCCGAGCAGGAATCATAATTCATGGCCAATGTATATTGTCAACAAAGGAAAAGCAAACTGAAAAAGCAACTTCAGACATGAACCATGTTTAATGAATGAGATCATGCTTGCAGCTTGCTCGACGAAGTGCTAAAATATTGATTTGCAATTGCATTTTTTTGTTGCACAACTTGGTTTATATCGGGATGGCACATGACAGTAACCTACTTACCAGCCCACTCGAGGCAGATCAGATTCTTTATATGCATCAGAATTATTGCATTAGATATAGCAAAAATACAAGATGGCGGGCAGTATTGACAACTTTTTTGCCTTACGCAGACACCAGTTTCCACCATTACTGTGCCACACTGTGTTCTTGGTTCGGGGGTGGGTTCTCTTGGCGACGATCGCCCATATTGAAACTTCAAGCATTGAGGAAAATGTTCTGGGTCAAAGAGGACTTTGAAAATTGCTTCTGTTAAGTTGGCAGCTGAATGAATTCATCAATGGTTAGGGTTTTTAGGAGCACCTAGTGCTTGGCTAGACTTGTAACGATGAGTCCCTTGTATCACTGCAGTAAACCTTGCTCAACAGAGATTCGTAATGAAACAGTGAAAACCTGTCCCTTTTTTCCGCATTTATTAATCTAATTACGGTTAAATCACGGCTCGAATCTCGAATCACGGTCCCCAATCTCGATTCACGGCCTCTCACCCGAATGTTATCTGTTCTTCAATCGAATCGAAAATTCTGTCATATTTGCCGTAACCATAGCGATTCATAAATATCGCAATCTGATGGGTACTAAAGGAAGCTCAGAATTTGGGCCTAACTAGGGTCATGTTTTTCAGAGCAATGTTATGAGCCTCCGTTGACCGAAGCGCCATTAGACTGATTGCGTGTCCGTGTCGTAGCTCGTTCCTAAGCTGAAGTGATATACCGTTATAACTGCGACTCGTGGCCATATGCTTCCAGCAACGGCACGACTCAAGATGGCCTCAATCACCTGCTATTTATTTTCACAAAGACCGCCTTCTTTATCTCGCCGAAAAAAGCCGTTTTCCTGAAGTGCTATATCGTAAAACAAGCTACCAGTATTTAGATAGATGTTTCTCCGAGCTATTCCAGCAAAAACCTCCTACCTACAAGTGGTATGCCGCCTTTTATGGATGCTAAGGCTAAAATCGTTCGGTACTTCGAGATTTTGATCGTCGCAGCCGTTCAGTCGAAAGCGATTTTGTTTGCCTTTGGCGGAAAGTTTATATTGAAGAAAAATCAACCAATCCGATCACGCTATTAGAAGGCTTCCGTTCTGATAGGCCGGGGAACAGATCTGTGCTCCAAGGAAATTTTTGCCGTTTTGAGAACAGTAGGGAAATAAGGCCCTTAGTGGAGCGACTTCGCTCGATTATTTTAATTGTATAAATTAACGATGCCCATTAATAGATCTCAAATATTTCGTTGATTGGTTGGATCTTATCAAGGACATTATTGATTTATTTGCTGTGCTGCAAGAATCTGCTTCAGGATGATGAAGTACGACGTTACAGTCTGCCCTGCAAAATCTATGCTAAATTGTTCTTTTTCTTGTGTACTCGGGAGAAAAGTGATTTGGTATAGATTTTACAGGTCTTAAGAGGTCGTACTACATCTGCTTGATTTCTCGTGGATTCAAAAGTCCAACCTTGGATTGAAACGCTTGCATTTTTACTCCGCTAACCTTCGTTCTACTTACAGAAATGGAGCCTCATACACTTACCTTTCATTCGAAGAAATTTCATTGATTTTGAGATGAATTAATACTTATAGACAGATCCTTTTCCTATTGCAAATAAAACATGTTGATATTGTAAAACGCTGCCGAGAAATGATTAAAAGTGATTCACGTTTGACAATCCCCCTATTTTGTTTTTGTTGTTCAATCTAATCAAACTTGGACCAGGCGGATATTACAGCAAGGTTCATCTCTCTGAACTCTTTCCTACCATGATATTTAGTTACTAATACCCTCTGGTAATGCGGATTTTTTATGTAAACCTGCTGCAGTTGCCATATATGGGCATTTTTTGAAACTGGGGATTAGGTCCTATTTTGAATCACTCGTTCTGTAGCTTTTGATAGGCCTGATTTTCGTATTCTATTTTTGTGAACTGCCAGTCTTTAAAATATCGACATATCAGTGACTGATGCTTTTGTGAGCCATCAATCGGTTATATATTTTTCATTGGGAAAATGTTTTCCAAATTTCAAAACCGAAGAATGCTGATTGAAATGAAAGCCTGTTTTCCAAAAAATCGTTTGCAGCGAGTCGTAGTTCAAGAAATCAAGTTACTTGTGACTCGTTGTGATCATATGGAAACTGGCTAAAAACTTGTGTACGACTCCGTGCGTCTCCTTGCGTTAGCTGTGGTAAGCAGTAGCAGAGATAGAAAAATTATCTCAGCGACTCATAGCTATCCACTGGGATCTGTTGTGAAAATGGAAACTGCTGTTCACAATCTCGCTATTCATTGCGAAACTTGCATCGTTTCTCAGATTAGTCTTCCTCGCGCCCTCAACCTTACGCGTCAAATCTCATGCAGATGAGTTTCGTTTCGATCCATTACGATGATATAGAAACAATGTCATAATAACTGCAACGACTTGAGACTGGCTGCCACTTTCTGAAACTCTCTGCAGCTCATAGCGACTAAATGGAAAACGGAGTAGCATATCGCAGACGCGTGCAGTTAAATGCTACTTGACGTTTTAATACTTCAGTATTCACTCAAATTCCCACTTCACTGCCCGCGGCTATTTCCTTTAAACTATACTTCAGACAGACGTTAAAGGAGATAAGAATAAGTGCTGTTTTAATATAAGCTATACACGTATGTAACTATGATTTAAAAATAGTAGCTAAGTTACTTCCACAGCAAGCTAAACACTTGACAATATTTAATGCTATATTTGCAAGCAAGTTAGTGCAATACAGACCTACCCACGAAGAAGAACCTAGTTATTGGTATTAAAGTTGACATTCATTTTACTTGAATAGAAACACGACCACTAGTTGCTACTTTGATAGAAACACTAATTAGAGTTCTAAGAATGTGGAAGAAAATTAGCACAAAATAATTTACGACTAAATTTAGAGATATTCTTATACTACATTAACAAATCGTTTGGAAGTAATCCCTTTAAAATACTTAGACGTTTCTAAGTGCTAAGACGTTCCTTCTCTCAGAACTCAAGTCCATTAAAGACGTCACTGTATATATGGAAACGCATTGTGAAATTTGGACTATAGCCTTTCCTCTGTCTGTCAGACGAAATGTATGCAATTACAGGAGGATACCTACAAGTTTAGGTGAAAATGGATACAATCTCATTTCGGGTCAAATGATTACTTGTGACCAGATAGATTTCAAAAGTTAGCCTTCGTGACTGACACAAGTATGAGAACTTTGGAGTTTCCCTTGCTTTTGAATTTTGGCCATTAAAATTTGATCCGATATCGACCGAGATTTAACTAGCTCTAGCATTTGCTATTTCAAATGCAAAGGAAATTTCTACAGTTCTATGGTAGTCAGCTACTAAACGATGGTACCTACTGCTGGTACAATTTGGCTGTGCATGATCTAGCCTGCGTGCAGACTCTACTGATTCCCTGAAGAGAAGTCAGGTTCGTCCTCCAGTAGAGTCTGCGCATCAGCAAAACAAAGCCTGTCCAAAGTCACGTGTGGTTCCCAGGCTCGAGGAACCAGACCTCATTGGTGGAAAGAGATCTCTATTGTTGTCTTTTAGTTTAATTGATTGATAAACATCTTCTAGGAATTCTCGTAATTATTCCGATTGAATAAGATTCAGTGGGGCGGCCGTAAGAAGGATTAGAAATAAAGTAATCAAACTACCCCACGAAATAGGATTTATTTGGCAAAGTTTGTTTGGGCACACGCCAATTAAATCAAAATATGCCTGTGCTGATATCAGCAGACTCGCTTTGTATCGCTGATTCGCAGACTCTACTGGAGGAGGAACCTCAGTTCTCTTCAGGGAATCAGTTGAGTCTGCACGCAGGCTATGCATGATCGTGTTCATAGGTTCTTCTTCGTATCATTTATGGTTTGAAAATAGTCAATAATTAAAAATAATTCCAATGGCATTCATTCGTAGAAAAGATCAGCTGTGATAGTATATTCTATAAATTTCAAAACGAAAATAGCAGAAAATAATTGAAATTTCTTTAGTCAAAATTTTTGCTATCACGACTCAACATCATTTACTGGAAAGGTCTTTCTTAGTTGTTCCAAAAATACCCACGTCAAAATTGTCTGTGGTCCTAATCTCACCCAAGCAGGAATGAAACCCTAGAGAAAAGAACAAAAAATTAATTACAGCAAGATCATGTAAGAAATCAGAGACTCCAATATGAAACAATTACTGCAATTTCATAAGGTGTATGTAAGAACAAAAACATACTAAGCGTATACCAAAATGTTTCTTGCTTTACAGGTATAACATATCAAAAGTAAGATGTAAGTGAAGGCTTTGCGTGAGTGGATTCATAATACCTCCTTGCAAAAGAATGGAGTCTTGTCTATAATTTGAACGACAAATTAAACGGGTAGCAGAAAGAACTCCCAACAGACATAAGTTAGCGCAAAATCATTATACCTTATAGAATCCTTTTGGACCAACTTTCGCAGTATCCATTACGCAAGCAAGAATATTCTGTAACCAAAAAGCAACTCATGTTCATGTGTCCTTTAACTTTGAAAGTAACCAGTCTTTTATGGAGTGCCAAAAGCAAAAAAAATCGTATTTTTATGATCAAGCTATATTTTCATTGCTATGCAAATATAAACATTGTAAGTGTCCAATTTTAATTGCTTATTGGAATTATATTTACAATGCTTGTGTATATTTTCATTGAAACTCCAAATTTCCATTGCAATCGCATGCTTATATTTATTGCATGCTTATATTTTCATTGCAACCTCATAATTACATTACAAACACAATCTTTTATTATAAGAAAAAATTCTTATTGCAAGCGCATATTTTCATTGTTAGCACATATTTTGATTGTAAGCATCGAAAAATTTCCCACGCTCTGCTAAAAATTTCTCACGCTGTTCAAAATATTTCTCACGGTCCAGCGGGAATCGGGAACCGGGATGGGGATGTGCAGACCCCTTGCAAGACTCGGAAAAAAACCATTCCATAAAAGACAGGATGGTATCGTGATTGCAGAGAATCGAAAAAAGATCGTTGGAATTTT
This sequence comes from Aurelia sp. 3 sensu Dawson et al. (2005), assembly GCA_964020215.1. Taxonomy (NCBI): domain Eukaryota; kingdom Metazoa; phylum Cnidaria; class Scyphozoa; order Semaeostomeae; family Ulmaridae; genus Aurelia; species Aurelia sp. 3 sensu Dawson et al. (2005). The sequence continues at coordinate 11,914,049 of OZ026589.1, read as the reverse complement.
GTGTAACATTGCTAAAATAAGGACTAGTTTCTCAATGCTGCAAAAGTTGCCAACATTCCTAAAAGTTGCGAAAAGACTGCAATTTGCCAAAAAATTGCACTGAGGGCACATGCCGCCAAGATTTTGCAGTAAACATGAAGAAACTACCCTTGAAGTGTCACACCCCCAAGTATGAGATGCTTCATACGTCCCAGGCTTGTATAGGCTAAACATTTCAAACTGGTGTTTCCTTCTGGCCACATTTTGTGAGCCACAACCAACGATGCTACCTAACAGAGTAGATACTGGCGTAAGATTCATGAGGTATCCTCAAGCCCATTTGTTGGTTCAACTCGATTGCTAGTACTGCAATACTGTAAAGCTTTCTGTTGAGGTTCTAACGAACGTTTGACTTCATCCTTGCCCTCATTTTGCATAAAGCCCAAAATTCCAGCCTATGAAATGTAGAACAATCCCAAAGGTTTGATTTTAAGAAGAAAGTGCAGAAATGCCTTTAAATTCATAGATCAGTATGAAGATTGAAAGCAAGATGACGCATTCTCACCAATCAGGATAGCACAAAGAATGAGTAGGCAGAATATGGTCTCATTTTAAAATCGACTCATGAAAGTGTGCTAAGTTAGGAGGTGTCCTAGGAGTTAGACATTGCTTTCACGGACGACTTGTTTTGCTTTTAATTATCAGAATATTCGCTGTTTTGCATTTGAATAGGATTACGTTGCTAAGCCGTTGCGAAGGAAGAACATTCGTTTCCTTCAATAAGGAATCGCATTTGTGCTTCAGGGTGTCGACATTTCGTGGGGAGATTTGTTGTCTTTTTGAGCTAGAATTTTCAGTTAACAGCACCAACTTTGAATGTTTTGAATCACGAACCCATTCTGGTTTTCATGGAATGGCTTTATTCCCGGTGGGTGCAATGTTAATGAAAATATGATACCACGCTCGCGCATGATTTCCCTGAGAAAGGGGTATATTTGAAATAAATCCATCCTAGGACATAGAATCTCAAAATAAGGGGCATTTTACCCTAGAAAATATCTCAAAACAGTTAAATGCTGTTGTAGTCGAGATCCTGCAAAATAGTGAATTTCAACTGGCTTGAAAGCAATTTGATACCCTAAGTTTTATGGGTGCTACTGTTTTCCAATAAAACATATCAGTAATATGGATGGCAATACAAGTGCAAAGGTTGCAGACTTGTCTCAAACTATTATTTCTACCGTATAAATTTCTTCTTTAGAGATCAGGGATGCTCCTTTTAAAGGGGATTACCTTCAAAAAATCAGAGAAAAGGGTATTCTATAAAATAGTATGGACGAGCGTGGTGTACCTTTCACCATTGCACTGCACTCACCGGGGTTTTATTTTCCTCGTTTCACATTGGGTCTGCACATTTCCATCCCAGTTCCCGATTCCCGGTTCCTGATGTCCGCTGGACCGTGAGAAATATTTTGAACAGCGTGAGAAATTTTTAGCAGAGCGTGGGAAATTTTTCGATGCTTACAATGAAAATATGTGCTAACAATGAAAATATGCGCTTGCAATAAGAATTTTTTCTTATAATAAAAGATTGTGTTTGTAATGTAATTATGAGGTTGCAATGAAAATATAAGCATGCAATAAATATAAGCATGCGATTGCAATGGAAATTTAGAGTTTCAATGAAAATATACACAAGCATTGTAAATATAATTCCAATAAGCAATTAAAATTGGACACTTACAATGTTTATATTTGCATAGCAATGAAAATATAGCTTGATCATAAAAATACGAATTTTTTTGCTTTTGGCACTCCATAGTCTTTCGGTAGAACCCATAGGAATAGCATATCAACAGCAAATTGAAACTTAAAGAAATACAAGCAAAGCAAAATTCTTTTTCAAAATTACAATTACTTTTAACAAAAGTGTTTTATTTAATTCGTTAAGCTAGTTAAAACAAGTAGCAAGGGGAAGATGCTTATTCAAAAGGCAAAATAATTCACGTGATCGCACCCTCCATTATCACGGTTAATCTTCTTTGCTCATTGTTAAAGAATTGCGACGATGAGAAGAGCGATCGTCACCAAAACGCGTTAATGTTGTCGCTATCGTGCATCACGTATTTTCAATGCAAAGTGGGATCAAGGCCCGAAGCTTTCAGAAACCATTAGCACCTGATACGTTTATGATTGCGTCGGAATCCTCAATGGCCAGAAAAATTAAGATACGTGATAGAAAAACAGAAAAAGAATGCGAATCAATAGGCCCCAAGAACTGGACGATGTATTTACCTTATATTGGCCAGGCTTTGCATTCATCAGTCTCGTTTTCAAAACATCGAATGGCATTGTGACAATTGTTGCTATGGTACCCTAAAAATGCAATGAAAATAAATTCAAAATAGTACGATGTAAATTTGTATCCACAGCCTGCAGCACTAGAAATCATTCCAGGAAATACTATCGTATAAAGAATCGCTCGCAGAGGACCAGGGGGAATAGTAAACGAAAAACAGTTATCCTTAGGTACCAGTTTGTTGTTGTTTTTGTTAACTTGTTTCATATCGATTACGTACATCTGGCTTACTATGTACTATTTCATATGTAAATCCAAATCAATAAAAAACTTAAAGATAAATAAATTGTACTATTCAATAAATGTACATGAACAAATATTCTTACTGTGTTTTACTGATTAATAGGAATACACAAAAACAAACTTTCGGAGACAAACTGGCAAGCCTTGCATTTACAGTTTGGGTCATTTCACACTTTGTCATACGTTGAGAACAACGTACATTTTGGGCGGGTTTTATCTTATTCGGCAGTCCGTTCCGGATTTGAGGTCCTAATGATTGTAGGCTACTAGAACCAGAGATGACTTGATTTAGTATATAATATTGTAAATCATTCGGGTTTCGTGATGATTATGTGGATGATCTAGCTTTGAAAATATTATGCATAGGAAAGATGAATTTCGCTCTCTTAAAGCCTTAAAAATCTCAATGCAGAAAACTCTCGGACGGGAAACCTTTCTGACTTCGCAAGTAAGTCGCATGGTGATCATTGTAGAAAATCTAAGGGCACGTTCTTGAATCTTATTAATGTTTTGCAAAGATTTAGCTGATGAGGAGTAGCATACATAAGGGCAATTATCAAAATTCGAATGTTCCATCAACACCCACGTTTGAAAAACCGTCAAAGCGCAATGATCAAGTCTGCTAATAAAGCCTCATCTCGTGACTTAGATAAACTAGAAATCGTTGACAGGCCACGTTAAATCATACACTACATCGATTATGAAAAATTACGAATTGATCTTTAGCAAAATACCAGAATTTGATTCAAGGATTATTTATAAGTTTTTTAGTCTTCTCTTTCTTGAACTAACTACAAGCGAGTTTCTTATAATCTTCGGTCTAGAAAATACCAACAGAGATAAAAAACACCTATCCAATGTTCCAAAACAATCTATAGAATCATCAGTTAGAGCTGGTTCAAGCTCGGCTGGTACTATGAATTGCCTAAATGACCTGCAGTTGCATGTTTCTAGTTTCCATCCAACCCTTTACATGTCTTTCAAGGCAGCGAAGTTATCCAATCATATACCCTCGTATATGAGCCCATGCCGCCATCTGTCTCCTAAAAAGCAATACGTTCAAGCCAAAAGCAGCTTGTGAACAGACACAGACTTATCTTTCTGTAAAATGAAACGAAATTCAGACTCCCTATATTTATAGGCGATGCACGCTGCCTTTCCTTGGATATGGACAATTTTTTTTCTCCAATTACCTATCGCAGAAAATCAAAATTAAAGGGCAGTATCTAAAAAATGAATAATACAAAATCCGCAAAAGTTGCTTTGATTAAAAATGTGACAAAACATCGACATACTGCTATGAGGCTGCTTGCAAAATGAGTAGGCACTGTGTCGCCAAAGAACCTGAAAGAAGGGTATTCAGTTAGTGGAGATTTCTGCAAAATCAATACAGTAAAAGCTCTATTAAGCCCTCAGCGGCTTATTTAATTTCGGACACTCCGGAGGGGGGCTTAATAGAGAGAGGCTATTAGAGAGGGGTGGGGCTTATTCACAAAATCAATAAAAAATGGATAACAATGATAGCTTTTCAGTTCTCTTATTCCATATTTTGCGGATTCAACATACAATTTTACGATTCAAATGCATAAATTCGGCACAGTTTTCATCCCAAACCACATCAAAATAAAGATGCTAGCTTGTTTAGCTAGGTAAATGGCAAATCCTTGGTAACGTCTGGAATTTGATGTAAGTAAGGGGAGGCTCAAAGACCAATGACGGAGATATAAGGCGACTTAAATCAGGGGCCTGGACAATCTAAAAATAGCCTATTGTATTCCTATATATTTTATGATCTCAAAAGATTGTCAAAACAATGGGACAAATGATGGCAGGCGGCCATCTTTTGCTCTTTTTGTAACCTAGGCGTTATAAGACATAATCTAAGACAACTTAAGTCAGGGCCCCTGGGAAATCTAGATATAGCCTATTGTATTCCATTATTGTATTTCATGATCTCCAGAGATTATATCAAAACAATTGGGCAAATGATGGCAGGCGCCCAAGTTTTGTTTTATTTTTAATCTTACCGCTATATATCCGTCATTTGTCTTTGATAAAGAGGGGGCTTCTTTGAAATTCTGGCTCAAAGGGGAAGGGCTTACAAGAAAGGGGGCTTAAAGAGAGGGGGCTAAATAGAACTTTTGCGCTAACTCATAAAGGAGCCTTTGTAACAGGCATCTTTTGGAAATGAATGCCTTTGTGGTGTCTCTTTATTGTCGCAAATTTCATGCTCCAAGAAAATGGCCGCTAACAAAGACACGACGCGTGCAAACTATGCAAGTTGCACACGCCCTTTTAAGTGGTAGAAAGCAGAAAAGTCGCATCTGGTAACGCATCATAAGCCCAAAATTTTCCTGTACAAACATACGATCAAGTCGGTAAGAAATTCCATCCAAATCTATTATCCTATAAGCATACGGTAAAAAGCAATAAGTAACGATTAAATGAGACAAAATCTATCCGTTTATTAAAAGATTTATCACTTGATTCCAAACAACTCACATTCGGTCACTTTACATGTGACCAAAAATAATTTGCGCACCAACCTCGCCAGACATTTGTCATGAGCAAGGCTTTCTATTGCGCCTTTGAAAATTACTTCAGAATTATGTGGCTGTATTATTGAACATCTTGATACTCCCTCCAGGAAGAGATGACAACTAAAGCAGCGTGCGTTTGAAAAGCAACAAACAGACTATCATAGAATTTCTCTTGAAGTGTTCTTTCTGTGAGATGCAACTTTCAACCATCTCTTCCTTGTACACGCTTTCTATGACGAGAATTTCGGATTAGCCCATAGCGATAATACTTTCTGGATAATGTTAGTATTTCCGCTTCCCTCAAACACGAACAAGATGGCGGACACAAGTCATGGCACAGCAATGCGACGACTTCGCTCTCTTTTAGACCATTAACGCTCGAATTAGTGATGATTTAAAAAAAGTCTTCAGTCCAAGTTCTAACATGTCATAAAGTTAAATCCAATTTCTACAACGCTGCATACCAATACTTCAGTGCAAGACTGTGAAAGGAATGCGATGGGGGAGACCACGGCTAGAAGTAACAGGGGCAAGTTGTAACAGAGGGTATTTCTCTGCCGTTATCAAAGCTGCGCTCACTAGCTTTTGCGTGAATGAATGTCTTGTTAGTATCTTAAGTTTAAACAGTGATTCTTACTGCTCTTGCAGCGGCTACATCTTAGCACTGCTTTCCCATCTTTTGCCTAAAAGTAAATATTTGGATTTCAGAACTATTCGTTCTGCAGCATTCCGTAGTTAGAATGAATTCCTAATTCCCATGGACTATTGGAGTAAAGTACCTGTCTTTCTCCTGATATCGAGCTTAAATGTCATATTCAAATGCAGCATTTCTCATATTACCTGTCGAGATAAATTTTTTTTTTCCTTTTTTGTCAAACACTCTTTTCTTTCAAAGAGACCTCTGGAGGGACCATTATGGAAACAAAGTCGCACTGACCTTGCTATCCCTGCCATTTCAAACTGGGGGTGTTCTAAATAGATTTTTAGCTTTTTAACACCTTAATTTATGTAAACATTGTAATTAGATTTTTTCTTTTTTTATTAGATAATCATTTCTAAATTTTAATTTAGTGATGGCAAATTTTACATACATACATACATACAATGCATTTTTCCAGAACAGTGCATTTTCATACATTTTCGGTCAGGGGCAAGTTAAAACAAAGCAGCGACGTCCAATGTGAGTCCTTTTTGAAAGCTTTTCAGTCGAAACCCTCCCTATTCGTAAACAATTGTTCGATTTGCATGATATAAAACAAAGAGGGTGAAACCCTTAGATTTGCGACAGTTAGTGAGCAGAACATAGCACAGTGGGCCAGAGGGTGGACAAAAATACAAAGATGAAAAAATTCAAATAAAAGTTTTATCAGTGGAATTTGATATCATATGCCTCATAGAGTAAGGAAATCACATTCAACGTTATCCCAAAAATTGCTATTTATCAATTAATCAATTTCAAATCACAGGACGTTAACTGTTATTGAATGCCGCAAGCACCTTACAGTTCTCAACTTCAATTTTACCAACTGCATTTTCAGGCACTGATTTTTCAGCAAGAGATATTTCGATAGCCTCTTCGTAACGTTCACAGGCAGTGATTTAAGTGTACCTGACTGCATTTCGATTGAGCACAGACTCCTGTTCCATATTCATGATTTTGCTCAAAGCACTTTATATTCATGTTGTTACAATTTGTACGCTGTGCTTTATAGCTAAATTTAAAATTTCGCTTGCAAACGCCAAACATCTTCTTTGCATATTTACAAGTACAAAAGCATCCTTTAACCATTTGATTTAAATTTGACTGCCGAGAGGTGCCGTAGAAAATGCAAGGCTGGTTATTGCCACGGCAAAAAAAAACTGAGGTGTATGGGGAACAGAGCACCGCTGAATAAGTTTCAGATCGATGTCAGATTCTATTAACTTTTTCTGACCAGTCTATTTCAAAGCCTGTCCTTTTTAAGAGTCATTTCAGATTATGGATTTATAGTCATTAATTCTGCTTTCCTTCTGTATGTGTTCTAATCATATGTTATTTGATGCATTGACTTTGCCTGTTTGAAATAAGGACTTAGAAAAATTTTCCGACACCTGTGCACACAATTAGGGAGAGAAATTTTGTCTTAAGGACGTTTTTCTTTGTCAGTTTCCAGCTTTTACAGCATTCTGTACCATTTTATGCCTTGAACGATTTTTGTCCAAGAAAATCATAATCTGGCCCACTGTGCATAGGAGATGCAATTGGAAAAATCAAGACTGCAAAGAGTTTTGGCCATGATAATATCTCAAGCTATTTCCTAAAGCTAGCATTACCCTTCATTTCAGGGTCCCTTGCACATCTTTGCACATTTTGGGATTGGTTTCCGCTGAGTCGGCCATTGGGATTCTGAGTGGGCCTGGTGGCATGTGCCGGGAGATGGGGATGCTGCCGGGTCTGTTCTACAATCAGTTACAAAATTGTTGAGCCACCCTAGAAAAAAATGAAATTTTCGTCCCCCCTTCCCCCATGTCAATGTTGTTTTGAAAAAAGTACCTGATCGAGATGACACGCGTGATTCGGCAACTTTTTGTGGTACTGCAACATTGACTAGGGGGGAGGGGGGAAAACAGGGGCAAATAAACTGAAAATCTGGGGGTGGCTCAACAATTTTGTAACTGATTGTCTGAAAAGTGCGCAACTTTAACTCCAGTTTTCAAGAAAAGTGATGAAGGCAATGATGCACAATTTTGCTTACAGAATGTTATTGATACAAAATTGATATAAGCATTGGGCTTAAGGAGTTTCATCAACTGGACATTTTTTACGTGATTTTTGAAATTCGCGTTTTTCCGCGATTTTGCAAAAAAATGGCGTAATTGTCTGAAATAGTGAATATTTAAGGTTCGTCTTCCTCTAGTTCAAACCATGATAGAAAGTAATCATAACGCGTTTCGATATCATTAAGCCTTGATCAAACTCTGGCAACTCGAACACACCAACGATGGCCAGGATGCGAGCAGTTTGTGTGCATGATGCCAGTTCGTCTGCAAGGCGAATTACGTCATCGTCGCTCGCCACAATGCTCAGTGCTCAGTACATTTCTCACTAACATTGCTCATTCCATTTTGTGCTTCTTTGCAAGGGTAAACATACCTTATTTATCAAAAGGACATAGGCTTTGATGTCAGTGGGAGTGGAGACTCCTATTTATGACCAAAAACGAACAATACTTTGCACAACAAAGCTAAACTTTTAGGAATCATACCGACATTGCTCACTTTTGGTGCTTTAAAAAACTAATAGGAGTCATTTTAGTAGTGTCTAAAGTGGGAATTGTTGACCTTTTCGCCATTTTACATCAAATGAGCGCCAGCTTTCTGCTGAAAACTCCGCACATGTCTACTCACAGGTTTTTGCTACATTTTGGTTGACTTTATTGACTTTTTATCGAGGTCTTTGGGCGTTTTTAAGGAACTTTAAAAAGTGGGAATTGTTGGTGAGAATTGTTCTCAATCTCAACCCCTCACTCGGTGACGTCAATGTCTTTATTTGGTTATTTGGGCTTCCAAATCACTGTGGGCTCAGTGGACCGATAAGAAATGATTTGTTATAGGGCTTTGTCCGTTCCCAAAAGAATTATGACTGATTTCAAAGGGGTAACGTATGCCCTTTGAAATTCAAATGTCGATTTTTCAAATTTCCCGCGCCTGATCAAGTGAAATGATTCCTTTTTAAGACACAAATACGGCACAACATTGTTTGGTTTATGGGAATTATTGCGTGAAAAGACGTTCGATTCTGAATGTATCATGAATTTCCGCTAAAGAATTTGTAATTTCGTTCGACATTAACATTTTTCATTTTGTGTAGGGCTTGAAAATGGTTAATTTTGCACAACGGAACTCCTGTACGTTTACAGGCAGACAGAGGCTATCGCAGACGTGGTATCTATTTGATAGCTGTTGCATATGAACATACATCAGTAAAGCTTCACGAAACCAGCTTTCCTAGCAGATAATCATCATTTCCCTATGACCAAGTCACCGTGACAAAAACAGGCAGATTCCAGAGAATTACCCTAAATCAACAGAAATCACGCAGAAAATGTAAACCTGTGCAGCTCCACCACTGTCATTAAACACGGCAATGTTAGCAATTCAAAAAGTTGATTTAAGCTCTCCCGTGCTAACAAAAATAATTATTGTGGTATACCTTTTCGTCGAACCTGATTATTGCGAGGCCTAAACAAGTAGGCACATAACTAAAAAATGTCGAAAATAGGCATATTTTCAAAGGGACGCTGCGAGGCCGCATAAGCTTCCAAAATTCCCGAAAAAATCTGAGACATTTATCTACCAATGTATTACAAATACGATTAATTTCACATTGTTTGAAGCAAATGTTTTTGATTTACATCCATTAAAAGGTGCTACATTTTCAGACAATCAGTTACAAAATTGTTGAGCCACCCTAGAAAAAAATGAAATTTTCGTCCCCCCTTCCCCCATGTCAATGTTGTTTTGAAAAAAGTACCTGATCGAGATGACACGCGTGATTCGGCAACTTTTTGTGGTACTGCAACATTGACTAGGGGGGAGGGGGGAAAACAGGGGCAAATAAACTGAAAATCTGGGGGTGGCTCAACAATTTTGTAACTGATTGTCTGAAAAGTGCGCAACTTTAACTCCAGTTTTCAAGAAAAGTGATGAAGGCAATGATGCACAATTTTGCTTACAGAATGTTATTGATACAAAATTGATATAAGCATTGGGCTTAAGGAGTTTCATCAACTGGACATTTTTTACGTGATTTTTGAAATTCGCGTTTTTCCGCGATTTTGCAAAAAAATGGCGTAATTGTCTGAAATAGTGAATATTTAAGGTTCGTCTTCCTCTAGTTCAAACCATGATAGAAAGTAATCATAACGCGTTTCGATATCATTAAGCCTTGATCAAACTCTGGCAACTCGAACACACCAACGATGGCCAGGATGCGAGCAGTTTGTGTGCATGATGCCAGTTCGTCTGCAAGGCGAATTACGTCATCGTCGCTCGCCACAATGCTCAGTGCTCAGTACATTTCTCACTAACATTGCTCATTCCATTTTGTGCTTCTTTGCAAGGGTAAACATACCTTATTTATCAAAAGGACATAGGCTTTGATGTCAGTGGGAGTGGAGACTCCTATTTATGACCAAAAACGAACAATACTTTGCACAACAAAGCTAAACTTTTAGGAATCATACCGACATTGCTCACTTTTGGTGCTTTAAAAAACTAATAGGAGTCATTTTAGTAGTGTCTAAAGTGGGAATTGTTGACCTTTTCGCCATTTTACATCAAATGAGCGCCAGCTTTCTGCTGAAAACTCCGCACATGTCTACTCACAGGTTTTTGCTACATTTTGGTTGACTTTATTGACTTTTTATCGAGGTCTTTGGGCGTTTTTAAGGAACTTTAAAAAGTGGGAATTGTTGGTGAGAATTGTTCTCAATCTCAACCCCTCACTCGGTGACGTCAATGTCTTTATTTGGTTATTTGGGCTTCCAAATCACTGTGGGCTCAGTGGACCGATAAGAAATGATTTGTTATAGGGCTTTGTCCGTTCCCAAAAGAATTATGACTGATTTCAAAGGGGTAACGTATGCCCTTTGAAATTCAAATGTCGATTTTTCAAATTTCCCGCGCCTGATCAAGTGAAATGATTCCTTTTTAAGACACAAATACGGCACAACATTGTTTGGTTTATGGGAATTATTGCGTGAAAAGACGTTCGATTCTGAATGTATCATGAATTTCCGCTAAAGAATTTGTAATTTCGTTCGACATTAACATTTTTCATTTTGTGTAGGGCTTGAAAATGGTTAATTTTGCACAACGGAACTCCTGTACGTTTACAGGCAGACAGAGGCTATCGCAGACGTGGTATCTATTTGATAGCTGTTGCATATGAACATACATCAGTAAAGCTTCACGAAACCAGCTTTCCTAGCAGATAATCATCATTTCCCTATGACCAAGTCACCGTGACAAAAACAGGCAGATTCCAGAGAATTACCCTAAATCAACAGAAATCACGCAGAAAATGTAAACCTGTGCAGCTCCACCACTGTCATTAAACACGGCAATGTTAGCAATTCAAAAAGTTGATTTAAGCTCTCCCGTGCTAACAAAAATAATTATTGTGGTATACCTTTTCGTCGAACCTGATTATTGCGAGGCCTAAACAAGTAGGCACATAACTAAAAAATGTCGAAAATAGGCATATTTTCAAAGGGACGCTGCGAGGCCGCATAAGCTTCCAAAATTCCCGAAAAAATCTGAGACATTTATCTACCAATGTATTACAAATACGATTAATTTCACATTGTTTGAAGCAAATGTTTTTGATTTACATCCATTAAAAGGTGCTACATTTTCAGACAATCAGTTACAAAATTGTTGAGCCACCCTAGAAAAAAATGAAATTTTCGTCCCCCCTTCCCCCATGTCAATGTTGTTTTGAAAAAAGTACCTGATCGAGATGACACGCGTGATTCGGCAACTTTTTGTGGTACTGCAACATTGACTAGGGGGGAGGGGGGAAAACAGGGGCAAATAAACTGAAAATCTGGGGGTGGCTCAACAATTTTGTAACTGATTGTCTGAAAAGTGCGCAACTTTAACTCCAGTTTTCAAGAAAAGTGATGAAGGCAATGATGCACAATTTTGCTTACAGAATGTTATTGATACAAAATTGATATAAGCATTGGGCTTAAGGAGTTTCATCAACTGGACATTTTTTACGTGATTTTTGAAATTCGCGTTTTTCCGCGATTTTGCAAAAAAATGGCGTAATTGTCTGAAATAGTGAATATTTAAGGTTCGTCTTCCTCTAGTTCAAACCATGATAGAAAGTAATCATAACGCGTTTCGATATCATTAAGCCTTGATCAAACTCTGGCAACTCGAACACACCAACGATGGCCAGGATGCGAGCAGTTTGTGTGCATGATGCCAGTTCGTCTGCAAGGCGAATTACGTCATCGTCGCTCGCCACAATGCTCAGTGCTCAGTACATTTCTCACTAACATTGCTCATTCCATTTTGTGCTTCTTTGCAAGGGTAAACATACCTTATTTATCAAAAGGACATAGGCTTTGATGTCAGTGGGAGTGGAGACTCCTATTTATGACCAAAAACGAACAATACTTTGCACAACAAAGCTAAACTTTTAGGAATCATACCGACATTGCTCACTTTTGGTGCTTTAAAAAACTAATAGGAGTCATTTTAGTAGTGTCTAAAGTGGGAATTGTTGACCTTTTCGCCATTTTACATCAAATGAGCGCCAGCTTTCTGCTGAAAACTCCGCACATGTCTACTCACAGGTTTTTGCTACATTTTGGTTGACTTTATTGACTTTTTATCGAGGTCTTTGGGCGTTTTTAAGGAACTTTAAAAAGTGGGAATTGTTGGTGAGAATTGTTCTCAATCTCAACCCCTCACTCGGTGACGTCAATGTCTTTATTTGGTTATTTGGGCTTCCAAATCACTGTGGGCTCAGTGGACCGATAAGAAATGATTTGTTATAGGGCTTTGTCCGTTCCCAAAAGAATTATGACTGATTTCAAAGGGGTAACGTATGCCCTTTGAAATTCAAATGTCGATTTTTCAAATTTCCCGCGCCTGATCAAGTGAAATGATTCCTTTTTAAGACACAAATACGGCACAACATTGTTTGGTTTATGGGAATTATTGCGTGAAAAGACGTTCGATTCTGAATGTATCATGAATTTCCGCTAAAGAATTTGTAATTTCGTTCGACATTAACATTTTTCATTTTGTGTAGGGCTTGAAAATGGTTAATTTTGCACAACGGAACTCCTGTACGTTTACAGGCAGACAGAGGCTATCGCAGACGTGGTATCTATTTGATAGCTGTTGCATATGAACATACATCAGTAAAGCTTCACGAAACCAGCTTTCCTAGCAGATAATCATCATTTCCCTATGACCAAGTCACCGTGACAAAAACAGGCAGATTCCAGAGAATTACCCTAAATCAACAGAAATCACGCAGAAAATGTAAACCTGTGCAGCTCCACCACTGTCATTAAACACGGCAATGTTAGCAATTCAAAAAGTTGATTTAAGCTCTCCCGTGCTAACAAAAATAATTATTGTGGTATACCTTTTCGTCGAACCTGATTATTGCGAGGCCTAAACAAGTAGGCACATAACTAAAAAATGTCGAAAATAGGCATATTTTCAAAGGGACGCTGCGAGGCCGCATAAGCTTCCAAAATTCCCGAAAAAATCTGAGACATTTATCTACCAATGTATTACAAATACGATTAATTTCACATTGTTTGAAGCAAATGTTTTTGATTTACATCCATTAAAAGGTGCTACATTTTCAGACAATCAGTTACAAAATTGTTGAGCCACCCTAGAAAAAAATGAAATTTTCGTCCCCCCTTCCCCCATGTCAATGTTGTTTTGAAAAAAGTACCTGATCGAGATGACACGCGTGATTCGGCAACTTTTTGTGGTACTGCAACATTGACTAGGGGGGAGGGGGGAAAACAGGGGCAAATAAACTGAAAATCTGGGGGTGGCTCAACAATTTTGTAACTGATTGTCTGAAAAGTGCGCAACTTTAACTCCAGTTTTCAAGAAAAGTGATGAAGGCAATGATGCACAATTTTGCTTACAGAATGTTATTGATACAAAATTGATATAAGCATTGGGCTTAAGGAGTTTCATCAACTGGACATTTTTTACGTGATTTTTGAAATTCGCGTTTTTCCGCGATTTTGCAAAAAAATGGCGTAATTGTCTGAAATAGTGAATATTTAAGGTTCGTCTTCCTCTAGTTCAAACCATGATAGAAAGTAATCATAACGCGTTTCGATATCATTAAGCCTTGATCAAACTCTGGCAACTCGAACACACCAACGATGGCCAGGATGCGAGCAGTTTGTGTGCATGATGCCAGTTCGTCTGCAAGGCGAATTACGTCATCGTCGCTCGCCACAATGCTCAGTGCTCAGTACATTTCTCACTAACATTGCTCATTCCATTTTGTGCTTCTTTGCAAGGGTAAACATACCTTATTTATCAAAAGGACATAGGCTTTGATGTCAGTGGGAGTGGAGACTCCTATTTATGACCAAAAACGAACAATACTTTGCACAACAAAGCTAAACTTTTAGGAATCATACCGACATTGCTCACTTTTGGTGCTTTAAAAAACTAATAGGAGTCATTTTAGTAGTGTCTAAAGTGGGAATTGTTGACCTTTTCGCCATTTTACATCAAATGAGCGCCAGCTTTCTGCTGAAAACTCCGCACATGTCTACTCACAGGTTTTTGCTACATTTTGGTTGACTTTATTGACTTTTTATCGAGGTCTTTGGGCGTTTTTAAGGAACTTTAAAAAGTGGGAATTGTTGGTGAGAATTGTTCTCAATCTCAACCCCTCACTCGGTGACGTCAATGTCTTTATTTGGTTATTTGGGCTTCCAAATCACTGTGGGCTCAGTGGACCGATAAGAAATGATTTGTTATAGGGCTTTGTCCGTTCCCAAAAGAATTATGACTGATTTCAAAGGGGTAACGTATGCCCTTTGAAATTCAAATGTCGATTTTTCAAATTTCCCGCGCCTGATCAAGTGAAATGATTCCTTTTTAAGACACAAATACGGCACAACATTGTTTGGTTTATGGGAATTATTGCGTGAAAAGACGTTCGATTCTGAATGTATCATGAATTTCCGCTAAAGAATTTGTAATTTCGTTCGACATTAACATTTTTCATTTTGTGTAGGGCTTGAAAATGGTTAATTTTGCACAACGGAACTCCTGTACGTTTACAGGCAGACAGAGGCTATCGCAGACGTGGTATCTATTTGATAGCTGTTGCATATGAACATACATCAGTAAAGCTTCACGAAACCAGCTTTCCTAGCAGATAATCATCATTTCCCTATGACCAAGTCACCGTGACAAAAACAGGCAGATTCCAGAGAATTACCCTAAATCAACAGAAATCACGCAGAAAATGTAAACCTGTGCAGCTCCACCACTGTCATTAAACACGGCAATGTTAGCAATTCAAAAAGTTGATTTAAGCTCTCCCGTGCTAACAAAAATAATTATTGTGGTATACCTTTTCGTCGAACCTGATTATTGCGAGGCCTAAACAAGTAGGCACATAACTAAAAAATGTCGAAAATAGGCATATTTTCAAAGGGACGCTGCGAGGCCGCATAAGCTTCCAAAATTCCCGAAAAAATCTGAGACATTTATCTACCAATGTATTACAAATACGATTAATTTCACATTGTTTGAAGCAAATGTTTTTGATTTACATCCATTAAAAGGTGCTACATTTTCAGACAATCAGTTACAAAATTGTTGAGCCACCCTAGAAAAAAATGAAATTTTCGTCCCCCCTTCCCCCATGTCAATGTTGTTTTGAAAAAAGTACCTGATCGAGATGACACGCGTGATTCGGCAACTTTTTGTGGTACTGCAACATTGACTAGGGGGGAGGGGGGAAAACAGGGGCAAATAAACTGAAAATCTGGGGGTGGCTCAACAATTTTGTAACTGATTGTCTGAAAAGTGCGCAACTTTAACTCCAGTTTTCAAGAAAAGTGATGAAGGCAATGATGCACAATTTTGCTTACAGAATGTTATTGATACAAAATTGATATAAGCATTGGGCTTAAGGAGTTTCATCAACTGGACATTTTTTACGTGATTTTTGAAATTCGCGTTTTTCCGCGATTTTGCAAAAAAATGGCGTAATTGTCTGAAATAGTGAATATTTAAGGTTCGTCTTCCTCTAGTTCAAACCATGATAGAAAGTAATCATAACGCGTTTCGATATCATTAAGCCTTGATCAAACTCTGGCAACTCGAACACACCAACGATGGCCAGGATGCGAGCAGTTTGTGTGCATGATGCCAGTTCGTCTGCAAGGCGAATTACGTCATCGTCGCTCGCCACAATGCTCAGTGCTCAGTACATTTCTCACTAACATTGCTCATTCCATTTTGTGCTTCTTTGCAAGGGTAAACATACCTTATTTATCAAAAGGACATAGGCTTTGATGTCAGTGGGAGTGGAGACTCCTATTTATGACCAAAAACGAACAATACTTTGCACAACAAAGCTAAACTTTTAGGAATCATACCGACATTGCTCACTTTTGGTGCTTTAAAAAACTAATAGGAGTCATTTTAGTAGTGTCTAAAGTGGGAATTGTTGACCTTTTCGCCATTTTACATCAAATGAGCGCCAGCTTTCTGCTGAAAACTCCGCACATGTCTACTCACAGGTTTTTGCTACATTTTGGTTGACTTTATTGACTTTTTATCGAGGTCTTTGGGCGTTTTTAAGGAACTTTAAAAAGTGGGAATTGTTGGTGAGAATTGTTCTCAATCTCAACCCCTCACTCGGTGACGTCAATGTCTTTATTTGGTTATTTGGGCTTCCAAATCACTGTGGGCTCAGTGGACCGATAAGAAATGATTTGTTATAGGGCTTTGTCCGTTCCCAAAAGAATTATGACTGATTTCAAAGGGGTAACGTATGCCCTTTGAAATTCAAATGTCGATTTTTCAAATTTCCCGCGCCTGATCAAGTGAAATGATTCCTTTTTAAGACACAAATACGGCACAACATTGTTTGGTTTATGGGAATTATTGCGTGAAAAGACGTTCGATTCTGAATGTATCATGAATTTCCGCTAAAGAATTTGTAATTTCGTTCGAGAATCACATTTTTCATTTTGTGTAGGGCTTGAAAATGGTTAATTTTGCACAACGGAACTCCTGTACGTTTACAGGCAGACAGAGGCTATCGCAGACGTGGTATCTATTTGATAGCTGTTGCATATGAACATACATCAGTAAAGCTTCACGAAACCAGCTTTCCTAGCAGATAATCATCATTTCCCTATGACCAAGTCACCGTGACAAAAACAGGCAGATTCCAGAGAATTACCCCAAATCAACAGAAATCACGCAGAAAATGTAAACCTATGCAGCTCCACCACTGTCATTAAACACGGCAATGTTAGCAATTCAAAAAGTTGATTTAAGCTCTCCCGTGCTAACAAAAATAATTATTGTGGTATACCTTTTCGTCGAACCTGATTATTGCGAGGCCTAAACAAGTAGGCACATAACTAAAAAATGTCGAAAATAGGCATATTTTCAAAGGGACGCTGCGAGGCCGCATAAGCTTCCAAAATTCCCGAAAAAATCTGAGACATTTATCTACCAATGTATTACAAATACGATTAATTTCACATTGTTTGAAGCAAATGTTTTTGATTTACATCCATTAAAAGGTGCTACATTTTCAGACAATCAGTTACAAAATTGTTGAGCCACCCTAGAAAAAAATGAAATTTTCGTCCCCCCTTCCCCCATGTCAATGTTGTTTTGAAAAAAGTACCTGATCGAGATGACACGCGTGATTCGGCAACTTTTTGTGGTACTGCAACATTGACTAGGGGGGAGGGGGGAAAACAGGGGCAAATAAACTGAAAATCTGGGGGTGGCTCAACAATTTTGTAACTGATTGTCTGAAAAGTGCGCAACTTTAACTCCAGTTTTCAAGAAAAGTGATGAAGGCAATGATGCACAATTTTGCTTACAGAATGTTATTGATACAAAATTGATATAAGCATTGGGCTTAAGGAGTTTCATCAACTGGACATTTTTTACGTGATTTTTGAAATTCGCGTTTTTCCGCGATTTTGCAAAAAAATGGCGTAATTGTCTGAAATAGTGAATATTTAAGGTTCGTCTTCCTCTAGTTCAAACCATGATAGAAAGTAATCATAACGCGTTTCGATATCATTAAGCCTTGATCAAACTCTGGCAACTCGAACACACCAACGATGGCCAGGATGCGAGCAGTTTGTGTGCATGATGCCAGTTCGTCTGCAAGGCGAATTACGTCATCGTCGCTCGCCACAATGCTCAGTGCTCAGTACATTTCTCACTAACATTGCTCATTCCATTTTGTGCTTCTTTGCAAGGGTAAACATACCTTATTTATCAAAAGGACATAGGCTTTGATGTCAGTGGGAGTGGAGACTCCTATTTATGACCAAAAACGAACAATACTTTGCACAACAAAGCTAAACTTTTAGGAATCATACCGACATTGCTCACTTTTGGTGCTTTAAAAAACTAATAGGAGTCATTTTAGTAGTGTCTAAAGTGGGAATTGTTGACCTTTTCGCCATTTTACATCAAATGAGCGCCAGCTTTCTGCTGAAAACTCCGCACATGTCTACTCACAGGTTTTTGCTACATTTTGGTTGACTTTATTGACTTTTTATCGAGGTCTTTGGGCGTTTTTAAGGAACTTTAAAAAGTGGGAATTGTTGGTGAGAATTGTTCTCAATCTCAACCCCTCACTCGGTGACGTCAATGTCTTTATTTGGTTATTTGGGCTTCCAAATCACTGTGGGCTCAGTGGACCGATAAGAAATGATTTGTTATAGGGCTTTGTCCGTTCCCAAAAGAATTATGACTGATTTCAAAGGGGTAACGTATGCCCTTTGAAATTCAAATGTCGATTTTTCAAATTTCCCGCGCCTGATCAAGTGAAATGATTCCTTTTTAAGACACAAATACGGCACAACATTGTTTGGTTTATGGGAATTATTGCGTGAAAAGACGTTCGATTCTGAATGTATCATGAATTTCCGCTAAAGAATTTGTAATTTCGTTCGAGAATCACATTTTTCATTTTGTGTAGGGCTTGAAAATGGTTAATTTTGCACAACGGAACTCCTGTAAGTTTACAGGCAGACAGAGGCTATCGCAGACGTGGTATCTATTTGATAGCTGTTGCATATGAACATACATCAGTAAAGCTTCACGAAACCAGCTTTCCTAGCAGATAATCATCATTTCCCTATGACCAAGTCACCGTGACAAAAACAGGCAGATTCCAGAGAATTACCCTAAATCAACAGAAATCACGCAGAAAATGTAAACCTATGCAGCTCCACCACTGTCATTAAACACGGCAATGTTAGCAATTCAAAAAGTTGATTTAAGCTCTCCCGTGCTAACAAAAATAATTATTGTGGTATACCTTTTCGTCGAACCTGATTATTGCGAGGCCTAAACAAGTAGGCACATAACTAAAAAATGTCGAAAATAGGCATATTTTCAAAGGGACGCTGCGAGGCCGCATAAGCTTCCAAAATTCCCGAAAAAATCTGAGACATTTATCTACCAATGTATTACAAATACGATTAATTTCACATTGTTTGAAGCAAATGTTTTTGATTTACATCCATTAAAAGGTGCTACATTTTCAGACAATCAGTTACAAAATTGTTGAGCCACCCTAGAAAAAAATGAAATTTTCGTCCCCCCTTCCCCCATGTCAATGTTGTTTTGAAAAAAGTACCTGATCGAGATGACACGCGTGATTCGGCAACTTTTTGTGGTACTGCAACATTGACTAGGGGGGAGGGGGGAAAACAGGGGCAAATAAACTGAAAATCTGGGGGTGGCTCAACAATTTTGTAACTGATTGTCTGAAAAGTGCGCAACTTTAACTCCAGTTTTCAAGAAAAGTGATGAAGGCAATGATGCACAATTTTGCTTACAGAATGTTATTGATACAAAATTGATATAAGCATTGGGCTTAAGGAGTTTCATCAACTGGACATTTTTTACGTGATTTTTGAAATTCGCGTTTTTCCGCGATTTTGCAAAAAAATGGCGTAATTGTCTGAAATAGTGAATATTTAAGGTTCGTCTTCCTCTAGTTCAAACCATGATAGAAAGTAATCATAACGCGTTTCGATATCATTAAGCCTTGATCAAACTCTGGCAACTCGAACACACCAACGATGGCCAGGATGCGAGCAGTTTGTGTGCATGATGCCAGTTCGTCTGCAAGGCGAATTACGTCATCGTCGCTCGCCACAATGCTCAGTGCTCAGTACATTTCTCACTAACATTGCTCATTCCATTTTGTGCTTCTTTGCAAGGGTAAACATACCTTATTTATCAAAAGGACATAGGCTTTGATGTCAGTGGGAGTGGAGACTCCTATTTATGACCAAAAACGAACAATACTTTGCACAACAAAGCTAAACTTTTAGGAATCATACCGACATTGCTCACTTTTGGTGCTTTAAAAAACTAATAGGAGTCATTTTAGTAGTGTCTAAAGTGGGAATTGTTGACCTTTTCGCCATTTTACATCAAATGAGCGCCAGCTTTCTGCTGAAAACTCCGCACATGTCTACTCACAGGTTTTTGCTACATTTTGGTTGACTTTATTGACTTTTTATCGAGGTCTTTGGGCGTTTTTAAGGAACTTTAAAAAGTGGGAATTGTTGGTGAGAATTGTTCTCAATCTCAACCCCTCACTCGGTGACGTCAATGTCTTTATTTGGTTATTTGGGCTTCCAAATCACTGTGGGCTCAGTGGACCGATAAGAAATGATTTGTTATAGGGCTTTGTCCGTTCCCAAAAGAATTATGACTGATTTCAAAGGGGTAACGTATGCCCTTTGAAATTCAAATGTCGATTTTTCAAATTTCCCGCGCCTGATCAAGTGAAATGATTCCTTTTTAAGACACAAATACGGCACAACATTGTTTGGTTTATGGGAATTATTGCGTGAAAAGACGTTCGATTCTGAATGTATCATGAATTTCCGCTAAAGAATTTGTAATTTCGTTCGAGAATCACATTTTTCATTTTGTGTAGGGCTTGAAAATGGTTAATTTTGCACAACGGAACTCCTGTAAGTTTACAGGCAGACAGAGGCTATCGCAGACGTGGTATCTATTTGATAGCTGTTGCATATGAACATACATCAGTAAAGCTTCACGAAACCAGCTTTCCTAGCAGATAATCATCATTTCCCTATGACCAAGTCACCGTGACAAAAACAGGCAGATTCCAGAGAATTACCCTAAATCAACAGAAATCACGCAGAAAATGTAAACCTATGCAGCTCCACCACTGTCATTAAACACGGCAATGTTAGCAATTCAAAAAGTTGATTTAAGCTCTCCCGTGCTAACAAAAATAATTATTGTGGTATACCTTTTCGTCGAACCTGATTATTGCGAGGCCTAAACAAGTAGGCACATAACTAAAAAATGTCGAAAATAGGCATATTTTCAAAGGGACGCTGCGAGGCCGCATAAGCTTCCAAAATTCCCGAAAAAATCTGAGACATTTATCTACCAATGTATTACAAATACGATTAATTTCACATTGTTTGAAGCAAATGTTTTTGATTTACATCCATTAAAAGGTGCTACATTTTCAGACAATCAGTTACAAAATTGTTGAGCCACCCTAGAAAAAAATGAAATTTTCGTCCCCCCTTCCCCCATGTCAATGTTGTTTTGAAAAAAGTACCTGATCGAGATGACACGCGTGATTCGGCAACTTTTTGTGGTACTGCAACATTGACTAGGGGGGAGGGGGGAAAACAGGGGCAAATAAACTGAAAATCTGGGGGTGGCTCAACAATTTTGTAACTGATTGTCTGAAAAGTGCGCAACTTTAACTCCAGTTTTCAAGAAAAGTGATGAAGGCAATGATGCACAATTTTGCTTACAGAATGTTATTGATACAAAATTGATATAAGCATTGGGCTTAAGGAGTTTCATCAACTGGACATTTTTTACGTGATTTTTGAAATTCGCGTTTTTCCGCGATTTTGCAAAAAAATGGCGTAATTGTCTGAAATAGTGAATATTTAAGGTTCGTCTTCCTCTAGTTCAAACCATGATAGAAAGTAATCATAACGCGTTTCGATATCATTAAGCCTTGATCAAACTCTGGCAACTCGAACACACCAACGATGGCCAGGATGCGAGCAGTTTGTGTGCATGATGCCAGTTCGTCTGCAAGGCGAATTACGTCATCGTCGCTCGCCACAATGCTCAGTGCTCAGTACATTTCTCACTAACATTGCTCATTCCATTTTGTGCTTCTTTGCAAGGGTAAACATACCTTATTTATCAAAAGGACATAGGCTTTGATGTCAGTGGGAGTGGAGACTCCTATTTATGACCAAAAACGAACAATACTTTGCACAACAAAGCTAAACTTTTAGGAATCATACCGACATTGCTCACTTTTGGTGCTTTAAAAAACTAATAGGAGTCATTTTAGTAGTGTCTAAAGTGGGAATTGTTGACCTTTTCGCCATTTTACATCAAATGAGCGCCAGCTTTCTGCTGAAAACTCCGCACATGTCTACTCACAGGTTTTTGCTACATTTTGGTTGACTTTATTGACTTTTTATCGAGGTCTTTGGGCGTTTTTAAGGAACTTTAAAAAGTGGGAATTGTTGGTGAGAATTGTTCTCAATCTCAACCCCTCACTCGGTGACGTCAATGTCTTTATTTGGTTATTTGGGCTTCCAAATCACTGTGGGCTCAGTGGACCGATAAGAAATGATTTGTTATAGGGCTTTGTCCGTTCCCAAAAGAATTATGACTGATTTCAAAGGGGTAACGTATGCCCTTTGAAATTCAAATGTCGATTTTTCAAATTTCCCGCGCCTGATCAAGTGAAATGATTCCTTTTTAAGACACAAATACGGCACAACATTGTTTGGTTTATGGGAATTATTGCGTGAAAAGACGTTCGATTCTGAATGTATCATGAATTTCCGCTAAAGAATTTGTAATTTCGTTCGAGAATCACATTTTTCATTTTGTGTAGGGCTTGAAAATGGTTAATTTTGCACAACGGAACTCCTGTAAGTTTACAGGCAGACAGAGGCTATCGCAGACGTGGTATCTATTTGATAGCTGTTGCATATGAACATACATCAGTAAAGCTTCACGAAACCAGCTTTCCTAGCAGATAATCATCATTTCCCTATGACCAAGTCACCGTGACAAAAACAGGCAGATTCCAGAGAATTACCCTAAATCAACAGAAATCACGCAGAAAATGTAAACCTATGCAGCTCCACCACTGTCATTAAACACGGCAATGTTAGCAATTCAAAAAGTTGATTTAAGCTCTCCCGTGCTAACAAAAATAATTATTGTGGTATACCTTTTCGTCGAACCTGATTATTGCGAGGCCTAAACAAGTAGGCACATAACTAAAAAATGTCGAAAATAGGCATATTTTCAAAGGGACGCTGCGAGGCCGCATAAGCTTCCAAAATTCCCGAAAAAATCTGAGACATTTATCTACCAATGTATTACAAATACGATTAATTTCACATTGTTTGAAGCAAATGTTTTTGATTTACATCCATTAAAAGGTGCTACATTTTCAGACAATCAGTTACAAAATTGTTGAGCCACCCTAGAAAAAAATGAAATTTTCGTCCCCCCTTCCCCCATGTCAATGTTGTTTTGAAAAAAGTACCTGATCGAGATGACACGCGTGATTCGGCAACTTTTTGTGGTACTGCAACATTGACTAGGGGGGAGGGGGGAAAACAGGGGCAAATAAACTGAAAATCTGGGGGTGGCTCAACAATTTTGTAACTGATTGTCTGAAAAGTGCGCAACTTTAACTCCAGTTTTCAAGAAAAGTGATGAAGGCAATGATGCACAATTTTGCTTACAGAATGTTATTGATACAAAATTGATATAAGCATTGGGCTTAAGGAGTTTCATCAACTGGACATTTTTTACGTGATTTTTGAAATTCGCGTTTTTCCGCGATTTTGCAAAAAAATGGCGTAATTGTCTGAAATAGTGAATATTTAAGGTTCGTCTTCCTCTAGTTCAAACCATGATAGAAAGTAATCATAACGCGTTTCGATATCATTAAGCCTTGATCAAACTCTGGCAACTCGAACACACCAACGATGGCCAGGATGCGAGCAGTTTGTGTGCATGATGCCAGTTCGTCTGCAAGGCGAATTACGTCATCGTCGCTCGCCACAATGCTCAGTGCTCAGTACATTTCTCACTAACATTGCTCATTCCATTTTGTGCTTCTTTGCAAGGGTAAACATACCTTATTTATCAAAAGGACATAGGCTTTGATGTCAGTGGGAGTGGAGACTCCTATTTATGACCAAAAACGAACAATACTTTGCACAACAAAGCTAAACTTTTAGGAATCATACCGACATTGCTCACTTTTGGTGCTTTAAAAAACTAATAGGAGTCATTTTAGTAGTGTCTAAAGTGGGAATTGTTGACCTTTTCGCCATTTTACATCAAATGAGCGCCAGCTTTCTGCTGAAAACTCCGCACATGTCTACTCACAGGTTTTTGCTACATTTTGGTTGACTTTATTGACTTTTTATCGAGGTCTTTGGGCGTTTTTAAGGAACTTTAAAAAGTGGGAATTGTTGGTGAGAATTGTTCTCAATCTCAACCCCTCACTCGGTGACGTCAATGTCTTTATTTGGTTATTTGGGCTTCCAAATCACTGTGGGCTCAGTGGACCGATAAGAAATGATTTGTTATAGGGCTTTGTCCGTTCCCAAAAGAATTATGACTGATTTCAAAGGGGTAACGTATGCCCTTTGAAATTCAAATGTCGATTTTTCAAATTTCCCGCGCCTGATCAAGTGAAATGATTCCTTTTTAAGACACAAATACGGCACAACATTGTTTGGTTTATGGGAATTATTGCGTGAAAAGACGTTCGATTCTGAATGTATCATGAATTTCCGCTAAAGAATTTGTAATTTCGTTCGAGAATCACATTTTTCATTTTGTGTAGGGCTTGAAAATGGTTAATTTTGCACAACGGAACTCCTGTAAGTTTACAGGCAGACAGAGGCTATCGCAGACGTGGTATCTATTTGATAGCTGTTGCATATGAACATACATCAGTAAAGCTTCACGAAACCAGCTTTCCTAGCAGATAATCATCATTTCCCTATGACCAAGTCACCGTGACAAAAACAGGCAGATTCCAGAGAATTACCCTAAATCAACAGAAATCACGCAGAAAATGTAAACCTATGCAGCTCCACCACTGTCATTAAACACGGCAATGTTAGCAATTCAAAAAGTTGATTTAAGCTCTCCCGTGCTAACAAAAATAATTATTGTGGTATACCTTTTCGTCGAACCTGATTATTGCGAGG
This sequence comes from Aurelia sp. 3 sensu Dawson et al. (2005), assembly GCA_964020215.1. Taxonomy (NCBI): domain Eukaryota; kingdom Metazoa; phylum Cnidaria; class Scyphozoa; order Semaeostomeae; family Ulmaridae; genus Aurelia; species Aurelia sp. 3 sensu Dawson et al. (2005). Next base: position 11,888,868 of record OZ026589.1, on the reverse strand, counting down.
CCTAAACAAGTAGGCACATAACTAAAAAATGTCGAAAATAGGCATATTTTCAAAGGGACGCTGCGAGGCCGCATAAGCTTCCAAAATTCCCGAAAAAATCTGAGACATTTATCTACCAATGTATTACAAATACGATTAATTTCACATTGTTTGAAGCAAATGTTTTTGATTTACATCCATTAAAAGGTGCTACATTTTCAGACAATCAGTTACAAAATTGTTGAGCCACCCTAGAAAAAAATGAAATTTTCGTCCCCCCTTCCCCCATGTCAATGTTGTTTTGAAAAAAGTACCTGATCGAGATGACACGCGTGATTCGGCAACTTTTTGTGGTACTGCAACATTGACTAGGGGGGAGGGGGGAAAACAGGGGCAAATAAACTGAAAATCTGGGGGTGGCTCAACAATTTTGTAACTGATTGTCTGAAAAGTGCGCAACTTTAACTCCAGTTTTCAAGAAAAGTGATGAAGGCAATGATGCACAATTTTGCTTACAGAATGTTATTGATACAAAATTGATATAAGCATTGGGCTTAAGGAGTTTCATCAACTGGACATTTTTTACGTGATTTTTGAAATTCGCGTTTTTCCGCGATTTTGCAAAAAAATGGCGTAATTGTCTGAAATAGTGAATATTTAAGGTTCGTCTTCCTCTAGTTCAAACCATGATAGAAAGTAATCATAACGCGTTTCGATATCATTAAGCCTTGATCAAACTCTGGCAACTCGAACACACCAACGATGGCCAGGATGCGAGCAGTTTGTGTGCATGATGCCAGTTCGTCTGCAAGGCGAATTACGTCATCGTCGCTCGCCACAATGCTCAGTGCTCAGTACATTTCTCACTAACATTGCTCATTCCATTTTGTGCTTCTTTGCAAGGGTAAACATACCTTATTTATCAAAAGGACATAGGCTTTGATGTCAGTGGGAGTGGAGACTCCTATTTATGACCAAAAACGAACAATACTTTGCACAACAAAGCTAAACTTTTAGGAATCATACCGACATTGCTCACTTTTGGTGCTTTAAAAAACTAATAGGAGTCATTTTAGTAGTGTCTAAAGTGGGAATTGTTGACCTTTTCGCCATTTTACATCAAATGAGCGCCAGCTTTCTGCTGAAAACTCCGCACATGTCTACTCACAGGTTTTTGCTACATTTTGGTTGACTTTATTGACTTTTTATCGAGGTCTTTGGGCGTTTTTAAGGAACTTTAAAAAGTGGGAATTGTTGGTGAGAATTGTTCTCAATCTCAACCCCTCACTCGGTGACGTCAATGTCTTTATTTGGTTATTTGGGCTTCCAAATCACTGTGGGCTCAGTGGACCGATAAGAAATGATTTGTTATAGGGCTTTGTCCGTTCCCAAAAGAATTATGACTGATTTCAAAGGGGTAACGTATGCCCTTTGAAATTCAAATGTCGATTTTTCAAATTTCCCGCGCCTGATCAAGTGAAATGATTCCTTTTTAAGACACAAATACGGCACAACATTGTTTGGTTTATGGGAATTATTGCGTGAAAAGACGTTCGATTCTGAATGTATCATGAATTTCCGCTAAAGAATTTGTAATTTCGTTCGAGAATCACATTTTTCATTTTGTGTAGGGCTTGAAAATGGTTAATTTTGCACAACGGAACTCCTGTAAGTTTACAGGCAGACAGAGGCTATCGCAGACGTGGTATCTATTTGATAGCTGTTGCATATGAACATACATCAGTAAAGCTTCACGAAACCAGCTTTCCTAGCAGATAATCATCATTTCCCTATGACCAAGTCACCGTGACAAAAACAGGCAGATTCCAGAGAATTACCCTAAATCAACAGAAATCACGCAGAAAATGTAAACCTATGCAGCTCCACCACTGTCATTAAACACGGCAATGTTAGCAATTCAAAAAGTTGATTTAAGCTCTCCCGTGCTAACAAAAATAATTATTGTGGTATACCTTTTCGTCGAACCTGATTATTGCGAGGCCTAAACAAGTAGGCACATAACTAAAAAATGTCGAAAATAGGCATATTTTCAAAGGGACGCTGCGAGGCCGCATAAGCTTCCAAAATTCCCGAAAAAATCTGAGACATTTATCTACCAATGTATTACAAATACGATTAATTTCACATTGTTTGAAGCAAATGTTTTTGATTTACATCCATTAAAAGGTGCTACATTTTCAGACAATCAGTTACAAAATTGTTGAGCCACCCTAGAAAAAAATGAAATTTTCGTCCCCCCTTCCCCCATGTCAATGTTGTTTTGAAAAAAGTACCTGATCGAGATGACACGCGTGATTCGGCAACTTTTTGTGGTACTGCAACATTGACTAGGGGGGAGGGGGGAAAACAGGGGCAAATAAACTGAAAATCTGGGGGTGGCTCAACAATTTTGTAACTGATTGTCTGAAAAGTGCGCAACTTTAACTCCAGTTTTCAAGAAAAGTGATGAAGGCAATGATGCACAATTTTGCTTACAGAATGTTATTGATACAAAATTGATATAAGCATTGGGCTTAAGGAGTTTCATCAACTGGACATTTTTTACGTGATTTTTGAAATTCGCGTTTTTCCGCGATTTTGCAAAAAAATGGCGTAATTGTCTGAAATAGTGAATATTTAAGGTTCGTCTTCCTCTAGTTCAAACCATGATAGAAAGTAATCATAACGCGTTTCGATATCATTAAGCCTTGATCAAACTCTGGCAACTCGAACACACCAACGATGGCCAGGATGCGAGCAGTTTGTGTGCATGATGCCAGTTCGTCTGCAAGGCGAATTACGTCATCGTCGCTCGCCACAATGCTCAGTGCTCAGTACATTTCTCACTAACATTGCTCATTCCATTTTGTGCTTCTTTGCAAGGGTAAACATACCTTATTTATCAAAAGGACATAGGCTTTGATGTCAGTGGGAGTGGAGACTCCTATTTATGACCAAAAACGAACAATACTTTGCACAACAAAGCTAAACTTTTAGGAATCATACCGACATTGCTCACTTTTGGTGCTTTAAAAAACTAATAGGAGTCATTTTAGTAGTGTCTAAAGTGGGAATTGTTGACCTTTTCGCCATTTTACATCAAATGAGCGCCAGCTTTCTGCTGAAAACTCCGCACATGTCTACTCACAGGTTTTTGCTACATTTTGGTTGACTTTATTGACTTTTTATCGAGGTCTTTGGGCGTTTTTAAGGAACTTTAAAAAGTGGGAATTGTTGGTGAGAATTGTTCTCAATCTCAACCCCTCACTCGGTGACGTCAATGTCTTTATTTGGTTATTTGGGCTTCCAAATCACTGTGGGCTCAGTGGACCGATAAGAAATGATTTGTTATAGGGCTTTGTCCGTTCCCAAAAGAATTATGACTGATTTCAAAGGGGTAACGTATGCCCTTTGAAATTCAAATGTCGATTTTTCAAATTTTCCGCGCCTGATCAAGTGAAATGATTCCTTTTTAAGACACAAATACGGCACAACATTGTTTGGTTTATGGGAATTATTGCGTGAAAAGACGTTCGATTCTGAATGTATCATGAATTTCCGCTAAAGAATTTGTAATTTCGTTCGAGAATCACATTTTTCATTTTGTGTAGGGCTTGAAAATGGTTAATTTTGCACAACGGAACTCCTGTAAGTTTACAGGCAGACAGAGGCTATCGCAGACGTGGTATCTATTTGATAGCTGTTGCATATGAACATACATCAGTAAAGCTTCACGAAACCAGCTTTCCTAGCAGATAATCATCATTTCCCTATGACCAAGTCACCGTGACAAAAACAGGCAGATTCCAGAGAATTACCCTAAATCAACAGAAATCACGCAGAAAATGTAAACCTATGCAGCTCCACCACTGTCATTAAACACGGCAATGTTAGCAATTCAAAAAGTTGATTTAAGCTCTCCCGTGCTAACAAAAATAATTATTGTGGTATACCTTTTCGTCGAACCTGATTATTGCGAGGCCTAAACAAGTAGGCACATAACTAAAAAATGTCGAAAATAGGCATATTTTCAAAGGGACGCTGCGAGGCCGCATAAGCTTCCAAAATTCCCGAAAAAATCTGAGACATTTATCTACCAATGTATTACAAATACGATTAATTTCACATTGTTTGAAGCAAATGTTTTTGATTTACATCCATTAAAAGGTGCTACATTTTCAGACAATCAGTTACAAAATTGTTGAGCCACCCTAGAAAAAAATGAAATTTTCGTCCCCCCTTCCCCCATGTCAATGTTGTTTTGAAAAAAGTACCTGATCGAGATGACACGCGTGATTCGGCAACTTTTTGTGGTACTGCAACATTGACTAGGGGGGAGGGGGGAAAACAGGGGCAAATAAACTGAAAATCTGGGGGTGGCTCAACAATTTTGTAACTGATTGTCTGAAAAGTGCGCAACTTTAACTCCAGTTTTCAAGAAAAGTGATGAAGGCAATGATGCACAATTTTGCTTACAGAATGTTATTGATACAAAATTGATATAAGCATTGGGCTTAAGGAGTTTCATCAACTGGACATTTTTTACGTGATTTTTGAAATTCGCGTTTTTCCGCGATTTTGCAAAAAAATGGCGTAATTGTCTGAAATAGTGAATATTTAAGGTTCGTCTTCCTCTAGTTCAAACCATGATAGAAAGTAATCATAACGCGTTTCGATATCATTAAGCCTTGATCAAACTCTGGCAACTCGAACACACCAACGATGGCCAGGATGCGAGCAGTTTGTGTGCATGATGCCAGTTCGTCTGCAAGGCGAATTACGTCATCGTCGCTCGCCACAATGCTCAGTGCTCAGTACATTTCTCACTAACATTGCTCATTCCATTTTGTGCTTCTTTGCAAGGGTAAACATACCTTATTTATCAAAAGGACATAGGCTTTGATGTCAGTGGGAGTGGAGACTCCTATTTATGACCAAAAACGAACAATACTTTGCACAACAAAGCTAAACTTTTAGGAATCATACCGACATTGCTCACTTTTGGTGCTTTAAAAAACTAATAGGAGTCATTTTAGTAGTGTCTAAAGTGGGAATTGTTGACCTTTTCGCCATTTTACATCAAATGAGCGCCAGCTTTCTGCTGAAAACTCCGCACATGTCTACTCACAGGTTTTTGCTACATTTTGGTTGACTTTATTGACTTTTTATCGAGGTCTTTGGGCGTTTTTAAGGAACTTTAAAAAGTGGGAATTGTTGGTGAGAATTGTTCTCAATCTCAACCCCTCACTCGGTGACGTCAATGTCTTTATTTGGTTATTTGGGCTTCCAAATCACTGTGGGCTCAGTGGACCGATAAGAAATGATTTGTTATAGGGCTTTGTCCGTTCCCAAAAGAATTATGACTGATTTCAAAGGGGTAACGTATGCCCTTTGAAATTCAAATGTCGATTTTTCAAATTTTCCGCGCCTGATCAAGTGAAATGATTCCTTTTTAAGACACAAATACGGCACAACATTGTTTGGTTTATGGGAATTATTGCGTGAAAAGACGTTCGATTCTGAATGTATCATGAATTTCCGCTAAAGAATTTGTAATTTCGTTCGAGAATCACATTTTTCATTTTGTGTAGGGCTTGAAAATGGTTAATTTTGCACAACGGAACTCCTGTAAGTTTACAGGCAGACAGAGGCTATCGCAGACGTGGTATCTATTTGATAGCTGTTGCATATGAACATACATCAGTAAAGCTTCACGAAACCAGCTTTCCTAGCAGATAATCATCATTTCCCTATGACCAAGTCACCGTGACAAAAACAGGCAGATTCCAGAGAATTACCCTAAATCAACAGAAATCACGCAGAAAATGTAAACCTATGCAGCTCCACCACTGTCATTAAACACGGCAATGTTAGCAATTCAAAAAGTTGATTTAAGCTCTCCCGTGCTAACAAAAATAATTATTGTGGTATACCTTTTCGTCGAACCTGATTATTGCGAGGCCTAAACAAGTAGGCACATAACTAAAAAATGTCGAAAATAGGCATATTTTCAAAGGGACGCTGCGAGGCCGCATAAGCTTCCAAAATTCCCGAAAAAATCTGAGACATTTATCTACCAATGTATTACAAATACGATTAATTTCACATTGTTTGAAGCAAATGTTTTTGATTTACATCCATTAAAAGGTGCTACATTTTCAGACAATCAGTTACAAAATTGTTGAGCCACCCTAGAAAAAAATGAAATTTTCGTCCCCCCTTCCCCCATGTCAATGTTGTTTTGAAAAAAGTACCTGATCGAGATGACACGCGTGATTCGGCAACTTTTTGTGGTACTGCAACATTGACTAGGGGGGAGGGGGGAAAACAGGGGCAAATAAACTGAAAATCTGGGGGTGGCTCAACAATTTTGTAACTGATTGTCTGAAAAGTGCGCAACTTTAACTCCAGTTTTCAAGAAAAGTGATGAAGGCAATGATGCACAATTTTGCTTACAGAATGTTATTGATACAAAATTGATATAAGCATTGGGCTTAAGGAGTTTCATCAACTGGACATTTTTTACGTGATTTTTGAAATTCGCGTTTTTCCGCGATTTTGCAAAAAAATGGCGTAATTGTCTGAAATAGTGAATATTTAAGGTTCGTCTTCCTCTAGTTCAAACCATGATAGAAAGTAATCATAACGCGTTTCGATATCATTAAGCCTTGATCAAACTCTGGCAACTCGAACACACCAACGATGGCCAGGATGCGAGCAGTTTGTGTGCATGATGCCAGTTCGTCTGCAAGGCGAATTACGTCATCGTCGCTCGCCACAATGCTCAGTGCTCAGTACATTTCTCACTAACATTGCTCATTCCATTTTGTGCTTCTTTGCAAGGGTAAACATACCTTATTTATCAAAAGGACATAGGCTTTGATGTCAGTGGGAGTGGAGACTCCTATTTATGACCAAAAACGAACAATACTTTGCACAACAAAGCTAAACTTTTAGGAATCATACCGACATTGCTCACTTTTGGTGCTTTAAAAAACTAATAGGAGTCATTTTAGTAGTGTCTAAAGTGGGAATTGTTGACCTTTTCGCCATTTTACATCAAATGAGCGCCAGCTTTCTGCTGAAAACTCCGCACATGTCTACTCACAGGTTTTTGCTACATTTTGGTTGACTTTATTGACTTTTTATCGAGGTCTTTGGGCGTTTTTAAGGAACTTTAAAAAGTGGGAATTGTTGGTGAGAATTGTTCTCAATCTCAACCCCTCACTCGGTGACGTCAATGTCTTTATTTGGTTATTTGGGCTTCCAAATCACTGTGGGCTCAGTGGACCGATAAGAAATGATTTGTTATAGGGCTTTGTCCGTTCCCAAAAGAATTATGACTGATTTCAAAGGGGTAACGTATGCCCTTTGAAATTCAAATGTCGATTTTTCAAATTTCCCGCGCCTGATCAAGTGAAATGATTCCTTTTTAAGACACAAATACGGCACAACATTGTTTGGTTTATGGGAATTATTGCGTGAAAAGACGTTCGATTCTGAATGTATCATGAATTTCCGCTAAAGAATTTGTAATTTCGTTCGAGAATCACATTTTTCATTTTGTGTAGGGCTTGAAAATGGTTAATTTTGCACAACGGAACTCCTGTAAGTTTACAGGCAGACAGAGGCTATCGCAGACGTGGTATCTATTTGATAGCTGTTGCATATGAACATACATCAGTAAAGCTTCACGAAACCAGCTTTCCTAGCAGATAATCATCATTTCCCTATGACCAAGTCACCGTGACAAAAACAGGCAGATTCCAGAGAATTACCCTAAATCAACAGAAATCACGCAGAAAATGTAAACCTATGCAGCTCCACCACTGTCATTAAACACGGCAATGTTAGCAATTCAAAAAGTTGATTTAAGCTCTCCCGTGCTAACAAAAATAATTATTGTGGTATACCTTTTCGTCGAACCTGATTATTGCGAGGCCTAAACAAGTAGGCACATAACTAAAAAATGTCGAAAATAGGCATATTTTCAAAGGGACGCTGCGAGGCCGCATAAGCTTCCAAAATTCCCGAAAAAATCTGAGACATTTATCTACCAATGTATTACAAATACGATTAATTTCACATTGTTTGAAGCAAATGTTTTTGATTTACATCCATTAAAAGGTGCTACATTTTCAGACAATCAGTTACAAAATTGTTGAGCCACCCTAGAAAAAAATGAAATTTTCGTCCCCCCTTCCCCCATGTCAATGTTGTTTTGAAAAAAGTACCTGATCGAGATGACACGCGTGATTCGGCAACTTTTTGTGGTACTGCAACATTGACTAGGGGGGAGGGGGGAAAACAGGGGCAAATAAACTGAAAATCTGGGGGTGGCTCAACAATTTTGTAACTGATTGTCTGAAAAGTGCGCAACTTTAACTCCAGTTTTCAAGAAAAGTGATGAAGGCAATGATGCACAATTTTGCTTACAGAATGTTATTGATACAAAATTGATATAAGCATTGGGCTTAAGGAGTTTCATCAACTGGACATTTTTTACGTGATTTTTGAAATTCGCGTTTTTCCGCGATTTTGCAAAAAAATGGCGTAATTGTCTGAAATAGTGAATATTTAAGGTTCGTCTTCCTCTAGTTCAAACCATGATAGAAAGTAATCATAACGCGTTTCGATATCATTAAGCCTTGATCAAACTCTGGCAACTCGAACACACCAACGATGGCCAGGATGCGAGCAGTTTGTGTGCATGATGCCAGTTCGTCTGCAAGGCGAATTACGTCATCGTCGCTCGCCACAATGCTCAGTGCTCAGTACATTTCTCACTAACATTGCTCATTCCATTTTGTGCTTCTTTGCAAGGGTAAACATACCTTATTTATCAAAAGGACATAGGCTTTGATGTCAGTGGGAGTGGAGACTCCTATTTATGACCAAAAACGAACAATACTTTGCACAACAAAGCTAAACTTTTAGGAATCATACCGACATTGCTCACTTTTGGTGCTTTAAAAAACTAATAGGAGTCATTTTAGTAGTGTCTAAAGTGGGAATTGTTGACCTTTTCGCCATTTTACATCAAATGAGCGCCAGCTTTCTGCTGAAAACTCCGCACATGTCTACTCACAGGTTTTTGCTACATTTTGGTTGACTTTATTGACTTTTTATCGAGGTCTTTGGGCGTTTTTAAGGAACTTTAAAAAGTGGGAATTGTTGGTGAGAATTGTTCTCAATCTCAACCCCTCACTCGGTGACGTCAATGTCTTTATTTGGTTATTTGGGCTTCCAAATCACTGTGGGCTCAGTGGACCGATAAGAAATGATTTGTTATAGGGCTTTGTCCGTTCCCAAAAGAATTATGACTGATTTCAAAGGGGTAACGTATGCCCTTTGAAATTCAAATGTCGATTTTTCAAATTTCCCGCGCCTGATCAAGTGAAATGATTCCTTTTTAAGACACAAATACGGCACAACATTGTTTGGTTTATGGGAATTATTGCGTGAAAAGACGTTCGATTCTGAATGTATCATGAATTTCCGCTAAAGAATTTGTAATTTCGTTCGAGAATCACATTTTTCATTTTGTGTAGGGCTTGAAAATGGTTAATTTTGCACAACGGAACTCCTGTAAGTTTACAGGCAGACAGAGGCTATCGCAGACGTGGTATCTATTTGATAGCTGTTGCATATGAACATACATCAGTAAAGCTTCACGAAACCAGCTTTCCTAGCAGATAATCATCATTTCCCTATGACCAAGTCACCGTGACAAAAACAGGCAGATTCCAGAGAATTACCCTAAATCAACAGAAATCACGCAGAAAATGTAAACCTATGCAGCTCCACCACTGTCATTAAACACGGCAATGTTAGCAATTCAAAAAGTTGATTTAAGCTCTCCCGTGCTAACAAAAATAATTATTGTGGTATACCTTTTCGTCGAACCTGATTATTGCGAGGCCTAAACAAGTAGGCACATAACTAAAAAATGTCGAAAATAGGCATATTTTCAAAGGGACGCTGCGAGGCCGCATAAGCTTCCAAAATTCCCGAAAAAATCTGAGACATTTATCTACCAATGTATTACAAATACGATTAATTTCACATTGTTTGAAGCAAATGTTTTTGATTTACATCCATTAAAAGGTGCTACATTTTCAGACAATCAGTTACAAAATTGTTGAGCCACCCTAGAAAAAAATGAAATTTTCGTCCCCCCTTCCCCCATGTCAATGTTGTTTTGAAAAAAGTACCTGATCGAGATGACACGCGTGATTCGGCAACTTTTTGTGGTACTGCAACATTGACTAGGGGGGAGGGGGGAAAACAGGGGCAAATAAACTGAAAATCTGGGGGTGGCTCAACAATTTTGTAACTGATTGTCTGAAAAGTGCGCAACTTTAACTCCAGTTTTCAAGAAAAGTGATGAAGGCAATGATGCACAATTTTGCTTACAGAATGTTATTGATACAAAATTGATATAAGCATTGGGCTTAAGGAGTTTCATCAACTGGACATTTTTTACGTGATTTTTGAAATTCGCGTTTTTCCGCGATTTTGCAAAAAAATGGCGTAATTGTCTGAAATAGTGAATATTTAAGGTTCGTCTTCCTCTAGTTCAAACCATGATAGAAAGTAATCATAACGCGTTTTGATATCATTAAGCCTTGATCAAACTCTGGCAACTCGAACACACCAACGATGGCCAGGATGCGAGCAGTTTGTGTGCATGATGCCAGTTCGTCTGCAAGGCGAATTACGTCATCGTCGCTCGCCACAATGCTCAGTGCTCAGTACATTTCTCACTAACATTGCTCATTCCATTTTGTGCTTCTTTGCAAGGGTAAACATACCTTATTTATCAAAAGGACATAGGCTTTGATGTCAGTGGGAGTGGAGACTCCTATTTATGACCAAAAACGAACAATACTTTGCACAACAAAGCTAAACTTTTAGGAATCATACCGACATTGCTCACTTTTGGTGCTTTAAAAAACTAATAGGAGTCATTCTAGTAGTGTCTAAAGTGGGAATTGTTGACCTTTTCGCCATTTTACATCAAATGAGCGCCAGCTTTCTGCTGAAAACTCCGCACATGTCTACTCACAGGTTTTTGCTACATTTTGGTTGACTTTATTGACTTTTTATCGAGGTCTTTGGGCGTTTTTAAGGAACTTTAAAAAGTGGGAATTGTTGGTGAGAATTGTTCTCAATCTCAACCCCTCACTCGGTGACGTCAATGTCTTTATTTGGTTATTTGGGCTTCCAAATCACTGTGGGCTCAGTGGACCGATAAGAAATGATTTGTTATAGGGCTTTGTCCGTTCCCAAAAGAATTATGACTGATTTCAAAGGGGTAACGTATGCCCTTTGAAATTCAAATGTCGATTTTTCAAATTTCCCGCGCCTGATCAAGTGAAATGATTCCTTTTTAAGACACAAATACGGCACAACATTGTTTGGTTTATGGGAATTATTGCGTGAAAAGACGTTCGATTCTGAATGTATCATGAATTTCCGCTAAAGAATTTGTAATTTCGTTCGAGAATCACATTTTTCATTTTGTGTAGGGCTTGAAAATGGTTAATTTTGCACAACGGAACTCCTGTAAGTTTACAGGCAGACAGAGGCTATCGCAGACGTGGTATCTATTTGATAGCTGTTGCATATGAACATACATCAGTAAAGCTTCACGAAACCAGCTTTCCTAGCAGATAATCATCATTTCCCTATGACCAAGTCACCGTGACAAAAACAGGCAGATTCCAGAGAATTACCCTAAATCAACAGAAATCACGCAGAAAATGTAAACCTATGCAGCTCCACCACTGTCATTAAACACGGCAATGTTAGCAATTCAAAAAGTTGATTTAAGCTCTCCCGTGCTAACAAAAATAATTATTGTGGTATACCTTTTCGTCGAACCTGATTATTGCGAGGCCTAAACAAGTAGGCACATAACTAAAAAATGTCGAAAATAGGCATATTTTCAAAGGGACGCTGCGAGGCCGCATAAGCTTCCAAAATTCCCGAAAAAATCTGAGACATTTATCTACCAATGTATTACAAATACGATTAATTTCACATTGTTTGAAGCAAATGTTTTTGATTTACATCCATTAAAAGGTGCTACATTTTCAGACAATCAGTTACAAAATTGTTGAGCCACCCTAGAAAAAAATGAAATTTTCGTCCCCCCTTCCCCCATGTCAATGTTGTTTTGAAAAAAGTACCTGATCGAGATGACACGCGTGATTCGGCAACTTTTTGTGGTACTGCAACATTGACTAGGGGGGAGGGGGGAAAACAGGGGCAAATAAACTGAAAATCTGGGGGTGGCTCAACAATTTTGTAACTGATTGTCTGAAAAGTGCGCAACTTTAACTCCAGTTTTCAAGAAAAGTGATGAAGGCAATGATGCACAATTTTGCTTACAGAATGTTATTGATACAAAATTGATATAAGCATTGGGCTTAAGGAGTTTCATCAACTGGACATTTTTTACGTGATTTTTGAAATTCGCGTTTTTCCGCGATTTTGCAAAAAAATGGCGTAATTGTCTGAAATAGTGAATATTTAAGGTTCGTCTTCCTCTAGTTCAAACCATGATAGAAAGTAATCATAACGCGTTTCGATATCATTAAGCCTTGATCAAACTCTGGCAACTCGAACACACCAACGATGGCCAGGATGCGAGCAGTTTGTGTGCATGATGCCAGTTCGTCTGCAAGGCGAATTACGTCATCGTCGCTCGCCACAATGCTCAGTGCTCAGTACATTTCTCACTAACATTGCTCATTCCATTTTGTGCTTCTTTGCAAGGGTAAACATACCTTATTTATCAAAAGGACATAGGCTTTGATGTCAGTGGGAGTGGAGACTCCTATTTATGACCAAAAACGAACAATACTTTGCACAACAAAGCTAAACTTTTAGGAATCATACCGACATTGCTCACTTTTGGTGCTTTAAAAAACTAATAGGAGTCATTTTAGTAGTGTCTAAAGTGGGAATTGTTGACCTTTTCGCCATTTTACATCAAATGAGCGCCAGCTTTCTGCTGAAAACTCCGCACATGTCTACTCACAGGTTTTTGCTACATTTTGGTTGACTTTATTGACTTTTTATCGAGGTCTTTGGGCGTTTTTAAGGAACTTTAAAAAGTGGGAATTGTTGGTGAGAATTGTTCTCAATCTCAACCCCTCACTCGGTGACGTCAATGTCTTTATTTGGTTATTTGGGCTTCCAAATCACTGTGGGCTCAGTGGACCGATAAGAAATGATTTGTTATAGGGCTTTGTCCGTTCCCAAAAGAATTATGACTGATTTCAAAGGGGTAACGTATGCCCTTTGAAATTCAAATGTCGATTTTTCAAATTTCCCGCGCCTGATCAAGTGAAATGATTCCTTTTTAAGACACAAATACGGCACAACATTGTTTGGTTTATGGGAATTATTGCGTGAAAAGACGTTCGATTCTGAATGTATCATGAATTTCCGCTAAAGAATTTGTAATTTCGTTCGAGAATCACATTTTTCATTTTGTGTAGGGCTTGAAAATGGTTAATTTTGCACAACGGAACTCCTGTAAGTTTACAGGCAGACAGAGGCTATCGCAGACGTGGTATCTATTTGATAGCTGTTGCATATGAACATACATCAGTAAAGCTTCACGAAACCAGCTTTCCTAGCAGATAATCATCATTTCCCTATGACCAAGTCACCGTGACAAAAACAGGCAGATTCCAGAGAATTACCCTAAATCAACAGAAATCACGCAGAAAATGTAAACCTATGCAGCTCCACCACTGTCATTAAACACGGCAATGTTAGCAATTCAAAAAGTTGATTTAAGCTCTCCCGTGCTAACAAAAATAATTATTGTGGTATACCTTTTCGTCGAACCTGATTATTGCGAGGCCTAAACAAGTAGGCACATAACTAAAAAATGTCGAAAATAGGCATATTTTCAAAGGGACGCTGCGAGGCCGCATAAGCTTCCAAAATTCCCGAAAAAATCTGAGACATTTATCTACCAATGTATTACAAATACGATTAATTTCACATTGTTTGAAGCAAATGTTTTTGATTTACATCCATTAAAAGGTGCTACATTTTCAGACAATCAGTTACAAAATTGTTGAGCCACCCTAGAAAAAAATGAAATTTTCGTCCCCCCTTCCCCCATGTCAATGTTGTTTTGAAAAAAGTACCTGATCGAGATGACACGCGTGATTCGGCAACTTTTTGTGGTACTGCAACATTGACTAGGGGGGAGGGGGGAAAACAGGGGCAAATAAACTGAAAATCTGGGGGTGGCTCAACAATTTTGTAACTGATTGTCTGAAAAGTGCGCAACTTTAACTCCAGTTTTCAAGAAAAGTGATGAAGGCAATGATGCACAATTTTGCTTACAGAATGTTATTGATACAAAATTGATATAAGCATTGGGCTTAAGGAGTTTCATCAACTGGACATTTTTTACGTGATTTTTGAAATTCGCGTTTTTCCGCGATTTTGCAAAAAAATGGCGTAATTGTCTGAAATAGTGAATATTTAAGGTTCGTCTTCCTCTAGTTCAAACCATGATAGAAAGTAATCATAACGCGTTTCGATATCATTAAGCCTTGATCAAACTCTGGCAACTCGAACACACCAACGATGGCCAGGATGCGAGCAGTTTGTGTGCATGATGCCAGTTCGTCTGCAAGGCGAATTACGTCATCGTCGCTCGCCACAATGCTCAGTGCTCAGTACATTTCTCACTAACATTGCTCATTCCATTTTGTGCTTCTTTGCAAGGGTAAACATACCTTATTTATCAAAAGGACATAGGCTTTGATGTCAGTGGGAGTGGAGACTCCTATTTATGACCAAAAACGAACAATACTTTGCACAACAAAGCTAAACTTTTAGGAATCATACCGACATTGCTCACTTTTGGTGCTTTAAAAAACTAATAGGAGTCATTTTAGTAGTGTCTAAAGTGGGAATTGTTGACCTTTTCGCCATTTTACATCAAATGAGCGCCAGCTTTCTGCTGAAAACTCCGCACATGTCTACTCACAGGTTTTTGCTACATTTTGGTTGACTTTATTGACTTTTTATCGAGGTCTTTGGGCGTTTTTAAGGAACTTTAAAAAGTGGGAATTGTTGGTGAGAATTGTTCTCAATCTCAACCCCTCACTCGGTGACGTCAATGTCTTTATTTGGTTATTTGGGCTTCCAAATCACTGTGGGCTCAGTGGACCGATAAGAAATGATTTGTTATAGGGCTTTGTCCGTTCCCAAAAGAATTATGACTGATTTCAAAGGGGTAACGTATGCCCTTTGAAATTCAAATGTCGATTTTTCAAATTTCCCGCGCCTGATCAAGTGAAATGATTCCTTTTTAAGACACAAATACGGCACAACATTGTTTGGTTTATGGGAATTATTGCGTGAAAAGACGTTCGATTCTGAATGTATCATGAATTTCCGCTAAAGAATTTGTAATTTCGTTCGAGAATCACATTTTTCATTTTGTGTAGGGCTTGAAAATGGTTAATTTTGCACAACGGAACTCCTGTAAGTTTACAGGCAGACAGAGGCTATCGCAGACGTGGTATCTATTTGATAGCTGTTGCATATGAACATACATCAGTAAAGCTTCACGAAACCAGCTTTCCTAGCAGATAATCATCATTTCCCTATGACCAAGTCACCGTGACAAAAACAGGCAGATTCCAGAGAATTACCCTAAATCAACAGAAATCACGCAGAAAATGTAAACCTATGCAGCTCCACCACTGTCATTAAACACGGCAATGTAAAATAATTATTGTGGTATACCTTTTCGTCGAACCTGATTATTGCGAGGCCTAAACAAGTAGGCACATAACTAAAAAATGTCGAAAATAGGCATATTTTCAAAGGGACGCTGCGAGGCCGCATAAGCTTCCAAAATTCCCGAAAAAATCTGAGACATTTATCTACCAATGTATTACAAATACGATTAATTTCACATTGTTTGAAGCAAATGTTTTTGATTTACATCCATTAAAAGGTGCTACATTTTCAGACAATCAGTTACAAAATTGTTGAGCCACCCTAGAAAAAAATGAAATTTTCGTCCCCCCTTCCCCCATGTCAATGTTGTTTTGAAAAAAGTACCTGATCGAGATGACACGCGTGATTCGGCAACTTTTTGTGGTACTGCAACATTGACTAGGGGGGAGGGGGGAAAACAGGGGCAAATAAACTGAAAATCTGGGGGTGGCTCAACAATTTTGTAACTGATTGTCTGAAAAGTGCGCAACTTTAACTCCAGTTTTCAAGAAAAGTGATGAAGGCAATGATGCACAATTTTGCTTACAGAATGTTATTGATACAAAATTGATATAAGCATTGGGCTTAAGGAGTTTCATCAACTGGACATTTTTTACGTGATTTTTGAAATTCGCGTTTTTCCGCGATTTTGCAAAAAAATGGCGTAATTGTCTGAAATAGTGAATATTTAAGGTTCGTCTTCCTCTAGTTCAAACCATGATAGAAAGTAATCATAACGCGTTTCGATATCATTAAGCCTTGATCAAACTCTGGCAACTCGAACACACCAACGATGGCCAGGATGCGAGCAGTTTGTGTGCATGATGCCAGTTCGTCTGCAAGGCGAATTACGTCATCGTCGCTCGCCACAATGCTCAGTGCTCAGTACATTTCTCACTAACATTGCTCATTCCATTTTGTGCTTCTTTGCAAGGGTAAACATACCTTATTTATCAAAAGGACATAGGCTTTGATGTCAGTGGGAGTGGAGACTCCTATTTATGACCAAAAACGAACAATACTTTGCACAACAAAGCTAAACTTTTAGGAATCATACCGACATTGCTCACTTTTGGTGCTTTAAAAAACTAATAGGAGTCATTTTAGTAGTGTCTAAAGTGGGAATTGTTGACCTTTTCGCCATTTTACATCAAATGAGCGCCAGCTTTCTGCTGAAAACTCCGCACATGTCTACTCACAGGTTTTTGCTACATTTTGGTTGACTTTATTGACTTTTTATCGAGGTCTTTGGGCGTTTTTAAGGAACTTTAAAAAGTGGGAATTGTTGGTGAGAATTGTTCTCAATCTCAACCCCTCACTCGGTGACGTCAATGTCTTTATTTGGTTATTTGGGCTTCCAAATCACTGTGGGCTCAGTGGACCGATAAGAAATGATTTGTTATAGGGCTTTGTCCGTTCCCAAAAGAATTATGACTGATTTCAAAGGGGTAACGTATGCCCTTTGAAATTCAAATGTCGATTTTTCAAATTTCCCGCGCCTGATCAAGTGAAATGATTCCTTTTTAAGACACAAATACGGCACAACATTGTTTGGTTTATGGGAATTATTGCGTGAAAAGACGTTCGATTCTGAATGTATCATGAATTTCCGCTAAAGAATTTGTAATTTCGTTCGAGAATCACATTTTTCATTTTGTGTAGGGCTTGAAAATGGTTAATTTTGCACAACGGAACTCCTGTAAGTTTACAGGCAGACAGAGGCTATCGCAGACGTGGTATCTATTTGATAGCTGTTGCATATGAACATACATCAGTAAAGCTTCACGAAACCAGCTTTCCTAGCAGATAATCATCATTTCCCTATGACCAAGTCACCGTGACAAAAACAGGCAGATTCCAGAGAATTACCCTAAATCAACAGAAATCACGCAGAAAATGTAAACCTATGCAGCTCCACCACTGTCATTAAACACGGCAATGTAAAATAATTATTGTGGTATACCTTTTCGTCGAACCTGATTATTGCGAGGCCTAAACAAGTAGGCACATAACTAAAAAATGTCGAAAATAGGCATATTTTCAAAGGGACGCTGCGAGGCCGCATAAGCTTCCAAAATTCCCGAAAAAATCTGAGACATTTATCTACCAATGTATTACAAATACGATTAATTTCACATTGTTTGAAGCAAATGTTTTTGATTTACATCCATTAAAAGGTGCTACATTTTCAGACAATCAGTTAC
This sequence comes from Aurelia sp. 3 sensu Dawson et al. (2005), assembly GCA_964020215.1. Taxonomy (NCBI): domain Eukaryota; kingdom Metazoa; phylum Cnidaria; class Scyphozoa; order Semaeostomeae; family Ulmaridae; genus Aurelia; species Aurelia sp. 3 sensu Dawson et al. (2005). Next base: position 11,870,917 of record OZ026589.1, on the reverse strand, counting down.
AAAATTGTTGAGCCACCCTAGAAAAAAATGAAATTTTCGTCCCCCCTTCCCCCATGTCAATGTTGTTTTGAAAAAAGTACCTGATCGAGATGACACGCGTGATTCGGCAACTTTTTGTGGTACTGCAACATTGACTAGGGGGGAGGGGGGAAAACAGGGGCAAATAAACTGAAAATCTGGGGGTGGCTCAACAATTTTGTAACTGATTGTCTGAAAAGTGCGCAACTTTAACTCCAGTTTTCAAGAAAAGTGATGAAGGCAATGATGCACAATTTTGCTTACAGAATGTTATTGATACAAAATTGATATAAGCATTGGGCTTAAGGAGTTTCATCAACTGGACATTTTTTACGTGATTTTTGAAATTCGCGTTTTTCCGCGATTTTGCAAAAAAATGGCGTAATTGTCTGAAATAGTGAATATTTAAGGTTCGTCTTCCTCTAGTTCAAACCATGATAGAAAGTAATCATAACGCGTTTCGATATCATTAAGCCTTGATCAAACTCTGGCAACTCGAACACACCAACGATGGCCAGGATGCGAGCAGTTTGTGTGCATGATGCCAGTTCGTCTGCAAGGCGAATTACGTCATCGTCGCTCGCCACAATGCTCAGTGCTCAGTACATTTCTCACTAACATTGCTCATTCCATTTTGTGCTTCTTTGCAAGGGTAAACATACCTTATTTATCAAAAGGACATAGGCTTTGATGTCAGTGGGAGTGGAGACTCCTATTTATGACCAAAAACGAACAATACTTTGCACAACAAAGCTAAACTTTTAGGAATCATACCGACATTGCTCACTTTTGGTGCTTTAAAAAACTAATAGGAGTCATTTTAGTAGTGTCTAAAGTGGGAATTGTTGACCTTTTCGCCATTTTACATCAAATGAGCGCCAGCTTTCTGCTGAAAACTCCGCACATGTCTACTCACAGGTTTTTGCTACATTTTGGTTGACTTTATTGACTTTTTATCGAGGTCTTTGGGCGTTTTTAAGGAACTTTAAAAAGTGGGAATTGTTGGTGAGAATTGTTCTCAATCTCAACCCCTCACTCGGTGACGTCAATGTCTTTATTTGGTTATTTGGGCTTCCAAATCACTGTGGGCTCAGTGGACCGATAAGAAATGATTTGTTATAGGGCTTTGTCCGTTCCCAAAAGAATTATGACTGATTTCAAAGGGGTAACGTATGCCCTTTGAAATTCAAATGTCGATTTTTCAAATTTCCCGCGCCTGATCAAGTGAAATGATTCCTTTTTAAGACACAAATACGGCACAACATTGTTTGGTTTATGGGAATTATTGCGTGAAAAGACGTTCGATTCTGAATGTATCATGAATTTCCGCTAAAGAATTTGTAATTTCGTTCGAGAATCACATTTTTCATTTTGTGTAGGGCTTGAAAATGGTTAATTTTGCACAACGGAACTCCTGTAAGTTTACAGGCAGACAGAGGCTATCGCAGACGTGGTATCTATTTGATAGCTGTTGCATATGAACATACATCAGTAAAGCTTCACGAAACCAGCTTTCCTAGCAGATAATCATCATTTCCCTATGACCAAGTCACCGTGACAAAAACAGGCAGATTCCAGAGAATTACCCTAAATCAACAGAAATCACGCAGAAAATGTAAACCTATGCAGCTCCACCACTGTCATTAAACACGGCAATGTTAGCAATTCAAAAAGTTGATTTAAGCTCTCCCGTGCTAACAAAAATAATTATTGTGGTATACCTTTTCGTCGAACCTGATTATTGCGAGGCCTAAACAAGTAGGCACATAACTAAAAAATGTCGAAAATAGGCATATTTTCAAAGGGACGCTGCGAGGCCGCATAAGCTTCCAAAATTCCCGAAAAAATCTGAGACATTTATCTACCAATGTATTACAAATACGATTAATTTCACATTGTTTGAAGCAAATGTTTTTGATTTACATCCATTAAAAGGTGCTACATTTTCAGACAATCAGTTACAAAATTGTTGAGCCACCCTAGAAAAAAATGAAATTTTCGTCCCCCCTTCCCCCATGTCAATGTTGTTTTGAAAAAAGTACCTGATCGAGATGACACGCGTGATTCGGCAACTTTTTGTGGTACTGCAACATTGACTAGGGGGGAGGGGGGAAAACAGGGGCAAATAAACTGAAAATCTGGGGGTGGCTCAACAATTTTGTAACTGATTGTCTGAAAAGTGCGCAACTTTAACTCCAGTTTTCAAGAAAAGTGATGAAGGCAATGATGCACAATTTTGCTTACAGAATGTTATTGATACAAAATTGATATAAGCATTGGGCTTAAGGAGTTTCATCAACTGGACATTTTTTACGTGATTTTTGAAATTCGCGTTTTTCCGCGATTTTGCAAAAAAATGGCGTAATTGTCTGAAATAGTGAATATTTAAGGTTCGTCTTCCTCTAGTTCAAACCATGATAGAAAGTAATCATAACGCGTTTCGATATCATTAAGCCTTGATCAAACTCTGGCAACTCGAACACACCAACGATGGCCAGGATGCGAGCAGTTTGTGTGCATGATGCCAGTTCGTCTGCAAGGCGAATTACGTCATCGTCGCTCGCCACAATGCTCAGTGCTCAGTACATTTCTCACTAACATTGCTCATTCCATTTTGTGCTTCTTTGCAAGGGTAAACATACCTTATTTATCAAAAGGACATAGGCTTTGATGTCAGTGGGAGTGGAGACTCCTATTTATGACCAAAAACGAACAATACTTTGCACAACAAAGCTAAACTTTTAGGAATCATACCGACATTGCTCACTTTTGGTGCTTTAAAAAACTAATAGGAGTCATTTTAGTAGTGTCTAAAGTGGGAATTGTTGACCTTTTCGCCATTTTACATCAAATGAGCGCCAGCTTTCTGCTGAAAACTCCGCACATGTCTACTCACAGGTTTTTGCTACATTTTGGTTGACTTTATTGACTTTTTATCGAGGTCTTTGGGCGTTTTTAAGGAACTTTAAAAAGTGGGAATTGTTGGTGAGAATTGTTCTCAATCTCAACCCCTCACTCGGTGACGTCAATGTCTTTATTTGGTTATTTGGGCTTCCAAATCACTGTGGGCTCAGTGGACCGATAAGAAATGATTTGTTATAGGGCTTTGTCCGTTCCCAAAAGAATTATGACTGATTTCAAAGGGGTAACGTATGCCCTTTGAAATTCAAATGTCGATTTTTCAAATTTCCCGCGCCTGATCAAGTGAAATGATTCCTTTTTAAGACACAAATACGGCACAACATTGTTTGGTTTATGGGAATTATTGCGTGAAAAGACGTTCGATTCTGAATGTATCATGAATTTCCGCTAAAGAATTTGTAATTTCGTTCGAGAATCACATTTTTCATTTTGTGTAGGGCTTGAAAATGGTTAATTTTGCACAACGGAACTCCTGTAAGTTTACAGGCAGACAGAGGCTATCGCAGACGTGGTATCTATTTGATAGCTGTTGCATATGAACATACATCAGTAAAGCTTCACGAAACCAGCTTTCCTAGCAGATAATCATCATTTCCCTATGACCAAGTCACCGTGACAAAAACAGGCAGATTCCAGAGAATTACCCTAAATCAACAGAAATCACGCAGAAAATGTAAACCTATGCAGCTCCACCACTGTCATTAAACACGGCAATGTTAGCAATTCAAAAAGTTGATTTAAGCTCTCCCGTGCTAACAAAAATAATTATTGTGGTATACCTTTTCGTCGAACCTGATTATTGCGAGGCCTAAACAAGTAGGCACATAACTAAAAAATGTCGAAAATAGGCATATTTTCAAAGGGACGCTGCGAGGCCGCATAAGCTTCCAAAATTCCCGAAAAAATCTGAGACATTTATCTACCAATGTATTACAAATACGATTAATTTCACATTGTTTGAAGCAAATGTTTTTGATTTACATCCATTAAAAGGTGCTACATTTTCAGACAATCAGTTACAAAATTGTTGAGCCACCCTAGAAAAAAATGAAATTTTCGTCCCCCCTTCCCCCATGTCAATGTTGTTTTGAAAAAAGTACCTGATCGAGATGACACGCGTGATTCGGCAACTTTTTGTGGTACTGCAACATTGACTAGGGGGGAGGGGGGAAAACAGGGGCAAATAAACTGAAAATCTGGGGGTGGCTCAACAATTTTGTAACTGATTGTCTGAAAAGTGCGCAACTTTAACTCCAGTTTTCAAGAAAAGTGATGAAGGCAATGATGCACAATTTTGCTTACAGAATGTTATTGATACAAAATTGATATAAGCATTGGGCTTAAGGAGTTTCATCAACTGGACATTTTTTACGTGATTTTTGAAATTCGCGTTTTTCCGCGATTTTGCAAAAAAATGGCGTAATTGTCTGAAATAGTGAATATTTAAGGTTCGTCTTCCTCTAGTTCAAACCATGATAGAAAGTAATCATAACGCGTTTCGATATCATTAAGCCTTGATCAAACTCTGGCAACTCGAACACACCAACGATGGCCAGGATGCGAGCAGTTTGTGTGCATGATGCCAGTTCGTCTGCAAGGCGAATTACGTCATCGTCGCTCGCCACAATGCTCAGTGCTCAGTACATTTCTCACTAACATTGCTCATTCCATTTTGTGCTTCTTTGCAAGGGTAAACATACCTTATTTATCAAAAGGACATAGGCTTTGATGTCAGTGGGAGTGGAGACTCCTATTTATGACCAAAAACGAACAATACTTTGCACAACAAAGCTAAACTTTTAGGAATCATACCGACATTGCTCACTTTTGGTGCTTTAAAAAACTAATAGGAGTCATTTTAGTAGTGTCTAAAGTGGGAATTGTTGACCTTTTCGCCATTTTACATCAAATGAGCGCCAGCTTTCTGCTGAAAACTCCGCACATGTCTACTCACAGGTTTTTGCTACATTTTGGTTGACTTTATTGACTTTTTATCGAGGTCTTTGGGCGTTTTTAAGGAACTTTAAAAAGTGGGAATTGTTGGTGAGAATTGTTCTCAATCTCAACCCCTCACTCGGTGACGTCAATGTCTTTATTTGGTTATTTGGGCTTCCAAATCACTGTGGGCTCAGTGGACCGATAAGAAATGATTTGTTATAGGGCTTTGTCCGTTCCCAAAAGAATTATGACTGATTTCAAAGGGGTAACGTATGCCCTTTGAAATTCAAATGTCGATTTTTCAAATTTCCCGCGCCTGATCAAGTGAAATGATTCCTTTTTAAGACACAAATACGGCACAACATTGTTTGGTTTATGGGAATTATTGCGTGAAAAGACGTTCGATTCTGAATGTATCATGAATTTCCGCTAAAGAATTTGTAATTTCGTTCGAGAATCACATTTTTCATTTTGTGTAGGGCTTGAAAATGGTTAATTTTGCACAACGGAACTCCTGTAAGTTTACAGGCAGACAGAGGCTATCGCAGACGTGGTATCTATTTGATAGCTGTTGCATATGAACATACATCAGTAAAGCTTCACGAAACCAGCTTTCCTAGCAGATAATCATCATTTCCCTATGACCAAGTCACCGTGACAAAAACAGGCAGATTCCAGAGAATTACCCTAAATCAACAGAAATCACGCAGAAAATGTAAACCTATGCAGCTCCACCACTGTCATTAAACACGGCAATGTAAAATAATTATTGTGGTATACCTTTTCGTCGAACCTGATTATTGCGAGGCCTAAACAAGTAGGCACATAACTAAAAAATGTCGAAAATAGGCATATTTTCAAAGGGACGCTGCGAGGCCGCATAAGCTTCCAAAATTCCCGAAAAAATCTGAGACATTTATCTACCAATGTATTACAAATACGATTAATTTCACATTGTTTGAAGCAAATGTTTTTGATTTACATCCATTAAAAGGTGCTACATTTTCAGACAATCAGTTACAAAATTGTTGAGCCACCCTAGAAAAAAATGAAATTTTCGTCCCCCCTTCCCCCATGTCAATGTTGTTTTGAAAAAAGTACCTGATCGAGATGACACGCGTGATTCGGCAACTTTTTGTGGTACTGCAACATTGACTAGGGGGGAGGGGGGAAAACAGGGGCAAATAAACTGAAAATCTGGGGGTGGCTCAACAATTTTGTAACTGATTGTCTGAAAAGTGCGCAACTTTAACTCCAGTTTTCAAGAAAAGTGATGAAGGCAATGATGCACAATTTTGCTTACAGAATGTTATTGATACAAAATTGATATAAGCATTGGGCTTAAGGAGTTTCATCAACTGGACATTTTTTACGTGATTTTTGAAATTCGCGTTTTTCCGCGATTTTGCAAAAAAATGGCGTAATTGTCTGAAATAGTGAATATTTAAGGTTCGTCTTCCTCTAGTTCAAACCATGATAGAAAGTAATCATAACGCGTTTCGATATCATTAAGCCTTGATCAAACTCTGGCAACTCGAACACACCAACGATGGCCAGGATGCGAGCAGTTTGTGTGCATGATGCCAGTTCGTCTGCAAGGCGAATTACGTCATCGTCGCTCGCCACAATGCTCAGTGCTCAGTACATTTCTCACTAACATTGCTCATTCCATTTTGTGCTTCTTTGCAAGGGTAAACATACCTTATTTATCAAAAGGACATAGGCTTTGATGTCAGTGGGAGTGGAGACTCCTATTTATGACCAAAAACGAACAATACTTTGCACAACAAAGCTAAACTTTTAGGAATCATACCGACATTGCTCACTTTTGGTGCTTTAAAAAACTAATAGGAGTCATTTTAGTAGTGTCTAAAGTGGGAATTGTTGACCTTTTCGCCATTTTACATCAAATGAGCGCCAGCTTTCTGCTGAAAACTCCGCACATGTCTACTCACAGGTTTTTGCTACATTTTGGTTGACTTTATTGACTTTTTATCGAGGTCTTTGGGCGTTTTTAAGGAACTTTAAAAAGTGGGAATTGTTGGTGAGAATTGTTCTCAATCTCAACCCCTCACTCGGTGACGTCAATGTCTTTATTTGGTTATTTGGGCTTCCAAATCACTGTGGGCTCAGTGGACCGATAAGAAATGATTTGTTATAGGGCTTTGTCCGTTCCCAAAAGAATTATGACTGATTTCAAAGGGGTAACGTATGCCCTTTGAAATTCAAATGTCGATTTTTCAAATTTCCCGCGCCTGATCAAGTGAAATGATTCCTTTTTAAGACACAAATACGGCACAACATTGTTTGGTTTATGGGAATTATTGCGTGAAAAGACGTTCGATTCTGAATGTATCATGAATTTCCGCTAAAGAATTTGTAATTTCGTTCGAGAATCACATTTTTCATTTTGTGTAGGGCTTGAAAATGGTTAATTTTGCACAACGGAACTCCTGTAAGTTTACAGGCAGACAGAGGCTATCGCAGACGTGGTATCTATTTGATAGCTGTTGCATATGAACATACATCAGTAAAGCTTCACGAAACCAGCTTTCCTAGCAGATAATCATCATTTCCCTATGACCAAGTCACCGTGACAAAAACAGGCAGATTCCAGAGAATTACCCTAAATCAACAGAAATCACGCAGAAAATGTAAACCTATGCAGCTCCACCACTGTCATTAAACACGGCAATGTAAAATAATTATTGTGGTATACCTTTTCGTCGAACCTGATTATTGCGAGGCCTAAACAAGTAGGCACATAACTAAAAAATGTCGAAAATAGGCATATTTTCAAAGGGACGCTGCGAGGCCGCATAAGCTTCCAAAATTCCCGAAAAAATCTGAGACATTTATCTACCAATGTATTACAAATACGATTAATTTCACATTGTTTGAAGCAAATGTTTTTGATTTACATCCATTAAAAGGTGCTACATTTTCAGACAATCAGTTACAAAATTGTTGAGCCACCCTAGAAAAAAATGAAATTTTCGTCCCCCCTTCCCCCATGTCAATGTTGTTTTGAAAAAAGTACCTGATCGAGATGACACGCGTGATTCGGCAACTTTTTGTGGTACTGCAACATTGACTAGGGGGGAGGGGGGAAAACAGGGGCAAATAAACTGAAAATCTGGGGGTGGCTCAACAATTTTGTAACTGATTGTCTGAAAAGTGCGCAACTTTAACTCCAGTTTTCAAGAAAAGTGATGAAGGCAATGATGCACAATTTTGCTTACAGAATGTTATTGATACAAAATTGATATAAGCATTGGGCTTAAGGAGTTTCATCAACTGGACATTTTTTACGTGATTTTTGAAATTCGCGTTTTTCCGCGATTTTGCAAAAAAATGGCGTAATTGTCTGAAATAGTGAATATTTAAGGTTCGTCTTCCTCTAGTTCAAACCATGATAGAAAGTAATCATAACGCGTTTCGATATCATTAAGCCTTGATCAAACTCTGGCAACTCGAACACACCAACGATGGCCAGGATGCGAGCAGTTTGTGTGCATGATGCCAGTTCGTCTGCAAGGCGAATTACGTCATCGTCGCTCGCCACAATGCTCAGTGCTCAGTACATTTCTCACTAACATTGCTCATTCCATTTTGTGCTTCTTTGCAAGGGTAAACATACCTTATTTATCAAAAGGACATAGGCTTTGATGTCAGTGGGAGTGGAGACTCCTATTTATGACCAAAAACGAACAATACTTTGCACAACAAAGCTAAACTTTTAGGAATCATACCGACATTGCTCACTTTTGGTGCTTTAAAAAACTAATAGGAGTCATTTTAGTAGTGTCTAAAGTGGGAATTGTTGACCTTTTCGCCATTTTACATCAAATGAGCGCCAGCTTTCTGCTGAAAACTCCGCACATGTCTACTCACAGGTTTTTGCTACATTTTGGTTGACTTTATTGACTTTTTATCGAGGTCTTTGGGCGTTTTTAAGGAACTTTAAAAAGTGGGAATTGTTGGTGAGAATTGTTCTCAATCTCAACCCCTCACTCGGTGACGTCAATGTCTTTATTTGGTTATTTGGGCTTCCAAATCACTGTGGGCTCAGTGGACCGATAAGAAATGATTTGTTATAGGGCTTTGTCCGTTCCCAAAAGAATTATGACTGATTTCAAAGGGGTAACGTATGCCCTTTGAAATTCAAATGTCGATTTTTCAAATTTCCCGCGCCTGATCAAGTGAAATGATTCCTTTTTAAGACACAAATACGGCACAACATTGTTTGGTTTATGGGAATTATTGCGTGAAAAGACGTTCGATTCTGAATGTATCATGAATTTCCGCTAAAGAATTTGTAATTTCGTTCGAGAATCACATTTTTCATTTTGTGTAGGGCTTGAAAATGGTTAATTTTGCACAACGGAACTCCTGTAAGTTTACAGGCAGACAGAGGCTATCGCAGACGTGGTATCTATTTGATAGCTGTTGCATATGAACATACATCAGTAAAGCTTCACGAAACCAGCTTTCCTAGCAGATAATCATCATTTCCCTATGACCAAGTCACCGTGACAAAAACAGGCAGATTCCAGAGAATTACCCTAAATCAACAGAAATCACGCAGAAAATGTAAACCTATGCAGCTCCACCACTGTCATTAAACACGGCAATGTTAGCAATTCAAAAAGTTGATTTAAGCTCTCCCGTGCTAACAAAAATAATTATTGTGGTATACCTTTTCGTCGAACCTGATTATTGCGAGGCCTAAACAAGTAGGCACATAACTAAAAAATGTCGAAAATAGGCATATTTTCAAAGGGACGCTGCGAGGCCGCATAAGCTTCCAAAATTCCCGAAAAAATCTGAGACATTTATCTACCAATGTATTACAAATACGATTAATTTCACATTGTTTGAAGCAAATGTTTTTGATTTACATCCATTAAAAGGTGCTACATTTTCAGACAATCAGTTACAAAATTGTTGAGCCACCCTAGAAAAAAATGAAATTTTCGTCCCCCCTTCCCCCATGTCAATGTTGTTTTGAAAAAAGTACCTGATCGAGATGACACGCGTGATTCGGCAACTTTTTGTGGTACTGCAACATTGACTAGGGGGGAGGGGGGAAAACAGGGGCAAATAAACTGAAAATCTGGGGGTGGCTCAACAATTTTGTAACTGATTGTCTGAAAAGTGCGCAACTTTAACTCCAGTTTTCAAGAAAAGTGATGAAGGCAATGATGCACAATTTTGCTTACAGAATGTTATTGATACAAAATTGATATAAGCATTGGGCTTAAGGAGTTTCATCAACTGGACATTTTTTACGTGATTTTTGAAATTCGCGTTTTTCCGCGATTTTGCAAAAAAATGGCGTAATTGTCTGAAATAGTGAATATTTAAGGTTCGTCTTCCTCTAGTTCAAACCATGATAGAAAGTAATCATAACGCGTTTCGATATCATTAAGCCTTGATCAAACTCTGGCAACTCGAACACACCAACGATGGCCAGGATGCGAGCAGTTTGTGTGCATGATGCCAGTTCGTCTGCAAGGCGAATTACGTCATCGTCGCTCGCCACAATGCTCAGTGCTCAGTACATTTCTCACTAACATTGCTCATTCCATTTTGTGCTTCTTTGCAAGGGTAAACATACCTTATTTATCAAAAGGACATAGGCTTTGATGTCAGTGGGAGTGGAGACTCCTATTTATGACCAAAAACGAACAATACTTTGCACAACAAAGCTAAACTTTTAGGAATCATACCGACATTGCTCACTTTTGGTGCTTTAAAAAACTAATAGGAGTCATTTTAGTAGTGTCTAAAGTGGGAATTGTTGACCTTTTCGCCATTTTACATCAAATGAGCGCCAGCTTTCTGCTGAAAACTCCGCACATGTCTACTCACAGGTTTTTGCTACATTTTGGTTGACTTTATTGACTTTTTATCGAGGTCTTTGGGCGTTTTTAAGGAACTTTAAAAAGTGGGAATTGTTGGTGAGAATTGTTCTCAATCTCAACCCCTCACTCGGTGACGTCAATGTCTTTATTTGGTTATTTGGGCTTCCAAATCACTGTGGGCTCAGTGGACCGATAAGAAATGATTTGTTATAGGGCTTTGTCCGTTCCCAAAAGAATTATGACTGATTTCAAAGGGGTAACGTATGCCCTTTGAAATTCAAATGTCGATTTTTCAAATTTCCCGCGCCTGATCAAGTGAAATGATTCCTTTTTAAGACACAAATACGGCACAACATTGTTTGGTTTATGGGAATTATTGCGTGAAAAGACGTTCGATTCTGAATGTATCATGAATTTCCGCTAAAGAATTTGTAATTTCGTTCGAGAATCACATTTTTCATTTTGTGTAGGGCTTGAAAATGGTTAATTTTGCACAACGGAACTCCTGTAAGTTTACAGGCAGACAGAGGCTATCGCAGACGTGGTATCTATTTGATAGCTGTTGCATATGAACATACATCAGTAAAGCTTCACGAAACCAGCTTTCCTAGCAGATAATCATCATTTCCCTATGACCAAGTCACCGTGACAAAAACAGGCAGATTCCAGAGAATTACCCTAAATCAACAGAAATCACGCAGAAAATGTAAACCTATGCAGCTCCACCACTGTCATTAAACACGGCAATGTTAGCAATTCAAAAAGTTGATTTAAGCTCTCCCGTGCTAACAAAAATAATTATTGTGGTATACCTTTTCGTCGAACCTGATTATTGCGAGGCCTAAACAAGTAGGCACATAACTAAAAAATGTCGAAAATAGGCATATTTTCAAAGGGACGCTGCGAGGCCGCATAAGCTTCCAAAATTCCCGAAAAAATCTGAGACATTTATCTACCAATGTATTACAAATACGATTAATTTCACATTGTTTGAAGCAAATGTTTTTGATTTACATCCATTAAAAGGTGCTACATTTTCAGACAATCAGTTACAAAATTGTTGAGCCACCCTAGAAAAAAATGAAATTTTCGTCCCCCCTTCCCCCATGTCAATGTTGTTTTGAAAAAAGTACCTGATCGAGATGACACGCGTGATTCGGCAACTTTTTGTGGTACTGCAACATTGACTAGGGGGGAGGGGGGAAAACAGGGGCAAATAAACTGAAAATCTGGGGGTGGCTCAACAATTTTGTAACTGATTGTCTGAAAAGTGCGCAACTTTAACTCCAGTTTTCAAGAAAAGTGATGAAGGCAATGATGCACAATTTTGCTTACAGAATGTTATTGATACAAAATTGATATAAGCATTGGGCTTAAGGAGTTTCATCAACTGGACATTTTTTACGTGATTTTTGAAATTCGCGTTTTTCCGCGATTTTGCAAAAAAATGGCGTAATTGTCTGAAATAGTGAATATTTAAGGTTCGTCTTCCTCTAGTTCAAACCATGATAGAAAGTAATCATAACGCGTTTCGATATCATTAAGCCTTGATCAAACTCTGGCAACTCGAACACACCAACGATGGCCAGGATGCGAGCAGTTTGTGTGCATGATGCCAGTTCGTCTGCAAGGCGAATTACGTCATCGTCGCTCGCCACAATGCTCAGTGCTCAGTACATTTCTCACTAACATTGCTCATTCCATTTTGTGCTTCTTTGCAAGGGTAAACATACCTTATTTATCAAAAGGACATAGGCTTTGATGTCAGTGGGAGTGGAGACTCCTATTTATGACCAAAAACGAACAATACTTTGCACAACAAAGCTAAACTTTTAGGAATCATACCGACATTGCTCACTTTTGGTGCTTTAAAAAACTAATAGGAGTCATTTTAGTAGTGTCTAAAGTGGGAATTGTTGACCTTTTCGCCATTTTACATCAAATGAGCGCCAGCTTTCTGCTGAAAACTCCGCACATGTCTACTCACAGGTTTTTGCTACATTTTGGTTGACTTTATTGACTTTTTATCGAGGTCTTTGGGCGTTTTTAAGGAACTTTAAAAAGTGGGAATTGTTGGTGAGAATTGTTCTCAATCTCAACCCCTCACTCGGTGACGTCAATGTCTTTATTTGGTTATTTGGGCTTCCAAATCACTGTGGGCTCAGTGGACCGATAAGAAATGATTTGTTATAGGGCTTTGTCCGTTCCCAAAAGAATTATGACTGATTTCAAAGGGGTAACGTATGCCCTTTGAAATTCAAATGTCGATTTTTCAAATTTCCCGCGCCTGATCAAGTGAAATGATTCCTTTTTAAGACACAAATACGGCACAACATTGTTTGGTTTATGGGAATTATTGCGTGAAAAGACGTTCGATTCTGAATGTATCATGAATTTCCGCTAAAGAATTTGTAATTTCGTTCGAGAATCACATTTTTCATTTTGTGTAGGGCTTGAAAATGGTTAATTTTGCACAACGGAACTCCTGTAAGTTTACAGGCAGACAGAGGCTATCGCAGACGTGGTATCTATTTGATAGCTGTTGCATATGAACATACATCAGTAAAGCTTCACGAAACCAGCTTTCCTAGCAGATAATCATCATTTCCCTATGACCAAGTCACCGTGACAAAAACAGGCAGATTCCAGAGAATTACCCTAAATCAACAGAAATCACGCAGAAAATGTAAACCTATGCAGCTCCACCACTGTCATTAAACACGGCAATGTTAGCAATTCAAAAAGTTGATTTAAGCTCTCCCGTGCTAACAAAAATAATTATTGTGGTATACCTTTTCGTCGAACCTGATTATTGCGAGGCCTAAACAAGTAGGCACATAACTAAAAAATGTCGAAAATAGGCATATTTTCAAAGGGACGCTGCGAGGCCGCATAAGCTTCCAAAATTCCCGAAAAAATCTGAGACATTTATCTACCAATGTATTACAAATACGATTAATTTCACATTGTTTGAAGCAAATGTTTTTGATTTACATCCATTAAAAGGTGCTACATTTTCAGACAATCAGTTACAAAATTGTTGAGCCACCCTAGAAAAAAATGAAATTTTCGTCCCCCCTTCCCCCATGTCAATGTTGTTTTGAAAAAAGTACCTGATCGAGATGACACGCGTGATTCGGCAACTTTTTGTGGTACTGCAACATTGACTAGGGGGGAGGGGGGAAAACAGGGGCAAATAAACTGAAAATCTGGGGGTGGCTCAACAATTTTGTAACTGATTGTAGGTCTCTCTGGTAGATGTGGCGGGGATTGGGCTTGGGGTTGGGGGTTGGTGGATTCCTGGGTCGTCTGAGAAGCATCCCCGCTCAAAATTAACATTTTTCTTGTTTCTAATCGATTCTGAAAATATTATAAATATTGTATTTTACAAAGATCTTAGCTTTAATTTTCTTATTAGATTTTTATTTCTGTATTGTATTTGTAAATGGAGGGCCCCTTGAAAGCAGCCTTTGTTGAAGGGCCACCCTCCCCAAATGATTGAAAGTGAAAATGAATGAAACATAAAAAAATATAGAATTAGAGTTTACTGAGAGCGAAGTCGAGTGAAACTGGTTCATTCAGTATGTGATTTGCAAGATTTTCAGACCAGGGAAAGCAGCTAAGACATCTGGCGTGCAAAATAATGAAATGATACTGAATGAAATATATTTTATCTAATTCATTTTGATTATATTTATTTTGAGTTAATTTGATCATATTTTCCCCGATGCTGAGTTTATTTTGGGTAAGAAGTAGCACTTTACTGGGTGTCCCAGGAAAAAAGGTAACATGTTTGATCATGGCTAGCGCTAAGAATTTGGCTTGAATCAATTGGAAATAATCATTGAATAGTCGATAGTTAGCTTGAAGATACCTTGGGTATTTTGGGTAGCCTAATTAACCTTGGGTAGCCTAATTTGGATGCCGGTTTAAATATCTTTAACATTAACGCCACTACTGAGCATCGCCATAGCATTTTGCCCAATCAAATAAAAAGAAACTACAGTAAACTGGCCACTGCAAAATGTAAAGATGGGAAAAATATCAGATACCTTATTTGTTGATATTGGAGCACTGAGAGTAGAAATGTTTCTCTAGAAAGTCTAGACTTTTTTCCACCTCCAAACCTGCGCTTTTGGGTTTTGACCTAAGCTGTTGACGCTCTTGTTGTGGAATCTCCCGAATCATAGCGAAGTAAGATAGGGATCAAATGTTGTAGCCATGTTTTGCTCGTGGCCCATGACCGGAAACCTTCAAAGTCTCATTTTCACTGATCAATCAGACGGCAAATAAGTGAGGGGGGGCAGCAGAAATGTGTGAAGATTTTTCTACAATTTACCTACCCTCATGGGGCCCTCATGAAACGCAACCAGAACAAAAAACTGCTTGAAATTTCCGGAATTTTTTTGAAGAAATCTACTTGCAAGATACTTGGGTAGCCTAATTCGGATGCCGGTTTAAATATCTTTAACATTAACGCCACTACTGAGCATCGCCATAGCATTTTGCCCAATCAAATAAAAAGAAACTACAGTAAACTGGCCACTGCAAAATGTAAAGATGGGAAAAATATCAGCAAGAAAACCAGTAACACTAAACCTGCCCCAACAGGTGAAGGAATTCCAGCATAGCAAAGCAAGCTACTTACTATGACGGCACTCAACACCAGCTAGGGGAGCTAAAATTTCATACCAATCAAATCCACATCTGTTACACTTTGCACTTAACCAAAAGAAATTTTTTAATAGACCAAATCGGCTAAGGTTTGTTTATACCCATTTCAAGTCATCTGACCCGTCTCTTCACAAAACTTCTTTTGATTTTCCTAACATATTTCGTGCCATGCAAAGTTTTGCCATGAATGCAAAAAGCTGAACTGCTGAACTGCTTTAATTGATTCTTTTTGTTGAGATAACGAATATACTGTTGTTTTTGATACTGCTAATGACATCTTTTATTCGACCGATACAATATCAGATGGAAAGAGAACATGTCCTGTTACGTTACCGTTCATATCATATATTTCATACCATAAATTATCATTTATACACGAAAACAAATCCCTTCAGAAGGATCTTTGCTGAAATTTGTCCCAGAGCCTTTCAGGGCTTAACTCGTTCCTCATCTTAAATGTCATGACCGACCTATCAAATCGAATTATATTTTCAACGCTCAGCCAATCACATGACCAGTTATCCTTATATCTGGCGTTTTCCACTATTGATCGGACCCTGTCCTGTAAGCGTTGGAGAGTATCAAGCTTCGTTTTTGGAAGACTGCCCCAAATATTCATTCGAAATATTCAACGTGTTTACTTTACGAGAATGGCCTATAATCATGTATTCTGTCTTTGCGGGGTTAGGACTTAGTTTATTTATTCTCATCCACTCAGAAAGGTTGAGCAATTCCTGTCGCGCCTCGTAGTCCAGTTTTTCGATGTCGTCCGATGCGATCGTTAGATTGGTATCATCAGCATAGATACTACCGTAGCTTGGGAAAATTTCAAACAGTTCTCTAAGTCGTTCAGGTATATGATAAATAGGAGAGGTCCTAAGCAGGAACCTTGAGGTATACTGCATGTTACCTCCCTTGCCATTGATCTCTGTCCGTTTGCGGCACAAAATTGCGTTCTCTGATCTAACCAGGACTGAAAACAGTTCCCAGCGGTGTCCCTCATACCGTATCTGCGCAATTTTTCGACTAGAATTTTGTGATCGACCGTATCAAATGCTTTCTTAAGGTCAAGAAATATGGTTAGGTTCAATTGTTTGTTGTTAATGTTTTCATACCAGTGAACGGTACTGCGTATCACAGACGTTATCGTAGAGTTTACGAAATGCGGACTGATTATCGGTAACTACATTATTTTCAAGCAGAAAGTCAAATATCTGATCGTGTACTATCCGCTCCAGAATCCTAGAAAAGATCGAAATAGCCGAAATGGGTCTATAATTGTTTACATCTTTTTTGCACCTGATTTAAATAAAGAGGTTACTCTTGTAAGTTTCCAAATATCTGGGACTACTCATTTTTCTAACGATGAGTTAAAAATCATCGACAATGGCTTTGGCACAAGGTCACCAACGTCTTTGACAATTGTTGTTGGTACTTTATCTGGACCAGCTCCCTTTCTGTTTTTAGCTGTTTAATTGCATTCAATATAAAGCTGCTGTCTACAGTTTTAAATTTCATTACTTTTTGTTCTGGCTTGATGTTATGGAGACGGTCATCACTGTTGCTTAGGAAGAGGGTTCAACGATATATTTATAATCATATCTTTGAATATAGCTCTTACAAGTTGCCTTGCTCTCTTCGAACAAGACAGTAGATTTTCTTGAATTTTCGGTCATCCAGGTAATAGTTTTTGTAACTACTTTCTAATATACCGGGTGAGCCAGAAAAAATGTTCCACTATTACAAATTCGTAGCACAAATGGTACATTACGGGCTTGATTGCTTCAAATTTCAGTAAAAGCCGAGATATCGAAGAATTTTTGTGATTTTTCACGCTGTCTTACCAGCACTAGAAGTATAGGTAAATTCAAATTTATTTAAAATTGAATTTTTGCAAAAGGACTGGAAAAGGGCCTAAAACATCGATCAAATCGTAAGGACTCTCACACAGAACAATTGCCAATGGGCCTTTCACTACTCTCAAGAGTTACAAGACGATGGTTTTCAAACAAATACTATGGATTTTCAATCCCATGGCAATAAATGTACCGAGGATAGCTCTCAACCATGCGAAATGACTTTTTCTTCATTTTTCTGTGCGAGGAGTCCTTTACGATTTGGCCCCTTTTCAGTCATTTGGCAACCATGAAATTTTTTAAAAATTAAATTTACCTATATTTCTAGCGCTCGTAAGATAGCCAGAAAGGCCACAAAAATACTTCGATCTGTTGGCTTTGAACTAGAATTTGGATCATTAAGATCTGTTAAGTATATGCTCTTGATGCTATGAATTTTCATAAGTGGGATTTTTTTCTGGCTCACTGGGTAAAATACCGTTTAGATCATATATCAGACTGAAAATGTTATCTGACATTCAGGTAATTTCAAGTTTACTAAATACACTTTTGTTTCGACGAGTGCAAACCTCTATACTGACGGAGATCATGCAACTCCAAAGTCAAAGGGTCATCCTGTATCAAAACTGTCTCTAGGCATGTCTCTAAATAATCACAAAATTAGATGAATTTGATTAAATCTATGGCGCTAAGCCGTAGAAAGCAAGTAGGATAATCCCTAATGTCCAAGTACGGCTGTTCACTACATAAAGAAACTATAGCTTGCGTAGCCTTCACACATAGGTAGTTCACTAAATTTGTCTTGAACTCAACTGGATATGCTTTTATTCTAGATAACACTTACCCAGTCGAAAGAAGCATTTGTTTTGCTTGGTCATAAACAGCAACCTGAAAGAATAGAACACATATTTAACCAGCAATAATATTAGTTTGAAAGTGCAGCGTTTTGGGAAATGGGGGCAAGCTGCACCATCATATGGAATGGAACGGATGCATCACTATCCTACCCTTATGTTGCAACCCCTCATTCTTGCAGTCAGTTCAGTTTTGTTAGCATTGTACCAAAAAATGACTCTCCCTGCCCAATGTCTGAAGACGGAAACGCAGTCAGGCATTCCATGGAATAAGAGACAATGAAGATGGCTTTGATACACCGCCTCTAAAGTTTTCGTTATTGTGTTAATAAAAATAGGTTATACATGTTTCCACAAACCGACAGAGACAGATAGCCAGCTTGCTGATTCATTGGCTATATAATGCAGCTGAAGCTGCAACAAGATTGTTTAAAAGAGGGAATATTTTGTAACAATAGCATAATTTACTTTACCCTTAATTGACACTTCATTTCAAAGTAATTAGCGATCGCAAAGATAGAGAATCCTCTTCAGCAACGAATGAGCAAAAGCAAAGAAAGCCGCCAAATTACACAAGTTTCACGTTTTGCAAACGAAAACGAAGTGCAAAGAGAAGGCATGGGTATCTATCGAAATAAAACAAGGACACAGCTAAAAAATGCTACGCTGATTCCGTGCACCGAGTGTATCAGAAAAAAACGGGCCACTTTCAAGAGGTCTTTGGATCCTAAATCTAAAAGAAAGTGATCACTAAGAGCAAGAAAACTCAGCAATAAAACAGACATAAGTTTACAGTGCACGTTTTTAAATTCCAAATGCATGCATTAAACATAACCACCTTGCTATCAAAAGCAGAAATCCCCCAAAGCATAAAAACTTTGCAGACTTCGAAATATCACTTAAATTAACCACTGCCATGTTTTTCGTGAAGTTTCAAACATTTTCTCTTTTTTTTGGTCTTTCGATAGAAACCACACAATGCAAGATCGTACAAAACTATACAAAGCTCATTTATGACTTTATGACATGAGACACTATCTGAGTGGGCATCGATTTGAAAAAGAAGTAATATGACTCACTTGACCCATTGTCATGAGTAAACCTCTTGTAGCTGTCATGGTAACACCAGCCATCCATGTTGAAATGCCCTCTACGAAGAGAACGAAGAGGTACATGACCAAGGTGCAAGTTGCAAGTCAATCTACAAATCTGCGTCACTGCAAGATGCAAATTTTGTTTCAAAACCCTGTAAATCAACTATAACGCCTTTATGAAATCACCAAACACATAAACCTACATCGGTATAGGGAGAGAAAATAAAGAGCAAATAGCTGTTCTGCTAGAGAGAACAAAAAGAATCGATGGGATTGAGGATACGGAGCACTTTTTGCTGCTCTGCCCTTCTTTTGATCTTCAACGGAGAGATCTTCTCGCTGGAATTGTAGAGTTACTACGACCATTTGTACAAATCGCTAGTCTTTCAAATGACGCTCTGACGCAGCTTTTACCATATGGCGATCAAGACCTTTCTAATGATTTGAACAAAAATATTCTCGAATTGACTTTACGTTTCATCCACAAAACTGGTCGGTTTGATTAATATCCTTTGAAACCTCAGCAATGTGTCAAGTCCCAACTACCAAGTCCCTTTATGTATGATGTATCATCAATCAGTTTATTTTCTTCGTTTTAATTGCTTGTAATGTACAGTAGTTGTATGTAATTTACCGTTGCTTGTCTTTATGTTTTGGCCATGGGGTAGTCATTGTCTTTCGCTCCCCTTGGTATCGTTCCTGTGGTGTTGTAGAGTAATTAGATAAGTAGAGTAGTATGTAAAATTTGTTGTTAATTCTTTTTGATGAATAAAAAAAAAAGAATCGCAAGATTGAGAAGAAACAATGCTGATAGAACAGGACGCAAAAGAAAAAAATGGCAAGATGTGCTCAACTACCTTCGCAAAAATACTTGTTTGGTTATTGTTGGAAAGAGAATCAAGTTTGAATTTCGATGTTCTTCTTTGATTGTTTGCAAGCCAGCTTAGTCACCTTGCAATGAACTGACAAAGGCCTCTTTGATATCTGTGTTAATAGCATGTTGTGCGCCTCAGTAGGACTTAATTTTCAACGCTCATCAGAGGCTTCTGAAATCGATTGTTTAGTCTCTTGTATCCAATATCTACATCATGTGCTTCCAATGCATTGTATAAAGCAAGGTGATGAGCGAGACAATACAATCCATTTCTCATTGCCACTGATGAACGGTGGTGCCTGGTACGTTTAATGTACTCCAATCTTGGCATTTAGTTTATTCTTTACCGAAATTTATTTTCATCAAGGAAAAACTTGAGCTAACAATGAAATGGGATCCGCAGGTGCATGTGGTGGTGTAAGCAACGATGTTGGGTCATGTACAACTATTATAGAAAGGTAGATGCTTAAAAAAAAGTCTTCTTGCTGCGCGTAGTGCCATAATACAAAGATAAACAAGTAAATAACAAAATATAAACACTCTGATGCGAATTGAAAAGAGCGACGTTTCGAGCATAGCCCGTTATCAAGCAAATAAAAATTAGTAGTACCGAGTAACGAAACTAATCAAGCAAAAAGAAGGGCGATTCGAAGGATAAGAATAGCAATCAAGGGAATCGATGTGACGTAGAAGGGACTGGGAATAGAAAAGAGGTTGGGGAATAAAGCTGTGATAAATAGAATGCTATCAAAAAAAGGTAAATTGCTTGTTGAGTACTGAAGGATACAAAGTTCCAAGTGTAAAAAAAATCCGTCAAACATTTGAGAAATGTTAGGAACAGGACACATTTAGATGACCAACACGAAAACGATCCGGACAGCTACATTTCACACCCTTGCACTCTACCAAACCATTCAACCGACGATATGTCGATTCTATGGCTTCTATATGCACCTGCAGGTAGCACAAAAAGAAACACATCGGAAAAAAGGTTCAGTTTTAAAGTTACACAAGTCCATTCTTTTCTCTTAGAAAAAGATGAATACACGTTTTATGTTCCAAAAGATTTACACACTTTGCTCACCTTCAACCTTCAATTGATCTAATTGATCCATTTTCCGTCAAGTCAATTTGGGATCACTTCTACTCACAAAAAAAAACTCTGTTTTTTTGCAGTAAACAATTTCTTTCAGGAGAAGGTCCAATGAAGAGACTTAATTAATGCAAGCATTAAAGGAGAATGGCATCATAAAAAAAATTTTTGATATGTTATGCTATTTATCATGGAAAACACGATCGTAAAGTAATTTTTTGTATATTTCTTTGGTTTTTGAATAATTGCAGTTTCTATTGCCCATTTTTCTGCGGGACAATTCTCGTTCATTGTCGTTTCCGAGAATTAAATTCGGCTCTGTGACGTCAGATGTGATCACTGGTTTTCGGTCGGCGGTCGCACAACCACATTTGTTGGTTAGGCCAGTGCAGGAGTGGAGAGGGATGCTTGAAACATTTTGCGAAATGGTTCGCAGTAACTCACATAATAGTTTAAAAGACAGCAAAAAATCGAAAGTTAAAAAATCGAAAACAGAGAACTGTACTGAATGGACAGAGCTCTAGTTGGGGAGATGTTTCAGCAGGAGTGCCCCAGGGTTCTATTCTAGGTCCCTTATTTTTTCTGGTCTACATTAATGATCTAACTGCAGACTTGAAGTGCAACGTTAAGCTTTTTGCTGATGATACGTCACTTTTTACAATTGTGCAAGACTCAGACACAGCTGCAAGTGACATGAATCATGACCTGGAGTTGATAGGGAAATGGGCTCATGACTGGAGGATGTCCTTTAATCCTGATCCACAAAAGCAAGCAGTCGAATTAATATTTTCGAAGAAAAAAACTGAAACCAATCATCCCGAAATTCTTTTCAATAACACACCCGTGATGCAAGTTGTCGAACACAAGCATTTAGGAATAGTTCTAGACTCAAAGTTGTCCTTTTCTTCCCATATTAAAGCAGCTATTTCCAAAGCAAGAAAGAGTATTGGTATGTTGAGGTTTCTTTCAAGATATCTACCTAGAAACACCCTTAACGAGCTATACAAGCTCTATGTTCGACCTCACTTAGACTATGGAGATGTCATATACCATGATCCACCAAAAATATGCGAGTTCAGTGGAAATGTCACCTTGTCAAATCTTATGGAAAAGCTAGAATCTGTCCAATACTCTGCTGCCTTGGCCGTCTCAGGTACATGGAGGGGAACATCTAGAGAGAAGTTGTACGCTGAGCTTGGATGGGAATCTCTTAGTCTTCGTAGGTGGAGTAGACGCCTTACCTTGTTCTATAAAATTGTAAACAACCTAACACCCAACTATACAAGGGATCCAATTCCACCTCATCAGCAGTCTCAATACTCTCTTCGAAAGCATGATGTGATCGGGCAAATAAGGACAAGAACTGAAAGGTTCAAATCTACGTTTTATCCACATTGTCTGTCCGAATGGAATGCACTTGAAACTGAGACTAGGCTTGCGCCATCTGTTGCCATCTTCAAGAAGAAGATGCTATTGAAATATCGCCCTTCTGGAAAATCCGTCTATGGGATTCATGACCCAAAAGGTCTGTCCTATTTAACTCAACTAAGAGTCGGCCTCAGCAAGCTAAATTTTCATAAATTTAAACACAATTTTAATGAAACCACGAACCCTATGTGTCCGACAAATGATGGTATTGAAGATACGGAACACTTCTTGTTGCTCTGCCCTTACTTCGATTTACAAAGACAAAACCTTCTCGCTGGAATCTATGCATTATTACGACCACTTGGATATGTAAATCTTAAAAATGATGCTCTATTGCAACTCTTATTGTATGGCGATGATGATTTTCCCAATTCATTAAATCGACATATTCTTGAGCTTACGCTACAGTTTATCCATGAAACTGGTCGATTTGAGTGAAGATCTATCATTTACCCTATCCAGTCATAAGCCACCCAGCAGTCACCGGTAAATTGTTGTATGTAGCTTTTTGTAATCGTATATTTAATCTTAGTTTAGTTCTATGTTTTTATGGAATGGCGTCGGGGTAGACAGGTATTATGCTCCTCGGGGTATCGTCTTCGTAGTGTAGTTAAGTATATTGTAAGTAGTGTTTTAGGTAATTTGTTTTTGTAACAATTTTTATATTGAGTATAAAAAAAAAAAAAAAGACAGTAGACAATGTGTTATCAATGAACAGGGCACTTCTCAGTCAAAGATTTTGACGAGAAAGTCGCTTGTACCATTCCAAATGGATTCGGTTTTGGGAAGACATGAGACCTTTCGTTCCATAACCAAACATGCCAGTCAGTGATGACCAGTTCGAGTTAGTCCTCGAGTCTCATGGGGATACTTACGAATTGGCTGCATTAAAATGAGATGCAACCCTATCCACAAGACGAGGAATGAAATCATCGATGGCGTGGCACATAGAAATGTCTATGATGTGGTAGCGCTGAAGAGGTAAGACCAACTTACACACACAAAGTTAGAGAAAACAAAGTTAGAAAGTTGGAAGAAAGTGGAAAGCTTCTGAACTTATTTCATGCTGGCTTCATTGTGCCAAGCACATCTCTGCTCATTATTCCCTTTTAATAACAAATTTCATTTGGTATTTCATCACATGGACAATACATGCAATATTTAAACTCCCTGTCAAGTGTTGTCCATGCATTTGAAAATTGTAGTCTCTTGTAAGCATTATTCAGGCATCAAAATTTGCATTTGGTACAAAGATATATCTAGTTTGCAACCTTCTTTTTCAGTCTGTCCTTGACTTATTGGCTGCAAATCACATCGGCCAAGTTGGAATTGAGAGGAGACGCTGTGATCATGCACAGGGGAGATATTTTGGGTTGCAGAAAATGGAAACCTTTGATTATGTAGAGCAGCACAGTATGGACACCAGAAATACAATTAAATACCTTGCTCTGAAATAATTGAGAAACTGTTGAACATTAATAAAATTCCACTGTAAATTTTTTAAGAAAAACAGCTGATATACACACAGTGAGAATATGTCATTTAATAATTGAAACTAATAATTATGTGATTGTTTCTATTTTGATCTTATCTTATATACTGTTACAAAGGTGCCACCCAAGTAAGATCTTTTAGCAATTCCACAAGAAAGTCTGGATCAAGGAACATTTTTCACAGTTTTATTCAAAGGTTTAATTGAGTGGCATCATCACCTTTATCGCCTTTCTACTTTATACATTCAAGAACTGGTAGAATTTCTTGCAAATGTGAAAAGATGTTGCTCAATCAGGATTCTCCTGTAGGATAACTAAAAGGTCTACTTTTGATGGTAAATAATTGAAAAGTTTGATGACAACTTTCAAAAACCACACTGTTAAAGTACTTTCATTACAAAAAGGTGGATGTGAATGGATGTTAAAAATATGCCTAAGAAAACGCATGCACAACTGTGTTTTCTTTTGCTAAACAATGAATTGGCATGAGCCAATAATATCAAATAAAGGCGCTTTTTTACCATTTGGTATTAGTGAGCTTTAAGTAGATGTTGATTCCCTTTAAATATGGGGAAAGAATTTTGTTTCCGCAACCTCTAAGAAAGTGTGTTATTGAAAACTTGTTTGCATATATAAATGCATCCCAAAATTTTACACAACTATCTTTCTATTAAAGCATTTGAAGTGAATACTGTCATGGGTGGAATTTCCCTCGCACCCTTAGACAGCCCTTGGAGTGCTTGAAACTGTAAATTCATATGTCTGATGTATCAAAGTTCAACTGCTGGAAAAAAGTTTCTTTTTTATTTCCACAGTATGTGTGATATAAGCGAACAAACTGACAATAGCTGGAGTATCAACATATATTTCTTTTTTTCTCAGTGTGTTTTTGTAAACTCTTTGTATATAACTTTTAAAACTAGCCAGAATGAGTTCTAGCAACTTTGCAAATAGGTTATATACCTAACTACACAATGTGACCAGTGAATGACAATATTTCATCATTACCTGCAACACCCCATGTAGCTTGGTAAATGGAATAATGGAATGATTATTGAAGTCCCTCATGTGTTATTTTCTGTTTCATGTCCTACAGATACTTTTGCTATAAAACATGATGGGTATTCACATTCTAAAATTACTTCACAGTCTCTGGACTCTATATGAACATGGTTTGAGTCTCTAATATCCACCTTAGCCCTAATTACACTGGAATGTCACGATTCTATTTACAGCAAGGTTTGAGTCCTTTACATGAGAAAATATTTGCTATTCTAGCCTAACAATTGATCTCTTCCTTGCCAGTTTTTAGAATCCAAGGATCTCTTGTGCAAACATACTGTACAGTCCTGTGTCCCTTGATGATACCTGAAAATATAAGATGTGAAATGTATTTCCCTTGGTTGGCAGAGGGGATTTTTAAAGTACAACATGTACTTTTTATGAGAAACCTATGAATCACTTTCAGGATTTTGCAAAAGTTAAAGACGCATGAAAACTGTAAAAACAGCAAAGGAACTCGTCACAAATGCTTCCTCTTATTGTAGTTTGTCTACACTGCTAACTCACTGCTTAAAATACGAAAAAGTGGCTTTAACGCCATCACCAATGACTTTGTAAAAGAAAGTAGTTTCTGTGTAACTAAGGAGAGAAAGTTGTTGTTCAAGGTAGGAACTGATAAACATCACCTGATTTGACTTCTTGGATGGATAATTTCGTACAACACCTCTCGTCCACTCTCAGCAATCAGCGGGCATTCAATGGGATCTGGCGATGATGGACAAACCATTCCCCTCACTTTCATTAGACCATGGCCTTAGCTAAAGACTTAACGTAAAATCTAAAGCCCTTTCGACCAAACGTTTGCCAGAACCACAGATTCGCCTCGTCCATGAAATGAGTTCTACTTCTTCACAGCTACCCTTGTGATGGGCCTAATTCGCTTCCTGACCACTGATCGCATTTGACGTCATAAGCGTCGCGTGACGTCCTGCGGGAGAATACGCAATCAATCCCGTACTTTTTCGTAAAAGGGCGTTTCCCGCCACTTTGGGGGCTTCTAACTCTCAAACGAAAAGAGATAATTCAAAAACGTTTTCAGATTCAGAATCTACGCCTTAACTTTCATCTGCAGTCGAGAGATAGTTTAATGGTGCCATTCTCCTTTAAATCTGTTATCAATCCTGGACGACGATTTCAGAGAGATGGAAATTCTTGGTACAGCCTTGCATAAATTAATTCCTTTAAAATCAAACTGCACATGTCAATACAATACCCTTGGAAATATAATTGCTAAATGGAGGAGTGTAATTACATTAACCTTCGAAAGCCTTTTGTCTCGACTTACTTGATGTGTTTTTAGGGTGCAACTAACCTGAATGGAGAAAACTCCTTCAGGGGCGCACATTCAAATTTTGTTTGGGGGTGTCAGCATGTTTTGGACAGACTAAATTTTTTTGGACCGACTGGATGTATACAGGCTGTTCGTACTCTTGAGGAACTTTGATACAAGCAGTACAGATTAACTGAGGGTGCGAAAAGGCCCCCAGGAAATTTTTTGAGGACACGCCCTCTACTTTGGCTCAGAACACCTCTCCTGATCCCATGTTTGTCACTTCTAAACACTTCCAAAAAGAATTTTTGACATTTTGTGACAGGTTTCTTCATAAATTGGCATCTTCAGGATAAATTTCAAGTAAACACCATTTAGAAAAGCAGAATTTTTTCGCAAGGAAAATCAATCGCAAACAAAGCAAAAATCGCTGTAAGAGTGAAAGAGCAGCCCCTCACACTTAATTTCTCAAAGCTTTTTGATTCGACTTTGCCTGTTTTGCTTTTACGGTGAAGGTTTCTCCTGTCAGGCCAGATGCCTTACAATTACCACCACCGACACCAGGCCCGCCGAGAAGTTTTGGAGGCCCAGGAGCAAAACTGCGAAATGAGGCCCCATGCGAGCGAAGCGAGCAGAAAATTTTGTGATCCCGCTCTTTAGATTAGCTTAAAATTGCCTAAAATGCATTTCAGAAAATTTCCTACAGACAGAATGTTAAGAAATCTTCAAATATGAGGCCCAGTGGCCCTGCCATTATCGACACCCCAGTGCCAGACTGGAAACTTTGAACATTTCCAACAGCTTTCTACTGTACACTTAGATCAATGTTTGGGCAAAAAATACCTTTGCTTTGTCTTAGAAGTCTCACAATCCAATGATTGCTTTGCCCAATCGTAGACTGGGCACTTCTGCAATAGTATGTCTGGAAAATTTTTTTAAATGCCATCTTCTACTTTGGCTTAGAACGACTTTCCCGATCACTGTCGATCATTGCTTGTAAATTTCCAACCGTCGTCATGGACCGACCTCTGCCTAAAACATTTAGAAGTCGGACCAACTTGGACTCGAACTATCCAAGATAGATCCAAGCGTCGTCATGGACCGACTTTTCGTTTATGACAAAAATTTTGGACCGACTCTGAAAACATTGGGGGGGTGTCTCACCCCCCACACCCCCCCTAATGTGCGTCCCTGAACTCCTTTAAGTCAGGACAATAAATACCTTCAGCAGCAACTCTGTATAGACCATCCACTGCATGCTTGTAACTAAAAGAAGAGATGTTACAAAACAATTGTCATTCGCAGGTAGTGTTAGTGTCAATCTCAAAGTCTGTTTCAAAAGCATTGTAGTGTTTATCTTTGCATAGAAAGTTACCATGAGACAAAATACATTCCTTCCCCTACTCGATTGAAACTCAAGTAACTAGAGGTATGATTTTACAGCGAACAAAGGAATTTTCGACTTTCTGCGATGCGAAATTTAAGTCTCGAAACTTTTTTTTTTTTTTTTTTTTTTTTTCTATAACAAAATCACTAATAACTTTACTTGTTGCGAGCACAACAGCACCTTCATCAGCAGCATCATCTCGAAACTTTAGAACTGTATGGACCTTGGGCTCATTTCGTTCTCGAATTTATTTCAATTAATCCCATTTCTTTATGCATTATAGATGCACTGCAAGAAAGGGGCTTTAATATTCGAAGTACCTCGAGTAAAGAATGGATTACACTAAATCCAATTGTGCTGAACAAGCGAAAGATCTGAGTATTTTTTCATTTTCTTGTGTTGTCATGAGCACTTTAAAGTAGGTAAATTCAACTTTACAGAATGTTGCTGCTTTCACAATCAAATCAAATAAATCAAACCAGGAAACAATGAAATCGCAAAATATCTCTTCATACAGAGCAATTCAAATAGATCGGTTGCCCTCCCCCCCTCCTTTAAGAGTCGCAAAATGTGATGTTTGGCTTAGAACCCCTCAGGATGGAGAAATCTGCAAGCATATTGCCACGGAATCACAAAATTTAGCAGTTGTTTACAGATACGTCTACTGCAACTCTTGAAGGAAATGAAATAGCTTTGAGCACTGTCCTGCGTGAGAATTTTAATCATGAATTGATCAATCGTTTTAGGTCGTTTTTGGACATTTTGCACCCAAGTCTTTTTTGCAAAATCAAATAGACCTTTTCAAAGAGGTCTGGGACGGCGCGTTACTTTTCTGGAAGATGGCGGATAACCAGCGAAGAGGAATCCCCTTCGCATTGCAAACATTAAAATGCAGTTGCAGTGGGCGACGTAATGCAACAAAAACCGAAATTAACTCCAGCTAATGTGCACTCAAAAGACCAGAAATTCCCGCAAAATCTTACAACATCAAACTAAAGAGTTAGTTATCACATTGAAGTGATATTTTTCAAGGAAGAGTTTATTTCTTCGAGTTCGTTGAATTTGAATTGTATGATAATTAGATGCCAATTTTAGATTTCTATTTATGAATAAACTGAGCTTATCTATTGCCCTAACTAAGGATATACGAAGGCACTTTTGGTACAAACGTACAGGGGCAAACATCTCCTCTCCCTCCTAGACCCTTTGAGCCTCGTAGCAACAGAGACTTTCATTCCTCATCATTCAAAACATTCCTCATCAAATTTGTATTCGTCATCTCGCTCTCTACTTCTTGGATGAAACAAAAAGAAACTGGTTTGCGACAAAACACTTGTGGATTTCAGAACGAAAACAGAAAAAATGTAGTCGTTTCTTGATTGTACAATATGGAAGAGATTCCAGGTCAAAGATTTGCTAAAGTAATAAGTATATTGTTTTGTTTGGAGGCAAAATATTAGTGACATATTGGTTGCGAGAAGTTTGTGCAGTTTGTTGTGTTGACTTTTCAATCGGAGCAAAAGCTTTTACAAATAATAAGTAAATGGGAATCTTGTGCAAGTTAATCTGTCTGGAGCAGGTAAGTGGCCTTATTTTACGACTGAATACAGAAATCCTTTATTTCAAAACACTCCAAACTTTGTTAGGCGCATGTAAACAAATTAAAAGATTGAAGAAACTTTTCACTAGCTGAATTGACTTGGAAAGGCATGGTCGGTAACCTTAGCATTGGAAAGAAGAAATGTGAATCATTGTTTGTTTCTTAACAGTTCTCGATACATACGACTGCTCGTATTCCTTCCGTTATCGGGGGATAAGCCAAACTCGCAAGCAGAAATCTAAATTTAATTTATCTGAATTTATCTGACCGAGCCTGAGGTCATCACGCAGTCCAAATGTCGCTGAAAAAACTCGAAGGTATAAACGTCTCCTCCTCGTAAAATGTGCTAAACATTGCGTTCATGTGATAAGGAAGTATTTGTTTTCATGCTGAAGCCCCGCTGGTCTTTCATGAACCATATAACTAGAGTCAAATTCCATATTTTGTTCACAACTCTTCTCATTGCAACTCCAGTTCAGCATCGCGGAGAAGATTCCCGTGTATCCGCCACCTTCCAGAACAGTAGCACGCCGTCCCAGACCTCTTTGAAAAGGTCTATTGAAAATAAGCAAGGTGCATTTAGTTCCCTTAAGCACTCAGTACAGTAGCTAGATTTTTCCTAACCAATGTAACATTAGTGCTGCAAAAATCTTTGGAAAATTTGTATCGTGATATCAAGCTGGTTTTGAAAATTTCTGCAAGGGGAATTTCTCTTCAAGGTTCCTCATAATTTCAGAACAGAACGTTGATGTCAGTTAGGCCATCCGAACAAATAATTGAGCATGTTTACTATTAAACAACGTACTTGCCAATATTGTTGCTTTGAAATGTAAGGGACAGCTGCCTTAGAAACAGTGGTTGTTTACATTGGTTAATCCAGTATCATAGGCAACAACGTGGCCCGAGAGAAAGTAAATTAGATGCAAAGAGCAATTCAATCTCTCGACATATGTTACTGACAATATGCATCCTAAGGTAAGAGCTGGGATACCTGAAGACTCAACAGAAACCTCGTAGCTTCGCTCGTCGACTGCAGTAATAACACGGCTACAACTACGACACTTCTGACTCTTTATTATACGGGAAACGGCTTGGCACGGCATTTTACTGCAACTACTAACCAAATTTCTCTTTGTCCTTTCATGTCGAGTCTTTGAAAAATTTGATCATCGTTTTTCATCGCTGTTAGTGTTTTCGAAAACGAGAAATTTAAGGAATTGACCTATAGCACTCAAAGCTCAAAACAAAAATTTGCAAAGATCCTAAATATAATTCAGGATTTTTTTGCTTTGGATTAAATGTATAGGTTATTTTGGGGCACCCGATACAATTTTCCCTACATTTACGCCAAAGAACATGGTCGTTTTTGAAGTTATTATGCGGCATCATGTCTTGTGAAGTAGAGGCACGATGGGCACATAAATTTCTCATGATTGCAGTTACAGTTACTATCGCTTTCTGAAGAAATCTAGGAGCATTCTTTATTGGCAATCGTTACCTATCAGATCAGCCTGTTACATATTCAGCCCTAAATTCCATTCTAATGGAGATCTCTATTGGCCGGAAAAGCAGAGCTATTTGATTTGTCCACACTTGCACATGCTCAGTTATTGTTCGACATAAAGTCGCCACGGACAGTCGAGCGCTACAAAGTAGTATCTGTTCCTACGTTTTGCCAAGTCGCTCTCTTAAAAAGCCAATCACCGCGATCTGAAGACCTGATAGTAGGGAAACAGAAATTGAGCATCGGGCAGAACAAAAAAATCGCAGCAAAAAAATTCGAATCCCAAAGGGCTTTCTTCATAGTAGGGGTCGTGATCCTTTGAACTTGATAAAAAAATTGACTTTCAATAAAGTCGAATCTCTCATCCTGGAGATTCATATGTAGAGTATGTTATTAGTCATGTTCTTTTTAATAAACCATACAAAATAATTACACTTCGTTGGGCAAATTACATACTGAGTGAAGCGTAGCTCACTGGGCAAACAATACAATAAGAGCAGCAGCAAACATAATAGAAGTAAAACCCATTCATTCTAAACCAGCATATGGTCTAAAAAACCTTTCGCACAAAAGAAACAGTGCGCTGTTGATATTCAAGGCAAATCAAAAATTGGAAAAGTTTTACAGCTCAAGGTCCTTTGTATCTAAAAATTGCACATAAAGCAGACTGTTAGAACAGTGACCACTGACCTTTCTCAAGTAAAAAACACAGCACTGACTAGCGCTTCGTTCATAAAATAAATTTTGAATTTTTTCCACAAGTTGATTGAATAGACCGTAAATACATTTCTTGAATGGTCTTCTTCTCATGGTAAATAACTTGAAGATTCTTCAAAATTGAAAAGCAAAACAATTGTAGAACTATGTCACTCTTTTAGTAAATCGAAACAAGCAACTAAATACAGTGGAGAAAGAAGCAGTTATCTTATGTTTAAGTTGCATGCTTTTCCTTAAAAATACAAGTGAACGAAGTTATATAGCATGAATGCAACACTCACTTTCTGCGCAGTTCCGGAGCTAGTTTCATGTCATTCTGCATCCTGTGAAGGCAATTCAAGTATGTGGCATGAAAGTTGCAGTAGTCTCGGGGGTATTCAGTAAAGCAGAAGCTGTTCACAGCGATAGTGGGATCGTATGATGTCGTTGGAGGGGTAACAAGCAGTAAGTTAGAGGCCAATCAGTCATTTGGAGGTATAACATACAGCAATTTAGAGGGGAACATGGTGCCGTTGGAGGGATAATCCTGGTAAAGTTTGTGATATTCAATAAGTAAGAGGGATAAAATAGTGTCGTTGGAGGGCTTACATCATTAAGGGAGGGGGAGGGGGTTATCCAGCTACTGAGAAGAAAAGCAAACAGTGCATTAGAGGAATAACATCGTATCGATAGAGGGGTAACATCATGTATTCCTGGGTTATTCAGGTACATAGAGGGATAACTTGTAGTAAGCTACAAGGATGAATTTGTTACCATGGGGAATAGAAATTCTTAATTCTCCTATTGCATTGGTCATTATCCCACTGAGAAACTGAACAACCTTCAAATAACTGATGTATCCGTGTAAGGACACGATTTATCCCTGTGCCCTACTGCAAGTCATCCCTCTATGTACTTGAATAACCCCGAAACGTATGATTTTACCTCTCTATCGACAAAATGCAATCCGCGTGAAAAAATGAATAACCCCTCCACTGACATAATTCCAAGAACGACATGAGTTTATCCCTGTCTCGCAATGCACAGTGGGCCAGATTACGACTTTTTTGGACATAAATCGCCCAAGGCATAAAATGGTACAGAATGCTGTAAAAGCTGAAAACTTACGAAAAAAACGTAGTTAAGACAAAATTTCTCTGCTTAGTTATGTGCACTGGTGTCGGAAAATTCTTCTAAGTCCTTATTTGAAACAGCCAAAGTCAATGCATCAAATAACATCTGACTGGTACCCATAATAAGGAAAGCAGAATTAATCACTGTAAATCCATAATCTGAAATGATTCTTAAAGAGGACAGGTTCTGAAATAGACTTAGCAATAAAATGAATAGAATTTTACATCGATCTGAAACCTATTCAGCGGTGCTCTGTTACCTATACACCTCAATTTTCTGCCGTGGCAATAACTATCCTTGGATTTTCCACGGTAAATCTCGGCGGCCAAATGTAAATCAAACGGTTAGAGGATACCTTTGTGCTTGTGAATATGGAAAGAAGATGTTTGGGGTTTGCAAGCGAAATTTTGAACGTAGCTTTAAAACATAGGGTGCAAATTGTAACAAATGTATCTAAAGTATATACTTTGAACGTATCTAAAGTATATAATCTGCAATCAGTTACACTTAAATCACTGCCTGTGAACGTTAAGAAGAGGCCATCAAAATTTCGCTTGCTCACAAATCGGTGCCTGAAGACACAGTTGGTAAAATTGAGATTGAAAACAGTAAGCTGCTTGCAGGATTCAATAACAGTTAACACCCTGTGATTTGAAATTGATTAATTGATAGAAAGGAATTTTTTGGATAGCGTTGAATGTGATTTCCTTACTCTATGAGGCATGTGATATCAAATTTCACTGATAAAACTATTATTTGAATTTTTTCATATTATTATTTTTGTCCACCCTCTGGCCCGCTGTGCAATCTTTGCTTTCCCTGTCAGTGACTGAATAGCCCCTCCCTTAACTGATTTTAGCCCTCCAACGACACGATGTGATCCCTCTTACTTACCAAATAACCCCAAATTTACTGGGATTATCCCTCCAACGACACAATGTAGCACTCTAACTTACTGTATGCTGTCCCTCTGAATAACTGGATAACCTCAAATCTACTGCATGTTATCTCTCCAACGATATCATGCGATCCCTCTACTGCACTGAACAGCCTCTGGTCTACTGGATAACGCCTATAATACTGCACAGACGTTATCCAGGGTGGAAACAGCTGCTCTGGTCGCTCAAGATTTTGTTTCAGAAAGGACAAACATTGGACAACCATACCAAAACGTATCACGTAAAATTGTATCTTGTTTCCAGCAGCATTTCATTTGAAATAGGAATATTTCACAGACGTAATTTACACAAGTTAAACCCAGCTGAACCCAGCTGAACCCAGCTGAACCCAGCTGAACCCAGCTAAACCCAGCTGAACCGATTACATCCTTTGGGTCTGCGCGCAGGCTAGGCTGAACCTGGTTGAACCCAGCAGTAACCCAGCTGAACCCGGCTGAACCCATCTGACAAAATATAAGCTCCCGAGAGGCTACCTGCCAGGTGTGTGATTTGTATGAAGCATGATCAGGGACTTTGCATTTAACACTTTACTCGAATACCTTCCGAGTAATATCATACTGGAGACAAGTGATACTGAAGTAAAATTATGCAAGGGATTTCCTTTATGAAAATAAAGAGTTTCTTATATAAGCATTTTCTTATGAAAAATTACGTGTATACGATGAGCAACTGATGAGGTAAAGCTACGCTCGAATCATGGAATTGGATCATCATTGAGTCATTTCGTGAGTTCATCCCTGTTTTATACCATGAACAGTTTTCCAGAGAAATCTAAAAAATTCAATCGTTGAAAAGTCGTTCGTTGAAAAGTCTCGTTTTCTTTTCTCCTACCTTTTTGGCCAAACTTTTTCACCTTCCAAATGTACACACAATCTTGTTTTCTTCACAGATTTGCCTAAAATGCCCTTTGAATTTCCTTGTTTGTTAATCTGAAGGGCTATGATTGTAAGCGGGGCCATTAGCATTATGAACGTGTTAAATCAAAATTCCCTGCTAGTACTTCATAGAAATCACAACACCTGACAGAGTTTTACTTCAAATTCCTCTGGGAATTTATACTTTGTCAGCCGGGTTCAGCTGGGTTACTGCTGGGTTCAGCCGGGTTCAGCTGGGTTCAGCCGAGTTCAGCCGGGTTCAGCTGGGTTTAACTTATATAAATTACGTATCACAGATTTTCTTTGAACCGATTATCTCTGACCTAAATTTTGGAAAACTTTAAAGAATTAGAGTGAACCAAGAAGAAACTTCGATATATGCAACTGAGGTATCCAGGTAACAATTCTTGACATTTCGGTAGGAAAGTTCAAGCTATATGACATTATGAAGACATTCAACAATGCAAGCATGCGATATTTTGGGAAAAAGTAAAAATACCCTTACAAATGGCATAGACTCAATTCATGATGTTACAAAATGTTCAACCCTGCGAGGTAGATTTTACCCAAGGCTGCTTTAAAAAGATTGAGACCAAATCAGCAAATAATGCACCGTTCAAACGATGGTATTGAGCTTTTCCTGCATATCATTAATTCATCTGAGCTTCAAGTTATTTTGGTACAAAAATTCTCGATTGAAAATTGTGAGCTCTTAGCAAGACAGGCCACATCTCCCATTTCATCCAGATTTTATTCTATACCCTGCTTATTGTAAACATGCAAAAAAATCGGCCGTAGATCTAAGAATTTCAGTGAAATTATTTCAACTAGCACATTGGTTTTCGAACGTCTGCTTTATCAAAATGAAAAGCATAAACGACAAAAACAACTGGTATTCCAAGTACTCTACACAGAGGTTTTCTTTGTAATTTAGTTTGTTTGGTCTACATGAATTCTCGATCTCTTGGCATTTGCAAATCATGGCCATGAAATAACATCAAAGAACAGTCCTTGGTAAAATGACAGTTACAGTAGCAATCGTTACCCGTTCTATTAAGCACAACAACAGGAAAGGGAAAGGTCGCTAATTTCATGGGTATACTTACCTGAAAATACCTAGAAATTGATTCCTAAATTTCATGTCGTCCGGCAAAAATAAGCCAAACGTAAGTAAAAACCTGCACATAAAGTCTATCTATTCTAAATCCAATGCATAAATGTACATAGTATGTTTACAGCCACCTAATAGAGCAAGAACAAAGAACAATTCAATGATGATTAGTTTCTTCGAAGACAAACTTTTCAGCCAAACTTATGAACAGATCACATATATAACAAAATTGATGACAATGACTACCACATTAATATCACAGAAGAGATAATTACCTTACATTTACCATGTCAGCAGGATTTCCAAAGAAGCCTCCAATAAATCCTGCAAAAATTAGAGAAACTTGTGAAAGATGGTGTTAGCAACAATGCATTTTTGAGAAATATTTGCGTGAGAAGAAAGCTGGTAAGTGGCTTAACATCAAGGCAATGCAAGTTTACAAACATACAATACGCGGCAAGAGAATGGAAAATCTCGAATAAACAAGAAAACTTCACGGAAAAAGTGGCAGCAGCAAATAATGAAAGACCATTCCAACAAAGAATACCAACAACAGCATAGGTAGAAGATACGTACTACAGTCAACGAAAGATGGAAGGCCTGGCCATGATAGTCGACGCTCTTGAAGAGCATGAGACTTAGAGAAGAGGAAGACAATAATGATGAAAGAAACAACCGCTACAAGGTGTATTAAGAAAGTACCAATCTTTGCGAGGTTATCATAAATTGCTCACTAGGCCAATTTCGACGTGTATGATTAAATCTTTGATCAAAATCAAAGGTAACACTTAACAGTTAGTGACTTTTTGGTGGGCCAGTTCCCTTCTAGCGGCTCCTTGCAAACTGTCCATTTGGAAAGAGACTAAATCGATCGCAAGATATCGATACGGTTTCATAAAGAATGAACTCGTCAGGACAGCCAAAAAGCGTTTACTGCTTAGCTGCATACAGATCTATTTGAACTCATAAAGAGGGTAATGTTTGTGAAGTGACAAAAGTAATACCGTCATTGTCCAGGCAACAAGGGCTCACTGGAGCAACTTTACAACAAAAGTAATATATCTTTTAATCCCCCTCAGCTGCGTCCAGGGCAAGGTATTCCCTAAAAAGTTCAGTCGACGGTGTTCAAACGAAATAAGCAATTTCCTGAAAAAGGGCTTACCAATAACACGAGAAGAAGTGAGAAATGAGAAAATTGACAGATATCAATTAGTTGGAATTGACCAAACAATGAATTATCAAGTTTCAGTTATTTCTTCTTAGGTGACCTTGGTATAAGGCCTACAATCCTAAATAGCCAAGAAGGGAAAATAGGATTCAAGGTCCGAAAAGTGCTCAAAATCTGCTTGAATTTCTATTTCTTTCAAAGCAATGTAGCAGTTTCGTCAAACAAGTTCGATAGCTCTTCACGCATTGTTCCCATAATAAAGTTATTTCTACTGCATTGAAATCAAAAACCATATATTTTATTCTTGACATTGGCTAACGCTACAGCTTCTTTAAAACTTTGCTTTCAGTGTTAACCAAATAACTTTGTCAACATCATTCGCTTCAATAACGACAAAATTAACCAACCTGATAAGCATCCTACTGTGAATTTCTGGTAGAAAGGCAGTGGATCTAAAGGATATAAACAATAACAGTAAATAAAACAACAACGAAATAACTTGGCAAGCCGTCTTTTGAAATAAACATGATTAGCAGCCACCGTGAACCTCCTGTTATAGCAAGTCTGAACTATACAAGTCTTGCAACCCCGTTTACACTATACCGGATAACCATCATCGCGTCTGGTTGCGAGTGACCTCTGTAGAATAGGGCAACTGTTTACATTATACTTGATAGCTATCGTCGCATCTTAACTTCCATGCAAGCTAGACCTTGTGTTTACATCATGAGGGAGCAATTAAGCATTCTTGCTTAATTTTTTTTTCAATTCAATTGTCCCTCATTGTTCCCAAAGAAAATAAATTTGGTTGCAGAACGAAACGTATCGGAAAGTACCATTTACATCATGCCAAAACCCTGGCGGAGTGATTTTCATATCACCTACGAAGCGAAGTGATGATTGCTATGACTTGAGGAGCGTCTTGTATCAGATAGTTTTGATGTGATGTCAACAGCACCCCTATCCAATACAAAGATTTGGGCGCGTCGATAGCTATCCGGTATAGTGTAAACGGGGCTTAGCAACTTTCGGATCACGATAAGAAGAAGGATGATCATGCATTAGAAACTTTTGATGTCAGACCACACATGCTCTCGTAAAAAATTCGGGCTTGGTTTTCAATTATTTTTTGGGAATAACCCTGCGAAATATAACTATGCTTGTTTTAAAATAAAAAACATTCGCATGACTTTGATTGGTCGCACAAAGCAAAGGCAGCCAGGAAAGATCTGAAAGAAAACTTGTGTCAAATATTTTTCACAACGTCCTGGAAACACAAGCACAAACTTCTTAAATTTCAAAATTGAACAATGTGATGATTAACTAATTGGAGATCAATAGCAGTCCAGCTACAAGTGGCATCACTAGATAAGGGAACATTAGTTTGAATCGAATAACGCAAATTTTGCTAATTAAGGTTACGGTAAACGTTTGTAACACGAAATTTGGTTTCCGCTCCCTAAGAGCCGAACTATTAACGGCATCTAGGTAACATATACATCATTTGATGCACAAGAATGTGGGGAATCTAACCATATCAAAACTATTGGCAAATGTTGTAAAATGATATTTTCCAGGCAAATTCATTGCCTAAAAGAGTGTACCACCTTCAAAAGCTATTTTGTACCCTTGCGTTGTAGGTAACAGAATCTGACTTACATCAGCACGAAGTGCAGATCCTAAGCTTTTAAAGCGTGTCTGGAATTTTTCAAATTCCTTCTCCTTTTGAAACTACATGCTGTCAAAAATTAGCAAATGATTCTTCTGCCCTCCTACAGTTGCATTTGGCTATAAAAGACGGACCGGGACACATACAGAAAATTTGGGATACGTTTTCCAAGCTCCAAGTCTGCCCTGGCCATGTGCAAATTTCGAGCCATTCGATTGGCTCAAAGGGTACAAAATAGCTTTTTCGTACCTGTACCTCGAGGATTTGTGAGTCCTGAGAAATTGGATTTTACCATCTGACAATGGAAAAGTACACATCGGGATCACATAAACCACACTAATCCGGATCAAGCCATTTAGGCTTAAAAAGCAATTAGAGTCTTCAAATAATTATCCAATAAACACAACCATACAAGAACACACAATGATATTTCATACAAACCACAAGGACTTAGGGATTATCGGCTTAACAGGTCAAGCGTTCAGGTATGGATTTTGAAACCGCAAACAAAAACTTTGATTGAAAAACTATGGAAACTTTCGTTTACATGAAATTTTTTCCATTTTCAAAACCTTCTGTTAGCTTCAAACAAGGTATCATTGTGTGCCTTGAAACTTCAGCTAACTGATTATGAAGGACACGAAAAATAGATATTTTCACCCAGAAAATGTTTACCGTAACCTTAAGTAAACTCGTCGATCATTAATGTTAACAAAACAAGAGATATTCCTATCTTAAGATTTGCCCTATAGCATGCATCATAAACTTTCTATATCATTGCTCTGGACTAATAAGGTGGCTTCGGATGAGAACTGGCTGACCTTCTAAATGTAATTTGTGTGGCAGCAACTCATCTACCCACAAGGGGCATTTCACTCCATAAAACAATCATACACCACTGGCCAAAATCCTTTTTGTTTTCCAAGAAAATCCACCAAAATCCGCAAAAATCCTTTCCTTCTGAAAATCTTTCACACTTTTTCTTGACGGCGAAATGCACTTCGACCTTCGAAATTTCTGCATCAGTGTTGTATTTTTTAGTGACTTTTCAATCAAATTCTGTTAACTTTGATTTTCTTTCGAATTTAATTCAAGTCACTCACCTTTGCCCCCAGTTTAGCCCCCCTAAATCATAAAATTTTCAGAAACGAAGTCAATTTTCGAAATCTCCATATCAGAATTGTACTTTTTGGTGATTTTCATCAAATTCTGTGAAGTTTCAATTTTTGATGATATTTTTTCGTTGGGGACCAGGATGGGGACGCAGCGGCGGAAAGGAATCTAAATTTGTACGGGAGTGTGCTTACGGAAAAAAAATTGCCCAGCTCCAGAATTTTTGCCTTCAAATGATACCTGATTCTAGAAAATATCGGTGAAAAGCATACTCCAAAACACAAAAATTGGACAATATAATAACCCGACCTAGCAAAATTTTCCCTTTTCACATGTTTTGACAATTGGCTCTAGAAAAATTGCTTTATTTTGACACCCCGTTCCAGGAAAAATAGGCGAAAACGATGCCTGGAAAAATAGCACATCTCTGGTGGATAAATGGTATGTTATTTTTTAGTTGGTAGCCGTATAGTGTAGAAGCTATTGTGCTGCAGAAAATAAATTATAATTTCACAGAATGAGGTTTGTTGTTTGTAGCGCGTGCATCCCCTATTGTTTCCGTAGAGTTGAGATCTCCCGTCAGAAAATGAATTCAATTCAACGGAGGAAGGCAGGCCTTTCCAGTCCTGTTGACATGATGAGTGCTGTCTAACCACCCCCTTCTTGCGAATAATTTGGCCGTTACTGCTTTTTGTTTTGATCTCATTTAAAATTGCAGTCGCTGCAGACAAAAGGGCGTTTATGGTCATAACTGAAATTAGACAAATTCACATTCCAAGAGGCTTTGACCTTTTTGTTATTTTGTCAAAACCCCCGGCAGCACCAGAACGAACTTCCGCATTCTAATGGAGCTGCAGATTTCCTTTTCGATTCAAAATCATCATTAGACTGATTCCATGTCGCAGTTGTGCTTGTTTGTGATTTGAGTGATTTGAAGTATTGTGCCATGCAAGTGTGATCATCCAGTTCAATGATGAAACGGAATCTGGGACCGATGTAACTTGCTCTAAGTCAGGAGCTCAGAAGTTTATTACAAATTTCAATCATTATCGAATGAAAGGAACCCTTCCCGCTATAAAAAAAGTTTCTACATTTGTCTCCAAGTTATCCTCATTTCGCAAAATTACGATTAAAACTAACCTCCTGTAAATCTTAATTTTAAGGTTTAACGGCTGTTAGCTGTCAGCTGTTGCATTTCTAATTAATATTTTTTCATTGCTTTTTAAAAGAGTTGCTCAAGTAGTGTCTATTCGATGTAAGAGTGACTCTTGATGTACATATTTTTACATATTCATAAATATTATATCCCAACTGGGGGTATGAGTGGGGACGTGTCAGCAATCAGCTCAGTATGTTTTGACAAATCAAAATATGACATGACCCATAGCTGAACGTCGCATTCTGCTTTCGCAAACAGTTGAAATTATCAGATTTGAGTACTGCTGGTCTCTCAGCAGTTTCTGAGCATCCTCCTCAAATTTTCGTTACGTTTTTCGAAAGGTATTGACAGGTGCCTTTGTGAGAACTTCGTAAGTTTTATGATTATTATTATTATTATTATGATTATTATTATTATTATCATTATTATTATTATTATTATTATTAACAATTCATTTTACTTTGTATTATTTTGTTGGCAAGACAAAAATATATATATACATAGCTAATAAGCTAATTAAAGCCAACAAAATAATTTAAAACCTACTTTACAGTGTCCCAAACAAGCCTACAAAAACCCTAAATCTTTGATAAAAACTTTGCACAATCTGCAGATGCAAGTATTTCCATCTCATGATTTTATTTTTCGTTTGATCAGTGAAGCAGGGGCGGCGTGGCCCACCGGGACGCCGGGAAATTGTCCCGGTGGCCCCTGAAAATCATGCAGATATGGGCCCCCTAAAGCTAAGCTTGAAGAAAATTATACAGGGTGTCTCAAAAAAATTGTTCGACGTTTGATTAAATACTAAGAAGCAACTATACGCTGAATGGGCACTTGGTTAAGTAACCCTTTCCTTGAGATTTTGAATTAATTTTTGACACAAGAATCTTGCAAATCTGGGAAAAATTCATGGAGCTACAAGGCTTTTAAGTTCAAGTCAGTGCAAAAGCTGAAACCAGTGGCCTCAAAACGGCATTTTTGGCAAAAATCCCTCAGACCATCGTTTCTTTTATTTCTCAATTGTTTCAGGGCGAACCAAATGGGATTTGAACAGATTTGATTTTCGATAACCTAACCTTCAAGCATATGGATGCTTTGAGGAAACAGATTCAGTCTCTCGTTGATGATGTTTTGAACCACGGTTTTTGGACATATGAAATATTGAACAAATTTTGAAAATAATCGCAGGGGTTAAAGTGAAAATGAAGCGAAATGAGTTTTGCATTAATCCGCAGCAGAAAAATGCCCTGGTTCCGAATATACAATCAGAAATATAAAATTTTGGGAAGAAACACCCTTTTGGGGGGCATGAAAGTTGTTACGAAGCGGCGCGGTGGTCTGGGGCGAGAGTGGCGGTTCTGAGATCTTGTGACGTCAAGTGTTTTACGTATTGTAAACAATCAGATTGAATCGAAGCAAGATTAGTAGGCAGTTCACCAAAATCGAAGCACGAACGAAGCAAATAACCAGTGCAAACATGTCTGACTGCTCTAACAACAGCGGCAATACCTCGGTGAGGGCACAATTATCATCTGGTAAGGAAGATGAGCTGTATTTACCCTGACAGCACAAGCCACTTGCGTCTTCCCCTGGAGTCTGATAATCGAATGGTGGTGGTGAAAGGAGAATGAGGGATCGAGAGGATCGGCTCGAAAACGAAGCTGATACATGACACAACCGTCGCAATTTCGATACTCTATTGCAAGATTTATAGAATAAACTCGTCTGTCATTAATCAGCGAATGTTGTATAGTAAATTCATCTGTCACTGGAACCTTTTCAAAATGTTTCAGAAAACTCATCAACCTCATAGCACATGAACCCATATCATAAACTTCAACAAATCAAGAGAAGCATTTTGTACAAAGTAATGACAATTTTTCATGCAAAATGAAGAGAATTTTAGTATTATGGTGGGCTGATCAAACAATTACATTTAGATGTACATACTATAACCGTACCTTTATCTCGCTCCGAGGTGTTTTCTCTTCTGGTTTGTTTGGGAAATCAACGACTCAGTGCATCATGTCACGAACAAGGAAAGCTTTGTGTTACTGGTGTCGATATCGACCAAAATGTATCGAGTAAGCACTTGCATCGAAATGCCGAGAGCACGAGCACAGGCAAGGTCAGTTGCTGCCGAGAGCTAAACCAAAATTCATTCTGTGTCTCCATACAAGTTGATACAAGTTGCGTTCACAGTCTTCTAACTGCTGGTTGACCTAAATTACCCTGCAAATGCAAGTCACAAACAAAAACAGCACCTTCGCCCTTCGCCAAAACTCTCTAATTTTGTCGATAATGGTGTGCTTGATTATACAGTATTGCACCATCACTAATTGGAGGATTCAACACGTTTAATAGTGCCTGACAGATTTGATAAACAAACAACAAACCTTGCTTAATCCTTATTATGTGTTCTTTGGAAAGAAAATTGCTTGCAAAAAATCATGACTGCACGACATTGAGAGCTTCAGTGAATAAATTCCTCTCAATGAAATATCAGAATAGCAGCATTTGAGAATTGTAGAATTGTACGTCAGAATCATAGAAATGGCCAGAATGCTTCATCAACCTGTTTATTTCCTTGAGTTTCTGTGCTCTGAGTTGTGCACCCCTGGTCTCAATACATAGTAACAAGTCATATGCTTCCTTCATTCATCTCGCTGTAAAACACTTGACGTCAGAGAGGTCTGGTACCAAGCGTCCTGACCGCGTTCATGTGGCGCCACAATTTGAATGAAAATGCCGTTTTCAATTCTAATTTTCGAGAAAACTAGAAGGAAATTGAAAATGAAACCAAGAAAAATGAAATCTACGATGCTGATTTGGTCGAAATGAGCAAGAAAAAATTTCGATTCATTTCCACTTTAAATCACTTTTAGAAGTCCGATTTGGTTTGCTCTCATATCAACGAGAGGTATGACATTGGATAAGCATCTTTTACCTCGGTCTGCGAGCTTTTGAATTACAAGAAGTCACGGGGGTCTCTGGTTTCAGCTATTGCATATTTTTGTCTTTGAAAGCTCGCAACTCAGTTACTT
Source organism: Aurelia sp. 3 sensu Dawson et al. (2005) (assembly GCA_964020215.1). Classification (NCBI taxonomy): domain Eukaryota; kingdom Metazoa; phylum Cnidaria; class Scyphozoa; order Semaeostomeae; family Ulmaridae; genus Aurelia; species Aurelia sp. 3 sensu Dawson et al. (2005). Next base: position 11,827,055 of record OZ026589.1, on the reverse strand, counting down.
TTCAACCGATTCGCAAAATTCTGGTCTTTAAAATTATCACATAATGTTAAAAACATGGTTATCTTCCCATGAGCTTGTCCATGTTATCGTTATTTTACGATATCTAATCAAATTTCAAACAATTTTTTGAGACACCCTGTAAGTGCACGTATTTCCTATAATGTAAAACAAGGCAAGTTTAACATATTTACTATTGAAGCATTCCACCACTGAGGAGAAAGAACCCCACCAGTGGCTGGACCCATTTGAAAACTTTGAATTTTATGACCATTGCGCAAGACCCAGAAATACACTTGACACACACAGCAATGCACAAACCTTCACACTTCCTACCCTCCTGTCGAAGCCCTCGCTTGAGCGAGTCTTTGGCCTCAGTTCAGAGACATTTGAGCCATTTGTTAAATCTTCAGTTTTTATCTGATCTTCACTGATTCAGAAACTGGCGTGAAACGGAAGGCCCCGGTAGCTCTTTTTTAGAGCGGAGCCTTGGGGTATTTGATTGTTCTGCAGAGCGGAGGCTTGGGATATTTAATTGTTCATAATGGTGCAATGGTGACTCTTATGGCTTTCACTTTAACGGAAGACTATCTGTAATTGAAGTTGAGTGAGATTGCGTGTATGCCTCGAATCAATACAGTTAATCTTCGTGATCATGTTCATGCAGATCCATAAGCAGTGGCATGGTCTTGGGTGAAGATGAGGAAATGCCCCCTCCATTCCACTTCTGTTAAAAGATGGGTCTCGAGATTCTTCAAAAAGAGGAGAAAGTAGTCGAATTTCGTTAAAGGTAGGGTAAGAATCAGAATCCTTCCGAAAAATGCTAGAAAGTCGTCCTAAGCCAAAATGAAGGCTAGCGTATTTGAAAATTTTTCTAGGCAAATTCGTCAAGGATTCCAACAAAAATTGATTCATAGGTAGCTGTTGCAGAACCGTTGTGGCTTCCGATATGGCTCGGGTAGACAGGCATTCTAAGCCACCAAAGAAGAAATGTTTGCTCAAAAATTCTCCTGGGAATGCTGATTCAGAAAAACACTTAATGGTCAATAGTTCTTTTTCGGGACCGGCAAACATGGGGTCGGGAGAAGCATTCTAGGCCAAAGTAGAGGGCGTGTCATCGAAAATTTTTCCTAGGGGCATCGCTCCTAGCACCCCTTGTTTTCATACCCCTTGTTGTGTATTGTAGCTCACTGAAACTTTCCAGAACTCTAACTTTTAATCGTGCTTCAGCGAAATCAACGAAAGAGCGTCCATAAAACGCGCATATAAAACCGTCAGCTATATTTACATATGTACATCGAAAACCTCTGCACCTGCATTCGAATAGTTCAACGATGTAACGAGTCTCAGTTCTATTACTAATGTTTTCTCTCTGTCTCTAACGATTCTAACGATTCTAACGATCTCAACTCGATTCGGTATCCGTCCACTCTCAATCTCTCGAAGTCTCAACTAATTAATGTGTGTCTCTCAAAGATCGTCACGTGACTTAATAACTACGTCATTTTCACAACACTCTCCGGCCACCCCAATGAGTGGCTCGGCCAATCAACGTTATAACTATTTAAGTCAAGCAAAGGAAAAAGAAGGTAAATGGTCACTTACAGTTTTCCTTGGATTAATCCCACCTCGTTATCTGGAACGAATGTGATTTCTGGTTCTACATCGTTCATCTCAGCATTGTAAACGTCTTCTTCTTCGTTCTCGTTTAATTCGACAGGATACAGTTTCCTCAATGGTCTCCTGAACAATGTGCTCTTTTGTCCTCCTTGATGAACTCTCACGACTGCACTTCTGATTTGTCCATCCTTTCCTTGTAATAATCGCTCGACTCTTCCCATTCTCCAACCTTGACGGGGTAACTTCTCTTCGAATATTGTAACGACGTCTCCAACGCTTACTTTCTCTCCACTCTTTGGTTTCTTTGTATTCTGATGTTCACGCAGCTCTGTCAAATACTCTCTTCTGAATCTCGATCGAAAATGGTTTAAAACTGTATGTAAATGCTTGGCTCTTCTTGTGACGTCAGCATGTTTCATATCTTTGAAACCTGGAAATTCCACTGGATTAGGTCTGTCCAGGATCCTGCGCCCGATCATAAGATGCGCAGGGGTCAGCGGTTCCCCGAGCTCTTCATTCCCATAAGTTAACGGACGCGAATTTAGTACTCCTTCAACGTCAGTCAATATCGTTACGAATTCCTCGTAAGTGAGTTTCGCGTTTCGAAGTGTCTTTTTCAAGCACCTCTTCACAGAACGAACTAAACGCTCAAAAAATCCTCCTGCTTCCGGAGAACGTTCTATGTTGAAGCGCCAGTCGATGTTAAATTTCCTCAAATAGTTTCTCAGACTCTTATCCTTGAAAGACTTGCCATTGTCGCTTATTACTAGGTTGGGCACACCCCTCCTAGACTGAAATCTACTCAACCCTCGTTTCAAAGACTCTGCACCTAAATCTGGCACCAACTCTAAATGTATTCCCCTGGTACTTGCACATGTAATCAACAAGATGTAAGCTTTGTATGTGTTTTGATCTGTTCCATAAATATTTTTGACATAGACTGGACCTGCATAGTCTATTCCGATGTTCGAAAATGCGTGTTCATCGCTTAATCGAAACCCCGGTAAAGGGGGTGGTTTGGGAATCTCGTAACCCTTTCCCTCAAATCTCCGACATGTTGTGCATTTACTCAAATATTTTCGAACTGTTTGTCTCCCCTGCACAACCCAGTATTGTGTTCGTAGCTGCGAAAGTGTTTCTCTAACTCCATTATGTTTCACAATTTCATGCGCATTGCTGATCAATAATCTCGTAAATTCGCTTTCTCTCGACAAAAGAATTGGATGTTTTGTCTCGAAGGGTAAAGGAGCATTTTCAAGTCTGCCCCCGCAACGCAAGATACCCTGTTCGTCTTCAAAAACCCCTAAATTATGCTTCAGATTCTCGAAATTCTTGTCCCTCTTTATGGACAACTGATCAGTTTTGATAAACAAATTTCTCGCTTCGTTTATTTCTTCAATTTCAAGATCGTCTGTTTTTCGTTCTCGATTAGCAATCTTCCTGCGAATGTTATTTACAAATCTCATCACGTATGCGGTAACTCTCAAAAGTTTGTCAATGTTGCTATATTTACACGGATCAATCAACTCTCTGGCATCAATTTGCGCGATAGCATCAACTCTCAAAATCTCAGTTTCTTCAATACCAACGTTTTCGCTATCAATGTCCGATAATTTCTCGCTGTCCGGTTTCTCAAATTTTTTATTGTTAGGCCAGTTTTTTGGATTTTCCTTCAGAAATTCTGGACCTTCCCACCATTTTTTCGAATTCTTCAAAACAGACCCTTTTACCCCCCTGGAAACTAAGTCTGCAGGGTTCTCTTTAGTGGGGCAATATCTCCATCTGATAGTGGGAACAAGTTTCCTAATCTCATTTACTCGGTTTTGTACGAACTGTTTTTGAATTTTCTCTGTTTTCAAAATCTGATGAATGGCGATTTCTGAATCTGACCAGGCAAATATGTTTTGAATCTTCACTGAACTCTCAATGGCTCTTTGTACGTTCGAAATGAGCCTCGCTAAAGTGTGTGCTGCCAAAAGTTCTAATCTAGGAATTGTTGTTGAATCAATTGGGGCTACTTTAGACTTTGCAGCCACCAAAGAAACTCGGCATTCCCCTGACTTCAAACGATAAACAATATAAACGCAGGCACCATAGGCTGTAACTGATGCGTCCGAAAACCCGTGCAGCTCGACTGACTCTATAGAGTCTGCAGGGATGTTTTTGCTCAAATAAGATCTGTCTATCTGAATGCAGCCCCCTGATTTCAAATCTGATATTATTCTTCGAAACTCTGATTTATTTTCCTCGCTAACAGGGCTGTCCCAGTTGGTTTTCTCTTTACAAACTTTCTGAAAAAGAACTTTCAGTGCAATAACGGCAGGACTAAGCACACCTAACGGATCAAAAATCTTGGCTGTGGTACTTAAAATGGTGCGCTTTGTGATTTCCTCTGAATCAAAATCTTTCAAGATTTCTGCAAAATCGAAGCATAATTTGTCGGTATCTTTGTTCCAAGATAAGCCCAAAACTTTTTCCTTAGGGCCCGTTTCTTGCCCCTCATAAAGACTTGACGTTTGCCCGGTATGTGTAATTTTCACCTTTTTGTCATCGCAATTTGGACCTTGTTGTGTGTTCTCACCACAAACGCTTTTTTCTTCCTCGGTTTTGATCTTTGCAGCCAATTCATTCGAATTCGATTTCCATTTTCTCATATTGAAACCCGCTTCCCGAAAACATTGCTTCAAACTTTGAAACTGGGCAAAAGCCTCGTCTTCAGAATCAAAGCTAGACACATAATCATCACAATACAATGACTGAATAACATTCTCAACAAATTCACTGTTAGCCTCTTCATATTTAGTAAGGTGGTGACGTATCGTTGCATTAAGTAAATACGGGCTGGATATGACCCCGAAACAGGCTCTGGTAAACCTGAAGACCTCAACTTTCGGTTCCAGACTCCCAACATCGTCCACCCACAGAAACCTCAAAAAATCTCGTTGCTCTGGGCTTATGCTCACGTTCAGAAAAGCTTTCTCTATGTCCGAAATCAAAACAACTTTCTTCAAACGAAACCTCAACAATATGTCCATTAACATTGGCAATAAAGATGGCCCTGCCTCAAGACATTCATTCAAACTCGGTCCCTCTCTTTTGGCAGAGGCATCAAATACAATTCTAAGTTTAGTCGTGTCCCTTTCTTCTTTAATCACAGCTTTGTGACTCAAATAATGCACATTTCCTACTTCAGTTGGCGACCTTATATCAACCTTCTCAATAATGCCTGATTGTAATTGCTCTTTAATTACGTTATCATATTCTTTAGCTACCTTTGGGTTTTCTTTCAAACGCTTCACTAAAGAATTTAATCGAGTTTTTGCGATGGAAAAATTATCAGGCAAAACTGGGTGTTCCTCCTTAAACGGCATTTTCACTTCATATCTCCCATTTTCAAAAACAATTTCCGACTCGAATTTCTTTTGAACCGTGTCCGGTTCTGATTCCTGACAACCTACCGATTCAACCTCCCAGAACTTTTTCACTGCATTCAAAAGAGGGTCCGCCTCCCTATCTTCTACAACTACACTATCAAACCTCAATACATGTGACATTTCTACATTTCTACGACCGACTCCTTCGACTTGCCCAGAAACAACCCATCCAAGCTTCGTGCGCACAGCAACCGGACCATTCATTTCTCCTCTGATTATGTCGTCATCTACTAGTAACCAAAAATTGTCACTTCCTATCAGCAGCTCACATGGTTGATCCGGATTCAATTCATCTCCCTCTGTGTAATCCGCAAGTTGTAGTCCTTTCAAGTGTTCATATCTTTCAACGGCTATTCCCATGATTTGATTTGTTACTGGCGAGCAAATATGTGGCACCACATAGGCGTTGATGTAAATTTCCATGTCATCAACCGACCTCAAGGCAATCTGCACGATTTCTGCTTCTTTGACGCGCGGCCTCTCATCCCCAAATACTTTAATTAACAATCGATCTTTTCCAATGACTTTCAAATTTAAGGATTCTTTTACACGTTGGCTCACGTACGTTTTCTGGCTTCCTGAGTCAAATAATACTCGAATGTTTTCAGATTTCCTTTCTTCTCCTGGACAGCTGACTTTTGCACGCGCGGTTTGTAACAAGATTGAATTCTGACTGGACACATGCAGATTGGTTGTCGTCTGCGTCTCCGCCTGTACTTTCGATGCGGTCTGGTTCTGTCTCTTCGGCTGTGATGCTACTTCTTTCTTGTCGCTTTGCTTGGAATATGAATCGCAAATGGTTGTGTGGTGTCTTCCTTTGCATTTGTAACAATAAATCTGCGATCGACAGTCGCGGGCTAAATGTCCGCTTCTCAAACAAATGTAACATTTTCCTTTTCTGCGTAAAATCTCTCGACGGGCGTTATGGTCCGTTACAATTTCACAGTTACGTGAATAATGTTCGTTTGCACAAAATGCACAAGTTATTCTGAAGCTTCTTGAGTTTCCAGCTGTATCAGAATATAGCGCGGCCGTTGTTGCGTGACTTTGTCTCGCGAAGGACCTCGTAGGGGGCGTGTTTATGGCGGCCGTGTTATGATTTTCTTCTTTATTTTCCAATGCAAAACGGCACTTTTCTCTAACTTGCAATTCCTCGCGAAAAATGTTCAACAGGGATCGTAAATCCCAGCTATCTGGTAATTTCCTCGTGATCAATATACGTAGTTCTTCGGGTAACTTCTTCAAAATTTCAGGAGTCAAGATCGCTTCATATGTCTCCGTTTGTACGCCAATAGCTTCCAGACTTCTTACATTTGTTTCTAGTTTATCGAAGAGTTCTCTCAGTCCGTTGATATCCGTTATATTCTGAACAGGCTTGATTTCTTTAAATTTGTTCATATGTCCTGACACAATAACTTGGCGATCTCCAAATCTCTCCTCTAATTGTCTTACGGCTCTTTCGTAATTTTCATTCGTTGCTTGAAATCCGTCGATAGCTCTCGCAGCATTTCCATATAAGTACGATTTCAAGTAATTTAATTTCTGAACGTTTTCTAGATCCGTGTTGTTATCTATAGCTGAAGCAAATGCGTCCCAGAATGCTTTCCATTCCGTTGGGTTACCTCCAAATTTCTTTAATTGCAAAAATGGCAATTTTATGGTTGTTTGTTTGTGCGTTTCTGGCAATTGGCGCGTCTCCGTTCTGATTTGCTTTGTTTTCGATTCTATCCGCGTTATCAGTATGCGATGTTGTACCGCAAAGTCGTTGCTTTCGATTATATCTTTTTCGATATCTTTCTCCTCTAAATATTCTAATATCTCAACGTCTAAATTCTTTAATTCTGTTAATTGTTCCTTTAATATTTGGCCATTCGATATAACTTCGTCTCTCAAGTTCGTCTCATATTGAGAAAGTAAGTCTTCCGATTTCGTTGCGATCTTGCGTATGCTCTCTCTCAGTCCATTTCTTATATTCAGCTTTCGTTTCAACGTAGTCGACATCTCGAAGTTCTCTCTTCAAATTCGTTCCCGGGTTAAAGGCACCATGTTGTGTATTGTAGCTCACTGAAACTTTCCAGAACTCTAACTTTTAATCGTGCTTCAGCGAAATCAACGAAAGAGCGTCCATAAAACGCGCATATAAAACCGTCAGCTATATTTACATATGTACATCGAAAACCTCTGCACCTGCATTCGAATAGTTCAACGATGTAACGAGTCTCAGTTCTATTACTAATGTTTTCTCTCTGTCTCTAACGATTCTAACGATTCTAACGATCTCAACTCGATTCGGTATCCGTCCACTCTCAATCTCTCGAAGTCTCAACTAATTAATGTGTGTCTCTCAAAGATCGTCACGTGACTTAATAACTACGTCATTTTCACAACACCCCTACCAGTTGATTTTCCTTGGCCGTGTAACTAACCATGAGTGTCAAAAACATATTTCCCATTTAACAACTCGCTTACTAAGCTATTAACTTAGTGGTATGAAGGTTAAAAAGAATTGTGGTGCAATCCGTGTAAGTTTCTGTCAAGCCATTCAAGTATCAATCTCCTCAAAGAGTTGGAGCATGCGATGTTCTATGACAACCTTGAACATGATTCTTTGAAAGATTCACTTTTGTAAGGGCCATTTCAGCTAGAAAATTGCCTCAAAAAATATTCGATCATTAATGGAAAATCTCTAGTTAAGATGAATCCATCATCATAGCTTTTGCTGCATTTAACCATCTGTTTTTATAAATCAGTACTAATTTTTTCGAACATTTTAAAGTGTGCTAGTTAGTTTTGTTAGTCAACCTGTTTTCCGTTTGTTGCATCGATCATTACTGTGGAACCATAAATTGGCAAATCATTGACAAAATTGTAAAAGGGGGGACAAGATTCCCATGTTCAGAAAAGGACGTCAGGCCATCATGGGCCCCTTTGCGACGAGTTTGTCCCGGGCCCTTAATTTTTGCCACGCCGCCACTGCAGTGAAGGCACAGACTGTGAAGGCACGGCACACAGCAACTTTACAAAAATCCTACTTTCTTACAAGGAAAGAGAAAACGGCATTTGAGGAACTATAACAGGTAAAGTTTCACAGTTAAATAGCACTCACATACGTTCGTTTCACTGCCTCCTAGGCTTTCACGACGGCCTCACGGCTCTTCCAGGAGATATCCCTGAAGCTTCCATTCGCAACTGAACTCGTTTTATCATCTGCGCATACGAGCTTGTGCCCTTTCAGCAAACACCGCGCATGCAAACACTATTGCGCAACGGATATCTCATTGGTTGACAAAAATTGAGCCATTGAAAAAGCAAGCCCTGAAACAATAGTGCACTCTATGTCGTGAGTACAGGACCGAAGACGTTTTAATGATTTGCATGCTGCTGCGCAGCGCAAATCAAAAAGAAACCATATTACTACCAACTGGGGCGGAGGTAGTAGAGTACCATCGCCCTGAATAGGCACCTTTCAGATAAATTACCTATTATGAGCCATATGATAGGGACTCAAAGCAATAATTTGATATCAGAAGATTCTTCAGTTCATAGTGTTTTCTGTTTCACTTCATCAACTTAACCTTCCCACTTTTTGAAGTACAGTCAGAGCTTGAAGGAGCAACGGTAGAAATCGGCCTAAATGAATTATATCGCCCTGAACCGGTACCCCTCATTTTACCGCAATCAGCCATCCCGAAAGAAAATTGTACTATACTGTCAAAACAGCTATTTTCTAGGGTCGCATCCCCTATGTAATTAATATTCATTGCATTTTGATCGGATGCAAAATTAAAGCTTTTCGTTCCTCCCCAGTTTAAAGCTCTCATACATACTATTGTCATTACGTTATTCCAAAAATGTTCCTCTTCCAACTCCACGAAAGGTCACAAAGTCAGAAATGTGTTCCTGAAATCAAAATATTATTTACCACCAGTTTTTATTCATAAAGTCGTCCAGCGGAAAGGGTGGAGGTCACTATTCAGAATACGAGACCATTTTAACAAACTATGCCGGTTCAAAGCGATTTTTAGCCAATCCACTCGCTTTGGAATAGAAACCCCCTCACCAAAAATGGAAATCGACAACTTGAAGGACTTTTCAAATATTTCATTCAAAGGGGCAGAACAAACTATTGAAACAAGTTATTTGACCTTTGCCAGTATTTTATCAATGAAAATGAATCAAAACAAAAACGCAGCTTGGATAAATAAATGGAGAAATGAACGAATGCTTAGGATCGCTTTTCAGGTACGTTGAAAACTTCTTCGTAGCATGTAAATAAAGCCAAGGAAAACAAGCAACAATAGTCAGAGAGCAAGAATGTGGCGTCAGCAAACCATTTTCGCACTTTATTTTCATTTACTAGTTCCAGACCGTTCCATTTTTAAAAGTTTGTAAACAAGCCCAAATCTCGGAGAACGCGCTAGGGTGCCGATTCAGGGCGATGGTACTCTACCTGCTGCAAATTGGATGTAACGCAGTTTCGTTGGTTAGGAGTGAGCTCAATTTTTTGCCACTAAGATTTTCACTTATATTCAGAAAATTTAAAATATTTGCTAGGTTGTACTATACATTCTAATTATAACTACGGGGACTAATACCAAGAGGAGCGTAAAGAAGCGACCACCATATGGTTACATGAAACAAAACGAGGACGATAGAAGAAACTTTACGCAAAGAAACAACGATTGCGACGAATAACTGCCACTGAGATCATAGATCAATGAAGGGAATGTCATTCGACAACTCTTGGCGAATACTATCAGGTGCTCTACAGTTTTGTTCATTATCGAGTAATTGTTGGGGAGACGAGATATGCTCTGTCCGAGGAAACTTATGCGTCCCCCCGTGCAGTAGGTTATAGCTCATGCGCAGTAGCGTTTTAGGGTTGAAGCTCTGACGGGCGCATGAGCTTTGACCCACTGCACGGGGGGACATATCAGTTTCCTCAGTCAAGCGTATCTTGTCTCCCCAACAAGTAAAGTACAGATCACATAAGCTCATGACACGTGTAATTAATAAAACTGTTTTACACCATCTTTTATGTCCAAATTTAGTTCCTTTAATCACTTAAAATGATGATAGGAAATTCTAAAATATTTCCATTGGTATTTAGAGCTTTGAATGAAATAATAAAGTGTTGGTGCATGAACACAATGAATAAATGAAATAAATGTTTGACTTGCACGAATATCGTATTGCAGATTTACTCAATGATTCTTTATTGCACGAGCGAAGCGAGGGCTTACTATTAGGAAGCAGCCGAGTTTCGTTCCTGGTCCACGCATATTCTATTGTTATGCATTGTTATTTTCCGCTGGTCAATAGGTCTGCATCAATAATTTGCATAATGTAACAAAAGAAATCACATTGTTCTCACATCATTTCAGTGAACTGTTTATTGTGTTTTTAGTTGTTCCTTGTTTGAAAGGAAATGAAATACAGCCATCAGCGGCATTTTAGGTATTTTGTTGACATACAATTGCTTTCAACTTCAAATAGGTCGTCCTTTTATGATGTAATCAACTGCAGTATAGAATTAAACTTGGTTTGTTGTTTGATTTTAATCAGTGTCCGGAAACGAACTGAAATAAAAGGTTGTTTACGTGGGTTCTTGAGTTAGGCCTAATGAAATGGTCAGCAAGGGTCTGTCACGCATTCAAAATAGCGTGCACAAGCTTTTTGAAACTGGAAGGATTTAGGATTTTTACGCACTTTTTGCGGATTTTCCTTGAAGAGAAAGGCATCTTCGTCAACAAAATACGAAATTTTCTCTGGCAAGACACCATTTGGTTGCGAGCACCCAAGGGCTTCGAGGGGCACATCGCTAACTTTAACCCTTTCACCCCCGGAAGGGCCATATGGCCCAGCAGTATTCATTGAGAACTGCGAATTTTTCAGGGGAGAAAGCTTTTAGAATTTGAGTGATGTAAGAGGTTATGCACATTGCATTTATCTATTGCTTACTCAATCACTGATGATGATACTCCCTGGAAAATGACGATCTACATTAGGTTTCCTGTTAAGCTTAATTCTAGCCGGGCGTGAAAGGGTTAAACAGGTTCCTCGAAATCATGTGGAGTCGATAATTGGGCAAAGTTAAAGATTTCACGGAGTATGACAGAAGTTACTGTAAGTCACAAGAAGGGGGGGGGGCAACAAGCCGATACATGGATGCTTTTATTAGAAACTATGGATTTGACATTTTGCCGAGTAATATGATACATGAGCAAGTGAGACTAAAGTAACAACTTTGTACAACTTTGTTTTCTAAAGTAAAACATGCCAGAGTTTCTTAATTTTTTGGCGATATGACAGTCTGAGTTTCTTATGAGCGGTTTCTTATAAAAAGTCCCAAAATTGTGTAATCTCAGTCCACTATTTTAAAACATGATTCTTGTTTCTCCCCAATAAAGGATTTCTCGTCAGGAAGAAAAACCACGTCAGTTTCTGCATACACTTTTTTTATAAGAAACTTGGATCAGGCCATAGTACTAAAAGTTTCTTAATTTAACTTGAAATTTTGTCCATTTTAGTACTAAAAGTTTCTTAATTGGTTTCTTATTTTTTGAATGCATGAATTGTCAATGTGGTCGCTAACACTGCTGCAGATATGTTTCTTGATATTCAAAACATCATATATAGGAATAAACAGTGTTCTGTTATGTTGAAAATACAAATGGTTTGATAATATTGCCCAATGATAAAGGTTCAACGATCTATGTGCTATAAAATTCATGCTTTTAACTTTGAAGAGTTTCTTAGTACTTCTCAGACATAGTACTAGAGTTTCTTAAAATTTTGGCCATCTTAGTACTAGTTTCTTACAAACCAGTTTCTTATAAAAAAACGTGTTTCTCATTTTTGGTCAATTTTCCGAACCAGTGAAGCACGTCTCTTAAGAACGGGGCACGTGCACTTACTAACGATTTGTTACTTCTAGTACTACAGTGTAAAGCAATTACTGGGGAATACTAACCATTGCTAGCGACTAGCGTAATTTCATTAAATCAAATTGTAAGAGTGATGCTACTGATGTGATGAAGAGTGAAGAAATGCCCTAGGATGAAGATCTTACTGCATTCAGCTGCTTTCCACTAACCACGTTTTCCCTCATATCTGCTCTATTCACAACAACGTGACGGCAAGGCAGTTCATGCAACGCGTATCCAAAAACCTGGTTTTAATAGGGTTTAACATTGTATTTTGCAGTAAATCTACAGCATAAATGACAAGGCCACTCACCGTCCCTGCCTTCCAGCAATTTTCCTGTGATGACTTCATAAGCTCCAAACCTCACAGTCGTGTAGGTCATCTGCAAAGTAATGTCATGGGTGAAAAGAAAGTAATTCACTATGAGTAATATTTGGGTTGAAAATAACCTTCTAAATTAACTAATCACCTTGTGAAGGCTGTTACAGAGGAACGTGGTAGTGCCCGAGCACACATTCATATGCCACAGTGAGTCCAATTAAGAAAAAACAGCAAAGCGCAAGCATTTCTGAATTACTCATTTCTTTACTCTAAAAAGTTAAATATATCGCTAATTCATAAATCCAAATGCAAAGTTTTTACACGTTCTTCAAAAAGTTGTGCAGCACAGAATCTTGTTAATTTCAGATAGATTTACGATATCTGACAGAAAGGAAGTAGTCGGAAAAGCACTTGCTTATTTATCTCAGAGAAAGGAATATGATAAAAAGATATCATGTTCACTTGAGAAATCCTTTCAAAATATTCATCTATCGACAAGTCCCAATAATCACAAAGACATATTTGTTAAATAACAATTAGTAGAAATGTTCTGAAAAATCTCAATAACTCTTTAAGATTTGTAACAATGCAAGAATGAAATAATGTAAGCATGGCTTAAGAATGTAATAATCGTTACAAAAACTACCTGTCTTAAGATTGACGCGCTGACACCATTATATAGACCCATAAATCCTTCATTTCTGTAAACCTTCACTCCCATGGACAGCAATCCTTCAGTTGCCTTTTGTTGCGTTTGAAGATGCACCTGTGGACAGGATTATGATACATATATATATATAAAATGCTATAGGTGAGCGAGAAGTTTTGAATATCCATGGGACTAAAGAATGCCTGACGGGTTTGACAAACTTAAATTCTCGTTAAATTCTCATATTTCGGCAATTTTTTAAGATTTCAAACTAATGTATAGTTGGGTTGCGTTTTTTCTGAATCACACTGTATTCATGCATAGGACTTAAACCATCAAAACATCCTTTATCATTGGGAATGCATAGCTTTTGAAGCTCAAGTTCACCCTATCTCCTAAAGAGTCTCCTTAGACCCCGTTTACACAGTAACGGAACGCTTTGGATCCGTTACAAAACTTTTACGAAGCGGCCTTCCATTTACGCATTCCAAGTGGATCCGTCACAATTTTGATACCGTTAGCCGTACCGTTTTTGATACGGCTTGGAAGCGAAGCGCCAGTGATCCGGTGTAGTATGCAACAGTGTCCCCTATGCGAAAGTGTACCAACCTGAACCGCAATGCGTTTGGTGACTCTGTTTTTTGTGACCTCAACGCTATTGCATTCCATGACTGTGGAGACAAAATAACATGGCACTGAAACGCAAATGCGTTTTTCGTGACCATGGAGTAAGAGAGCTTCGCTTTGGGTGGGGGGGGAGAGGGGGTTCGATCCTCAGACCTGAGGATACGCTGGTCTCCAGTACAAAATAGAGGGGATGGTTTGAAGGGATGATCTTTAATAATCAGGGGGGAGGAGTTGGCACTGGAATAGGGATGGTGATGTAGTAATCCTTTTCAAAATTATCAAAGGGGCTGAGACTTTTTGTGGATAGTGCAGGGGGGAGTAAGAAAATAAAAGTCACTGATAATGTGATAATAGAAAATAAAAATCAAATCATAAAATTGAAAGAAAGAGTAGTACCTTCCTCATGAATACCAACTAGTCCCAATCCACCCAGCTGCGCTCATTGAGGTTAAAAATAAAGTGGCACATTTGCAAATCCCCGTAACCGAGGAAAAGTAAACACAATCCTTGTCTTAGCCGCTCGTTCAGTCTCAGTGCTAACTATATTTTGTCGTTATGGGGAGGTTAGTTGTTTATGCTGTATGCATACTTTCAAATATAAACCATAAATATATATGGATACAGAGTTTATAGATGCAATTCTTAAGCCAATTCCTGCACCAATGTTTTACATTTCGGAGCAATTAAATCGGAATGTTTCTTTGGTGCAGGTGCCCCAGCAGGCCAGCGTCCTAGTCCACCATTGCATCTGTCGTTGTTTAGTTCTTAGTTCATTGGTTATTGATGTTATCATTACCTGTTGAATGTTGGCCAAACCAGTGTGTCTCTCAGACGTGGGTCGTATGTAAGAGCTACAAAAAGCATTATTGTTCAAGGACTACCAAGAACACCAATGTTTTAGTATCTTAGTTAATTGGTTGTAGGTTATTGACTAAACCATTTTTGCTGAGTTTAGGCCCAGCCAGTATGCCTCTCTGGTTCTAGTGTTTCATGAGCGTTACATAAGCTTTATCGTCTTAATATTATCAAGAACGGCATCACTTTTGATTATGTATGTGCCTGTATGGTAAACGTATGCTACCGATTTGTACAACAACGTTGTTGTATGGTCTTGCAACCAGTATCTCCTGTGTTTCGTGGTTGTTGTTGGTTCTCGTATTTAATTTGTGTAAACGCTGTGTAAACGCTTTTGCCGCCACAAATTTGATACGCTGGGATCGAGGTAGATCGAGGGCATTCTAAGGGTGTCAACGAGGCTACGGGAAGGCGCAAAAATTAGAAAATTACCATCTAAACATTATCAATCTGGAGGCTTGACATTGCAAGCTTGTTACGAATCGCTTATTTAATGGTAATTGTATCATTTCTTGTTGTTATCAATACTTCTGAACTTCAGTCCGTGGCAGGCAATGATGTCGAAGGGAATTGAGAGGATTTGCGAGTTTCTCCAACAACAGCTTCGTGGGCTTCACCTTTCTGAATATAAACAATGGCTAAAAAGCTGTATTGTGCCCTTTGCTTCCATTTGTGATATTGCCATAGAAATAAAACAAGCGAGGTTTGTTGCTAACAATTGACCACACTAGACAGTGCCGAGCTACCGTTACGAGTTTAATCCATCACTGCGTAAACGGGAATGAAACGTTACAAAATTGTGACGGATCGAAATCGTTCCGTCATTGTGAAACGGGGTCTTTCAGGTACTTATAAGGAAAATATACACAGCGGCCGCACTAACGAGGCACAATTATTTTTGGACACCCTGAAGAGAACAAAGTTTTGATATGGCAATTTCTATTAATTCTAGTTAGATGCTAGACATTTCACCTCACAGTATATTCAAGACAAAATCCCAGTTATCATAACAACGACACCAACAACAACAATTTCATGATTTTTGCTGAAACTGGGACTTATGAACTTTCACGCAAAACGTGAGATGGCCAGGCACAGATTTATCTGTGCTCTCGGAAACCAGGCTAAGGAGTAGCCATTGCAACGTTCGATGTTTCGAAATTCTCATTGCTGCGGTGAAGCTTGTGGAAGCTAATTGGTCTTCAAAATGAGAAGCTCCTTGTTCTAAGTGAAAGGTTTGCTGACTCTTGGATGGAGGAAACCATTACCTGGATACTTGTGGCTTTTTCTCATGGCTGGTATCATAGAAAACCTTAATTCTAAGGCACTTTAGCATCTGACTGCCAACTTCGGCCCATCCGTCATTGCTTCAAGCACTCAGCTTTTTACAGTGTTGCTATGGTTTCCATGTTTGGAATTGACGTCGAGGGAATCAGTTTGGTCCTAATTTTCAATGTGAAAGTTCACGAGTTGTAGTTTGGGCGTCCATCAGTCTATCAATAGAATAGCCATCTATACGAACATGTAATCAGCCATGTAATAATGTGTCAATCATAAGAAGAAGTTAGCTGTCAAGGAATGGAGTCATGGGCTAATGACATCTCATGTTCATATTAAAGGCAAAACCAGAGACGCCTGAACCCGCCTTAACGCCTTCCTGCAACATCGTAGTTCGGGGAAATCTCCGGATGAGCAACAAAAACTAGGCTGGCAGCTTTCCTCAGCACCTTGCCGATAAGCAAGATTTCTGCTCAATCTAACTAAGCTGCGAAAAACTGAATGCAGCAAGTTCCGAGGGAAAGTAAAAAGTTCACACTTTGCCACCTAATTTGAGTAGCATGACAAAAGGAGCAAAATAGCAGCAGTTCTATCACAAAGAAAGCAGTCAACATTGATTTCTATTGTCGTACTGTGTTTCTGATGACAAGAGATGCAATTTTCTGAACAGATGGATCAATTTTGAATGCGTTTATGAGGAAGGAGAATGCACTATTGCAAAATATAGCAGATCTATCAAAAAGAAGTAAAAACTTACTTGTTAGTTATGGAAGAGACGTTTGCTCCACTACTTGAAACAACGACACAATAAAACTCCCATTTCACATTCCAGTTAGCAGAATTTTTCAAGCTGACAACAATTTGACACAAATGTTGCTCAAACCTAAATTCGATTCAGTTATAAGTCAACGTTTTCTCTTGGTGGGATAAGAATTGCTGCCTGCTTGGAAAATTCATCTAGGAAACTGGCCTTACTTTGAATATCCTCATGAGTAGAAATCTCGCTTTTTCAAGGTAATGAACAAATAGCCACCTAATTTGTGTGCTGTCATCTAGGCAGTCCCCTTCTTATCACCATGAAGCAAGAAAGTGCACAAACTTTTCTGTTTTCGCCTTCAATATGAACATTGTTAGAGTTCATAACTCAATTTTCAGAATATTATTTCTTCCTATGATATGACAGACAGTTAGTTGGAACGTCTAGCCTGTAACTTATAGGCGTCCAAAAAACACTCCCATGAAAACATTACCAAAAATCATTGCCGGATTTTCGAGGGACGTTTTTGCTTCAAGTCAACGTCAAGGAAGATCTATAATGTGACCTAGAAACAATGAATCTGTGCTGCCTAGAAACATATAAATCTGTGCAGAATCACCATTGTTGTCATTGTGATCATCTCTTACTAACCTGTAGGTGGCTACGAAGATGGCTCGGTACGATATTGGGGGCCAATGGTTTTGAGTGATCATTTGGATTTTTCATGCGAAGTCATACCACTTGCGCCAAAAAGAAGTATCCATCTTTGATAGGCAACAATAAATTATACACTGGACTCATTTTAAACATTTATGACTTAACCTTTAGCAGAAACCTTAAATTAGATTCCATGATATTTCGCAAATTTATTGGTATTCTTTTTTATAGAACTATAAGCGAGCTCCTTAAACATTTTCGATCTTTTTTACATTCAGATAAAAATTTACGATGTGAGTTACGTTCTACTTTACTTTCTAATTATGACCATACGACACTACAGGGACGATTCCAAGAGAAGCGAGATTACACAACTACCCCATGGTTACATGAGACAAAACGAGGACAATGCAAGAAAAAACTTTACGCAAAGAATCGACGAGGGAACCAAAACATAGACGAACAACATACAAGTAAATAAGACATTAAACTTTGAGTGAAGGTAGCTTGTTACCAAGTAATAGACCTTTTAGCTATTCTGAAAGCGAATGTGGATCGAACGATATTTCATTACAATTTGTAGAATTTTCGAATGCGCACAATTGCGATCGAAGCTCTAACGCCACTCTATCGAACCTCACGTATAAAATTGTATAAAAATATCGCTCGATCCAGGCTCTTTTGTAGAATAGCTAAAAGGTCTATTCCAGATATAAACAAGTCTGAGAATTTGAACCCAAAGATTGTTGCTTCTTCGAAGCTAAAGATTGTCGGTTGGAAAGAAAATTCTTTACTTGGTTGCAAGATACCTCAAACTTTTACGCAAAGAGTAATTAGGAACACTGAATACATAGAGGATTGGGTTATGGGGGTATTCGTAGGGAATTTGATAGATTAATCAAAGGGTTCTGTTTCCAAAATATACTTAATTGCTGAGTTCAGGATTAAAGCATTTGCTTCCAAAGGCTGCCTTTATCTCCGTAGAAAAGAAGCTGCAAAATATTAGAGCCCAGAGATTCGGAATATCTATAAGTTTGGAGCACATCGTTAGCACCCACCAGCGAGAAGACCGCGCCTATCTCAGTGAAAGAACTGCAGAGCAGCTAAAAGTGTTCTGTGTCCTCTATGCCATCATTTATTTGGCACATTGAGTTTGCTGAGCCCAACCCTCAGCTGGAGTTAAAGGAGCTGGATAAGAAACTGTCGGGGAAATTGTTGATTTGACTATTTTCTGCAGAGCTAATTCATTGCGACTGCTCAACAAAAATTCAAAATAAATTTCTCATCTTGGAGATTAGCGTTTGCACTTTCTTCTGACACAAATAAAACCTCCATATGAGTTGGGATGGGTGCGATATAAATGGATTTCCAACAAGTATTTTCGTTGATCTTTCACCCAAAGATCAGCCAGTATCTCGATAAGGACCTTTCCTTTTGAATTTAGCCAATTACAAAGGAATTTCTCCTTTCAAAATGCGATATTTGATGCACAAAACGATGATTTGTTTACGCATTTCTTATCCAGCTCCTTTAAGTACGCAATCCCTTTAGGATTTTGAATACCATATACGGAGTTATATATCTAGCTATCTATCTGATACGCCTTTCGTTTAATTCAACATAGCGCGGCTAACTACGGACTGCCATAACGGCCTATTATTTGCTAAATATTCATCAGTTGCTACAAAGATCTTTCCATCTTCTTTTGCAACCATCACCCTTGCTGTCTCAAGATCTTTTTCAATCATCTTTATCCACGTTAACTTTTGTCCACCCCTTAGTTTCTTTACATGTCTCTGAGCTTCTCTTAATGCAGCTTCCGCAGGTGTATTGTCTGGCAGTCTTAAGAGATGTCCATGCCAACTTAGTCTTCTTTCCTTTATTGTTCTGCTCCATTCATCAATTTTCATTCTTTCGTATAATTATTTGTTTGATATCTTGTTGGGCCACTTAATATTTAGGACCTTGCGGAGGAGATTTCTCTGGAAGACATTTATTGTGTTTTCAATTTAGCAGGAGGTTTAATCTGTGAAAATAAATTCCTTTTAAAAATGCTAACTGAAATGGATGCCCTCACTACAGGATCAAGTTTATTCCACTGAAACAAGCAGTTTGAATAAAATCTAGTTCTGAATTTTTCCGTTCTTGCCCTTATTTGCCCAACCTGCTGGCTGCTCTCGAAAAATATAGTTTGTTCCATGCAGCGGTGGTATGGGATCTCGCGTGTAGTCAGGCCTTAAGTTACTGATGAATTTATAGAAAAGAATTAGACGTCTACTCCATCTTTTTGAACTTAAGGATTCCCATCCAAGCTCGTTGTACAGCCTCTCCCGACATGTTCCTCTCCAGGTTCCTGTCACTGCTGGCACAGCAGAACATTGCACTGATTCAAGTTTCCCATGAGGTAACTCTTAGATCCATCGTCTCCTTCAGGCACACGATAAATTACATCACCATAATCTAAATGGGGTCTTACGTATAGTTTGTGTAAATCGCTTAAGGTATTTCTTGGAAGATATTTGGATAGAAACTTTAGGATTCCAATCCCTTTTCTTGACTTGGTTATTGCCGCGTACGAAAGCTTAGAGTTTGTATTATGCCTAAATGTTTGTGTTCGTGCACTTTCATTACAGGTAACTCATTAAAAAGGATGACGGTATGGCCAATTTTCACATTTTTCCTTGAAAAGATCAACTCAAGAGCTTGCTTTCTAGGGTCTGGGTTGAAGGACATCCTGCAATTTTGTGCCCATAGTCTACTGAGATCTAGGTCATGGTTCATATCAATTGCAGCTGCTCTTGAATTCTTAACAATAGCGAAGAAAGATGTGTTCATGATTGGTTTCGATCGTATTTGAATAACAGAAAGCAGTTTTGCAAAGTAAATGGCGTCTCTTCTGACATCAAAGATATTGATATCAGAGTGCCACAAGGGTCTTGTTTGGGACCACTTCTTTTTCTGCTTTACACAAATGATCTTCCCTTTGCACTAAAGAAGGCAGAGACAAACATGAATGCTGATGATACAATGATTTCATATTCCTCCAAAACTTTGGATGAATTGCACATGGTGTTAAACGCTCAACCTGTCGATATCGAGAAATGGCTTCAAGGTAACAAGCTATCCTTGAACGTCGTCAACACACAGGCTATGAAAGTTGGCTATAAGCAAAATGTAAATAAAATGGCAGTGCAGCCTACTTTGTTGCCTGTGTTTCACGTAGGTGGTACTGATATTGACTTAGTGAACAAGTGAAATACCTTGGTCTCCATATACACAATAGTCTAACGTGGAAGTGCCAAATTGAGAATATAAAAGGGAAAGTTTCTCGCGCAATAGGCCTTTTAAAATATTGCAAAACTTTGTATCAATGAAAACCTTGAAGGATATTTATCGTAGTATTGTAGAACCACATCTAAACTATTGCTGCTCCGTTTGGGGCTGAAGTGGTATTACGAGAATAGAGATTCTACAAAAGCTACAAAACAGGGCTGCTCGAATCTTTACGGGTAGTTCTTATGACGCACCTTCTGAGCCATTACGCAAAGAACTTGGCTGGTTGTCCGCCAAAATGATTGTGAAAGAGACATCTACAATGATGTATAAATCTCTAAACAATCTTGCACCACAATACCTTAGTGACCTTTTCGTTAGATATACTATCAGATTTCCACACACGAGGGCTAAGAAACACTAAAAATGATCTTGCAGTATCTTTAATGCGAACAGTAAGTGGCCAAAAGAAAGAGGCCCTCTCGGTATACTCTTTTAAATCAAGGTTGAGACAGTTTGGGTACGAAAATCTTTAATTTTTTGATAGCTTATTGTCGTCAGATGTATATATTTTCATCTAATTTATTTTTAAACAGTTTATTAGGTACTTTAATTCTAACAGGGCCAAATTGTAAAACAATATACTTATTGAATTTGTACCCTGTATAAATATGTTTAAAATATGAAATATGTGTCATCTGCAAATAGTTTTACACTACACCTCAACCTTTGTGACAAATCATTGATATATATCAAGAAAAAGAGGGGGCCCAAGATTGAGCCTTGTGGAACACCAGCGGAGATATTTTCCCAACCCGAAGACTGGCCATTCAAAACAGTCTTTTGTTTTCTATTTGACAAGAAACTTCGAAGAAGCAACAATAGGTTTCCCGATATACCGCACCTCCGTAGCTTGCAGATAAGCCCGTCATGCCACACTCTGTCAAACACTTTAGAGATATCAAGATAAACAGAACGAACTTCTAGGGTGGGGTTACAGTCAAATGCTTCGAAGACAGAATGAGTTATGAATAGTAGTTGATTTATCGTCGAGTCACCTGGCCGAAACCCCGATTGGCTGGGGTTTAATAACATTTCTTTGATCAAGCATGAGTACAAGGAGTCATATATAAGCTTCATCAAAATTTTGCTGAAGATTGGAAGGAGAGAAATAGGTCCGTAATTTTCCTTCAAATTCTTTTCCTTCAAATTCTTCAAATTTTCGACTTTGAAACATTAAAAACGATAATCAAGCTCTGATCACACCCAGATCACCATGAACAGTTTTAGAAGACAGTGAAGACTTCAGCAAACCTTATTGACGTTTTGATGGTATTCAGTATTTGCAAAAACAAAAACTTTACAAAGAACTCTAGAAACAGGAAAAAGTGAAAAACTACATAATTTAATACAGGCTTTTTTGTCATAAACTACGAGTCATTCATCTTTAAAACTTGTCCAGAGCACCAGTCATCGAGACCTGTCAAAAAAGTGGATAGTCTATTTGGCACACCCAGTTTTTGAAAGAAAACTCCATTTGCCAACAATTGTATGCTGTATGATATACCATATACCGTAAAAGCTCTACTAAGCCCCTGGGGGGTATTCAATTTTGGACACCCTAGAAGGGGGCTTAAAAGAAAGGGGGGCTTACTGTATTACAAAATCAAATGATAACAATATATATGATAGCTTTTTAGTTCTTTTACACCACATTTTGCGGATTCAACATACAATTACCGGTCAGCTACACATTCAACACCTTTGCACCCTGAAACCATATCAAACCCAACATGAAAAATTGTTTTGCTAAATAAATGGAAAAGATTTTGTAACTCTTGGAATGTGATATAATTGGGGGGGGTTTAATAAAGAAGGGGGCTTATTTGAAAATGTTGCTAAGATGGGAGGGGCTTATTGGAAAGGGTCTTCTCTTGGTATATTTTCATTGTTTCTTTCTCACATCTTTCAGAACTGTGCGCCACAGATTGAGTTGTTTCCAAGGTAAGTGTTAAGCATCTAGCCCACGGCGCTCATGGTTTCTTCCCTTGTCTTTTTATCTCTTTTCAAACTTTTCATCCATATGCTTCGCTTTTAATTTCTCACTTGAGGCATTACATCCTCAATCGCAGAGAAGGCTACCGAACGGGGCCTCTTTATCATTTGATAGGCTACAATATCCTTACGGAGTCCCTGTCAGTAGTCCTATAGGTTCTAAAATGTAATATGATATTATAATTATGTTATCGACTTAGGCCACTGGCCTGTGCGAAAGTCTCTGCTATGTCACTTGGCCCAGGTCTATCTTCTGTTAACTCAAAAGACAATACAACTGTGCAGCACAGTTTCAATTTCAAATAAAAAAACAGAGATAGACCTGTACGAAGTTTACTTATCAACTTAACATTAGTGATACAAACTCTAGGGGCTTCCAAAAGTGTCACAGGCTACTGTCACGATATAGGACCCGCTGGAAAATGGCGGAAAGGCCACCACAGCAACACCTAACACACGCAAAACGCAATCCAAAGACATCACAACCGACAAACTGCAAACGTAACTCAATACGCAGCCGTATTCACAATTCATCAGCCACAATACCCCTGGACCACATCCCGCATCTGCATGCGCCGGAGGCCACCGAGACAACCCCCAACCCCCCAAGAGGTCCCATATGGCAACACATTGTCAGAGGCTGGTGCTGCCAAAGAAATAAGTCTATGACATATACTGTAAATGTAATCCATGACATACATCATACTTGCGTACTTACAGTTGGATTTTATGGTCGAAATTATCATCATCGTTGGATTTGAGGGCCCAAATCATTGGAAATCATCATCATCATTGATGATGACTTGGACCTAGAAATCTGGACTGCAGAGTATGGCAATTTCCAACAAGACCTTGGGTGTGCAGTACCAAAATATTGACGGTGCAAGTGGGCAATTTTATCTAAAGTCTGGTTTCCATATGATCGTAACAGTCGGCAACGCTTCGGCGACGTGTCCCGGATCAGTCGGCGACATATGGAGACAATCACTGTAATGATCATATGGAAACCATGCTTTAAACTCATTTCAACTCTTTCGATGCGTCCCCGTACCATCCCCGTCTGATCGGCGACGTCGGCGACGTCGTTCAGAAAATGTTCCCATTTAACGCAACCGTCCCCGATGTGTCCCCGAGCCTGTCTCGGCGACGCGTCGCCGACTGTTACGATTATATGGAAACCAGGCTTAAAGTGGGCACTTCAACTGTGCACATGAGGTCTGAGTTTGCATTTGCTGGAAATTCTGGCAAGATTAGATCAACAAATTGACATGAAAAATATAGCAATTCAAAGGCTTTTCTGTCCTGTAGTCCGGCAGGAACAGTTTGGGCCTATGACATTCCAAATTTGATTGCATGCAGCACACAAGGGGCATTCTTAAACTTGTTACAATGAGCCCTGACGAGATCTCAATTATCAAAAGAAGACTCCAACAGAGATAAATACCACAAAGTATAGAGAACTATCGCCCTTATCAGACCTCTTTTCAGAAAACTAAGATTTTCAGCGAGGTCAAAGCAGTTCTGGAAGAGAACTCACCTTGAATAGGCTTCTCAACTCTTGCTACAAACCTCAAATTGAAATCTGTATCATTCGTTTCCTACTTGTCATGCTGGAACCACACAAATACGGACTGGTCTGAAACGCATAAATTAGGCCGTATCGCCCTTATCAAACCACCGCAGAAGAACAATGAATTTAGCACATCAAAATCTTTTCAAGGCCATTGACAGTTCAACAAAGTATTTGTTACTTTCCCAGAAAGCCAGAAAGTTACATGACCAATTCTAATTTGATTGAAAATGATTTCAAAATATTGTTAATTTCATTCCCGCTTTTATCTCTCTAAGCCTTGACCTCAGTCAACTCTAACCACACGATGCATCATTGCACTTGGGCGGCATAATGTCAGTTACAGTGCTCTTCCAAAAGGAGCCTTAGGTCTCAAAATTTGTGTGCAATTCTCAAAATTTCTTTGGATATGAAATGAGAAGAGTTGGAGGAAACATTCATGAAGACTATTCTATGTTAACTGAAAGAGATATCGAGAAACGACACAAAATAGACATGATGTGTGGCCAGGTTGGAAAGTTTGTCAACTGTGCACCGGATGCCAAGAGACTGATAAAATTTTGCGCACCAAAAATGAAATTAATGTGCGCACCAAAATTAAAATAGAAAAAGCAAGAGATGGCCCAATTCCGATATTTTATGATAATGTTTTATGATCTTATCATGTTCAGTGAGCTCTCGTTCAGTTGGACAAATTTTAATTTCTGGCTCATCTCAACTTTAGGTAAAATACCAATTACAACTCAGAGCCCCTCTTGTTCAGACTCATTGTGGCAAGAATCCCCATAATTTATGCGCTCTGAGCACCAATTTTTTTACATTCGCGCACCAAAGTTTTGAAGTGCACCCAGAAGTTCTTCGGCACGCAGTCCGAACTTTCCAACCTGGATGTGTGGAAACATCGAAGGAAATGTGAATTGTACTTACACCTTCCTTGCAGGTAGGTCAACTTCAAAACTTTATTGCAAGACTTCAGAGCAAAACAAAACAGCGAAAATGAAGAAATATCAAAGAGATGACATCAGCAAACAACTTTTGCGTACTTTTTGGATTAGCTAGGCCCAAGCTCCCTTTTAATTTTAGCATTATATTCAAGGTTGTTGCACAACACGGAATCGATGGTGGTCTGATAGGGGCGATATTGCTGTATAAGTCTGCAAAGACATCGGAAATTCTAAACTTTCCATCATAGCATGAAGCTCTTCAGTTGTCAACATGGTACAGTAAAAGTTTCAAGCAATAGAGCCACACCTAATTTTTAGTGTGCCACACCCTTTCTCTGGTGTGCTACAATCTACAATCTACAATGCTAATCTCCTAAGAGGCTAAGCCCATGACGGAGATACACGATACTCACACTACAACACACCTACTTTACCTGACTACATATAACTACACACGATATTGGTTAATGGATTAGTAGTTTGAGCGCAAGGGCACTTAGTCAACGTGTTTTACTTTGGCTGCATGGTAACGCATACTACAGTTTAGTGATAAGACAGGTATGACAGACTAACATTTACAGTGCAGCGATATTTCAGAAAAAAATCTTGGGTGGGTGTGGACTTGTTGCCATACTCTGCGTCTGCAGTCTGGCAAGAAATCCAGTTGCACCCAAAATGCTGTATATGTTCAAAATGGAATACTGCTGAAGCCCAATACCCACTTTCAATAGATCGAGAGGATGCGTAAACAAAACTGCTCCTGCGCCAGCAAACCCACCAAGGTACCATCTCTGTTTCTTCGGCTTCAAAGCCTGTTTATCTGCCATTTTAGGTAGTACTTTAGCACGACTCTGGTTGATTATGATCAAATTACATATAATCTTGCGGTCTCCTTGCCACGTATACTGGTCGTATGCTGTCAACACATACTTGTTTTCTTTTCGAGGTGATGTTGCCGCCGTGTTTCTTCTGTGTTCTGACTTTTGACTCCTTTTTAATGGACGCTTTGGTCCAGCCTCGTTATCATTTCATTCTTCATCAAACTTGTTGTTGTTGCTGTTGTTGCAGTTGATGTTGATTGGCAAAATAAACCAGGAAGAAATGAGCAGAAGTGCTGAAAAAGACAGCCAAATACCGTTGTAAGCTTTCACGAAATCATTGGTAAGTGTTTTCCTCTTAATGATGCATTTCAGTGCCGGGCACTTACTGAAACCTTCAGTGAAGGTGTTGTGTGTGGCGCACTGGTGTAATCCTCTGTCAGACACTTTGCAGTCAGGCGTCAAGCCAGATTGGAAAGTTTGCCTTGCGCGGCCGATTTCTCTGCCACGCACTTTAAATTTCAGCCGCGGTTCCAGCCGCGAAATTTCGTAAAACAACAAAAGGAAACAATAGAGCTATTGTTTAGTGACACAAATACAGCCGCGCAAGCAATTTCGACGTTGGAGAGATCGCCCGCGCATTCTGCAAACTTTCCAATCTGGGCGTCAAGAGAACAACAGTCAGTCAGGACGATATCGAAAAACCCGAGGGGCATTTCACTCCAAAAAATCTCGTACGCCTGTGGCAAAAATCCTTTTGTTTGCAACAAAATCCATCAAAAATCCTTTTGTTCTGAAAAAATCTCGTACGCTTTTTCTTTTTCGAAGGAGTCAAATGCCCCTCGGAAAAACCGATACCCCTATTGTCTTCCCAATAAAATAATAGGAATACAGACAAAAGATATTTTTCAGATCTCAACATCGATATAAAAGGTATCGGTTTTCCGTACCCAGTGAGAAAATTCGCTCGCGATTCATGAAAATGTAAACATTTTAGCAACTTTTCCCGTTACTAAAACGTGTCACTTTTGAAAAAAACGCGACACCAATACAAAAAACATATCATTACATTCCTTGTCAATACGAGAAAATTAATCATTTACCTAAGAAAATTCTGTGCAACCTCCACCCACGTCTTTTTGTCGCAGTACATCATGTGGCCTTCTTGCGAGTCGCTCCAACTCCAGGTGACCGCACTTCGCATAAAATTACGTTATGAACAAGAAAAAATTACCGATTTGTAGCAAAAAGGCCCCAGAACTCGAATATCTTATTATATCGGTTATTTGATGCCTTTATCTACGATTTTAGGGGCATTTACTGTGTTTCCTACTGAAATTGCGATGATTTACATGAAGTATGAGGTATCGGCTTTCCGATACCTTTTTGGTATCGCTTTATCGATTGACAGTAGGCGGAGTGTGGCTTTCGGCCAGATTGGAAAGTTTGCAGAATGTACGAGGGATCTGCCCTTCATCCAAACAGCTTGCGCGGTTGTATTTGTGTCACTAAGCAAAAGACCTATTGTTTCCTTTTCTTGTTTCACGAAAACTTTGCGGCTTGAACCGCGGCTGAATTCAAAGTGCGCGGCAGAGAAATCGGCCGTGCAAGAAGGCAAGTTTTCCAATCTTTTCGGTAAGGGCCCCAACACAGTAAGTTTTTTGTTACTGTTTCTCATGATATTACTAAAAATTTACCAAGACCTAACAAGTCACCTTTGCATTTCATGGGTGAAAGAATTAGTAACTCCTTTTACATTGCACCTTCAGTTCCAGCTGATATATCTGATATTATCTCACTCCTAAAATCTGGAAAGTCCCTTGGGCCTAACAGCATTCCTACAAAAATTTTAAAATTGCTTTCTCCTTTGATATCTTCTCCTCTTGCTCAAATTATAAATCAGTCATTTCAATCCAGACTATTTCCAGACAAAATGAAGTTAGCTAAAGTCATTCCATTGTTTAAGAAAGGTTGCCAACTAACTGCAGCTAATTATAGACCAATTTCTCTTCTGTCTGTCTTTAGCAAGATCACTGAAAAAGTCATGTATAAACGTCTCTATAAGTTCCTAGAAAAATATGAGATCCTATATGCTTTGCAATTTGGTTTTTGTTCTAATCATTCAATTGACCACGCCCTTGTTAGTTTAACAGAAGCTATCAAGAACGCGCTAGATAATAGGAAATTTGGCTGTGGTATTTTCCTTGATCTGCAGAAGGCATTTGACACCCTAAATCATAATATTCTCTTATCAAAACTTGAACATTATGGAATTAGAGGAACGGCATTGGAGTGGTTTAAATCCTATTTATCTGAAAGAAAGCAGTATGTTTCTGTTGATGGAGCCAACTCTAGTTATCTCAATGTGACATGTGGGGTCCCACAAGGCTCTGTCCTTGGCCCACTCCTCTTTTTAATTTATGTTAATGATTTACCTCACTCATCCCCTAAATTAGCTTCTTACTTATTTGCTGATGATACTAATATTTTCTGTGAAGCTGAAAATCTTGATATGCTGCAGAAAGTAGTTAACAAGGAACTGAAAAAAAGTGAAAATGTGGCTTGATGTTAACAAACTATCATTAGATATTGGTAAAACCAATTTTGTCATTTTTACGTCTCCAAAGCATTCTACTCATCAAACAATTAATATCAAAATGGGAAATCAACCTATCAAAAAGACCTGTTATGTCAAATTCCTTGGTATACTTTTAGATGAAAATCTCACATGGAAATATCATTTGACTCAACTTTCCAAGAAACTTGCTAGAACTTGTGGTATGTTTTTCAAAGTAAGACACTATTTCCCTATTGATGTATTAATCCATCTTTGCAACTCTTTGTTCTCACCTTTTCTCCAGTATGGAATTTTAGTTTGGGGTGTTACTCATGAAACTTATACGAATCCAGTGTTTTTGTTACAAAAAAGGGTTGTAAGGGCTATGGCATTTGAACATTTTACTTCTCCTTCTAATCCAATTTTTCGTGATTTAAAGATCTTAAAGCTTCATGATCTTTTTCAGTTGAAATTGCTTAGCTTTGTGTATGAGTCTGTAAATAAACTCTCCCCTACCTCCTGTTTTCATACTTTCTTTGAACAAGTGGAACATGTTCATCAATATGGTACGTGTCAAGTCGAAAATTATGATATTTTCTTAACTCAAAAAAATACTTTGCAATATGGCCTTAGGTCAGTACGATACTGTGGTGCAAAGACTTGGAATCAAATCCCCATAGGTATAAAAAGATCATCATCTGTCCAAACGTTTCGCCAGAAGCTTAAAGCTTCTCTCTTTGAAAAGTATTAACAAAGAAGTTTTGTCCATATCTCAATCAAGTTTTATACACATGGATCAACTGATATGAATCTGATGAGCAATCAATTAGTTATAAAATGTTTATGAAAAAGGGGGTGTTCTCTCCTTGATTAGTTTTTAACTACTGAGAGAGCTCCAATTCAAGAAATTCCCTGCATACAATGTTCTATATTTCCATCCTTAGTTTATTTGTTTTATATCATTAGTTGTTTTTTAGTTAATCCGTATTTAGTTGTTAGTTCCTTTTGTTGAATATTGATATTGTATGTAGTGGAATTTTAAAATGATGATGAACTGAACTGAACTGAACTGAACTTGTTGAGCGTCAAGACAAGGGGTCGCAGACGGGTCGCAGACGGGTCGCAGACAAGATTAGCTCTTTGCTACTTTGACGATCTTCAGCGCTTGGCGCTAAAACCTTCACCACCACATTGGCAACAGATCAATGAGATTTGAAGCTGAATTGACAACGCAGCAGATTTGACAGCAGAATTGAAATACTACAACAATGTTCAAGTTCATTTTTTTTTAAATTCCAATAATACAAACTTCATCTAATAACAACAACAACAAAATATGAATATAAATAACGATATGGAAAGTGATTTGTAGGAAATTTGTATGTTTGGAATTTCTTAAGGAGGAGGAGCCCTCTCAATAGATAAACTAATCAAGGAGAGGGCACCCCCTTTGGTAAAAATTGAATTAACAGCTGTTGTGTAGTTTCGTAAATGTAGGGATTAGAGATGTCTAGACCTGGTATTTTGTAGAGAACATATGAGATTTGAATTTAGGGCGAAAAATGAAAATTGAGGGAGATTTTCTGATGTCCGCACCAATGCTGTTCCAGTATTTGGCGCCAGCAGATCTAACAGATCTTAAACCTTACTGTAATGTATTTTTACGAGTCATAAAGATAGCACCTCTAGAAGCCTGTCGTGTATCACAATGATGAGCAGTTGTCAAGGCTTCAAAAAAATTGTGAAAAAAGGAAGGAGAAATTTTATTAACAGACTCATACACAAAAGTAAGCAGTTTTAATTCAAATCATGTAACTTAAGAATTTTTGATCAGAAAAAATTGAAGTGGATCGAGATCTAAAGCTTTTGAAAGCAATGGCTCGGACAACTTTCTTTTGTAAAAGATATATAGGTTTAATATGGGTGTCATAAGTAAGACCCCAAACAATAGCACAATAGCTCCATACTGAAGAAATGAGGAAAATAAGGAGTTGTATAAAGAGATCAGAACAGTGGTTGGTAGAAGATGCCTCACTTTAAAGAATATACCACAAGCTCTTGACAGTTGTTCTTGATAATGACTTTAGGGTCGCACTTCCCTCTCCAGTCTGGGGACAGTATTATTCAACTGGTAGTTGTCCCCACTTAGAAATTGCATACAGACCTTTGAAGCGCGCCAAAAATAATTTAAAACATTTGCTATCAGTTTATCAATTTCTCCTAAGCCAAGCACAAACAGCAAGCGAATTTCTTTCTCAACTCTTTGTTTTCTTGTCTCTTTCCAGTTTGAGTCCATGACTTACTTCCAGTCTGCAGACTTGTATTATATTCACTACAAATTTTCACTGAGCACATTATTTCAGAATGTTTCCAACTTAACCATTGCATCACAGAACCAAACTTTGCAAATTGCAGTGATTCAAATAAATGCCGTGTTAGAGCCAAAATTAATGAAATAAATTGATCATAACATCCTGGAAAAATTTGCCATTAATCGTCGCATTTCCACAGGGCATTGAAGCGTAGAAAAAACCAATGGAAAAACTTATGTCCGCAGACTGGAGATGAGGCATGTCAGTACCAGTTTGAACTTTTGAACTTTATCTCCCCTGAATCCTGAATACGAGGTGGAATCATCAGCACTTCCAAGGGGACTTGGAAACAAAGCATGGTCAAAGAAATTGTAGCATGAATAAAGCCTTAGCGGAATGTTTTACGATGATTTACGACACAGAGTTAAATTTTAGTGATTTGATGATTGATGCTGGCAATGGAAAGGATTCTTGGGTTTCATTTGCTCAAGAGATGATCAACTTTACCCGATGCAACTCTCAACAGGAATTTCCAAATGATTATATAACAAAGTTTACTGTCCATAAAAGTGTGTGGCTTTACGGTCTTTTTATTGTTGAAAAACAGAGTATTCACTTGCTGTCCACAGACTGGAGCTGTCTCCACTTGGTTTTTGAAGGAAGATGACCTTTTTTAATGGTTAAGGTTAAGGTTAGGCTACTTTAAGGGTTAAGTAATTTTTACACAAAGAAACTTGTTTTTTCTTATTTTTGAGTGAAACCCGTGGAAGTTTATTTCTGCAAAATTTAGTCATCCCAGATATGCATGTGCAATTCATTGTCCACTTTATGGAAAAAAGCCATACCACATATTTGCAGAATGATAGAATGCATGAGGAACCAAAATTAATTTATGTTTTCATTGGACATGTGAGTGGTTGAAATGGGGGTTTTGGAGAAAATCAGGGGCACTATAACATCACATAAGGATGCGAAAGTCAACAATTCCTGTTTTTTGCAACATGTGATTCTATTCTAGTTTGGCACTCAATCATCTCTGAACCAATTTCAAAACAGAAAAAAGATTATTTAGTTCCATTACTATCGAAAGTTTTCAAAATGGCATCAAATGAAAAACTGTAATAGGCATGTACAGTACGTAGATCATCGTCAGCTGTTTGTATCTGGACAATCCCAGTGGAGAAAAACTAAACAGTGATATATATATATATATATATGTCGAAACGAAAGAAGTACAATACGCAAGTAAAATATATATCGTTTTTTTTTTTAGCCTGAAGAGTCTGCATGAACAGACGAAACTAGTCGCCACAGAATCGAGAGTTGTTTTTGTTAATGCCTTCTTTTAAGTTTCGATATATATATATATATATATATATATATTCAACAGCTAGCCTATATATATATAAGCCAAAAGCCGAAAGCAACCCATAAGGTGCTAAAATCGAGAAAATTAAGACGTTCCACGGTAGCCTAAAGGTTAAGGCGCTTGCCCGGAAAGCAGGAGATCCGTGGTTCGATTCCCGGCTGTGGTGCATTTTAATTTTCTCGATTTTTCTGAGAATTCTAAAATAATGTTTCCGTTTGCACCGAAAAAGGAGAAATCCTGGTTGCTCGCTAGCTGTTGAATATTTATAAAATATGCTGCTTGAAAAAGGCGAAAGCCGAAAGCAACCCATAAGGTGCTAAAATCGAGAAAATTAAGACGTGCCACGGTAGCCTAAAGGTTAAGGCGCTTGCCCGGAAAGCAGGAGATCCGTGGTTCGATTCCCGGCTGTGGCGCATTTTAATTTTCTCGATTTTCCTGAGAATTTTAAAATAATGTTTCCGTTTGCACCGAAAAAGGAGAAATCCTGGTTGCTCGCTAGCTGTTGAATATTTATATATATATAGAACTATACATCTAAATGGGGAATGGATAACTTCCTGATTGCCAATAAAGATAGATATCAACAATGGTTATCAGGGGCAACAAACCAAGTGACAAAGAGATTGAGGTGAAAGCTAATGAATACAGTAGAAGTTGAATCTACCAGCTAAATGAAATTGTCTGGGGTTAGTATTGATGAAAAATTGAACTAACATATAAAGAATGTGTGATCAAATGTGAGTCAGAGAGTTGGAGTAATTTTTAGAGTCCGTAAAATTATACCTACTGAAGCAAAAGCTCTTCCAGAGTTCTTTATAGATAGAGATAGGTGAATGAACATCTTCCAAAGCTGTATAAGATGCATAAAATGGCCAGAGTCAATTGAAAGACCTGTGTTCTTTAAAAAAGATATTAGAGAAGGACAAATCAAAGTAAATCTGTTAAACATTAGCATTTTGCATGTGCCAAGAAATGTGCAAAACATGATCTTTCAGTGAAAATATAAATTTAAATGGCCTTTTCTGTTAAATTTTTAAGGTTCAGTTTTCTTATGATTGATTAGTGATATAGTATATCTCCAGGCGATGATATTTCAAGATAAATATTGCTACCCTATCATACTGTATGTTCATTTCTCATCATTTTCTGAATGTTTCTTGGATGATAATGTTATGTACGATGTTGTCGCTATTTGGTGATTAGTCATACATTTTCTCACAAGGTCAAACATAAACATGAAATTTTGCCTTAAAGTTATCATAACTGAACATGCTTTGACACTAAAAGGAGCATGTTTGATAATGTTTTGGACGTGAATTCATATTTGACCCATGGCCAGAAACAGGTTCGTAGTATCAGTAGTATCCTACGCTTTACACATAGCAGGGCAGGTCACAAAATATTACAGAAGCAAGCGATTTTGAAGTGCAAGTGATTTCATAAAAGATAAAAGGTATACAGGGTGTCTCAAAGAAATTGTTCGACGTTTGATTAAATACTAAAAAATGACGATACTCTGAATGGACCTTTGGTCAAGTCACCCTTTTCCTGAGATTTTAAATTAATTTTTGACACAAGAATCTTGCAAATCCGATAAAAATTCATGGGGTTACAAGTTTTTGAAGTTCAAGTTTGTGCGAAAGCTGAAACCAGAGGCCTCAAAATGGCATTTTTGGTAACAGTCCCATAGGCCGTCGTTTCTGTTATTTCTCAATTGTTTCAGGGCGAACCAAGTGGTATTCAAACAGGTATTCGATAACCTAACTGTCACGCATATGGATGCTTTGAGGAAACAGATTCAGTATCTCGCCGATTTTGTTTTGAACCACTGTTTTTGGACCTATGCAATGTTAAGTAATTTTGAGAATGTTCGCAAGAAATAATTTACTTTAGAAGTCGTATTTGGTTTGGTCTGATATCAACGAGAGGTATGACATTGGATAAGCTTCTCTTACTTCCGTCTTCGAGCTTTTTGCAGTACAAGTAATCTGGGGGGTCTCTGGTTTCAGCTATCGCATACTTTTTATCTTCGAGAGCTCGTAACTCAGTGAATTTTCAACCGATTTGCACGATTTTAGTCTCTAAAATTATTTCATAATCTTAGGAATAGGGTTATCTTTCCATGAGCCTGTTCATGTTGTCCTTATTTTTCAATATTTAATCAAACGTCGAACAATTTTTTTTGAGACACCCTGTATTTTAAATGATAGTTACTGCCATGTAAATTTCATTTGAATCTTGCATTCAGAAAGTTTTCAGGATGTTTTATATTTTAGAGCTACAACAATGATTGGCAGTTGAATCTGTAGCATGACGCTGGTAGAAGCCTGCAAAGCATAATGAACAAGTCTCATAGAAGAGTACTGTTAAAACATCGGGTAGATCTCACGAAAGACCTTGAACCTAATGAGGTAATGCAATATCTGTACCAAGAAGACATCCTTACAGAAAATGATGTTGAGCTGATTAAAGGAGGAAGAACAAGAAAGGAAAGGGTGGAGCTGCTTCTGGACACAATTCCAAGAAAAGGACCAAAGGCATTTGATGCTTTTATCAGCAGTTTGAAAAGAGAAATTGGTACCAAACATCTTGCAGAGCTCCTTCATGTAAAAGCTCCGGCAGCACCAGCAGTTGGTACGTAACGTTTGTTTGTTTTGACGTAACTTGAAATTGGCCTAAGGGGCCGTTCATTATTTAAAGAGGGGTTGGTACTGAAGAGAAATGTTTTCTCGTTCAAAAAATCTTTTTACCCAACTGAAAAGTTGACTGCAAAAAGATCTACCCAGCTATTTTCAGGATGAAGAAAAGTTTACCCAACACCCACCTATAAACATTACTTCAATGTCAAGACTATAAATTGTAAATGTCAGATACTGTAATCATTGCAAATAGTCATGAGAAAGATGGAAACAAAGTAGACAATAAATGTAAAATACTGATGATTTTTATGATGAAATTGACAATTTGGGACTTTAAAAACTTAGCATTTATTCGTGGGAAAATTTTGTTTACCCAACCTTTGAAACTGCTTGAAAAACTATTCACCCAACCTTTTTATGTCAGAAAGTTTCTTTCACCCAACCCATTTCTCTTCGGTACCAACCCCTCTGTAAATAATGAACGGTCCCTAAGAGTGCTTTAACTAATATCAGTCATTCAATTTGAAGATGTACTATGTCATGAAAGAAACCTTTGATAGTGATGAAAGAAAAGCTGCAGAAGAATGCTTCGTGTTAGACATCTACAGGGTGTACCAATAAAAGTTTGACGTTTAACTAAATATTGGGAAATCTACAAATCTCACGCTCCTTTCTATGACCTTTATGAATGTGATCAAGAATTTCAAAAGTATAGCAAAATCAATTGAAATTTAAGTTTCGCGCATCAGAAATAAACTTTTCAATAATTTGGGGCCTACCTATAGACCTAGTTTACAATGGTTTCATGTGAGTACAATAACCTAACGGCGGGACTGACCCAGTACACTTTGTCAAAATAAAAAGTAATTAAATTTTGATATAGAATTGAGCGAGAAACGAAAAGATAGAAGACTATAGAGAACAAATAAGTTAGAGAACAAAGTAGGTGCAAAAAAGAAGGGATGAATGGCACCGTCGTTTGTCGACCGAGGCAACATAATTGCAACGATACATGATGAAAGTAAGAGGTTACAAACAGGTGACTAGCACAATAAGCAAACAGTATTTGCAGTGTTTGTAAGAGGTTATAAACAGGTGACTAGCACAATAGGTCCCTTGACACGTTGACATACGCAAAGACAGTCAAGAAATGAAAACATACCCAAATACTGCACAAAATAAAACTGAGCTGCGAAAGATCCGTAGGCCTAGGAATCCACAAGTCTGACATTGAACACCTTTGTATTAAAAGTATCCTGACTGGATTTGCCGAAAACCTTCCCTAGCCTTAGAACCTCCAAACAGCCTATTGACAACCTGAAGCGTACGGTCGTTAAGAAAGCCATGACGTCCTACCTCCAAAAAACAACTGAAAAAGTTGGCCTGATTGATAAGTTCTCCCTTATCAAACCTTCTACTATACGAAGTTCGGAAGGGGGGGGGGGGCGTAAACGTGCTACCTACATATTGCATCCCACGAACCTTGCAACTTTAAAGATACACGCCGCATCTACTTCTGCATCTACATCATTATCTATGTGGATGATCAGTGAAGCCCCTGCGGGCATCATACTGATGATCTGCATTCGAGTGGATCTCGGTAGCTATCTCATGTGTGTATTTGTCCATTGTGCTCGGTTGCAAATATTTCCTTGAAGAATAGAATACTATTGAGGTACTCTTTAAAAAGCCACAAGCAGTTTGGAAATAAGACTGTAAGTTCACAATAATCCAACTTCTTTGGTGCATGCCAGAGACTCCAAAGGCTGATCCCACAGAGATAATGTTTTTACGTCATCTGTAGTTAAAATGCAGTGTTTGCAGAATTTTTAGAGGTAAGGTCCACTTTGCTGCACCCTACAGATTGCCCAGTTTTTCATGCCAGTTTGATGAATATACTGATGTTTGTTTGTCGTAAAAAGATTTGGTGAAAATAGTTGTTTCTTGGTAATTTTGAAAGATTTCGAAAGTCACTCTTGCAGTACTTTAAATCCTCGAATAAGCACCCGGGCGTTTATTTAATTTTTGAGCCTCAAAGGTGGGTACTTATTCAAGCAGGCCGCTTATTTGAGCAGGGCATTTATTTTATTTTTCCTTTGATTTTTCTGGATGTAAAAGTAATTCAAGCAAAGACGAAAAAGTAGGAGGGGTATTTCGAAAGACACTCGTTTTATGTTGTCCCAATAAAGATGCTTGAGAGCTTATTTAAAAAGTTCCTTGTTGTGAAAATGAGATAAAGACTGACAAGAACGAAAACTATTGTTTATTTCTACTCTATTTTCGCCAACTGCCTTCCCTTCCCTGTAAGACCAAAAATTGCGCCTCAGACACTCGTTTTGGCTAAAATTTCAAATAAGCGCCCATTTCTTAAGGTGAATGTGGTGGGTACTTTAAGGGTGGCCACTTATTTCAGGGAGCCCTTTTTTAATAATTTTCCGAATTGGGTGGACGCCTATTCAAGCGGGGCGCTTATTCGAGGATTTGCAATTCAGCTGCAAAATGGCCAAAAAGGGATTTCAGATCTTCCAGATCTTTTCAAATCCTTCTGAAAATTAGCATAATTGACAAAAATGGTGAACTGAAAAATGGGAGTTGTTGTTGTTTGTTCGCGATCGGACGTCTTTTTCGTGATCCTGATTTTTCTCGCTTGGATTCGGCACTATGAATACCAGAAACATCTTGGAAGCAATTGATATACCGTAAAAGCTCTATTAAGCCCCCCTCTCTATTAAGCCCCCCTCTCTAATAAGCCCCTCCCCTGTGAGTCAAAATTTGAAATAAGCCCCCCCTCTCTTTTAAGCCCCCCCCCTTATACAAAATTCTAGAATTTACCAAATATTTTCCATTCATTTAGCTACGCTACCTTCCATGTTAATTTTGGCATGTTTTGGAATAAAAACTGTGTCGAATTTACGTATTTCAGCCGTAAAATTGTACCTTGATTCCGCAAACTATGGGATAAAAGAACTGAAAAGCTACCAAATATATCCTTGTCACTTGATTTTGTGAATAAGCCCCCCTCTATTAAGCCCCCCCTCTGGAAGGTCCGAAATTAAATAAGCCCCCCGGGGGCTTAATAGAGCTTTTACGGTACTTAAAAAGAAAAGGAAGAAATGTAGCACAATGGAAGTGCTTAAAATCTGTGAGCAAGAGTGTGATTCAGCCGAGGAGGAACTTACTGATGCCATTGACAGGATGATAAAAATTGGCCTAATCGAGCGTAAAGGTGTTGCTCCTGTTGACGATTCTATTTCTGTCACTTTTCCCGTCCACCCTGTCAGTATCTTAGACTTCGTCGAGTCCAAATTTTTTTCCGTGAAAGACGAATTATTCACATCATTTACGAGGCTGATTGCAGACAACCACAGTGATCAAGACGCAAAACTGGATGACTGCGTTGAAGTCAAGAAATTCATCCACGCGGAGGTGCTTGACCGCAAGTCAAAAGTGAGCAACCGAACTGCAAATTCATCCCCCCACAAAAGTCAGCCATTTGACTACGAGAAAGCCTTCATAAAAAGCCCAGAGCAAAGAATTTTTTCACTGGAGAAACAACTCGATGAAAAACAAATGATCATCAACAAATTATTGGATGAAAAAGCCGAAGTCGGGAAATTTGGGATCATGGCGATGGAGCGGCAAAATCAATCAACCATGCAAGAAAGCAAAAGCCCCCTTTCAAATTCTAACAACGTGAGAAAAGCAAACACAAAAGGTAAACAAGCAAATCTGCCACCTCAGACAAAAGGAACTACGACTCAACCGAGAGAGCCTTCGTCGAAAGCAAGCGCAGCCCTTAAGGATGATGCTCTTCAACATCTTCAATCCCGAGCATGGTCAATAATAGAGAATGCAAAAATTAAAGATCTTTGGTCTAGTTCCTGGCTAAATGTAGAAAATATTATCCGTTATGACAGGAAAGTGATGACCTACAAGATCGTACACAGATTATGTCCTGAAAACCTTTTTGATAAATACTTGCCCAGATCATGTTTTTCTTCATACAATACGAGAAATTCTCAGGATCTTCAAATCCCTAGATGCAGGACAGAGTTTTTCAAAAAGAGTTTTCACTATGCATCGCTGAAAGTCTGGAATGATACACCTTCCACGATTCGTGAGCTACCGACTTTAAATCGTTTTAAACAAAGACTAAAACGCATTTAAAGGGCTAGACTCATTTTTAAAACACGACTCCCTGGAACAACAGCAGATTAGGAAAGTAGGATTTTAGGCTTTTTAGGAATTTGATTTCTAGATTTAAATTTGTAAGTAGGTTTTTTATATTAAGTGCTGAAGGGTTTTTTTCGTGTATAAATAATTTTAAATGAAAATGAAATGAAATGAAATTACGTAGATGTCGAGAATCTTATTTCCGAAGATACTGAGGATAACGCCATTGCTGGGAAAGGGGAAAGTACCAACGACAGGAAAAAGATCTTTATTGTGGAGACTCGCTAGTTAACTGTATCCAAGAAAATGGTCTAAACAAGCAGCATGATGTGCAAATAAAGCGGCACGGTGGAGCTTCAACTGAGGATATCAAAGATCATATCAAACCTGTCTTGCGAAAGAAGCCAAACCTGATAATTGTACATGCAGGTACAAATGATTTGACAAATGACAGAGTAAATACCATTGATAATTGGAATGAGATCATCGAATCTGCCAAAAGAGAGTCTCCTGACACCGAAATTGTCTCGTGACACTGTCTCAGTGCTAAGAAACTGCATCTGAGTCAACGAGGTAACTCTGTTCTAGCGAGAAACTTTCTAAATTTTATCAGCAATCAGTGAACTGAAGAAACTGACACAACTGGTGTTGATGTAGATGTACCTGGTAATAATGGGGTTACGAGCAAAGCTGCACCTCCACTTAGCATGCCTAATTCCTCTTCCCATAATCCCAAATCGTTAGCGTTTCGTAAGGGAATGGTCATAGCATCTTTGAATATAAATAGCTTGCTTTTGCATAAAGATGAGCTGGCCTCTATTTTATTTGAAAAAGAAATCCATATCATGGCACTTAATGAAACTAAGCTTGACAAAAAGATGGCAAAATATCTATTAGAAATCAAAAGTTATAAATTTGAAAGAGAAGATCGAAATAGGCATAGTGGTGGAGTTGCAGTTGACATTAGAGATAGCATAAAATACACTCGACGGGATGATGTGCCCATCAATGGTCTCGAACTTGTTTGCATAGAGGTCCAACCTGTTAAAGCTTCCCCTTTCCTTGTTATAGCATGGTACAGACCTCCAAGTGAACCTGTTGCTTCTTTTGAGAAGTTTGAGCAGGTTCTGCAGTATCTTGAGAATGAGGACAAGGAGATAATCTTATTGGGCGACATAAATTATGATCTTGCGGAAAGAGAGCCCCATACACAACAGACCGGATCCCTTTGCTTCTGATTATGGGGACCAGGTAGCAACATGTAGTGAAAATAGCTCGGCTAATAAAGTTTTAGAACTTTACAATGCATATGGGCTAGAACAATTAATTAACCAGCCTACCAGGGAAACCCTCAGCACTTCAACCTTGATTGATCATGTTGCAGTAAGCGATCATAGAAATATTGTTGAATCTAGAGTTCTAAACATAGCACTCAGTGACCATTACATGATCTATTGTTTTCGAAAGTACCGAGGGGTTTTAAAAGGGCAACACAAGAAGATAACGACTCGTCAAATGAAACATTTTGATGAGACTGGCTTCCTGGCCGAAATTTCTTCCATTGATTGGAATTTAGTTCTCCAAAGCAGCGCGGATCTCGATTCAGCAGTGGAGAACTGGACTAACTTATTGTCGTTGATAATTGAAAAGCACGCACCTTTGCGACAACGTAGAGTCTCTGAAAAATACTGTCCTTGGATCACTTTTGACCTCAAGGCCCTGGCAAGATCTAGGGCAAATTGAAAAAGTCTGCTATGAAAACGGGCTCAGCGATCCTAATGGAAGCGTACAGACGCCTTAGAAATGAGGTCAACAGCCTAAACATCAGGCTTAAAAGGGCGTACTTTTCTAATAAGATCAGCGATAGTGAAGGCAACTTGAAAGAAACTTGGAATGCTATCAATCAACTAATCAATAAACGTTCCAAGACCACCAATACTCTCTGACAGTTGAAGATGAATGACTTTTTCTGCAACATTGGAGAAAAGCTTAGTTCTAATATACCGGACACAGTTAATCCCCTTATGAATGGAGATTATTCGGCTAACAGTGATTCTGCACGTTTTGAATTTAGAATGATTAGCCCTGACGATCTGGTTAATGTGATGGCAAAGTTTAAAAAATCCAATGGCTTTGGTGTCGATGGCATCTCAAGTTTTTTTCTCAAGATTGGGATGCCTGTTCTTGCACCAGTATTATGTGATATATTTAACTGGTCGCTAGCATCAGGAACTTTTCCACAAAACTGGAAGATTGCAAGGGTTTCGCCTATCTACAAGGATGGCAATATAGAAGATAGATCTAGTTATAGGCCTATTTCTGTACTTCCTGTTATCTCACGTTTGTTTGAGAAGATTATGTTTTATCAAATGTATAAGTACTTTGTTGCAAATAAATTATTCTTCTCAGACCAATCGGGATTCAGGGTTTCGCACTCTGTACTGACATGCTTGCTGAAATGTACCAATGATTGGTACATGAACTTTGACAAAGGCCTCTTTACAGGGGTTATATTCATTGACTTGAAGAAAGCGTTCGACACTGCTGATCACGATATTCTGATTGCGAAGCTATGTCATTATGGAATTGCCGGCAAGGAGCTCGATTGGTTTAAATCATATATGAGTAATCGAAAGCAATGTTGCAAGGTAAACGGCCATGTTTCTAAACTACAAGATCTCAAATGTGGAGTATCTCAGGGCTCTTGCCTTGCTCCATTCCTATTCTTGATATACGTTAATGACTTGCCGTTTGCCTTTTGTAACTGATCTGATTCAAGTCATAAATGCTGATCTTGATAGCATTCACTTATGGTTAGAGGGTAATAAATTTTCCCTAAATGTTACCAAAACACAAAGCATGATTCTGGGTTCTGGAGTACGATTGCAGAGTCTTGGACTTAGCGATGATATGGCTAGTCCCGATTTCAAATCAATGAGGATAGGATAACCTATGAAACTAATGTGAA
Organism: Aurelia sp. 3 sensu Dawson et al. (2005); assembly: GCA_964020215.1. NCBI lineage: Eukaryota > Metazoa > Cnidaria > Scyphozoa > Semaeostomeae > Ulmaridae > Aurelia > Aurelia sp. 3 sensu Dawson et al. (2005). The sequence goes on along the minus strand of OZ026589.1, from coordinate 11,785,255 downwards.
ATATCTTGGCGTACAAGGATCTTGGCGTGCGCTGGCGATACAATCCTTCAAAAGCTCCAAAAGATACGGAATCGAGCTGCTCGCATCGTTACAAACAGTCCTTTGACAAAGCATCACGGCCCTAGATTTCTCAACTTGGGTGGCTAAATATAAGAGAAATGATTGATTTCGAAACTGCTACCATGGTTTATAAATCGCTCCACGGACTTGCTCCTCCTTACATGCAGGACATGTTTCACAAACTGTCTGATTTTAGGAAACGAGTCCTACGGAGTACTGAAACAGATCTTGAGATCCCACGATATAAGACATCTAATGGACAACGTAGCTTTTCGTATCGCGGAGTTACTGTTTGGAACCAACTGAGCCCCGAAATCAAAACTGCCCCATCACTGGCGATTTTCAAAAACAGACTCAAGACCTTTTTGAAAAATCATAGATGTATCCCCGGATGAGGGCTATTACATCGAAACCAGTATTTTTTTGATCAATTTGCTTTTTCTTTTCCCTTCAAAATGAGATTTGTTTTCCTTTGACCTTATTGTGGAGTTTATATTATAGATACATCCTGTAATTAGGTTAGATTTTATCTTCTTCTTTAAGCAGGGCACATTGTAAAACAGTTTTCTTAAACACAAACTTAATGTATTACCCTGGATGAATAATTAAAAATGAAATGAAATGAAAATGAAACTAAAACATAGACAGAAACTGGAATTGATATCTTATTCAATGCTTTGATAAAAGGATTATTGTAAACATTAAAACTGACAAGTTGAACTTATGTTATTCCGAGATGCCTTTGATCATGTGTTTTACCCATTTTTTGGATGTTCTTAAAATTGAATTTTTCAGTCATTCGAAAATTTTTCTACATTACGAAGAAAGGACAAGGTACGGTAGCATTTTAGGTGTCAGTAACATTAATGTTGACAATTGTAATTCACCTCCATTTGTTGCGATGACTTGTCGAACAAGAGGAAATTCATTGAGATAAATCAGATACATTTTATGTATTTTGTTTCATTGTCTGTCCCCAGTCTTCATATAGCACTAGTAATGTAAGCCATGCACCATTGTTACTGATGCGTCGGGCAAATCGCTTGTCCATCAACACCAAGATCTTCCGCCAAAGCGAATCCGTTGCAGTGTTTCTTGGGCACTGGTGTATTCATCATTTGAGTCGAGCATCTTCAATTCCGCACTTGAATCAAATGAATGCGTAAATGAATTCCTTCGGTACATGATAAATGCTGCATTTCAACCAGGCCCAACACTTTTTCGTTTATCGATTTCGAGATCTTTTCAGGCTGATTCACCTCGACCTTTGACCTTTCCCCTTCTACATCTTGGTTAAGTCCTGAGCTTCTTAGTTTTCATGAATTCCTAAATCTATATTCAGCATCCTTCACAAGGTAGGCCAAAATGGTGATTTTGCAGACATTCTTGGATATCTCCAGGGAACTAAAAGCTACTTGAGCAGTTGGCAGCTCGTTTTTGGCGTATGAGAGGGATAAATCAAATGGTTCACAAGAAGTTTTAAAACTGTAATATTCAGGGGGGTTGTGGCCTAATACTCGCTATGTAGACTCTGAACCCAGAACCCCAGTTATATCCCTCGGTCTCAAGAAAATCAGCAATAGTGACTGATGGATCTTTTCAATGCATTCTGTTGGAGCAATGGATAAAGTTGAAGGATTCTCCATATTTTGGGGACTGGGACCCATATTTGGCTGACTGGGGTCCATTTTCAAGTTTCGGGCATTCTATCCAAAAATCTCCTTTCTGGTACATTTCAGTATAAATAAAAGCTACGTAGAAGTTTCCTATGCATATTATATTATCTAGGGAACAATACATAATTGAAATTTTTCTAGTTTTCTCAAAACAAAAGGGGCCTGGTCTCGATATCTTTCCTTGTGGCACCCAGAATTTCCTTTGAAATGTATCCCCCCCCCCCCCTGTTAATTTTCCTTTGCCGAAGGGAAACGAAATGAAGGCTTCAAAACTAAGCTTATCATAAACTGCTCTTTCAGAATATGTATTGGTGTCATGTTTCTCCTCGTACTTTTGGGGACATTCTTGATTAAAGTCAAATTTCGCTCTCTGAAGAAGACAGCAAATCTGACAAGTTGTCCGAAAAAAAATTATTGCTGCGGTAAAAGTAGACTTGACTAAGAATTTTCATCTTTTTTCAAGTTCAAGTTTAATTCACTTTTCCATAAACAGTGATTATCTGTTTTCTGGTAATGGCGATCAAACACTATGCAACTCATTTTTCAGGCCGAAAAACATTTATCCGCGTTCTTTACCATTAGAAAGCTGGGTGTAACATTTTGTGACATTCTGTCCAATCTTCTCAGATTCAGATATCTATTACTCTGTGATAACATAAGATAAATAAAAACTTTGAAAAGCACAATAAAGCCCAGTTGTTTGGCTTTATACAACAGCATTTTTGAGAACTTCAAACTGTGCTTCACCTGAATTTGATCAAAATATTCCCTTTCGCTTTGAAAATATGACTCTCTTCTCAGATTGTATTTTGCAATCTCCTGTCTTAAGGTTAAACCCTTCAAAGTTCAAGCTGACACAAGTTTTGACAAAAGCAAGGTAACCGAACCAAATCCCCCATAACTGAAACTCAGTAGGAGAATATAAGAGAACTATTTGCTTGGTTCGTTATTTCAAGTTATGACGTCACTAAGACTTCAATGACATTATGAATTGCCGCAATAACTGTAAGTCTGTAAAATTCAAAATTTTAGCAATAGTCATGCTTTGATAAGAAATTAGCCAGTTCTGCAAACTGAAACAAAAAGAACTGTATGTCTTTTCAAATAGATTTTAAGGAACGATGTTTAAAGGTACCACCCTTTGTTTTTGAACCAAAAAAGAAACAAAACTGATGACATCATCGAATATAGAACAACTAGAGTAAATCAAGTTACATAATCGGATGCTCCTAACAAACTTACTGACTGACTGCCGCTCCTAAAGCTTGTTTTCTCTAATCAGTTCTTATCTACAGATCGAGCACAACCCTGACTGTAAAGATTTGAGATATCATCGTTTTCAGATAGGCTTCAAACTGTTTCTAAGGCCAAAATCATCGCCCTGCCTTTGATTGCTTTTGAGCATTTGCGATATCAACCTCCCTTGATCATTCACTGGTAAGAGTGTTATTTCAACCCTAACGGGGTAGATGTATCTTAACTCTTATTGCAATGAACATTTTGTTGGGGCACGCCGACTGTTCAATGGTATTTTCCATGTTTTTCAGATTCAGTGGACAGTGGGACACGGAATCAAACGAGAAGTTCACCCTTAACCAAGAGCAGTAATGACCCTAATGACATGTATCGAATGAAAAACAACCCTCGTGGTTTGTGCTTGATATTCAACAATAGAGAGTTCCTAAATGATCTACCAGAGAGAGCTGGCTCTGACATAGATGCTAGAAATTTGCAGCACTTATTTGCATCCCTGAAGTTTAAAATTAGAATAGTGAATAATGCTTTTGCTGAACAAATGAAAGATATTTTGAATGAAGTAGCTGAGATGGACCATTCTGAAACAGACTGCCTCATCATATGTTTACTCAGTCATGGCACCTCTGGAAACATTTATGGATCAGACGGTGAGTTAATACCTGTTTCAGATCTTTTGCGTCCTCTCATCACGTGTGAGAAGAACTCAGAACTAATCTCAAAGCCCAGATTATTCTTTATTCAAGCGTGCCGTGTGTCAAAACCGGTTGTTGCTGGAGCTGCACGAAAGGACATTTCTCCCTCATACGAGGTAATAGTTCACGATCAAGCTACGGAGTCTTCTATTCAACATGCAGATGTCACAGAGGACGCCGAGGATGCTACGAAACTTTTGATTCAGGAGACAGCAACCCCTTCCCAGGCAAACATTGTCATGTCATATTCGACATTGCCTGGAGAAGTTGCATGGAGGAACGTAGAAACAGGTTCATGGTTTATCGATGCTCTAGTTCAGGTTTTCGATTCCTATGCATCTTCAGAAGATGTTGTAAGCATGCTGATTAGAGTCAATAGTGCCGTAGCTGCTCGAGTTTCTTCATCTTCAGGAGCAAAACAAATCCCAGCACCAATTATTACACTGACAAAGAAGCTATACCTGAGAGATTAAGCGAATTAGCAGATGCATTCTCTACGAGATTTCATACATTAATGATTAGTCAAACTGTCAGAGAATCTCTATTTTACTTATATTTGTGGCAAACAAGGGACAAAGTATGCACATATTGTTCATTGGTAAGAGCTCAACTACTTCTTAGATTGCATTAAGATAAACCAGCAGCAAAAGCAACATTGAGAAATTGAATTATTGTGCTGCAAGCTTTTGAATGAAGCAGCTAAACTGTACTAGACAATCAACATTGCCCAATATGGCACAATGAACTAAAGTGGTGTTGCCCAATATGGCCTTTCGCATATAATCATGTATATGATAGCTTCTTGGTGCAGTCAAAATAGCGGTGTTACCCAATATGGCCGATCGCCTTATGAATAGCAAAAGAAGTGAAACTTCATTAATCTAGGCACAATTGCTCGGGACATATTGATGTCAGTTTTAGCATGATTTGATCTGCATTAAAGCCCAAGCCATTTGCATTAAAATTTGGCAACGTAGTTGCTTCGTGCACAGCTCTAATCAACTCTTTAAGTACACTATAATTTCAATTTTCGATTTTCATTCACTCTGCCTTATTTTGCTGAGTATCTTGCCATTAAACTTTTTATCTGACTAGAGAAAATCTTCAGTGAAACCAAAAAGTACATCGATTTTTAACTTAGGCCATCAGTTTAATATGATTTTTTGCCGTTTTAGAAAGAAGATTTATTACAATAGGTGCCAAGTTCGATGTAAATGGTACTTGTTAAAGTGGACATTGAATGAAGCTCCGAAAACTGCAGCAAACCATCGCTTGGTCAAAAAAAATTGTGTATGAAAAAATTGTAATTTCTTGCCTTAATGAAGGTTTCCGCTTTTGTGAAATGGCGTTTACTTCCAAAGATGGTATCGTCGTGTTCCTCGAACATTTAGCTGCTGAGATTTAAGATCATTCAAAATATATGCTTTTGGGTTACGAAAATTTACAGCTATCCACAATCATTTGAAAAGTATTTCCAACCAGAGTACATCCAACCAGACGTCGCTATTTGGCAACTAAAATAGCATGCAGGACCAGTTCTTTTACGTCCGATCTAAAATCAATCTTGACCCAAGTACAATGAAGCTCTTTATTTAAGTTTTCCTTTTGATTAAAGAAACTCAAAAATTATCCAACGTTTTTGCTAAGCTCTTGAGGTCGTGGAACAGTCCAGCCTCTTTTTCGCATCACTGCGAAATGTGTACGTAGCCTCTTTCGGATGTTAGTCCGCATTTTACTGTGCGCCAAAATCGAAGCTCAAAATGGCGGTGAACAATCGGTTTTCCAGTGGCAAAACAAGAGGAAATAAGGCTTGTTTTTCAATAAACTGCGGGTCTATGCAACCGCGAACAAGTAGAAAAGTGATTAGAAAGGTGTATTCTTTCGTTTTATGTTATCAGAAAGTAGTCTCCAGGTTGGGTGAAACGAACTTTTTTTTTGAAGCCTTCTTCACTGGACTGCCCATGGCCTATTTCTCTGCAGGGCGTTTCAGAAAAAACGCAACCTAACAATAAATTAAAATCTTAAGAAATTGACAAAATTTGAATAGATTTAATTCATACCATCTGAAAGTAATATATTTGTTCTGTCTTTCTATGTAATGATGTGCAGTTCCCACTTTTGAAAATTCATAGCGCTAAGAGTGCTTCATAGATTTGAATGATTCAAATTCGAGTTAAAAAGCTGAAGGATTGAAGTATTCTTGTGAATTTTCTTCTTGTCATACCGGCACTAGAAGTATCGGTAAATTTAATTTCGTAAAATATTCATAGTTGCAAAATCACTGAAAAAGAGCCTAAAACATTGATCAAATTGTACAGATTCTCTTTACACAGAACAAATACAAAATGAGCATTTCACCTCTCTCAAATGTTTTAGGACATCAGTTTTGAAACTAATACCAAAGATTTTCCGTCCCGTGGCAATAATGTGCAGTGGATATCTCTCATCCATGAGAAATAGCAGTTTATTTATTGTTCTTCGTGGGCAGTCCATTATAATTTTATCAACGTTTTAGGTCCTTTTTCAGTCATTTTGCAAACTTAAAATGTTTGCAAAGTTGAATTTACCTACATTTCCAGTGCTCGCAAGAACGCGAGAAAAGTCACAAAAGTACTTCGATCTTTGGCTGTTAACTAGAATTTGAATCATTGAAATCCGTGAAAAACTCTTGATGCTGTGAATTTTGAAAAGTGGGAACTTTTTCCTGGCTCACCCGGTATATCATTAAGTTGACACTTTCTTAAGTATTGCTATTTTCAAACGCAGCATGCTGCAAAAATAATGTCAACCTTTTTTCAGAAAAATATTAAGAAAAAAATTTCAAAATATTTCAAGCCTAGAAACACATGAGATGATGCCTTGAGGACGGAAAAAGAGAAATTTCATCTTCATGAGATGCATTTGTAGATGATGATAAAATATGCCTTCACAAAGGTGGATTATCGTCTATGTAAATGCCATATCAATGTCCGGCATCTAAACTTTGCCCTACTTCTAAAAGCATCAATTAAGCAATGAACAATTCAATTAATCCACCCAACCTGGATATCATTGGAAAGAAGATAGATTGCACTTTCAGATGGTATGCCTCGGATTGATTCAAATCTTATTATTTCCTGAAGAATCTAGAATGAATTTGGGTTTCGTTTCTTATAAATTACCCTGTATAATCATAGGGATCCGTGTCTAGCTGGCGGCTGATCGACCATTTTATCAAACAGCCTCACTTCTGCTCAGATATCAGGTTCTTCGTTTCACTTTTCTTTCTGTTGTAATGTTTCTTTTGAGTTTAATTCCTTCGATTATTGTAAATGTTACTCATTGTGAGAACTCGCTGACTGCGTGTCCTTTCCTGCTATGAGTGGCACAGTAGTTGTGTCTGTTACATGTATTTATGTTTTATTTGATAAAAAAGTATTTCATGCTTAGTTCAGTTGTACCATTTGGAAACCGATTTGGCATGTACCTGGAAAGCGTATGCTGAGTTAGTCTCAGTTTTGGCATATTATGACATCATCAGTCATTTGTGGTAAAAGCCACATCCAAAATGGCTCCTTACATTATCAAATTATCTTCACTATTTGTAAGCTAGGTTAACAATGAGATTTGGACGAAATCAATTTCTAGATCGTTGCAGTTATTTTTCCTGCTTAGTGTATCAGGAAGTGCTTAACAAAAACTCGATGAATCATCCTAGCAAAACTTTGATGCCATCCATCATCAACGGACTTAAAAAGAAGTGTCCTAGAAGAGAAAATCGTGGAATTTCTCTACTGTGAATAATAGAATGATGAAAGCTAATTCTACAAAAGTTTACACATGGCGCTGTAATCCTTCGTTGTGTTGATCATTCCATCAAGTGCCTGCTGGAATTCTTAGCATTCCTTTTTACTTTCTCCGGATAATGCGATCTCCGTACCTACAATACATGATAATCCAATGTTGCATTGTAAGCAGATCAGGCTACGTTGTGTATTTTGTTTGCACACAGACGTATGTCCCAAAGCAACAGTGCTTTTGAGATGCTTAACGTGACGGCCTTCCTTGATGAAAGTCTGAATAAAGCAAAACCACGTGAAGCAGTATTCAAGCATTTTAAATAGCTTGTTTCGGAATAAGTCCGTTTGACCAATTCAGTTCTGTAGTTTCCCAATTTATGCGTCGCTGAGAAGGAGAGAAAAGGGAACAATGGGCAGCGTGCGTTAGATCAAACAGACGAATCTCACGAAATACATGCTTTTTACATAAGAAACTAGTGCTGCACGAGGGCATGTAAAAACGTAAGCATCCCGGCACATAGACATCTCGACGGTAAAAAGGTAAGCTAGGAATCTGGGGCGCGAGAGCACGCTGGCACGTCAACCTGAAGGGCATGAGTGCATGCAAACATTGAGGGCAGTAGCGTATGCCCAAAATTTGGGTACATTGGTACTTCAACACAAGGAGGCGCTGACATCGACGGCTAGAAATTTTGAAACGAGAGCGCGACGTCACGCCAACGTTCAAGACATCAAGGCACACCGAAGATATGAGCATGTAGGCACGAGGGCACGCCCACAGATATCGACGGTGCGAAGGCACACCAGATATTTGGGTGGCACTAGGGCACCTAAACTTTCACTAAAATCTCAAATGGAAGGCGATTGACTAGGGTCAGACTGTGTAAAGTGAACTACACTTCTGATTTTGGTAATTCCCCCCGTGAATATGAAGTCAAATGAAGAAGATCTGTTTAGTCTCAATTTCGTCATACTTCAACTTTCAGAATATCTAATTTGCAGTATCAGGTTATACTCTGATGATGCAGAAAATATTCGTATTAAAGCTGCTGACAAACTTTCCAAGATTTGACTGCCGAGGTTTGACCTTCATTCAAAGAAGCAATGACGCATCCAAAAATGTTCTTGGGATTTGACGAAACAAGGGTGTCTATGGACACAGAAAAGTTAGACGGTCATCACCATGAGGTTAAGATATTGGAAAATACACAAATTTTTGAATAGGTTTGATATTATTTCGTCGGAAGTTTCGAGGTAAAGTGAACTCCCTTGAAAACAGTGTTTCTTCTCATGGTTATATGGCATCTACAAACAATTCAATATTTTCCCAAGTGTATTTCCATGCATGTTCATCGATTTGTATTCAGATCTCACAATGTGACTCGAATTTGTGCCTCAAAGTGGTTTTTGTTAAATATTTGATTTTGGAAAGATCCTTCTCAACGTAGGCCACCATTTCATTTCTAAATGGCTATGTTGCTGAATTTTTTGGCATTTCTTTTTTTTTTTTTTTTTTTTTTATATCACTAAAATTAAAAACGAAAAACAAACTCAAATTTAATTTTGTTGAGGTGGAGGCAAAAAACATAACGTTATCGAGTTGCCTCCACACCCAACATCACAATTATACGAATATTTTAAAGTGAAATAAACTTTACACAACAAAAAAATAATACTGAAGCCAAATTTGCCATTGAGGTGATCTTTCAATGTGGCGCACGCAGCAGTGTCAGATTAATCCAACTCCGTCGTGCAGCCGAGCTTATATCTAAAGTGCTTTGAGGACGACACCTCAAGTGCAAATTCGGCTTAGGGGTAACTCTGCCCTCCGCTGATGGGAGGGCAAAGCCACCCCAAGGGACAGAACTATACATAAACTAAAAAATCACAATACGGGACAAAATACAAACTACCATGTACACGTCATCATAACAGTCCAAGGCCATAGAGTTCAATCTATCAGATACAGAGGACAACGACCAAAACTCATTGAAATCGTTTTGTTTGCTTGACGAATTCAACAGTACATTTCAGTATCATTTCGTTTGCTCTCTCATTGTAAGCATTACTTCCAAAAAGAAGTAGATCACATAAATGGTCGTCAGGCAGTTGAGTTATGTCATTGTCAACTATATCAGATACCTTATCAAGCAGGTTCCTTCTGTGAAGTGAGTATTGGCGGCAGTGCAGGAAGTAATGAATGGTAGACTCGACCCCTAAATCACATACACACATAGGACTTTCACAAGCAAAATTATGATCAAATCTATGTTCGTGTAAGTCGGAAAAATGAACTCGAAGTCTGGTTATGATGGATGACTCCCAACGGTTGACAATACCGTGCAACGATTTTTGAATGGGGCGAATATTGGAAATTAGTGACTCTTTGAATGAAGATATTGTCGGAGCATTTCTTATATCAGGGCCAAGGTCATTCCATGCCTTGATGCAGAATGGGAAAAAACTTTTGGAAAATCTTAGTGTATGTGATATACCCGCTCTAAACAAGGTTGGACGACGTAGGTTGTATTGTATTTCATTTTCATCGGGAATATAATCGCGCAAATACTGGGGGGTCTGGTTATTGACAATCTTATAGAAAAGACATAATCTGCGGTACCAACGTCTGTTGCTTATCGTCTCCCAGCCGAGCTCCTCAAGTAGCCTGTCCATGCTTGTGCCCTTCCACGCCCCACTAACAGCTAGTGCTGCCTTATATTGGGTTGATTCTAATTTCCGAGAATGGGACATGCTTTGCTCATGGTAAATTACATCACCGTAGTCAAGATGTGGTCTAACATATAGCTTATACATCTGGTCAAGTACGTTTCTCGGAACATACCTTGACAAAAAACGAATAATCCCAATACTCCTTTTGGCTTTTAGAATTGCTTCTTTTACGTGCTCAGCGAAGGTAAGTTTTTCATCTAAAATTAGACCAAGATGCTTGTGACTACTGTCAGCAACTATTTGATGGTCATTGAAAATTAGAGGGGGGTGCTGTTGCTTTTGACGTTTTGCCGAGAATATAACTTCCTTTGCTTGCTTTGTGGGATCAGGATTGAAGCTCATTTTCCATTGGAAGGCCCAATTTTGTATAATAGCTAAATCACGATTGAGAGCGTCCGCTGTTGTATCCACATCAGAAACTACTTGAAACATAGATGTATCATCGGCGAAAAATTTAACTTTAGACGTTATACCTTCAGCAAGGTCGTTTATGTATACGAGGAAGAGCAGTGGCCCTAGGACAGATCCCTGAGGAACTCCGGCTGAAACTCGCTCCCAAGAGGATGCTTTTCCGTTCAAAACTACTCTTTGGTACCTATTGTAGAGAAAGTTTTCAATTAAAGAATAAAGCTGTCCATCAATCCCATTTGATTTGAGTTTAAGTAAAAGACCTTCATGCCAAACCTTGTCAAATGCTTTTGATATATCAAGGAAAACAGCGCGGGTCTCCTGATGATTTTCAAAAGCCTCGTATATTTCATGCGTTATCAACAGTAACTGATTTATAGTAGAGTCCCCAGGCCGAAAGCCAGATTGGTGAGTAGAAATTAACTTATTTTCAGCCAAGTGTTTGTAGACTTCATCAAAAATAATTTTTTCAACAATTTTGCCACATATTGGAAGAAGTGAGATTGGTCTGTAATTAGTTTTAACTTGACGGTCTCCCTTCTTGTGGATTGGGACTACATTTGCCCTTTTCCATAAAGCAGGGTATTTCTGGCATTTCTGGTTTCTAGGTGCAAAGGGCTCGTTGCAAAATATATAATGAGTTCATACTCTACCGACAGTTTGCTTGTTTTACTGAACAATTTGCTAATTTGTTGACTTTATCCCGTACCAAGGTAAAGATAACTATGCAAAGTGGTCTGAAATGAAAGTTCTTTTTTAAGACAATGGAAAATTGAAGGGTAGTTTTGCTGGATAAAATGACCCAAAGACATCATGTCAAAACAACGTTAGAAGTTTGTCTGGTATTGGTGAAAGTGCTCAAAATAGTTCACTTACCCGTGTTACACTATCGCTTTTGGTCAGTTATTCCAGCAAAAATCTTCTTCAAATAATTATCCACAAAAGAGCTTTCATTGACGACCCCTTTGCCCAGTTCACCTTTCCTCGATACGGTGTAAAGTGGACTACTTAGCAAGTTGTTCAATAAAACCAACAAGATACCTGCAGAACCTGAAACATGATTTATTTTGCACTTCCAAGGAGTCCTTTTTATGCCAGAACCAACAATACGAAAAACGAAAAAAATCGAAAAGATACACATTTAAAAAATGAAACGTGGGCCTTTGTTGAGAAGATCTTTGAGAATCAAATACTTAACAAAAATTATTTTTAAGGCACAATTTCGAGTCACACTAAGAGATCTAAATACAAATCGATGAACAATCATAGGAATACAGTTGAGAATATGTTCTGTTTCATTCCATATCACTACGAAGAGAAACAGCTCGTTCCAGGTAGACAGTTCATTTTACCCTGGAACCTCACCAAGAAGTAAAACTAAAATTTTTTTATAATTCTATGACAATTATCAATACTTCAACCTCTTAATAATAACCATTTGTTTGCTCTGTATCAATAGACATCCTCGTTGCATCAAGTCCCAGATAATGATTGGATCAGTAACTGCATTTTCAAAGAAAGGTCGAACTTTGGATGTCCAATTTTCGGAGGATTTTCAATGGCCTGTATTAGAATATTTCTTTGCATCTTCAACGCACGACCTGACACTGCAACTTATGATTTTTCTGAAAGCTTATATTGATAATCGGAGGATCTACTTCGCGGTAATTCATATTTACGCGAGAAAATAAAAAACCCTGGGCATCTCATTTTACCCCGTCTTGCCCTAATGTTTCATTTCACCGGTTTATTGAAAGGCTTGGCTATCCGTTGAGATGATGCATGGTCACTTTAAACTATGATTAATGTCTAAAAACCAAGGTGGCAACTATTTCGAATCCTCATTCAGACTGCGTTCACACGATACGGGCACATTTTGAAAGCGGTGAAAACTGAGGGATAGGCTTCCCGTTGACACGAATAAGGCCCATTTTTGCCGGCAGATTTCGAAAACTGTGGACTATGAAAACAGAATTCTGTGACCGGAACATGTTGAAAGCGGCATCATGTGAACACTCGAAATGGTGAAAATGGAGCTTTTCCGCGTTTTCAAAACGAGGTTGAATGATTCATAAGGTGATGGTACATTTCTTTTTCATTAGATTCTTGGCGAGATTGCAGTGAGTGTATTACGTAAAAATTTCTGTTGTTTCAAATTTTGCCGGCATCGTATGAATTAATCTTAAAGTGATCTGATCGTCATCCCTTTCTGTTCAACATTTTGTGAAAACTTAATGTAGCGATGGATTTGAAGTTGTCTTGGGAAATTCAATGTTTGCAGAATTAATGATCTTTTCGCCTTATTCAAGTTTGAGGTCTTAAGCAAAGTTTGACTTTGGTGTACTTTCCAAAACTTCGACTTGAAAGGACGGGAAACTGCAGAACTGAATCAGTTACCATGTTTTTGACAATGGTTTTAGATGGGTGGTTATAGCTTAAACTGACCAAGCAAGAATCAAGAGATTGGTAAGCCTTTCAGTTACATTATTTACCATGTTTGTTTTCATAAAATTTGCTCTTTAGGCGGGATCTGCATGGTGCCCAAAAATTTGTTTGACCTTTTATCAACTATAGCAAGACAGCGATATATTGAAGGAGCTCAATGACGAGATAACCCAATCCCTGAGGTCTTTGATTAATTTTAGACACCAGAATCGTGCAAGTCCGCTTAATATTTACAGAGTTACAAGTTAGCTTTGAATGTGGAAGCTTGTGCGAAAGCTGAAAGCAGAGGCCTCTTAGTAGCACTTATGGTAAAAGTACCATAGGCTATGGTTTCTTTAGTCTAACGTTTATATCAGAGCAAACCTAACTGGATCTTAAAAGATTTTATGCAAACTAACTTTCATCCATATGGATGCTTTGAAAAGATGAGAATGATCCAGTCTCTCATTGATTGTGTTTTCTATCAGTATTTATGGATAAATGTCAAGCAAGTTGTGACGATGGTTTTGAGAACTAAATTACTGTCGTCGTCCTATCTCGTTCGCTGTGATATGAACGAGAGGTATGACATCGGATAATCATTTGTGTCTTGATTTTGGAGCTTTGTGCATTACAAGTTATCCACGGGCCTCTAGTTTCGGCTGTCCCATAAATTTGAACTGTAAAAGCTCGCATTTCAGTGAATTGTCATGGGATGTACAAGAGTCTGGTGTCTAGAATTATTTCAGAAATCTTAGCGGAGGGTTATCTTTCCATGGGGCTTGTTGATGTTGTCGTTATTTTTCAATATGTAATCAAACATCAGACAATATTTTTGAGTCACCGTGTAGCTGGTGAAGTTTCTGGGGTCACCTGGTAGCATAACTAAGAGCCTATCTTTGATTTCTTTTTTCCATAGCTAATGAAGAAAATGCCCTTGTAATGAACTACAACACATTCAGTTTGGTTCCATGGGACAGTGCAAACTTTATGTTATAACATGGCCGGTGCAAAACGTAACGGGGCAACGACTTTTTTGAGCTTGCACCGAATTGGATGAACATCCCTTATAAAGCAAATATATACGGAGCAGTCACATTTTATAAGCTCAGAATGAAGTTTGAAATATAGAATTGTTCATTTTGAGGATGAAATTGTAAATCATGTAAGATGAGAAACGCTTGAAAGGATTATATATAAGATGATGTAAAATTTCCTTGTCAGTTGCCTGAAAGAACGATTCTTCAGTCCGATCTCTTCATCTTCAAAGTTAATTCTTTCATTGACAAAGACTCGTAAGGACAAGACATTTTTTGTTATGGTTTTAGTGGTGGTAATATACAACATCTGTTGTTCATGAATACGGGCAGACACATTTCCTATGGAAAGGGTGATGATGCAGTTACTTTTTCTGCAGTATTTTCATATGGGGCGAGCAGATATTTTTTGCAAGAATTTTTCTTCTCTACTTCCCATGTCATATGATAAATTTTACACTATCCCTGATTAGACAAATCACAGCTAGCATTCTGAAGGCCATTCGGTGAGGGGCATGTGACACCATCAAGACTTAACTCATTTTTACATTTCTGAACCTATAATGCATCAACTTTGTAATGCATTAACTGCGTTTTAATCAGTAAAATATTTTTCATGTTTTTTTCGGTGCTGCAAACGATGAAATTTCTGAAAGCATTCGAACGTTCAAACAAGAGCTTCACGAAGAAGAACGTTCAAAATCGTTTGATGAATGGTGATTTTCTGGATAGCAATTTTATATTCCTGATGGAACAACAGCCACGGATTTGGTTGCTTGTTAATTATTTTCCTCCATTAAATCGTTGCTATGAATGCAGATTAAAGTTTTAAGACATGTGTCGTCGGCTCCCTTGTAGTTTCGGTATGTTTCGTTCTATTCTACTGTGATGACGTAAGAAATGCTAGATTAAAGATTTTTGAGACCTCAAAAGCAAGCATTGTCCTTCAAGAGAGAATGAATGAAAGTACGAATGAATGAATGAAGAAATTAATTAATTAATTAATAATGGACAAAGAATAAGAGAATAAATGAACCTAGGGGTGTCACAATAATTTATTTTCAGCTTAAACAAAATCCACAGCGCAAACAGACTTTTTGAATTAAATGCTTGAACTTGTTCTTACGCAAACTGTAGGGATTTAGCATCTTTTGAATTGTTTCACTCCCTCTCCAGCAAAGTCTTGTTTTAGGCAGGATATTGTTCAACTTCTAATTGCAAGCAAGCACGGGTGACCAAAAGCATTGATTTTCAAACACGACAGCAATATGATGATATCCTGAGATTTACCTCGAACGATCTTCCACCGAAATAACATTGATTTTCTAAGAAATGCCCTTGCTAAAAGCTTTTTTCGATTTATGATTCCTTTAGTTTTTGCATGCATAGAACATCGATCATTGTGAAAAGTAGTAACATTATCCAAATTATGTTCCTTTGAAACCAGTATTTTAGGGTTGTGTATATATGTATGTATCAATTTGTCACATAAAAAATATTTGCAAGTTGTTATAATAAATATAAAGATGTATACAATACAATAATTTAAGGTTAAAAGCGTAAAAGGAAACACCCCCAATTACAGTGGTAGGGATAGCATTAAAGGGTCAAGCTGACCTTATTTCCATAATGGTTCCCTTAGAGGTACTGGTATGACAGAAAAAATGAAAAAAAGAAAACAGGAAAGTACTGTAGTTGCTATCAATACAAAACACAGTTTATGCGACAAAAACATCGTTGTGAGAGACGAGAAAGGGTCTTAGTAGAAGACGTATATGTCATCTTCCTCTTTTTATATGTTTTGGAAAAAATTTTCTCATACCGTATGTTTGAATGTACTTGGATTGTTAGCTGATTTTAAGTCAAATGGAAGACTATTCTATGTTGTCGGCCCGAGGTAAGGTAAGCATTTTTGTCCAGAAGGGTATAGACTATGTTTGTGCAATCAGAGTTAACTGTTAGAATTTTGCCATGAAAAAGAATTTGCAATGTTTCTTTTCAGAGAGAGAAAAAGATAGGGGACAGTGACAGGCAAAGTACATTAACAGGACATTAACCCTATAGTGGTTGGGCTATTTGATAGTACTATTTTGGTTGGGGGGGGGGCAAAAAAGCCCCCCCTACCTAACTCTTTACTGGTAATAGATAGAGCGACCAAATTTGGTGTGCTAAAAGCCTCAGGCATGTACTTTCTGCAAATATAAAAATTAACTTAAAAATAGCCACCATTTTTGCTTACGTCAGCATTTTCCCTTGTGTGGTCAAGAAAAGCGGCAAAATTGGCCAAAATCAGGAAAATCGAGATAAAATTAAATTTGGAGCATATTTTCCATCCAAACATGGTATTTATGATAGAATGCATCAAATAACACAACATTAAAAAAGAAATTTGCAAAATATTCCTTTTCTGCTCCTTTTTTCGCGATAATTGAGATTTGAGAATTTGCGATTTTTCCTGGGTCAGTCCCATAAAATTGTCTCCCGCCCCCTCATTTTTCAAAATATTTCAATGAAACTTTTTGAGAAGTTGCACAATAAGTAGTTGCAAAAAGTCAAGAAGTTTCATGGCTATAAAATTCTTCCTCGCAGAGTTATTTAAAAAAATCTACTAGGGGGGGCAAATTTGCCCCCCCCCCCCAACCAAAATAGGGTTAACACGCAAAGGCTCAAAAATCTTGCCTAAAAATACCCCATGATTGCAAGGTTAGCGTTAAAACTTCAATGTGCCTTATTTCAATAATGCTCCCTGCAGAGGTATTATTAAAACAACACCTTGAAAAATGATTCATTCCATTTCTGAAAAATGCTATGCTAGCAGTTATGTTGGCTGCTTTTAGGTTTTTGATAATAATAAATGTAGAGGCTATCATCTGGGCTTTGAAGATTTTAAAAGAGTTCATCGTTGGCGATATGTTTAAAACTGTTAATTTTTTTTGGCAGAGTTTAGGTCGGAGGAAGAGACTGATCTATCATTTACATCTTAGATATGAGAGACCATCTTGCTTTTTGCTACTCGGAAAGGTTGATATAATTTGTATTAGATCTTCGAGTTATCTGGCTCTGGCCAACTAGTAAGAACACCTCTGGCATATAGGATAGAGTGGAGTTATCGAACCTTCGGAAACCTTTGCAGCAGTCCATTGCTCAGTTGTTAGTAAGTCCGTTATTACTGCTCTTTTCTGATCTTCTGCAAACTCTAAACCCTCTTTTTTTATCTTGAAAGCAACAGCGCCTACATACCAACTATTTGATAAGAAATTGCTTTATAACATGCATATCTGAACGAATCTTCTTGAAAATTTTGACTACTTGGTGATTAAAAGAAAATCTGCATGTTTGACAAGCTGTGCAATAAAGGGTATGCAGCCAGTGGGTATGCAGCCAGTGTTCAAGACTGGAGTGTTTATCTATCAGTCAGGTCAAGGGCAAACTCATACGTGAAAATTTTGTCCAGTAAAATGGTAAAATCATTCATATTTCAGACTCAAAAATAAGGATACAGAAGTGTCCCGCATATAAGAAACAAGTTTTTCAATTTGAGGTCTGATTTGTTTCTCATAATATGAGATATAAAGTTCAAATAAGGGTAAAGTTTCTTATTAGAAAAATTGTGTACTATCAATGAACTACCGAGACACAAACTCCATTGTCATATAAACTACATTATTTTGATTTGGATTTGTAAATTTTCATCGCCAAGAAAAGGTGCAATTATTCCAGGAAAGTGCTTTTTGCATCCTTTGCATGTAAAATTCTTGTTTTCATTTGACTATGTACAGTCTGATTCAACTGCAAAGCTGAATTTGTTATGCTTTTCAAATTTCCAATATATGCATAGTTTTTGAATAAGAAACAAGCCTTTTTTCAGACCTGCACCAGCTTCTAATTCGAGGGGGTATCATTTTAAAAACCAAGGCATGGTATTTCTTAAATTCATGTTCTTATATGCGGGACGCTACTGTAATGCTGGTATGGTAACAAGAATGCCACGTTAGATTCTGGGACCCTGGGAGGTTCTCGGCTAAATTTCGGATAGGGGTGTGCCGCCCACAGTTTCAAAATGGTAATGTTGGCTAGGCCAGTTCTTTTGCACGTGACACCGTTGGCTAGACTAAATTCTACATCAAAAGTGCCTTGAGGTGGCGTTATCTAGAGAAAAGTTGCCAAATTTTCGCATTCTCTAGACCAGGATGACCAAAATTTTGGGTTTCTTAACAGGAATTACCAAAATTTTACTTTCCATTGATCAAAATTGCCGAAAAGCATGCCCTTGCCCAGACTGAAATTGCTAAGAAGCATACCCTTGGTGAGATTAGAAGTACGAAAAAGTATGGGACATCCCCAGATACCTTTTCTATCGAGACACCCCCCCCCCCCCCCCTCGTGGTTTGGCTGGAACATGCTTTACTGCAATCACTTCACATAATTACACACATGATTTACTTCAGTCATTATGCTAAGCTCAAGCGATAATTTCTTGTCTACAGACGATGATTTTTGTCAAAGTTTTATTCAGAAGATTTATCAAGCCATATGGTACCAATGTCGCATGTACACGGTTGAGAAGATCATGACTATTTGCATCATAAGTATATACATTGGTACAAATGGTCCAAAATATCCCTGCAATTGAAAGTGTCGTTGTTTTGTTCAAAATATGCTTGTCTCGCGACACAGAACAGAGTTGCTAATACTTTAGAATGCTTTGACTACCAACCGTATTGGCCTTCAACTACATGATCGAAAGGGCTTAAGTAATCAAAATTTGACCCTGTCTGCGGCACGTTGGCGCATGGTTCTACACAAATTATAAGCTAGCATGTAGGGCAACGCCTTTCATTTGAGTCTTTTTACCGCGGGAAAAGGATATCCAAACAAAATATGCAGCAGGGGATGTTAACGGGATTAACAGCCAATGCATTACATGATGAAATTCCTCTTTTCTTTACGTGGAATAATGCTATTTTTCTCTCACTTTTTGTGCGTGATTGAGGAATCAATAATTTTCAACACACACAAGAGGATATGTTTGAATGGGCTTGAATATGATAACTTTAATCGTAGAGCTCACTGGTTGGAAAATTTTATCAACCATCCAAATTTGTCGCACTGCTGGTTCCTGTTTTCTACACAACACAGTGAGGTTTGTTCTTTATACAGATTTTGCTCAAAGGTTGTCTTAATCGAAAGAAGCTTCACTAGTGAACGTTTTTAGAAGATGTCTTGATACTGTGATGTGAACGTTTTCAGAAGCTGTCTCCATAGGGAATGTATTGCCTTCTGTGAACGTTTTCAGAAGATGTCTTCATAGGGAATGTATTGCCTTCTGTGAACGTTTTATGAAGATGTCTGGATAGGGAATGTATTGCCTTTTGTGAACGTTTTTAGAAGCTGTCTTGATACGGAATGTATTGCCTTCTGTGAACGTTCTCAGAAGCTGCCTTGATACGGAATTAATAGCCTTCTGTGAGCGTTTTTAGAAGATATCTTCATAGGGAATGTATTGCCTTCTGTGACCGTTTTCAGAAGCTGTCTTGATAGGGAATGTATTGCCTTCTGTGAGCGTTTTCAGAAGCTGTCTTCATAGCGAATGTATTGCCTTCTGTGAACGTTTTCAGAAGCTGTCTTGATAGGGAATGTATTGCCATCTGTGACCGTTTTTAGAAGCTGTCTTCATAGGGAATGTATTGCCGGTGTTTCGAAAGTTGTATCTATTATCAAATCATGCTCAAATGTACCACATGTTGACTTATAAATCGTTATATTTGATTGGTTTACCATAAACCAGATCTTGGCAGTATCTGGGCCCGGGGGGGGGGGGGTACTTGACTAGGGAAGTGACGGGGGTGTGTGGCAAACCGCTCAACACCCTATACCCTGTCGCATAAAAAATTGCCCAAAATTATACCCTGTCGCATAAAAATTTTACCAAATTCCATTGTTTCATGATAACTCTAAAAGGTGTGCTTCCACGATACCCTGTCGCATAATTTTCTTATCAATTGTAATACCCTGTCGCATAATTTTTATCAAAAAAGAAAACCCTGTCGCATAATTTTTACCGTAAAAGGACACCCTGTTGAGCGGCACATCCCGTCAAGTCAAGTATGGGAGTACCCCCCCCCCCCCGGGTTATCTGGGCTTTATGTAACGTGAATGAGTCTCATTCTCTAACAAGTCTAAGGAGACATGAAACGGAAGAAATCAGTCACCAGGATTCCCTATATTTATTATTTTTTTTTCATCCAATGCAAGATGACTTTTTGAGTTTACTGAAATTCTGTAGAATCCGTAGACAACAATTAATTTGAATTTTATATCACACTTCAACCGCTTGTTTCTATTTTCATATTGGCAGGACCAAGCTACATAACTTTTAGCGTTATTCTACCATATTGTTACCCACTTAGTGTTTTCCTGCCTTCCTTTATCTTGTTTTTACTGATGAAGCATGGTGTTCTGGCCTGTAACTTGAGATCTTTTTCACAGGGCCGCCGAGAGCGAGGCAGGGCCCCGGGGCAGCTACTGGATGCGGGACCCTTGCTGGACACTCACACTTGAAGTGCACGATTGGGAGAATTTCGTGAATATTTTGCGGTGGCGTGGCGAGGACAAATTATGTGGGGTGCAGAAGACTGAAGGGGTCTGGGGGCGAAGCCCCAAGGAAAATTTTTGGGGCCGAACCCTTTACTTTGGCTTAGAATGCATCTCCCAACATTATGCTTGCAAAGGAAACTTTGATGATTTTGTGACAGAAATTGTATGAATCAAAGTGTGAGGACAACTTTAGAAGTAGCGTTTTTCACCTTGGCTTAGAGCGAGGGCATTTCACTATCAAAGATCTCGAACACTTTTGGCGAAAATAATTTGTAGTCAAGAAATACCATCAAAAATCCATAAAAGTCCTTTTTTTCTGAAAACGTCTCGCACGCTTTTTCGAATGAGTGAAGTGCAGCATAGGTTCCAAATCTTTAAGTCGGTGTAAAAAGGTGGGTGTAAAATTTAGTGACCTATTTCTTTAAACTGAATGACTTGAAAGAAACTTTAGCCACTTTTTGATGATTCTACCGTTGGAATTTTCAGAAATCTTGAATATTTGTCGAAATTACAGCCTATTTTATTTTTCAGCCCATTTTTATGATGTGACGTCATCAAATTTCTAAATCACAAACCAGGAAAGTGAAAGAATTTTGCTTGATACCATATTGTAGGCATCCATCAACTATGCTTTTCTTGAGAATTATTTGATCGTTTGTCAAGAGGTTTAGAAATTACGATTGTTTGTAGATTTTTTCGAAATTTTCCATAATTTTACACCCAGGTTTTTAAAGATTTGAAACCTACGCTGTGAAGTGCCGTTTAGCTCAGAAGGTATCCCCTGATTCCAAATTCACCAGTGCTGAAGTGGAAGTTTTGGCAACACAATTGAATTGAATTACGTAATCTTCTAGCATTTCTCGGAAAATTCATGCCAATCTTGTACCCCACAATCTCTCTTCGGTTTTCAAGGAACCTCGCCATCTTTCTGCAAAAGTGGGAGTGCAATTGCTCCCTCGTACCCTCCATATGGCCATGCCACTGAAACTGTGGATCATTTTGATGACGTTTGAGAATACTGTGCAAAGCAATGTCTATCTTGATATCTTGATTGATTTCTAGCTTCAAAATAATGCAAGGGAAGAACGCAGACAAAAATTGCTAACTTTCTGACGGAGCTTATTTATTCGAAAACATCAGTAATAGCATGAGCAATAGTTCTTTTCGCTTGTTCTCAAATCTCAATATGATTGAACGAACAACGTTGGAATAAACAATGAACTGAGGCCCGTGATGTTATTGCTAAATGCAGTTTTCAAGAAGAAAGTTCGACTTTCCGGGCCCCTTGTGATGCCCAGCTTGATGACATCATTGCAAGAAAAACAAAGGTTCTTTTTTACGGGTCCCTGGCGGGGCCCGGGCCCCGGGGCAGTTGCCCCGGCTACCCCCCTCTCGACGGTCCTGCTTTTTGACCATTTTGCAACAAAGGTCTCCGTTACACGTTATCGGATAGCTTTTGTATCGCATAGCAATAACCTATCTGATACAACTTTTTCTCAGATACATCATTGTGGTTACCCGATTCAGGATGGCTTTTTGTACCTGTTACGTTCTTAATTACACGGTAACAGAACTACTCTGCACAGCCTGGCCTTCTGCGCAGATCACCATAGCAACTAGGATCAGCGTGAACGGATTTGGATAGTATCGGATAGCCCTGCATGGCATGGTTACACGGTACCTCGAGTTTATCGGATATGTTGTTGTGTCACTTTCAAAGAAGAGCACTTTTTGTACCGGATAGCCAAAGGAATGTGTATAGGATAGCAAGGTAACCGTGCAACTGAATGGAGTATCTGGTATAAAAGCCATCAGATACAAAAGCTATCCGGTACTGTGTAACTGAGGCTAATTTCTATGCTAAAGAGACCCATATCTGTATGCTGTTTTACAGGTCTTTATTTGAGAATTTGTGCGTTTTTCTACGATAAATTACCTGATTTCCGATAGCAATTTGCCTATACTATCGCAGTGCTCAATGTTGGTAGGCAGATTTCAAACTTTCCTCAAACATTTTCCAAAAGAAAAATGCAAGGTTTTGTTCCATTGTACCAGTTTCACGTCACTGATTCAGAAGCTTTAACTAGCAATATGTAACAAGTTTTTGATTCATCACTGATTCATTTTAATCAAAATTTGCTTACCTCGAGCGATGCTTGTAAGTCTGGTTTCCACTGGGTATATCATCACTGAAAACAGCAACAATAGCTCATCAAAACAAAGTCAGTTGGGTTCTTGTAGTTAAGTATTGCTTCCAGTATCGGGTTGAGTCAAAAAAAGAGTTAACATGTTTGACCGTATGGAATCTAGAATTCCATATTCGATTTTGGTCCATGATTTGCTAGGCAATTAATTTGAAATTCTAGTTTTGAAACTGACAATTGATTGAATGGAAATTTCAATGGCAAGTAAATCATGGACCAGACTCAAACGGAAATTCTCATTCCCATCCAACCTCCTTACCAGCATTTTTGCAGCACTAAAGTGAAACTTTCGTGGAGTTAATTTCACCACCACAGGCTTTAATCCAACAGCGTTCGTCATCGCGTCTCACACATTAGTTGAACAGAGGAGTGAAATGATTAAGTGGACGGCCGTTGCAAAGTTTTGCTTGCTGTTGCGGGAACCCTTTATTCAGTTAGCAAAGACCCTTTTGGGTTAGTTAAACAAATAGCAGCTCTGCAATAGGAATTGGCTGCTTAGGAAATCAACACCTAACCTTAGTCATGGCGGACCAATTAGTCCATGTCAAGAGATCAAAATGTTGTTTTATTCAAACTCAGATGGTAATTATCTTAGGTCAACCTCACGAGAACAAAAGGTACACCCTTTCCCGCCAGAGTTAGATTAAAATAAGTGTCACCTCGATGAGCCAATCACAAGACACCAAAATTTATAACTCAGAAATGTATGAAATAGCGGTACGCCCTCTATACCTTCAAAGTTATATTTGAGACTGGGACGAAAGTCTGTCCGAAGAGAAAATTCAAAAGAAAGTTTTAAAAAGGAACTTCGCCGATCAAGCAAGAATTCGTGCCAGCAGCTTCTCACTTGCTGTGCCTTCGCAGCTTGGATGTTTGAGAGACTCCACTAGCTCACTATCAGGGAAAAGCTTTGCCACATAAAGAATAAATGTGTGTTGCAAATTCGTCCAAAAGCTCGATCACAACAGTGGGCTTCGTTCAAAAATGGCAGTTAGGATTTCGCAGAGCAGAAGGACTCTTCAAGACAAGATGCTTCCAAAGACTATAAGATTCAATCTGAGACAGAAAGGAAGAAGAACTAGCATAACTCAGCGACACACGGACTACCAACTGTTGGACCCAATAAATTGCAAGCAAGAGACAGCAAGATGCTCTTCGAGAGTTGGACTTCCACAATAACTTCAAAATCATTGACCATGGATTGACTTATTACGTGGAGTATACTGGATCTTGTCAGTGTATGGAGTGTGATTTGGCAATTCATTCGCTCATTCACAGAATTCAAAGAGAATCGAAAGCTAAGTGTTTCATCTTATTCTTATCGTATATTAATTGCTATGTAGCCACATTGGAAGGGTGCATTAATTCCGTAAAATCTGTACACTTTTGTTTTGAAAATACTTTGTTTTCGGGAAAGATATGTTGAAGATCCCCAAAAATTCCTCTGGTTTCAGGAGTCGCGTACATCGTTCGGAAAAAATTATATACCTGTCGCCTAAATTATCAAGCAATTAGTTTATCTAAATCTAATTGGATAGGACCACTTTTCTTGAAATCTAACTTACTGCCCGTTGGTTTGAAAATTCAAAAGGAAAAGAAACAGTTTTATCTAAGCCAGCGTAGAGGCAACATGCCCATGACTGATTGATGTTTTGAATTTAATAGACAGTTGTTGTTGGTGATCTCCCGCAAACATATAACCATCGTAGCTGCAACAGCGTACCAGCGTACCTCAGTTTACTCAGCATACATCAGACCGAGGGGCAAATCACTTCTCAAAATTGCGTACGTGATTTTTGTGATTTTGAAATCACATGATTTTTTCCTGTGATTTTTTGTGATTTTAGTGCTTTTAGTGATTTTTTCGTGTGATTTTTCAGCAAGTTTTCAGTGATTTGTGATTTTTGGTGCTTTCTGTATGTGATTTTTTTTGTGATTTTATGATTTTTGAATGTGATTTTTTTTTGTGATTTCAAGGGAGGTGTACGAAAAAAAAATCAGTGATTTGCCCCTCGCATCAGACTTTGCCCGCTAGTAGCTCCAATGCTGCAAATTCAAATAGACACGAAAACATAAAAAGTTAACGCTACAGACTGACTACTTCCTAAGTCTTTTATCTTTATAGGTTTCCCATCGAATGCAGCCAAAAGGGTAGGAAAGTCGCTTTGAAACGAGATCTGAATTGCATGAAAGCAACCCGAATACAATTGGGCAGTGGATGGCAGAGCTGTTTCACATGCTATTCTGGCTGTTTGGCTGAATAACACGAACTCATAGTGCTAATAATGCAACCTGTGTATTTAGTACTCTATTATCAAAAAGTACGCAGGGGGAGGGGTACCTCGTTGAGCCATACTGGAAGTAACGCTCATATGGGTAGGCCAAATTCCGTATTTAGTATGGGTCTGTTCTTATCTTGATTCCGATATAGTTTTGTACTTTAAGGTTTTCTTTCTAGTTGGCAAATATTCACGATTTTCTGCATATTGCCACTAAAACATCTGTTTGCAACACAAGAAAGTCGAGAGACATAACGACATTTTGTAGCAGCAACAAGACAAACAACAACTGTTACAACAACAGTGTTTGGCAAGTTGTAGCAGGAAAGGCATTTATTTTTCAAAATCGACCAAACTGATACACATGGCGGGCTAAAATTTTTCTAATATCCACGAAAGTTTTTCGACATTGTTAATGTCATGTGGCGTTCAAAATACGCCTTTCCATAACAGTTTAGATACAGGCCAAATGTGGTCACAGTGAGGTACTCCCCCTCCCACAGAAATCAGGGAGCCTAAAGAGCAAATTAGCCCACGTCAGGGCTAGAGTGGTTTCGGGTATCATGGAACACTTAAGGGAAGAACTTAAATCGTCACCTCAATTCAAGACAAATTTGGCCACACTTGGTATTAGCGATTAGGCCTAAGTATGCTCTAACGTTTCATCAACACATTCTATTTCTCAAACGTTTGTTGTCGATAAGCGAGCCAAAAACTTGAGCCCCGGTCGAGTCGGGCATTGTGGAACGCTGTCGGGTATTATGGAACAAGGTTTTTCTTTTGTTTGTATACGAGCCTCTATTTCAAACGTCGCAAGAAAATGGCGACCAGAAATCACGTTCATCGGATGTCCTTCGTTATCAGCGATACAGACAGTACACCAAAAAGTGGAGCAGCCTAACTTTAACAAAAATATGGCGACTGATGATTGAAGAGTTGCAGCTTGTGCAATTGGTGAGCTTTTATCCCACTTCCAGGCCGCCAGGCTTCATTTTCTGAAAAATTTTCCACAACACCCGATGTCCCATAATACCCGAAACCACTCTAGTAGCTACTTGTATCAATCAGGGTTTGGAACGACAACTAAAATATCATCAAGGGAACAGACTTGAACGTATTTTAGCATTTTGTGGTAAGGGGACCGGTCATTGAAAGGGGTCATTTTTCAAAGAGTTACGGAATGGGTATCATTTTCCGACAATTTTCAGAATTATATGTTTTGTTGCGGAGAATGCTTGGCAAAAGGACAGGAATTTCAGGAAACGTATTATAAATATCCAAAATATGGCGCAGATATTCATTATATATGTGGAATTATCACCGATAATTCGTTCGAAATTCCAAAAAAAAAAGAAAAAGTAATTTTCCAATCGCCAAAGTTAAGAAACTCCAGTGCTGGGAGAATGTGAGTTGGAGAGGATATTACGAAATCATCCTTGTACTTTACTATAGTATTTTACTATATTATTTTTTACTGTATTAATTAATCAGAAGGTGCTTGAGTGATGTCAAAACATGGGAAAAGGCTTGTTTTGACTTTTCAGGTTGGCATGCTGGGATTAGATATGAAGAAACTGAAAAGAACGTGCACTGAAAATCAGAGAGTTTTAGAATCTTTCAGACTGGCTTCAATTCTTAGTTTCTTGTGAAACAAAATACATATACTCAAGAACGAAAAAAAAAAAACACCACTTGTAGTGTGGCAATGAGCCAACCTTAGAAGGCAAGTAAAACAAAGAGAAAGGAGCCTCATGCGTCGCCGTTGGGGGTTACACAAGTGTAACTGTGGCGGAAGGATTTAGAAAACCTTCTCCAACGTCTCCAGATATAAATTTCATGGACTTGCTCGATGGACCTTAACAATAAACATATACCTCGAGAGGGGAAGTAGTAGGTTGTGGGGATTACCTGACGAGGAAAGTACCTACTTGTGGCTTATGATTACCCTCAGAGAACGAGGTGTTGGGGCTACCTCAATAGGGAAAGTAGTAGATTGTTTGTGATTACATTGTGAAGTAGCAAACCATAGTCTATGATTACCCAGGCGAGGAAACCTCAATAGGGAAAGTAGTAGACTGTCTGTGATTACATTGTGAAGTAGCAGACCATAGTCTATGATTACCCTAGCGAGGGAAGTACCAACTTTCGAACATGGTGCATCGAGCAAGGTCTCTCTGACTGCCGCAGTTGCACTTCCTAACCCCCACTTACACTAACCTATCTTTCCTTTGCAGATGACTGTAGAAATGTATTAGTTAGATTGTAGATTGTAATCACCTCTCGCCTATTTTGATAATGAAGGTTTTGTTGATGTTGTCACAAGCTCGATTTCTTTGCTTCACTCCCCTTTTATTCACTGATGGACGAGGATGGAGAAATTAATGCAGCACTAAAGTGAAACTTTCGTGGAGTTAATTTCACCACCACAGGCTTTAATCCAACAGCGTTCGTCATCGCGTCTCACACATTAGGAGTGAAATGATTAAGTGGACGGCCGTTGCAAAGTTTTGCTTGCTGTTGCGGGAACCCTTTATTCAGTTAGCAAAGACCCTTTTGGGTTAGTTAAACAAATAGCAGCTCTGCAATAGGAATTGGCTGCTTAGGAAATCAACACCTAACCTTAGTCATGGCGGACCAATTAGTCCATGTCAAGAGATCAAAATGTTGTTTTATTCAAACTCAGATGGTAATTATCTTAGGTCAACCTCACGAGAACAAAAGGTACACCCTTTCCCGCCAGAGTTAGATTAAAATAAGTGTCACCTCGATGAGCCAATCACAAGACACCAAAATTTATAACTCAGAAATGTATGAAATAGCGGTACGCCCTCTATACCTTCAAAGTTATATTTGAGACTGGGACGAAAGTCTGTCCGAAGAGAAAATCCCACCCGCCCTTCCCTTACCAAAATACAGTGACAGATTCACAAAGGATTACTATGCCCTTAACAAGCACATACAAGTCCATGCATTTAAATGTTGATGCAAAGAACATCGTTACTTGTTTCACATCGAAGTGCAAATGTGGCGGTTCCCCGAACTTTTCGAAGCTGGAAGGATTTAGAAAACCTTCTCCAACGTCTCCAGATATAAATTTCATGGACTTGCTCGATGGACCTTAACAATAAACATATACCTCGAGAGGGGAAGTAGTAGGTTGTGGGGATTACCTGACGAGGAAAGTACCTACTTGTGGCTTATGATTACCCTCAGAGAACGAGGTGTTGGGGCTACCTCAATAGGGAAAGTAGTAGATTGTTTGTGATTACATTGTGAAGTAGCAAACCATAGTCTATGATTACCCAGGCGAGGAAACCTCAATAGGGAAAGTAGTAGACTGTCTGTGATTACATTGTGAAGTAGCAGACCATAGTCTATGATTACCCTAGCGAGGGAAGTACCAACTTTCGAACATGGTGCATCGAGCAAGGTCTCTCTGACTGCCGCAGTTGCACTTCCTAACCCCCACTTACACTAACCTATCTTTCCTTTGCAGATGACTGTAGAAATGTATTAGTTAGATTGTAGATTGTAATCACCTCTCGCCTATTTTGATAATGAAGGTTTTGTTGATGTTGTCACAAGCTCGATTTCTTTGCTTCACTCCCCTTTTATTCACTGATGGACGAGGATGGAGAAATTAACATAATTTATTGTAGTGCGACGCGACTAAAGTAGAGTATAAGTTCCCAATGGAGACATAATGTTATTCGTTTGCGAACTTTTTCGATCGATATCGTTGTTGGAATCAATCCTACTACTTTCTCGCTTCATTCTTCTTTCTAGATCAACCGATATTGGAAATGTAATTTTTGGGTCTAGTTTCTTTGATGAAGCAGAAACTAAAAGAAAAATAGGGAGACTTCTTGAGTCTAGAAACGAGTGCTAAATGACAGTAGCAACGACGCCTAAATTGTCTAATGGGAGTTTGCTGTAAAGTAAAATGTCAGGAAATTTGGTCTTGATTTTGGCAGACTTGTAAGGTTTCTCGAAGATGATGGATATCTCAGCAACGTGACCAATTTCTGCCAGGAAAAAATTCTAAAAGATAATTGAAAATGTTGGCTGTTGAATCAGATGTTACAAAATATCATTGCTTGTATTTTTAGTGAGCAATTTGCTCTCAAATGGCAGGCGTTCTTTCTGACACACCCGGTGGTATCTCGTAAAAATTTTCAATTCATGTTACCGTTTGTGATTACTTTTCCTGCAATTTCATAAAGCAGACACCCATTATCAGAAAAGGGACTTTTGACGCAATGTATCATTTGAATTTTGCCTGTCGACTGGACAGGCCTGTTCACAGGCTGATTTGAATCCAAAATTCCAAATCAATAACGCTTACCAGATAAGGACAATGGCTAAAGGCGCCTGTGGGGGAAGCTAACTCACAAACAAGTTCAGTCATATTCAAGAGTAAACCATATTGAGATAACTTATTCATGGCAGGAAACAGTTGCGATGTCATACATGTTACCACACTCTATGATTTGTTTACATTCGCATTTTTTCCCAGACTCCAATTAACGTTGACGTCTAGACAAGTTTGTAAACTTCTTTGCTTCAGACTAGTAACATTAATATTACATTAATATTCTCACTGGCTATCATTTATCACAACACCAATTCTGAACAAAACCATTCTGCGTGTGTGTCGTCTTTAATCACAAAATATGCTATATCCGCGAATCCATTATTCATTTTGCAGTAATTAAATTTCCTCCATTAGCATAAAAAAGTAGATTCCTTATACCTTTGAGCTGCAGTTCTTGCAAAGATTCAAGGGTATCAGTCTTCTTCACAGGATGGTCTATTCTCCTTTTATTATTGACTAGGCCTGTTCGGCGTGGCTCCGTCTCCTCTCCAGATTTCATTCGGATCGGCTTTTTCTCGTCCAGGACAAGCAGTGTAAGAATTAAGTCTGTACCCGCACATGTTGGTCTAATCTTAGACATCTGAAGTTGATTTCAACATCGGGAAATACAAAATATGCATCGAATTTCATCAGTCATTTGAAAGCTCTCTGTTACCGTCTCCCAGCTTTATAGGTTGCCGTATCCTCTTGTAGTATGTTTCCTTGCCTAATCTTAAGACCTCAGTAAAAATAATCATTGACACTTGTCTTTGTGCAGGCTGCACTTTGCTGCATGACACCATAGCCAACTTTTCTGAGGCTTTGCATCAAGCAAAGCTTTTGTTGAATGTGGTTCGGTTAGACAATGTTGGACGCAAGCTGTAGCTACAAAGCAAAAGAGCAATCTAATGAAAAGAAGTTCACAGTGTTATTTGCTACAACGAACTTAGAGATTTGTGTCTAACTTGATTCTTCACATTTGCTATCCTTGGTGCATCAAAGAAAGGCTACCGGCCGAAAATTTAAATTTCACTGCAACGAAAGTTCTAACGTAAATAACATAGAGATTTTCTGAGAGCCTTACTTCTGTGCTTTCATTTGATATATAATTTTTGCGAAGTGGGCCTCTAGGTACTTCACAAACAAGAAGAGAACACCCATATGCTAAAATGAAATAGGACTTTTTTGCATTGTTTTAATTGTATCTTCGTTGGGAGAAAGAAACTAACATTGCAAGCTTTTCAATTTGTCGGATTCTGTAATCAACACAAGAAGTTTGCACTGTAAAGCTTAACAATAATATTGATAATATAACGAATCTTTTAACAGGATAAAAACTTCAACAATTACAAAAATTGCTGTTATCATCGTTTGTCCTGTAAAAAGAAAGGTGCTTCAAAAGAAAACATAACTATATTACAATTGCAGGTCTAGTTTATTTACGAACATCCCTTTAGATGAAACTATAGATTTATGTACTGACTTGATATTTAACGAAACTGATACATTGCAATAAAGGGACTGATGGTTGGACTGCACCCAGTTTCGTAAATTGTTGAGCTTTGCTGTCAAAGAAAACCATTTTGTTTTTTAATGGGCAACTTTTTGATC
This sequence comes from Aurelia sp. 3 sensu Dawson et al. (2005), assembly GCA_964020215.1. Classification (NCBI taxonomy): domain Eukaryota; kingdom Metazoa; phylum Cnidaria; class Scyphozoa; order Semaeostomeae; family Ulmaridae; genus Aurelia; species Aurelia sp. 3 sensu Dawson et al. (2005). Next base: position 11,754,147 of record OZ026589.1, on the reverse strand, counting down.
AAATTGATGGTGTTGCAATGGGATCCCCTTTGGGACCGTCTCTTGCTAACATATTTATGAGCCATCTTGAACAACGCTATTTAACTAATTGCCCCTCTGAATTTAAACCTGTTTTGTATCGTAGATATGTTGATGATACGTATTGTTTATTTAGGGATAGGAGCCATATTACTATGTTCTTAGAGTATATTAACTGTCAGCACCCTAACATCAATTTCACTACTGAAATTGAGTCGGAAAACTCATTAGCCTTTTTGGATGTTCTTGTTACCCATGAAGGGACTAATTTTTCAACTAGCTTGTACAGGAAAAAACATTCACTGGCCTCTACACTGATTTCGCCAGCCTTTCTCCCGATAAATACAAGACAAACTTGATCAGTGTTCTAGTTTATCGAGCATTTCATATTTGCTCACCGTATCAAAACTTTCACGAAGAAATTGTCCGAATAAAGGAGATCCTATGTAAAAATTGTTTCCCTAGGGCGCTGACAGATCGTATTATTAAATCCTTTCTGGATAAAAGGTTCGCACCTAGGCCCCCTGCCCCTCAAGAAGCCAAAACGGCCTTATTATTTTGTATACCATATCTAGGCAGGTATAGTTTGCAGATTAAAACTAGAATATGTAGAATAATTAAGCAATGCTATCCGGGTATTAAACTTCAGGTTATTTTTCGATCTTCAAAACGCATTCAATCATTTTTTCCATTTAAAGACCGCATTCCAACTCTCATACGCTCCTCAGTTGTTTACAAGTTTCAGTGTCCTGGCTGCAATGCCTCGTACTTTGGAAAAACATCTCGCAATTTGATTACACGCTGCAGAGAGCATTTGGGAATCAATAAAGCAGGTCAGAAAATTAAAGTGAGTCCTTCTGCCATCTGGGACCACATCAACCAATCAGGTCATGCCGCGTCGTTGGAAGATTTCTTAGTGTTGGACAGAGCAAATAATGACTTTCATTTACTAATTCACGAAAGTCTACTAATATTACGCGATCGTCCTTCACTTAATTCCCAGCAGTCCTCCATTCCGTTAGTTCTATTTTAGGCATTGTCCTTTGGGCTTGCCCTTCACTTTACTTTTCACGTAGGAATTGTAATCACGCACTTTAGTTTGTTGTTTGTCTCTTTATGCATATAAATATAGCCTCGTGCTGTCGAAATTTTATATTCTGATGATGAAGCACAGCGTTTGCTTCGAAACGTAAACAAAAACATGGCTTTGTCTTAATTGATTTTTTTATCTCTGGATTCGTCGAAAAATGTCAACTCAACATCTTATGAAAATGAATTTGTCTCTGTCTCTGCTTTCTGCACTTTATAAATGATGATTTGGAAGGACTGAAAATGAAATTTACAATGATTATCGTCGCAATCTTGGTTCTTCGATTTTTGGTAGAATTGCAGGTCTAAAAAATAAAACAGTTTTATATTATCAACATGGTAAAATCTTATACATATATGTTGTCCATAATCTCCCTAAAAGCAAGTACATTGTCAGACATCCTTGCAGTAAGTGGTAGTTCATTAAAAGTCTTTGCACCCATGTAGAAGAAGCCTTTCCTCGCGTATTCAGTTCTTATCCGTGAAAGGCATACACTATATTTATTGTTTCTTGTGTTCTTGCAGTGTTCTTGATATATAAAATATTGGCTTAAAGCATGACAGACATTGTTCTGTGGGACATTGTGTACTAACACGCAGGCCCTTCTTTTGATGGCATTTACTGGTGATATAACTTTACATGTTCGCTTTTTTGTGATTATTTGCATTGCGCGATTGTGCAACGAGTTTAGCTTATTTTCTTGTGTCCTAGCTTCTAAACGTAAAGCTGTAAAGCTTTTAAATGATTTAACTATTTAGCGACGAAATCAATACCGTTATTGATTAAAACGTTTTCCAACGATGAGACTCTGTGGAATAGTTTTAGCTGCACCTCGATTTTTCAAAGGAAATTGTTAAAGCTAAAAATTTCAGCTCATCTGAGAGATTTGCTGATGTGCTACTTACTTTCCAACTCGCTGATGACTTAAACAATGCTAAGTGATAAAACACAGTTTAAAATTACATCAAACGATACAATTAGCACAATGTCAAAAAGAAGCGTTATCTCATTTTGACAATATGGTTACTTTCTTCTTGCATGCAAATTCTCTAGAAACTTATTTGGCAAAAAATATACAATAAAAATACCCTTTCTTTGATTCACCCCGTAGTCCTACCTTTCATCTCACCAGTGATGCATGCTAGCTTTCGTTTATGGAAAAACTGCAAGAAGCAGTAATAAAAATTTGAATTTAAGCACGATTCGCATCTTATGACTATGTAATTGAATTGATGCAATCTGATAAAGTTTGCTTGCACCGGGTTGAGTTAGAGGTTGGGAATAGAGCATTTGATTGTATACTGTCATGTTAGTCCATGGCCAAAAATTACCAATTGTGTTGAGAGCCGACAAACTACCTGGCGATTCAGAAAAAATGCACACCATTCGATGAAAGGTTTGCTCCCCAAGCAATGACTTTTTAGCGAGGACATAAAAAATTCAATTTCAGTTTCTATCCCAACTATTTATCCGAGTGGAATAAACTCGACCCTAAATTGAGACTTGCACCCTCGGTTGCTATTTTCAAGAAAAAGCTATCATCAATAATCCGCCCGCCCCCCCCCCCCCGCCTACAAAATCTGTCTTTGGAATTCACTATCCAATAGGATTATCCTATCTTACTCAACTTCGGTTTGGTCTCAGCCAGTTAGATTTCCACAAATTCAGGCATAATTTCAGGGATACAATAAAACCTATGTGTCCAACGAGTCATGGCAATGAGTATACGGAGCACGTTTTGTTGCTTTACCCCATCATTTGATCTTCAACGAAGAGATCTCGCTCGAATTGTAGAATTAATGTGACCATTTGTACAAATCGCGAATCTTTCAAATGACGCTTTGACGGAGCTTTACTATGTGGTGATCAAGGTCTTTCTAATAATTTGAACAAAAATATTCTCGAATTGACTTTGCGTTTCATCCACGAAGGTGGTCAGTTTGATTGAGATCTTTTGAAACTTCAGCAGTATGCAAAGTCTCAACCACCAAGTCCCTTTACGTATGTTCCTTTTTTTCTTTGCATATTCTCTTTCACATTAGGTGTCGTCTTTTTTATGCAGCAAGAGGGAGCTGCGCTCGTGCCTTCTTCAATTTCATCGCAACCCTGATCCATCATCTAATGTCAGACAGAATCTGGTGTATTATCCATCAGTTTTTTGCTTTTATTCGTTCGTAGCGTACAGTAGTTGTATGTAATTTAACGTTGCTTGTGTTCATGTTTTGGCCATGGGGTAGTCATTGTCTTTCGCTCCCCTCGGTATCATCTCTGTCGTGTTGTATAGTAATTAGATTAGTAAAGTAGCATGTAGAATTTGTTGTAAATTTCTTCGTATGAATTGTTTAAAAAGTTATAATTTCTTTTTAATACCTGACTGAATATCCTACATGTTCAATCATTTTTTAATTTTTTTCTGACTGAAAGTAACTTCTTCAAGAACCTTAAAAACTTGCTAAAAGCAAGAGCAAATTTTCCGAAGAAATTTACCTTACAGCAATGACTTGAACACGCTTTAGCACGTGATCTTCATAACGGGATACTAAGTGTTACCCCTTGTATGAGGAATTTATTCAGGGTGACTCGATTCTCCCAAGAGGACAGAATAAATGCTAATATATGTATATGTCATCTCGTAAAATCTTCCATATCCAAATGAAGGGACTTAATTTATTGCCAATGAAACAACATAATGTTCAATATCTTAACGTTGATATTTGGGGAGCAATATTTTTTCACACGCCGAGCGACTTTTATGATTCACACTGTACATTTTTAAAATTCTCAGTAACGCAAAGTTTGAAAGTTGATAGCTGAAGGCGATACAATTAAAATAGGTCTTGAAATATTTGTCAGATCTGGTCTGATTTCTCCATTATTGGACCTGTGTGCTAAATTTTCTTTCAGAGTTAGTGATGAACTTGAATGAATCACAGGCAAATAGTATGACACCAGCAGTAAAGTACTTTTGATCATTTGCATTGCTATGGTATTGGTACTTGTCTTCGCGCAGACTGTACCGGGTGTCCCACAAAAAAACTTTCCCTATTTGAGCTGCTATTTTAGTAAAAGTGTGTGTTTTATTTGATAAAGATTTTAAAAGAAATCTGTTATACAATGCTCAACTTAGATTTGAGTATTTGTTTCATTTCTAAATCTGCGCGCATTGTTTTCCAAAAATTATTTTCCTGAAAAACAGAATACCTGAAAAGCTCAAGAAAGAGCTAAAAACGGTTTATCAGTAAAATCTTTAAATCTTCACCTCAAAATCCACGGAAATTATGTGTTTTAACTAAATTCCAACAGTACGGAGCTTGAACTCCTTAAAGGGACCCAAGGAAAATCATATTTGTCTGTTTTGTCCGTAGAAATCCTTGATATTCGAAGAAAAAGTATAGTACACAAGACAAGGTCCTGTGGTCTGCACTTTAGCGTATTGCCTACTTTGAATACCAATTTAAGAAATTGACAAGCGGTTGAATGCCTTCACACCTGTGATGTAAAACATGGAAGGAATGGATCATATCTCCATCGCTAGATTTCCCACCCTCCAGCATACGATTTTGGAAAAATCCATATTTTGGAGGCCTTTTGATGAGCCAAAAAATCGCGTAAAATAATATGGACTCATGTGAGCCTTTAAGCAAGGCATTGCCGTTTACATCGCCCAAAACGAGGCAATGGTTGTTGTTGTGGAACTGTTCAAACGGGGAAAGTTTTTTTGGGACACCCGGTACTTGGCAGTATCGTACAGCATCTTCCTGGTGCTTGACATTAAGAAAACGTTTTGTTGAATGTCGTCTATTCCAAACACTGCTAAATCGTACGACACAGATACCTATTACCAACAATTTTCAGATGGACCTGGTAACGCCAGACGTCATGAACCTTATTGTATACTTTTACCTTGCCTTATTATCATTATTTACGAAATACTTACATCACCGTAAAATTAATGGAATACGATGGATGAATGGTTGAAATGTTGAGGTGATTTTCAAGTCTCCCCTTTTGTAGCTAGAGAGGAAACCTCCTAGCTCCTAACTCTTGTGAATTGATATTTGGAATTCTGAAGAACATTGCATGACCAATCACAGTGTTTCTGAGTAAGTTAAAATCTGTTCCCAAAACAAATTGGTCCAATTATGAATTATGCTCCGAGCTCCGAATCGAAGTGATTTTAAAAACTTGTCTGGAATATTGATGGAACAATACCAAGCAGGTAAAGACATGAAATCAATTGTTTACTTCGTCCGTAGAAACGAAGAGATTTTCGACAATGCAATTGTTTTAATTGCTTTGAGAAAGCTTCCTCGCTACCCGCCGCTACAAGATTTTCCTGGTTTTCATATACTCGAGGCACAGGGATAGTGGGATCGGTTCCAGGAATAGCTCGTTAGATTTGTACAAATCAGTAGTCTACCTGCAGACCTCCGTTCTTGTGCAATACCGTGGCCTAACTTTCCATTGCTACCCAATAGGTATCGCATTGACGATTGCGTTTTCTTTTCCCTCAATGCTGTAAGGCTGGCAATGAAATCAGACCAACCAGATTCACTAATCTCCACTGTGAGTTCTACTGTTTCAGTCACCCAGTTAAGACATTGGATCAAATTGTCTGCAGTGAAGGTCATATTTATGGCAGAAAGTAAACTCTGCCTCTGTTGGGATACATTGGTGAATTTTAAGAGGCCCTCTGTACTCCAGTTAGATCTAATGTTGTTTCTGCTGAGTTTTCTATTCCCTGCTCGTTAAGCTTTCATCTGAAACGTACAATTTAGAGTAGGAAGATAGACGATTTCGATGTCCCAATTTCATGGATCCATTTCATCAGATGTACAGTAGGACTCGCTTAAAAGAGCCTATTCTTATAAGAACATTGAGGCTAAAATTTAATATTTTAAACCTCGTAAATAAGAACCTCTCATAGGCTGACACTGATGGAGGTTCTTTTATAACATGTTTCATGTCTTCAGAATTCTTCAGAAATTTCAAGAATTCTTGATTTTCTGATCAGAATTCTTCAGTTGTACAGAAGTCTATCAGATTTTTAACAATAATCCTGACCTAAGAATGTTCTTAAGAATTCTCAAGGAATCCTCTAAAGTTCTTCAGATTTCTTGTGCTGAAAACAGTAATAATATGTGCAATGCATGTACGGTATATAAAAACCTTTTTAAGAAACTTGCAGGCCGGAATTTAGAATAGCAGCCGTCATTTAATTAAGAACCTATTCATTTCTTTTATGCGGGTTTCTATTGTACTTATTGTGAAAATGCTCCATTCAGAATTTAAGAAACAGAGGCATTTAATGTTTTTCTTTAATCCAGCACAATCAAGTACGCCACTTGGTCCCTGCAGATCCGTAAGTGAACCAGGCCAACAAGAGCGCCAAGGAAAAACCAGATCACTGCTAAAGTCGAAAACGATGGGGGCCGTCCGGCCAAGTCCTTCTCAGTCTTTACGGAGCGGTCATAAAGTATCTGCTATATGGGGGTGGATAATTTTCCAAAAATCTTGCAAAAAAAATTTATGGCCCCATCCTAGATTCCTATTCACTAATTTATGGCCCAATAGCAAGAACTAGGATATTTTTCATGACCCCATAACATAATTTAGTTTTTAGGGTGCAGGCTCGATGTGTTTACCTGGTAGTGTAATTTCAGAAATATAACTTGATAATGAAGCACTGGTTAGCAACTGAACCAAACAAGAGAAGGAGAAGAAAAGAAATGAAAAGAAAAGCAAGTATCAAGTGGTAAAAAGTAACAGATAACAATTTTTGCAGCATTTTACAGCCGTTGCCAAACTTTTGAAATAACATTTTATGATAAAACTTTTATGGCCCAATAAAATACATCTGATTATTTTTCATAGCCCCAAAAGGTCATGGCAGAATTTTTCATGGCCCATCCAAATATCATCCACCCCCATTTAGCCGATACTTTATGACTGCTCCCTTAGTCTTCAGCAAAATTGTTCTTGTCTAGGTTATTATCACAGTGCTCTTCCCCAAAGCCTGCTTGGTTTAGATTTTGCACTGACTATACACAAAATAAGCTTTAGGCCAGTCTGATGTTAAATTTATCGTGTAGGTGTTTAAAAAGGTGACAGAAAATGAATCTAGCGTTCAACAGAGTGACTAATGATCGACAATACCTGACGAATTTAGCCAGTGACGCTCTACATAACTGATCATTAACCTCGTGAACAGCAGACAAGGATATGATGGATGACATCATCAGCTACTTAGAAATTTATCTGCTGCTATGGAGACACGACAACCTTTAACGTCGGCTCGCTTTCTTCCCCCTAAATTTGGTCCAAAGAAGGCAAACCATTACGTTCTAGAATACCGCTAGGTATCCACACTGCAAAATTGGCTCTCTAGTTCATTACAATGGTACATCTGTTGATAATTGCCTTCTTAGGTGCTCTCTCTTCGAGTAGTTTATCTACTGAGAGAGCTCCTCCTTTAAGAGAATTCTTCTCAATTTCTGATGCTCTGTGTTATGTAATCTTATTGCAATTTTGTCATCTTCTGTGACTTGTCATACTGCAATATTTGTACATTTTGTTAGTTTAAATCATTTTTTTATGCAGATGAATTTAAAAATTAAATGAAACTGAAACTGATACTAAAAGTGAGTCTTATTAGAAATAAGATGAGCATTATAGTGGGACTAGAAATGCAAATACCATTTTTTGAAAATCTTTAGCTATTTGCAGCACCGTTTCGTCCGTGAAGGGTACACAATTCTGTTCATCGAGTCGAATGATCTGTGATCGTTTCGATGAACTTTGCAAAATGATATGAACTTTTACATGCAGGCTCGAAGTAAATCAACGGCGTTAGCATTGCGTTAGGCTGAGAACAGGGCATTCATAGTTGTCTTTATATATAGGCCAATTAAAACAAACCTGTGACCACAAAACTATCGAAACATGGGCAAGATAATCTGTCGATAACGTAGCTAGTTTTCTCTGCATCCAGATAACTCTATCTATGTATAAAAAGACAACTATTCAAGTTAATTTCTTGAATTTTGAGGATGATCAGAGATCATTACTGCTTAATTGGGTGTCGATCAGGTGTCTGTTTGCGGTATTCACTTTGGCTTGTGGACTGCACGTCAAGCCAGCTTATCAAGTTGCCCACAGTGTAGTAGATCAAATGCTACCGTTAGCTTTACTGCACCTTCCATAAAAAAAGACCGATTGATGCAGGACTTATTTCCTTACTACGTGGATGAGATTAGTGAGGGTAACAGCAACATAGAATGGAAATTTGATTTTAATTACTGAGTCTAGGTCTACCAGAATGAATTGGATCTCAACCAAACTAGAAATGGGAAAAATTTGACTGACTTCCCAAAAAATAGCCTCTTGGTTGGATCACCTAAGGCGCACAGGACGAGTTCCTGGAAAGGGGCAGGCCTCAACCGAACGTGTGTGCAAAACTTCGAGAGCTGGAAATTTCTTTGAAAATGAATAGGCTGGTTTCAGTTGCATTTTGATGAATGATAAATGTGCTTATCTGCAAGAAAATAAAGCAGACTAGAGGGGTATCGCCCTGGTTGAGGGCAAACGCGTTTTGACCGACTTTAACTCTCTTGCCAATAGGCGTTTGGGCCTAGTTACAGAAACCAAAAGTTTTCAAAAATATTTTGGTGACCCCATTTGCTTAACATTTCCTTGCTTGTGTTTCTTAAAACTCCGTCCACAAACAGAAGGAGAAGTGCACAAAGAAGCTCACCTAAGATGTAACTTTAAGCATCCGCCATTTTTCCTTTCACATTTTGTTGCACAATTTTCTTTCTGCTTGCTTTCTTGACGTTGTTAAAACTTTCACAGCAAACAAATGGCCTCTTTCCAAGCTCCACTTGTCCAGAATAAGTACTTATGGGGCAAAAACAGGTTTGTTCTATCAGTGGACGGTAAAAACTATTTTCTTAATCATAAATTGATTTAAGCATCGTTCAGTTCACCGAAGGAGGAAAACTTGATGTCAGCTTGCTTAAAAAGTCTTTGAACAAAAGCGGCAACAAAGGTCAGTGTTTAGGATAACGAAACACAGCAAGCACAATCAGAAAACATTTGATAACAACAAAAACTCTTTAATCGTTGATATGCTGCTAATTTTCGCATCAAGTTATCTTAAATTTACCTGAAACCATGTGAAAATTTGGATACTCTCAACCAGGGCGACGTTGGAAATTTAGGCCCTCTCGACCACTCTGTTCTCGAGTAGCTCGCTCTTAAAGACAGCATCACGAATGACAAATATATTCTATATCAACGACAGTGAAGAGCTTACGAAGGTGTTCATGGTAAGTTTCGTTCTGAAAATTTTTTCGTTCAACAGGAATATTCTACCAACGTGAAATACACTCAATCAGGGCGATACCCCTCTACGCCGCAGGAAGCGTAACAGGCTTGCACAAATTGTAATTCAAAATGCCACGTTGCCATGATTGATGGCGTTCGAAAAGGAATTCAACTACGTCAATTGGTCCACCTTGTTCTCTTTAATCATAGAAGGGTATATCCTCCCAGGGAAATGTTATTGTCCGAAAAGTGCTGTCACTGGATTAACAAGGACATCAAGAATCCGATGCTGTTGCTGATGCTGTTTCAGTTGCAAGTTCGTTAGTCTTTTTTGGCGGGAAGCCCCTAAAAATCAGTATTGCTGAAGGGCTACCCTCCTTAAAAATCTGGGATCAAATCAAATCAAATTCTTTCGCTGATTGTTCCTTGTGTCAGTTTTTCTGTAGCGCTGTCCTTGGGGTCCGTTGACAAGCAAAATGCCCAGTCCCGTTAGGAAGCAACCAGGAATGCTATGATAGCCCTAACGAATGCAACAAATGCAGCAGCAATATTTATCAACCAGAACATCGAAAGGCAATGGGAATTTCTTCCCTTGACTCTTTCATTGAATATGTTATTTCTGACGAATTCTGTTGCTGTAATTCTTCTCGAATTGATACCTAAATAATGAAGAAATTACATTATTTCTACAATTGTATGAACTAAATTCATTTACGCTCTCGTCTCTAAAGGTTGAGCGTTAACCTTTACTTAGCCATCAAGCATGAACACCATGAGCGGGTTACATTCCACTCATAAATTTCACATGCACAAGGCTATAAATTCTTCACTGACGACTTCTATACATTTCTTGGTTAGTGCGTAGGATGTCTTTGACATTTTCAATGTCTAGACGGCAAAAGTAACAAAATATCGAGTATCGTCCGCTGTTGTAGCCTCTAATGACATTTTCTTTGTTTTGGGAGTATTCACGTCTGTCGGTTGTTCATCGTTTAGAAAGATTTAAATGCCCTAATCTATCAAAGAAATATACATATTTTATACTGTTTCGAATGCCTTTGGAAGTGCATGTAATGTGAATAATTTAATTTTAGTTGTATAATATCCGATCTAATTGAGAGTAATGACCTTCCTGAGCGAAAAACGACTCTAACCCAAATGATTAGTGCTCGGAACTGAAAAGTACTTTTATTGCTAATTTAGAAAAAACAGTAACCATAAATGCATCGTCGATTATCGATTACAGTAACTAAGATTCCATGAGATTCCTCGATACCTGTAAAGCTTCCCAATTGTCATGAACCTTCTCAGGATCCCTATTTCACGACTCATTCAGAATTGTTAATGAAGTTTTATTATAACACTTATTGGTTGCCAAATGGCGTCATAGATGTCGCCACTTTTAGATACATTATGTCACTGCTAACGTTTTCCTATTTTTTCGCGAATTTTGCCAGAGGACAGCACTATCTCAGTAGTCATGCACTGGGTAGTCTTGAGAAAAAGGTGCGACACAGTCACACTGTTCTGGCAATTGGAGATTCAAATATCAAATCAACTTCGATGAAAGAACATTATCAAGAAAGCTGATCAGTGAAATTTGTTTTCAATTTAATATTCAATTTTTTTAATGTTGCTAATTATTAAGTTGATATTTCGGACTTGTTTTTTGATTTTTCTAAAATGGCGCTTTACTGGCTGCTTTTCAAAGTTTGCAACCAGCTGACCCAAAAAAGGACCCAGCGCAATTCCTCATTGAAAGAAAAGGAGATCAATTGAAACGCTAAAAAGCTGTTCTGTTGCCAAAAGACTACCCTACGCATTGTTAGCAATTGTTTGGTTAAGTCAAGGAAAAGGAAAAAGGTATGCCTGAAATGCTCAAAAAGGTCTTCAGAACAGTTGATTGATATGAAGCCATTTAAGATTTTCAAAACAATCTTGGGAACAGAAAACTCAGTCAAAGGTTTATCAGAGCAATTTCATAGTCTCTAGGTTCCTAAAAACATTCTTGTCTCAAATGACGAGGATACACGTGCTTTTTCCATGATTTTGCAAAGACCTTTTTTTGAAATTTCACCTGACAATTGTTGCAGCTGCACGGCGGGCCCTACTCCAAGGTATTCACCATTATCATTTTATGAAAAACCAGCCTCAAGGGTCCACGTCATTGGCCTCACATGCCATTTCAAAGCAATTCAACTTTCTACGTAAAAAGGAATCTTGTAAGGCCTCGTCCACGTGTATACGGATATTTTTGAAAGCGCAACTTTTGTATCAAGTATAAAAAAGACATCTGCTTCCATATGAGAAGCGTTTTCGAAAGTATCCCCGTCCACACGAAGACGCTGCTACAGGCAAACTTCGATGTTCGAAGCAAAACAATCGATAGTATTTATCTAAAAATGCCCGTAACGCCATAGAATCAAAAAACTAAATGTATGGGGCCGTCCTCTTCCTCAGGAGTAAATGAAACTAGCAGAAGCGAAGACCAGAGAAAAGGAGAGTGAACAGAATGGATTGTGAACAGACTACGCCCTGAAAGACGATGGAATAAATACCAACCGAGATCTTCTCACTCAACCTTCAATACGAAGCACTGTAGAGATCTCTAGATCCCTAGATACAGGATTGAATTTGCCAAAGGCTTTCATTACGCAAGGCTTTTATTACGCAGCTGTCACATTATGGAATGATACACCTAAGCTACCGACATAAGATCGTTTTCAAAAACAACTTAAAACACATGTAAAGAGCTAGACTCTCCAACTTAACTCGCTGGAAGAACAGCAATGCTTAGGGTTTTTTTTGGCGGTGTAGGATTTATTCTTAGAATATTCATGATTGTAAATAGATGTATTTGATTTGCTGAAGGGTCTCTTTTGTGTAAAAATGTTATCAAATGAAAAATAGGTGAAACAGAGAATGTTTAAAGGACAAGTCCGGGGTTGATAAAATTATTGTCAAAAAGCAACCTTACCAACTGCTGAACACCAGTTGTGAGTTTTCTCCAAGTTTTCGTGCCTTGAACATTCATAAATTTGACGACTAATCTTCGTAAGTTAGGCCAAATATCGTCGCCATTTTGTATTCTGTGCGAGTGTGCGAAGCAACGAGAAGGAGGCTAGCATATGGGTGGTATAATATCACACATTTGGCAGCCTCATTCAGATCAACGTGAAGTGATGTCATATAAAATGACGTCATCTCGCACTTCTTAGCAGATTAAAAGAGAAAACCATTGAAAAAAATACTGTACACCATTCACAACAGTGTAATCTCTTGAATAATCAACAATTATACCCACCCCGGACTTGTCCTTTAATAGAACAGTGGGGTCGAGCAAGAAACGGAAGAATTTGACGAGCGAAAATAGAGCGGTCAGAAGCAAAGGAAGATCAGATCATAAAATGAAAATTGCTTGTTAAGTCCTTTCGTGGACTTGCTACAAGCCTCTCTCTCTTTTAAATTCGAAATAATCCGGAAAATGCGAAAACTGAAAAATAAAGAAAAAAAGAAAAGGAAAAGGGGAGAGGGAGAGAGAGACTTGTAATACTTGTCCACCAAAGCGAGGCTGCATGTTTGACGAGCGCGAAATTGGAACGGGGGTAGTCCACGTTCTCTGTTTTTCTTCATCATGGCAAAATGGCGGCGGAAAGCGCCCAAACACCAGAGCTGCGGGAAAGCCACTTTGTGGAATATTTGTCTCCAAGCTGCAGCGATATTTGTGTATTATGCCTGCAGGATGTAAAGGAAATTTCAAAGAGACCCAGTGATGTAAAAATCAGAATATGGGATGTCGAAAAAAGAGTTGCAACAAGAGCTGGTGATTCGCTGCAGCAGTATTTGGGAATCACTCTAAACTCCCTAGATTTTCGAATCATATGTAAAAATTGTAATCGTCAGGTTAGTTCTGCACTCCAAGTAAAACAGAAAAAGAGGGAAAGTTTCGAAGAGGGTCGACTTAAAAGTTCAAACTTTGTGCGAAGAAGTGTCAAGAGGCTGGCAATTCACAGTCCTAATCAAATTGTTGATCAGAAAGTGGCAAGGAAACCAGCTAAGAGACACAGACTAGATTTTGCAGGAGGGAATATTCAATCAGTTGGAAATGAAAACAACCCGTTTGGTTCATTAGCATCAGTTGAGGACAGTGGTACCAACAGAGACACAGCACTTAATGTAAGTAAAACATTACAATGGATGGCTTGTAGGTTGTCTTGTCTGGATGGATGTGATTAAAGTAGTCTTTCACATTACTTTCACATGTTTGCAGATTTATTTGGCAACTTTCAACTTCCCCTCATAGTTTTGTCAAAGAGCTAAAAACCTTAAAATAGTTTTTTTTTTGTATAAATTCATTCAGAGCTCTGTTGTATTTTAGAAAACATAGCCAGGCTGGATATGCAGTTCTTGCTGATCTAAAACTCTTAAATATTTTTTTACAGGAAAACTGTTCCTGTTTAACAGCACTGCCAGCCCTTTATGTTTCATGTGTTCGCAATATGATAGCAAACAATATTCCTGCCATTGCACACTGCATTTGGGCTGACAAAAGGTTGAAAGAAGAAATGCAAAAGCTTTTATTTCAAGAAATTGATTTGGAGTTGAAAAATTTATGTTCAAATACAGACACAACCTTCAGAACGGAATGTGTCAATTCCTTGCCCAAAAAGATTGACTTTGAGGCACAAGAAAAAGAACTTTGGAACAGATGCCCAACATTTGCTGGTGCTATTTTCTCTGCTGCATGCAATAAAAGAAATTTGAAACGAAATAAAGTTAAAACAGAGGACAGCATTAAACCTCGAGTTATGACAGCTGTTGGTATTCTTCTTCATTCCCGTAGTCAAAGAATGAATTTGCATCAGTTACTACATTCGCTTGTTTTACGAAGAGCAGGTGCCAAAAAATCCGCTTTTTGGAGACTGAATGCACTATCAGTTACATTATCATATCCTGATACTCTTAAGAAACAATCAGCAATGGGTGTAGGCTTTGATAGTGCTGTACTTGAATGGATGAAAGAATTAGCAGAACAAACACATTCTGATTGGGATATCATTGACATTGAAGAGCAGAAAGCAAATAATCAAAAACCCAAGGCAAGCCCTTGTAGGTTCAGACTATTAGGTGACAACTGTGATTTGAGAAACAAGTGTAGAACAACAACAAGAACAAAGGCAGGTGCTGACAAACACCTTTTCATAAACCTTGCCATACGTGACAGAGTTGCTGGTAAAGCTGATGCAAACTATGGCTACCATCCTGAAAAGAGTTACTGCCCCTCATTGTTTTTACCAAGTGTAGAGGATAATCATCATCTTCGAAGTGAATTCAAAATAATTGTTGGACGTGTCATCAAGAATCATGTCAAGGAGATGAATTGGCTTGAAAATTTCATACCAGATCATATTCCACATGAGAATTCAAAGCTGACAAAACAAAAATCTGAAATTGTAAGTTATGATACATCTACAGTAAATAGGTCTTGTCACAGCAAAAAATCATATATTATGCAGATGAGAATCAAATATATTGTACTTGCTTTTTTGGCATGTGCAGTAAATCATGGGGTTTCGTGGGAGGCCTTCTTCTTCCTCAAATGATTCATAAGACTAATATTGAACTATTATCAAATTGTGACAGTGCCTCTTTAATGTTTTTCAAAACTATGTATGCATCATGTTTCAAAACTTTTCAGCTCAGAAAACTTTAATTGGTTCAAAAATGTCCATATCAATAAGTATCACAAACTTATGTTTATCAATCTCAAAAACTATATTTAAAATGTGCATGCTTGCTGTCCAAATATATAGGGCTACAATATGGCAGTTTTAAAAGGTTCTTTTGTGCACGTGAATAAACCACATCAATGAGTTGAGAGGGGTTTTCAGCAATTTTGATATATCAGATGAACAAAAGAATGGTGAACAGGAATATATTAATCAACAAATTTTATCTCTATTCCCAATCGTTTGGATCATACATAGTCTAACAATTTCCCAACCATGTGCACTTTGCATAATTTTTTATAGCACTGAATGTGAATTGATTATTTTGGTATATTTTACTAGCTCATATGCAAAAGTATGAAAAAAATCCTTTGTTCAGAAAAATTTGAACAGAAATTTGGAATTTGAAACAAGACTGGCATTGTACAATAACTCTTTTTTCTCAGGTAAGCTTGGGTGTATTGGAACTCAATGAGAATGACAGCCATGAGATTGTTTCCATAATGGAATATTTACAAAGCTATGTGCCTCGTTGCAACTCCACTGGAAATCATAGTGTTACTTTAAGTGGTGGTGATTTATTAACACTGGAGAGAGAATTACATGCCCAGGATGATCGCTGCAATTCCAGGAACACCAAGGCATGCCTACAGGGTTTAATGCCATGCATGGAAGACTTTCATACATTTGGCAATTTCTTGGGGGTAAGCAATTGTACCAATTTTTAAATGACATAATGTCATGTTTTTGTGGAATTTTATTGTTGCATATATAATGAAGAAGTATCGTTTTTTACAAGATTTATTATTATTTACTTTAACATAATGGATTGTGATATTCATGACACATCTATACTTTGGTTCAGTTGGTTTACATTATACTATGTACTGGCCCTATGTTAACATGCCAAGAATTTGTAAGAATTTTTACGAATTCTTCACATGTGATGAGATTTCTTGATCCATATGAAAAGACTGTCATGTTTTTTAAAAGAGAATTCTTAAGACGTATCATAAACATACTGGCAAGGAGGCATGTGCAAAGCGTGTTCTGTACATATGATACTACTTACAGGTATCCCGGGGGGGTGCATGGTAGAATGATGGCTTTGCCTGTTTCCACTTTGACTTTCAATGATTATTACTGATAAATTCATAACTGTGAAATCTATAAGGCTTGACTGTTTATCTTTGTGACAGGAGGGTAAACAAAGTGATAAGGGGAAGCTGAAAAAGTAACATTATGTACGTGTTTTTTAGGTTGTGTGGCGCATTTTATTGGATCAAAACAGTGCAAGTGATGTTGGTACATTATGTCAAGCTAAGAACTTCTTGAATGCAGTGAATATGCCACTTAATCCAATGGATGATCCAGATGCAAGTTATGATCTTTTGGCCAGTTTTACAGATGCCCTTGTCCTGTCATGTTATGAGACAATCAAAACACAACTACCCAAGCAACCTTGCTTACCCATTGAACAAGAGGCAATCAAAGAGCAACTTTTGAATGGCATTGTTGACAATTTTGCCCTACCTAAATTTCCTGACTTTGGTAGCGCTAGTGACTACAACTGCCAGTACTGCAGCAAAAGCTACAAAAGAGCAAAATCACTCCGCAACCACATACAGTCAAAGCATAATATCCCAGGATTAAATAGGAGAGAATCCAGTGCCAACGATGATTCTATCTACAACTACTCCCGCAATGCATTAGCACTGGGACTACTTGCAAAAGACTTTGTAGATGCAAGAAAACATGGTGATGGGTTACGCATAATCCGTTTGTACAAAGTGCTCCTCCTCTTTTTTAAATTAGAAGCACGACACAAATATTCATTTTATAGTTTATTCACTTTGGCACAAGTGCACTATCTGTTACCCCCCAAGCTTGCATATGAGCTAGTTTGGAATAGGACAAACAACAGCCAAGGCAAGATTGATAGCAATGTAGAAAATGATAGAACTGTTGAGCATCATGTCAAGAGCTTCAAAATGGACTGCAAGGACTTTCAGGGCAAAGTATCTTCAAAGAGTATACAAAGGGCCAGTCACAGTTACAATCAAATGAATAAGGTTATGGACAGTTTTGACAAGGCAGCATCATTGAAGAAACCATCTGGTAGGCATTCAAAGCCAGATATTAGCAATGACATAAGAGATCTTTCAAGACAGTTTGTAACAAAAAGAATCTTTGATTTTATACCAGGCAGGGAGCATCAGGCATTTCCGGGATTTAAGAAGAATGTTTTGGAACAAATTGACACTGTAGCTGTTTCCAAATGGATGAAAGAGAAACTTGAAGAATTCCAGTCAATGAAAGTATTCAGTCAATTCCAGGAGCCCTAATCTACCACTGGCTTATAATTAGTCATTGCACCTGTTATCACGCAAAATTGTTTAAAATCAGGCATCAATGGAAAAATCACAGAGAACAGAGTTTGAGCTAGAGCTACAGTCTTTCAAATTTGAGCTCAGTAATGCAGCTATAATTTTACTGCCACAACCTCCAGGGGGGTACTAATATATTTTTCTATACAGGGACGTGCCGCTGAACAGGTATTATTTTCAGGATTCCAACTTTGTAAAAAGCAGCTCTGAGACAGGGGCCATATTTAGCAGACCAAGTACCCCCTCAGGCCCAACCCCCCACCCTGGGATAGGTGAGCCTCATTTGGGGTCATTCAAATTTTTCTCCAGTGAAAGTGAGTGATGTTCCTGCCTATTGAAGTGATATTCTTCTGCGAATGCTAGGTAATTTCTCGTGTTTGACCATGCTCTGCTTTAAGCTTTGGGGAGAAGCAAATTGCCCTGCATGATCCTGCTCTCTTGGGCAAAATTTTCAGTGAACAGGAGGCAAATAGCCCCATATTGGCCCACTTATCCCAGGTGGGAGGTTTTTGGCAACAAAATGATAGCTGCATAATGAGGGGCCTTATTCCTCAGGAATTCCAGCTATGTTTGGTTTCAAACTGTAGACAAAGAGATTAGTTTGGAAGGATGCATCAGAATTGTGGTTAGGAACTTTGACTGAAATATTGGAAACTTAAAGAAGGTTTTGATCGATATTATCAACATCTTAGACACAACATGTGGAATCAGGATAGAACTGACTGTTCATTGTTTTTAAATCCACCTTTCATACCATTATAAAAGCCAGGGTATCTTACTGAAGATAATAATCAAATGCATATTGCCATCTAATGTATGCATGCCTTTGTCTTGGAATTAGGCCGAATCATCACTAGATGATGAAGGTAGTCTTGACCTGTACCTGTTTTGTAGATTGATGAAATTATCTGAATCACAAGAATCCTCTGATGTCTCACTTTCTGATGCTTCACTCGAAAAATCAGAGTTGGGTAATTCTGCAGTGACTTCTTCATGTTCAGGCAAAGAAAGTCCGGGAATATTGATGTTTACAAACGAATCTCTGTTCACAGAATCACTGACAATTTCAAACAGAGGTGTGCAAAGATCACTGCTAAGGATGGATGAGAACCTCATCACATCTTTTGGCTCCTTCATTTTCATGCAGTTGCTAACAATCTCATCAACTGCTTTTCTTGGAAAGCCAGATGTTATTTCACTCCCTGTGTACATCTCTGAGGTTGAGCTTGTAATTTTCAACCTAAATTGCCTTAACTTTTCCCTCAGTTCTGTTTCTGCTGTGTTTGACAGGATCGCATCTGCAGCGCATGGCTGCATTGATGATTCCTTGTGTATTAGTTTTTCAAAGGATGACAAAACTGCATGTTCTCTGGAACATACCTTATTATTCAAACTGCAATCACATTTCTTGCAACAAATGTCACAGCAATTATGCATTGGCAAAACTTTTGTGTAGCGACCTGAGAAATGCTGGTAAAGGAGTTCCTGTCTACATTTTGCTGTGTTTGAGCAATAGTCCTTCATTTCAGCAGAAACTCTCTTTGAATTTACAGATCTTGGATACATTATCAGAACTGCATAGCTTTGTGCCCCATCCCTTCCTGCTCTTCCAGTTTCTTGGCAGTAGTTGTCAATGTCGGTAGGGGGACCAAAGTGTATGACCAGCCTCAACCCTTTGCAATCTACACCCATTCCAAAAGCAATTGTGGCAACAAGAACTCTCACTGATCCCTTATCATCTGCAAATGACTTTGAAATGTATTCTTTTGCTGCATCCTCGGTGTTTCCTTGGTACTTTTCATATGGTTTTATGTCTTGAAAATGTTCTCTGAGATGACGATCAAACAATCTGTACAATGAACGAGCCATGTTTAAACGTTGACAAAAAATTATAGTTCTCTCTGTGTTGTACCTGTTTGCTTTCAGATCTTCAATAAGTGGTTTGAATATTTCTTCTATGTTATCATGCTCCATTCGTATCACAGAATAATGGATGTTGGCTCTATGCGGTGACTGAATAATTTGAACTGGGTTCCTCAATTCAAGATTTCTTATTATAGTTGCAGTGGTTGTCTTTGTAGCTGTAGCTGTCATTGCTACATAAGGGATTATATGATCGACCATCCACAAGGAGCGGAGCTCAGCTAGTTGTCCATACATATGACGGAATCTTCTCATGTTCTGACTTTGAGTTCCCCTGTAAATACAATAATGCAAATCAGAAGGGTTGATTTCTTCATATAAGATATGATGTTAAGATATCATATATTTTTGCACTTCTACCACCCTACATTAATCTTGCTTCCCTAAGCTGCACTTCTTTTTACTAGAAACTAAGAATTTAACTCAGCACTGACAGTTTATTACAATTTATCAGATTTTCATAACTCAGCTTTTCCAACTAGTTTCTTACCAGTTCCATAGTAATCTTCATGTTTACTACTTGCACCTTTATGAACATTTTAAAACAAAGCTTCTTGAAGAATTCTTACCAAGTATCTTGTAAGTGATGTAATAGTGAACTGGCATGCGTAAAAATCACGTGACCTGTTATGAAATAGCAAAACAGACCACTTTCTGTAACTAACAAAGGCCAAAACACAGATGATTTCCAATAAGGGATCACAAGGGTTCCCTTGACTTTGCCTTCACTGATACGAAAAATAACATCAGGTATTTTAGAAATAGGGGGGACAAACAGGTTGTTTTCATCTGCTCAGTTTTGAGAAAAAGCATCAACAGCTTCAGTACTTGGAGAATAGAATACAGGGGACAATTGAATTGTAAATTAAAAAAACATGAGAAGGATTTCCTCCTTTAGAACTGATTACTGTAATTCACAATTTATGTATGGTTTCCTACAACTTGAGTTTCTTAATTTTTTTGGTACCTGAAAGTTGGGTTTGTTGTAAGAGCATAAGCGTACAAGGAGGGGGGCCGGGGAGGCGGTAGCCCCCCCCCCAACTTTGGAAAAATTTTCAAAAATTAGCCCCATTTGGGCAAATTTTGCCCTTAGTCGGGCAAAAATGTTATTAAACAATGGGCTTTGTGCTGGGCAGCCTTCCTAGATTTTTCTTCCCATACGTGTATGTGTAAGAGCATTGTTATAAAAAATTGTGTGTCTTTTTTGAATTCAGAATGTGGATAAATGTCCATAACGATATGATGCACAACTGTAAACAATATTATTTCCTAAACAGGTGTATTCATTCATGACTCATGATGACTTGATGAGGGGAAGGAGAGCATTGATGGTTAGACAATCTGCAACCCAAAGTTCATCAATAGCCAAGCATTGATGGTTAGACAATCTGCAACCCAAAGTTCATCAATAGCCAAGCACTAGTACTGGAATAAAAAATCACATACCATTTAACTATACAATGACTCTCATCGATTACAACACATGATAATCTTCTTTGAAATTCAGGGGACTTCAAAACACTTCTGAATTTGCTTGACAGGATACTTTCAGGGGAACCAAACAGAAATCTGTAATTTCCCGTCATAACTTGTTTTGGTGTTACATCTGGATCAGAAAGTGACAGGCAGCAAATTTCTTTCTCTTTTAATCTTCGTACTTGGTCCCGCATCAATGAAATCAGCGGAGAAACTATGAGCACAAAATGGTTCTCGTCCACTTCTGTTTTTTTAGGCCGTTCCTGTTTCTGCTTTTCCTCCATGGCGAACGGGATCAACTGGAAAATGAGGGATTTTCCTGATCCCGTAGGTGCTGCTACGAAAACATCTTGATCTTGAAGAACTGCAAAAACGCCATCACGTTGAAAATCTTCCAGTTTTTCATAGCCAAGTTTATTGCAGGCGAAAGAAACGCAGTCTTCGTAGGCCGCCATTTTACAACTTCCTCGAGTCAGTTCAACATTTTTGGTCTGCCCTCCCCCGTCTCTCCAAAGAGCCTTCGATTTTCCAAGGCTGTCATTGGTTAGCTTCAGACTTCAAAGGAGTTGCCGGCGGACAATATTTCGTCCGTCAGATAGAAACAAACATATGCAGCCTCGCTTTGGTGGACAAGTATTACAAGTCTCTCTCTCCCTCTCCCCTTTTCCTTTTCTTTTTTTCTTTATTTTTCAGTTTTCGCATTTTCCGGATTATTTCGAATTTAAAAGAGAGAGAGGCTTGTAGCAAGTCCAGTCCTTTCGTAACACGGGTGTCTAGTTTAATAATAATTCCCTTCTTTAATGTATTTCTTCTTCGCGAGTCTATGGGGGCATCTAAAAGTCCAAGAATGGACATTTCTTGAATGGAAGGTCCCGAGGAATCGAAATGTTGGGAAACTGTCGCTTTGGTCTGTGTGTTCTCTAAATCTTTCATTTAATTGTCGGCAGGTTTCTCCAATGTGCAAAATTTTGCACTATCTGCATTTTATTGCATACGTGAAGCATGCGGAAGAACAGGTGTAACGTTTGTGGACAGTGAAAGAGTTGCCAAGATTTTGAATTGTAGGTAATTGTGAAACACTGTTGCAAGTACCATCGTGGAACTTCGATAAAAGAAAATGGACAAGCAAAATGCCCTTGTGTGATCCCCAAAGATCTGTGCAGATGCTCTGATACGTATTAAAGCGATGCTATGATGTCAGCATTCTCGAAAAGCTCCGTTTTCATCCGTCCACTCGACAACATGAAAACAGCGTTTTGAAAAAGATCCACCTGGAGAGCGTTTTCGAAAAGCTTCCTTTTTGGTGACCGAGAATGACGTCTACGTGTGGACTCTAAGCCAAAACGGATTAAAAAGATGCGCTTTCAAAGACATCCGGATACGTGTGGACGAGGCCTAAAATTGCTTTCAGAAGAGCAGGAGTATCTTTCTCCCTTGAGACAGCAATGTTTTAGGTACCCAGCGACTGTTAACCTGCCGACATGAAACTTGCTGCTTGCTATTTTGAAGATCTGGAATGTCGTAAGTCGATTCCCTATTCTTTGACCACTTTTTAAGGATTTCAAAAATGTTCCTTCGAAATCCTTGATTCGGGAAAGTGACCTGGCTCAAAAAGTGTGAAAAATACTCATAAATTAGACTAGCCCCTTGGAGACAGAGCAACGTCTGAAAAGCATTTCAATCAGCCACTTACTTTTCTTTCTTTAATGGATTGCGTTGGGTTGGGTTTTGGTCACCATTTCAAATTATGAAATTTGCTTAACCCTATCTGACCTGGGGGGCAGAACCTGGGGGGCAGATTCCGCCCCCTCGTACATTTTCATTTATACGTTTCTCCCTGTTTGCTGGATGCCTCCGAGATTTAGCAAGTGTAACTTTTTATGATATGGAAATGAAACAGTAGCAATTTCGGTGTTCTATTTTTAGCCTTGTCTCCATGGTAACTAAGTTTTCGTGCACCACTCTGTTAAAATATACATTGTAGCTCTCTTAATCCTTTGGAATTGGTCCAATAAAGTCTAAACTATGAATTTACATCTATTTTGATATATATATTTCATTTCTACACAGAAATTAAAGTTTTACGAGCTTTTAACACACTTTCATTTTTATGACGTCATATGACGTGATAATATTAATTATGCTCTAGCAACAACAACAACAATGCTAATTAAACCATTGTTTAAAAATTCATTGTTTATATAATGAACAACCTTTGTGCCAAATTTGCTTGCGATATCTCAAGCAACAACAGAGATAAACAGGGGGGGGCGGAATCGGCCCCCCCCCAGGCATTGAGTGTTTCAAATCACCCAGGTCAGATAGGGTTAAGACTAACAAAATTACCTTATTATATTCATCAGACACTTTCTAAATTCTCATCCATGCCAGTTTATTTTACTACGATTTAACTTTCTGAGCTGGTAGCTGTTTTAAGATGCTCCACAGATCTTCCATTACCTTTAGGCTAAAGAAGACCTAAACGAGAACAATGGTGATGATGATGATGATGATGATGATGATGATGATGATTTTGATTATGATGATTATAATGATTATGATGATGATGATGATGATGATGATGATGATGATGATGATGATGATGGTGGTTAAGATGATTATGATGATTATGATGGTGATGATGATTATGATTGTGATGATACAGAGAATTGTTGCTGCCTTTATTGCCGATTATTCAATCACTTCCCTTCCTATACCACCTTTTGATTCGTGGTACAGCTTTGCTACCCTGGGTGTCAGATTCCCTAAAGGAATATAGAGAGTCTAGTACCCAGATTACAGCTTTGCATACAGGACTTTAACTTCTGCTCCATCAGGCTGTCCCGTTTTTGTTGACTGTCCTTTTCACGATTGACAATAGAATCTCGTCTTACGGGAGGAGAATTCAGCCGCACGAACAAAAAAGATGGTTTGGAAGGACCTCTTTTTTCACGTGAAAGTCTAGCAAGCCCAGAGGCTTCTTGAAACTTAACCTTTCATCACCTCCCACTCAAGTCTGTCAAAGTACCATTTATAAGGTGTTCTTACAAGTAACTTGACAGATTTATGGCTTTTGGGACATCTATTTGTTACCCTAAGTACTGGGTGTTCCAAAATGATTTCATGCACGTTTGATACACCTTGGTGATGACGATTGTGTGAAAACACTTTCCTATCTTTTGTTCTCTGATATATTCATATCAATGAATCTTTGGTCAATGTATTTGAGAAATCAGCAAGGAAATTCAAAAGCGCGGACAGGTTTTGAACTGAAATGGACATGTCTATCCGAAGTTTCTCTAAGATTATTTCTTATTCTTCTATAAGCAGCAGAATACTAGGCATCCCCTTCGGAACTTGCTTTAATATCAAGCCTGGACAATTTTAGGGGGCTATCTACGCGCCGGAATAAGAATATAGTAGTTTTACCCCTATTTGGTCAAGAGCAACCCTTGTAGTAAATTTTTTCTGATAACTCCACAGGGAAAACTGTTATGACAATGAAACCTTCTGACTTTTGAACCTACCTATTGTGCTACTGCTGATAAAGTTCCATTGAAATATTTTCACAGATAGGGGGAGGAAGAAATTTGTCTATGACTGACTCCCAAAATCGCAAGTTGTCCAGATCCCAATTTTGAGGACAAAAGTCGCATAATTGCAAAATCCTGCAATGCTTTTACAGAGCAGTTTCATTTGATGCATTCTATCATAATTGTTTTGTTTGGATAGAAATTCGGCTTCAAATTTGATTTCATATATCTTGTCTACTTTTGGCCGATTCTGTCACTTTCCTTGCTGACACAAATGGTAAAGTGAGCATTAATAATGGCCAGGTTTAGATCAACTTTTATATTCTTAAAACGTGCATGCATGGATGTATTAGCAAACCAAATGTGGTTGCTCTTTCTATTATCAATTAAGATTTAGATGGGGGGGGAGCTACCTGCAACCAAAATAGGAGGCATAATATAGCCCAGACACAATAGGGTTAAAATTCAAACATGTCACATAGCCATAAAACGTTAAGCAATTTTCGACAATGATCGCAAGGATTAACCTACTTCAGAAGTCCTATTTGATTTGCTCTGATATTAACGAGATGTGTCACATTGGACAAGCTTCTTCTACCTCAGTCTTCGAACTTTTTTGCATTACAAGTAATCTGAGGGTTTCTGATTTAAGCTAGTGAATTTTCAGCCGATTTGCAAGATTCTGGTCTCTAAAATTATTGCATAATCTTAGGAATAGGGTCATCTTCTGATGAGCCTGTTCACGTTATCATTATTTTTCAATATTTAATCGAACTTCGAACAATTTTTGAGACACGCTGTAGTCTGCAAAGGATCAGATTTCAAGCTTTCTCAAATATCTCAAGGCGTCCAGGTGATCTGAGATTTCCCTTCCGTAGAAGTGAGACCTTCACAATGCAACAGATGACCTTACTTGCCATATTTTGAACAGAAATTAATTATCTTCCTTGTTCTAATGAAGGTATATCTCTTGTGCAAATGGCACCTATAGTAGTACTGTTATTTTTGTGTTTCGCAGACATCTCAAGACATTCCGATGTTTTCAAGTTCTCCTTCCATAGAAGTGAGATCTTCAAATGCGATAAAAGACCTCATTTTCTCATAATTCCTAGATGCGGTATCTTTTTTATGCTATCACGATTTGTGCTGGTGCTGTCTTTAGATTTCTTAAATATGTAAAGGATCTTTGTTTTGTAAAGAAATCATTATTTTGTATTTTCTAGTGGTGGTATCTCTTTTATGATATCACATTTATGCAAAAGCTGCCTTCATATTTTCAAACATCTCAATGCATTCAGATAGTTTCAGATTTCCGTCTCAGAATCAGAACCTTCAAAATGTGATAAACCTGATTGTCTTATATCTTGTGCAAAAATCTTTTATCACTTGTATCTTTCTTGTGCTATCCGGCATTGTCTTTCTGCGTGATGGCTCCATGTTCTCACATTTTGTTGATTTCACAACTTCTCTCTCATATCTGTATGAAAATACAATCAAATAGTGTTTTGATGAAATATTTGATAGCTATGACATTTATCACCTTATCTTAATTTCAGTTATTAGGTTGTGATTAGTTGAATGAATAAAAAGGTTTTGCTTTATCGTAAGGAAGTATCGTCTTCGTTTTGTGATATGAAGCAGAGATTTCAAGCTTTCCCATAGCAAAGTCACTTCAACTTCGTCTGGCCAATGCTGCAGAATCGTTGTCTCATTTCAATGAAATCATTCTTGATAAAATCATGTTTGCGTAGAGAGGTCTCAAAGACAACGTTTGCAATAAAACCATAGGTCGCTGTGGCGTCTATAACCTTGCTTGTTAGTAAGCAACGTTCCCCTCTGTTGTATTGACTATATTCTGCTGAAAAACAAACAGACTAAGAGACAAATGCATTGTCATCTAAGCACCACTCCAGGGGCATTTCACTGACCAAATTTATTATATGCTTTGTATCAAATTGTGTAAATGTCATAAAGGCTGTCTTTTATTGTTATCGCTTTCTTCTGTAGTGACACCAGATGGGTTTCATTCAGGAGAAGAGCAGCAAGCTTTACAATTTTGTTACCAGTTGTCCGCAGCTAACTATTATCTGCGTTTGACAGTCCACAACAAAACATGGGGAATTAAAAACTGAATAAGATATGATCAGTTGAACGATGGTTAGTTACTCAAATCTTGCATAATCTTTTAACATTACTTTACTCAATCAATTACCTTCGTCTTTCCTGAATTCCATGAAGTCTTCAATTTCGGAGACTCCAGATGGGGTTTTATTAGGGGTGCCTGTTCATAAAACAAGTAACAAGAATATAAATCATAGCATTCTAGTTGTTTTGCTCCATATTTTGCGGAATCAACATGCAGTTGTATGAGTCAATACACCGATTTGATACGGTTTTTATCGCAACCTATATCATAATTAACATGCAAACTTGTAAAGATAAATAACTGGAAAGTCTTTTTCTATATTGCTACCTATCATCCGAAGGTAGTTGAAGAACGCTGGGTACCCTGGGTACCAGAGCCTCTAGATGCTGAGAAGCTAAGCTTATCGAAGTGGTGTCCTGGTCCCCTCTCTCTATGTGACCACACCTTTTCGATATTCGTTTCGCCTGGAATAACAGAGAGTTGGTGACTCTCCTCACTCTACGTAACAGGTTCGGCAGGTCGAGGACTCGAACCACCAACCTTCAGATCAGAACTCGCGCACGCTATTACTGAGCCATCCCCACCGGGAAAATCTTTAATATTTTTCTGTCATTTTCTGGCACTTAACAGAGCTTTTACGGTAGTCAATTTTACTGCAGGTGGCAATCTTGTTTCACGAACAACAGAATACTTCGGTCCTTTCGGTTTTCTGTTATTGGTTCCCCTTTTTTCCATAATGACGCCGTATGGGGCGTATATGGAACGCCATTTGCACAAAAATGACATAATATAGGATTATGTTACATAAACTAGGATTATGTGCACAAAAACTAAGATTATGTTACATAAGCTATGATTATGTGGACATGATATAGGTTTATGTAACATAATCATGATTTATGTGCACATAATATGGGTTAAAATATAGTATAGAAATAGCAGATGCAAGAAACGAAAAAAGGTCTATGAACTTGGCACACTGAGGCCTTTCAAACCTATGTTATCATCAGAGTGTTATATAATATGGGTTATGTGGACATAAACCTATATTATGTCGTGATAACCCACATTATGTTGACATAATATAGGTTTTTGTAACATAATCCTAGTTTATGTACACATAATATGGGTTATCGGTACATAAACCTATATTATGTAGTCATAACCCATATTATGTCGACATAACATAGGTTTATGTAGATAATCATAGTTTATGTGCACATAATATAGGTTTATCTACATAATCCTAGTTTATGTTGACATAATATGGGCTCGAGCGTATAATGATAGTTAGAGTTGTGACTTTGTTTTGGAACAATACATCTATTATTCCCCGGCGGCCAGTCCTGTTCAACAAAGGAGAGAATAGGAAAGTTGCACTGGTATGTCATAATGGGTTCCAAATGGTAAATCGGGGGTAAATCACGGAAACTGAATATGCAATTTGGGAGTTCAGCTCCCGTGATTTACCATTTGGAGCCCATTATGAATCACAATGCAACTTTCCTGTTCTCTCCTTGGCTGAACAGGACTGGCCGCCAGGGAATGATAGATGTATTGTTCCAAAACAAAGTCACAACTCTAACTATCATTATGTGTATGGAACGCCATTTGCACAAAAATGACATAATATAGGATTATGTTACATAAACTAGGATTATGTGCACATAAACTATGATTATGTACATGGTCGAGTTGACGCAGGGAACCAGGCTGGGTTACATGAGTGTGATAAAATGAAGGAGTCAAAGGAAAGGAAGAGAAGCGTTCTTCCCCTCATCCGCTGCCCTCGCACTACTCACTCGTTGCCCCTTTTTGTACGAACATTTCCCCATGACAATACGAATGCAAAACAAAGACGACTTGTAGCAAGTCAAAGAAAAATGAAGCGATCAAAGAGTCAATTTAGAAGAATTACAAACTATCTACCTACCATATCCCATTTGTCTATGCAATGTGACGTTTGGGTCGCTCTTGTCCCTGATCTTCGTCGGAAGGCTGGCGCCAGACGGAAGATGATATAGAATCATCCGCAAAGTCGAAGCACTAGGTCCTGGCTTCTTTCCTCCTCGTTTCCGCTTCCTGTCGTTCTTGGCAGGGTAATGGATGTGCCTTAGTGTATCAACACTTGATCGGGCAGCTGCCACTAAATTATTGAAGTTGGTTGGAAGCATGAAATCTTCGATTTCGGTGTCATAGATTTCCGTTGCATCCATGTCTGCCTCTCGTGAACATCAAACTGTGCATGCAACGCCAACGCCGGTTTGACAAAAGGAGATGGCAAACTCCCAAACTGCACATTCAGTTCCCGTAATTTACCATTTGGGACGCATTATGAATCACAGTGCTACTTTCCTATTCCCTCTTAGGCTGAATAGTACTAGCCGCCAGGGAATGACAGATGTATTGTTCCAAAACAAAGTCACAACTCTAACTATCATTATGTGCTCGAACCCTTATTATGTCGACATAAACTAGGATTATGTACATAGACCTATATTATGTCGAAATAATATGGGTTATCACTACATAATATAGGTTTATGTCCTGATAACCCATATTATGTGCACATAAACTAGGATTATGTTACATAAACCTATATTATGTCGACATAATCCTAGTTTATGTAACATAATCATAGTTTATGTGCACATAATCCTAGTTTATGTAACATAATCCTATGTTATGTCGTTTTTGTGCAAATGGCGTTCCATATATGTGCTCGAACCCTCATTATGTCGACATAAACTAGGATTATGGAGATAAACCTATATTATGTGCACATAAACTATGATTATGTACATAAACCTATGTTATGTGCACATAAACTATGTTTATCTACATAAACCTATATTATGTCCACATAATATGGGTTATGACTACATAATATAGGTTTATGTACCGATTACCCATATTATGTGCACATAAACTAGGATTATGCTACAAAAACCTATATTATGTCAACATAATATGGGTTATCACGACATGATATAGGTTTATGCACCGATAACCCATATCATGTGCACATAAACTATGATTATGTTACATAAACCTATATTATGTCCACATAATCCTATTTTATGTACATAATCCTAGTTTATGTGCACATAATCCTAGTTTATGTAACATAATCCTATATTATGTCATTTTTGTGCAAATGGCGTTCCATAGGCGTAATGATTAATAGAGAGAAGGCTTAATAGAACTTTTCGGTAGTCAATTTTATTGCAGGTGGCACTCTTGTTTCAGGAACAACAGAATACATCGATCCTTTCGGTTTTCTGTTATTTGTTCCCCTCTTTTTCATAATGACGCCGTAATGAGGCGTAATGGTTAATGGAGAGAAGGCTTAATAGAACTTTAACGGTAGTTAATTTTATTGCAGGTGGCAATCTTGTCGCAAGAGATACTTCTTTTACACCCAAGAGATACTATTTAAGAATACTTCTTTTTTGGTTTCCTTTGATTTCCCCTCTTTTTTCATAATGACGCCGCATTGCTTTCGTAACGAAGCTGCGTTACATTATTAAAACTATTCATAGAGCCACAGAGGTGAAGAAAAGCGACTAACAGTCTGCACAGTGAAGGCAGCTGGGTACGATGGAGAGCGCGAAGAAGAGTAATGATTAAGCAGAAAGCATTGTTAGATTTACGGTGATAATTTGAATTACATATCATAACATTGAAAGACCCCCAAAGGATTTCTAATCATTCATAATGAATATATGCAGTCACATTTGATACGTGCGTAGCTTTTCTTTATTGGTTTGCGTTAAACTTGAAATTTCAAAGCGGCTCCTCAAATGAGCAAATTTTAATTTTTCAGCAGCTAGCAGGCATATCAAGTTGTAAGCATCTTTAAAGATTTCCATCGGAGCATTGGTTATAAACTTCCTTGTCGAGGAGCAAGTTGTGCTGTCCCATCCATGATATGAGTATCAAGATGGGATCTCAAGGTTGTGAACTAGCTTGTTGTATTTGTTAGTCTGACGAATGCCCACAGAACAAAAGCAAAGCAAAAGAAACAATGGCGTCTTTATTCTCTAACTTGGCTGTACGATTCAGGTAGAGGGTTCACGAGAATTCAATATTCACCCAAAGCAAGCTTACATTCAAGTACGAGCAGAGCACTCAAGTTGTCATTTTGAAACATGCCACCGACCGGAGAAAAATTGCTCTTTGAAGGCTGATTTCCACTCAGTTGAATTTTCCTAGCGGACTGAATTTGACATAACAGAATGTTAGTCACGCGTAGCATTTTATTCAAGTTCGAAGCAACATTTTTGCACGTAAACAAAGTGGTACCTGTCCAATTGGAAAATTCTACTGAGTGGAAATCATCCTTTATTACACGGTAGATATTTCCATCGTCGGACAAAAAGACAAAAAGAGCCGTTTCGATGATGGCCAAATTTATGAAATTTGTAGAATTTGTGTGGTTTGTTTTGGGACTCCGGCATTGAAATTCCCCAGGAAATTTCTTGGAAATTAGTTACGCAAGAAAGGGCAGATTCTAACATGGATTGAGACCCCTTTTCCTTGATCTGAGATCAGGTGTGACAATGCAAAATGGTATTTCTTGTTACAGAAATGAAGATCCTCTTCATGATATTTAGAATTCATGGACCTAGAAATCTGACTCAGAAATTGACTTGATCCAACAGTAGAAGTTGACACATTGCCCGTTGCTGTTTTCAACATTTTCTGCGCAGGAAAAGTTGTTTGAATTTACTCCATGAGAGATACCACAAAGTAACTCTCTTGGGAGAATTTTCCGCAGTTTTTCCCATGTTGTTACCTGAGGGAACAGCAGTCTTTGTTTTGATGTTTTTGCATTTGCATAAAATATTAAATGACATGTGGCGTGATAAATGATCGAGTAATATCACTGGCGTGGAGCTAAGAGACAAGCAGTTGATAGCCAACTGTGTGGATTGAATATTCGATATTGATGAAAATAATTCATGTGTATGAATGAAATTATCTGTGAAATAGTATTCACGGTCAACAGGGGAAAAGAAAGCCGCTAATTGCGCTTCCGTAGCGAAAATTGATGACAAAGTTAATTTTTAGTCATATTTTCCAATCGAAGTTTTCCATTTTGTTACTAGATAGAGATGATCTGTTAATTTTTTACCATTCACTCCTTAATTTTCGCAATCTGGACTACTGTGCTAAGGTCTTCGAAGAAGTATTTGCTGTAAAGTTCTAGGAAGAATTTGGAGTGGACAAAAAATTCTAACGTTTTTGGAGTTGAAACGACTGAATACAATAACAGACAAGAAGGAAAAGTGCAGTTGCACTGTACAATATTTGGCAATTACTGCAATCTTAGACGAAAGTAGTTGAACAACTGCATTTTGCTGGTAACATATCTTTCCTGCCAATCAATTTTTACTTTCCATTGCAAAGGACGCACCTCCACCCCAATTCAATGTTGATCTGATTGAGGAACTCATAGTTGTGAACCCATCTGCTACATTTTCATCATCTTTCAAACGTTGTACTAGGGGAGAGAGGGTCGTTAATTCGAAATGTCTCCCTGAAAGCAAAGTTTCTAGACACTTTTGTCCAAGATTGTAGATTAGTGCTGGAACTGCTGGAATAGAGCCTCATTTCTTGCAAGGATCTCATTGCACATGGCTCATCCATCAAACCAGGGACTGCTCAGCCATTGGGTTGGTAGGGGCTAAAGTCCCTCCCCCACTTTTTTCAAAGACATGGGTTGAAATTTTTGAGTTTAAATCAGAAGAATCTGGTAACCTAGTAATGCCTTATGCACACCAGTTCGTTGTAGTCGTTGGAGGTGCTAGAGGGAACGAGCAACTCAAAAGGCCGAAAAGATTGAATGTGAACGGAAACTCAACGACCTACGACACCAACGACTGACTCGCATGGAGAGAACCAGTTTCGATAAATTAGAAATATTAAAAAGACGGTTTGGTTTCTGAAATGAAAACTGTCATCAAAGTCAACAGTTCTTGCAAATACCCTTTTAAAGCAGATAAATTGCCATACAAATGCACTGTAGAGGTATTATATAGCAATAGCAAAACTTTATGGCACGAAATGTTTACAGGCCCTGGGCCTTTTACCCCCTCTAACCCCCTTCTCGACTTTCCTGACCCTTTTACTTAGGATTTAGGGCAGAGGTTTTTCAATATGCCACTTGAAAGAAATTTACGTCCAATACTTCCCTGTTATTCAAATAACGGCCGGAGCCAGAAACTGAAGATTTACCATACCAGCTACGACGTTTGTTTTTTGTTTGTTTCTAATTGTTTTGAGTGGGCTTGTGAGGATTTCTAGATACTGATTTTAAATTTAGGCCCACTGAGCATACCGCATCCAGGCATGGGATCCCTGGTTTAACGGCCTTCCGAAGGACGACAAAAAGAGTTGCGGGGCCAGGCCTCTGAGGTCACCCATCTGGAGTTTGACCTCACTTGATGAGCTTAACTTTAGTCATCTGACGAAGACTGTATAAGCCACTCAGCCACTCACCCCGCATTAATGTTAAGCAAGCCTGTCAATTGTAAGCTGATAAGCTGCTCAGCCCCTCAGTTGAAGCATCATATTGAACTATATGGTACGTCTGAATCTGCTGCTACAGCCATTGTGCAAAAGATAGGGTAGGGTGGGGGTAATGTGAGTCTACAGGGTCTACGGGGTAAAGTGGGTCTTTGCTAGAAATATCCTTCCTCGTCAAGTCAAAGAAAGGCTGGCTATCTTATTGCAATTCCTACATGATAAGCTGTATTTTGAAATAGAGCATTTGTCTTAGATTTCTCTTAATTATTTTAAAGAATTATTTTACTGAACGGCCTTCTGTGAAAGAATTTCAAGGCCTAGAGAAACTTTCTCCTGCCACAGTTATTTTGGTTTTCTGAGCCATTTAATGAAGATAAAGTAGGAGTTTGGTCTTTTACGAATGAAATGACGTCCATCTCGAAATCATTGAGGCGATGGGTCTCTTTATATTGATCTTTTGACCAGTTTGGGTAAAGTGGATCTGATGAGAATTCAGCCATAACTCGAATCCAACCAAGCTTTGGATTGCTTAAAATTCTCGTACGTACATTCATCCTGCCACTTTGTTCTGTATCTAAAATGTGAAAAAGCTTTGCTGTCACCGTGTTGGGTGTTTTAAAACCAGTTGTGGGAGTAAACAAAAATGCAAAAATTCAAGTTTTGAAAATGGACCCACTCTTCCCGCTGGTTGGGAAAAGTTCAAACCTTAACTTCAAAACACGACCCCCCTGGAAGAACAGCAATATTAACAATTTGGAAAATTTTTCGTTTGTTTTATAAGATTGTATATAAGTATTATTAGAGCCTGAAGGGTTTAATTTTCGTGTATAAATATGTATTCATATCATATCATATCATATTCAGCCTATTTTAGTGATCAACTTAGAAATCTTGTTAACAATATCTAACTGTCTTTATCAGAGCTGAGACTTTGTGGCAGGAGACAAGAAGCATTCAAATGTAAGTAAAATAAAAAGTTTGAATGAGTCTGTACTTTATTGTCCTTTTGCCAGCTACTTATTTTGAGATTTTGCTCAATTTAGACCCGCATTACCCCCACCCTACCCTACGGCGACGATCCGGAAGATACGGTGACGATCATTATCAGGAAACGTTGATTTTATTCAGCTATTTTCAAGTCCTTCTGTAACCATCATGGACAGCAGTACCAGGCTGAACGCAGTACCAGAAGCAGTGGCTTCCTTCTAAAGGTGAAGTGGCTCTAGCGTGCTGCTACAGTGGCAACCGTTCAGGTTTATGTAAACTTGCTTTAAAGTCGAAATGGGGTGGCTCCTGTTACTAGGACACTATGTATATTTTGGGTACAGAGGACGTGCCGTTCTCAGCTGTTTTGATTTCGCAACATTGTTATGATGCCGATTTCACAATTTGGTTTGAGAATGGCATCAATTTTTGGGATTTTGGCAAAACCAATGAATGGGCTATTTTCCAAACGTTGACATGAGAATGAGTATAAATTGTCGAAAAGTAGTACATTGATCAAGTGTTAGCCTTAGCAGCTCGTCTCTAATCAAAATCTGGTCGGTTGCCCTATCGGGGGAGGTTTGTCACAGAGCAGCTCTTAACATCGGCCATAATAAAGGTAAGACTTGCTCTTTGCATCACATGTACATCACAAACCGAGACAGGGACTTTGGAAGCAAACTTGGGAGGGCACGACTCTCCGAGGGCACTTTTTCCTTTAGAAAAAGGGGAATTTTCTGAAAGTAAAAAGGGCACTTCTTTGTTAATTGCAAAATCTTGGGGTCACGTGCCCCCAGTACCCCCCGGATCCTACGTCTATGAACCAAGAGTTGCTGTTTCTTTTGGTAGCTTCAATGCCATACAAAGAAGTTTAGACCAGAGAAGACAGCTTTATCTCTTTGCGGCGCCCTTGCTTTATTTCACTCAGAATGGTCCAAGACGGCCTTCAATGGCTATGAAATGTCTTTTTGGTAATTACAAACCACATCAGCCTTTGCTTGACGGTGCGCTTGTTACTTGGTAGAGGACCACACACCAGCTAAATAAGCCATTTGATCGGGCATTTGATATCTGCGGAAAACGTTCAATGATGACTTGAATTTTTTACAAACCAAGAAACTGATGATTAGTTACATCTACGAATTGGAATAATTGCGGAAGAAATGGTGTACTCATGGACCAGATAGCTCCATAAGGGAGAAAGAGCTCCTAGACATATTGGATACTCTTTAACAAATGTTAATTTTACTTTACAATGCTCTGCTGTAAATTTCCATTATGGTAATGATTTCAGTGATGCTGCTAAACATTGTCGTCTTCTCATGAAAGAAAATACCCATAAAGAACTTGATATCAATTTTTGTGAGTAAAGGAGGTGATGACGTTCTCAGTTATCTTCTGTCGGCTGTTGAATAGTGTTTTCATTCAGTTTTTTGAGACAATATCTTGAGCTTCCCTAAAATGAAAGAAGAGAAAATCGCTACTGTTTTGTCGACCATCCTTCCTCACTGAAAACTAAGGCTGTTGCCCTGTCTTCAAATTTTGTAGGAAGGGCTTGGGCCTAGCAAATGACAACTAGCCAGTTCATTTTCTAGCGTGAAACAAATTATGTTATCAAGTTTTCCTGAGGCATACTAAACAAGAGTATCTTCTGACTTCAGTTTGCATTTTGGTTGGCTACAAAATGCTTCTCTACTGCAACTCCCATCCATAATGAGATATGTCTGAGACATTAGCCTCATCATGCTACCGTAAATAAATGAAGAACTCTCAAGCTTCAGAAGATTACTTCTGTTCTCCACGAGTGAAAATTAGGAGATCATCGAGACTCCATATCATTACCCCTGTTTGGCCATGCATATGTATTAACGTTGTTGTTGGAAGCATCTGTCATTGCTGACCATGCGGCTGATCCCTCTCTTGCTTTACCTCATTAGTTTCTCAGGTGCCAAAGGATATTGCTTTGTTGCTGAGAAGTTTGAGATAAAGTCTGGTTTAGGCCCATTTGACAACTGGAAAGCAAGAATTCTGTGCTCGAGAGAAGACCCCACATTAAAAGTGGGGGTCATCAAGAGGGGAGAAATCTGCCGTTCCGTGCGATTTTTAGTTAAATTCCGACTTTCCGGTGATTTGTAGCCAAAGTTCCGCGTCCCGCCATTTCGTTATCAATTTTATTTCATTTATTATGTTTTAACACAAAACCCTATCAGCTAAAAAAAAGAAAAAAGAAAAAACAATCTATACAAATATCTATTTACATATCTATAAAATCATAGAGATTTGCTGGTCTTGAGATCGTGCTTCGGGAAGGATGCTAATTTTGCAAGAATTCCTTCAGTTTCCTTTTGAACATGGTAATCGTGGAACTCCTTCTTATTTATAATGGGATTTCATTCTACGTCCTTGGACCAGAATGGAAAAAAACTGCCTTTGGAGAATTCTAGGTTCTGCCTTTGAATGTCAAGATCTAACTGATTTCTTGTTCGATATCAATGATGGCACAAAATAGTATTGTTAGACATTTTCATCCATCCAGGTGGAAAGAGGAGGAGGGTGGCAATTGAAATTCTTGTACAAAGCTTGGAAAATAGTCTCATAGTGCTCACCAGAAAAAGAGAGATGTGACCACGACCTTTTTACAAGACAACAGATGAAGGATCCGCAAATTCATAAATTTCCATGAAATTCCACGTTCCGCTTATCATTTTCGAGAAAATCCGCGTCCGGTAGGGTTGGAGAATTCCGTCGTTCCGCCGAGAAATTGCTAGAATTCCATATTCCGCGACAAATTTTCTTTAAATTCCGCTGTTCCGCAAACGCTGATGACCCCACCTAAAAGAACCTTCCACACAATTTACTCAGTGGGAATAAGGGCTATTTTTAAGTGCAGTGCTCATTATTTAATCTTTGGTGCAGAGAAAATGTTGGTGACAAGACAAGGGCAATGCTATGTGATTGTTTAATTCTGCCTAATGTAATGTGAACTAAGCGCTCCTACACGATGTTTTTCTTGTCCTCACAATAAACTGTGGTATTCCTTTTTGAGCCAGCTAATAAAGCAACCAGCAGAATGTATTACCATTTTAGTGTCTGTCTAACTTTTTGTAGACATAATTCAAGCCATTGGATATCCTGATTTACAAATCTAACAATGAATGTTGACTGTTGGCTGTGAAAACAGTTGCGAGTGTAAAGGAAACGAACTAAAACGTCTTTTGCAAATTAGCTCAAAACCTCCTTTTACAGTGTGGTTCTGAGGTCATGCACAATCTCCATTAGGCCATACGGCATTGAATTCAATACAAGGTGGTAGGTTAAAGTCAAAACAATATCTAGAATAACTTTGTTCATTGAAGAATGACCTATTTATAAGCTAGGACGTACATACTTAAAGAAACTCGTAAGAAACTTTGGCCCAAATTCTTGGTTTCGTTAAAAAAAAAAATACGTGCATCAGATACATCTAGTACCTCTCTTTGAACTGTGCAATGTTTTCTCTCATGTCATTGCAGCCAAAATTAACTGCTACAGTAAATTCATTTTCCAATATTTTGCGAATGTTTACAGTTTATTTCAGGCTGTAATAACTTCCACCAAAATCACCTGTCATTGTGGTCATTTTGACACACGAAATTGCTTTATTTCCTCATTATTTTTCTGTAGTCTGTATGCTCTGCGGTAAGGATCCAGTTTTGGAAGGAGGAAAATGCATTCTCTGCACTGTGCCGAAATTATGTCATAGCTGATCGAAAAAACGAACAGTGTCAGGTTTGGATCCTAATAAAGAGCGACGGAAAAGCCAAGTTGGTTTATGGTGATGAATAGCTGTTAGCACGTAATTAGCTGCACTGATCCTGCAGCTACGTTGGTTTTCACTCATACTTAGTGGCCATTACTTCCCAACATGGAACGGTGGGAGCAAGGATGTATAAATCTATCAGCAGTCATCACCGGGCATGCGCAGTTCCATAGACCCTTGCATTTAATACTATGGGAATTTCGTGAGTTAACTGCAGTATGCGTCGCACTGGATTGAATGCTAACGAGAAGAAACAGAGCAGTACACGTTTAATTCAAGGTTGTTCATTGAGAATTAACGACTATTAGTTAACGAGAGGTGACTATCGATTCAACGAAGCGAATGCCTTTTTGTCCGCAGACAAACATTTTGACAGTAAAGGACTTTTGATTGACCATTCAACGTTATTATTGGACTAGTGTGGTTGCTAATTTGGCGCCGTGCTATGTTGATCTTGCGTCTGCGTTATTCGTCCTTGATTTCTGTCGTCTAACTGCGCAGTGAATAATTCTATCGTGCTGTTGCGAAAGCTAAGGAAGGTCAAACTATAGAGAGCATTTACAATCAGTACGTTGAAGCTGGATTGGACTTGTGGCCAGAACCAAACAGAACGAGAACAAATATTGAATTTCGCAGAGCCGTTCGAGATTATTAAATACAAGATTTCTACTACGTCGGTGTTCTACATTGGAATTTGCAGTAAAATACGACTTTAACGGTTTACTGAGCTTCAGCGTTGTTGAATAAAGTTGAGTTTCTAAATTC
The DNA here is from genome assembly GCA_964020215.1 of Aurelia sp. 3 sensu Dawson et al. (2005). Taxonomy (NCBI): domain Eukaryota; kingdom Metazoa; phylum Cnidaria; class Scyphozoa; order Semaeostomeae; family Ulmaridae; genus Aurelia; species Aurelia sp. 3 sensu Dawson et al. (2005). The sequence goes on along the minus strand of OZ026589.1, from coordinate 11,715,441 downwards.
CTGGCGAAGGAAGGAAAACCCAAAGGTAAGACAGCTTTCCTGTTTACTAACCAAAATTCCCTTTTCGCTCTGTAATTCGGAGAAGCAACAATTCAACATAGGGAATTTTTGGAAGTGTCTTTCTGCTGAGCGCTAGTTTGATAACATTTCGCAAGTGATACACGATGTAAGCGTTGTAGAAACGATTCATTGTATATTCTCAAAGCTCTCAAATTTTCAAGCTCATCCGCAGGAATCTGATGTCATTTAATCCGAGGGCAAGCAAATTTAAGTTGTGCAAACGGCGCCATTACACGGTCAACTCTCTGGTTTGTGTTATCTGTATGAAAGAGATTACGAACCGACCCTCTTACTTTTACTAATGGCAAAGGAGTTAGATTTCCAAATTTTCTTCCAAACTGAAAACCGCATTTTGATGGGACACTACTAGGACTTTAAATACGATAGGTGCTGAGAATATATGTTCTCTTCTATATGACAGAATACAGCAGGCAGCGGGAAGAACTCATAAATTCTCTTTCTTGTCTGTTTTACTCTTTTCAATCATTTTCCTTCTATCAGATGTGTCATATTTAGGAAAACCTGACTTGCTTGGTAACTCAATTTTCCATACTATTTTTCTACATAAAGTTTATGTCATATAACGTATTTTGTAAGTTTTATGTCATTAATTTTATTCAAATTCAGAAAAGTAAAAGTATATCCAGAGACGTAGGAAGCATCTCAATCTTAGGGGCGGGGGCACGATAGATCGTTGGCATTTCCTTAAGAAAGGGGGAATTTTCTAAAAATAAAAAGGGCACTTCTTTCTTTATTGCAAAACCTTAGAGGAATGTGCCCCCAGCGCCCCCCCCCCCCCCGGTTCCTTCGTCTATGAGTATATGGTTTTGTTTCATAATTCAGAATGACCTTGAATCAAAATCGCTTCATTTTGCACAGGATAGGTCCAATTTTTGTCAAACACCTTTCACAAGAAGCTGTAAGAAGCTCCATCTAGGATTGATCATCATTGAGAAGTTAAGAAAAATTTTAGGTTTTTGATGCAAAGTGTAAGAATAGTGAAATGGTATCACTTTAACTCAAATGATACTAAAACTAAATTTGTTGTTTATAGTTCTTTCTTGTAATTCTCTGGGCTCAAACAGCTACGTCGGGTGTTCGGACGAGGGATCTTGTGAAATTCAATTTCATTGAACCTTATCAGAAATTTTTCCTGCAAGAACATATTGATCACAGGAAAGCTCGTGGACTTTCTTCTTTCAGTTTTGTCAGTTTTACTGTTCATTTCTACCTTTTGTTTCCCAAATAGTTTAGCACTATCATTTGATTGCAATACTTGTACAGTTGCATCGTGCAGAATTCGGTGCTCCCAGTATCTAGCACTAGTCATCGAATTAGTTACCGATTGGGCTATCTTTGATCTGTTTTAAAGAAAAGGATATGTGCAGCCAACTTTATCTGAACGTCTGTTTTCAACCCAGAAACTACCCGTTTTGAAGGCTAGGAGGAATGATGAACCCTTGTATACATCTCTTCTTAAACATATATGTTTTATAAAAGGAAAAGCAAGCTGATGGGTTCAGGATAAATGACTTGTTTGATCAATTTTGATACAGATGAAAAACGTCTAGCGCAATAGAAAGCCAAGGCAAAAATCGCTTAATAGCCAATACTTCCCAGTGCGCAGAACACCGGAGACAGACCCTAGAAACACACTAAATTTTGATTACAAAGTTAAGGAAATTCGAAACACATAAAATTCATTGGAATTTTCTACTAAAGTTGACTTGAAAGGCAAGGGGAATTTCACAGTAGATTGCAGCTATATGTCATAATAGATGCTGTTCTTATCTGGAAAGAGACAGCATTCATAAGGACCCTTTGACCTTTTTTTTAACTGAAGGAGGTTGGAACTGAACATACACGGACTCTGTTCCAAGGTTATTCAGAATCTGCTCCAACGACACGACTTTCAAGAAACGCACCAACAAACTACTGACCTACCTTACGAACAGAGGATACAAACGGAAACACGTACGCAATGAAATACGGAAAGCCTCCACTACCACCAGACAAGACAGCCTCAAAACGAAACAGAAACGACACAACAACAGAACACCGTTTGTGGTAACCTACAACCCCTGTCTACCACAAATCACAACCATACTCAAACAACACCACCACATCCTACAAGATACTGACAGTTGCAAGGAGGCTTTCCCCCAACCTCCCATACTCAGCTACCGTAGACCCAAAAACCTCCGGGATCATTTGGTTCGCGCCAAATTAAAAAGTGACGCAACCAGTGCTCCACGGGGGTCATACAAATGCAACTCACGACGCCACTGCAACACTTGCTCATACATACTGGACAGAGACGACACAGTCACCTTTACGAATACCAACAAGACGTTTACAATAAAACAGCGACTAGACTGCAACTCGACTAACAGCATCTACGCCATACAATGTAAAACATGCACACAAAACGGAAACGACAACTGCCAATGCATCGGACTGACAGGAAGACGACTACGAGACAGACTTAACGAACACCGCAGAGACATCATTAACAGAAAAACTGACAAATCCGGGGTTGCAGAACACTTCTGTAAACCCGGACACTCTGTTAATGACCTACAGATACTGTCACTGCTACAAATGCACAACGAACGTGAGAGCGTTAGGCGAGCCAAAGAGCAATACTTCATTGGCTTGGCTAATACTCTCACATCTAACGGCATGAACAGGACCACTGACCGCTAACACAAATACTACCAGTTTGTAACTTACTACTAACAATTAGAATATATGGTATATATACATCCTCTACTTATCCTTTTATTTTGTATTCCATCACACCACCATTATTCTCTATATCATCAACATGTTACTTTCCTCCTCCACATTATCATGTTTCCCACATCCACCCACATTTACCCCTGCGATGCAGCACAACTTAGCCAATCATGTTACAGTTAACCTTTATTCAAATTATTGTACAATTGTGATTACGTTAGTTCAGCTCTGAGGAAGCCTCGTATGCCGAGGCGAAATATCAGCTCTTTTATACAATATATATAATCAACATTTAATCCAAATAATAGTCGTCTTTTATTTTGCGTCGTATTGTGGTGTTCCTGCCTTTTAATAGTTATTCAGATAGTCAGCGCTTTTCCAAGGTTACCATACAATAATCCTATCAAATTTCAATTATTGCCCCCTGGTATCGGTATGTCTTCTCTGCAGTGATGCGGCAAACGATGAAATACACAGAGCACATAAACGTGGTCTGCGGGAACTCTACCAGGACTATGAATCTTCCTCCAGCTACCATTGAGGCGAGATAACAGCCAAACTATCCATGTTAAAAAATCTCCTGAAATTAATGACTGAAATCTGCAAGTAAATCAAAACAGATGCTGCCGGGTCTTTTCTGGGTCTCTCTGGTCGATTTGGCGGGGATCGGGCTTGGAGCTGGGGTTGGTGGATCCCTGGGTCGTCTGAAAAGCCTCCCTGCCCCCCAAAGAACAAAAACAAAAATTATAACATATTTTCTTTTCCTGCACTATTGTAAGTATTGTATTTTATAAACATATTAGCTTTAATTTTATTAGTAAGTATTTATTTTCTGTAATTATTGTATTTATTGTATTTATAGATGGAGGGCCCCTTGAGAAACAACTTCTGTTTAAGGGTCTCCTTCCTAAATTGATTGAAAAAAAACTTTAAATCCATCATATTTATGGGAATTTCAGGAGAGGAAAGAAGTAACGTGAGGACCAAAGATCTTTTGCAAGCTTCGAAAGATCAAGAAACATTACGGCTCAGAGTCACTTTCTTTAAGAGGAAGTCTCCTCTGGACCGCACTTAGTGACAAAATCAAGCAAAGTCCATCTCTTGCAGCATTTAAAAATCAAATTAAGTTATGGACTGGTGACAAGTGCACCTGCAAACTATTTTCGTAAGGTTTTTGTTTGTTAAATATTTTACTTTACAGTTGGACTAAGTTAGTGCCATGTACTAGGTTAACAACCAAATTTTAAATTATATCAATGATGAATTTCGTACCTTGTGCAATCAAAAAATTTGATAGCAAAGGGAGCTAGATGCTAGAACAGGACACTTTCGAAAAACCTAGGAGGGATATGGGCCTCCTGCGCTTTGTATTCTATGTGTCCTGTGATTTGACAATTACTTCTCTTAGCCAATCAATTTCAAGATGTTCCTCAATAGTTGACTTGAACATAGCTACCTCTTTTGTTGATATAAGTGCTGTGAGAGCTGAAACATTAGTCTTGAAAGTTCAAATTTGCCTCCACATCCAAGCCAGAGCTTCAGCAAACACATCAAAATTTATATCTAAAATTGAAGAAAAATGAAAAAATGACGCAATGAGCAACTTCTAGTGAACAGAACATAAGATGATCTAAGTTTTGTTCAAATTTCATGAAGAATATTGTCGATTTGTTCGCTGTACCTTGAGAATTTACTTAGGCCGAAACGCCAAACCTGAGGTCTGGACGTGGCAGCAATTTTGAAGAGAACCAGTTCCAACAAACAAAGCACCTTTGTGTTGAAGCTAACTATCGAGAAAAATTTTTCATTTTGAATAGCTATTGGGTAAAGCCAAAGTCCCATCGCTGGAAACAACCATGCATGTATACTTTTTCGCTGGGACGACTCGTAGATAACCAGCACTTTAAGTATTGGTTTTGCAAAGAAAATTTTCTTTGTCTTTCGATCCAAATGCGATTTCCCGTTTAAATTCAACCATTAGCTCAGCAGAGACCTAGGAACCTGGGGCGGAGGCACGTGCCCTCGAGATTTTGCAACTGTAAAAAGAGATCCTCCCTTCGTTTCCAGTAGTGCCCGTCGGCTTAATGAAAAAATGCCCTTGAAGAGCCGCTCAACCCTCCCCTTCCCCATAAGTTCAAAACGCTCCCTTTCGCTTTGTGGTCCAGAACTGGAAAAGAAGAAAACGCATTTATTCACAAAAACCTAAACCGACAATGAAGCACTGCCGAATCCCCTTAGTCAAATTTTCCGTTTCCCTCAACTCAACGTAATTTCCTTTCATCCCACGATCCCCCTTATGATCGTTGTTGTAAGGTTGTAGTCTGTGATCAACATTGATGTTTTTGCTGTTTGCAATACCTGAAATTCACTGTGTTCCTGTTTGGTTGCTGCAATGAAAATAGATCAAAATATTTGCGTATTATTGTTTCTAGTAAACACATGAATCCTATATAGACTCTTTCTTTAGAACCATAAGTTCCATCCTTGTTTTAATTGTTTGCAAATCGAGCCTCTTTTAGGCTCCTTGGTAACGGCTTTGAACTGGCAAGGATGTAAAAATGACCAATGCTGACAACACTTGATCATAGCTCGAGATTAAGTTGCAACTGCGTTGGTTGAAATTCAAATATTTGAGCGTGCTTACTCATTAAGGATAGACTTACTAAACGCTTAAGGCCAACCTGGAGACTGCATAATTTACATAATGAAATAAGGAAATGCTGCATATGTGATACTTATGTGGTTTGATTATCTCTAATATATGAAAAATTTGCCAGCACGGTAGGAGCTTCTGGACACATTGATTCACCAGATATAAACACGATATGAGCCGACAAGAAACGAACAGAGCTCCATACCATATCAGATTATACACCTGTGAATTCATAGATTCCCTATTAAGACGGCTCGTCAGCTACTTCACTGGATAACTGTGCTCTATGCCCAGCCCACTGTGCAATTGTCTCAAGCTGCAGACAAACTATGAGATATTTCAACAGCCGTGAACGAAAGTGTTACCCAGCTCTGAGACTCATATTATTTTATTATTATTATTCATTTATTTATTGTTGGGTAGTAAAAGATAGCTACAGTATATAGCTAATTAATTCCAACTCTAAAAATTAAAGTACAAAATAATCTTTTAAAATACAAGTAATACTCAATAAAAACGTGGATAAAATATTTACATGCCATCAAAAATATATAGTATAAAAGCAGAAATCTAAAATTGTTTTATCATAAAAAGCCCATATACAGTGGCCCATATACAATACACTTATACAGTGGCAGAATTTAATGGAGAACTGGGTCATAATTTCAATTGACTATGTGAAGTACAGTTAAGAGCTTGATTGGATGAGGCCTGGCAATTGGGTTTGGCCTACGCAAGGGTCCGTTGATCACACTGGGTGCGATGGCCTACTTTCGTCAGGAAGCCCGTAGTTCACGAAAACAGTTTGGATCACCATTGTCGCAATGAATGGTCTTTTCAGGAAAAATTTCCACTGCCATTTTTCCTCTATTTTTCGAACGAATTAGAATTGATTTATCAGTTACGATGCTCGTCTTAGAAACCAGTAGTTTTTAAGACGAGCATCGTAACTTAAACTGAAATCCGTCGTTCAAACGTAGATGATAATCGTACCCTTAAAAGCATGTCTTAACCAAATGAATTTCCATCGTGCACAGCAAATGCATGGAGTTTCTAACAATTGAGGTTTTAACTTTTCTATGATTTTGCTGGATAAAGGTAGAATTGCTTTACTGAAGATTTGACTTTCGTTAGGTTTTGCTTGAGTTCGAGCAACAAATGTACGACCACTTCGAACCTAGTTGAATTTTGCGTTTAGCGAATGTGAAAAGTATGAACAATCTTACTGCTCGCAATTTCATGAAAAGTGTAGTTTTTGTTTTTTGATGTTTGCCCTCCAAAAGAGACACGTTTATAATTTTGATGACATCGATTAGCCTTGACTTGAGATCGTTGTTGTTGTTGCTCGCTAGGCCAAAGTTTTTCGACCGCCTGTTTTACAACAATGGTGTACTGAATAGCTGGAGATTGAATGAAGTTTCATATCGAAACATTATTTACCAGTGTCAACTCTGAATTTTATCGAGTACCGAACATGAAACTGGGTCGTTTTATGCAAGACCTTCGTTAGCAAAACATTCCTCACAAAGGGTCATATCCTTTTCTCTAATCAAGGTTTTATTTGAAAGGATTTTGACTTCTTAATGCGTAACAAATCATTGATGCAACACAGAACAGAATCCACATCATTTTCTTTCTAAAGAAGCATGTCTTTCTTTTTCTGCAACTTTGAACCGATGATTTTGGTTTTCGTTAAACTTCGTGAGATCCTTTGCTGCTCTGACGTCATTTATGAACTGTTGCTTCTCTGTCGAACAGGATTAAAGCTTCTTGGCTCCGTAGCTTAATAACCGAGCTTTGCTACCATTAACTGTGAAGTCGTCTAGAACATCAGAATGTGTCTGGAATATTTGAGAAAACGTCGGACGCAAACTTGTTGGGCACCCTCAGAAATTAAACGCATTAACAGTAAGTTCAAGATATGTTTGAAAAACTGTCATCGCTTCAAAATTTATAAAAGGAGTAAAGATAGGACCTACTACGAGAGAGAAAATAAAGTTTGATCACCCTTCAAACTTGATTGCTCTCGACTGAATGTTAGTGATACTATGAGCCTGTTTCAGTCACATTCCAAATATTTAAGGAATGGAGTGCGCTTGTTTGTGGCTTCAGTTGTTTACAAAGGAAAATATCGAAGGAGATACAAATGACTTATGCAGACGGACAGAAATCAAATGGACGATTCCAGCTTCCGGTTAGTTTTTCATACTTACGCTCAAAATTACCGTTGTTGAAATAAATTGTTATCATATGTACGCAGTGATTGAATCAGAAATGAAAGTGATTGCATTGGATTTCCTAATTCCAAGTAATGTAAATGTTCCCTACATAATCAAAATCATAATCTTCATTGTCACATCACATCATCGTAAACTGGCGTAAATTTGAAACGCAATTGGCATCTGCATGGAAAGATGTCTTGAAAAAACTCAAAATCCCGTAGATTAAAAATGGCAGAGGAGGCAGACTGAAGGCACATTTTTGCTTTTCCAGGAATGTCATTCATAAGAGCTGGCCTTGAACGACGGTGATTCTCACTTTGGCTTGTTTTCGCTCATTCTATGTGTTCCTCCAATTTTAGTTAACACTATTACGATATGTGATCTGATTAAGAGATAAAATTATATATCGCTATTCTTTCATTGGTCAAGTCACAGTCCATGAAAATAACTTATTTTTTGTGATGTAGTGCAATTACACCGGCTGACTACGGCATTTCAACTCTGTTATCAAGATTTTTGCTGAGGTTCTTCATAGTCGTTCTTCTAACTGGTCATGCTCTAGTTCCTGTAAATTTGTTCTTCTGCCAGTGCAATCTGCTACTTGAATGACTTCACAAACATTCACTTGGAGAGTAGAGCAGCTTTAGAGTCAATCTTGCTGCTTGCTTAATGAATCAGTAAACTCAACTGTGAAATGTGTATCACACTGGATCTTCAACCTTCGAATTCGGCTGCATTCCTAGCGTGGAATTTAACCCTAATCCATATGGGCTTTTTTCGAGCTACCATTTATGGGGGGGGGAGTTCTTTCCACCCCCTCTGAAAACTACCTTAGACTCCTCAGAATTCAATACAACTTGGCAAAGTTACAGACCAAGTCATTTCTAGCTTGTAGCGCATTTTGGGTGTGGCTGCCACGCCCAAGCACAAAATCATTGAAAATCAGGCTTCCAAGTTAAATTTGAATTTAAAAAAGGTTTGGCAAGAACATTTTGCAGTCTGTGGTCCACTTTAGCCACAAATTTGATGTGAAAATACAATTTCATAGAAATTAATGATTTTAGAGAGATATTTTGGCAGAAATTAGCCAATTTGTATGACGTCATTTGTGCCATTAGTTTGTTCTCTGTAAAAATAGACAAAAAGAGGCTGCAAAGTGGTGATACCCCATTACAAACGTATCATTGGAGTCTCCTAACTTGAAAAATTTCGACAAAATTCAAAAATTTGCTAATTAGACCAAAATGGCGGCCATTATGACGTCATCATCAAGAAATGCTGACGTCATCAAATTCCAGAAATTCCGGTATCAAATTAAAGCTCTTCGTTTACTGCTTCATTTGGTGTATAATAGTTCAAAATTTGATCAAACATTTCCATTGAAATCATCAAAAACAATGATTTGTTTGCTACCTGCTTCCAAATATGGGCATGTCACGTGACCTGTGAGTTCCATTGTTTGCAAATTTCTTTGTCAAAATTTGGCAAATAGATAATTAGTAAAAGTCAGGTAGGTTTTGGGGACATAGTTGAAGTCTTTGAAAAACACGGCTAGAAAAACCTCTAGGGGGGGGATGGAAAACGCCGGTGGAAAACATCCCCCCATGTGGATTAGGGTTGATTCAAACTCAACAAAGAGTGGCACCATAAGCTTCGGAGAAATTCAAAGAAGTTTTCGTTGCATTTTCTGTAATTTCCTTTCTCAGGGAGCCATCGATCAGGGGAAAAATTGAAATAGTTTGAATTATTGAATTAAGGAGTTTGGTAGCGCAAGAGCACTTTAGGCATCTACCAGTAAGATCCGCTTGCAGCAGCTCATGTTCCAGAGACAATTCACAAAGTACGATTCCATGCCTGATGTCATCTGGAAGACAAACATACCTTTGGAATTTTTAAGCTATTGAGAATTTCATCAGCTATCGTTCCTAGGAAGAAAAACTTTCGCTGAATGCAAAAATAATGCGCTCGACCAATGTACCACGTTTAATGGGCCTTGGATTTAGAAATAAACCGCAGATATTCAAACTGGAATGTTATTCTATCATCAATCAAAGACCAACCTAGATATGGAAATTTTGCCAGGTAAAATCACTTGTCTTCCAGATCCAGAAATTTGCAAAATGCAGGTAAGTAATTTGAATAGAAACAAGAATTCCATGTTTGATTTGGTCCATGGCTTACCTCCCATCGAAACTGAAATCCTATTTCTGAAATTGAAAGTTGTATTGAGTTTGAATTTCAATGGGAAGTAAATCATGGATAAAATCGAGGGTGAAATTCTCTTTTCCATACAAAGGACTTACTAGCGCTTTCTTGGGTCTCAAACATCAGTGATTTTACCAAACAAAAATCTACGTATAACTTAGTCTTTGAATTATAGATTGATACTCATTTTCGACGATTAGCCGTGTGACTTTATTTCACAGCGTGCCAAATGTGGAAACTTTTTTCTGACTCACCCGGTACCACGATCCTTCGACTTCCACGAGAAAAATCTATCCGAGCTTCAGTAAAAATTCCGCTTACTGACATTCAATTGACACAAGGAACCTCGAACTTGGAGAACTCCGTCAATTCGATTCAGGACCCCTGAGAGATCAGAGCTCACAATCTGGATCGTTTCAAGCATTTGACTTAACCTAAATGGTAACATGGGTGGTAGGAGACTGCTGTGTTGGCCGAAAAATATGATAGGGCCTGCTAAAGTCATCTCACCAGTCGCATGTCCCTTGCCCAAACTACCAAAAGTTCATGAAGAATTGCTTCAAATATATTCAATGTGGCTTAGATATTGTGTATCGTTCCCTTCTTGTTTGTTGTCTTCGGCCACTATGTTCGGCCTGATATTCGCACAAGTTGCACTGATAGTTCGGTTTCTTCTGTTGCCATGTTGCATTGATTCTGCAAGGGCGCGTCCTCGAGTGCTGTCTTCGAATAAGCCTATTTCACAATTAAATTCAGTTCGAAGCAAAACATGAGATTCCCCGTACAGGAAAATATCTATACCATATCTTCATGTTGCAAAGACACGTGCAAAACAATTTCATGCGTTTCTGAGAGAAATTGACGCTTTTGAGATTTAGATCCCACATTATATCGAGGCAATTGATGTTCCTGGAATTTTTTCAAAAGGATTTATGTCATTGTGAAAATAGTCTTTTTCACATTTAGAATTTTCCAGTAACTCATTAATAGGCACAGGGTCGATCAATGCAACAAGGCGGCAGAACAAACCAAACTGTCCGTGCAACTTGTCACGAATATTAGGCCGAAGTGAACAAACAAGTAGGGGAAATACAGAATGCAAAAGGGAGAGCATTCGAAGGAATTCTATATGATACCTTGAGAGGAAGACTGATGAGGTGATTTTGATAGGCCCAATGACATTTGGTAGGCTAAGACAGCAGTCTCCTGCCACTCATTATGGAAACGTAACTTTATCAGTTACTTGTTAATGTTAATTATATCATGTACCAATGGACTGAGTAGTTTATAGACTGTAGATCCATGTGTCTAAAGCAATGTTGTGCGAAAAAAATGATCTCCATTGCGAAAAGAATCTAAATGAGCTGTTCTGTGCTGAGCTAGTAACATGAACTTGAAATATTATTAAGTTTCATTCAGGCTGTCGCACTTTTGTTCTATCTGGCTCTATTTGGGATCTAGTATCGAATTCAGGATATCTTGTGAAAGACAAAACAAGTTACTATTCAATCAACATTCAATACAAACCATAGAATGTTGTAAAAACATTGCAGCATTCACATCGACCGTACACATTCAAGCCTTATCCATTCATGATTGTCTTCAACTCTTGCTTTGACGATTAAAACCATTTAATTGATATATTTGATGTAATTATAATCGGGAAAGCTGATGGATCATAAGAAGTTGTGCGCGGAGCTATTTTAACAGATTTATGATTTTATTGAATGAATTGTTACATTAGGAAACAAGGTTATGTACGTAATCTCTTTTAATATCTAATTTCTTATGAGATTCCAAGTAAAAACATTGGCATAATAGCAAAGAAAATGAAATGTACAGCGCATATACTTTAATCTTTCTTGTAGATCAGCGGTGATTGCTAAGCCAATGAAAAGCGTGCTTTTGTTACATTACCTCAGGGTAATCGTGTCAAAATCACATAAATTGCCCCTTCAAAGCAATTTAAAGACATTTGAAGTTCCATAAATATCATAAATGATATCATTATTTAGCCGAATATTTGTTCAACGGGTCGGACATTGTACCAGTATCATTAACAAGATTTTGTCTAATCTTGGTTGTGTTTGTACTTGAAGATCATACATGAGTCTTCTACTGATCCGAATTTTCGGTTGGTTGAAAAGGCGGGAGGGTATTTTAGAAGTTTAATAGGATCTTTTTTACTGATTGACTTGCATAGTGAATATGACAGTGAATGGGTTTCGAACAAACAAACGGAGGAAATGTTTAAAAGCAATTGTGTTCTGAAATATCAAAAGGTAGCATTGCAAAATGAAAATTAGATGCTGATTGTTTTTATACTGAAGGATGATTAAGATAGTGAGAAAGTGCTCTTGCCTTAAAAAGACACCAACATTTGATTACTTGGCCGATCTTCATGTTTATTGTTATGGCATGTAGATCAAGACCAAATTATTTTTACCAAGCGTAGCTGGTCTTAGTTTTAGATATAGTAAATGTAGCTCTTTTTAGGGCTGCCTCGTTTTGAAGTATACTGCAAGCAGCACTGATTTTGCCTTCTTTACTCCTCTTTGTACATCAAGCTTCTGGTTTGGTCACAAATGTTGGAATGACACGCCATCTCATGGCTGTTACCTAAGATTTACGTTGTCATTTAAAGAGCAAAGCTCAGAATTTCGCTCGATTCAGTAAGAACTCTGCTTAGTCAGTTTTGAAGATTTTCTTGTTCAAAATTTGTGAAATAGCGGAAATTTTTGCGATTGTGAATGAGCTTTATTATTGATTCTAAGAGGAAGATGTAAGTAAAAGAAAAGGAGGGTTGTCGCAGAGACAGCCCGTGGGAACCTAGAGGGAATAATAAGAGACGGTAATGTACTGCAATGATATAATCCTTACGATAGTTCGATAATCATGCCGACAGAACTCATCAGTATTTCTCATAAGTGACCTCGGCAAACTTAGCTTATAAAACATGCGAAACAGAATGCCTGATGATTGTGTTCGCGTGACTTTGTACCAAATGTGCGTCCTTTGAGAGCTCGTCTCACCTGCGAAACTCTGGGAAGCTGGTGTTTCGAAGGATCGTTGGAGTTATTTCATTGTCTTTGCTTCAACTCTTGGCATATCTCGGCTAGTACTTACTTTTTCGCTACGACTGCGCTGTTTTGTGGTAAGGATTTTTCAAATCCTTCTTTTTCTTTATAGCTAATGATTTACTTCAATCATCGATTTTTCCAATCCTTTGCGTAGACATATTTGTATTTCCCGATCCCTTTCATTGTAATGATTCGATAAACCCATCAAAGAAGATTTTTGGTCGTAACCGATCTCATAAAAGTGAGTCTTGGTGGCTCATTTTATCCTTGGAAAGACATAGGTAGACTCAACGTAACCCTACAACATGACTGTACCTCCTGGCAAAAGTGTCAAACCAGTTGTATGGTGATATAACATCATGTTGGGGTGGATACCAGGGACCGTACAAAGCAATTAAACTGACGGGGCATGGCATTGCAAGGCCCATTACTGGAGAGGTATATTTCGAAGCAAAGGGGCACTTTTTCTTCATAATTACAAAATCTTGGCGGGGGGGGGGGCATGTGCCACAGTCTAGTCGATTATGGCTCTGGCTTGTTCCTTTAGAATTTGAAGTGATCTTTGTCTTTGAACCAGGACAATTGCCCCAATAACATTTGCATAACGCAAAATACTTCTTGTGAAGGTCCTATGTACATTTTCTAGTTTTTTGTGCCGCAGTCGTGTCAGTTTCTTAAAATATGCAAGACCTCCGAGAAGTTTCTCCTTCACAACTTCAAATTTTCTTCACATTTGATCTTTCATCGGTAGTCAACCCAAGTGACCTCTTCTTCTTCACGCACTTTTTGCCTAATTTGTTTAGTGTTAGCTGTTCAGAGATGTTAATTTATCTTTTTTACTGGGATGACCAATCAGTATGTATTTACGACGCAATCAGTTCATTTATTCAGTCTCATGCAATCTGAGACGTTACGAATTCTCTTTGAAGATTCTCAAATAGATTTCCGCGGCTGTTGGGTGTTGTTGTATCATTTGTCTCACTGCATACATGCTGGCCTTTCAATAATTACAACCTTTTTGTGAAGTCAAATAACAGTGCAGCGTGTGGTGACGCATTAGTAGTAAAACGATCGATAATGCTTATCAAAATATACTTTAACGCCATAGAATAAAAGAACTAAACGTATCGGGCCGTGCCCTCCGTCACTACTGACGAAGGGCACGGCCCGATACGTTTAGTTTTTTGTGAAGTCATTTGGAAAGAGTATAAACAGAAGCAGACCAAGGCGTGAGTCTTGCATCCATCATGGCTCGGAGTGCCAGAATATGGAGAAGCCAGAGCGGAGAGAAATTCCGTTTTTGCCAGAATATGGAGAAATGCTATAAAGCGTATTATTTTTTTATGGTTGTCCTTTTTCGCTATCAAGCAGTGCTGTACGTTATTGTAGGCGGTTTTGCATCAGCTGGCTGCTCTAAATTCCTTATCCTTATCGTTTTTCTTCTTATTTTGTAAGTTTTCATCCGTTTTATCTAGGCCCTAGATATGGCATTAGTACCTTCCTTTGAGTGTCCTGAAGGTAGTCATTTTAGAATCATTTATTAAAGTTCTGTTTTTCTATTTTCTGACTCTTCATTGACCGAAATTTGCCAAATATTTGGTTAAATTCACCAACGCCTTTTTCGGTTCGTGTTAGGCCAACGCGCCAACGACGAATGAATAATGTCATCAGCTGAAGGAAGGAACGCGCGTTGCAGCATCCTGCAGCACGACCGCGCGGTATACAAAACAAATCGATCAAATAAGATGTAATAGTGCTCAGTAGCGTTGCGAAATTGATTACAATTGTTTCCAAATACCGCTGGAATTTATTCTCATTTTCTTTTATACAACCTTGGAGAACTTGCTCCTCAGCGAGACTCAATCAACTCGTCACAATAACTTCACAAAATTCCACTGCCGGACTTTGGATCCTATTGCCCTCTCTTTAGCAACAGAATATGGAGAAATTTCTGACTGGGGGCCTATTCAAGATAGAAGAAAAAGCGTCCGATTAACGAGCGGTTTTTATTCAAATCTTTCAAATGAAATTGTAATTTTAGAAGACATTTTCTTTGAAATAATCAAAAAAAAAAAACGTTGAAAACTAGACTTTGGAGCTTATTGCTCTTTAGCCAGAATATGGAGAAATTTCATACTATTCAAAACAAGAGAGGGGCGATTAACGAGCGGTTTTAATTCATATCTTTCAAATGAAATTTTAGATCCACTTTAGAAGACATTTTCTTTGAAATAATCAAAAAAAAAAACGTTGAAAACTAGACTTTGGAGCTTATTGCTCTTTAGCCAGAATATGGAGAAATTTCATACTGGGGGCCTATTCAAAACAAGAGAGGGGCGATTAACGAGCGGTTTTAATTCATATCTTTCAAATGAAATTGTAGATCCACTTTAGAAGACATTTTCTTTGAAATAATAAAAAAAAAACGTTGAAAACTAGACTTTGGAGCTTATTGCTCTTTAGCCAGAATATGGAGAAATTTCTGACTGGGGGCCTATTCAAAACAAGAGAGGGGCGATTAACGAGCGGTTTTAATTCAGATCTTTCAAATGAAATTGTAGATCCACTTTAGAAGACATTTTCTTTGAAATAAACAAAAAAAAAAAAACGTTGAAAACTAGACTTTGGAGCTTATTGCTCTTTAGCCAGAATATGGAGAAATTTCATACTGGGAGCCTATTCAACACAAAACAGGGTCAATTCTCTTAATGTCCAGCTCAAGAAACAATATTTTTCGGCAAAAATTTCTGAATGTAAGGGGAACATGAAAGAATCCTGGAAGACGGTCAATGAACTTTTGAATAAGAGATCAAAATCCTGTAACATTGATTGTCTTAAGGATTCTGGTAATGCAATTGTTAACAAAAAGGACATCTCCAACGCAATGAATAATTTCTTCTGTACAATTGGCGAGAAGTTAGCTAACAAAATTGATGCTGCCCCTAACCCTCTTCTGTCTGGCGACTTTGCTGGTAGCGATAGCAGTGTTAGGTTTCAATTTAGGGCCATTGAAGTGAAGGAAATTAGAGAGGCAATTGCCAAGATGAAAACTTCAAAGAGCTTTGGGAAGGACAGCATCTCCTGCTATTTCTTAAAACTAGCCTTACCTTTTATTGAGAACTCTTTGGCATGTTTGTTTAATACATCACTTGTAACGAGCCAGTTTCCAGATTCGTGGAAATTGGCTAGAGTTACACCAATTTTTAAGGAGGGCGATAAGGCTGAAAAGTCGAACTATCGCCCAATTTCAGTTTTGCCTGTCATCTCAAGGCTCTTTGAAAAACTTGTCACAAACCAATTATACCAACACATGAATGATAATGGTTACTTTTCTCCTGACCAGTCTGGGTTTTTACGCCTTCATTCTACTGTGACATGTTTGCTTAAAAACACTGATGACTGGTACAATGGGTTGGACCTCGGAAAGCTCGTGGGACTGGTGTTTATCGACTTGAAAAAGGCATTTGACACAGTTGACCATGACATTCTTTGCAAAAAGCTAGAGTACTATGGTATTCAGCAGCGGGAATTAGCATGGTTCAAATCCTACCTTTCTAACCGGAAGCAATTTTCTAGGGTCAATGGTGTTGACTCGTCAATCGAGGAAATAAATGTTGGTGTGCCGCAAGGCTCATGCCTTGGACCTCTTTTATTCCTCATTTACATCAATGACCTCCCACGAGCTGTCCGAAATTCAAATGTGTCCATGTATGCTGATGACACGAGCCTTTGCCATCAATCCAGAGATATCAATCAGCTAAATGAGGCCATCAATGACGATCTTACGCAGGTTGAAAAATGGCTAAAAGGCAACAAACTTTCACTTAATGTGATGAAAACTCATTCCATGCTTATTTCCACAAAACCAAAGCATAAAGCCACGGGCAGTAATGCACCGTGTTTTTAGCTCAAAAATTGAAGTTTGTTACCTCGATAATGCTGCTTTTCTTGGTCGTTTTCTCTTCGGCCTACCATCGACACGAACCCGCCATTGCTATTCCAAGAAAACAAATTCAAATAGCGCCTGCGCACTTGAGCAAAGCGATAGCTCCTTCACAGCATTCCCCTCAAGGAGCTATCGCTTTGCTCAAGTGCGCAGGCGCTATTTGAATTTGTTTTCTTGGAATAGCAATGGCGGGTTCGTGTCGATGGTAGGCCGAAGAGAAAACGACCAAGAAAAGCAGCATTATCGAGGTAACAAACTTCAATTTTTGAGCTAAAAACACGGTGCATTACTGCCCGTGATAAAGCTCTGAAAAATAAGAGCGAATCTTTGAAGTTGAATATTCGGGATAATGAGCTTGAAGTTGTTCAAAAAACCAAATATCTTGGTTTGCAGATAGACAACTCCTTGGATTGGAAGGAACACGTTAAGACAGTTTCGTCCAAGGTCTCAAGAGCGATTGGTTTTTTGAAGCATGCAAAATCCTTTCTGCCAGAAGAAACTCTTAGGACCATGTACACAGGTATCGTGGAGCCACACTTCCGCTACTGTTGTTCAGTCTGGGGTTGCTGTGGTGCGACTGAGATCAACCAGCTGCAAAAATTACAAAACCGTGCTGCCCGTATTGTAACTGGCAGCGGCTTTGATACCCCGGGCCAGCCACTTATCAAAAGGCTTGGCTGGAAGACCATAGATGAACTAATTGCTAGTGAGTCTAATATCATGGTCTTCAAATCTCTTCACGAGCTGGCTCCACAATACATGTGTAATCTTTTCACAAAAACATCCCAGCTGACCTCTAGGAATCTTAGGAATACAGCAACTGACCTAAGGTTACCAAAGAAAAACTCAAAAATGGACAGAAATGTTTTTCGTTTAGAGGTGCCAAGTCTTGGAATGGCCTCTCAGCTGAAAGTAACCCAGGCGAAAAGACCATTGCTAAACCATGGTCAACCATGATATAAACATGGTAAATCATGGTTTTAGACCATGGTTGGCCATGTTTTGCCCATGGTCAGTACATGATTAACCATGGTGAACCGTCATTGACAAATGAAACCGATGGTTGAACCATGGTCAAACATGGTTGCAGGAGGGGAGCATCTTGCTACTTCTATCATGGTAAACCATGGTTTATCATGATAAAACAAGGAATCTTTAACCATGATCATCCATGGTTTATCATTTCTCATGACATTTTGCATGATCATTTACCAACCACAGACAAACATGGTTGATCATGGTTGAAGAGCATGGTTGATCATGGTTGAAGAGCATGGTTTACCATGGTTTGACCATGAAATAACCATGATCAACCATGAACAACTGTCAACGACAATGAAACCGACGGTTAACCACGTTCAAACATGGTTAGAGGACGAAAGAACATGTTTATGCATGGTAATCTATGGTTGATAAATGTCACAATTGACCATGGTCACCACAAGAAAATCTCTCTAAACAAATTTTATTGCTTTACGTTTTTGGTAATGGACATGGTCAAGCCATGGTTAGACCATGGTCAGTCAGCAGTATTTGACCATTCAACCATTTTATCAACGTTTTTCCAACCCTATTTTCCGTTTTCCCCCTGGAAGAACATTGATAAAATGGTTGAAGGGTCAGATACTGCTGACTGACCATGGCCTGACCATAGCTTGACCATATCCCTTACTAAAAAAGTAAAGAAATTGGCCTATGATATTCCTCAAAATGTCTGTGTTTCAACATAGTTTACCATAGTTTTCAGAGGTTACAACAGAAAATCTCATCAAATCAGTGCAATTTCCAATTCACTTTCCAGTATGTTCGAAACTAAGGTGAAAGTATCTAAAATAACATTAAAATATATATTCATTAAGTTTCTTCTCTCCAAATATCAGAGTCACTGATAGTCACTGGGTGTAGGCTGCAATCCAATTTTAAGCTGCAATTATGATCCTAGAGTAAGTCATCTCTCCAAGATAGTGGCAAACCTGTGGATTTATGAAAAATATGACATGAGTAATGATGCATTTCAATATCTGTCTCTGGAAATGCATATTTCATACATCGTGGCACTCAAG
This sequence comes from Aurelia sp. 3 sensu Dawson et al. (2005), assembly GCA_964020215.1. NCBI lineage: Eukaryota > Metazoa > Cnidaria > Scyphozoa > Semaeostomeae > Ulmaridae > Aurelia > Aurelia sp. 3 sensu Dawson et al. (2005). The sequence continues at coordinate 11,696,473 of OZ026589.1, read as the reverse complement.
CCCTGGAGAGAAACACTGAATAAAGCTCTTTGCTCAAGGTGCCACCAGGCCAGATCAGACCTGAATCTTTCCCCAATGCAGAACTATAGAAATAAGCAGCAAAACTTGAAAGCAGAAGTTTTACTTACCAGGCAAGTTCCTGCTGTTTTCCCCTGAATTTCACTGCTCCAAGCCAAAGAGTCTGTCATCAGTGGTCTCTTGCTTAAACTTCAGTTGGCATGCCAGTCAACTGACTGCTCAGATTAAAAAAACAAAGCTATTGTTTCTACATCTTCCAGTTCAACCAATCAAAAGAAGTCTGTTCTCAATAACCTTTAGAAAACTTAGATAAGAATGTTGATCCAATTAGTGAGTGGGTGTGTGGCATAATACAATCAGCAATATCATTTCTGTGTGGTTGTTTTTCTTTACATCACATTTGAATGCCTGAACTGATTTATTTCATAGTCTGCTGGAATTAGTTGAAGTGAAATTATTTTTATTGTTCAAAGTTGTGCTCTTATGATAGTGGACCATGGTGGACCATGTTTGAGTATTCTACCATCAAGTATTTCAATAAAAAATCAATCAATACTGAATAATGAATATTTATGGTGGTAATGGTTTGAAGTTGTGAAAATCATCAACCGTGGTTGAGCAATGGTTGGACAATGTTTATATCATCATAGTAGTTTCAATGAACAATGAGTACTTAAAGAAAAAATCAACACGGAGCATTTTCGAACAATTTACATTTACTATGTTCAACCATTGCAAACCATTGTTTTGATTTCAATAAATTATCGCAAACCATTATCAAACATGGTAGGACATGTTTACAAAAACATGTGTGACCATGGTTATTCATGTTTTGTGTTTTTATCGATAATCGATTGAAAAGAGATAGTTGAAAATCAAATACCATGAATAACCATGAAAGACCATGCTGGATCATGATCATGGTTTGTCATGGTTAGACATGAGATTAGCAGTTGAGAAATTTTCGATTTTTTAAACTCTGAACCTATTGTCCCACCAAATATTTCACTGTTGGTTAGAAAATCAAAAGAAGATGGTTTTTATAAAATTAAATACCATGAATAACCATGAACAACCATGCTGCATCATGACCATGGTTTGTCATGGTTAGACATGGGATTAGCAGTTGAAAAATTTTCGATTTTTTAAACTCTGAACCTATTGTCCCACCAAATATTTCACTGTTGGTTAGAAAATCAAAAGAAGATGGTTTTTATAAAATCAAATACCATGAATAACCATGAACAACCATGCTGCATCATGACCATGGTTTGTCATGGTTAGACATGGGATTAGCAGTTGAAAAATTTTCGATTTTTTAAACTCTGAACCTATTGTCCCACCAAATATTTCACTGTTGGTTAGAAAATCAAAAGAAGATGGTTTTTATAAAATCAAATACCATGAATAACCATGAACAACCATGCTGCATCATGACCATGGTTTGTCATGGTTAGACATGGATTAGCAGTTGAAAAATTTTCGATTTTTGAACTCTGAACCCATGTCCCACCAAATATTTAAGTGTTGAAAAAACTCAAATGAAAACCAGGTTTTCATAAAATCAAATACCATGAATAACCATGAAAAACCATATGCTAAATCGTGACCATGGTTTGTCATGGTTAGACATGGCATTTAGCAGCATTTAGCATGCTTGACGTTTTTTAAAAAGATCTTTTTGCAAATAAGTTGCCAAAAATTGAAAATCATTCAAATGCTGAGGTTTACCTGCTTTTTGAATGATTTACATGTTCCATGTACAACCATTGCAAACCATGGTTTTCTTTTTCAGTCAATAAATTTTCAAACCATTTCCAAACATGGTTGGGAACGTCTACAAAAACATGTCTGAACCATGGTTATTCAATATATTGTGTTGAATTCAGCAAAAAAACTGGTTAATCCTTCTGGAATCGAAGGTTAACATGTTGAACTCTTAATAGATGATTTAATTGCCTTAATGCCGCAAAGAACCGCAATTCTTAGCTGATCTTCGAAAAACATGTTCGAACATTTCCTACCATGATTCATACCAAACTTGGTGGAAACCATGAGGAATTTAACACTGTTTTGTAATATTTCATCCAGGATGTTCCTAATTTGATTCAAGACACTCTGATTCACCAAAAAAGTCTGTTGAGGTCTGTTTAAACAAAATCTATGTTTCATTGCTAACCATGGTTGTGTGACCATGGTCAAGCAAGATTTTGAATCACAGTTAACCATGTTCAAACCATGTACAACCATGGTTAGCCATGAGTTCATGGTTATGTTTTCGCAGGGGAAGCTAGCATCCTCCCTCAATAGATTTAAACAATGTATATAGGGAAAGCTAGCTTTTAATACTGTGTTTGCCATATGGATTTTCTTTTATTGTAAATATTTATTTTAGATCATAGGGTTTTCATTATTGTATTAGAAATTGCATTGTATTAGTTTAGGTTATAAAAGTATTTAATTTTGTAAGTTTTGTAATGGAGGGCCCCTTGAAAATCAGCATTGCTGAAGGGCTACCCTCCTTAAATATGTGAAATGAATGAAATGAATGAATGAATGAATGAACAAGAGAGGGGCGATTAACGAGCGGTTTTAATTCATATCTTTCAAATGAAATTGTAGATCAACTTTAGAGGACATTTCCTTTGAAATAATCAAAAAAAATCGTTGAAAACTAGACTTTGGAGCTTATTGCTCTTCAGCCAGAATATGGAGAAATTTCATACTGGGGCTTATTAAAACTAAGAGAGGGGCGATTAACGGGCGGTTTTAAATGACTTGCTACAAAATAATCTAAAAAATTTTATGGTAGCATTACATGATCAATTGGTCAATTATCGACTGTTGTCTTCATTTCTTTGGTTTTGCATATGTGAGCGAATTGCGCAAGGCAATGCTTCTCACGTTTTCGATTTCTTTTCTTCTGCTTTTACTTTACGTAGGATATATCGTGAACTTCACAAGTGAAATGCGTTTATAATATGTATTCCAGTAGTCTATCGTTCCAGTAGTATCACCTTTCATCAAACAATACATTTCTGACACTTATTTTTGGCGGTGGACGAAAAAGTCGATTCATCATGAACGTAGGAACCGAGGCGGCACTGAGGGCACGTGGCCCCGCAAGATTTTGCAATAAACAAAGAAGTGCCGTTTTTATTTTCCAGAAAATGTCCCTTTTTTCTATAGCAAAAAGTGCCCTCGAAGCGTCGTGCACCCCCCCCCCCAAAGTTCGAGTTGCTTCCTACGTCCCTGCGTTTCATTAAGCTGAAGAGCCATTGGAGACAAGGGAATTCCAAATGCATTACTGACACCTATGTACTCAAAACTAGCGGCCATGCAGAAACTACAGTCTTCAGAAATCCCAGTCTGATCTTGTAGATAAATAGTACCCCCCCCCCCCAAATAGGAAACTATTGAAACTTCAAAGGAAAACATTGACTTTATTGAAAAAATTCGTTTTTATTTTGCAGGTTCCTACTGCAGTGGGAATCAATAGGTCTATCTCTTTCTTGCTTTATGTATTTTTTGATTTCACAAGTATATCTGCTTACTATATCATTGATTCGACATGAGAAAAATTCGACATAATCAAATAGGAAATGTAGCAGGCCAACAGAAATCTTTGTTCGTCTTCCGTTCGTCACTTTTTATTAGCAGTGGACGGTCTTACATTTTTAAAAGATAAGTCATTTCAGTGATATGGTATGCAATATGTTTGTCGACTTGCTCCTTACTCTACCATTTCAAGAGTATATCTGTAATTGCATCAAAATTCGTCAGAAAGATTTTGCTTAAGTCTTTGTTTCCCAGTTTGATGAAAATAAATGTAAAATTGTTGCTAAGATGTACAGTTGTTTTCAATCCTTCGCTTGATTACTTCAAAGCTCCAAAGTCTAGTTTTCAACGTTTTTTTTAAAATTATTTCAAAGAAAATGTCTTCTAAAGTGGATCTACAATTTCATTTGAAAGATATGAATTAAAACCGCTCGTTAATCTCCCCTCTCTTGTTTTGAATAGGCCCCCAGTATGAAATTTCTCCATATTCTGGCTAAAGAGCAATAAGCTCCAAAGTCTAATTTTCAACGTTTTTTTTTTTTTGATTATTTCAAAGAAAATGTCTTCTGAAGTTGATCTACAATTTCATTTGAAAGATATGAATTAAAACCGCTCGTTAATCGCCCCTCTCTTGTTTTGAATAGGCCCCCAGTATGAAATTTCTCCATATTCTGGCTAAAGAGCAATAAGCTCCAAAGTCTAGTTTTCAACGTTTTTTTTTGTTTATTTCAAAGAAAATGTCTTCTAAAGTGGATCTACAATTTCATTTGAAAGATATGAATTAAAACCGCTCGTTAATCGCCCCTCTCTTGTTTTGAATAGTATGAAATTTCTCCATATTCTGGCTAAAGAGCAATAAGCTTCAAAGTCTAGTTTTCAACGTTTTTTTTTTTATTATTTCAAAGAAAATGTCTTCTAAAGTGGATCTACAATTTCATTTGAAAGATATGAATTAAAACCGCTCAATAATCGCCCCTCTCTTGTTTTGAATAGGCCCCCAGTATGAAATTTCTCCATATTCTGGCTAAAGAGCAATAAGCTCCAAAGTCTAGTTTTCAACGTTTTTTTTAATTATTTCAAAGAAAATGTCTTCTAAAGTGGATCTACAATTTCATTTGAAAGATATGAATTAAAACCGCTCGTTAATCGCCCCTCTCTTGTTTTGAATAGTATGAAATTTCTCCATATTCTGGCTAAAGAGCAATAAGCTCCAAAGTCTAGTTTTCAACGTTTTTTTTTTTATTATTTCAAAGAAAATGTCTTCTAAAGTGGATCTACAATTTCATTTGAAAGACATGAATTAAAACCGCTCGTTAATCGCCCCTCTCTTGTTTTGAATAGGCCCCCAGTATGAAATTTCTCCATATTCTGGCTAAAGAGCAATAAGCTCCAAAGTCTAGTTCTCAACGTTTTTTTTTGATTATTTCAAAGAAAATGTCTTCTGAAGTGGATCTACAATTTCATTTGAAAGATATGAATTAAAACTGGTCGTTAATCGCCCCTCTCTTGTTTTGTATAGGCCCCCAGTATGAAATTTCTCCATATTCTGGCTAAAGAGCAATAAGCTCCAAAGTCTAGCTTCCAACGTTTTTTTTTATTATTTCAAAGAAAATGTCTTCTAAAGTTGATCTACAATTTCATTTGAAAGATTTGAATAAAAACCGCTCATTAATCTGACGCTTTTTCTTCTATCTTGAACAGGCCCCCAGTCAGAAATTTCTCCATATTCTGTTGCTAAAGAGAGGGCAATAGGATCCAAAGTCCGGCAGTGGATTTTTGTGAAGTTATTGTGACGAGTTGATTGAGTCTCGCTGAGGAGCAAGTTCTCCAAGGTTGTATAAAAGAAAATTAGAATAAATTCCAGCGGTATTTGGAAATAATTGTAATCAATTTCGCAACGCTACTGAGCACCATTACATCTTATTTGATCGATTTGTTTTGTATACCGCGCGGTCGTGCTGCAGGATGCTGCAGCGCGCGTTCCTTCCTTCAGCTGATGACATTATTCATTCGTCGTTGGCGCGTTGGCCTAACACGAACCGAAAAAGGCGTTGGTGAATTTAACCAAATATTTGGCAAATTTCGGTCAATGAAGAGTCAGAAAATAGAAAAACAGAACTTGAATAAATGATTCTAAAATGACTACCTTCAGGACACTCAAAGGAAGGTACTAATGCCATATCTACGACAAGAGGGCCTAGATAAAACGGATGAAAACTTACAAAATAAGAAGAAAAACGATAAGGATAAGGAATTTAGAGCAGCCAGCTGATGCAAAACCGCCTACAATAACGTACAGCACTGTTTGATAGCGAAAAAGGACAACCATAAAAAAAATAATACTCTTTATAGCATTTCTCCATGTTCTGGCAAAAACGGAATTTCTCTCCGCTCTGGCTTCTCCATATTCAGGCGCTCCGAGCCAAGGCCACTCGAGTCTTGAGGTATGCCGCAAGTTACCATTTCTACTTATGACTTGTGTCTATTATAGCTGGAGCTAGAACGAGAAGCAGCATAACTCGTTGCAGCTAAAACGAGAATGAGAAATGTTTCATGTTCATATTTATGCCATTGACAACAGGACTGTTTGTCCAACATGGTTAAACAGTTCATAAAAATTACTTTGAGAGCTTCTGTTTTGATTTCACAGTAAGAATGATTAAGAGACTTCTTATGCTTCTTATGTCAGTTTCATTCTTTCTAAAGCATACATCATACATTTTTGAGCATTGTGTTAGAAAGAGGAGCTACCGTATGCTTCCCTTTCATTGCAATTTCTCTTGTTGCTCATACAAGTAAAATGTACCGGGTGAGAACAATTCGTATTTGAAAGGATGGTGCTCCCGGGATATCAAGGGGATGATGTTGGACAACATATCATTTAACGATGAAAATGATCAAATATATTTTGAAATTTACCTGGTTGCTCTGCCCAAATCTTACAAGGGATTTTCTCTGCAGAAAATCCTGTCGAGAAACCTTAAAAGACGTGTTAAAATCGCGGGCAAGTTTGCCAGTTCTCTCTACGTTACAGCTACGACTTTAAAATGCTTTAGCACGTGCTGTTGCTGCCTTCTTGGGAGGATGCAAACGTCCCCCCCCCCCCGTTATGAAAACTTACTCATGGGGATTCCATTCTCCCAAGAGGACAAAATACTAGAATAAATATAAGCGCCATCATTGTAAGGAGCGAAATCCAATGAAATTGTGCTCGTTTTTTTCACTCATTTCTACAGGTTATTGGGACGGTTTTTCTCCTGAAAATCTCCCATATTGATGGGAAGGATTGACTGATTGAAATAGGGTAGACTACTGAATCTAACTGAATTTCTTGGCAATGAAAAAAGACAGTTTTCAAAATTATTTCTTAGATACTATTGGAGCAGATCTTTGGCCCCATTTACACTGCTGTAAAGTTAAGCTTTCTTAGGTGATTAGGGGATTAAGTGACATCCGTCCTAGTGTAACTGGTCATTTTCATCTTTTTTGCTTACTTAAAAAGTTAAGCAAAGATGAAAGGTGCCGCATAAGCAAAATGATCGTGCTCTGGAGGTGCTTAAAAAGTTAAGATTTTCTCAGATCTATTGTTTGAGTTATCCTTGCGGTAAATCAATGTGTACATATCAACTTGTGTCAGCAATCATGTTAAACCTCCTTTGCAGAGGAAATGTCAGACGAGGAAATTTTCTTTTGTTTTTCCTTGTTGCGTTTTTTATTTTTGGTGTAAACAGATGTTTATGGTTGAGGAGACCGTTCTATTTTGCATTTATTCTTCAAAGGCTTCATAATTTGCAGTTTCAGTAAACAGCTGTAGAGCATTTTGTTAATCTCCGATCTTGTCTTGGATCCAAACTATCGGAGAGCTAACTTTTGAGTTGGGAAGGAAATTCTCGATTATTTATGTGGAACTGTGATCATAGTCCGGTGATTCTCGGTTCCAAAATGGTTACTGTTCAAAATACGTCTATAGTTTGCCATTGCTACCTTGCTTCGTCAAGTTAGTTTTAGATGACATGCTATTATGTGTGGATTTGATTATTTAATTTCTGGGCATACAAAAATCCACTGAATTGCTATAGGCACATTTCGCAAGTCAAGTCGAATCAAGCCGGAAACACAATATCTATGGTTTGAGTCGGTGCTAATTGCTATTTTAAGCCCAAGTGCACATGGGGCCTTTTTCAAACAAGATTCTTTTCATCATTACTACTATTATTTTCAGCTTTTTTTTGTATATGTGACGCCTTCAGCTGATAACTAACTACAAAGTGAATACAAAATTAAGTACACGGTAAATAAGTTTATATAAATGGATAGTAATGTGTGGATCCTGTTCTTAATCAAGGCCCAAAATAGTGCGATTTGTGACTTGTCCCAAGTATTTTGGCCAAGATTCTGCATACATAAAAGTACCATAAACTCATTTATTTAGTAAAGGTGCTATTTTGAATGCATTGATTTCAGTTGATATTGGCCTTCTAGATCCTAATCGGTTTAATACAAACAGCGTCAACATGGTGCTGTTAAGTCAACGTTTTTCTTTATAGATACCATGAGAAGAGGCTATGCCTAATCTCTAGTATCCCGAAGATCTCACTTATGTATTACCTTGAATAAAAATGCCGCTTGAGAATAAGTCATTTTAAATAAACACTTTTAATCCGCAGTTACACTTAGTAAATAACATTATCCAAACGAAAATCAACATTTTCTTCTTATGTTTGCATTGAATGGACAATTTCTACCTAATTACAATACATCAATGTCCTCATACGTTTTTAGCATTGGCTCTAACTAATAATCATGAGTAGCTGTAGGTTGCATGTCTCATGGATAGCCCTTAGAAAAGGTCTTGACAGATACGTTAATAAACTGCTTGTTGTCAGCAAGCACAAAATATTTCTTTCACCTATACCTATTTTTGAGAGCTTTCTCAAAGTTAATTGCCTCTTAGAGGCCCTTAGGTAAAATTTGAAATTGTATCGCATAGTCCAAGAGCGGGCATATCACACTGAGGATGATGGTCCTACCTTTGTCCGAAAACCGGTAGTTCACGAAAATATTTTTGACCATCTTTGTCCCAAAAACTGGTATTTTTGATGACACATTTACGTTGTTATTTTTCTTCGATTTGATGGGTAATTTAATCACTGGCAATGCTTTTCCCGAGAACCGGTAGTTTTGGCCAAATACCGTTTTTCGAAATAAAGTGGTACCCCTAGCCATGGAGGCGTGCAGGCATCATTACCGTCGTAATTATATCTACAGAGCAGCAGTGTCTAAAAGCTGGTAGTCTTCAAGCGGCAATTCCGAGATGGTCCCTAGGCTCTAAAAAATTTGTTGATATTTCTCCTGGTTTGTCTCAAAATCTAAAGACAATGAACGAAGGTGATATGTTTCACTGTATTGTTTAAGTTTCCAAGATTTTGGCCGGTCAATTCGTCGGAGTTTCGTCAAGAAATCTCGCGCCACTTTTCTGAATGTGGAATGACTTGATTTCGAATTTATTTCAATCAAAGAGCTGCAAATAGATCTGGTCAGCCCTAAGATTACGAGGGACAGTCATTATGAAAACCACATCATTAGCGTCTCCAGCTACAAGCTTCATTCTAGAGTTTCCACCAAAGCAGCTAATTTTGTTATCATTGGTCATTGAAGATGTCATGTAGAATCCTCTATCAACTACATAAGCTATTTCTTTCCCTGTACTTTACTATCGTTATCTGATTCTATCATTTCAGACCCGACCCTTTTCCAAATCACGGTACAAACAAATCATGTTACAATGCCAGATTTTTTGAAGCGATGCAGGTAAGGTACGAGAATTCAGCCCCCCTCACTATGTTGGAACTCATCGAAACTCATTGGCTTCAATGATGTTCCCGATGATGAAAGTGAAATCTAACTGAAGGATGGTTATTCATTGTTTGAGTCAGAGGGCGACGTTGGTCTTTTTCTAACCTCTGCGTCTGCCAACGAAATCCCTTGACTTTAGAGCAAATGACAGATGGAGATTCAACTAACTTAGTTTTACAACGCAGAAAAATAGCTGTCAAATATAGATATGAAATATTCTCATGGGTTCTGATTGCAACTACAGGTATTATAAGGAACAATGAATTTGGGCCAATACTAAAAGTTTCTTAAAATCAGCTGATTTTGATTACTGGGAGTTTCTTATGAGTTTCTTGAAGGTTTCATAGCAGTCTTCGTGTTCACTCCCAGTTCCCTCGTGAACGTTTCAAATAATGTTTTTTAAGCTTTTTCAATGTTTAGACATTACTCAGGTATGTAGGAAACAGGTCATAGTGAAGTAAAAATATGTTAAGGATTTCCTTTGATCAAATAAATAGGCTTTTTAAGTTATATTTTCCCACCACTGGGGTTTGTTAGTTATTTAGTGATCTGAGAGTTTAGTTTCTTAAAAGCAGTTTCTTGTATAAAAAAAGGGAAGGTTCTTTTGTGGTAGAGATTCTGCTATCCATCTGGGCGTTTCACGCACTCATTTGCGATTGAGAATTTTCAAAACCTATTTAGCAAAGAAGACAAATTTGAAATTCCCGTCTACTTTAATGTCCAGCAAAGTCCTCTCCTTGCTTCTTTATGGCATATCAACTCTAGGAAGTACAAGAATATCATTGATATGTGCCAGTCGCAGCGAGAAAAGACAAATGGTCATCAAGTTTGGAGAAGGATACTTCAAAGTCTGCAAACAAAGCAAGATCTTTGGGATTTCGATGACCGACGAAATTTTTCTCTCCTTCAAACAACTTTTTTATGTCTGGATGTATCGATTTGCCACAACGATAGATTTACAAGCTATTATAATTCGTATAAAAATAGATACAATTCAATACAATGCAGTACAATGCAATGCAATGCAATGCAATGCAATACAATACAATACACTACAATGCAGTATGAACTTTAAGGCTGCAAATGTAAGAGGAAAACACTGCTAATGACAGTAGCAGGGATAGCATTAAAGAGTCAAGCTGACCTTGTTTCCATATTTATCTCCTTGTTAGAAGTGCCGGTATAACAACTAAAATGAAAGGAAAGAAAATAGGCAGGTACTGTACTGTAGTTGTTTTCAGTACAAACCAAGGTTTATGAGACCAAACAGGTTTGGAGAGATGATGAAAGGTCTTAGTAGAAGACGTATATGTCAGTGTTTTTTTTCAACTTGGCAAAAAGTGTCCATTCGAAAAATCTGAAAATCAGTTTTTTTGTTCTAAAAAGATCAATTTTGACTTTAACGGACTATATCTCTCGACAAAGACAGGTTATGTGGCACTTTAGAATATTACGTCATTGGGAGGAGCGTAATTGGATTCTATATTCCAAAACACCTTAGTTTACAAAATTTCAATTCTGGACCTCTCAAAATTGTTTTGATAATTTTATATCTTTGAAATACTATCTGAGATGCCTGAATCTTCAAAATCTGGTCCGAGGAGCACCAAAGGATCAACGATTCCGCTGGAAATCACAATGAAAGACAAAGAAATTTTTATCATTAAAATATAACCTTGGATTATTTAAAAAGATAATTATATTGTTGTAATACCGTGACAAATCCAAAAAGCATATATTGAAAGCTATTGGAGCATGTAAGAATGCGAATTCCATAAAATAAAATGCTCATTTCTGCAGAAGTTTTGTTGATTTTTGTCATAAATAGTTAAAGAACTTTTTAAGAGAATTATGTTGCAAATATAAGATGATAAAAATGCTTGTAAACTGAACTTAAATGACTTGAGGCTTAAGAATACGTTTCAAGAGCGATTTTTGATAAAAGATTCCAAAATCTGCTTCTTTAGTTCGATCAAATTCAATGGAAAAGACAACAATATCTAATTTTTAGAATTCATTGATTTCAATGGAATATTTACTTCTTTGGAGCTCCTTTTTTACACAAAATTTTGATTTACGAGCAAGTTTGGACCTTCTAATGTAGTTTAGTAATGTCAAATGATTAAAGCCCAAGCCTTGTATGATTTGAAATTCCTAATTTCGTGTTAATGCTTTAAAAGAAAAACTGGAATAACGCATCCTCTAAGGCTCCAGAAGAGCTAATTCTTTTGGCAATTTGTTCCCAATTCATGTTATTATTGTTTTGAATTCTTTCAAAGGCTCATTATGGTATTCAAACGAAGGAATACGATTTTAGATGAAAACGGCAAATCATACGATCATTTCTTATGTGTTATATTTGATTGGAATTACGGCATCCTTGACGGCTCTAAAGGGAATAAATCAATGTTTTTCTGCTCTGATACGTCTTACTAAAACAAAATTTGCCACTCTTGTGACTTCCATTACAGATGAATCTCATGAGCTGGGTGCTTTTGGTACAGTTAAATATGATGCGTTAAGACGAATAAGTCTTCCTTGTGTGCTCCAATCCAAATTTTTTTTTCGTCAAAATGTGGGCAACTGCTTCCGACACAAGTGTACAATATTTCATGAAAAGAGCACCACATGATGAAAAGTTATATCATATGGAATATTTCAATCATACCACCAGTGGAATATTTCCATCCTTTGCTGCTCCTAACTTCAAACCTACATAACTTACGATCAGAAACTGCTTTTGAAATCGGGAAAAAAGCATGGAATATTTAATCTTTCGTTAATATGATAAAACTTGGGTTTTATATGGCAAGTACTTGCTTTGCCACTCAAATTGCGTCTAGAAATTTGTTGAGTAAAAGGACGTCACTTTTTGCCAAGTTGAAAAAAAACACTTACATATGTCATCTTCCTCTGTTTGCTTACTTTTGATAACAATTTCTTTCATCTTTTGTTTGAATGTATTAGGAATAAGGAAAGAATTGTTAGGATTATATTCTGTTAGCAGTAGAATGACTTTGAAAGTCATTCTTAACGAAGAAGTGTGCAGAGCTGTGCAGCCTTTTCGTTTGTTTGCAATAGAATAGAGGTTGAGCTTAAGTACTCAACTCATATGTGTTAAATATATGGCAAGTGCTTTCTACATTGACCTCTGTTGAATCATCATCATTAAAAGAAAAGGGTTTTTCTCGAATGACAATAGTCGAAACACCTTTGTGTTTGATATTCCTCCAACTGGTTCACTGTTGGTAGAGCCAGCAAAGAATACAGTCAGACTTCCTTACCTTAGCAAGCCTTCAAACCTTAGACTGTGGTAATTAGAGCACACTTAAAGAATTATTCTTCTGTTAACCCCCGAGAAGGGAAGACGCAGGCATTGCTTGTAATTTTATTTTGATTCGATTATTCAAACTTCCCGGCGAACCAAACCTTCGAAAATGGAGCAAATATAAAGAGGATTGAGAGCTGAGAAATATTTTAATTATATATGTGGTATATTTCTGCTGACATAAGCAAATTATAATTACATTTCGTCATATGAATTTATGACACCATATTTCTACAACGAAGGACAAGATTTCAAACTGTCGATCTTAAATGACAGACAAATTGTTTTCTTCACTTTTAAGTAGCTTATTGATGTTTCAATCCTTAAATCCGACTAATTAGCACTCTTGCATTTTCCTTGCTGAAGCTCATGTTAGACATGGTCCTATTGTCTGGTTGCCTGGTCGCCTGGTCGCCTGGAAACAAGCATTGCAACCAATTATGAAAAGCCCTTTGATTGTTAGCCTACTATGAAAGTCAGTTACTATTGTGCAAAGCGACAATGGGATACTACTGACAGTTTTGAAGACAATCAGTGAGGGAGGGGGGGCATTTTTTGCCCCTTATGGCAGTGGTTTGACTTGAAGAGCCCGTGTGAAATTGGGTTAAGCATGAAAAGCATGGGTAAAAATTCAGGAAACTTTCAGGGTTGAGCCCAGCAGCCTTCATAGATTTACATATTTCACAGGGTACATTTTAAAAGGATATCTTTGTAATGGCTTACCAAAAAGAAATATGGCCGGATTCCTTCACACACTTGCTATGCCAATTATATCATGTAACCTTTATAGTCGCTCTGTTTTGCGTGATACAAGGAACGCAGCTTTTAGATCAAATCCATCAGTAGGCGTTCTGACCTTTCAATTATCTTTCGCCGAACGGAAAGATCATGTCATGTTATTCATGTACTTGGTTGGATTATGATCATGGCGTCAGATAAATTTTGAGAAAAGCTTCATCTGGTGTGTCTGAGGACAAATATTTCACAATACTGCAAAATGTCTTAACCATTTCTTTTTGCGTCTCCCTGGGATCTACCATGGGATATCTTTTTCTTATATTCATATACAAATTTTACAATATGCATTACATCCTACGAAGCTTTCCTAATTAACTTACACTACAGGGACAACACCGTTGGGACGGAAAGACAATGACTACCCATGGCCAATTGTGAGGAAAGGCAGGTCCATCTACGCACAACTATGAGTGATTAAAACTAATGGATAATGTACTAGATTCTGTCTTACATTAGATTTAAGGGGATATATCATTGAACTACCAAGATACCCTAAAATCGTCCGGTCCTGTTTATGAAGAAATCATTGCTTCTAATGCCATCTTATTTAAGATAATATTCAAGTCAGAACTACTAAGCAAAAGTGTTACAAAGAACACCAAAATCACAACCTGGCGTATTTAATTCAGGCATTTCAGCAAGCTGATCAAAGAGGTCTCTTTGCTCATTTGCAAACAAAGGATGGTGCATGAGAAATGCACGTTTTTTTCTTCTCCGTACCCGCAGTTGCAAAATGGGCTCAGGCTGTCCTAGTTATTCGAAATCTACCTTACACAATGGACTTAACTTTACTACCGGGGGAGGGGGGAGAACAAATTGCCCCCAGCAAAGATTGTTTGATGCATGGTCGTAAATTCTAAAGTTAAAGAGCTGCCACTTTGTTGCTTGTCCTCAAATTTAGCATACTTAAGATTTGTAATTTTTCAAAAATGCACAGTGATCCAGGCAACGGAATAAATAGAGAAAAATGAAACTTGTAAAATTCAAAATTCTACTACCTGGTATTAACAAGCATACTTTGACATTCATAATAAAACAAATTTCAGCAAAATCGGACTTCTAGATGCAGAGATATGACATTTTGAAGTTGGAAGAAATTGATTAGGTCAAAGGTCAGTGCAATTTCCGGTCGAAATTCACATTGTTGGCAGAATTTTCATAACTTTAAGGCAGAATTTTATCCACTTCCCGAACTCCGATTGCGGCCATTTTTGTTTTGTTTTGTAGGTTGTTGTCTTTATTTAACTACTAACTATTCATTCATACAATTTGTTGAAGGATATTTTGTATTTTTCATGTTTATTAAACTATGTTCTTTCCAGTACTACATCTCCAAAAAGCTGAAGAATTCTGACTTTGAAGCTAAAAACAAAAAAAGGGCGGAAAAGGGCGGAAATGGCATCTATGGCTTATGGAAGTGGTATTTCAAATGGACATTTGAGCAAAAGGATTCGTACAAATTCGTACAGATAAGAGAGCAATGCAATTTTGAAAGATATCACTCTGGCTACTTGATTTTAGTGAAAATCGGTCCTTTTTCATAATTTGAATTGCCTTTGTAATGATTCCATCCTAAATGCTTTTACACCATCCTTGCTACTTTGAACTAATCTTATTCATCTTTCTCCATTATTCTTATGAGCTTTAACCTGCAACAAAACTATATTTTGAGTCCGATTTCCTTGCTAAATTGTCAAGCATTATTGTACATAGATTGTATGATTGCCTCTTCCTCTATCAACGGACGCTCCTCAATTTTCTATTGGCATTTTCACTCTACAAGCATGCTTATGGCTTCGGAGATGACTGATGAGGAAATGACTTCCCTTGGGTACAGATGAGTCCCTCAGTGCACCAAATGTTGGCACATATTCGGGGGTGTTTTTTTATTTTCTAGGAGGAAAGCCAATGGCCGTCTGGTCCGAGAGCGGACTCCCAAAGTTTCAGAAGTGGTGCAGGGTGTAGGGTAAGGCAAACTTCTATCCAAAACAACACTCGCAACATTTTTTGACCATGCTTGCTACATCTTCACCAGTCATCTCCATACTTGTAAGGCAAATCACCAAAAGAGAATTGAGGAGCGTCCTTTGACAAAGGCAGAGGCTATTGTACAATCTATGTACGATCATGCTTGACGATTTAGCGAGGAAATCGGACTCAAAAAATAGTTTTGTTGTAGGTTAAAGCTCATAAGAATAATGGAGAAAAATAAATTAGATTAGTTTGAAGTAGCAAGGATGGTGTAAAAACACTTAGGATGGGATTATTGCAAAGAAAATGCAAAATTATGAAAAAGCACTGACTTTTCACTAAAATCAAGTAGCCAGAGTGATATCTTTCAAAATAGCATTGCTCTCCTATCTGTACAAATTTGCACGAATCCTTTGGCACTAATGTCCATTTGAAATAACACTTCCATAAGGGATAGGTGACATTTCCGCCCTTTTCCGCCCGCTTTTTGTTTTTAGCCTCAAAGTCAGAATTCTTCAGCTTTTTGGAGATGTAGTAGCGAAAACAGCATAGTCTAATAAACATGGAAAATACAAAATATCCTTCAACAAATTGTATGAATGAATAGTTAGTAGTTAAATAAAGACAACAACCTACAAAACGAAACAAAACTGGCCGCAATTGGAGCTCGGAAAGTGGATAAAATTCTGCCTTAAAGCTATGAAAATTCTGCCAACAATGTGAATTTCGACCGGAATTGCATTGACCGATTTGATCAATTTCTTCCAACTTCAAAATGTCATATCTCTGCATCTAGAAGTCCGATTTTGCTGAAATTCGTTTTATTATGAATTTCAAAGTATGCTTGTTAATACCAGGTAGTATAATTTTGAATTTTACAAGTTTCATTTTTTTTTTAATTTATTCCCTTATTTCGGTAATTTGGATCAACCATCAAAAGTCAGCCCTACTCCCAAAGAGATTAGATGAGAAGTTGATGCAAAGAAGTAGATTTCCTGCTTTTATCATGCCCATGGCAAGTAATTTTTAAGTTTTTGGGACCGGACCAAAGGCTTTCTCATAAAAATTGCATCGCCATTCCCAACATTATCACGTACGTAAATTAATGAACATTAAACCCGAATAGGGCCTAGAATCTTCAAAGTGCCGTGGAAATTTTTTCTGCATGAATCTGTACGAATCCTTTGGCAAAGATGTTCCCAACACATCAGATTTAATTCTAATATTTTTTGCTAAGAGTTAGATATTGTTAGATTCTTTGTTTACACTATAAAAGACAAAATTCAGATGTTTTCCACTGTTTTTGAGCCTAAAAATTCCAGACTCAATTTTTAAAAAAAGTCTATTTCAGCGTGAGGTTTTAATAATTTAACCTGCATTTTCGAAAAGAGTAGATATGTATCTGTAAAATATAAAAAAGTTTTTGAAAATCGGCCTTCTCGTTGAGGATATATAGTAATTTCAATTTGTATGTTTTCATCGATGCCACAAACATTAGGCCGGAAATGGTAATGTAAACAAAAGTTGGCATCGTAGGCCAACTTTAAAAAATCTTAACTCTGGACTCGCAACTACGATTTGAAAAATTTTTGTTTTGTCCAATAGTACCATGTCTCTTCTATATGATAAAATTATCAAATAGCTCATACTCGAATTTTCATTTTTTGGTATTAATTCCATGATTTCTAAAGAGCTGGATCACAGTGAAATGGTAGGCCCTGATCACCTGAACTGCATACTATTAACATTTTGTCAGCTACAAAACAAATAAGGGACTCAATTTTTTCCATGATAATCATAGATCATCGAGAATACCACCTTTCGATAGTTCTTGATGAGAGCCTGCAAGTGATATATAGCTATGTTCATTTTTGATGATGTCAGCAATTTTAAATCTATCGACGGCATCAATGCTAATGACGTCAAGAAAGTAATAGCAAACAAATAAGATTCATTTTAATTGCCAGAATCGCTTCTCTTGATCACTGTACATCATTTTAAGGCATTTCAGGGTATTTGCATCAGAAATTAGAAGCTTGATTTTTAAAATGACAAACTGGAGTAAGGAATTCTGAATATATGACGTAAATAATGAGGCTTAACTTGATATAATACTGCAGATATTTACTTATTGACGCTTTGTGATGCATTCATGCCAATATCAAGCCAAAACTGCGATTGTCCTCATGTATGACATCATAGTGACGTCAGAGATTTAATGAAGAATGAATGTAGTATCCTATTGTGTAGAATTTGTTACTGTACCTCTAATGAATCAAGTTTCATTTTCATGGCTGCAATTTTGGCGACTTTACGGAGGGGGCACTAACCCCCAGGGTCCAGGAAGCCCGGTATAAATAGGGTTACGCCAGCAATGTCATGTACATTATACGTCGTTTTCTTTGGGGTCTAATAATGCCAAGCGGCTTACGTTTGAACTCCAAAATCAATTTTCTCCGTTTCTCTCATTAGCAAGCAAGTTCGATAGAAAGTGTGTTTGAGAAATATGAGTTAGAAATAATGAGTTGTCTGCCCGGAATTTTGTTCATAAATGTACTAGCGCTAACACCCAAGACTTTATGTTACTGCTCTACTTGCCAGTTACCGCCTGTGCTGCCAGGTATTGGGTCTGTTCCAACCATTTAGTGATATTCAAAGTTATTTCCATATCATACTTATGATAAATTATATTACCAAAGTCAAGATGTGGTTGGTCTCACATATGTCTTATAAATCTGATCGACAGAGCAGAAACTGCGTAAAATGACGTCATCAAACAATCTAAGATGAGGAAGTTTTTGGATAGATAAGCTTTTTGAAACGATAAATCAAAAGTTTAAGGGCCAAGGAACAAAATATCAAGTGTTGCCGAATCTTGGGATCTCTTGCAGGGAGTTAGGAGGACTCAAAATTGCGAATTTTCGCGCGTGCGTGCGCAGTTTCCGCTCTGTCAATCTGATCAAGAATGTCCATCGAAACGTAGCTGGAGAGGTTTCTGGTCATACCAATACCTTTCGTTGCCTCAAAATTTGCATCCCTAGCATGTGATTGAAGTTCAGTTTTGGCATCGACGATCACGCCAAGATACTTGTGTTCAACTTTCCTTTCTATCATGTTATTTTCTAACATTAGCACAGGATTATCTACTCGTGCCCTTTGGTGGAGAAAAGAACTTCAGAATTGAAGTGCATCTTCCACTGCCATGCCCACAAATGCATTCTTTCAAAGCCTGTATTCCATCATGTCAGTAGATGTATTCCCATTCTTACCAAAAGAAATGATCGATCTATCATCTGCGAACAGCATAATGTCACTTGAAAGATTTCCTATGATATCGTTAATATGAATAGGAAAGAATAAGGGGCCAAATACTGAGCCTTGAGGTACTCCTGCAGTTATTCTAGTGCCAAAAGTTCTCCTAATATTGCACTCAAGTTAATAGAGAAGACCTTTATGGCACTCTCTAGTGAAGACCTCAGATAGGTCAAGAAAAACTACATGTGTTTCCTTTATGGGAATTTTGTCAAATGCTCCAAATATCCTTTATGTAATATGTAAGAGCTGATTGATCTTAGAGTCATCCGGGCGAAGACAAGATCGGTGGGGAGTTAGTAAACCATTTTCTGAGATATGTGTGTAAATTTGAATTACATCAAATACCAGCTTTTCAAAAATTTGGCCAATGATAGACAGCTGTGTACTTTGATGGGTATGCTGGCAATTCTTTTTTGTTGTTGCTGCTGATCTATTTATTCACCTATTTCAATTCAATATTCATGCAGCTAGCAACATAGACAGTATGCTCTAAAATGGACTGAAATAGAATAGCGTCAATAGTTACTATTGATGAAATTAAAAATATTGCTGGCACTACATTTAAACTACTTTCACACGATGGCAGCATAGACTTATAGCGATGAGTCGCTTGTTATCCCTGCGATTAACCTCAGTGAAGCGGTGAAAAAGCTGACTCTATTTTTGCATTTAATCAATTGAGTTATGATGGAATCACGACCTCGAATCTCGAATCACGGTCCCTGATCTCGAATCACAATTATGAGCTCTTCAATCGAATGGAAAATTTTATCTTATTTGCCGTAACCAAGGTAATTCACAAGTCTCACAATCTGATTGGTACTCAAGGAAGCTCGGAGTTTTGGCCTAAATAGGATCAGGTTTGTCAGAGTAATATTATCAGTCTCTGTTGACCGATGCACCATCACTAAAGTCAAAGAGCACCGGGAAACAAGGGACTCCACTTTATAAACCTACTGCCAGCATAGTCTGAAAACGGCAAAATATGACGGTATTGAAATTTCATCTTTTGCCCTATTTCCAAATGGCTTTTTAAGATATGCATTGGTTGAGAATTCAATTTCACTGGGAAAATCTAATCAATTTTTCTACTACCACTGATGAGTTTTTGAAATTTGTGTTTTGCCGCTCTGTGTTACGTTCTATGGGTGTGTGGTACTTCCCATGCTTCACATCACTTACACAACACTGTTGAGGAAGCTAGAAGGCGTGTTCAGTGTAACTATTAACCCTATTACTGTAGGGTCACACGGTAGCTCACATTCCTGTAGGGGGGGGGGGGATTTTTTCCCCACAGTGAATAATGCCTCTAATTCAATACATGTTTGGATAATTGCAAAGTTATTGATGAAATACGTCACATGTAGTTGAAATATTAGTACTATGTGGACTTTATCTCAGTTTTAACCACATTTGTAGCATGTTTTCAATGACGCCATGATTCAGTCACACACGACAAAAATGGACTTAACTCCCCTAAAAACAGCTGCTGAGGCTAAATTTTTAGCTCATCTTAGTCCTCTTTCTATTAGCTTTCGAATGCTATAAAACACAACGGAATTAAACAAAAATTTATTTTTCCAAAACTTGGGTCACATGAGTGATGACGTCATATTTGTGTCACGTGTCAAAAAAATTTTCCTTCTAACCATAATAATGAGGACCGATAAATTTTAGTCACATACCTATGAGGATTTATCAATAAAAAATTGCCTTGTATATCAAAACTTTAAAAGTTTTGAGGGTGGGGAATAATTCCCCTCCCCCTACAGGAATAGGGGTACCAGAGCTTAGGTCACAAAAGATTTGGCAGATAGTTGATTGGGAAGCAAATATATTTCCATAAAAACTTTCTGCTACACATTATCTTTCCGAATTAAATTTGCAGACTTAAAAGTTATCCGGAAATCTTACATATTGTTAAGGAAGCTGTTGTAGTCGTGCATGCGAACCATATCGGAACGTTGCACTGAATGAGAAAAATAAATGAATTCCCCTTTGAAAGGCTACGGCTCCTTGGAGGATTATATCGGCAAAAATATAATTTAATGGCAGACATGCTCCAATTTACCTTTAAATTTACCTGGCTAAAATCGGCCATTGCGTTCTGCAGTCATGGAGGATTTTTCGAGAAAGCCTTATTCAAGAACCTTCAAAACATGACCAAAATCAGGACCAAGTGACCAAATTTTAGTTACTGAGGAGTTAAATCGGTCATATAATGCATGAATTTAATGTATGTTCCTACAACTGTTGTTGTTGTTGATGGCTTTATCATCGGAAAATTTTGGTTTTTCGCCCCCCTCCCCCTAAGCAGTCATGGCTGCTATCGGCCCTGGCTTTAGCACGTGCTTTCCCCATGTAATATTCTCCTTAGTATGAATAATGCATTCACGATGATTCCTTCTTCCAAGGCGACAAAATACATGAACACGTGTGAGTGTCATAATTTCTAGGAAGGAAAACAAAGCGAACGTTGCTCATCGTTTTCACTCATTGTTACAGGTTTTTCGGAAGGGGCTTTCTGCAGAATAGAGGATTGCGCTAAAGATTGCGGCGAGGAATTTTTTACCGAGATGCATTGCGTTCTAATTACAAATCTTTAACGATTCCATAGGAATTCGATTAAAGAACGCAGTGCATCAAGGTAAAAAATTCCTCCCCGCCATCTTTAGCGCAATCGTCTATTCTCGCAATAGACTTTTTAGCTATTCTACGAAAGATTCTGGATCGAGCAAAATTTTTATACATTTTGATACACGAGGTTCGATTGAGTGGCGTTAGCGCTTCTATCAGTATTGTGCACATTCGAAAACTCTTCTATTCGATCCAGATTCTTTCCTAGAATAGCTATAAGGTCATACTGGAGGGAATGGCCGATTAAAGCCAGGTAAATTACTGAACCTCAGTGAACATATTGACAATAAAAGAAGACAGCATTAAACATTATTGCTTTGATATTTAAGGAACCGTGGCCTTTGAACAGGGGTTCCTTTTTTGAATCACTCAGTATTTGCTTACAGTTCAGTTTAGTTCAGTTTAGTTCAGTTTAGTTCAGTTTGGTTTTTATTTTAAATATTCATATCTTACAAAAATCATTGAAAATTTGCAAAATTTACAAATATTATGATAATGACAAGTTATAGGAGCTAAGAAAATAGAGTGAGAAGGAATTTCACATAATTTCAAGGTTTCATGTTAGCGAGTCAGCTTTATTAGCTTACAACGGGATCCTTCTAAAATAATGAACTGAAACAAAATATAAGGATAGTGTTGACCACTTGCAAGAGCTACGCAATCAGCATAGGTTTCAAATCTTTAAAAAGCTGGGTGTAAAATTCTATGACTTATTTCTTTGAACTGAATCGATTCAAGGTAATCTGAACTTTGAACTATTTTACAGTAAATCCGCCGTTGGACTTTTCTGAAATCTTCAACATTTTCAGAATTACAATGTTTTTCTTCTTTTTTAAGAATTCAAGAAAATTTTCGAAAAAACTTTACAACTATCGTAATTTCTAAACTCGTTGATGAAAGATCAAATAATTTTCAAGAAAAGAGTAGATTATGGCTGCGTACAATATGGTGTCAAGCAAAACTCTTTCACTCTTCTGGTTTCTGATTCAGAAATTTGATGACGTCACATCATAAAATAAGCTGAAATATAAAATAGGCTGTAATTTCGACAAAAATTCAAGATTTCTGAAAAGTCCAAAGGTAGAGTTATAGAAAAGTGGCTAAAGTTTTCAAGTCTTTCAGTTTAAACAAATAGGTGATTGAATTTTACTCCCGCCTTTTTTCGTAGATTTAAAGATTTGGAACTTATGTCTACGCAATCATTGGTATGATGTAATGAAATAAATTTGCCCCCACTGCTGCATCGATCACACTTGCAATAAGCTATCCGCAAATGGACTATTCTAAAGCCTCTCACTCTCAATTATCTTTTTGTAACACCTTTTAATGTATCACTTACATTTGCTGATTAGAACATTAAATGTGTATCAATATTCCATCTTTGATCAGTAATGAGCCTCCTTAATCCATTGCATAATTGGGTGAAACATATTTTCATGGTAGGGAGTCAGTCGTATTTCTGATCTACCAGTGTCATTTATCAATTTGTATTTTGCCATTTGAAGGCTGACCAAACTAAAGCGTGCTGCCGTTGCTAGGTCTCTCCTAAAAGACCCCATTTTTGAAACACATAAATAGGATGGCAATCTTCGACTTGCTATTTTGACAAATAAAATCCATTCCCAACATCTGAAAATTGCTAGAAGTTAATTGAATCATACAGAAATCTTTTTACGAGTAGGTTGGATATCCGAATATTTTTAACATGGAAACGCTTTTTAACAACAAGTACCATGCCCCACGAGCGACCCGCAAAGTTCTATGTTTACTACTTTGAGACCACGAGAGTTAAATACTTTCAATTATTTCCGTTGAGTGCACATTCCATTGCCAATTGCCAGGAAAGAGTTATTTTGCTAATCTTTCGTGATTTACTATTACATAGTTCTAGAATCTACTCATATGATCTTTGGTAGCCAAATCTGTTTCATAATTATTTTGCTTTATTGCTCGTCACGTACCACTTTACTAACACGAGAAGCCCGCCCAAAATATGAAATTTGTTTCATTCTCGAAGAGGCCATGTGAAAACAAGTCAAAGTAAAAGCTACAGTTGAAGTTGTGAAAACGTGTCATACAGGTATTTTCTACAAAACTCTCTACGAATTTAGCTCGATAGTTATACATTATTGATTTGCTTTCAAAGAATTATTCTTCGGTCGCAGTTGGTTGCAATCGTGTAATAGCCAAAATATATGCGTTTGGAGCCACTTTTACATTAAAAAATAATTGTAATGTGTACTTCCAGCGAAATGAACGTGGAGACCACTACTTCTTGAAGGTGGAAAGGCGACCGTCTTTGGATTTTACGTTTCTAAAGCAGCCGTGGAAACTCACAAAGGTAGTTTCTGCCTTTGTCCTATCATGTTATATGTAAGTGGCTCTATTTACTTATCAAACATAAGCGTTAAAGTTGGCAGCAGTGATATTCCACAGCCACTAAAGCAGGTAGGTGAACGTGTAGGTAGCTGCGTTTTAGCGTTCAGTGCTGGAATCACCAAATTAGTGAAGACAATGTCAAGTACGCAACACCTTTCGTGGCTCTCAAATCCCCGTACTCGAGAGGGAACAATTTTCAACTCTTTATGATCTACAAAATCATTGACAATGCAATGCCAGCTTTATGTAAGAAATCCTATTCCACAACTGAATCATCCTAATCATGCTTTTTGCAGTCAACCCATTGTTGGATAAATGTGTCAAGCTTTTTCCCTGACATCTTACCAGATTGGAATATACTCGATCCTAAAATAAGAGAATCCCCTTTCATCAATATACTTCAAAACACACTGCTTTCGCTTACTAGGCTCCCTTCTAACACTTTAGTGATGATGACCCTCCAGGGCATTTTTATCACGCTTTAGGGTAGGGTTGAACAAACTGGATTTTCAGAAATCCAGTCATGATTTTAGTAACGCAGCCAACCCGATTTGTCCAATCATCAACCGTCTTGAGGATACGGAACTTTATCTATTTCTGCGTCAATCTTTTGAAGAACAAAGGTATGACTTCCTCATAGTGTCTGTCCAGTGCTTCGTACTTTTGAATTCATTGACGTGCCAAATCCTGTCTTTTTACAGCTTCTTTCTACAATGCGACAGAAAGTTGCCATTTAAAGTAAACAAACTTATCTTGGAATCTACTATCTTGTATATTTTGAGAACGAAACACTTTGCATGATAATTTATGATCCTGTTCATTAAATACCCCTAAATCTTGTGCTTAACTTATACATTTGATTTTTTTGGTGTAGCAACATACCTGCAATTTCATATTTTTAAGTATCTGTTTTCATTGCAATGTTAGTTAAATGTATGTTTTGTATCTTGTAGATGTTAGCCTTTTTGCTCTTTTATGTAATGGCCATGGGGCTGTCTGTCATTGTCCTTTGCTCCTCGTGGCCTCGTCCCAGTAGTTTTACGAACTGGTACGGCAACGTAGCATAGCTTACATCTGACCATGATTTAATGAAGCTTGCACGAGAAAGGTGGGCGGATTTATCCAGGTATAAGTTTTATGTGCAAATGGTTTTAACCAATTCTTACTCTCAATGGCTTGAAAAGTCACGGCATTTTCTGTGTTTCAAATTCCGGAAACAGTGAACAAAACCGTTGTGAAAGTTGGCTCTCTTGAGTAAACTTTGGCAAGGATATGTGCTTTTAAGGTAATATACATGCTGTATTCGACAAACAGAACGTTGAAGCTTTCTCATGCACTTTCATCGACAGATTATTTTTCTTTGTCATTGGTTTTTACCTGCAGTTTTTTCAGTACTGTCTGAGGGGCCTTACACTACATTGAAGCCTTTATTTTCATTTGCCTTCCAACAAAGGATGTCTTTTTATTACCGAAGGTGTGTTTTCAATAGATGATTACGCTAAAGATGGCGGCAAGGAACTTTTTACCAAGATGCACTGCGTTCTTTGATCGAATTCCTACAGAATCGTTAAGGATTCGTAATTAGAACGCAGTGCATCTTGGTAAAAAGTTCCTCGCAGCCATCTTTAGCGTAGTCGTCTTTTGGCTATTATTGAACTAAGGAAGCAGCCAAGGGGAACCAAAATGATTGAAATTCACCCAGAATTGGCAAGAGCAACCTTCGTGTCATCAAAAATGAGTCAGCCATTTAATTGCTAAATAAAACTAAATTCTAATTTCAGGAAAAAATTTGAGCAGTTGTTTTAATAGAGAATCGTTACCACCCTCTGCGAAATGAATGAAATAGTACATTGTCGATTAAATTAGGACGATTCGCTAGAACTTTGATTTTTTTTAACTTTCAACCTGACTGAACATAAGCTATGACTGAACAGGTTGAAAGTTAAACCTTTCAACCTAACTTTCAACCTAACTTTCCTTTCAACCTAACTTTCAACCTAACTTTCCTTTCAACCTAACTTTCAACCTAACTTTCCTTTCAACCTAACTTTCAACCTAAGCTATCATGATCATCACCATAACATAAACTTCGTTCATGTGTCAATACATTTAGCACAACTGCTAACTGGGGACACTCTGAAATGAATAGATAAATGCTAAATAAGTACAAAATGTCAACCAATAATTATTTCTGTTATATCTCGTTACATACGTAACTCATAAAAAACCCAGTAGCATCTGTGCCATGGCATGGAGATGATGAAAGCAAAGGGAGAGAACCGGTTCATTGACATATCATTTTGAGTTATCAAGGCTTCTACATGGGTATCTTTAGTCACTAACAGATGAATCTTGGATGCCCCAAGCTGAGTCTTAGCTACTCAGGGTCATTCGGTCAGTTTGGGAAATTTTTGGGTGATCATAGCTCATCTTCCATGGTTTAGTAACACCGATTTCAATTGAGAAAAATGAACTATAGTCGGTTCTCTGATTAAGTTATTTCAAATTATTGCACTATATTTATCCTAGTTTCTTCTATTTCTTATCTAATGATTTTTATGGCTGGCATCATGCGATACTAACAAAGCGCATTTGCTGGTGTAAATAAAACAATGAGCATAAAATCTGTTTCATCAACTAATGCAGAGTGTCCGCTGCTGTTAAGGTAGAAAAAATAATGACCCTATGGGGATATCCGAAGAATTCTGGTGCATGTAAAATGTTGGGGCGAGAATGGATAACTTCTGTGTTGTCCATAGAGTGGGTGTTGTCAAAGAGGACACCGTTCGTTGCTATTGTATTTTTTTTTGCATTCTTGCAATAATCGATAATGAAGAGGAAGAAGTCTGAAACGGGCAAGCTATTAATCTGAGCACTGGAAGTGGGTTTATTGGAGCTCTTCGACACAAGGTGAACTCGTTACTTCCAGTTATCATGTTCACTAGTAGGATGTGAGACAATCAGTTGGTAAAGATTTGTTTCTGTCGCAGCTTGTCATTCATCATTGTACATTATATGGGGAATTAAGCTTCTACCCCAAAGTATCAGTTTAACATTTAATGTCCAGGGAATCATTTACTCCCACAACCTACAAAAAGGGCCAAAACCACCTCTTACAACCTGTAAACAATCTCCTCTCTAAGATACATTTCTCAACTTTTCCTCTCTTTTTTAAAGAGTTAAGGATGGAAGGAGAAGAGGGGGGGGGGTCGAATTTTCACAAAAGTACCACAATATGATGCAGTGATTTTTAAAATGCTTGAAGAATCTGACGGGAAAACAATTGCAGTCGCATATTAGTTCAAGTGAGAAGGATCATTCAAATTCCTGGTGAATGGTTGTGGGTGTTATGAAAGAGGACGCCGTTTGTTGCTGTTGTATTTTGTTAGTCTGAAACATGAAATCTATGAATCTGAGAACTGGAAGTGGTTCTATTGGAGTTTACAGATGGAATGCTTCGACACAAAAGCAAACTCATTTCTTCAAGTGATCATGTTCATTATTAGGATGTGAGATAAATCAATTGCTTTTTGCCGTTTCAGGTAGTTACTCATCGTTGTACATTAAATGGGGAATTAAACTTCTACCCCAAAATATGGGCTTTAGGGCTTGTTCATATGGAGGCGAGCCAGCCCCCTTACCGGGCTGGCCAGGCAGGCGAGACAGTTTTCATCTTGTGTTCATTTGGAGAAATTCCAGCCCGCTTTCCAAGACAGAAATTTGACACGTGTCAAAAATGAGACACGTGCTCATTGTTTAGAGAACCAGCGCATGAGCAACAGCAACATTTTCGTCTCGGTAGCCGGGATGGAGTGTTCATATGGGAAAATTTTCATCCCGCCTACTGATATCTCGCCTCTACACCAGTGAGATCTCGCCAAACGGGCTAGCTCGCCTACTCATATGAACAGAAATCAAATTTTGTATTTTGAATAGAATTTAGTCCTCTAAATGAACACAGATTTCGGCATAATTTTGACTGTCTCAACCCAATTTGTACATGTGGATGTGCCATTGAAGATAACCAGCACTTTCTCCTGCACTGCCACCTGTTTAGTCCAATGCGTATAGATCTCTTTGGTCAGCTCACTGATATTCCAGGCTTAAATATCACGAATTTGGATTCAAACGCCCTATGCGATCTGTTATTATTTGGAAGTTCTCAACTGAACATTATGGTGAATCAATCATTCTTGAAGCTACAATAGCCTTTATTGACAAAACGAATCGTTTTGATTGAATTGCACCGGGTGAGTCAAAAATGGCGGCTGATGTTGGTGAAGCTATTCGATATAATCTTCCAAGCGTTCCCGCGTGCTGTGGCTCACCCTGTGGCAGGGGTGTTGGCTTGGGTGTGAGGTTTCTGCCTAACCGTATGTGGTGGGGGGGGGGGGTCCTTGCATCTTGGTGGACATTTTTGCTGTGGGGTGAGTGCATAGCGCGTGGAAATGGCTTGATTACTCGAAATTTTTTATGTACTACACATCGGCGGACATTTTTAATCGGTCGGTATATCATATCACAACACAAAGCAGCAATCCCTTTACCTGTTTATCCTTTGTTTGTTTTTGTTTTCTTATTGTATTTAGTATAGTTGAATTGTAAGTGCCAGCCGCAGTGGAGACCAGATGGCCAAGTGTCCTTCCCCGCTGTGGCTGGTACATAGAAATGTATCAATTTTGTATTTTTAACGTTCTTTTTAGATCTATAAAAAAATTGTATTTGAATTAGGGATAAGGTGAGATCTCGGCAAAGTGCTCCAGCCTGGTAAACGGGCTGGCTCGCCCTAAGCCCACTCGATCAACTTATAAACAATCTCCTCCCGCAGATAAATTTCCGCTCTTTTCAAGAGTAAAGGCTGGGAGAAAGGGTCGAATTTCAAACGCTTGCTTTGTAAACCGCTTGATGAATCTGGAGGGAAAACAATTGCAGTCACACATTATTTCAAGTGAGAATCATTCAAATTCCTGGTGAATGGTAGTGAGTACAGGCTGGCAGACGATAGTCTTTCCATCCTACCCTTCTAAACTGCACTCGCTTAACTTTGTTAACAGCTTATTTTCATCATAAATGTCGCTGTCAAGTTGCCAGATAAAAGTTCGAAATTTTCAAGCCTAATTGCGGCTCTAATGACAACTTCAATGGTCAAACTATTTCAGGAATGCCTGACCTATTATTACACTTTTGGCATGAAAAGCGTCCGTAGATACCTACCAACCTCGTTCTCGTCCTTCCTTCCTTCCTTCCTTCCGATACAGAAATCTGCCCCGTTACGAAGTGTGCTCATTCTTTGCACAAAACGAACGTGTAGAAGAGGCAGAACATGGTAGTTTCACGGCCTCTTGACAACGTGTGACGTCCGATCAAGGATAGATACATGTACACAACATGTAGGCAATTACGTTCCGTTGCGAGATTGAATGACCAGCCGTCTTTGTTCACACAACATCTTGTTCTCACATCCAATACTAACTCTTGCCATAATGGTAGTATCCTTGCTACAATGATATTCTTGTGAGCAAGCTTGTCTGACAACGATATTGTTTTATTATTTGCGGGCGCCAATGAAAGGAGCTAATCAAGAAGTATAACGCTCAAAAAGTAATTAGCGCGTTGGGAATATTAGCAGGGCTTTTTGAGTTTAATGTATGTTTATACGTAGCGTTGACAGCATTTGCACCTGACGTTGATTGTTGTCAAAGGTTGTGCGCATTTTATGAAGGAAACACAGGCTTAACTAATGATCATACAAAATTTGCTTAAGGCATACATTCACCATTGCACAAAGGAAAGTTTACTAACAGACAGTGCCTGAAAGGCATTCAGTTTACCTTCCTGTCACGAAAGTCTTGCCAGAAAGTGAAGAGAGCCAAGTGCGCTGCAAGGTAATCATCGAGAATTTGGAAACATTATCGATCGAGTAAGCCACATCTTTCATTCTATTTAATTTTCAACTGCTATTAATTTTGCAATGCCAACGACATTTAGCAATTGAACGTCGTTCACAACTTTCGATAACAACAGTGTTTGTGATATCTTTTCATTTCATTTTCATTTTGATTTAATTCAACACAGTCCAGTAAATGTGAATAAATCTTTTTACGACGTGCCCTGCTTAAAAGCATAACTAGCCTTTTACGTGGATAAATTACAAATCAACTTGCATAACTTGTATATAAGAAAAATGAAAGTATGCACAAAGAAGGGACTCGGAAGTCAACCACATTTGCTGAACGTTGATTTAGATTATCGAGCTCTTTGATTTTCAAACATTTCTAGACCTTGTTTTGAAAGTAGCTAGCCAAGGAGCAGTTTGATTTCATAGCTCAACGGGTTCCAAACAGTAACTCCTCCATGGTACAAGCTCCACTGCCCATTTGAGGTCTTACACAGTAGAATCCTGAGGTCAGTCTGGCATTAGGTAAGGTCTGACTGAAAGAATCTGACAATTTGTAAGACATCGACTGCATGTAAAGAGGTGCAAACCCATTCAAGGCTTTATATACTACATAAACTGTCTCAAAGTCAACCATTTCTTTGATAGTTTGTAACGACACGAGCGGCACGATTTTTATACCTTTTGCAATTTTATGCGAATAGTATCGCCAGCACATCCCTAAAAAGAGCAGCAATATTTAAAAAGCGGGTCTACTTCTATACTGAAATACATCCTTTGGTTAGTCTAAAACGAAAGATATATCTCAGAGCCTCAATGCCGCAAAACCGCCAAAATTTGCGTTCTTACCCGTCAACCCCGCGCCATCTTCTCTCATAAACCGCAACCGTCAATCTTATTCAGTACGATAAATGTTCTTTTTAATATTGCGATTCCATGTAAATGTACATGATGCTATTCCATAATAATAACGAAATTTATGTGAATCTACTAATTTCGGTGACGGTACTTTTACAGCTATGCGAAGGCTGGATAGATAATGACGTTTATCCAGTTAAAGCAACGAAAAAGGCATTGTCCAGAGGACTGAACGAAGCACTTGCCGCCACGAAGTAAGCGAAAAACCGCTAACCTTTTGCAATCGAAAAACTGCATACCGCACTGATTTTCTTGCTGAAACCGTATTCCGCATCCACAATATGGCCGAATCCGCCTAACCGCCAAACTATAATAGACCCCCTTAAGAAACTTACCATATTTATGTTTGTGCATGAATGGCAGAAGTAATGGCGTTAGCAAACTATTTTCGCCGGTTTTTTGGTCAAAGCCCTCTTTTTTTTGAAATCACGCCGCTCTAGTCGCGGCCGCTCTAGACTGCCCTTAAAGACAAAGAAATAATTAGCCTATGCTATTTTATGCCAAGGCTATGCTAATATCAAGAAATTCAATCAGCAGCATACCAATGAGGACTTCCTTTTTGGTAATTCTAGATGAAATCGAAACCGTCGTTGTTACTGCTTGTTGACATAAGAGTACGAGCCAGGGGGGGCGAGGGCGGTAGCCTCCTAAAGCTGGAAAATTAAGAAAATCAGCCCCAATCTCGCAAAAATCTTTCCTCGGCCTGGAAAAATATTGGTAAGGAATGGCCTTTGTGTCGGGCTGCCGCCCTCCGTAGATTTTTCCTTCCCATACGCCTATGTTAGTCAATATAGCATTTCAGATTGAGGTATGTCTTCTTGTGATAGAATCAGAGGCTGCGAATAGTTTTGGATTTGTAAGTTAAACTGGAAGATTTCTTGCGTCTGCGTTTAGCTTTCGTAAAGCATATTTGAGCGCAGGTTACTTTGAAGGTTAAGCCCCAGTCTCTCCACAAGATTACCAACATAAATTTTGGCTGCTGTGGAGCCAAACGTATGCGCCATTTGTGTTGACGATATAGTAAGGGATACGGTTTGGATTACCGGATCTTTGTTCAGAGTTACTAAGTAATTCATTCTTGGATGTAATGCCGTGCCTATGGACGAGATGGCTTAATTCATGTTTCAACGTAGGTACACAGACCGTGGGATAACTTACGACGGATAGTTTGGTATCACAGACAGTCTATTGAATGTCTTGATGAGAGCAGAAAACGTGTTTCACTTTAGAGAGATTTTATCAGTTTAGTTTGATAACGTTATCAAAGAGACAACCGCATACACACATAGATTCATTTTTTAAAAAACAGATTTGGAAGTCACGAGCATATGCAGTTGCTACAGTTGCAATATATTAATCAAAGGTATGTTCTAAGAATTTATTCGACATGAAAATATATTAAGTAGTTTGAGAGTTTGGAGATTTAAACAACAATTGTGCTATCCTTAGAGACGTTCTTGAAAACTAATTACACGATGATAGCTTAATCAAAATCTTTAACCAGCAATATTGGGTGGTACGGTATATCTTATGCTAGCTTCCTATTCCTTGTTCAGTGGTGTAACGGAGGCAGTCGGGGCCCTTATGGATTTTTCAGCTTGGGCCCCCCAGCCAAAAGCATACGTAAAACGATACGATGGACATAAAAGATTATGTCCAGTTTAAAATTTGAAGCTAATGGTTTGCAACCTTGTGGGTTGTCTAAGCTAGCAGCATGTCATTGACGAATCAATGTGGGCACATGAGTAGGGGGTCTGAGGGCCAAGCCCCTAGGAAAACTTTGACAACACGTCTGGTACTTTGGCTCGGAAAACATCTCCCGATTAGATCTAAACTTTTTGAGACAACATCAGTTATGTTTGCTCAGAAGGCCTATCAGGTTCCAACGCTTACCATGTCAACTTGGACTATCTGATCAGTTTGTCAGAGTTTTCTATGAATCTCCCCGTTCAGAAAGTTGCGTAAGCACCCTTTAGTTAGACTAAAAATGCTTTCGCAATCCATTGCTAGCATGCTCCAAATTGGAAGCCTTGGAGCTACTTGTGGTAGTTCGTCTGGGAACATTTTAAAAACACCAACCCCAGGGGGGGGTACTCTCTAACTTTCAATACATGCCACGATATAATCGTCGATATAATACATATACGATATTATATACGATATAATCGTCCATGCCACGATTTCGTATTATTATATATTATATATATAATATATATATAATATATTATATATGTATTATTATATAATACATATACGATATTATATACGATATAATCGTCCATGCCACGATTTCGTTACTGACCCCTAAATATTAAGCCTAATGTTTTGGGGAGCCCAAATATTGAGTCTAATACCTTGGAGACTCACACCAAACTCCACGATTCTTCCTTTTTTCAGATTTATGGACCCAAAATATTGAATTTTTGTCCATGTTGTAATTCATAGACCCCAAATATTGATTTAACGTAAAATTTCGGACCCCAAATATTGGCATGGACCTCCCCGTATTGAAAGTTATGGAGTACCCCCCCCCCCTGGGACACCAACCTTAACTTTGGCGTAGAGACTCTTCAGGGCCGATACCAGCTATGCCTGCGTAGGGGGGCGAAAAACCAAAATTTTCCGACGAAAAAACCATCAACAACAACAGCAACAGCAACAGTTGTACCGATCTAACTCCGCGGTAACTAAAATTTGGCCACATTTCGCAATTCAACGTTGAAATCAACACAATTAGTTAATATCAATCAAAAATATGCCATAAATTCAATAATTTCTGTTGGAATTTATGTTTTTACACTAAAAAATTCATGTTTTTCTCCATTATTTCTCCTCAAAATCCTCAAAAACTAGTCATTTAGAACACGAAAATTCCGACAAGAGAGCAAATTTTTCCGACAAATGGTCTGCTGGGGGGCGCTCCGCCCCCCCCCCACCCCCCATTGGCTTCGGCCCTGAGACTCTTCCTGTCACGTTCCAGCTTTTCTCGCAAAAACTAACACCCTACCGTACCTATCTATACCCGACAACTTTCCCCTTGTTTTGAAAGAACCCTGAGGAATATACTTCACAAAAGGGAGAAATGTGCCATCTCCTCACATGGCAACTCCGCTGGTCATAGCTTCTGTTGACGGATAACTTCATAAATCTGTAATAAAATTGACACATCCATTTTCGATTACAATTGAGAGTTAATGAACACGCTTTCCATTCATTTAGAGTGTAAAATCGTGCAGGCATGGGGTCCCTTGGTCATTTTATGATAGCTACAGCACCAGCTTTACAGTAAAATAACGACGCAATTTTTGTTCGGGGCCCTTAAAGGTCGGAGGCCCTTAGTTTTTGAACCGAAGGTAAATTTACGCCGCTGTTCTTGTTCCTTTCACTCTAAAGTTAACGTTAACAAAATCTACACGTTGATCTACTACTGTTGCAAAGTAGCAAGCTCCATAACATATCAAGTTGAATTTGTAAGCGGAAACACGTAAAACGGCGAAGAAATAGCAACAAATGTGTGTGCATTTGTAAAATAGATCAACTTATAAAGCGAGTCATGCCACTTCATACATTCCTCTGCAAAATGTAAAGTTTTTGAATCGTTGTAGCGTTCAGAATCAGTTTGTCCATTTTCTATTGATTGCCTGACAGAAAGTTGTTGGGCCAGAAGTTGCCTTTGTACATAGTTTGATTTTTTGACGTAATCATCCCTCATACGCATCATTTTATCCTGTTTGTTCCCTGCGTGGGAGTCTACTCAAATGCTCAAATTTGAAATTCCATGCAAACATGTTATTCAAGAATTAGATATTTCCTTACAAGAGAACAAACTGACCACACTTCTTGAGGAAATTTTTCTAAGTGGCACCGCTTCAAATAATCTGCGGGCAAAAGCATAAATTCATATAGATTCCAAATTTAGAACATCGATTATAGAATACATATATTCATACGGTATCGGGCGTAGAGTATACAGTATATGCGATATAGAATACCCTAAAATAAAATTGTCAAAAAAGGCCCAAGTTTGATCATTAAGAGCAGTAATAGCATTTAGCATTTCCGCTGTTGAGAAGACACATTACATACTCTTGCTACTGTTCATTAACATTATAATCAGGTGTAAATTTACAACGTAACTAAGATCATAATGGCGTCATTCGTTGAGAAATGGAATATTCTGTCGTCATCAAAAGCTATCTAATGCATTCCTCTCTGCAATGATCTATTAATTCACACAGCAATATCCAGATCGGAATGCTGCATAGAGGATATTCCAGCGTCTTTAGCAGTTTAATTTCATCGTAATTTGCGTGTCTTTCGAGACACTGGTCACCTTATTCTCCACTAGCTGAATTGATGTGCCGAAAGTTGGTGCGACTGTCCTTACCCTTAGTTGTCCTCATCCTTAGTTCTCCGCCATCCTAAGCATCTTTGTCGTATCATATCAATGATATTCATGTCTCCACTTGGTATGAATCTTGAAAATTAAGTAAAGGGGAACCAAATAGAACATATTTAAGAACTTTTCTTGCCTGGCATGGGACCTTTCGGATTGGATTATCTCAAAGCAAACGTAGAAAAAGCTGTGTCTAGTCTATGCCAGATGTTTATCTTGTGATCAATGCAGTGCCCGCAAAAAACTTCAATTAGCTTCAATCATATGTCATTATTTTGTCATTATTTTCAACTTTTTGGATATCTTTATTTTGTCATCTTTGTCGTGTACGATGTAGCAGTTTCCAGCTATACTGTCAGTGGAGGGACTTGACCAAGGCAGGACTTTGCTCCATATGCTAATGCTGCATCGAAGGAGGGGCTGGTAGTTTCTTACCTACAGGTACATGATGTGCTAATTTTTGGTGCCTTGTTTAGGCAGAATATATATTTTAGAGTGTGCCATTTTTAGTAAGATCATGAATAGTTATAGGTTTTCGTTCTTATTTGACATGATCACCGATTTTGGGGCATTGTCTTCAAAGATAACACTTTGGGTAAGATTGTAAATGATTTGATATATCATTTGCATTTGAAAGCTTTAACATATTTAAATGCATAAAATGCGTACATTTTGGCTTGCATGTAAATTTATGGTACTTTTTTCAGCAGTCGTTACCCTTTAGGGTATAATTTCAAGCGTCAAAATGTCGCACTCTTCTGCAGTCGCCCTATGGAAGTTGCCCCTTTCCACGGCTCATGCTCCCCCTTCACAGATTTAATGTTTACAATATCCATAAAAGTTAGAAGCGCTTTGCAGCCGCATCCACATCCACATCCAGCAGCTGTGTTTATTCTTCGCATTTGGCACGAAATAGCTGACACATACAGTTTGTATGTGAATGATGCTCA
Source organism: Aurelia sp. 3 sensu Dawson et al. (2005) (assembly GCA_964020215.1). Lineage (NCBI taxonomy): Eukaryota > Metazoa > Cnidaria > Scyphozoa > Semaeostomeae > Ulmaridae > Aurelia > Aurelia sp. 3 sensu Dawson et al. (2005). The sequence continues at coordinate 11,660,453 of OZ026589.1, read as the reverse complement.
AAACTGCCTGATCCAAGGCTTTCCTTAACCTTGGATTAAAGTGAACCTGTTTCTATAACATTTTGTGGCTTGTACACATAGAGCTGAAAACAGTCGTTACCTTGAACCACAAAACATATTATTAGGAGGCATTCTGTAATAAGTTTAGTTCAAAGTGACCTAATTTAGTCTAATGCTCAAATTGCCATGCCACTTTAATCTAAAACTTTTGGCATTATTTCCATGGACATCCTCATGTCTGTCCATCTTGACGTCTACTAGTCCCGAGGACGCTTTTTTGAGACCTCACGTCTCTGGATACCATGTAGGCTCTTTTTTACAGCTTTCAAAAGATATATCAGACACAAATTTTCGATCGTTTTTCTTCTCAGCTCTTGCGTATATATCATAAGAATTTCTTATTTGAGACTTTTCTTACGTAGTTTTTTGTCTGCCACCCTCAAAATTCTGTCTTGATTAGCAGCAATTTCTCTATAGGTTTTTATCATTTGATGGTACTTTTAAGTTTAATTTAGAGTTCAATTGCCGAAGTTGCTTTCACATTGCTCTTGAATTATGCATTATCTGCACAGTTACTACGTTTAAAATTTTAACTTTACTACAATGAATTTGTGAAGACGTTTTCGAGGAAATTTTCTTTCTTTTGTTCTTAAATTTCTACCAAAAAATTCGAAAGTAGTTTTAAGACACCAAGAAGTTAAGGTTGCCGAAACTTAATTGATCCAATGGTCTTGTCACCCAAAGTCAGTCTCATAAATATATCTATATAGATACCTATTATTGAAGGGAATGTTACTATATACATTGATTTCATTAAAAATTTACAATACATGATTACTAATTACTACCGGGTGTCTCAAAAAAAGTACCCCCTTTTGACTGGAAATAGGAACGAAGCGATAAGACATCATTACTCTCCGAGTAGTTAGCTAAATTTATCAATCTCCAACTTAGGTTCACATACCTTGCATTTAAGAATCGTCCACCAAACATCAGAGATACAAGCTTGCAAAGACAAAATTTACAGTGCACCCCAAACCAGAGGTTTTATAAAAGGGCCTAGCCATGATTTGTATCATGGATCTTTTCCAAAGCACCTGTAAACTTTAACTTTCAGTTTTTCGCTTTTGAAAAGAATAAAAAAGATTTCTGGAAATCGCCCTGATTAAACAAATATAACAAAAATGTTGTAAGAATGATGAAGTCGTGCAACATCTCCCAAATGAGCATGCATGTGTTCCTTTTCTTTTTCTTTGACACTTGGAGTGGAATGCAATGCACGGATTGATTCCTCAAAGGAATAACTATTTGTAGAACAATAGAAGTATTTCAAGGTATAATTCTTTTCAATGGAGAAAGCTAAAGGTCAAAGTCGAAGTTCCTGTGCAACATGCCTGTTATAGCAAATCATGGCTAGGCCCTTTTACAAAACCTCTGGTTTCGGGTGCACTGTAAATTTTGACTTTGCAAGCTTGTATCTCCTGTGTTTGGTGGCCAAGTTTTAAATGCAAGGTATGTGGATCTAAGTTGAAGATTGATAACTTTAGCTGTCCACTCGGAGAGTAATGATATCTTATCGTTTCATTCCTATTTCCAGTCAAAAGGGGGTACTTTTTTTGAGACACCCGGTATACCTAATGCTACCCTACTGCAGACACGATACCCAAGGAGCGCAACATTTTATCTATCCAGAGGTCATCATAGGAAAAATGAATGAAGTGACAGAACTTCATTCAAAATGAGTCATCTAGCAACCAAGTAGCTGCGCGTGAAGATTTCAAAGGTTTAGAACAGAAGGCAATGTAAAGCCTATTATTTAGTTGCAAGTTGCTTAAAGACAACAAATAATTACAAACAAACATAACTGCTGAAACCATACACATACAGAATGGATATGGGTGCTCTGTTCAGGGACTCCAGTAACCTTTAACCAAAATGTTCTATTTCAGAAATGTACTTAACCCTATTCAGACTAACCAGAAGTGCTAGAGACTTGAAACTTGACACAAGTAGTAGATATTCTATGGCAAACAATTTGAAGTAATTTGGTTTTGTTTATCTCACTTGACTGAGTGCTGACGTCAGCAAAGGTTGCTAAATTAGGTGTAAAAACACATGGATTTTGTTGCGATGTATCTCAAAATTGATAAAACACATATTGATATTAAGTTTGAGACATAGAAAGATTATATCCTTGTTATTCTTATTTGAAGTCTTTTCTTTGTATCACTAATGTCTTTGCTGATGTCAGCGTTGATATATTTTTTGTTCGAAAAGGAGCAATTTTTGTCTAAAATTCGTTAAAAATTGGCTTGAAGGATAGCAAAAAATGTTTAATGTAGATGAAAAGAGCTGCCGACATATCATGTTGCTAACTTTTTGAAAAATAAAGCCGAAAATGGTTTCTCATCAGTACGCATGCGCAACAATCAATCATTAATGACTTCATCAAAGATTAATAGACTATATATCAAATGAAAGCCCTATTCAAGGAAAGTGCGGCAATGTTCGTTTCATTGTTATAGAATTAGTGGTTCAAAATTTATGACTGAAACGACATATTTTGCAGAGCACTCAATTAAAATTGTTTTTGGCCCTCAATCACAGTCGGCAAGTTTGAAATTGACACAAAAGGATGTCTTCTATATCAAAATTAAATGTCGCTAAACACCAGACTGTTCTAAGAGATGCTCAAGGAGCTGCGTGGAAAAAATTGTTGTGCCATCCCCCCTCTAGTCTGGATAGGGTTGATAGTTAAATTCAAGATTAATTTGCTGGCTTCCAAGGGCAATGTTTTGTTTCCGTACACAGAAGAAACTTCAACATATTGACATCTGAGCTCTCAAGTTATGCACAATCTTCGAGTACATCGTTGATACCAGCAAGAAGACTGCATCTATAGCAGCAAGACGTGTTTTCTATCTTCTTTGTCATACACTGGATTGATTGTATCTTCAAAATAATTTCTTGATTTTTTGGAAATTTGAGTTTACTTAGCTCCATTATTAACTGATATCCAATCTCTTTTGATTCAGAGCGTTTTCGAAATTTTCCGTTCTTGTGGTGTTTTTATGTGGATCTGTGTGAAAAATTTCGCAAAAACGGACGTTTTTCTCTTCGCTTTTGTATAAAAACGAAGTAGCGTGAACTGGACCTGAGATTTATGTTTCTTGCTTCTTCTCTTTCAGAGAACAAGCCAAAGATAAGAATCCTCAGAAGAGATGGCTTGTTCTGCAATGTTTGTCCCTTGGAGGACAGTTTTGATCTCTGGGCTATTGGTACTAATTGGTGTAAATGGCCTTCCATTTAGATTGTCAGATTCAAGACCAGTTTTCCCTGGCCCTGGCATCCTCAAGTCAAAGTCAAGTATCGTTGATGTATCAGCTGTAATAAAAATGACAAAAAATTGGATCGATCCAGATGCAAAAGATTTGAACGAGACAAGACTTCTCCAGCAACTTGGGCCAAATTTTGATTCCTTTTTCATGTCTGTGAAGCCTCCAAAGGGTAGCAGAAAAGCAAACAGCATGGCATTATCAATGCGTTCTGCATCTATCGAAAGGCAAGATGCTGCTATGCCAAAGATGCCATGGCAAATACGTCAGCTCCAATTCGAAATAAAACGCAGGGGAAATGGTCGTGGAAGAGTACTTGGTTATCGTGCAAGTACCAAGCTGCGACAATGGCTGTGGGAACTTTCACGTTGTCCAATCAACTATTCGTGGGTTGACTACTCAGCCAAGGTATTCCCCAGATACATCAGATATGGGAAATGCATCGAGAAACCATGTTCTTTTCCAGCTGGTATGACCTGTCGCCCAAGAAGCACGAGGACATTACGACTTTTAATTTGGATCTGCCCGCAAAATTCAAGCTGCGCGTGGCATCCATTTTCCTTCAAAGTGTACGAATCCTGCGAATGCGGATGCAAAAAGATACGATAAATTTGCACCATATTCCTTTTTGGAGGAATAAGTATCATTTGCCATCCCCACATCTAAATATGGACTAAAGTATGGCAAATACTCCTCTGAGACCAAATACTACCCGCAGTATTCATCGCCATTCTTGAACGAAGAATGAATGATCACGAAGAAGGTTTTACGCTTGAGTGAACATAGAGAGAAGAGCACAAGTTCAGAATTCATAGAAGCGTATTCGAACAATGACAGAACGGAAATTGTATAATAGAGGACTGCGCCAATGCGCACGTTGCGTGATCTTTGAGGGGCGAATGGTTTACGCATTGATGCGAGTGATAATCTAATAACTCAGTTCCCGTTGCTAAAAATAGTTGTGTTGTTTCTAGACGGCCGACTTTGCTAAAACTACTTACCACGTTAACCTCCAATTTTAAAGCTTTCGAAACTCTATTGAAAATTTTTACTACATGACTGAATCATGTTTCACTACTTTGCAAAATATTTACAACTACTAACGAAGCTTAGTGATAAGTGTTAGGGGTGCCTTGTCTTGAAAAAGGAAAAAAGGTTTCATTATCTGCTCTTAAAGTGATTTCGGCTGAAACTTTAAAAGTAAACTTTTTCCTACACGCTTTGTGCATTTCTACGCTTGAACCAATTTGACAAGCAACAGGAAATGACCTTCCAGCTTAGCAGCCATTTTAAATCTTGGATTTAGTTTTAAGTTGTCAAAAACCAACCCCATGTGTGGTATACAGCGAATTAATTCTAAGATGCGTCCCTCCAAGATCATATTTGTAAGTTGAAAATTTGATGTTTTTCAAGACAAGCTAGCAAAATGTAAATCTTGTCACTGTCAGAAGATAACGTCGGCAATATTTATCGTAAATATGCATTCTGTAGAGAACTCGCAGTGAACAGTTCGCTGAAGAAAAATTTGCTTATTTTTCATGAGAATAGTGATTATATAATGACTTCATGAAAGAAATAACACAGTTGGAAAGCTTTAGCATATCGTATTTTTTCTAATAAACCCCTTGTCCCAAATAAACGCCTAACAGACGCATTCCCCTAATGATAATCGCATATACAGGGTCTCTCAAAAAAATTGTTCGACGTTTGATAAAATACTAAAAAATAACGATACGCTGAATGGGCACATGGTCAAATGACCATTTCCCTGAGATTTTTAATTAATCTTTGACACAAGAATTGTGCAAATCCGCCAAAAATGTATCGAGTTACAATCCACTGAAGTTCAAGTTAATGTGAAACTGAAACCAGAAGCCTCGAAGTGAAATATTTGTAGAAATCTCATCGACCATCGTTTCTGCTATTGCTCAATTGTTTCAGGGCGAAACAAATGGGATTTGAATAGGTGTTTGATAAGCTAACTTTCAAGCATATGGATGCTTTGAGGAAACAGATCCAATCTCTCGTTTTGTATGGTTTGAACCACTGTTTTTGGACATATGCAATGTTAAGCAATGACAATGATCGCAAGGATTAAATTCTTTTGGAAGTCCTATTTGGTTTGCTCTAATATCAAAGAGAGGTATGACATTAGACAAGCTTCTTTTACCTCGATTTTCGAACTTCTTTTGCATTACAATTAATCTGGGGTCTCTAGCAGTGGCGTGCTGGGGCTCATTCAGCAAGGGGGCAAAATGTGAAGATGGCGCCCCCTCATTAGTTATTGCTCAAAACATGCTCAAATTCCCACTTTTATGCATTCTGCATAGCTCTCCTACCGCATGTTTTTCGTGGATTTAGTCGCCTTCAACGGTCTTTACTGCAGTAAAGATACATTAAGTTAAAAGTCACGTTATAAGATGCTGATAAATTTGGAGCGAAATGGCAAGGGAAAAGTAGAATGAAGGGATCTGGGGGCGAAGCCCCCAGGAAAATTTTTGAGGACGCACCCTCTACTCTGTCTCAAAACGTCTCCAAACCATTACCATGTTTTCCAGTGCTAAAATATATTTTGTAACAATTTTATAATATAGTTTAGCATCACCAAGAAGTTTTTGAGTTAAATTCTAACTCATGGTCAGAACTTGTGAGCTTTTTGTCGTGGAAGCTGTTTCTGGCATTGTTTATAAATGATAAGAAAACTTGGCACAATTTACGAAGCTGGAAAGAGCTATAATTTTGTTTTCAAGCATGGAGTTAACATTTATCGCTTGTCCTCCAATCAACGAAATTGTTTCCTTTTCTCTCTCCTTTTTCTAAGACTGAAAAAAAGTTTATCCCCCGTTTCATTTCCGTTTCGAAGTTTTTGAGGGTGGCAGGAAGTCACTTTTTCTTTCACCTAAACTTCGAGGCTCTGGTACCCAGGGTAGAAGTCACTCATAATCCGACAAAAGTCGCCCATCTGCCTATATTCTTGTTCTCTTCCCCAAGTTTGATACTTTCAGGCATCTCCACGTTTCTATTTGTGTGTTCCTGAAAAAAGTTTCACGTTTGAAGAAGAATCCTTGGAGAAAATTTAGAAACTATTTGATTAGCACTACAAAAAGGGCACCTTCTGCGCCCATGTTTTGAGATTGTCGTTTTGGCGCCCCTCATATTTCACTCGCAGGGGGGGCAGTTGCCTCCCCTGCCCCCCCGGCCAGCACGCCACTGGTCTCTAGTTTCAGCTATCACATATTTTGATCTTTGAATGCTCAGAACTCGGTGAATTTTCAACCGATTTGCAAGATTCTGGTCTATAAAATTATTTCATAATCTTAGGGACAGGGTTACTTTCCCAAGAGTCTGTTCATGTTATCGTTGTTCTTTTAATATTTAATCAAACGTCGAACAATTCTTTGAGACACCCTGTATAAGAGCGGTGCTTCACGAGAAAATTGCAAAATGTAAGGAAGGGAATGCACAAAGATTGAGTTATCATGCGTTTCTTGGACGAAATACGATATGCCAAATGACTTATAAGGGGGGCTTTGGGGTTGCACAAGTTGCAGGTTTGGCCGCATTTTGCAAATTTTGGTCCGGGTTTCCGGGCTCTGGTACCCTCCCCCAAGATTTATTTATGTTGATGTTTGCGGATCAGTTATGATCCCACAGAAACACAAAGAAAACTTGATTCCTTCCTGCACACGTTGATAGGCCAATCGTCTGAAAGAGCTATAAAACCCAACATATTCTTGTGAAGTATTTACCTTTGTAAATTGTTATTATTAACATAACCAGTATCTTTTAAGGTCACTCGTAGTGAATTAGTAGAAGCATTTAGTTAGAGCTTCGAAGCGTTGAAGTTCACCCATGACGGTGTGATCTCACAGTGTCAGCTTATGCTGAATGACTTCTATTCCATTGATCTGTGATCGATTTCATTAAAAGTAACGCAGTCGTAAGTTATTACCCACGAGCACTATGAAATAGCTCTCATCTTCTCTCGCAAGTAATGCTTTTCATTTCGTACCCTAACAAGGTGTCATTACTCATTGATGACGTTGCTGAAGGTAAAAGGTGAAACATGTCAAAAATATTTTCTTTTTGAGAAGAAACGAACAATGAACAACATGAATGCTTGCACGAAAGCTATCCTCAACAATTTGTTTAGGACCACCAGATTGGACTCATTCATAAAAGGCAAATCATGCAGCTTTCCGGGTACCTGACCCTTTGCTGCATCCTTGCCGAGCATCGTGGAATACCAGGGTAAGACTCGGGTTATGGCCGTCACTTTTGAATATTACGGATCATTTGATATCAATTTAAAGTCCTGTGAGGAAGCCAAATGCGTTTGCTGGCTGAAATAAAGTCCAAGGAAACTTATCCATTCTTACTTTTCAGAAGTTGGAAGATTCTGTGTCTTTGATTGAGTTTCATTACAAACGCAGTAAAACACAGGTCTTTAATATTTTCAACTATTCTCTTGTTGGCCTTAGCCACAGCCCCTCTTGCAGCCTTCAACCATAGAATTGGGTGTCCCAAACATACTTACTAAATTTGATAGAGTGGAGTGAAATCAATTCATTGCTTGAATGTGACGAAAGATAAAATGTAATGTTTGTGGTCGAATCAGATTTCAATACGTGACTTTTCAATGTCGGTAGCGTTTGTCGGTAACCTTTGGGGTCGACTCTGAAACCTCTTTAACTACTCGTTATACTTTACTGCACCCTCATTTCAAGTAAGCATGTCTGCAACCTTAATGTTAAAACTGTTGCAGCAGAGATATTTCTCAAAATTTATGGAGCAGTTATGATTCACGATGAAAGAAATACTGTTCAAGGAAATAGATAATGTAGCCAATATTTGTAGAATGCAATGAATAGTCTGCCGGGTGAGCCAATAAAACGGCCGGCCGTTTGAAAAGTTACTGCACCCTGAGTGTATAAGCAATGATATTTCGCATTATCTGATTGGAAAACTAGCATGCTCAATTATTTTTAGAATTTTTCCCGACTGAAATCGGTCAATCCATTCTGATTCTGTAAGGAATTTTCTGAAAAAGATTCCCTTAGAGAAACCTTAAAAATTGTTAAAATTACGAGCAAACTGTTCCCCTCACAGTGATGACTTCAATACTCTTTAGCATCTTCTTCCTCTATGGGGATTGAATCAGTCTTCTAGCTTATTCAGATGGATTCCGCTCCCCCCAAGAGGACAAAATTCATGAACACATCCAAGTGTCATCATTGCTAGGAAGGAAAACAAAGGGATCTTTGCTTGTTGTTTTCATTCACCCTTGCAAGTTTTCGAAAGGGCTTTCTTTAGAAAATTTCTCATTTCGTCCGGAAGGAAGAAGCCGATTAAAGCCGGGTAAATTATTGAACCTAATTGGACATATCGGGAATACAACTAGACAGTTTGCAATTTAAACACTTTGATATTCAGGGAGCAGCATTTTTTCAAACGCCTGGCCTTTTTATTGACTCACCCGGTAGATGTAAGCATCTGACAAGCACACTTATTGACAAGCACCACACTACGAAACTTTTAGATATTTGAAGAAGAAATATATTTAAAAATGTACTTAATATCGAAGCAAACATACGTGCGTAATCAGTTACTTTTAATTTTTCAGTGCTCAAGCTAATATAATATTATCAAAGTAGCATGTAATATATCATTATATGTAGAATTTTAATTAATATGTAAATCATATATCGTTATTCTTTACTTTTTCTTTCGTCTAATCCTGTTTCTCAGATTTAAACTCTTACTTCATAGCTACAGCGCCAACAAGGATATTATCGCTTTGCTGTTCTGCAGAGTTAGATGCTCTGCAGTTTGACAATTTGCAATAAAAAAACAGCTACAAATTACCCAGAAACGCTCAACAAAATCTTATGCTGGAAAGGCTTGCTAAGAGTTCAAAGCAACAGATCTTCCAGGTGGTAGCAAAGCCTCAGAGAACCATTTCGAACTTTGCTACATTTTGTTAAACGATACAAGGCATAGAGCAATCCGTCTTACTTCATTGTTCTGGCTTTGATCATTTCATCATGCAACCGATACATGAACCTATTTGCATAGTAGTAAGCAGCTTTGATAACTTTCATCTTGTTCGTCTGGTTCATCTTAAAACCTGCAACATTCAAATTGATTTTAAAGACTGTCCTAGCCTAATGTGTAAAGCTTTCTATATTTGCAAACATCAGCAAAATTTATCCCTTTCATTTCTAGAGGGCAAAGTTAGCTTTAGTTTTGATCGATCTTGCAAATAGGGATTGGTGCTTTAACGAATGGAATCCATAGACCTTTTAGCTATTCTGCAAAAGAGCCCGAATCAAGCGTTACTTTTATACCGGGTGAGCCAGAAAAAAGTTCCCACTTTTGAAAATTCATAACACCAAGACTACTACACGGATTTGAATCATTCAAATTCTATTTAAAAGTCGAAAGATCAAAGTATTTTCGTGATTTTTCTCACTGTCCTACCAGCACTAGAAATATTGGTAAATTCAACTTTATAAAAATTTCATGGTTGCAAAATCACGGGAAAAGGGCCTAAAACATTGATCAAATCGTAAGGATTCTATTCAAATCGAACAATAGGCCATGGGCGTTTCACCTTCCTCAAGAGCTACAAGACATCGATTTTCAAACAAATACGAAAGATTTTCAATGCCAAAGAAATTAATGCCTAGAGGATATCCCTCACCAATGAGAAGTTGCATTTCCTTCATTATTCTGTGCGAGAGGTCATTTATGAATTGATCGATGTTTTGGGTCATTTTTCAGTAATCAATCAACCATGAAATTTTTGTAAGGTTGAATTTACCTATATTAGTAGTACTGGTAGGACAGTGAGAAAAATGACAAAATTACTTTGATCTTTCGACTTTTAAATAGAATTTGAATGATTCAAATCCGTGAAATAGCCTTGGTGTTATGAATTTTCAAAAGTGGGACTTTTTTCTGGCTCACCCGGTACAGTTTTATAAAAGACGTTCGATCGAGTGGCTTTGGAGCTGCCATCACTATTGCACCATTGTGCATGTTCGAAAATTCTTCAAAGTGCATAAAAACATCGTTCGATTCAGATTCTTTCTTAGCATAGCTGAAAGGTATATTCCAGGGGGTAACAACTATCAACTTGCATATGGTGCTTTTGTTTAATTTTGAATCAATTCTAATAAATTCTACGGCTATCTTCTTGGCAAAATCATAAGAGACAAGGAGTGTACACCACGGGAGGAGGGGGGGGGGGTACTATACATATTTTGGATATGGGGAAGTGCCATCGGGAAGGGTATCGATTCTCATGATTTTGGTATAAGGAACGGTATCGATTTTCGCAATTTTCGCAATTGGTAGCTATATGGTCGGGTATGCATTTTCAGAAAATTGGTATAAAGTCGGGTATATAGTTTTGGAAAATTGGTATAAAGTCAGGTATACATTTTGGGATAATTGGTAGAAGGAAAGTGCATGTTTTTGAAACCTCGTTGGCACGTCCCCGTCCAAAATCTGGTCAAGTACCCCCCTGGGATGTACACTCCTTATAAACCTTTATCAAATTCAACTCAAACTCAACTATCCATAAGATTAGAACTCGTCAGGCACCCAGAGGTAATCTCTTTAAATCCCCTAAGAATACTACAATTTATGGTCTTCAAACAATTCAAGTTTTTTGGCTCCAAACTTAGGAACACTCTTACACTTTTCATAGGTGTTGCTAACTCCGTTGCAGTTTTTCGGTCCATATTGAAAACTCATGTCCTTGACTCATACTGAAAGTTCATTTCATAAAATCATCCTTGTTTCTCGATTAAATGATCTCTCAAATTGATTTTCTTCCGTCTATTCAGGAAAATCTGGGAAACAGTTTGCATTGATTTCAAATTTAAAGAACTATATTGCAGTTTTATTATTTCTACGGGGGCGGGGGGGGGGGGGAGGGAGCTCTCTCTCGATTAGTTAACCTATTTAGAGGGCTCCTCCTCAATCAATCAATCTTAAATACAAACTGAACATTCCTTTTGCCATAGGCGTACGGGAAGAAAAAATCTAGGGGGCTGCCCAACACAAAGCCCATTGTTAAAATTTGCCCGAATGGGGCTGATTTTTGAAAATTTCTCTAAATTTCAAAATTATTCCGCCCCCCCCCGGCCCCCCGCCTCGTACGCTTATGCCTTTTGCGATTCAAATATTAGATTGAAAATATTTGAAACTGTACATGCGTACATTATTTGAAGTTTTGTGCGATGAAGACATTACACTGTTTCATTATTCTGTTAGAAACGCGAATACAATTTAATCACATAATATTGTAAGACCTCTCTAGAATGCACGATCCTCAATAAGGCGAAGTATTAACGACAAAAAGCAAGTAAGATTCTGAAGATTCCAGTATGAATCACAGGAAGCCCAGGCAGATAACTGAGCAATAACAAGTTTACAATCTTAAAACCGTTAATTTTATGATACCTTTTACTGCTTGTAAGACAGCAAGACAAATCACAAAAACGCTTCAGTCTTTCGACTTTTAGCAAGAATTTAAGTCATTCAGATCTGTGCAGTACTCTCGATGATAAGAGTTTTCAAAAGTGGGAACTTCTTTCTGGTTCACCCGGTAGGCACGGAGCCAGCAAAGAAACGATATTTTGTGACCCTAGTCATAGTTCTGATTGCTGAATTTACATATTACTTACTACAACAGAATCGCCCACTTGAAAGGAAGTGGAAAAATACATACCATCCTACGAAAAGTTAAAGAGGTTTAAATGTTAAGGAATATAGAGCCACTATTCCTGCTAAAGACCTACAAGGGTATCAACAATTACGAGAAGTTTTTCATTCACTGGGAACTTCATTCTTTAGTTTTCAAGGAAGACCTAACAGAATGCCAAATAGTGTCTTAAAAAACCTATCGAATGGAGAATAATCCTATATAAGGATTGGTTTCAAATATCGGTTTCGGCATCTAAAGTCAGTGAAGATGGTTTCCAAACAGAAGAGTTCTCTTCAAGCTATAATTCCAGATTTTCTATGGCTTTTGACTGCATACCACACGATTTACTTACAGCTAAGTCATCCGCCTATGGATTTGATGAGAATTCTTCAGTCTTTCTATATTCATTTTTAAAGTGGCGTGATTAATGTGTTAGGATTGATAATGTTTATGGTTCGTTTCAGTGCATACTTTCGGCGTTCCACAGGGATCTGCACTTGGACCGATCCTTTTCAATTTTTACATAAATGATCTCCTACTTTTCATTAAGGAAGCCGAATTATATGATTACGCAGATGACAATTCTTTGCTTTTCGTTCCAAAAACATGTCAAACTTACTGGTCAAACTTACTGAGGGTCTTAAAGGGGGAAGCAAACGTTGCTCTATAATGATTGGGAGAAAATGAGATGATTGCAAATCCAGAGAATGTTCAGTCTATCTGGATTAAGAAAGACCGTTCAGATACAAGGGGTATTGACATTAGCCTTAGTGATAAGAACTTTAAGTCAGAAAAAACTGTAAAGCTTTCAGGAGTCAAACTTGACAACAAGCTTAACTTTAATCCCCATATTTCAGATTGGTGTAAGAAAGCTGCTACGCAACCGAACATACTAAAAGACTAAAACAATTTATTGGATTTGAAGAAAGGAAAATACTCGTTCAAAGTTTTGTTTATTCTAACTTAAATTATTGTCATTTAGTGTGACATTTTTCATCTGCAAAGCCACTGCAAACAGTCAAACGCATGCAGATTTGTTAACGCATACGGTTAATTTTTAATTCCATTTCCCTGTGGATGCTGCGGAGCATCCTATATATTAATAACATGGGTGGTATCAAGTCTAAAACATGTGACAGTTCAGCTAAAGACATTTGGTCTTTTGCTATAGATATAGGTTGCTGGCTCTCATCAGTACATATTCCAGGAATTGATAATACCACAGCAGATTTTAAGTCCAAGAAATTTGCAGAAAATACTGAGTGGCAATTGATTCTGGATATATTTGAACTCACCATGAGTGCCCTTCAATTTTACCCCGATGTAGGCCTATTTGCATCCAGGACAAATCATCAAATCAATACATATGTATCCTGGCATCCAAACCCACATGCTATGGCTACATACGCATTTACTTTGTCTTGGACCCACCTTAAATCATATGCCTTTCCTCCTTTCAGCATTATTGGAAGAGTGGTTGCAAAGATTGTAAAGGATCAGGCAACAGGGGCAGTTCCAAACTGGAGCATCCAGTATTGGTATCCCAGTCTTCTGAGCATCAAAATTTCGGAAATGATTTATCTTCCAGAATATGCTCTCAGGCTACAATCAGACCAAATGAAGCAACATCCCCTCCAAGGGAAACTACGCCTAATGGCAGTTTTCCGGTCGAAACTTGAGAAAATGGAGCTGCCTGAGTTGACACAGGACATTATTTTAGCGTCTTGGCGGGAAGGTACCCACTCCAGATATAAATCATTCTGGAATCGATGGCAGAAATTTTGTGTTAGGAAGAATATTTCAGTTTCCATAGCTTCTGTTAAATCTGTTCTTGAGTTCTTTACAGAATTATATGCTGATGGGTGTAGATATAGTACAGGGTGTCTCAAAAGAATTGTTCGACGTTTGATTAAATCCTAACAAATAATGATACGCTGAATGGACTTTTGGTCAAGTCACCCTTTTCCTGAGATTTTGAATTAATTTTTGGTACAAGAATCTTGCAAATACGATAAAAATTCATGGGGTTAAAAGCTTTTGAAGTTCAAGTTTGTGCGAAAGCTGAAACCAAAGGCCTCGAAATGGCATTTTTGGTAAAAGTCCCATAGGCCGTCGTTTCTGTTATTTCTCAATTGTTTCAGGGCAAACCAAGTGGGATTCAAACAGGTATTCGATAACCAAACTGTCAAGCATATGGATGCTTTGACGAAACAGATTCAGTCTCTCGCCGATTTTGTTTTGAACCACTGTTTTTGGACCTATGCAATGTTAAGGAATTTTGAGAATGATCGCAAGAAATAATTTACTTTAGAAGTCGTATGTGGTTTGCTTTGATATCAACGAGAGGTATGACATTTGATAAGCTTCTCTTACCTCTGTCTTCGAGCTTTTTGCAAGACAAGTAATCTGGGGGGTCTCTGGTTTCAGCTATCGCATATTTTCGATCTTCGAGAGCTCGTAACTCAGTGAATTTTCAACCGATTTGCTTGATTCTGGTCTCTAAAATTATTTCATAATCTTAGGAACAGGGTTGTTGTTCCACGAACCTGTTCATGTTGTCTTTATTTTTCAATAATTAATCAAACGTCGAACAATTTTTTTGAGACACCCTGTAGTATATGCACTGCACGTAGTGCTCTGAACTCGTTAGTTTGTCTGGATGACCAATCCACTATTTCAGCGCACCACTTGATCACTAGATTTGTCAAGGGAGTGTTTAATAAACATCCCTCCATGCCTAAATATACTGAAATATGGGACATCAATAAAGTTTTGAAACTTTTTTGTGACATGCATGATAACGAACTTCTTGACCTTAAATCGTTATCAGGGAAACTATTTACACTATTGATGATTTTAGGCATCAACAGGAAAAATGCCTTTGCTGCTTACAGTATTGACAACATTAGTTTTGAGCCTGATAAATGTATCATTTGTCCTAACAAAGTGCTCAAGCATTCAAGGCCAGGTTTCAAGCAACAGCCATCAATTTTTCATAGATTTCAAACTAATAAGAAACTATGCATTGTTAACTGTCTTGAAGTCTACTTGAAACGCAGGAACAAACTAGTAACTGCAGATGTAAAAGAACTTATTGTCACACATGGTAAACCACATAGGGCAGCATCAAGAGACACAATCTCACGATGGATTAAAAATACATTTCAGCAAGCTGGTATCAATACCAATACTTACGTATGAAGTTTAAT
Organism: Aurelia sp. 3 sensu Dawson et al. (2005); assembly: GCA_964020215.1. NCBI lineage: Eukaryota > Metazoa > Cnidaria > Scyphozoa > Semaeostomeae > Ulmaridae > Aurelia > Aurelia sp. 3 sensu Dawson et al. (2005). The sequence continues at coordinate 11,645,193 of OZ026589.1, read as the reverse complement.
TATGATTCCATGACCTGTGGATGCAAGGATGCAGACAATATGTCACACCCATCCCGCCCTATTTCATATTTGTTGTTTCATTGACAATGTTTCGTGCTTTAAAATGTGAGTATTTCGCGGCGTGCTCCTGATAACAAATCTGCATATGAAGAGTTACCGATAAAATCAGGCAAAGATTATATGCACGTTTCTCATCTAAGAGCTCTCTGTACCGAAATCTACAAAACTCTGAAGCAACTAAACCCTGTTTATATGCAAAACATACCTTAATTCAAATCATCTGCTAATCTGAGCCGCTCACAAAGAAATCCTTATGATTTGTTGCATCATAGACCTAATCAAACGACTTTTGGTACTAATAACCTAAGCGCTCTGGGGACTAAGATATGGAATGGACTCCCAAACAAAACGAAATCTGCTCAAAACATACACATCTTCAAGAGATTGATAAAACAATGGGATGGAGTGGATTGCCGCTGCAATGCATGTCAATTTGTAAAACACAAAATTGATCATAATCAATAAAAATCCATCAATCAGTAACGACATTCTAATTATTGTTAGATTAGGTATATTTGCCTTGCAAATATTTTGGAAATTGATTAGCTTCTTGTATCATATATTTAGAAGCTATTGTATTATGGTTCTTTTTCGAAATGAAATGAGACGACAACAGAAAAATGATTCAAGTTATTCAGAGTATGTGTAAAGGAACTCCTTTTTGCGTAAATGTACTAATTCATTTTTGAAAAAAAGAAATAAAAGATTTTCGTGTATAAATTCATTTTCATTGGTTGAGCACAGTCATGTGGAAAAAATTGCAAAATAATCATTATGTGAGTTTCAAACAACGTGTGAGTGAAAAGAAACTTTCATGTTTAGCATAGGGCTCAAATCTTTCAAATCGTTGAAAAGGTGGCTGTATCACCTTTTTTCTATGAATAGAATGACATGAACGGAATCTTGGGTAGCTTGCTGTAAATCTGCCGTAACAATGTTTTGATATGTCGATTATTTTCAAAGTGGCATCACGCTGTTAGTTTTTGTAAAAATTCATCGAAAATCTTAGAAAAATTAAGGTCATTGTAAATCTTGAATTACTTGCGGAAAATTGATACAATCTTAAAAGACAATAGTTTATGATTTCTAGGTACGATGTGGTGAAAAGCAGAAATCTGCAGCTCTTCTGGTTAAGGATTTAGAAATTTGATGACGTCAAAATGAAAAATGTCGCTATTTTGAAAATAATCAAGATATCAAAATATTGCCACGGCAGATTTACAGCAAATTACCCAAAGTTCCGTTCAAGCACTTTAATTCAAAGAAAAATGCAATAGAATTTTACACCCGCCCTTTTAAAGATTTGAGCCATGTTCTTGCATGTTTTGGCAATTGATGCAAGTTGCAAGTTTTGTTTTGTTATCAATCTTTCAATTTCGTTTCTCTATGTTTTTGTGTCAATGACAAAAATATTTAATAGATGATCGCTGTTTTGTTCTCTTCGAGAAGTCAAATGAAATTACTGCATGAACACCTTATTTAGAGCCATGTTATTTTACAAAAATTGTATTTCTAGTTGCAGTTCAATTCCGGTGAGAGGGCAGTGAGAACAATAAGGTCAATTCCCGTTTTTGATACAAGTTTTCAATGCTGATCAGCTAGATATCAACTGACCATCATAACACATTTTTTTCGGCCGTAACATCATATTATTTCTAAAATTTAATCAATGTAGGTGCAACGTGGAGAGGGTTTTGAGAGTCAACGGTTTTTCAACGTTTTATCAATGCTTGTTGCCGACTGGGATGATTTTCCATTTCATATAAAAGTTAGAGTCATGGCAGCAGCGCTTTTTAAGCAAAAGAATACAGAAACTGATCTTTCGCCTATCTTTACGGAAAATTAACAATGTGCAAAGGGCTATATCTTTTCATGGACCTAAGTTTTGGAATAACCTTGAAATTGATGTTAGATAGGCATCATCTTTGCCACCTTAAAGAAAAGAATCAAGAACGAATAGTAAATTCAATCTGTTATTGGCATTTGGAATTTGGTATTTATCACTTTAATTTGTAGATGTTTTTGTCACGACCCCATGAGAAGCAGTTCTCATGGAATTATATGGACCTATGTGACTACCATGGCTAAATTCGAAAGAAATAAAAAGAAAGGACATCTGTTGCTCTGCAATGTGGTTGGCCTCTGTTTAAGGTTCTGTGCTTCCATGTAAGGATTGGATTCGGCTTTTCACATTATCCAAAACCTGGACTGCAAAATGAGTGGAAAGTCTGAAGAAGGAATGAATTACCATACTTATCATAAATTTATCAAGTAAAATTATCATAAATTACGTTGTCCAAGGAACATTTCAAAGATAGCCAAGCCCTACATTCAAATACCTTGTTTACATTCATGACATTTGCTTTTAAGAAGCTGTGTGTCATCTAGCTCATGATGTTTGGGTTACTGCAGCAACAAAATCATGGTCAAAGATTTTTCCTTATGATTTTGTACTATCATTCAGAGCCACGTAGCCTGTGAAAGTACAAATGCAGGTAAGTTCTAAATGAATTGAAAACTTTGCAAGACTTTTTACATACGCCATTTCGACTGTCCACTATCATGAAGAATATCTATCTCGAACGAAATTTCATTGCCCCTTTCTTGCTTTCATAATTTGTATGCATGAAATTCATTCTGCTTTTATCGCAAAATTACTTCAGAAAGATTTATGATCGGCATTATGATCAAATTTAGAAATTTAAATGGCTCATGCATTATAGCAGCGAATTAAATCCTTCTCAATGAGCAACTCAGTGCAGCAGTTCCAAGTAGCTACTATGTTACGAGATACGATGTTATAAATGTCGACATCGACTGTTCTTTGCAACTATCTCAAGATTGGTCAATTAAAACTTCGACTATCTTTGAAAAATCATAAGATGAAGGTGCCATAAAGCTGACGTTGACATTGCTAAAAGCATACTTCTAAGCAGTGAATGTTACTTCACTTGCATACATAGAATGTTTAATAAGCTATTACAAGGGTATTACTCTTGCTAACAACAATTCGGCTGCCCGCTTTCGTGTCCAGGTCAAAAAGAGGGATGGATTGCTGTTGGCTTCCATAGGAGGCAGTGATGAGACACGTTGTGGGTCTTGCAGAAGCCGTACTAAAGTCTGTTTCAAATTAGATGCCACCTAAGATATGCAGTAACGCAAAAGCCTTTGCAAAGAATTCTGTTGTTGTTATTTGCAGACATTTGCAGCAGCAATTTTATTTGAAACAGACAATAGTAAATTTTGGGGGCTGCAATATCTAATATTGATCATTTTTATTCACACTTAAAAGCTGTTAGTTTCTCTCAAAGCCGGTTGGTGAGCTGCAGATTTACAAAGAAGGACGTTAGCTAGGGATTCCATGCAGGGTGAGTCAAACAAATGTCTATGCTTTTAGCGGGGTGAGAAATAAAGGGTATGCGGCCGATATTCAAAATTGAAATGTTAATCTATCAGTCAAAGGATAACTTAGATGAGAAAGTTTTGTTGGTAAAATCACTAACCATTCGGCCAAGAAATTAGGAAAATGGCATTAGGTAAGGCACTAGAAATTAGGTAAGGGGCATTTTTCCGGACAATGCTTTCACATTCCTTTCTGGTCCATAATTTGCTTCCTATCAAAATTAAAACTCTATTCCTGACAATGACCATACATACTTCAATGCCACATAAATCATGGATCGGAATGAAACGTGGAATTTTCTATTCCCATACAAACCCCCTAAATGCAAAATTTCAATGAGCAGGCATTCCTACCTGATGTTGCTAGCATATCAAATGCTTACTGAAACTGATGATATCAATGTGCTTGCCAACCATTTGACTAGCATATTCTCTCTTATCATTGACAAGCATGTCCCATTATGTGAAATGCGGGTCTCAGAAAAGTAATGTCCTTGGATTGATAGGGACCTAAAACGATCTTATATGGACAAGAGATAAGCTGAAAAGGTCTGCTGTCAGGAGTACATCTGCACTTCTGTTGGACTGGTATAGACAAGTTCGCAACAAAGTCAATTCTCTAAATATCCAGCTGAAGAAAGAGCACTACAATAATAAGATTTCTGCATACGGGGGTAACATGACACAATCATGGAAGACAATCAATGAACCTCTCAATAAGAGGTATAAGTCAAGTAACATTGATAGCCTTAAGGATTCTGGTTCAGAAACTTTGCGCAAGGACATTCCTCATGCAATGCAAAATTAGATCTGCTTAGTTCGTACGGATCTAGCGGAAAAATCATTCCAGCTCCAAATCCCCTTCGATCAGGTGACTTTGAATTGAACAAAACTAAAGCAAAGTTTCACTTCAGGACCATATATGTGCAGAAAATCAGAAATGCATTTGCCAAGGTTAAAACAGTAAAGAGTTTTGGAATTGACAATATCACCAGCTCAGTGATGGCACCAGGGGAGGGATAGAGGGGGCTACAGCCCCCCTGTCGGAAGAATCTAGCCTCCTATCGGAGGAAATTTTGGGTTCTTGTCGGAGGAAAATTGGCAAAATTATGATTGAAAACTGCATTTTTCAACCATTTCAGCCCCCTTGTCGGAAGCTCCAGCCCCACTGTCGGAAGATTTCTGGCGCCACCCTGCACCAGCTACTTCTTGAAGCTTGCTTTACCCTTCATTGACAATTTCCTTGCTTTCTTGTTTAATAAATCAATTAAGACAAGTATGTTTCCTGACTTATGGAAAATTGCTAGGGTTATTCATATTTACAAATTGGAGACAAGGCTGATAAGTCAAACTATTGCCACATAATCAGTCTTACCTGTCGTTTAAAAAAAACCGTCGTTTCAAGGCTCTTTGAAAAATTTGTAACCAATCAGGTGTAACAGAACAAGGGCAGATTTTGTAACACAATAGCATCAGTTGCTTTGGTCCTTTGGTTCACACCTTAGTTCAAAGCAATTAGCGTATGCAGACAAAAGAAATTCTCTCAGGCAGAAATTCAAAACAAACGAAGCCGCAAAGTTGCCCTGAAACCAGTATGGCAAACTCTCGCTTGGTGCGGGCGAAGGGAGGTTTCTAAGAAAAGTTATGTGCTTATACCGACAAAAGAAGGGTAAATCCAAAGTTCTGTCTCGCGGATTTTGTTTATTTGATTCAGGAGCTGCGGAGTGACTGCGTACATAAGAGCAATAAATATGCAAAAATTGTGATGCCATCTGCTCGGTTTTTAAATCAAATAAACAAATTCGGTGAGACAGAACTTTAGATTTACCCATCTTCTATCGTTATAAGCACATAACTCCTCTAAAAAGCCTCCCTTTGCCCACACCAAATGAGAGTTCAAGAGTTCACCGTACTGGTTTCAAGGCAACTTTGCGGCTTCGTTTGTTTTGAATTTCTGCTTGAGAGAACTTCTTTTGTCTGCAGAAGCCAATCACTTTGAATTGAGGTGTGAACCAAAGCAACTGATGCTATTGTGCTACAAAATCTGCCCTTGTTGTGTAACAGCTTATGGAAGTTTATTGTTGTTTTCATATGGCCAGTCTGTTTACTTACTCCTCCATTCTACTGTTACCCACTTACTTAACAATACAGATGACTGGTACGATGGCTGGATCTTGGTAAGATTGTGGGCATAGTTTTCATTGATTCTAAAAAAGCTATTGACACTGTTGACCATGAGCTTCTTTGGTGAAAATTGGTGCACTACGGTGTCCAACAGCGGGAACTCGCATGGCTTAAATCATATGCCTGTGCATTGAAAATTCTGTAATGAAATTGTCACTAGGCTATCATGTACTCTAAGATTCAGAAACATGAAGCAGGGGTGGAAAAAATAGCGGACCATGGCACCAATGGTCCCAGAAATTTTTCAGGTCTCCAGAAAGAATGAAAAGACGGAAGGAAAAGAGATAAAGACTGAAAAGCGAGAAATGGAATGTCAATTTCACGTCAAAATCCTAAAGGTACTCTGTATTCATAGCAAAGCAAAAGCATAAAATCCTCAAAAGTCGAAAATAGGATTTGGATTTGAAAATTCGTGAGAATGAGCTCAAAGTAATCCAATAAACAAAATACCTTGGTGTGCAGATCGACAACTTTCTTAACTGGAAGGAATGCATCAAGATGTTTCTAAGAAAGTTTCTAGAGCTATTGGCTTTCTAAAACAGGCCAAGACCACAGGGAAAATTGAAGACTCTTTACACAGGTATTGTTGAGCCACACTTTCGGTAAAAGAATAAGTGAAATGAAATTTTTCTAATTGTGGGGTCTTAAAGATGTGTGAATTCACCAAGAAAAATTTTTTCTCCTAAGTTAGCCTTCGAATGATACATTGATATTCTAACTATTAATATCAGTCACATTCCATACCTCGGCAAACGCGTAACCTTTGACTCTCCAGTTGTATCATTGGGTTTTTTGTAAAAGTGTAGTCAGTGGCGGACGCTGACAAAGAATAGTGAGCGTGTAAAATTCCAAATTTTTTTGGTTAATAAGGTGTAGTGGGTTAATAAGGCGTAGCCATACCTTTCCTTGTAGATTTTAATGGCAATTCTAGCCAATTTTGAAAGTGGGACTGTATTTGCTGTATATCCTCTTTCTCTGCCACTGGGTACTGTGTCTGACTGTCCCTGTCACATGCTAATGACAAGTGCTTCTCTTGGAGACTAGGAGCATCCAAGTTAGTTAAAACTAAAATCACGAGCAGCAAGCAGTAAAGATGAATTTTAAATAAGCGAACAGTCAGTCCTGTGAGAAGAACTTTCAGAATGGTTTCTGCAGCTCATTATCAGCTTTGTTTCTACTTCGTCGTGACCAATATTCTGAATTAAGCCTTGGCATGATCATGCTCTTACCTTAGGCCATAGCCTAAACCTACCCACTTTCAAACGATAGCTTCAAATACCCTTTATAATACAATGATTCATCGTTATACTATGCCGTGAACAGCAACGGATTGTGCAATGCTGGTTAACTACATCTGTCCATCATGTTCTTCGTTTTACGTGCTGCAGCTGCATTGACATTTCGTGGTGATTTTTTCATTGTAGACTTTCCATGAGCATCTCTTTGATCGTGAACAATACCAGAGCAGAACTTTGACTTTCACATCCTTCCTTGATGGCTGACATGTCATTCCGGCTGGATAAGAACATGACTTCTTGGGGCAAAAGCCGATTTTCATATATCTCGGCCAAACATATTTCCCTAAGTCGGTCCATCTATATTGGACAGGACAATAGGAAATGTTCCACAACCAAAGGCGGAACAGGGACTGTGTCTTCGATCTAGTATGCCTTCTCCGACTTGTTCTTGGCACGCTAAAATCTATTTCTTTTAATGAAGAGGGCATTGTTTTTAAGAGTTCTCCCTCTGAAACAGTATCATCTGGGATTATACCAAAACTTCGTGGTTTTTTAGTAGACAGGAATGAACTGACATAATCACCGAGTATTGGACGTAGTTTCCCTTCCTTCATGTCAGTAGCCTGTGGATCTGGCCAGTTTTGACCCTTCCGTATCAAGTGATACAATGCTGTAAAGTTTGTTCGTTGTGCAAGTGCTGAGGGAGTCTTGAGATTGAACCTTTCAAAAGCATTGGTTGATGGAGTTTGGCAGCAAACAAGCAAAGGCACCACGAGCAGGATGAAGCACAATGTATTCTTCCGCCTCATCCTGTTGGTTTTCTTTGTTGGCCTGAAAACACAAAATTTGAGAATGAAAGGAATTTACCAATATTGAGTTTTTGTTGCATAAAGTTTGAGTCCCTTTTTCGGTGGAGAATTTAAAAGATGAAGCGATGACAGGAAAGATCTGATGAGAGTACTGAATGCTCTTCAATTCAACCAGTGTTCACAGCATCAAACTTCTCGTCATTGCAAAATAGATCCAAAATGAATTGAATTCTCTTGGCGCTTTGATGTCATCCTGTCAGTTAAAGTTATGAGTACCGTTGAAAATGATTCTCGATATTTTCTTTCTATCGTTTTTCACTCAAGGGTTAACTATTGTCACCTCTTTCCGGTACATTTGTGGAAGGTATATCAAAAAGCAGGATTCCAAGTTGCTTAGAAAGGAGAGATTTAGAAAAAAGGAGACATGAGCTAAATCACATACAATAGATTTTGCAAAATGAGAACAAATGTATCTCTTTCTTTAATCTTTATAAAACACGGAGTGGAGACTTCTTTGATAACAATATCACCATGGGCGAGATGCGTAGGATGCGATTGGGCAATTTTAGAGACACCATAAATCCTTTGTATGACGGACGATGGTATTAAAGATAACGAGCACTTTTTTCTTGCTCTGTCTTTCTTTTGTGATGCATCGGCGAGATCTTTTCACTAACGTCCTTCAATTAGTACAACCACTTGGATATATTAACCTCTTAAATAAAGATTTAACATAAATTTTACCCTATGTTGGCAAAGATCTCACTAATGAGCTAAATAGAAAGACAATCGAGTGAATGCTGTCTTATATCCACAACACTGGTCAATTTGATTAATATAATTTCAAGTACGGTTTTTTCAACACATCCACCATGTTACCTCACCGTTGCCTAGTCCCTTCTCGTATACTTTCTTTCTTTGTTAGTCGTTTCGTCATTAAGTTCTTGTTTGTCTTTTTTACTTTATTTTCTATGTTAAGGCTGCGGAGTTGCCATAGCTTTTTGCTTTCCGCAGCATTCGTCCTTGTAGCGTGGTAGTTTGTAAGTAGCATTAGGTAAGTAACTTGTATTGTAAAATTTGATAGAATATATGATAGAAAAAGATGATAGAAGAGATCATTAAACATTTGATTTCAGGAAGTTAGCTGTGATCTTGCTCCTGAAGTTTTCTGGGGTCATCCAGTATTGAAATTTGCAAAGGTTTCACAGGTGCATGGATGGTGCATTGTTATTAATGTCACGTGGTTTAGTAATTTTCCTTTTTATATCGTTTGAAGGCGTATCTAAGCTATTGATTTTCAGCTTCCATTCGAACGGGTGTTTCAAGAAAAGTATACAGAATTGAATTGATGCAGCGCTGTGAATTTAGCTTAACTAATACCTAGTCAAGAGATGCATGTTACTTTGAAGAATTTATTCAAAATGACGCATTGCCCTAGAGATTTCTGTAATTGCAGGTTTACTTGCATATGGCTTCTGAATAAAGCGATCTCAATCTTATGTGAAGCTCAACATTCGTAACGTTATCACAAAAATGTGAGCATCTTTTTTGTTCAAGATAGGCATGATCTGATTTAGAATTGACTTAAAGTAAAAAACAGTCATGCAAGGAAATCATGTATTGAGCAATGCATCCGTGTGATGCTTACAACAGGCCTTCGTGTTCTAAATGTTCTTTATGGTTGCTACTGGAAAACTAATATAGGGGTTGTACATCCCCACTTGCTTAATTTACGCTTTCTGCGCTTGCCAAAGCTTACTTCTTACAGCTATCAATAAGGCTTCAAGCTGAAATGGCAATTAATGACTAATGCCACCCATTCAGGTGTGGCGACTGGAATCTAAAATTTCTGAATCATGATGCATTGTCTTGAAAGGTAATAAAGAAGTTACACATCAGCGGTCGATCGATTAAAATGATAGGAACTCCACCCACACTATTGAAGACGCTGGCACACAGCTACTGCCAATACTCCTAACATCGCTAGCTGAATTTGATTGAATAGTTCCCAACAGTAGGCCTCTGTGGCTAATTCTTGACAATCTTAGTAAGTACGCAGGTAATAATTAAATTGACAGCAGTAGCTATAAGAAGCAATTCAAACAAATGCATAATCCTTTTAAACCTGGATGTTGCATTGAATGAAATATGGAAGTGACAGCATGCTCACATGTATTAATCCGCTTAATGGGGAATCTCAGCCACACGTAACGTATTTATTTTAGTTGCATAGAACGAGAACCATCCGCTGAGTAAAAACAAGGTGACTGGCTAATTGCCAGGTACTAAATTCACAAGGAATGAATAAATTGAGTGAATGATAAACAACTTTCATAATTAGCAGCAAAGAGGTATGTTTGTAGCTTTAAAGTTCTCTTGGCTGTTTACTACTTTCCTAGCAGGTTGCGTGGAGACCAATCAAGATTGTGATAGCAAGCTATATCGAGATTTTCAATCTTTCATCTCTTAAGACTTAAGACTCAACTTAGCATCAATCGCAGATCATCTACGCCATAAGTTTATTTCTAGCGGCCAGCAGATTTTGATTTTGTAACAATTATTGATTTGCAGTTTATGTGAGGGATGAATTTGCAGTAATACTGATTTTGAGACTTGAATCAGGCTTAGATCGTGTAATCTTCCATGAAATACGATATCAAAGCTGTAAAATTCTATCTATGAAAATTGAAATGAGCGAGCCATTAAAAATTCGTCTTTTAAATGAGTATCAAAAGGTTCCCTATCGATGGAGCACAATATACATTTCGCTGAAGTCCTAAAATCCCATTAACCCTACGCCATAAGTTAAAAATTCGTCTTTTAAATGAGTATCACAAGGTTCTCCATCGATGGAGTACAATATACATTTCTCTGAAGTTCCAAAATCCCAAAGAGGAGCGCAGTTGTGAAATAGCCTCTCAGCTGAGTCAGAGCAACCACCCACCGTTAGCTTATTTAAGCAGACGATATAGGGTTTCTTCTTTTGTTCCTTCTAAATAAACATTAGATATTGTAAATAGATTTTAGATTGTGAAATAGGCTGAGATTTTTAGATTCTGAAGATTTTGTATTGATCATTTTTGTAATTTAGTTTAGTTTATTTATGGGAGGGCTCCTTGAAAATCAGCACTTCTGCTGAAGGGCTACCCTCCCCGTTAGATAAATAAATCAAATCAAAAATCAAATCAAACCCTATTTGGACCGGGTAAAAATTTAGATTTTCTCGACAGGGGGCTCTCTTCTTCTCTAAAGCTACCGGAGATGAAACTTATGCCAATTGTTCTGTGAAAAATTCGATTTACAAAACTAACAATAGAGGTTAATCAATCAGGTGGATCATCGTAGAGGAAGATATTTACGCAGCAAGTTTTTAACGCAACTTGCAACTCTTACAAATTAAGAGCAATTAGCAATGAATAGACTAATCAAGATTTTCATTGTCAATTATTTTCCTAGTTTAGACTTCTTATGGGTAAACGTAGTTAGTAACAAGAAATCTGACACTGTTCTTAGTACGTTTGAGATATATTTCACTAATTCATCCAGACTACGACGCCATAGAAAGATAGATGACGCATTGAATATCAAAGTTGCTGACTTCAACAAATGCAAACAACTATGAGTCAAATGAAAATAAAAATCAGGAACAATTGAATGGTGCATATAACTTTATGACATGGCTGTGATGAGATCTCTGTCTCAATGATAAAAATCTGTGATCAAACAATAGTTGAACCACTGTGTGTAATTTTTGAGCAGTGTCTTGCGACTGGTAAATATCCGTCTATCTGGAAAAAAGCAAACGTGGTTCCAATCCATAAAAAGGAAAGCAGGCAAAGCAAAAAGAACTACAGACCAATCTCACTTTTGTCGATCTAGAAGTTAATATTTGATGCAATTTACCTTCACCTTTGTGAAAATGGTCTCTTAACTGTAAATCAATCATGCTTTCGCCCAGGGGATTCAACTGTTAACCAGCTATCATTAATAACCCATAAGATCTATAGTACTTTTGAGGAAAACCCGAGCAGGAAAACTCGGGCAGTGTTCTTAGATCTTTCAAAGGCATTCGACAGAGTTTGGCATGATGGTTTGATGTATGAAATGGAATGTTGTGGAATATCTGGCGATCTCCTCGCCCTCATTCAGAGCTTCCTATCTGATCGCAAGCAGCGTGTTGTACTGAATGGCAAGGGCTCGCAATGGAGTACTATCTCTGCAGGTGCTCCTCAGGGTTCTGTCTTGGGTCCTCTGTTCTTTTTGGTCTATAGATGATAATGTAAATTCTGATGTCAAGATGTTTGCTGACGATACATCCCTATTTTCTCCTGTAACAAATGAAACTGTGACTGCGGAAGTGCTGAATCGTGACTTAGAAAAGGTGCGATTATGGGCGTGGCAATGGAAGATGCAGTTTAATGCTGAAAAAACGGAAGAGGTTATTTTCTCGATCAAAAGACTCAGACCACAACATCCATCGTCAAATTTGCGAAATGATGAGATAGCCATTGTACCTGAGCATAAGCACCTTGGAGTTATTCTTGATTCAAAGCTAAATTTCAAAAGCCATATAAAAGAAGCAGTTGTCAAAGCTAGGCGTGGTATAGGTATCATTCGTCACATTTCTAGATATGTCTCGAGGGAAGTACTTGATCAAGTCTACAAACTTTATGTCAGGCCCCATCTCGACTATGGTGACATTGTCTATCACAAGTACGATCCTGAAATGAAATTAGATGTAACTAAAAAGCTTGAGCAAACCCAGTACTCTGCGGCTTTATCAGTTACGGGTACTTGGAGAGGTACAAGTAGGCAACGTTTATACGATGAATTGGGTTGGGAGGATCTCTATAGCAGGCGACGATACAGGAGACTGTGTCATTTCTACAATTTAAGACTGGCACGTTCTCCGGAATACTTGTTTGCCGAAATTCCATGTGAGCGCCAGTTATTTTACAATCTTCGAAACACTCGGGCTTATCACCAAAATGTAAGCAGAACAGTTTGTTTTACGAACACGTACTTTCAGAACACGCTGTATGAATGGAATCTGCTGGCTGATGATATAAAAAGTGCCAGATCTCTTGCAGCATTTAAGAGCAAGCTACTGTCGACCATGCGGCCGTTGAAAAGAACTATGTATGGTATTCGAGATATGGTAGGCATCAGCGTTTGACCAAACTTCGTGTGGAGTTTAGTGCGCTCAATGTAGCACAGATTCCGTCATAACTTTGACTGCGCCGGCCCACTTTGCTTGTGTGGTATGGGCAATGAAGATAACGCACATTTCCTTCTGCACTGCCATCGGTTTCACGAGATGCGTAGTGATCTCCTTGGTCAACTTTCTGAAATCCCCGGTCTCGATCTTACAAATATGGACTCAAAAGCATTGTGTGAGTTGCTTCTCTATGGTAGCCCTCAGCTCACTATAATCGACAACAGAATAATCCTGGAAGCAACTATGTCATTCATTGATAGATCTATGCGGTTGGACTTAATACCAACATAAGCAGCTATCCCTTTTTGTTTGTAATGTAATGTGTGAGATTGTTGTACTGTTTTGTCGTGTGAGGTGCGGCGCGGGGCCGTGTGGAGTGGGGCTGCCTTCTTTGGTCGTGGGGCTGCCACTGATTCTCGGAGATAAATGAAAACGAAATGAAAAATGAATGGTGCTCTGTGGTTTGCTGGTGGCTCTATGGCTGGGGGTGGCCTCGCTCTTCATGGTCTCTCGTTGCACCTTAAAGCTTTACTCGCTATAAATACATTCCCAGCCTCGCTTTGTCAGTTGTCTTCTAACGCCATGAGAGACGGTCGTCAGGTCTCCTTGTTTTCCTTGCCATGGGAAGTTACACCTTGTTGATCTTCAAAGAACTTCAAAGGGAAACCGCGCTAGTCCTCATGACCGAACGATACATGCGAGGCTGCCAACTGAATCATTGGCTGCCAATAATTGAGATGCGGTTTATATAGCGATAATAAAGCTTTAATGTAGCGTAGTGTTATTGGTAAAGGGTGTTGTAGTGTTACGTTGTGTTCTTTTTAGTTGTTCTTTTGTTGTTGTTCTTAATTGATTATTGTTAAAATTAATTGTGAGAGCCACTCATAGTGGGGATTAGATGCCCATGTGTCTTTTCCCGCTATGATTGGCTCAGATTATGGTATTGTAGTTGTTTTTAATGTTATATTTAAAAAAAGACTTTATGATATGAGCTAGCTTCAAGAATTTATTTGGGATTTTACGATTTTGCTTGTGATCTGTCTCCAAATGAGGTCATCTGGAGATCATGTGTTACAAAACTGGACCATGACATTTTCAAGATTTGTTGGCCAATTAAATGTTAGTACAACTCAAGAAGTTGCAGCTCCATATCTACAGTAGCAGCAGACTTATTTGAGAAAGATTGGTAAGGCAGGAGAGGGGAGGGGGGGCAAGTTAAACAAATACTGCTACTGTTCTCCCTACCAGTCAAATCAATCAGCCAATAGAAACTCGGGACATTATCTATCTTATTATCAGATATCATGTTTACGTTGGCGATCTTGAGAGCAACTTTGTGTGGATTTCTGTCAAAGAGATCGCACAGCATCTCTAGACTTTGAAATGCCTCTCAAATAATTCTGGTACATGATGCAAATGAAAAAAATGGGAAATGTTCAGAGATAGGCAAAGTAATAAAGTTTAGAATGTTTTTGAAATGTTTACTTACTTGAGGTTTTCCACTCAAAGCACCTGATTTACTGTTTAATGGAGCCTCGCATGTCGTTTGTATTTGCAGAGTAATTTTGCATAAACAGGCAAATTTCTAAGGCAGCCTAGGAGAGATGGTCATTGAATTCTGCAGTTACTGTCTTATGTGAAATTTGGAAAAAGCTTTTAAGTTCAGCTCAAAAAAGGATCATTTTTGGAAGTTCGTTGAGCTACGAAGGTGAAATCTACTTTTCACTAATTCAAAAGCTTAATATGACTGAGCAATCACAACTGTAATAAAATTTGGATAAGAAAGATCCTTTAATTTAGAAGACACCCCTTGAAACCGTCCCTGTTCCTTCAGTCTTAGAAAATTGCGCTGTGAACTCCCACAGTGTAAATGCATCTTATCTTAGCATTTTCCCTAAGTGATCGTTTAATTGGTCAAGAAGCTTTAAAGATAGAATTTGATGATAGAGTTGACTGAAAACGTTACGCATAGACAGAAGCAGCAAACTTCAACAACCATCTGTTCAGGCTGCCTCAGGAATTTTGTAGTTTCAATCTACGGATACAAACCCGATTTGAAACATGCGAGGTCACAAAATCTAAGTGAAGATCTCGTATATAGCTTAAAAATTTTGAAACCAAGGTTCCTTCACAAGAACTATTCAAGCGCAAATCCTTTTTTCGGACACGTGGGATTGCAAGACATCGAGAAGCTTTACTACATCCAGGATACAAATAGATCCATCCTCATTTTGCTTTCGAAATAACTAACATGTTTGGTGCGACAAACTAACAGTTGATTCCAAATCTGAGTCATTACCATTTGCATGCTTCATTAAGTGATCGAAGATACGAAATTTTCATATATTAGACTGGAAAGTGGCAGAGTCCTTTGAGCACGTCAGTTATCGAAATAGCCCTCTAGCAAGAGCAATTTTCATTTTTTTTTGGCCGAAATGTTATTGGAAATATCTTCCAGTTTCACGTATTACTTAGTACTACGTAGCATTACGTAGTATTACTTAGTACTACTTCACCTATTACGTAATATTACCAGAAAATTCAGATTGAGAGCAGGGTAAAGGTTTCATTCATTTGTCAAAAGCCAGGCAACAAGTAAGTCAAAGATGGGGCCATAACTCTTTCGAATGAAAGAATTGGATTGCCTGAAATACAGGAACGGACAGACAAGTCGTTCTATGTCGCTGCAGTTCAAACCGGTCCGTCAGCAGTGGTGTCTAGGCCAATTCTTCAATGAAGAAAAGTGCTGCAGATAGTAAGACTTAGGCTTAACTTTGTTTTGAAAGAGACGAAAGTGGTAATAAAGGGCCCTGTAACAATCATTATGATTGTAAACTTTAATGCTTAATTGTTGCTTTGCATTAGAAAATTCTAAAAGAGTGCAACTGGGCCACGATATTTAAGATAAGGGTTAGGTGAAATGTTTGTCACCTTTACCTCGTGCATTGAATGAAGTCAAACTAGTTGACAAAAAAGTTCTGGAGACTTTGCAAATTTAAAAACTTACGAGATTCAGGCGGCTCAGGCCTTGGGCCTATTCATATATTTTTCTCTTAAAATCTCAGCTCTCATATCACTAAAAATTAAGAGACTTCACTATCAACAAAGAAATCTAGCATTGAAGCAATATGGCAAAAAGACTTTTGATGATTGTCGTGAGATACACATTTTATTGTACAAGAGACCTTGATCCAGGGCTTGGTTGCAAGTTCTTTTATTTTATAACAGTTTTCCTTTCAATAATTAATCTAGTTTTATTGAACAGGCCTCCGGTTTAAAGAGTAGCACCTCAAAGTATGTAGAAACGGGACTTTGGGAAAGGGTGCTGTGCCAGAAACTGCAAACCAAGGCCAACATTTGCCAAGTTCTGGCTGAAAACAACTATACCCAAAAGAACACTTTTGAACAAAAATGTAACGCTCATTTTTAATCTTCAATCATTTCCCAGATTTGGGCTTTCAGTGGCTCTTTTTTTAACCCTAATCCACATGGGTGTTTTCCACCCCCCCCCTCAAGGTTTTTCTTGCCGTGTTTTTCAAAGACATCAACTATGTCCCCCAAACCTACCTGACTTTTACTAATTATCTATTTGCCACATTTTGATGAAAAAATTTGCAAACAATAGAGCTCACAGGTCACGTGACATGCCCATATTTGGAAGCAAGTAGCAAACAAATCATTGTTTTTGATGATTTCAATGGAAAGGTTTGATCATATTATGAAGTATTATACACCAAATGAATCAGTAAACGAAGAGCTTTCATTTGATACCGGAATTTCTGGAATTTGATGACATCAGCATTCTTTGATGATGACGTCATCATAGCCGCCATTTTGGGCTAATTAGCAAACCTTTTTAATTTTTTCGAAATTTTTCAATTGAGAAGACTCCAATGATACGTTTGTAATGGGGTATAACCACTTTGCAGCTTTTTTTTGTCTATTTTTACAGAGAACAAATTAATTGCACAAATGATGTCATACAAATTGGCTAATTTCTGCCAAAATATCACTCTAAAATCATTAATTTCTATGAAATTATATTTTAACATCAAATTTGTGGATAAAGTGAACCAAAAACTGCCAGATGTTCGTGCCAAACCTTCTTTAAATTCAAATTTAACTTGGAAGCCTGATTTTCACTGATTTTCAACTTCATGACGTCACTGTGACGTCATAAGGTGTGGCAGCCACACCCAAATTGCGCTACAAGCTAGAAATGACTTGATCTGTACTTGTGCCAAGTTTTATTGGATTCTGAGGAGTCTAAGGTAGTTTTCAGAGGGGGGGGTGGAAAGAACCCCCCCCCCCATATATGGTAGCTCGAAAAAAGCCCGTATGGATTAGGGTTAAAATTGTAGAGTCCACCGACTGTATTTCTGTAGAGAATCGAAAGCCGACACAGTTCGAATGAAATGTCTGAAAACTGAATAATATTTCTATCCAGACCTGCAACCTGTGACACATCTCAGACTTGAAAATCGCACACTTTAAACACAAACCCCAAGACCCAAAGACAAAAAATCTTGGCCAAAGCCCAGAGTTGCCCTCAACAGGAACGCCAGAGAGGAGGCTCGAAGGGGGGTGACTACCCCTCCTGCCCTATCAAAATGACCTTAATATTTCAGTTTCGTGTTGCTTTGCCCTCAGATTTGCAGTTCATCACATTTCTTAGAAATGTGCCTCGCTCGGCCTTACTGGCCATCAGACACTGCCAGAAATCACGCTCAAAACGATGTCGAATCTTTCTTCAGTATTTGATTGTGTCATACATTGTTTGAGAGTGAGTACCTTACAAATATGTAAAATGTCTTAACATTCTATTCCAGAAAGGGGGTCTCTTTGCTTTTAAAACTTAAACTTACATTTTCTTTTAAGTGGTGCCTTGTGAAAGATATGGTGGGAAAATGCATAAATCTAACTCTTCAGAGATGCCTAATTCGTTGACATCCTGCGTCCCTGATCCATAGGTGTCAATAAAATATCTTCAGGATTCCCACAAGTAACGGATAAAAATTGTTCCGTCGACTATCTATTGTTCGATACCAATGATCTTCATAAACCTTCTAAGATATAAAAAGTCACGAAGAATCCAGCCAGCACCATCCTTCTTCTAAAATTGATTAGATCAAAAATTTTATATCTTAGCATCATAGTCTTAAAAATCTCCTGGTCAAATAACTACCTTGTGAATAAAGAGAACTAAGAAAATTGAATTATGTTGTGCGAAAAAAACATTCTGTAGTGTTTCCTACTTTTTTTCAACTTTCCACAACCACTGTGCTCCAACTCCAAGTTGTGGAAAACAATAAACGATACTTTAAAAACCTTACCCAAAGGTACTTTTGTCTTATATGTGATGTGGTCTGAGAGCGCAAACCACAAAGGGATAACTAATCACTAAGGTCTGTTGGGTTAAAATGGGTAGGTTTGGGGTAAAATGAGTAGTGTCGATTGCTGGCAAACAGATGACCCTGCAATGATAAATCAAGATTCGCCATAAGAAAAATTGGGCAGTTTGAGCAATTCTAGATTGAAGAAAATTCCGAGAAAGTTGTTTGACAAAATTTATCTAAAATTTTTCGTCCTACCCATTTTACCCGTAACGTAACCATTTACCCTAGTAGACCCTACCAGTTCCAAATCAAGAGACATCACTAGACGTTACTCTCCATAAAATGAGCAATAAAGTTCTATCGAAAATTTGATCTGGTTTTTGTGAAATTTAGCCAGCCTGCAAATATTCCAAACTGTTATATTTTTTGTCTCTTGCCAGAGTCGCAACCTGTTTTACGGTCTTTGGCTGGTTGCTCCTAACGATTCCAACGACCGTAGCGAACCCATCGACTACATCCTGGAGATGCTACTGTACATTAGCTAAACTAGTGTGAACCAAGCATGATAGACATGAACATGCTGAATTCTGATGTAATAAAATTCAAAAGACTCGCTAAATTGCACTCGTAATACAAACCAAGTTCCTGACTGCTTGGATCTCTCAAGGGATCAGTATTTAATGTTTAAGCTCTGCTGCGCACAGTATAACACGCTCTAACTGGTTCCGCAACCTCGAAGCAACACACAAGACTGTTTCTCTGCTGTATCGTCTTCTGAGCTGATTGTTGCCAAATGAGTAGTGGTGTGAGCTGTTCTCTATTTATACATTTTATGTCGGGATTGATCTTATGCATTATTCATAGATAATGAAATTGCATTGGCATTTCGTAAAAG
Source organism: Aurelia sp. 3 sensu Dawson et al. (2005) (assembly GCA_964020215.1). Lineage (NCBI taxonomy): Eukaryota > Metazoa > Cnidaria > Scyphozoa > Semaeostomeae > Ulmaridae > Aurelia > Aurelia sp. 3 sensu Dawson et al. (2005). The sequence continues at coordinate 11,626,051 of OZ026589.1, read as the reverse complement.
AAAGGGAAAACGGAACGAAACCTTTTCAATGAAGTTCTACCACAGGAAATGTTCTGAAGACAAACTGAGTCACTTTAACATAATGTCATGGTGAATTTGCTAAGGTTGTCATGATTTAAGGCTGGCAGGAACCCATAATTTCCCCCTGAATGTGACCTAAATGCGACGTTTGAGTTCTGCAATTGCTTGATCTTATGCTGTTAGAGCCAAAAAGTTAAATAGCGGTCATTGTTTCATGCTTTGACAAAATTTCTTATGAAAGTCATACCTCAAGATGGGACTCACTTTAGATAACCAAGGAAACATCAATTAAAATTGAATTTCATGAGTGAGCTTTCTTACTTCCTTTGTAAACTTTCTCTCTTTGACTTTGTGCCAGAAATGAATAATTAATTTTTTCCTGTGGGCGCTGAAACCTCCTCACTCCAACTATGCAATGGAATGAATTATTCACAAGACAAGCATTAAATAGTGGAGCTCACCAACTATGATTCAGCTTTGCTTCTAAACAATAACTGAGGGAATTCAATGCATATTTTTCTGCCAAGATATCCAACTGGCAAAACGATTGAATGAGCCCAATGCTCCGTCACAGTACTATGAAACACTGTTCTCTGTCGATCAAATGCCTGAATATTTGCCTGTTGCAGTTAAAACCACGTGTACAGTGAAGTCAGAAGAAAAGGAAGGCTAGGACTAGCACATTCAATGTTTTCTAAAATGTGAAATCGTAGAATACATTATCGATCAGCGCACAAATTTAACTAGGTTTGGAAGGGGGTGACATCCCCCTTAATTTTCGAAAAACATACTAACTTCCGAAATCATAATCAGATTAATCTGTACGCCTAACAACATAAAAATAGCTTTTGTTAACTATAATGACTTTCAAAGAAAACAATACAAACTATTCCATCAATTACCACCGAAAAATCAGTACCTTGCTACGCTAGTCGCATTCTATGGAATACTTTGTCGAATACTGGCTCCTTCATAGACTTGCCTCAAGTCTATTTCGTCATCTGCAATACATCTGCCTGAAACCCTTTCCCAATTTATTTTGATTGACGAAATAGACTTGGGGCAAGTCTAGTTTTCTCATTATCTTACAGATTTCTTTACGTGGGTATTTGCCAATGATGAAATATTTCATTCCTTTACCATGGAATCATAGCTTAAAAGTTTTAGTTTCAGTAGCTATAATTAAAAAAGACAGCAAAGATTCGGTCACTAGCTAGCGGGTGTGTCGTGAAAGTTTGCAGATTTTGTTAGATGCAGCGTTGTGAGTTTGGTATGGAAATTGTTGCTTGATAGTTAAATTGAACATAATTCCCTCGTTATTGGCATTAGTCCATTGGGAGCAGAACTATCAATCTTCAAAGCTCAAAATTGCGTCCAATGGTCCATCTGCAAACTTGAGATTCGGCATTTTTGCGCATACGAATTCTTGGAGTGGAGCACAGTAAATGAATCTACCATAACCCTGATAAAGTTTGAAAAATATTAGATCACATCATACTCTGTTTGCTAGAAGTCAGTCGCCATTCTGCAATATCTCCATTTTCTTTAATTTCAGGTTTTGATTTTAATTTGGTTCAAGACTTCTCTTTGGCCAAAAGAGCAAACTTTGGCTTGCAGGAGGACATAAATCTGAAATTTTAAGGCAAATGATTCTACTGTAAGTGCACTAATGTCAACAAACAAGGCAACATGTTTCAGTTAACTATAGAGGAATATTTTGAAAAGTGATTTAGCCACTGATCAAAGTTAACTTCACATTGCTAGGCCTAACAATATGTATAATAGCTATTCTCTGGGACACCAAGTAAATCGCTGGTTTGTGCAAAATTGCAAGTACTGCGTGATGGAAGATTCCTATCAGTGTTTCTGGCAACAGTACGGACTGAAGTCAGTGGCGGCGCCACGGGGGGGGACTGGGGGGGATTCGTCCCCCCAATTCTCAAAAGTCGGCAAAAATTGTCAATGAAAAATGGTATAAAATTAGTTGGGTATACCTTTAGATTGAAAAATTAAGTCAAAATCCCCCCCCCCCCCATTTCTCTCAGATTTTTCAGAGCTGGCGCCGCCACTGACTGAAGTTGAAGTCAGATTCCAGAAGCATCTCTGGCAGCTACCTAGTATGCCTCCCAGCCAGGTAACTCTTTAACACAAAGCTATTTCTATTGACATTGCTGTACAAATGAATTCAAATGCGTTGCTATGAAGTTAAAAATTGGCAGTGACAAAATCTGAAGCATGATAAAAGTATCATAGTTTTCAAAAAAGTTTCTTTTTGGTCGACCAGCATACAAATGGAGTTTTCATATCTTTCGTCACTTGCCATTGGTTTGATAGACTAAAATACCGTTGCATAAGCTTTCTCAGTTCTGAAGAAACTGCCTTGGCAGCAAAAAGAATGTCAGTTATTTCAAAAACTTTTAATGGCACTGAGTACGATAATCTTTTATCGAAGAAAATGTCAACATTTTGATTACAGGAGAAGCTAGAATTGAATTTTAAATGATCAATACCCTTTCCATTAAAAACTTCTTGCCTTTGTAAAACTCATTTGGTGATTGAATGGGGTTTAGAATGCTTTATGATTCAATGAACTCTTTGATAGATGAAAGCTTTTCGAATTATAATCTGAAATTTGCCTCTCCGCCATTCTTGATATGGTCTTAATTAGTTGCTGAAATTTCTTCAATCAGTAGAGTTCCTCCTAGAAACTAGAAGATGTTTCTGGAACCAATAGTTCTTGACAGCAACTGTATTAATTTTCATTTATTATCTCAAAGGTATTCAATTTTTTCAAGAACTTAAGGTGCAAGAGCCAAAAATCGGTTGACAGTCAATAGATCTAGTTGACAGGAACAGGGCTTTCCAAGCTGTCATTTATAAGCATCGTTCTGCGTTTGCAAGCATTGGACTACCCTAATAGCGACGTAAAAACTAATTTTTTTCGCAAAGTGGTTTCAGCTCAAAACGTGAAAATGGGAAGTAAATCTTTAGAAATTGATGATTCTACAAGGTATGCAACTTTTCGTCTCTAAAGCATCATTGATTTGTCTTTATGAAAGTGAAAGACAAATAGCCGCAGTTGCTAACAAAAGAAAGCAGCCAAGGAATTTACTGTGTAGTTATTCTATCACGGCCCACCCACTGAAAGTTACTAGGCGCAGCAATGATCCATAAGAAGCAGATCCCTCCTTTATGTGAATTTAGGGCGTTGTACGACCTTACTAAGAGGTCTTATCCATCGATGAGGAACATTCTGAATGAATATGGAGAGAGAAGAGTTCTATGGCCCCCTCTCTGTTTAGTGATACCAGGCAAGTCAGCCCCACCACATCCCGCACCATCCCTCAGCCAAGATGCCTCTGACACATCAAGACTTTTTTTCCTACCTTGCTCGTCAAATTGTATGATTCTATCAGGAGGCCAGAAACATCTGCTCCAATTGGACGGCCTACCTTGGAAAAAGCATCGGTTACTTTGCCATCAAAATGGCAGTCAAGTATGTTCAGAAAGCAAATTAAGTTTCGTGGAGCTCCTACAATCTACTATGTCAATCTTTGTCATTAAATGGATCAGAGGGCTGATTCAGGCCCCCGGTCTGGTTGATCCCCAACTATATTCCTCCATCAAATGCTGAGCTTTTAAGTTTTCTTTTCCTAAATATATACTTGCCATCTTTGCCCATCATACATTATCGAAATATTTCACTTCATTTCAGACACATAAATATTTTCTCAAATGTTAGTTTTAAGTTGTATAGATATGAATCAAATGTTTTGGCCGATTTTGCTCGTGGCCTATGGCCGGAAACCTTCGAAGCCTCACCCTCACGGACCAATCACATGGCGAATTAAGGGAAGAAGACAGAAGAAACGTGTGAAGATTTTCCTAAGCTTTGCTTACCTTCATAAAACACATCCAGGACAAAAAACTGCTTGCAATTTCCCGATTTTATCAAAGGATATCTACTTGCCAGCTGTTTGGGTATTCAGGTTTGGATGCCTTTTTAAATACCTTACCTTACTGTCTGGTGTAGATGTAGCGTTTTCCAATGGGCAAAATCGGCCTTGGCTTGCCAAGCCTTGTTCACGCCACTTAGAGCCAGGTGATAAAACCTCTTGATAAAACTTCCTTTCAATTTCATAACTTTTTTCGTACCATGAAAACTTATGCCAGGAATGCATTAATACAGAAATTTCTCAAGAGTTTTGCCATATGACTTCAATGTGAGAACTAACCTTAGCAAATTTTTTCTCTTCACATAGAAATCGAAGGGACATTGAATCTTGAAGCAAAGAAACGGTGGTAGGGTAATGGCAAAAAAACAATTGGAAGCGTAGATATTTGGCGCTCTGGGATCGTTCTTACAACAATCACTATTGTTATTACCATTGTCTCTCCCAGAATTTCTATTATTTAAGGTTTAGAGCCTCATCGGTTTTGGAAAGGCCATAACTCCGAGAAACCATGAGATTATTAAACCTGCATCCAAGTTTGGATACCCAAACATCTGGCGAGTAGACTTCTTCAAAATACTGGGGAAATTTCGAGCAGTTTTTGTCCTCGTTGCGTTTTATGAAGGTATGCAAAATGTTGAAAAACCTTCGCAAGCTTCTACCTTCTTCGCTTATTCGTGGTCTGATTGGTTCGTGAAAATGAGGCTATTACGAAGTTAATACGAGTAAAAATTACGAAGTTATGAAATTTAGAACAACTAAGGTAGAATAAGATACATTTTTGGATTTTCCTCACAAAATCATCAAGAGAAAATCAATAGAACATCGCACACTTGTGAGTGCTCAGTGCATGCTGTTAGTTGTATCTGACACGCTTTCATTTCTACTCGCTAATCGGTTCATTTAGTTTAGACTTACTCTGAAAAGGCAGGCTCATCGTCTTGCCGGCCCAGTAGACGTCAAAAGTTGCACAATCCAGATATAGCTAAAGTGTTCGTGGAAGAGCAGAATTAACATGTTTTCTAGGGCAGGTGTAATCGGTATAATACAGGTTGCATAATACAGGTTGCAGTTTATGATATATAGCCAAGGGCTGCATGGCTGCACCAAGAGGCTTTGTCTCATTGATGATGCTAAACTATGTGGTGTCGGGAACTACACTAGCTGTTTACTTATTTTGCCAAAAAGAATGCTACAAGATCTGAAACGTTGCAACATTATCACATCTGTGATCAATAAAACTCCATGTCAAAACTTAAATTCTGACGTCAAAAATGGATGCTCCATAACTTCCAAACTTTCTTCTGGGGCATGAAACAAATTCGATAATGCCAATGGAGGACGATTCAGAACTTGTTTCATGCTCGAAGTAAAGTCCATGTGCTTGAGCTAGATGGAGCTTAGACAAAAATACTAACTTGGGAAACTCGTTAAACTCGGTCCAAGGTATCTAAGAATTAAGAGTTATCGATCGGTGAAAATCTCACCTATACAACAAGTGGTATTAAGAACGCCATTCCCATTGTCCTATGGTGCAATCCCTACCATTATGGGTCATGTATGAAACACGAAACAACTATGTTGCACTCTAACGCTTTGCTACCCCAACCTCCTCTGGAGCAGACAAATTTTAATATTTTCAAGCAGAGTTCCCATTGGTACAGCTACACAGCCTTTGGCCGTAAATCATAACCTGCAACCCTTTTTATGCACCCGCATTATAGAACCTGCATAATGCAGATTATGCCAGCCATGCTCTTTAACCCTATCTGGACTGGTTTTGTCTGAGTAACTTTTTTTTGTTAATTGGTAGGCTATTTCTTTTTCGTGACTTTTCCTAACTATCTTTTTTACATCTTCTCTTCAAATTTCGTCATTATATCTTATTTATTTCTGGAAATACAATAATTGTTTGAGAGAGTAATTTTAAGTTTTGTTTGCTTTACGGTCAAGCCCTTTATAACTTTAAACTAAGATACTTCTTGACAGAATGAAGATAACTCAATGAAATTTTCTGTGCAACTCTCAATTAATTACCCTGGGTACCTGGTACCCAGGGTATCAATTAATAAGATGATATGGAAAATTCTCAATTTTTTAATTTTCTTATTGATGACGTAATTCGTGACGTCATATATCTAATGAATTTAGGTAATAGATATAAGATAACAAATTTCATTATTTTTTCAAAAAGTTATGTTTTTATGATAAATTGATGCTATATCTGTTCTTTAAACTTAAAACAAGAGAAATATTCCCTCTGAATAAGTTTCTACAGTCAAATCAGTAAGACTACTGTTTTTGACCACAAACAATGAAAATTGATGACGTCATCGAAAGTACAACAATTACGGTAAAATGAATTAGATATTCGGACTTTTCGCATCAAGTTACATTAGACAGCCAAGTTTCATCTTTCTAGCCCTTATCAATTTGGAGTTCTGAGGGGGGGGGCTAATTTAGCCCCCCCCCCTCGGCCTGAGGATGCTCAGAAAGCCCGGTCCAGATAGGGTTAAGTATTCTGGCGACTCAAAAATGATTGTGCTTACTTTCGTGGCTTTAGAAGCCAGCCTCTAGACCACAAAGTGAGTTACTACTTCTCAATGTTGACCAACAGCTCCAGCCATAGAATAGAGCATCATTCTCATGTAGTTCTGCTATCTTCGACCAACAAGTCGCTGTGCCTGTAATTTAGTTCCACGCAGTATAAAAAAAATTTACATCCAGAAATGGATCAGTCTCACTAGGATTCAGCATGGCCTAAAACATCTGCTATTTTCTCCAAACCATCAAAAGCAAAGATACTCCAAAATCAATTCTCTGAACTGCTGCAAATTAGAACTTTCATTTATTTTAAGATTTATTTCACAGGCTACAGATTTAAGTAGTAAATAACTGCTTCACAAATTAACGAGCCATGAAGTTACGCTATGGGGATATTGGTAGTTAACGAGCTCATTTATTAATGAAAATGCAAACTTTCGTGAGAATGTCAGTATAATCTTGTTTTTAATTTGTTCCATCTATATCCTACAGATCACAAAATTTAGTCATTTGAAAAGGAAACAGATCTCAAAATGATGGCATAGTGGTGTTATGGCAGCCCAACTCTTGAGCTTTGTTACGCACAATCATTCCCTAAGGAATTTGCAAGGAATAGAAGGTCAGAACGCGAAATGGTATAAAGGTGTGATTCAGAATATATGTTTTCAGAAATAAGCATTCAAGCATATGTGATCAATATACAAGAAAGTTTTACTGCATCAGACCCCAAAGGGCTTACCACGGAAAAAAAATTCAAATCTGTCAAAGGGGGATTTCGCCCGAAGGACTCAAAAGAAGTCTTCCATGATCTTGAAATAAAATTCAAAACATGCTCTAACAATCTCAGCTAAGTAATGTATTCTGTGTTCGTAAAAAAGTCACCTGCGATTGCAGACGTTAGTCACTTAAATTCAAGAGCGGAATCATTTAATAATGTCTTCAAGATTTCCATAACTAATACGTTCAGGATGAAAGAACAATGGTCAAAGTATTTCCTGCATGCTGAAGAACGTATAATCATAACGTTTGATGACCTATGAAATAAATTCTGCTAGGAAAATCTCTGGAATGGATGCTAATATTCAATGCTCCCAATATTCCAGTTGTAAAACAGAATTCCTTAGAGACCTTTAAGAACAATCTGAAGTATGCTATTTTCCATTTCAGCTAGAACCCAATCGCCCTTTTCCGATCACTGAATTAGAAACCTTGAGTTACTTGGCCTAAGAAAATTTTAGCGGAAAAGTTCTTGCTGTTGAATCATTCGTAATTTCATAGTTTTGAATATAAAAACAGTTATTGTAACTTTAGCCACCGCTTTCCGTAAAATCGTTTTCGAAAGACACAGTGGTAAAATCGCGATACCTTCATTTCATCGCCCTTTTCCGATCACGCAAGTTCACGTATGAATTTCGAACAGCACCATCACAGAGTGGTCAAGAAAGCGCAGTTTCCAGGTGATCAGCTCATGTTATCCTTCGGTAAGTAACATTTTGCCTTTTTGTTCGTTCAATATCACCATAGCCGAATTTACCATTGAAAGTTACAGGGCTTTACGAGATAACTGGCAAAACCCCAGCCTAGCAGCACCGCAAAATTTTTGTCATCCTAGAGAGTACGGAGATATTTCATGCGTTGGATCTGAAATTTCTATTAAATATGTATTGACGTATTCGAATATCAAAGCTGGATTTAAAAAGTAGCAGCTGACTGCTCTCTTTTGCATATAAAAACATCAATTCTCTCTTGCCCCCTCCCATTCTTCAATGCCCCCTGGAATAAATTCAGACTCTACCTCACGCACATCCAAGATCAACGGAACCCCTTGATTAGGTTTCTTTGTTTATTTCTGATTTCTTATCTACAGGAAGACTTTGCCAAATTTGCTAGCCATATCTCAAAAGCAACAGCACTGATAAACTGGGGGGACGGATTTGCCCCCCCCCAGGCATTGAGTGTTTCAAATCGCCCAGGTCAGATAGGGTTAAGTTTACCTCGACACGAATATAGATGGATATTCTAACAATCTGCGAAATAAAATCCTATGTGGTTGGACTTATTGTTAAATTATAAACGAGAGGAAACAGGTACCGGTCTTGGGGAACGAAAAAGTGACCCCCATCTTTATTTATCCTATTTATACGAATTAGGAAAGCGATCGTCAAAAAGTGGGGTGGACATGTCAGCCCCAGTCCACCCTGTGGTGCCACCCCTGGTGCTTGTTACCAAAGTCTTCCTGTAGCACAGTGTCATAGTGGAATGGAGGTAGCACCGCCCGTCATATGCGTCCACCGGGTAAATCTTGAGCCAGCCAGGAGATTATTTATAACATACAGTATCGCTATTACATTTCAAGATTTGAAGCTTTGCGTACATCGGCGTACGCCGAAATGCAAGGTCCTGTGTTATTTTGCATGCCTCGAACAGTACTGTTTTCCGTGCATTTATCAAGGAGCCAGTTCAAAGAACACTGTAAAAGTGGAATTATGAGCCTAATGATCTTTTAGGCTGCTTCTATGCTTTGTAAATGCAAGCGATCGTTCTATTTAAATACGTCAAGGGAAATTCTGCAGAAAACAAACAATCTCAGTGGCTTAAAGTTTCATCAGCTCGAAATTTTTCAATGTTCTAGTGAGTGATTTTAACGTAAACTGATTTCATGATAAATAGATGTGATGTTTTTTTTACATATATTTCAATTGCAGAGTGTGAAACCTGCAACAAGTGAGACTGTTAAGCCATCTTCCCTTTGGCAAAAGGTCTGACAATGCTGGCTTCGCTCAAAAACGTCTCAGAAAATACTTAGCAATTCACCAATTCTTAAATTTTTTGAAATTTGATTAAGACATATCAAATCTAGATGCAACTAGTACTTTGAAAATATTGTTATCAATTGAAATGAGAATCCATGTTTCATTAGAAGTAAGGAGATTTCATTAGAGACGATCTGGCAAAACCATTTCCCTTCATTGAGGCGCTGTTGTCATGACGTCACAGAATACGCACAACCTTAGTATTTCATATGAAAAAGATTCCTTGAATGCTTGATCTTACCAAAAAAGGTGATCCGTATGGAAAAGTGAGATATTTCTCCCAACCTGAAATCTCATCATTTTAATCGCTTAACAATAAGTTTTAAAAATTTCTTGAAAGACATACCTTATGCATTGCTTTAAGCTCTTCTCACGATTCTCCAAATGTTTGAGAGCCATTTTAATCTCTTTAAAATCACACGGTTACTGAGTTTATGAACAAATAAGAACTCTCCTTTGCACAATCTGGTTTCTTCATTTCATAATATTTGCAACGTTTTCCGTAACCATAGGAGAAAGAAATATGCTGCGAGATTCATGAATAAATTGCAGGAATGAAGGGTCGTAAACAAAGCCTTACGGTGAGCAACGGCCTCCTTAATGAATACTTTTCTTCCCGTCGACCGCATAGCTCAACGGGGTGCCCAGTACTATCCATATCTCAAACATTAAGTGAGTCGGTTGCGCATTGAAGAAAATGAAATTGCCCAATGGAGCTAGCACAGTTCAGCAGCTGGGGTCAATCTATATAAATACAATTCAGGATGTTGGCTTGTTTCTTACATTAAATCTTTCAAGGAAGCTTACTGTCAAAGTTTGACGTCTTTGCAATGGAAAGCTTGTTTCGATTCTTTACAGTGTTCTATTTTTAACTTGAATCCACCGAGATTCAAGACTTTTATGTCCGCCCAAAATGGATCCCTCGAAGATTTCGATATTCTCAGCAAAACCGCGAATTCTTTTACCTTCTTATTGACGAAAGCCTTTTAATCCTTTAGGATCACCCTTCCCTTAATTATCAGCAATGATCAATCCCCCTGCCACTGTTTTGATTTGTTTTCATACTTGTGTTATTTGTCATAACGGTTTCCCCGGTTGTTTCCCCTTTTTTCTCTCCTTTTAGACACGGTCTTACCTTTATATGGCAATTTTGCCCTTCTGGGATTATTCTCAGTTCCCATTAGTGTGCATCTTCATTCTGTATTTAATCGTAATTCTACCCAGCCAACTTATTGAGAGTGGCTCAAAAAACGTTCTACTAATTCATATGGCTTAGCCACTCGTTTTATGTCACATGGAATTGTCAATTTAATTTTGTTTTCTTGGAATACCTTGGACAGATTATTAAAACTTATTGAAAGATATATGAGTCAATCAACATCCTGTTTCATATCGCCGTCCTTGCTTTAAGAAACCTATCAAGACTTGTAAGGACAGAGGTAAATTTAACAGAAATAATTAGTTATGCGACACAGAAAGGATCTTTAAGAGAGGGCTTGATATCATTTAAGTCTTTCAGTGCAAGAATCTCATACAGTTAACAAAAGCAACAATGTAGGATGGCGAAAAGAAGCGCTTCCTCATTTTAATCAACGAACAGTTTATTCTTACTTGCAAATTCTTTGGCAACCTATTTTGCAAAAAGTAGCCAAAAAGTATGCTTGTAATCTAGGTATCTAGGAAATTGCAAAATTGTCTACCACACCTTTTTATTTTTGCAAATAGGAAATTTTCGACCAATAACTCTTTTTCAGACAGACTGCATAAACTGCAAATTTAGCATGTGCTTTGCTGAAACCATACTTGCAGAGCAGTATTGATTAGCTGTGCAATATCTGAAGACAAATACCCGTTTACAAAGTAGCAGCCTTTTAACTACAGGTCACCTGATGCTCCGTCATATAGAAAATCAAACTCGTCAATAATGCTCTTGCCTATCTCATGCAACATTTTGAAGTGAACGTGTAAGACATGGGCGGTCAGCCATCGTTGTGACTCTCCAAGAATGGAAGTCGGCAACTGCATCAGCTTAAAAATCATATCAGTTTGTGAATCACATGCCATATTTTAGTCCAAGATAGTGACCTTCGTATTATGATGTGACAGGTGTAAGAAACAAAAATGCAATTCAAGGTTTAATGAACTTTACGAGAACGAAAAATTTGAAAAATTCGGAAAATTTGAAAAAGAAACGGAAAATTCAAAGAACGGAAAAATGTATATTTTGCTTTCGTAGCGAAAACATAAGTTGATAATTTTGATATGTTATCATTTGATGTGGGATCTCAAAAGCTCATCGATGTCAATTTCACATTTCTTCTGGATATCATAAAAGATATATTATCACTCGGGAGCTCCTTTAGGAATCATCCTCCACAGCCAACCAACAAAACAGCATCGCAGCAATGGTGGATATTAGTGTAACACTATGCGAAGTCATGGCGATCAAATATAGAACGTTTCTCGCAACTCTTTTTATCTAAGTTTTTCATTTGATTTGATTTCATTTATACGTCTTCACTCCATCAGTGAAAGCACTGGCTGTCAGGGGGCCATACCAAACAAAAACTAGAAAGAAAATCTTGAAAAAATACAAAGTTAATTCCAAAAATGGATCAAGTTAAAAGAGATAATTACATGCGTACAGATGTATATGGGGCAGTAATAGTGACTATTTGAATGCATCCAATGAGGCTGCATGCTTCACCTGACAGAGTCCGTTCCACAGCTTTTCATCTCAATAGTAAAAGCCTCTTGTCCATTTGAAATTTCTACAGATTCATCGTGACGTCATACCAAAAAGGTTTATAAATTAATAAAGCAAAATCAAAATTCTGAATCTTCATGGAAATTTGACCAATGAGAAATTCAAGAGAGTAACAGAGGCAGAGCGGTAGGGCTTGACTCATTACGCCAAGGAACGTCATCGACAAATATGTGGTCTTTAATTTCTTGCCACGACAGCATCGTCTGATTCTAAAGGGGGTAGTCATGACATGTTGCTCTTCCTGGCATTGTTTTTGAAGGTAGTGTTTTAGGTAATTCGCCATACTTTTATGCTGAATGAAACAATGTGAGTTTAATATGATATAACGCTATCTTTGTATGTACGTATGCATGTATGTGGCAAAAACAACCCTAACTGTGGCGGCAGGGATAGCACTAAAAAGTCCAATTCGATCTTATTTCCAGAATGGTTCCCTCAGAGGTGGTTGCTTTAAAAAGAAATGCAAATGCAAGATTTTCAGAAAGGAAGAAAAATAATTGATACTTAAATAGAATTATAAAAACTATGAACTGCATTTGATGAAATATGATTAGAAAGGCCGAAGCATGGGTGCAAGAGAGGGTACGAGGAGTCAGTGGGAGCCATATGCATCATTTTCCTCTCTCTGCATATTTGCAAAAAACTTTTCTTTGATGTTGTGTTGCAGCTAGCCATTCCAATTTTCTAACCCCTTTATTTTTGTGCGTTGTAGCTTTCTTAGGTTTTAGATTCCTGACCTCTTTGTCCACAGCATCGGTGGAAACTTTCTGAAAGTGAAAGGAACCAGCATTTTGATAATGATCTTTGATTTTCAGAATGCTAGGATGATTGGAAAATTTGTGTAAGGCCTTATCAATAGGATCTGTAATTCCTTCTGTTGCATTTTTATGAACAGAGTTTTCATTTATGCCAAGGGAATCCGTTACAGAGACGAAATATTCGTTCATAGTTTCTGATACTTTGACATTGTTGGAAATAATGGTTTCATCTTCAATCAAAACAATTTTATTCTTAGATTGTGATTTGTCCGAGAAAAAGGGTTTCACAGTTTTACAGAAGTTCTTATTCTTAGTGGCAAGGGAAATGTCTAGGTTAGTATAATAATTTCTTTTTTCCCTATGAAATAACCTAACACAGTAGTTGCGATGCTTACGAAATTTCTTCCAATTTTCAACGGTTTGATTTTTGTTGTATCTATTACGCAGTCTAGCACCTCCACATTAGACTATTATCTTTAAGAAGACCAAGATATTCCACTTTGTTCACCAAATCAATATCAGTACCACTTACGTGGAACACTGGCAGCTAAGCAGGCTGCACTGCCATTTTACGTAGAGTTTGCACTGACCCTACTATGATAGCCTGTGTTTTGACGACGTTCAAGGATGGATTGTTACCTTGGAGCTATTTCTCGATCTCGACAAGTTCAGCGTTTAACACCATGTGCAATTCATCCAAATTTTTGGCGAAATATGAAATCATAGTATCATCAGCATACATGTTTGTCTCATCCTTCTTTAATGCAAAGAGAAGATCATTTACATAAAGCAGAAAAAGAAGTGGTCCCAAACAAGAACCTTGTGGCACTCCGATATCAATATCTTTGATGTCAGCAGAGGCGCAATTCACTTTGCAAAACTGCTTTCTGCTATTCAGATATGATTGAAAACAGTAATATTCAATGCCATGGATACCATTGAATTCCATCGTATCAAGAACAATACCATGACCAACGGTATCAAAGGCCTTCTTATGGTCAATGAAGATCATAGCTGTAAATTCTCTTTGTCAATGTTCACATACCAGTCACTCGTGCATTTTAGAAGGCATGTGACAACAGAGAGTGTAAAGAGCGGAAGCAGGACTGTAGCACGCATACGAGTTTGCTTTCGTCTAAATATCGATATAGTTGGTCATATCTTGTAATCGTTCGTCTTTTCAAAAGATTATTCTTGGATGTCAACAGCGAAAGAGTTTAGCAGATTAGGATCATTCGAGGAAAGTGTCACTGCTTTCATAAAATTACTGTCCAGCTAAAAAGGACAAGAAGTAAAGCTTTGGATTACAAGATAAAAATGATTCTAACTGAAGTTTGGGGTAGTTGCTAAGCCTCTCAAATGAAACAACTGTATCTCGAATTGACAGAGCTGAGCAACCACAATAAAAGTGATCCATGTTGAAAATATATTTTTACTCAGTTTACTGTTCATGCGTTGTTTTGGTAAAAGGCTTAAGCAGTAAATCTGAACAGATTAAAAAATACATTGGGATGACCTGATCATTTCTGCGGAAACACGAAGGAAAACAACAGATAGAAATAATGCAAAGAACTGTGAAAAACAAGGAATTTCAGTCAAACTGTACACAAGATTAAGAAATCAGTACCGAGAAAGTTATTATGATTCAACTCTCCAAAACTGAAATGATAACATTTGACAAAATATTCTTAATGTGAGCTGAGCTTGCTGTCTATCAATTGCTGAAAACATTATTCATCAAGTAACATCGAAGGAGCTTGCATTTCATTCATTTTTCATTTCAAAATTATTCATGCATGCTAACCCCGTAAGTCATAATGACTGATTTTTAGATGACCGAGACAAAAACTTATCAAATTAAAAAACTCTATACTCGTACTAATAATTAACAAAAAGAAACTATGAAATTACAACCATTTTTTTACAACTAATTACATTCATACGATTTACATCCAGTTCTTTATCTCGATCCTAAAAGAAGATAAAGAGGGAGCTTGCTTGGCGTCACGGCTAAGTTCATTGCAAGTTTCGCTCCACGAAACGCAAATGCCTTCTGCCCAATACAAGTTTTTATAGACATGTTTTTTTTGACTGGCAGAATATCCGCTATCTTGAAAGTCGAAAAATCACAAAAATGTGCACTAGAGGAGCATGACGTAATGAAATTGCATGAAACTTTGGTCAGGTATGTATTTTGACAGATCTAGCCAGATAAAGTAGACGAAAATGTGATTTTAGAATGCTTTTTTGTGAGGTATGAGTTATTTTAAGATTTCGCTCACAAGGTAATCGTTCTCAAGCAAGGATAAGTAAAACCTAATTGAATGCTTAACATGATTCCTTCGCTAGCTCCGAAGACACTAAAGAGCAGTTTCTAGTTAGAAATGAGTAGCCTGTCAGCATCTTAGTTGCCAAGAAGGTCCTAGGAGAGTTTTTGAAAATAACGCAACTTTCCCGTTCACGTTTGCAGCATTCCTGTAACCAGAACAATTTGTCAATTGTTTCTTACTTGTCCAAGCGACAAGAGGGGTGTAGCTCGAGAGCAAATTGCCCCTAAAACACAAGGACCTACCTATGTCTTCAAAATCCTTTATGACCTGTAGATGTGTCACAAAAAGTGTTTGTGGTCCTTTTGAAAATTGTGATAGGGATATTTTGAAGACAGTAACAAAGTCTTAAGTAAATCCACAATTAGCACGAGCGGTTGCCAATGTAGAGTTGTACCAATGAAACAACGAGAATCTAGAGCATCAATCTGTTCATAAATATCGCATTCCGTTACTTTCTTCGACAAAACCAAGGTTAAAATCTACTCTGTGGACTCGCAAGCCACTAAATATGCGTCAATACACTTCAATAACCAAAACACATCGAAATCTCAATACATCAGAATAAATTAGACAGTAGGATCTTTCGCAAGCGTCCTGCGCCTCCCTTCTCGACTTAACCTATTCGTACATGACTGTTCTGTTTACCTTCTCCCCATAACCAACAAGTAATTACTCTATTTATTATAAATTATACAAAGGAATAATACATGTAACACAACAAATCAACTCAAGTAAACAAATGGGAAAACATGATTGTCAGAATGCCTGTGTGTGTTTTGATTGCCATTTGAACTAAAGCAGCTTATAATGAGTAACAAGATGCATCTTCATTTCACTTAGGGGCAGTTAAAATAAATAGGCCTAGTCTCGAAATAACAATGACGTAAAACAGTTACGAAATCGATGCTTGTCGAACGCAATGTACTATTCCTATTGGGGCAGCGTTATGTGTGAAGTATACGTCTACAGAGGACATCAATAGACCAAATTCGAGTAAACAGCCAAAATAACGTGGGAAAATGCTATGATAAGAAACTTTGTTGTAGTCATTTCCTTGGCTACATGTTGGAAATAAATGAGAATCATTTCAAAACGAGGCAAAGCAAATGTCGAAATTGACCTCTATTACAAAATTATAAAGCCCACTAACATACCAAAGTTATAAGTATTAAAAATTTTTCCACATTTCGTATGTAATATTATCACTCTAGCCTTGAGTTCCCCTTGGCGGTCAGGGCCATCATTATTGCATTGTTTGTATTGTCCTTTCAATGTTTAATTTTAGCCAGCTGGTAAATTAAAATGCAATAATTGATTGCTTTGTTTTTGATTCCGAGAGGACGCATGGTTAGCATTTTGCAATTCGAAACTTTTCCTTATTTGAAGTCACCAGTTTCAGGCCCCGTCCACACGTATCCGGATAAGCATATAGCTCAAATCCTTACTGGTTGCTGAAGCACGCGGAAATCATCCAATTTCACGGTAGTCAGCCAATCAAATAGCCCCTTTCTAACCATGTGATACCAAATTGGGCATTCCAAGTGAATTCTTGATTACCCTCACGAAAGTTGAAATGGCTACTAAGTTACAATAATTACATGGAATTTTCTTTGATAAATCAGTAGAAGGGATGCCCCTCCATCTCATTTCGAGCCAAAATTACAGTCATTTTCCGGTCGAAGAGTATTGACATTCGTTCAAACATCGATAAAAGTCGCTGCAAATGAGATATAAGGATAAAAATCTCAGCGATTATGGATATTGCCCTACGCAATAACCCAAGCACCGTCCCTTCAATTACATCTCAAAATCGCAGGTGATTTTTAATGACTTCTGCCAGAATTGTGATTTGGGCCTAAACTTCTTACCGATTAAAACTCATTCGTTGACTCCAAAACGGCTTAGTTTGTATTCTTGAGCCAAATGATTCCCTTGCCAACGACTCAAATGATCTATTTGGCTTCATTTTCCACTTAGATGTCTCCAAATTTCGTTTAAAACATCCAGTCTTGAGCAACTTCTTGCAAATTTGTCTCGTTCCATATTTTCTCTGCAAGCGCCAGCAATCTCCTCAAAAACGTCTCATCGATTGGCTTTGTGCTACAGATAATGCGATTCGATACAGTTCATACACTCGTAAATAGATGTGGCACGCCTGGTTTTGCTCAATTCATTCAAATGGAAACAAAAAGGATGAAACATTTTTGGCTGTTTGGTTCATCAATTAATAGATCTTACACAAAGCAACAAAACAAAACTAAATGTTTTGTTGTGTTGAAAGTTTGCCGCTGTTAACCTTTTGTTTAACTCTATTGACTCATGAATAAATCTGACACATTTCTTGCACAAACTTTTTTGTTGCTTTGTTGTTTTGTGTAAGATCAATTCATTGGTGAACCAAACAGCCAAAAAATGTTTTATCTTTTTTGTTTCCATTTCAATGAATTGAGCAAAATCAGGCAATGCCATATCTATTTACGAGTGTATGAACTGTATCGAATCGCATGATCTGTAGCACAAAGTCTATCGATGAGACGTTTTTGGAGGAGATTGTTGGCGCTTGCAGAGAAAATATGGAACGAGACAAATTTGCAAGAAGTTGCTCTCAAGACTGGATGTTTTAAACGAAATTTGGAGACATCTAAGTGGAAAATGAAGCCAAATAGATCATTGAGTCGTTGGTAAGTGAATCGTTTAGCTCAAGAATAAAAACTAAGCCGTTTTGGAGTCAACGAATGAGTTTTAATCGGTAAGAAGTTAAGGCCCAGGTCACAATTCCGGCAGAAATCTTTAAAAATCACCTGCGATTTTGAGATGTAATTGAAGGGACGGTGCTTGGGTTATTGCTTAGGGCAATATCCATAATCGCTGAGATTTTTATCCTCACATCTCATTTGCAGCGACTTTTATCGATGTTTGAACGAATGTCAATACTCTTCGACCGGAAAATGACTGAAATTTTGGCTCCAAATGAGATATTTTTCCAAGCACGCTACGAACTGTAGAGGGGCATCCCTTCTACTGATTTATCAAAGAAAATTCCATGTAATTATTGTAACTTAGTAGCCATTTCAACTTTCGTGAGGGTAATCAAGAATTCACTTCGAACGGCAAATTTGGTATCACGTGGCTAGAAAGGGGCTATTTGATTGGCTGACTACCTTGAAATTGGATGATTTCCGCGTGCTTTCAGCAACCAGTAAGGATTTGAGCTGTATGCTCTGCTGCATTCAAACTCATCTGGTCAAACTTTGACAAAAGAAAACAAACAATCAAAATGCCCTTGCGTGATCCCCAAAGATTCGTGCGCATGCTCTGATACGTCGTAAATCGATGCTGTGACGTCAGCGTTTTCGAAGGGCTCCGTTTTCACCCTTCCACACGACAACATGAAAGCGGTGTTTTCAAAAAGATCCACTCTGGAGAGCGTTTTCGAAAAGCTTCGTTTATGGTGACCGAAAACGCCGTCTCCGTGTGGACGCTAACCCAAAACGGATAAAAAAAGATGCGTTTTCAAAAATATCCGGATATGTGTGGACGAGGCCTCAAACAACAAGGTCTTATACATTCCCCTTGAGAGGATGCTGTTGTTGTTTTTAGCAAGGCCTTATTTTCTCTCCTCTAGAGGATGCTACTCTGCTATGATTATTTGTTACCAATCCACAAATCAATTTCAGAATTCCCAGGTGGACTTACATTGCAAGCCCTACATTGGCAAATTGCTGATAATCTTGTCTTCCTCCAATGAATTGTTTTCAACTTTCAGGAGTATCGTCTGAGTGTCCCTTGAGGACATTTGCGTTAAAAATTTTTCAGTGTTATTCATTGCTGTATTTCGCATTTCTCGTTTAGTTTAATGTTGTTCTAGTATTTGTTTACACGAGAGAGGAAAAGTAAATTCGTGTTTAGATTCTTGGCCTTACAAGGTTGCACTATTTCCCTGTCGAGGGGATTAAAGTTCTGCGATGCCGGTTGATGTAAATCAATGGAGAGCAGCAATAGCGAAGATAGGAATCAAATGTTTAGCCGATTTTTGATCGTGGCCCATGGCCGGAAACCTTCAAAGCCTCATTTTCACGGACCAATCAGATGGTGAATAAGCGAGGAAGACAGAAGAAATGTGTGAAAATTTTTCTCAACTTTACCAACCTTCATAAAACGCAACCAGGACAAAAAACTGCTGGAAATTTCCCAAATTTTTTCGAAGATATCTACGCACCATATGTTTGGGTATCCAGATTTGGATGCCGGTTTAAATACCTCACAGTTTGGTGGAGATATAGCGTTTTCCATTAGGCAACATCGGCCGAGGCTTGCCAAGCCTTGTTTACGCCACTTCAAGTCAGGTGATAAAGCCTCTTGATAAAAACTCCTTTCAATTTCATTACTAATTTCGAACCATGCCACTGTGATCCATTAGGCCCTTTTTATCAAATTTAAGTCAAAAAATTAAGTTCCAAATCCTTATAAAATTTTAGACTTGTGACATGAACCATAACCTAGGGGTTAATACGCTGCAAAAATTTTCAAGATCCGTGAACCGAAGGCGAAGATATTGAATTTTAAAGTTGGGCCTAAATTAGATCTTTGTTTACATGAACGGAAGAGGCATGACACTGTTTTTACAGCAAATTACAATTCCTTGTATCTAGGCTCATACATCACCGATATTTTTCATTTTAGTCTCATTCTGATCCTCTAAATGTGTTCTATGAGGCAATGTTCAGCATACTCAAATATTTTGCCTTTTTAGGACCGCTCCTAGACCATTTCTCAACGGTACTTTTCTAAAAAATTCTTGTCTTCAAAAATCAATCGTAAAATTGAAAGCTAAAAACAAAAAAAGTATGTTTCGCTATGCCGTTCAAAATAATTTCAACAATTAGAAACACCTTTCTAACAAGTTTCTATCAAAGGGCTGGTGCCAATTCGCCTCCAAAAAATTGTAACAAAAAATTGAATTTTACAAGTTTTGTACATGATTTTAACATTTTTGCACATTTCGTGACGAAAAATTAGATAAAGTGAAACGGAAAGCTTTGCATTTGTTTTAAATCGATGCAGAGTCAAAAGTATGCCATTTACTTGTCCTTTAAGCCTGCTAAAGCCTCAAGTCAAACATTTTTAAGGCCAAAATGGTATTTTGCAGCCAATTGTCCCTAAAAAGATTCATAATTTTTAAACTTTGCAAGAATTTTAACGAATAAGCCTTGCAAAGTGTATCAAATGTTAGTCATTATATTGTTTTAACATGTACGTAAGGTTTGGTCACCTTTGGTCCCTGCACTGGATGTCTGTTAAAGTTTAGTGGTTATTATATGCAAAAATCTTAGATGTCAAATTAAAAACTTGTGAAATGAAAATAGTCATAAAAAATTTTTGGGTTCGAATTGGCACCAGCCCTTTGGTAGAAACTTGTTAGACAGGCGTTTCTAATTGTTGAATTATTTTGAAGAGCATAGCGAAACAAGCTTTTTTTGTCTTTAGCTTTTAATTCTACAATTGATTTTTGAAGACAAGAATTTTCTCGAAAAGTACCATTGTGAAATGGTCTAAAAACGGTCCTAAAAAGACAAAATATCTTAGCTTGCTTTACATTGCCATAAAAGATACATTTAGAGGATCAGAATGAGACTAAATTGAAAAAGATCGGTGAAGTCTGAGCCTAGATACAAGGAATTGTAATTTGCTGTCAAAACAGTAACGTGCCTCTTCCGGCCATGTAAACAAAGATCTGATTTAGGCCCAACTTCAAAAATCAAAATCTTCGCTTTCGGTTGACTGATCTTGAAAATTTTTGCCGCACATGAACCCCTAGGTTATGGTGCATATCTCAAGCACAAAATCAAGCAGGAATCTAAAACTTCAAATTTTGGTTAAATTCGATGCTCTGGATCACAGTGCATGCATGCCATGAATGCAAAGAGTAGTATAATACAGAGATTTCTCAAGGGTATTGCCATATGACTTGAAACGTGTGAATTAACCGAAGCAAATTTCTTCAGTTCACAAAGAAATCGAAGGGGCATTGAATCTTGAACCAAAGAAACTGCGGTGGAAGGACAATAGCAAGAACAATTGGAAACGTAAATATTTGCCGCTCTGGGATCGTTGTTAAAACAATCACTTTTGTTATTGCCATTGTTTCTAACCCAGAGTCTCTATTGTTTAAGGTTGAGTGCCTCATCGGTTTTGGAAAGGCTATAACTTTGAGAAACTGCGAGGTATTTAAACCGGCATCCAAATCTGGATACCCAAACATCTGGCGAATAGATTCCTTTAAAAAAATTCGGGAAATTTCCAGCAGTTTTTTGTCCTGGTTGTGTTTTATGAAGGTAGGTAAAGTTGAGAAAAATTTTCACACATTTCTTCTGTCTTTCTTGCTTATTCACCATCTGATTGGTCCGTGAAAATGAGGTTTTGAAGGTTTCCGGCCATGGTCCACGAGCAAAAATCGGCTAAAACATTTGATTCCTATCTTTGCAATAGCGTCGTTCCGTCTCTCAATGAGTACCAAGCAAAATATTCTTCACGAAGTACAGCCCTTTTCTATTTTGCTCGCGATCTTCAAGCTATGCCTGTTCTGTTGCACGTTTGTTGCAATCTCAGTTCCTGTTTTACCAATCACTATGATCGTTCAGATTGCTGCAAATTTTTCGTTTTACCCAAATGCTTGTTTCTTGCACGTCTTTGTCCATTTGTACTCGCATGCGAAAGCTGTACTTCACATACTAATCGAGTTAATGAAACGTTTTCCTGTTTTCTTCCTTCGTTCTTGTAATCGCCGCACTTTGAAATGCTTAGTGTTCAGATATTCCTATTTCTATGCAAAATGTTTAATATGTCATACGCTCCACTTGCAATGGACAACTTATCAGACAATTTTGAGAAGTGGTGACATTGAGACAAACCCAGGTCTAGAGCATAGCACCTTCAACTTTTGTTCTTGGAACCTAAATAGTATTTGTGCACACAATTTTACACGCGTCTCTCTAATTGAAGCGTATAACTCAGTATATAATTACGACTTGATAGGTATTATGAGACCCACCTTGATAGCACTGTAGATGAAAGCAAATTAGATCTCACTGGTTACTCTTTTCTTAAGAGCAACCACCCAAATAATGTAAGAAGGGGAGGTGTAGGTCTCTATATGAAAGATTCATTCCCAGCAAAGAGTCGGCCAGACCTGGCTACCCTCTTTTGTAATCCTCTACCGCAGTCCCAGTCAGAGCCAAGTCGAATTCCAGGATTTCATGAATAATTTCGAACTTATGTTGTCCAGGATGTCTGGCGAAAATCCTTACTGCGTCATTATAACTGGTTATTTTTATCTGCCGTTCTACAAATTGGTGGGGAGATGATATCGAAAATGACGAGGGCAAACTTTTCGAACCATTTACTTCTGACCTTGGGCTCCATCAATTAATCAATGAACCAACGCACTTTATTGGGAACTCAAGATCTTGCATCGATGTCATTTTACTTATCAGCCAAATCTATTCCTTGAATCTGGTGTCCACCCCTCTTTACATGAGAACTGTCATCATCAGATTGTCTATGGTAAATTAAGTGTAAGGAATTTGTCTCCACCCCCTTATAGACACAGGATTTGGTTTTATGACCCTGCAAACGCTACTGCAATCAAAAAAGTATTGAAATGTTTCCCTGAAAAGATACCTTAGCAGACATTGCATGCCCTAATCTGCAAGTCAAAAGTATGAATGAAACCTTGCTAAATATCCTTTCGAATTTTATAACCCAACAAAATAATCACGGTTAGGTCTTGCCAGGCACCCTGGATAACACAGTCAATTAAAAACTTCATCAGGAAAAAGAATAGGGCTTATAAGACTTTCATCAGGAATGGGCAGCCAGAGGATAGGCTGGAGGCCATTACTAATATGATAGCTCATGGATCAAAATTAATTGAGGATGCTAAGGACAAATACTTTACGAAAATAGGAAAAACACTTTCGAACCCTGAAACAGGTTTAAAAACTCTTTTGGTCCTTGATCAATAAAATCTTGATAGCTGCCCACGCAAAAAAAAAAATTAAGTTGTTTCGATCGCGGACCCGTGGCATGTAATTTGAGACAGAGAGTAGATTTAACCTCTATGTTCAATTGGCCTCGGGGTAGTCATAGTCTTTTGCTCCTCGGGGTATCGTTTCCAGTAGTATTGTATAGCTGTATGCTATAGTAATCTTGCAGAGTAGTGTAGGTTGTAAATTCATATTATAATCTTTTAATGGATATAAAAAAGATGAAAAATAAAATAAAATCTTGAATAAAGCTAAAATACCCATAATCCCTCCTCTGATAGGAAACGATATGTTTGTGTTGGATTTTACAGCAAAGGCAGAAATTTTTAATGATTGCTATATACAACAGTGCACCACAATCGATACTGGTAGTGAACTTCCTCCGATATTAGTACCCAATGCTCCACTGCTCACTGGCTTTTCCATTTCTGATGAGAAAATCTTGAATATTATTCGATCATTAAGTCCAAACAAAGCTCATGGCAGGGACGATATCTCAGTGCGAATGATAAAGATATGCGATGATGCACTCCTTCTACCCCTTAGATTAATATTTGAGTCGTGTTTGACCCAAGGTGTGTTCCCCGATGTTTGGAAGCAAGCCAACGTACACCCCATCCATAAGAAGAACAGTAAGAGTCTTAAGAACAACTATCGTCCTATTTCTCTTCTTCCAATTTTCGGTAAAATTCTAGAGAAGCTTATCTTTGACTCGCTTTATCACCACCTGAGCACAAACGGTTTATTAAACCAAAATCAGTCAGGTTTTCGTCCAGGAGACTCGACTGTTAATCAGTTACTGTCAATCGTCAATTCCATATTTACAGCATTTGACTGCAATCCAACACTTGATGTCCGTTCGGTTTATCTCGACATTTCAAAGGCCTTTGACAGGGTCTGGCACCAGGGTCTTATTTACAAACTACGTCAATGTGGTGTCTCTGATAAACTACTAATGTTAATGCAAAGCTTTCTCAGTGATAGAAAGCAGCGTACTGTTTTGAATGGTAAGACGTCTACGTGGGGTACTATCTCAGCTGGTGTTCCCCAGGGTTCTATCCTGGGTCCTCTTTTGCTTCTTGTTTATGTTAATGACTTGACAGATGGCTTAAGGTGTAATGTGAAACTCTTTGCTGATGACGCGTCGATCTTCACAGTTGTTCACGATCCATATACAGCTGCCCTCGATATGAACCATGATCTGAATGTTATTAAGCTTTGGGAGCTCAATTGGCGAATGTCCTTCAATCCTGACCCCAACAACAGGGGGGAATTTGGTTCTGAGCCAATCAGCGACTTTGTTTATATCGGAAACAACCAATCATATTGCTTCGTTAAACAATAGGAACAATAGAGGTCTTGACGTCACAGATGACGAACCCAGATGTAAACACATCTCCTCGCAGCTTCTCGCTGCAAAACCACTGACCCTAAAATCGACGCGATGCACTACATTTTAGGGTACTACCAAGAGTAGCATGACTTCTTCGCATTATTTATGAGTTAATCTAAGTTCTTACCGAGAACATATTTGATATCTGCCCCAAGAGCAGAGAAAACGTCAAAACTAAAATAGGCATTTTCTACTGTATTTGCTTAGGCCCATGGTCGCGCCTCTGGTGGTTATGGTAGTTTTGGAATGCCTTCCTCCAACATATCTCCATGAAATTTACCTTATTAGACACCATTCAAAAGGAAGAGCATCCCCTTTGAAACAGAGCGTGGTATTGCATTCTTGAGCACCACAATTACACTTAAAACCGTAACATTTTTGGAGGCAAACTCGATGAGACACCCAATGCCCTAATGTCACAAACTGGTCGTAAATATCGGAAGACTCACCAGACCTCCATTTGCAATGATTTGCGAAAACTTGAGAAGTCTACAAATCTACACGCTCCATGTGAAACAAACGAATTTAGGAAGGATGGATTAAACTAGTATTTCCGCAAGTTTTACCAAAGCAGTCTTTACTGCACCATCGTGTTGATCGAAGGTCTATTCCAATTCCATCCAAAACCTGAACTGAATGGCGGGAAATTGATTACGTCTACGAAAGTAGTATTTGTTTGCAAAACAAGTTGACTTCTGATCTTGAGACAATTCTTTTTAGTTTTTTGTAGTGAAAGTTGGGAAATAGACTTCTAGGTAAATTCTGATGAGGGGGTCAGACTAGATATAATCGAGGCGTTTGCAGCTGTTGACATGTTTTTATTGTACCATATCCTAACCTTGTTTGCTCTATTTTTGCAAGAAATTTGGATCGGAAAATAGTGGGAAGGTCTCTTAAGTTTGGGCCCAACTGTTGTGATAAAAGTTTCTTCAAAATTTTCTTCATTTACATCAACTGAATTTAACGATTTATCACATGCAATAGTTTGAGCTCATATCAATGAAGAAGCAATTCATAAATGACAATTATATCGCCTTTTGTATCGTTTGGTAAACTTTGCAATTCATGAGCTAAAATTGAAACCGTCTCTTAACTTCGTTTATTTAAGCTCTGATGACTTTTAGGGAACCACTTTTCTAGAAGAGACCAAGTTTCTTTGAAGCGATTTCTTATAAATAAAGGCACATCTCGCATAGAAGGTTCAACAGGCATTTTAATTTTTAGCGGTTCTGAAAGAGGTCCGTTTTGGACTTGCCCAAGCTGTCTTGTGAGAAAGAACTAGGTAGTTTATCCTTTCTTTCTTTCTTTCTTTCTTTCTTTCTTTCTTTCTTTCTTTCTTTCTTTCTTTCTTTCTTTCTTTCTTTCTTTCCTTCTTCTTTCTTTCTTTCTTTCTTTCTTTCTTTCTTGCTTTCTAGACGACTTTGGCAAATCCAGGTCAGTATCGTAGAGTCTTTAGAACGGTCGATCAAATTAAAGGAAGGATCCAGTCCTTCGCTCTTGAAATAGACTCTCTCAATTTCCAGAAAAGGCAATGCTAGCCACCTGTAGACCCATTATCCAAAATTAATGACAATTTTTTACATATGGCTGATGGGCTGTTCTCATGGGTGACCTTTATGAAAGAAAGACTCCTGTGGAAAGTGGTATGCAATTTGAACTCTTTAAGGTTATGATATAGGTTTGAGAGCACGGGAGAAAAAGCAAAGCAGAAATTATAAGGGTTTCGGAGAGCATATGCCCCCAGTTCTTGCCAAAAATGCAGAAACTTCAAAAACTGTGGATTTGTTGGAAGTTTTAGCTTGAGGCGGTTGTCTGTGCTCCAGACCCTTACGACCCAAAGCAGGGTTTGAAAATTTGGCCATTCTTGCGATGGCTGCCCCCCCCCCCACTTGAAACCTGACTTTCTGCCACTGCTCTAAGACGTACGGAGATCAGAAAAGATGAAGAAGCTGGCTGCTTTCAAAGAGCACCAAGTACGGAATGATTGCCTTATCCAGCCTTATACTCTCTCCACTGTAAAATCCGTAATCGCAAGATATCATAACGCACCAGGAGGATAACTGAGATGTACATTTCATTTGACCTGAACTGAACTCAACCAAAAAAACTGAAAAAGAATTATCTCAAGTTCAGAAATCGACTTGTTTTTCAAACTAATACTATTTTCGTAGACGTAATGAATTTCATGCCATTTCAGTTCAGACCAACACAATAGAGCAGTTGAGACTGCACTGGTAAAACTTGTGGAAGTAGTCTAATTCATCCTTGCTAAATTTATTTGCTCCGCACGGAGCGTCTAGATTTGTGGACTTCCCCAGTTTTGGCTAATCATCGCAAATGGAGAACTGGTGAGTACCTTCTGACATTTGAGACGGATTTGTGACGTACGGGAATACTCACAAATCGATTTTGGTAAGACAAACGTCAGGAATTATTTCTCTCGGCTCGAAGAATTCTCACTTCTCGATCAAAGGTCCGCACGAGCAGAGCTTCTCAGACTCAAGTGAACAAGAATTTCTTGACGAAAAAAAGGCAAAGTAGCAGTTAATTTATATCAGTTATATAATCGCAAACTATTCTTGTAGACTTGACTAAAAGAGCAACAACAATTTCTGCTCGAAAACTTGAAAATAACTAAGTCACGAATCACGATGTGATCCTCAACAGGATTCAAACGGGCCAGAGCTTGGCTATGCTCATATTCTGAAGCAGAAGCCTATAAAACTCAAAACCGTAAAAACCCATTTATCGGAAATTTCGAGAAAAGTTACCTGATTTTTAGAAGAGGGGACAGGGGGTTGAATCCCAAAGGTCAGATTGACGTTGCGTTCCAAAATCGATTTGTGAATTTTCCCTTAGGGGTTCGGGTTCTCATCGAGTCTGCCTCCAAAAATGTCGCTGTTTTAAGTGTAATTGTGGTTCTGAAGAATGCAATACCACGCTCTGTTTCAAAGGGGATGCTCTTCCTTTTGAATGGTGTCTAATAAGGTAAATTTCATGGAGATATGTTGGAGGAAGGCATTCCAAAACTACCATAACCACCAGAGGCGCGACCATGGGCCTAAGCAAATACAGTAGAAAATGCCTATTTTAGTTCTGACGTTTTCTCTGCTCTTGGGGCAGATATCAAATATGTTCTCGGTAAGAACTTAGATTAACTCATAAATAATGCGAAGAAGTCATGCTACTCTTGGTAGTACCCTAAAATGTAGTGCATCGCGTCGATTTTAGGGTCAGTGGTTTTGCAGCGAGAAGCTGCGAGGAGATGTGTTTACATCTGGGTTTGTCATCTGTGACGTCAAGACCTCTATTGTTCCTATCGTTTAATGAAGCAATATGATTGGTTGTTTCTGACATAAACAAAGTCGCTGATTGGCTCAGAACCAAATTCCCCCCTGTTGACCCCAACAAGCAAGCAGTCGAGGTGACCTTTTCAAAAAAGAGAATTCCAATGAATCACCCGCCCATACTTTTTAACGATGTCCCCAGAACGTCCAGGAACAAAAGCACCTTGGGATCATACTAGACTCTAACTTTTCCTTTACTAGCCACAAAAAGTCAATTATCTCGAAATCAAGACATTTTAGCTACATTGTCTCAATATCAAACCTTGGATATCCTAGGATAATTCATGGTCTAGTTCAAGGATATCCTTGAAGAATCCTAGGATGTTCAACCAAAATTTTCTAGGATATCCTAGGATAATCCCAGGATTACGTGGAATTTTTTCGCCCGGGAAGGAATAGGTATGAAACTGTCAGGTACAGAGGAAACTGTGCATTCCACTACGCTAGAATATGAGCTAGCAGTTATTGCGCACTCCCTTTTGGAATATTCCGTGGGTCATAAGAACGGTTATGTTTGGTAAAATCTTTACCAGAAATAACCGGCTGATAGACATTTCCATTTCCCTCGTAGGAAACTGTTAGGAAACTGTCCGTTTCCCCAAAATTTCCAACAACAAAAAACATGGGGAAATTTCACCATTTTTTGCAGTGATTACGTAATTGAATTACGTGATCACAATGTGTAACTCTCCTTTGATTCGAATGTGATTTTTGTGATTTTTCTCGCTTTTTCAAGAGCACTAAAAATAAAGGTAAGCTCAACTTAACGAAATATATTGGTTGCAGAATGCCTGAAAATGTGCCTAAGGCACTTGATCAAATCATAAGAAATCTCCTCACATGGAGCATGCGCAAAGGCGTTCTCCCTCAAGAGCAAGACTTGTTATAAAAGAAATAGGTTGTAAAACAAATAGTGAAGATTTTCAGTCCCATGTCAACAAACAGGCATACGATATCTCTCATCTGTGAAAATTGTACTTTCTTTATCGTTCTGCTCGAGAAGTTTTTTGTTCATTTGATCAATTTTTTCAGCCTTTTTCGGGCAATCGAAGCCATGAACTTTTGTTAAAGTCAAATTTACCTATGCTTTCTGTGTTCATGAAATACTTCAATCTCTCGACTATCAAGCAGAAGTTGAATCATTCCAAACCAATCAGTACTCTTCTCTTGGTGCTTTGAATTTTCAAAAGTGAGAACTTTTTGGCTCACCCAAAGGTACTCTAATATCTAGTTTGTGTAAAATACTGGTTATCAGGAAATGTGCGACATAGATGGCATTGTAAATTTTCTTCTCTCTAAATGCATTTATATAACTGTCTGCATTAGAAAAGAAAAGAAACAATAGTTGGGAAGCATATATTAGCTGATATGTAAGGTACTTTATACCAAATTGTCAAGCCTTTCATTTTAGCATTGGTAGATATGGAATCAGAGGATGCATTCTGCGCCAAATCAATTGATCTTTTTCAAAAAAAATTTCTTGCGCTTTAAGGCCACATAAAATAAATTAATAGATTCTCATCACCGCCCGCATGGGAAATGTATCCCGCGTCTAAATTGTTTATATTTTATTTACAAATTTCAAATTTCAATTTCAAATTTTCAAATTTTTAATGAGGGTAGCCCTTCATCAATAAAAATGATGATTTACAAGGGGCCCTCCACTTAAATACATACAAATTAAAATATATTGAAAAAAAAAACTAAATCAACCTAATTACAATTTCATAAATACTAATAAAATAGCCTAAGATCTAAAATGAATATTTACAATAAAAAGAAATCCAAATACATATATACACCTACTGATTGTCAACACGTTTGAATTTGTAAATTGTGGAAGCATTCTTATGCTCAGCTGAGAGGCCATTCCAAGATTTAGCACCCCTAAAAGAGAAGCATTTCTGCCCATTTGCTGACTTTTTCTTTGGTACTCTTAGATCTGTTGCTGAATTCATATATTTCATATATTTCATATTTGAATTTTTTAAGGAGGGTAGCCCTTCGGCAGAAGCCGTTTTTCAAGGGGCCCTCCGGTAAAAACTTAATTACAGCATACAGTTAAACTTAAATATGACTAGAATAAAAAAAAACCATAACCTAAAAGCCTATTTACAATTATACAATATATACAATAGAAATGAAAAATCAACCCTTTATCAGTTTCTTAAAACTATTCAGGGAGGATGCTGTCTTTGACTCAGCAGGAAGGCTATTCCATATTTTAGCACCTCGGAAAGAAAAGCATTTTTGCCTTAAGAAAAGCTAAGATTCCTTGAGGTTAGCTGGGATGTCTTTGTGAATAGATTAGACATGTATTGTGGAGCAAGACCATGAAGGGATTTGAAGACCATGATATTAGACTCACTACTGATTAGCTCATCAATGGTCTTCCAGCCAAGTCTTTTTACAAGTGGCAAGCCCGGTGCATCATAGCGACTGCCAGTTATAATGCGTGCAGCCCGGTTTTGTAATTTTTGCAAATGGTTAATCTCAGTCAGACCACAACAGCCCCAAACAGAACAACAATAGCGAAAACGCGGCTCCACAATACCAGTGTACATAGTTCTCAGAGTCTTTTCTGGCAGAAATGATTTTGCATGTTTCAAAAAGCCAATTGCTCTTGAGACCTTTGAGGAAACTGTCTTAATGTGTTCCTTCCAATCCAACTTGTTGTCAATCTGCACTCCAAGATATTTTGTTTTTTGCACAACTTCAAGTTCGTCATTCCGAATTTT
Organism: Aurelia sp. 3 sensu Dawson et al. (2005); assembly: GCA_964020215.1. Classification (NCBI taxonomy): domain Eukaryota; kingdom Metazoa; phylum Cnidaria; class Scyphozoa; order Semaeostomeae; family Ulmaridae; genus Aurelia; species Aurelia sp. 3 sensu Dawson et al. (2005). Next base: position 11,595,342 of record OZ026589.1, on the reverse strand, counting down.
TAACTTCAAAGATTCACCTTGATTCATTAAAGTTTTATGCTTCGGTTTTGTGGAAATGAGCATGGCATGTGTTTTCATTACATTAAGAGAGAGTTTATTACCCTTGAGCCATTTTTCAACTAGTACAAGGTCACTGTTGATTGCCCCATTCAGCTGAGCAATATCAGAGGATTGATGGCAGATACTCGTGTCATCTGCGTACATGGACATTCTTGATCCCTGGACAGATCGTGGGAGATCATTAATATAAATGAGGAAAAGAAGGGGACCAAGACATGAGCCTTGGGGTACACCGACATTTATTTCCTCAACTGATGAGTCAATGCCATTCACCCTAGACAATTGTTTCCTATTGGCAAGGTAAGATTTGAACCATGCTAACTGCCGCTCCTGAATACCATAATATTCTAATTTTTTACAGAGTATATCATGGTCAACTGTATCAAATGCCTTCTTCAGGTCAATAAATACGAGTCCCACTAGCTTTCCGAGATCCAGCCCATTATACCAGTCATCAGTGTTTTTAAGCAAGCACGTTACTGTAGAATGAAGGCGCAAAAAGCCTGACTGCTCAGATGAAAAGAGCCCATTATCATACATGTGCTGGTACAATTGGTTGGCAACGAGTTTTTCAAAGAGCCTTGAGATGACAGGTAAAACTGAAATAGGGCGATAATTTGATTTATCAGCCTTGTCTCCCTCCTTGAAGATTGGTGTAACTCTGGCCAATTTCCATGAGTCTGGAAATTGGCTTGTTTCAAGTGACGTATTGAACAAACATGCCAATGAGTTTTCAATAAAAGGCAAGGCTAGTTTCAGGAAATAACATGAGATACTGTCACTCCCAAAGCTCTTTGAAGTTTTGGTCTTGGCAATCGCATCCCTGATTTCCTGAACTCCAATGGTCCGAAACTGAAACTGAACATTGTTACTCCTTTCAGTAAAGTCCCCAGACAGAAGTGGGTTAGGGGTGGCATCAATTTTACTGGCTAGTTTCTCACCAATTGTACAGAAGAAACTATTCATGGCGTTTGAAATGTCTTTTTTATTAACAATAGCATTCCCAGAGTCCTTGATACAATCAATGTTGCAGGATTTGGATCTCTTGTTCAGGACTTCATTGATTGTTTTCCAAGACTCTTTCATATTCCCTTTACATTCAGAGATTTTTGTAGAAAAATGTTGCTTTTTGAGCTTAATATTAACAGAGTTGGCCTTATTTCGAGCTTGTCTGTATGCATCCATGAGAATAGTAGACTTACTCTTAAGAGCAGCCTTTTTCAGTCTATCCCTAGTCTTCATCAGACTCTTAAGGTCTTTGTTAATCCAGGGACAATGTTTTCAGAAACACGCATTTCCCTTAGAGGGGCATGTTTTTCTATGATTAAGGCGAACAAGGTAGACCAGTCATCAACAAGTGCATTAATATTGTCGGTCTGTTGAAAAAATTGCTCCCAACAAATGTCAGAAACATCAGATAAGAATTCATCTTCTTTGAAATGTTTCATACTCCGAGTTTTTATCCGTGTGTGGCCTTTTTCAACAGCTCCATTGAATTTTCGGATACAATAGACTAGAAAGTGATCACTGAGGGAAACCTCATGGACGCCTGTCTTAACAATGTTTCTGGCACATGTTGTGGCAATGTGGTCAATGAGAGTTGCTGTTTCAAGAGTGACTCTTGTCGGCTCCTCAACAAGCTGTTTAAAACTGAATAGCTCATAGATATCTGCCATGTGTTGTTTGGCATTGTTATCCATGAGCTGATCACTTGATCTCCTGGTGAGATCACAATTTGTGTCCCCAAGGAGGATCATTTCCTTTCCTTCCCTATCCAAGTAGGCAAGTACTTTTTCCAGCTTGTCAAAGGAACCAACTGGGTCACTAGGTGGTTGGTACCATGTAATAACAAGAAATGGCTTGCTTTTTGGGGGCTCAATTTCAATACAAATAAGTTCAAGCCCATCTATTGGTATATCATCTCTGGGCTTAAAATTGACTGAGTCCCGTACGTAAATAGAAATTCCCCCACCATGACAGGTCCTATCAAGGCGAATTTGTTGGTACCCAGGAACTTTGGTCAATTCTTTGGGAACAGAATTGTCCAATTTAGTTTCATTTAATCCCAAAACATGAATTCTTAACCTCTTCATCATAAGCTTAACTTCATCTAAGTGACTACGAATGCCATTGACATTCAGGGACGCGATTGCCATGCCCTTTTTTGATCCTAATTGCTGAGGACACGAGACCCTATCGATAGGCCTGTTGGAATTTTTATCAGTTCTATCTGAACTGGTGATTGTCAAAGCCCTTGTTTTGTCTAGTCAATAATACCTTTACAAAATATAAAAGTGCCGCCCGCCCGTCACTGCAAGATTTGTGATACGTTTTATATCCTATATGGCCTATTATTGCCTGAAAACTCAATCAAACGCCGTAAGAAACAAGCTTACTTTGATGAGGGGCACTTCGGGGTTTGCGGTATTGCGGTATCGGGTGTCATTTCTGCGCGGTATTGCGGTATTAAGGGCAAAAATTGGCGGTATTGCGGTATTGAGTTTTTACAGCGCGGTATGCGGTATCGTTATAGATCAGCATATAAAGTTCATGAAATACCATTTTCCTGACAAGGAGCCCAGCATCTTCAAGACGAATTCATGGAGGAAAGGAAATCAAAGGAGACTGTGCTTTCCCTTTGTCTTTCTCCGCCTGTTCACCCTGGAAATAGACATCCTGCGGAGGAGAGAAACTCATTTTTCATCTGAAAACTTGGTGGCAACAAAATTTTAACAAAGAACCTTATTTTGCTTTGGAAAGTTTTCCTGTTGATTCATGTAGCATTTGAAATCATTTGCACCACAGATCTATGTAAGCGTTGTAATGTAAGCAAAACGGTTCCAGGTTAAAAAGTTTACCACACCTTTGCATTTCTTGTAGATTATTTACATCAATTTGAAAATAGTCTTGAACTCATCATACTAAACCCATATAAGCAACAAAAACATTGTAATGTGTAAAAGGAAGACTGTTGTTAACCCCTAGAAAAGAACAACTACCAAAATAAACAAGTAACTGCAGAGAAAACTTTTGGACCGGGCGTGTGCCGCTTTTCAGGGTATCGTTTTCAACTATTTTTTCTGGAGCGGGCTATCAAAAGAAGGTAATTCTTCTGGAGCCGGTTGTCAAAACACGTCAAAAGGGAAATTTTGTCAGATCGAGTTGTTTTTTAGTCTAACCTTTGTGTTTTGGAGAATAATTTTTGCCAAGTTTTCCTACAGTCGGCTATCATTTGAAGGAAACATTCTAGAACAGGGTACAAAGATATTTTCATCGGCACACCCCAGTACAAATTTAGGTCAAATACCCCTCCCCGAAGGAAAAATAATTCAGTAACTGCATTAAAGAACAACATAACGCTGAATGGACAAAAACGCGTTTCGTCGCACTCTCGTCATTTCGGTAACAATGCAAACAGCTATTCAACGTTGCTCTTTATTGCAGCTGCTAACTTATTTTACCCTTTCAAGTTTTAAGATTAATGTGCTGTTCTCTTGGACGATTCAAACGTTTTCTCTCTAGTTACAGGCAGGTTTTGCTTGCTGTTCTTTTACAGGAGTTAACTTTGCTACATTCATAGGTTTAGCACGATGAGTTCATTATTAAAAGCTATTTTCAAACTTTGTACTTAAAATCATTTGCTTAAATCTTTATATGAATGCTAGAGAGCTTTGGGCCAAGCATTGATCCTTGTGGCACTCTGCATATATCTTCTTTAAGGTGTCGTGGTGCAGTGGTACAATCCTCTGACTTTGCAGCCGGATATGTCAAGCGGATAGAGCTCTATATCAGGTACAGCCCCACTATTTGAGCGTCATGATAAGGGGTAGCGGACTCGATTACGTCTTCTCTACTCCTGCAGTCCCAACGCTTGTCGCTAAAACCACGACTTCACTGTGCAGTCATCTTCGTCTTAATGAAATCTCTGACCCTCATTTTTAACTTACTGTTTTCAGTTCGGTGAATAAAGCATTATCAAGTTGTGTAAGTTTTCTGATATTCAACAAGCCTAGCGTTTCAGAGCCATTATTGCCTTGTGGCAGATCAAATGAACGGCTATGTGAACTCTATGACTATCATGTTGATAAATATCTTTCACCCGATGTCTGTCTCCTGACTTCAGTCAGATGTAACATCAATAATTCAGTTGATCCTCCTTTTGCAAAACCCCATGACATTGAGCTTGCCAGACCTCTATCGATGACGTGTTTGTCTATACCCTGGCCTTTGATCCTCTCATATACTTTGTGCTGGGAATACTTAATAGTGAAAGAGGGGCATGATTCCCCATTTCAGAACTGCCTCCTTTCTTTAGTGCTGCTCTTTCCATTGACTTGAAGATGTTGAACAATGCAAATCTCTGTCCATGACCTATGATAATCCTACAGCTATGGAATCTCTAGCAAGCTTGATTCTTTAGAACTAATGCTAATTTAGTCATATGATTTCGGAGGCTTGGCTCTCTTGTCTAACGCTCTTCTAACTATTTTCAGATCAAATTGTAATTTTACTGCATACATTCACAGTTCTCTGATTTCTTACTACATCATACTACGATCTAAGAAGATCAAACTACAGCTTTGGATTTAGAAAAGGTGCATACAAGTCGGAATCAAATTGTCTTTAAGGCTGCAGTAAACGTTTTTTGGTTGAATACATCCATTTCTTTTTCGATTTCTTCATATTCTGGTAGCCGAACTCTCAAGGCACACAATGATACCTTCTTGGAATCCAACAGAAGTTTTGAAAATGGAAGAAATCTCATGTAGACTAAGGTTTCCATGATTTTTAATCAAAGTTTCTGTTTGAGGTCTTCACATCGACATAGTTAAAAGCTGGCCCGGGCCAGGTCAAAAATATAATCTAATATACTCGACAGCTTCGATGCATCTGGTTTCATTGTGTAGCTAAAGAAACAATGGATTTGTGGGCGTTTCTCTAGCCTATTGATAGCGGCTGTGAGATATACCTATGTCTATTCCCTTTAACCCAAACCCCAGGGGGGGACTTGGTAGTTCAAGGTGACGTATCCGTTGCAAAATGTTGGAAAACCCTAAACCCTTAGTGGTAGTAGCTTTTAGCCTAAGTGGTAGTAACTTTTGGCTTCCGTATGCACCAATAACAATAGGTTCATTGTTCCAGAAACAATGCTGCTATTGTATGACAGACATGACAAAGAAAACAACTTCTATTTACTTTGAAATAATACAGGTGTAGAAGTAAAGGTAGGATTAGGATGGGATACCCTGGGTACCAGAGCCTCAAAATTTAAATGAAAGGAAATTGGTAAGAGGAAAAGAGAGAAGGAAGAAAGGAAGCTCTGGTCAAATGATAACACAACCTCGTTTTGGTGCTGATCAGCGTGATTATGAATCAATTCGATCACCTTTTGCGCAATGATTTTAATCAATAAACACCTTCATTCATACTATTAATCACATACATATTTTGTTGTTATCTGAGCTTTATTATTTTCCTAAACGATTGATGATCTGATTGTGATTCGAATGGCGAGAAAAGTTTCATTGTTATGGAGCTGGATGTTTACTGAAGACTTCCCGTAATGCTAAATTCGTCTAACCACAACAACTGATTTCAACTGCTTCCAGCTTTTTGTAACTATCAACATGGAACTGAACTCTTTCTCGCGCGATTCAGGCAAAACATCCCAAATTCAGAACTACAGTACGAGTGGTTTAACGTTTTTCGAAATAAGTATTTATCATAAAATATTGCATTGTACCGTCTGCGGTTGTTAAAACACTTATGGGAAAACCAAGGTCACGTCACTTATTGGATATCCTGGGTACCAGATACGGGGAAACCAAGGTCAAATCCAAATGTCATGTTGTGTTTGTATTTCTAAATTATATGATTGACAAATGTCTTTGCTCAAACAAACTTTTGAACAACTAAAGGCCTTGCCACAAACAAAAATCAGTTTCGCTGCGAAATGATCGATACAGGAAGTATTTCTTGGGTACCAGTAGGAAAAGTTTATCACAAGAAACTGTTGAAGACAGAGAATGTCACATTTCGAGAGGAATCAATCTGAAATCCAATTCTTATCCTCGATGTTTCACGTAAACACAAATCATATATCACATACAATAAGAAAGATAATAACGTTCCTACCAGTTTGGAATGCAGTCCTCATCAGCAAAGATTACTCTTTTGCCAGTGTGTCTATGATTTTCAGTGATAGCAATATCACGGCTAAATTCTCGAAACTGCTCTCCACGTCCCTAACCTCAACTGGGCCTAAACCTTCAACCAAGTTCACTGGGCGAATGAAAGCTCAACTGCAAACAGCAACGACTCTTCATTAGGCTCCTATCTTTGCTGAAAAGCTTTCTAGCTCTCTACAGCTTCCCTCAAAACATTCGCCATTGTTGTGAAGGCAAACTTGATCACAACCGTCTGAATCAATTTTTCTGACCACAATCGTAGTCTTGTCATGTGACTCACGCTATCCAATCAAATCTCACAGAATCTATATACCCGATAGTAGACTTGCCCCAAGTCTATTTCGTCAATCAAAAAAAATTGGGAAAGGGAAAATTAGGAAAGGGGAAAATGCAGACTTATTACAGATGACGAAACAGACTTAGGGCAAGTCTAACCCGATAGGGTACATAGGCTTCTCATTGGTCAATTCCTACAATGGATGTCACCATTTGACCAGAGCCAACTTTCTTTCCTTCCTCATTTTTTTCTTTTTATTATTTTTTGGCTCTGGTACCCAGGGTAAGGATGGGAGGACCTTCTCCTAGCGTGAGTATATGACAGTATGGTCAATGCAATGGTCCGCCATCGCTCAGAAATTTGTTTTGATAGGTTTGCATAACGTGAGGAGACTGAATAACTGGTTGCTCTCTGTCGTTATAGATTCTTACAAACAGCAATTCAGTTCATGAAACTTCCTTAAATCTCTAGAAATGAGTCATATTAATTTTCACAACCCTAAGCGGTAGTAAATTTGAACATTTTTTGACCCTAAGAGGTAGTAAATCGCAGATTTCGAGACCCTATATTTTGCAACGGGTACGTCACGTTGAACTACCAAGTCCCCCCCCCCCCCTGGGACCCAAACATGTTGTATCCTGCGTTAGAATTTACTTGAGAAGTAGAAATTCATTTGAAAGCTTGCAACAGCGATCCCATTACAAACACAATCCAATATACAAGGCGTATATATGTAGTCTGGCTAAGTGTCCATCTCGCAACATAGCAGTGCAACAGTATACTGTATGAACAGCATGGTTTTTCATTGTTCAACTGTTTGCGGTATTTTGCTATTTCTCGATGCGGTATTGCGGTATTTGGCAACTTTTTCGTGCGGTATTGCGGTATTGGGACCCCCCGAAGTACCCCTCTTTGATATTTTGCCTCTTAACAGATGATTTGACCCGCTTTCAGGGGCTTCCGTGCTTTCACACTTGTCAATGTCCCGTTGATGATTTGCACTTAATCTTAAATCTGACCCTAACAACTATAGAGGTATAACTCTAGTAAGCTGCTTAAGTAAAGTTTTCACTGGCGTACTAAACAGGCGATTGTCAGAATTCCTTGAAATTAATGGTCTTCTGAATAGGAATCAGGCAGGGTTCAGAGCAAATTTTTCAACAATAGACCACATTTTCAGTTTACATCTACTAACTGAAAAGTTCCTTGCCAAAGGTAAAAAACTTTATTGTGCTTTCATTGATTATGCTAAGGCATTTGACACTGCATGGAGAGGAGGACTATGGTTTAAGCTGGTAAATCATGGCATAACTGGAAAATGTCTAACAGTTATCATGAATATGTACAACGGAATCAAATCAATGGTGGAAAAAGAGAACATCCTTAGCGATGTATTTCCATGCAATATGGGTGTTCGGCAAGGTGAAAATCTTTCACCACTGCTATTTGCATTATTCCTAAATGACATGGAAAGAAGTTTTGAAAATCTTGGTTCTTCTGGTATCGACCTAAACAAAGAATTTGAAACTAAACAATTCTTCTCAAAGCTATTACTGTTGTTATATGCAGACGATACCGTCATTTTAGCCGATTCGAAGGAAGATCTCCAAAAAAGTCTCGATAATCTGGCTATATATAGTAAGACTTGGAAATTGAAGGTAAATACTGAAAAAACAAAAGTTATGATCTTCTCAAGAAGTGGTAAAAACAATAAAAATCTTACTTTTAAATTTGGAGGAGAACCAATTGAGATCGTGAATGAATTTAAATATCTAGGAATTGTATTTAGGAACAACGGAAGATTTATCAACGCAATTAAGTTTATAAAAACTCAGGCAAACAAAGCTTTAAGATGCCTTATTGCAAGAAGTAGAGACCTTGAACTGTCTGTTGAGATACAGTTAAAACCCTTTGATTCCTTAGTCGCCCCTATATTAACTTATGGAGCTGAAGTTTGGGGTTTCGAAAGTACAAAAATGTTAGATCAACTGGAGCTTAAATTTTATAAGTTGTTATTAAATGTCAGAAACTCTACCCCGAATTACATGGTGTATGGAGAACTTGGTCGGTATCCCATCTCGATTAGTATTTAAAAACGTATGATTAGTTATTGGTGTAATTTATTGATTAGTAATCAAAGTAAGATTAATAAAGATTTATATGCTGCCTTGCTGGACAGACCAGAAACCTGCAAATGGTTAATGTCCCTTAAAACAATTTTTGATTCTATTGGAAAATCAGATGTTTGGTTAAACCAAGGGTACCAATCTAAGATTCATCTATGTGAAACATCTGAACGATGTCTGAAAGATCAATTTTTGCAAAACTGGAATTCTGAAATGTTGAAGTCCAGCAAAGGCAGAACATACAGCTCATACAAAACAAGCTTTGAAATTGAGGATTACCTTCGGAAACTACCAAAGAAACACAGGGAGATCTTATGTCAGTTTCGTTGTGCAAACCACAAATTACCAGTAGAAACTGGAAGATGGATTAAATTAGACTACCATCTTCGTAAATGTGACATGTGCGATACTGCTGAAGTTGGTGATGAATTCCATGTACTACTAAAGTGCTCTGCACTGAAAGACTTGCAAAAAACATACATCCCTAATTATTTTACGAAATATCCTTCCCTTTACAAATTTCAATCATTATTGAATGGAAGGAACCCATCCCTCTATAAAAAAGTTTCTATATTTATTTCCAAACTATCCTCATTTCGCAAAAGTATGATTAAAAATAACCTCCTGTAAAATCCTTAATTTCGAAGTAAAGGTGCTTTGCTTGGCTGTTTGCAGTCAGTTGTTGCATTTATAATTTGATATTTTTCTCTTTGCTTTTGAATATAGAGTTGCTCGCTTAGTGTCTATTTGATGTAAGAGTGACTCTTGTTTTAAATATTTTTTTTTTTTATATATTCATATATCATACCCCAGCTGGGGGTATGAGTAAATTATAGAAAGAAGATGATGTGGCAGATGATTTGCAGATTCTACTCTGTCATCAGCTACGTCACTCTGGGATCACATGAGAAGCGAGCGCGCAGGCGCAGCAAGTCATTGCGAGTTTGGTGTTCAGCAAAATCAGACTTATTTTTTTTTATTTTTTATTTTATTCTTATTTATACACAATACCCTATCAGCATAACAAAGTAAATATAAATGTTGATAATATCATGAAAAAATAAAGCTGCTCTTCCAAGGGGTTGTGTTTGTGTCCCTCTACCTCAAGAACTCCCTCAGTCTTACTTTGAAGGAGCTCAATGAGGCAGAGTCTCGTATTTGCTTTGGGATCTCGTTCCAGGCACTTGCTCCCTGGTATCCAAAAGACTTTTTGCAGTACTCAAGACGAAGCCGAGGAATTTCGAAATCATCAATTTTTCTTGTGTTATATTTCGAAATATTCGACCTAGGAGTGAATTTATTTTTGAGGTTCTCTGGGCAGAGTCCATTTTTTATCTTGTATGTAGTAATTAGCTGGTCATATTTTATTAGATTGCGTACATCGAGCCAATCGCATACCCAGCCATCTTTGTGCCTTGCGCATTCAATTAGTCTGCGTGCCCTGTTTTGCAGCCTCTGTAGGGATTCCAGTTTTGTGTTTGACAGACATCCCCAAATGACACTGCAATATCTCAGATGGCTTTCAATTAATGCTCGATAAACAGTTGCCAATTGTTTCTGGGAGAGGATGTTTTTGAGTTTAAACATCGCCCCTAATCCGTTTTTTATCTTTCGCTTTATGGTTTTGAGTTGTTCTTCCCAATTCATACTTTCGTCTATTATGACACCAAGATATTTTGTTTTTTGAGCTCTGCATAATTTTTGATCTTCTACTTCGAGGTCAGGGAAATCTTTGGCTTTGTTCAGTTGTTTTGGATGCCCTATCAACATAAACGCAAAAACGCAAAAACGAACGCTCCGCCGTTGCCAAGAAAAAAGACAAAGTTTGGTGAGTTTAGAAATTTTAACAGACTTGTTTTTGAATTAGTCAAATTAAATTTGTTTTGTTGGAAGGAGTTAACGCACACTCACTAGGTTTTCATACTATTTCCGCAGAATACCAATGGAGTCTTCCAACGAAAAAGATGTGCGACAGCAACAGGACAGTGATTTAGAGTCTAATGCCGATTCTAGTGCTGACTCAAACGCCGAAATTAAGAAAACTCTTTCGGCCCTTAACACAAATATGGCCTCTATTACGACTTTTTTGCAAGCACTCACTGAGGGAAAATTACAGGTCGGGCACCGCCCGTGTTTGCCCACAGGGCATTTGTTGTCCACAGGACAAAACCAGATGCAAGACCCACCATCTGATGGCTTGCCTACGGGGCATTTGAATCCCGGGGGGGGTACTTCACTATAAATTCATACGGGGGTGTGCGCCGCAAGGATTTCTGCTACGACCCAATCCCAGAAATTTGGTCCGATATTGATACCCAATCCCAGAAAATTTGTCAGATATTGATACCCAATCGAAGAAGTAACAAAAGCAATTCGACGTCAAAAGGATAAGGGATAGAGGGCTGGGAACGGTTATTTTGGTTCCAAGTGGCCATTGGAACGAGGTTCTGATCTGAGGACGTTTTTCAACACAAAAATACTTGAAATCAGTTCACCTGAAACTGACCACGTGTTGCTCGAAAATTTATCCAGTTGTACTTTCATTCAACACCCATTACAGAATTTTGAGTAACCCCCAATCCCAGAAAATTCCGAGTGAAAGTATACCCCAATCACAGAAATTTTCCAGTAAAAGGATACCCCAATCCCAGAATTTTCAGGCCAAAAACTACCCAAAACTGGCGCACATCCCCGTCTTACCCAAAGTGAAGTACCCCCCCCCCCGGGATTTGAATCCCGCAGGGACAAGTTTAAGTGAGTCTAAAACTTGCAAGAAGCGAATGGGCGATGATTCAGCCTCATCTTCTGCTCCTATAAAACAAGCCCGTACTTTTGACATTGACGATGAACCCCCTCACGACTCAATTAGCATTCTTGCTAGTGATGATGAGCTTGAAAGTGACACTACTTTTGAGCCAATTGAGCCAAGCACACTGCTGCAGCATCTAGGCGAAGACCTAGAAACTGATGAAAAAACGAGTGCTGATGTGACTCAGGAGTTAGCAGCAATTGTTAATAAACGCTGGGGAAAACACTTGTCGCCTGAAAAACTTAAGGCTATTTCAGAAAAATATAATCGCCCAGCTAACTGTAAAGAAATGCATCCTCAGATTAAGGTCAATAAGGAAGTTTGGTCGTTTTTACTCTCCGACAAGAAATCTGTCGACACAAAAATTTCGAACATCCAACAAACGATTCAGCGTGTGGGATGTATCATAGTCGACGCGGCAAATTATTTGCTAATGGCTGATATGGGTGACCAACAGGATGCACCAGGCTATTACTAAAAGCAGGAACGGGGAATATTGCTGGGGAATCGTGGGGAATGCCGGGGAATCACGGGGAATGTCGGGGAATCATGGGGAATAGTGAGGAATACGCGAGGAATAGCGGGGAATCACGGGGAATGTCGAGGAATATCGGGGAATAGTGGAGAATACGCGAAGAATGGCGGGGAATAACGAGGAATCATGGGGAATCATGGGGAATATCACGAGGAATGGCGGGGAATCACGGGGAATCGCAAGGAATCGTGGGGAATATTGAGAGAAATAGCGGGGAATCGCGGGGAATCATGGGGAATCGCGAGGAATCACGGGGAATATTACTGGGAGTTACGGGAAATATCGGGGAATCGCGAGGAATGTTGAGAAATTATGGGGAATATCGCAGGGAATCATGGGGAATCCCATGGAATATCGCAGGGAATCGCGGGGAACGTGGGGGTGATAACGTGGAAAATCGAGGACACTTCTTCGTTTCCTCGAATTAAAGCATAAGTAATTCTTTAGGAAAACTTTAGCTCAGTAGCAACAGCAGTAGTAATTCAGAGTAACAGATAAGACTGAGGAAACTTTGCAAGAATATATGTGCAAATATTTTGTTATCATTTCAGTATATCCTTGCATGCGTCGACAACAGCAATTATCACCCTTTTACAAACATTGGGTGTAGGGGCGCTTGATGTTTTGAATCACGGAACGATAGAAAGTCTACAGGTTTGCAAATGCCACAGTAGTTTCTGGTAGATGTCGTTACTGTTTCACATAATGGATTAGCGATCACATGTATTGATGTTCCGTTTGCCAAGCTTGCCAACGTGTATGAAATCGGCAGCGAGGAGAAGTTTTGCAGATGAATTAAATTGATTCACGTATTTAGAAGTCACAGATTTATCAATCATCAGTAAGTTCTACCTTGTTTTGAACTTTGAATCCAAGTTATACCGTAAAGCTCTATGGTTGGCATTAATTAGCTATGTAATTAGCTAGACGAGAAGCCAACGTTAAATAAAGCAATTATATTATTATTGTTATTATATTTGCCCCCTATATATCAAGTTCCCTTTTTTAATAAGCCCCTCCCCGCTTAGCCAAATTCTAAATAAGCACCCCTCTCTTTGAGGTCCCCAATTATATCAAATTCTAGCGGCTACCAACGATTTTGCACTTGTTTAGCTAAACGAGTTTAGATGTTAATTTTGATGTTCTTCAGGACAAAACAGTCTCGAATTTATGTACATGACCAATGACAAGCCATTATGTTGATGCTTCTACTTTAATTTTGTGAATAAGTCCCAGCTCTTTTAAGACCCCTTCTGGATTGTCGGGAACTAAAAAAACCCCATAGCGGAATTTACCTTAGAGTTTTGCATTGTGAATTTACCACCGAGGCTCTACCGTAAATTTCCTGGGGGGCTTGTTTAATTTCCGAAAATGCAGGAGGGCTTACAAGAGATTGGGCTTATTCACAAAATCAAATTAGAAGCTACCCTGGGTACCAGAGCCAAAAAATAATAAAAAGAAAAAAAAGGAAGGAAAGAAAGTTGGCCTTAATCTCCTTAATATTCCTCAATATTCCCCTCCTTTCTTCCTTCTCTCTTTTCCTCTTACCAATTTCCTTTCATTTTAATTTTGAGGCTCTGGTACCCAGGGTAATTAGAAGCATTGATATAATGGCTATAGAATGGCTTGCCAGTTTGTTTACCCCATATTTTGCGGATTTAACATTTAATTTTACAAGTCAAATAAATAAATTCGATTGTCCTTAACCATATCATAATTAACATACAAACTTGTTTAGCTACAAAAATGGAAAGTCGTTGGAAGCCGATTGAATTTGATACATTTGGGGACTTCATACAGAGGGGTCCTTATGTAGGATTTGGCAGAGAGAGGGGGGCTTCTTACAGAAGGGGGTTTGATATAGAGAGGGCAAAATAGAGCTTTCACGCTATAATTTGGATTCAAAGTTCAAAACATGGTAGGAGTTACTGATAACTGATAAATCTTTGACTTCAAAATACGTGAATCAATTCAAATCATCAGCAGAATTTCTCCTTGCTGCCGATTTCATACACGCTGGCAATCTTGGCGAACGGAACATCATTGCATTTGATAGCTAATCCATAATGTGAAGTAGTAACAGCATCTACCAGAAACTACCTTGGCATTTGCAAACCTGCAGACACTCTATCGTGTGTATTCTTTTGACTAATTTGCATTCCTGAGCGGATAGAATAGATCTCATGCAAATATTCGTGAAATTATTTGTCTTTCAAAACATCGAGCTTGCCTACGTCCAATGTTTGTAAAAGGGTGATAATTGCTGTTGTCTAAGCATGCAAGAGCATACTAAAAATGATAACAAAATATCTGCACATATATTCTTGCGAAGTTTCCTCAGTCTTATCTGTTACTCTGAACTACTACTGCTGTTGGTACTGAGTTAAGGTTCTTCTAAATAATTACTTTGGAATGCTTTAATTCAGGAGAAAGAAGAAGATACCTCGGTATTCTACGCTATCCCCTTACATTCCCCACAATTCCTCGTGGTTCCCCGTGATTCCCCGCTGTTCCTCGAGAAATTCCCCATGATTCCCCGCGATTCCCAGCTATTTCTCTCAATATTCCCCACGATTCCTTGCGATTCCCCGTGATTCCCCGCCATTCCTCGCGATATTCCCTGATATTCCTCGACATTCCCCGTGATTCCCCGCTATTCCTCGCGTATTCCCCACTATTCCCCGATATTCCTCGACATTTCCCGTGATTCCCCGCTATTCCTCGCGTATTCCTCACTATTCCCCATGATTCCCCGACATTCCTTGTGATTTCCCGGCATTCCCCACGATTCCTCAGCGATATTCCCCGTTCCTGCTTTTAGTAATAGCCGGATGCACCATCAGCAGTGCAGTAGTTACTAAACTTGTCGATGGTATCGCATTACTCGGTCACGCTACCAATGACTTATCTTGCCTCAGGCGTAATGCGTTAAAAGCTGCAGTAAAACCTGAGGCTCTAACATCACGAGCTATTGATCATAGCCAATACTTGTTTGGGTCAGATTTTACAAAGGAGCTAAAAGAAGCCGAAGAATCGTCTAAGGTTTCTAAAGCATTTCACAGTTTACGCTTGCGCATCTGTTTAGGTTGTTTGTAAACGAAATTTTGTAAACGCGATAAGCAGTCAACAATGAAGCAGCAGAATGCAGTTACAAGCATGTTACAAGCCCAGGCAACAAAATCTACGAGAAAATTATACCTCCCTTGTAGATTAGGGACTAGTCATTATTAATGGTGGGGGGTGGGGCGGAAGATATTCTTGGAACAGTGTGATTTTTTTCTTGACCCCCCTAGTTTCATACAACTAAAATATGGCCCCCCTAAATCTAAGTATAAGTTTTTGTGGCCCCCCTAAAAAGTAGAAAGGTGTTATATGAGTTCGTATGAGCTGATGAACCACGATGCTACTATTATATCACAGAGAGTTGAGATGGAGATTACATAAGCGTACGGGAAGGAAAAGCTAGGGGGGCTGCGCGACACAAAGCTAATCATTTGCCAACATTTTTCCCCGACTAAAGACAAAATTTTGCCTGAATGGGGCCCATTTCTGGAAATTTCTCGCCTCATACGCTTATGGGAGATCAGGACAGAAAACTGTTCAGATATATGAAGCCTAGTTTCCGTCAGTTTTCATACCCAAAATATGGGAATTGGTAAAATCTTGAGAAGGGGATCCACCACTGGCGGCAATTCAGCTTTTGAGTGGAGGGACAAGCGCATCAATTCGCCGATTCGGAGGATAACGCTCTCATTTTGAGGTGTATTGCTGAAAGACCTGACATAATGTGGCCCCCCAAGTGATCTGGCGTGATGCGTGATTAGCCGATTTATTGCTCGTGACGGCGTGAAAGCTGCTTTTTCCGCACGTTATGGCGTGATCCACGTTGCCTGCGTGCACGTGAAAAGTGATTTTTGAGCACGTGATGACGTGAAGGAGGACTGAAATTTCGTGATGACGTGATGAAAAAATTAGAAAAGAACACAACACAACGAGTGTATGGTAAGGCGTGTAGAACATTACCCGAAAGAAACTGCGGTGGAAGGGAAGTGAATCAGTAAACCCCGTTATTAGAAGATCAGCCATTGAAGTTGCAATCACAGTAACCACATAATGGGCACCAATTTTTTGGGACACTATGATTGTGAATGAGTTCTATGCTCAAACTTTATTAATGAAAATGAATAGCGATATTTATTTCATATTTCATATTTGATTCTTTTAAGGAGGGTTGCCCTTCAACAAGTTGATTTTCAAGGGGCCCTCCGATAAAAACATTAATTACAATATAATATAAAAGGAAGAAAGCTATTAATCAAATTAAACTATAAAACCTTATTTACAATATCTAAAACTTATGTACAATAATGTTCAAAATTTACAGTAAAATCGAAAGGAAGGAAGGAAAAAGTGTTTGTTTCTAAATAGTTTTTTTGAAACTATACAGAGAGGTTGCCTGCTTTGACTCGGCTGGCAGGCTATTCCATAGTTTAGCACCTCTATAGGAGAAACATTTCTGGCCATTGTTTGACCTTTTCATCGGTAACCTCAAGTCGGTCCCCGTGTTGCGAAGGCTATATGATGAGCACAGCGAATTTCGGGTGAAGAGGTCACACATGTATTGTGGAGCCAGCTCATTCAGGGACTTGAAGACCATTGTCTTAGATTCGCCCGTTATTAGTTCGTCAACGGTCTTCCATCCCAGTCCTTCGATAAGAGGTCTGCTTGGGGCATCGAAGCTGCTATTCGTTATTATCCTAGCAGCACGCTTTTGAAGTTTTTGTAACTGATTAATTTCAGTTGAACCAGCGCAGCCCCAGACAGAGCAGCAGTATCGAAAATGGGGCTCCACAATACCCCTGTAAAGAGTTTGCAAAGTTTCTTTCGGAAGGTGCGTATCAGATCTTTGAAAAACATAGGCTAGTTATACTGAGAAGTTGTGCACGTGAACGTGATGTGGAAAATATTTCGGCGTGATGGCGTGAAACGGTGAAAAAATTGACGTGATGGCGTGATGAGAGGCCCCGCTTGGGGGGCCACACATAATGAGGGCCCTTAAAATGTGCAAGATATCAGATTTTAAAACTATTCATACTCACCAGTTGATAGAAACAGGCAAGCACATATTGCAAAAAACAGATCCAAGCACTATAGAGTCTGGGGGCGAAGCTCCCAGAAAACTTCTGACGACACGCTTTCTACTTTTGCTTAGATTGCCTCTCGCAACCCCATGAATTGCTATTGTGGAAAATTTTGTCACAATCTTTATAAACTAGCATCCCAAGGAAGGTTTAGAACAGATTCTCTGTTTAGAGTAAACATAATTTACATTGGCCTGGAAGACCTCTTTCAACTTGTTTGCCAGAACAAACGCCGAAAATTTGATAAGCATGAGTAACAAAGAAAATGGGGAGTAGCATGTACTGTAATGAGTAACATGTTTTGCATGAAGGACTGCTGCTTTGTCTTAGGATGCTTATCACAATTCTATTTTTGCCTGCTCCTCACATGGAGACTTTGAAAATTCCCTGGTACTTTGTCTTAATTAAGCGTCCTAACGAAATTTTTTAAGGACTTCCTTTACATTGGCTTAGAGCGCCTGTCTCAGTCAAATTCCAACATCTCTGAGAAATACTGCTAACCCTTTCCTACCTATGTCCAACTGCATGCTTTTTCAAGATAGAAACTTTTCCTGTTCTCGATGGTGACTTGTTTCTTACAACCTTCTTCTCGTTCAGTGCACTTTCAGTCCCACCTAACAAATTTCTTACCGTTCAAAGAAAATGTCCAAGTATTTCTGAATAGTGAGAGGGAGGGCAGTCACCTCTCCAACTCCCCATAGTTTCCACTTCGGTGCAGAATGCAATTGCAAAGAGGACAGATGTTGCAGAGCCTGAAAGCAAAGTTCAGCAAAACAAACAGAGTTGAAACTGAAAGCAGCGGACAATCCAGGTTGTTTTTTTGGCAAGATCAGCCATCCGATTTAAGTGCCCCCCCCCCCAATAGGGGGTATGAATCACGAATTCACGGTGCAGATTTTTAAGATTCACGTTTTCACGCACACATTTTTTAGAATTCACGTTATGGTTAACCTGGTTTGTATTCAGAATTTAACAATAAGAGAAGAAGTAGACAAATTTCTTTCCTTAACGGCTTGGTGGCTGAGTGAAGTGAATCTACTCGCTGTATCTACTGTATGTTGATCAGTGGCGCCACGATTGGCACCGTCAGGATTCTATATTGGAGGGCGAAGTAAGCGGGGCCCAGAAAATCTTCCTTGGACCACAATCTCTACATTAGATGCAAATGCGATGCAAATGCAGCCAAAGCCCTTTTTATATAGATTGAAATGACGATAAATGAACCTATTAAAAAAAAACACGGGCAAGGATCATTAGAAGATGACGTCCTGTCAGCGAAGAATGAACCAACATTCGGATCCCTAAAAATTTCTGCGACCATCTGCAGTAAAACGCCACTCATGGATACAATTGGCGAAGAGACGTCAAGCTCTGCCAGATTCAGAAATTCGAATTCAAAGTAAACCAGATGAGCCAGAAAAACTTACCTTTTTCGAAAATTATGAATTTGTGACTTTTCTTGCCTTCTTACGACCACCAGAAATGCTATATAGGTAAATTCAACTTTACAAAAATTTTACGGTTACAAAATGACTGAAAAAGGCCTTGAATACTTGATCAAATCATAAAGGACTCCTTGTTGTTACAATCCAATCAAGTGCTTTAGGCCCGTTTTCAGCCATTTTTCGCAACCACGAAACATTTCTGAAGTTGAATTTACTTATATTTTGAGTGCTCGTAAGAAAGCGAGTAAAATCACATAATTACCGGGTGAGTCAAAACAAGTTTACGCGGGTTGGCCGGCTATTAAATAAAAATTATGTGATCAATATTCAAAACTAAAATGCTAGTCTTTCAGTCAAAGGCTAACTTTGATCTTTGATGAGAAAATTTTGTTTGGTAAAATCACATTTCTTCAAAACCCAACCATTAGAAAAATGCCTGAAAGGGGTTTGTATGGATAACGAGAATTCCACGTTCCACATCGCTTCATGATTTATATGTGACATTGGAGTTTACATCGTCAGTTTTGGAAATAGAATTTTAATTTCAATAGCAAGAAAATGTTGGACCAGAACTGAATGTGGAATCCTCGCTTCATTCCCAGACATACCCTTTGCCAGGATTTTCCCAATTTCTTGGTCTAAATGATGAGTTATTTTAGCAAAAGAAAATTTTCTCATCAAGTCAGCCTTCGGCCTTGGCCTCATACTTTTTCACAGCCTATCAAACGCGTAAACCTTTTTTTTAATTAACCGGGCATATACTTTGATCATTCGGCTTTTAAACTAAAATTCGAATAATTTGAAATCCGTAATGTACCCTTGGTGCTATGAATCATAGAAAATGGGAACTTTTTCCTGATTCACCTGGTATGATGTGTCAAGGGAGGGCATCAGGCACAGCAGAAGATAATCATGAGACTCAAGGCTGCTAGCGGCTTGGCCACGGCAAATAAGGTTGGATAGTATGAAAGTAAGTGGGTATGGAGGTGAAGCCCGAAGCCCCCAGGAAGATTTTCGAGGACACACCCTTTACTTTGGCAAAAAAACACTCCTACCAACCCCATCTTAGCCAGGGCCGTAGCTACATTGGGGGTGCTGGGGGTGCGGCACCCCCCTTGGCCATATCTCAGTCGGCAAATCAAGTAAAAAGTTACAATCAGTCGGCAAATTGAGAAAATTCTTGAAATCTGCACGTTAATCTAGCATAAACCAGTCGGCAAGTCATTTGAACTGCAATTTACAAATCCTACTTACTTAGAGACATCTTTGCACGATTTAAGGCAACAGAAGCATAAAAATTTTTGGCTCGCTTCGCTCACATTTCGATACATGCGTCAGTGTATTATCATAGTACCACCTGGCTTGCTAAGATGTGCAGGCACGCACTTTTATTAGATCCAATGAATCATATGATCCAATGAACCACAACTTAGGCTACGTTTCCATTACTCCGTTTTCAAATGTCTCCGTTTTCATATCACTCCGTTTTCGGATGATCTTAAACCGTTTCCATTACTCCGTTTTCGCCAAGAGCGCCTGGCACGAAAAAGGGGGTGTTTCCATTACTCCGTTTTCGTTCGTTTTCATTTCCTTTGTTCGCACTCGTTTTGAAACCGAGGATGTTGTATAGATTGTTGTTTTAGCGTTTTCGAATGACTCCGTTTTCGGTGTTTCCATTGAAAACGATGCGTTTTCAAATGTCTCCGTTTTCAAATCACTCCACTTTGAACAGCGTTTTCAAATGTCTCCGTTTTCGATCGTTTTCAATGGAAACACCAACCCAAAAACGGAGACATTCCACTCCGTTTTCATACGAAAACGGAGTAATGGAAACGGGGCCTTAGCCATCTCTTTAACTTTATATGTGTATTCCTCTATTTAGCACATAATATAGATTAAATTAATCACTTTCAAAAAAATTTTTGCTCGCTTCGTTCGCACTTCTGTCAAGATTTCTATGTGTACTTTGGTAACATGATGCCACTGGTCTTCTTTAAAGATTTCTCCACTTCCCCAAGCATCCAGCGTTACAAAATTCTATGCATCCTACTTAAACCTTCCTTAACTTTCATCAACATTTTATCCTTTTTTACGATACCGTGATAAAAATCAACAATGTAGTGAAATCATTAAGACTGGGGAAAGTCAGCTTGCTTCGCTCGCATTCTCTTCGTATTCCACGTATTCAGTAAAATACTCATGGAGGGGAAGAGTGGAGTTAAAAGCTACCCTTCCCTTGCATGAGCATCGTTGTTCTTTCTGGACTTTGATCGGAGTTTTAAAACAAGCAAAATTTCAAATTCTTCTTCTTGTTTCCTTTGGGCACATTCTTGTTGTTCCTAAGAGTTTAGGCAGTGCAGATCCCTAGATATTAGCGACGAGTTCAATGAACTTGGCCTTTCTATCCTTAGGTTCTTAAATAGTTCTGGTCGGCTTGGGCTAAAAAATAGCGTCTACAGCATTCTAAAGGATGTGGCCTCCAAAAAATTTTCCGGGGGCAAGCCCCTAGACCCCCATTTGTGCCCCCTTCACTCGCAAGTTACCCTCCTCTAAAGGCAGGAACCTGCCTACGCCACTAGTGGAGAGGAACTTGAGGCCCTCAACAAGGAGTATGTGTGTGTGACAAAAAAGCGACGCTCAAATGCCATGCCCACCAGTCGGCAAACTGAGAGCTTGCACCCCCCTAGCTTCACACCTCTAGCGACGGCCCTGATCTTAGCCTGTACTAAAATCGGTTTTCATCAATCCACCTTTTCAAGATAAGAGGTGCGAAACCGGAAGTCTTTTGTTGTTTGAGATTTTGCATTTTTGAGGCTAAAATCTTGTTCTGCGTACAAAGTTTAGAATAGAAGCGAATTTTTACTTTCATATCTTTCTTCGTTTGGAAATTACGGTGATTTTAAGAATTCAAAGTTATAAGGGCTTTGACCGTGAAATCAGATGTTTGGACAAATTTTGTCCAAACTTTTGATTTCACGGTCAAAGCCCTTATGATTTCTAATTCTTTACATCACCGTAATTTCCAAATGAAGGGAGACATGAATGTGAAAATTGGTTCATGCAGTAAACTTTGCATGCAGAACAAGATTTTGGCCTCAAAATTGCAAAATGTCAAGCAACAAAAGACTTCCGTTTTCGCACCTCTTATCTTGAAAAGGTGGATTAGCATCCGCAGGAACATTTTTTTAGTAATCATGGTATATATTCCAGTGCAAAACTTCCATTATTTTGTCTGTATAACGTATTGGAAGTAACATTGTTTTAATGATACGAAAGTAAAGCTTTCACGAATTCCCGTATTGTGATCATCGATTCACGAATTCACGTCCATGAAAAATGAGTTTTCACGTTCACGAGCAAACCTGAGCAAACCTTCATTCACGAATTCACGCCATAAAATTTACCGATTCACGTTTTCACGGTCCGAAAATGGCCCAATCCAGCTTCACGAAAAAGCTATTGGGGGGCCACATTTAAGAGAATACAAGTAAAAGCTGTACTTGTATAATAATAATGTGAACTGTCATTTATTTCTGAATAAGAGACTTATCAATTTTGACTGAGTATTTTTCATGGCCCCCCCTCTCGCTGTCTGATTTTTGATCTGGCCCCCCATCTAGGCAGAAAAATCATTGGTGACCCCCCTTAATATCTTCCGCCCCACCCCCCACCATTAATGATGACTGGTCCCTTATGTAAGATCAACCAAAATTTTTTACATATAAAACATGAAATATAAACCTCCCGCCTCGCGCAACTTTTCAAAACTTAGTGACGATAATCTATTAATTTATTTTATATGGCCTAATTTATAGAATAACTGTCACAAACAGTGGCGTGCTGGCCGGGGGGGCAGGGGGGGCAACTGCCCCCTGCAACTAAAATATGAGGGGCGCCAAGACGACAATCTCAAAACATGGGCGCCTTGGCGCCCTTTTTGAAGTGCTAGTCAAATAGTTTCTAAATTTTCTCGAAGGATTCTCCTTCAAACTTGAAACGTTTTTCAGGCACACTCAAAAAGAAACGTGGAGATGCCTGGAAGTATCAAACTTTGGGCTCAGAACAAGAAGGCAGATAAGCGACTTTGTTGGATTGTGAGTGATTTCCTACTACCCTCAAAAACTTCGAAATGGGAATGAAACGGGGGATAGACTGTTTTCCAGTCTTAGAATAATGAAAAAGAAATGGAAACCATTTTCTTGACTGGTGTTATATTTTTCGATTACGCCTCGTTGCGTCTCTCTCCAAGCAACCTAGTTCGCAAAGTTCGCAACTCTCTCCTGTCAACTACTCAACGCAACTAAAAATAAACGTCAAAAATCTAATTACTCTACAAACTCGGTCCAGTCCCCAGCATTTTCCACACTCCCCGCGCGGGAAATGCGATAACAAGAACGATAACGATAACTACGATTAACTAAACGCGATTAAATACTCAGCAATCTAATTACTACGTACTTACGGTCAATGAATCATCTCACCAACGTGTTCGTCCAGCACTGTCCTAATCTGAGGTTCTTCATCCTCCCTGTCGAATATCGTCCTCCTGTCCTCTGCATCTGCTACCTCGACTGGATAGAGTTTCTTGATCGGTCTTCTAAAATCTGCTGCTCTTCCTTTTCTGTAAACTCTCACGACTGCACTACGAACGTTTCCATCTTTACCAGTAAGCAACTTCGTAACTCGTCCCAGGTTCCATAACTGACGTGATCGTTTCTCTTCATGAATTGTAACGACGTCACCGACTTTGATAACTCTATTTGTCAGCATTTTCTTTCCGACGTGAAATTCTCGTAAACTAGTTAGATACTCGTGTCTAAATCGCCTTCTGAAATGATCAAGCAGCTTCTCTAAATAACGACTTCGCTTCGATAACGATTTTCGATTTTCGATTACGTCGATCTCGCAATCATCTTCTTTATCTGGTTTGTCTAACACTCTTCGACCACAAATCAAATGAGAAGGGGTTAGAGCCTGTCCCAACTCATCATAGACGTAAGTGAGGGGTCTACAGTTCAGTACTCCCTCGATTTCGATTAACTCTGTTAACAACTCTTCGTAATCTAATTTCGCATTTCGCAATACTTTCTTCAAGCACTTCTTAACTGCTTGTACAAGGCGCTCGTAAAAGCCTCCAAACCAGCTCGCACGTTCGATAATAAACTTCCAAACGACACCATTTTCGATTAAAAACGCTCTCACTTTCGCATCCTTAAACGTGCTTCCATTGTCACTTATTACAAATCGCGGAATTCCTCTTCGAGCTTGAAAACGTTTTAAACCGCGAATCAAAGAATCAGCTTCTAAATTTGGTACGAGCTCTAAATGAATGGCTCGGGTGCTAGCACAGGTAATTAGCAAAATGTACACTTTATACATCGAGCAATCATCCCCGTAAATATTCTTCACGTAAAGAGGTCCTGCAAAGTCCACGCCGATCTTATAAAAGGCATACTCAACATCTACTCGAAACTCAGGCAACGGTGGTTGTGGAGGAGCATCGTAACTTTTACCTTGGACCCTTTTGCAAACTGCGCAACGGGTAACGAATCTCTTAATCTTTTGTCTCCCCTTCACGATCCAAAAATTCGAACGCAATTCGGTCAACGTGTCCTTCACCCCATTGTGCTTTACAATTTTGTGACACTGATCAATAATCAATTCCGTAAAATGCCCTTCACGCGGTAAAATTACCGGACATCGAGATCCAAAATCCAAAGGGGCGTTTCCTAATCTACCCTGACAACGAAGCACCTTATTCTCATCTTCGAACAAATTCAAGTTTGCTTTCAAGTTTTCGAAACCCTTATCTTCTCTAATGTCAGCTTGAACAGCGCGAAACCATTTAATTTTCGCGTTCTCGATTTCACTTGTTTCCAAATCTGCTGTTAGCGCTGTTATCGTGTTGTCAGTCCGCGCCTTCAGGCTACGCGCAAAACGCAGGACGTAAGCGGTTGTGCGGTACAGTTTGTTTACGTCGCTAAACCTTTCAATCGATATGACGTTACTGATATTGCAACGCTCCTCATGAACTAAATGCACATTCACATTTGTGTGATTTCCTTCGACCTCTTCAAATTCAATAAACTCACTGTCAGCTTGTTTACAGCGCTCGAACTTTTCTTTCTCAGGCCAAAACTGGACGGGTTTTCTTAGAAATTCGGGGCCCTTCCACCAAAACTCGTTGTTCGCCAATTTTGAAGCTTTCATACCTCGAGACAGGATGTCAGCGGGGTTCAATTTCGTAGGACAATATCGCCACTGGGCTGGGGGCACTAATTTCCGAATTTCATTCACGCGATTTTGAACAAACGATTTCATAACTTTATTTTCACTCAAGACCCACCAGATTGCAATTTGAGAGTCCGACCAGGCGTAACAATTCTTAATCTCTAAAACTGGCTCAAGGGCTTCCCTTACACTCTTCATCAAACGAGACAAAATCAGCGCTGCTAAAAGCTCCAAGCGAGGGATCGTTTCACCACCAACGGGTGCAATCCTTGTTTTCGATGAGACAAGAGATGAAGTTATTTGTCCAGATTTCAGATGACAAACAACATAAATGCACGCTCCATAACTCGCTTTTGACGCATCACAAAAGCCGTGTAATTCAATAAAATCGACATCAGACACTGCAATATCTCTTCCAAAATAATTTCTGTCAACAACAATGCGACCAACTTGCATCATATCATTTACGATTGATTTATAGTCGCTCAAAATAGGCTCATCTATCAATGAGTTCCAATCATTAGTTTGCTTGCACAAATTTTGAAACAGCAACTTCAACGGGACAATAACCGGACTGATCAAGCCAAGCGGGTCGAAAATCTTGGCTGTCGTTGCAAGCACATCGCGCTTCGTAATTTGCTCCTTCTCAGAAGACCCAAGCATTGCATTAAAATCGTAAGCCAGCTTGTCTGACTTCGAGTTCCAATTTATGCCCAAAACCTTACTCTCATCAGGCTTCTCGGAATCATTTTTCAACAAAGGCGTGTCCGACAACCTTTCTTCGGGCGGTTTCGCTTCTTTTTGGGGGCCAACCTCGTTTTCCAAATGCTCAATTTTAGCCAAAACTTCATCAGAATTCGAATGCCATTTTCGCATATTAAAACCCCCTTGCATGAATCGATCTTTCAATTTTTTGTAGAGAGCTATCGCACTTTCTTCGCTCTCTGTACCCCCAACAAAATCATCACAATAGAGGGAATTTTTCACATTCTCGACAAACTCTTTATCATTTTCAAATTTCGAAATATGGTGTTGCACAACTGCATTCAAACAAAACGGACTACAAACAGCTCCGAAACAAACACGAGCTATTCTGTAAACAACCACTTTCGGATCTTTCGACTGAACATCATCCACCCACAAAAAACGCATTGTATCCCTGTGATCTGGCGCAACAGAAATATTCAAGAAAGCCTTCTCAATATCTCCAATTAAAACAACATTCTTTGCTCTGAACCTCAATAAAATATCGAATAAAAGCGGCAACAATGAAGGACCAGTGTCTAAACAATCATTAAGGCTAGGCCCATTGTTCTTAGCCGAAGCATCAAATACGATTCTCAATTTCGTCGTTTCCTTGTCTGGCCTAAGAACTTCTCTGTGAGGAAGATACGATACCTTGCCTAACTCAACTTCGGCACTTTCATCGACCCTTTCAACTATTCCCTTTTTTAACTGATCTTTGATTATCTCATCATATTGCTCAGCAATTTCTTTGTTTTGCTGTAATCGGTGTACGAGTGAAAACAGCCTTCTCTTTGCAAGGGAATAGTTGTCCGGGAGAATCGGGTGTCCGTCTTTAAAAGGCAACTTAACTTCATATCGGTTATCAACAAACTCAATTTCATCAACAAACTTCTCATGCATAAACTGATCTTCATTTCCTTTTATGCCTATAGCCTCATTTTCCCAAAATTTTTTCACTTCATTCACAATGGCAAAATTTTCCTTATCAACAACAACAGTATCAAATCTCATAACATGTGCATCGGGATCAGAACTTACCATATCCGTGGGCCCTGACAGCACCCACCCTAACTTCGTCTCCATCGCAACCGGACCGGGTTTCTTTCCTTGCAAAATGTGTCCGGTAACAAATCTCCAATAAAAATCCGCGCCAATCAAAATGTCCACATTCCTATCAACGTTCAGTTCGTCTTCCTCCACAAAATCCGCCAAATCCAATCCTCGCAAATGTTCATAATGTTTCACAGCTCTCGAAATCACTTGGTTACTAATAGGTGTGCAAATGACTGGTACAACATAAGCCTGCATCACAATTGCTTCTCCATTTTTGCAACAAACTGCAAATTGCACGATCTCACAGTCACGTAGTTTCGGCGATTCGTCGCCAAACGTCTTTATCAACAGTTTATCCTTTCCAACAACTGGAAGACTCAACTTGTTTTTCACCTCAACTGTCACATAACTTTTCTGGCTGCCTGAATCAAAGACAAACCTGAAATTTCTTCCACTCAGTTTGGCCGGGGCTTTAACTTCTGCCCGCGCGGTCTGCAGCAAAACGGAATTTCTTGCACTCACATGCATGTTCGTGGTTGACGCACTCTCTGGCTCTTTGGTTTCAACGCTGCTTCCCCTTTGATCATTCTGATTACCATTTTCGCTTGTTGTTGGTTTGGAATAACACTCACATATCGTAGAATGGTGTCTACGGCTGCATTTCAGGCATGTCATGTTCGAACGACAGTTCCGTGCCAGATGGTTAGCGCGTAAACAAATGAAGCAGCGGTTCTTCTGTGTCAAGATCTTTCTTCGCACAACGTGATCAGTGACAGTGGTACACAAATGAGACTTGTGATCTCCATCGCAATAGGCACATTTGATAACAAACTTTTTATCATTTGTTTGGCTTCCAGTATACAACGTTGCTGCGGTAGCTTGCTGATTTCGATACGGGAATCTGTTCCTCGTCGCTTCTTGGGGGGCGTTGGCTGGTTTGTTTCTCTCTATGCTGACTTGGCTCAAAACACATTTCTCTCTAACAAGAAGCTCTTCGTGAAATATCTCTAACAAATATTGTAAATCGCATGATCCTTTCAATCTACGTGTAATCATAACTTGCAACTCACTCGGCAATTTCTTCAATATTTCAGGCGACATTACTTGCTGATATCCTCCGCTATGCAACCCAAGCGCACCCAAACTCCGCACATGCACTTCTAACTTATCGTATAGTTCTCTCAACTTTTTAACATCGTTCATGTTTCCAACTGCAGGGCAATGTAGTAATGCATCCATATGGTTTCCAATTATCACGGAAATGTCTCCAAATCTCTTATGTAGAACGTCAATTGCTTCTTTGTACGTCGAATTCGTAACCTTGAGCCCCGCGACGGCATGTGCTGCTGGGCCTACAAGGTAACTCTTTAAATAGCTAAATTTCATCACGTCTTCCATATCTTCGTCCGAATCAATGGCAGCTTTGAATGTCTCCCAAAATGACGGCCACTCTGTCGGATTGCCCGAAAATTTTTGCAAGGTCAAGGTTGGCAATTTCATCGTTTTCACTTTCCGCGCGCTACTAACTGATTCACGACGCGGCTCACGTTCCACTTCGGGCTCCTTCACTAACACTTTCAATTTCGATTCGATTTGCGTCAAACAGTACTGTATCTCTCCTGAAAACTCCTTACACTCCAACATTTCGTCCTCAAACTTCTCATCGTCGATTAAATCCAGAATCTCTTGATCTCTCTTTTTTAAGCTCTCCGATTCCTGGCGCAAAATTTCCCTGTTCGTTTTCAGTTTATCGATATCTTGCTCGGCATTTATCTTCGCTGTCTCTGCTACAATTTTCTTGACATAACGACGGCTAGCGCTACGTCCTTTTATCAATTTCTTTAATTCTTCCATTCTATACTTCCGGGTCAAACGGCACCATGTTATATTTTTCGATTACGCCTCGTTGCGTCTCTCTCCAAGCAACCTAGTTCGCAAAGTTCGCAACTCTCTCCTGTCAACTACTCAACGCAACTAAAAATAAACGTCAAAAATCTAATTACTCTACAAACTCGGTCCAGTCCCCAGCATTTTCCACAACTGGAGGACAAGCGATAAATGTCAACCCCATGCTTGCAGCTTCGCAAATCGTGCTAAGTTTCTTATCATTTGTAAACAATGCCAGAAACAGCTTCCACGACAAAGAGCTCACAAGTTCTGACCATGAGTTAGAATTTAACTCAAAAACTTCTTAGTGATGCTAAACTGTATTATAAAATTGTTACAAAAATATATTTTAGCACTGGAAAACATGGCAATGGTTTGGAGACGTTTTGAGAAAAAGTAGAAGGTTCGTCCTCAAAAATTTTCCTGGGGGCTTCGCCCCCAGACCCCTTCATTCTGAATTTCTCTTGCCATTTCGCTCCAAATTTATCAGCATCTTATAACCTGACTTTTAACTTAATGTTTTCTCTACTGCAGTAAAGAGCATTGAAGGCGACTGAATCCACGAAAAACATGCAGTAGGAGAGCTTTGCAGCATGCATCAAAGTGGGAATATTTTGAGCATGTTTTGAGCAATAGCTAATGAGGGGGCGCCATCTCTGCATTTTGCCCCCCTTGCTGAATGAGCCCCAGCACGCCACTGGTCACAAAAATATGAGAGTTTCCTTATCGCTAATGGTGAGCATGATATTGGTAGGAGCGTTCTTCTCCAAAGTAAAGGGCGTGGCCCCAAAAATTTCCCTGGGGACTTCGCCCCCAGACCCCCTACTTTGCCCCCCACTTAATTTACCTTGGCCACGCCGCTGGGACAGGGCTCAGACCCTCTCAATCTAAGCGTGATCTTTTGCCTCGAATTGTATTGAATGGGTCTTGTGAAATGGGTCTATTGAGGTGAAAAACCAAGCGACTGAATTTGTATGAGTGAAGGTCATGGTCTACGCATTGGCGAACACGGGACTTCTCCACACGAATGCGGACAGTATCTCCTTGCTTGCACTGCAACAAATTTCACACACTTCTATGTACGACAAATTAAAATGGTGCTGAAAAACATAACCGTTTACTGTGGGGCATCAACAGGAAGAGATGAACATTTTATGGCTGCTGCTACAGGTAAGATATTTATCTGCATTTTTTGAGGGGTTGATTGCGTTGACTTGAAGATAAATATTTGACTCTGGCACTCCCCTGGCACTGTGCCAGCTGGCACTCATGAACTACACTGTGCTGATTCCTTGATTCCGGTTTGTCTCTTTGACTTGTATGTAACACTAGGAGCAAAACTAGGAGAACATTGAATTGTTCAGTACAAGAAAATGTAATTCTAGAGACTGCACATGGTGCTGATCTTTTGTTTTTGCGATCCATGCAGTCGAAAGTTTCCAAACATTAAAAATTTTACGATGTGCCGCCAGAGGTTGTAAAATTTAACATTACTGGTTACAGAAATTTGTAGAAAATTTATAGTGTTGTTGTCGACTGACCGAGATGGTCATACTCCATGTATTAGGCAGCGGTCCCGGGGGGGGGGGGGGGGGGGGTACTTGACTAGGGAAGTGACGGGGGTGTGTGGCAAACCGCTAACACCTTGTACCCTGTCGCAAAAAAAATTGCCCAAAAGTTTACCCTGTCGCATAAAATTTTTGCCAAAATCCATTGTTTCATGAGAAACCTAAAAGGTGTCCTTCCACATGATACCCTGTCGCATAATTTTCTTATCAATGGTAATACCCTGTCGCATAATTTTTATCAAAAAAGGACACCCTGTCGCATAATTTTTACCGTAAAAGGACACCCTGTTGAGCAGCACATTCCGTCAAGTCAAGTATGGAAGTACCCCCCCCCCCCCGGGGCAGCGGTCCTCTGACTCAAGTTGATCTTGGTTGTTCCAAATTTTGGCTGCTGCTTCCTGCGTCCATGTGCTCCCTGGTTCCAACATGTTCTTTATCGCAAGAAACGTACAGCAATTATAATTTCAGCGTAGCTCTCCTTTGCACCGGTAGGATTTGCCATCAAGGAACGTTTTTTCATATGCTGAATCCGTTGGAAGCAGATGGAAGCACTTTCGAGCTGATGCTCTCATAGGGGTTTTTGGAAGCGAGGAAGCATGGCCTATTAGGGGCTGGGAGCAAGGGAGCATGAATAGAAAGCTTGGGAGCCTGGAAGCAGATGAACTTTTGGGGAAGTCGTTTTGGAAATTTTATGCCTCTCAGTTAAGTTCATTGCACTCTTAAGTTTCCCATTTATATTCCAATAATCTGTACTACTTAGGGGGGGGGGGGGGTTGGAAAACACTGGAGAACAGTGAGAAGTGACCTAGTTTTGGAAACTTAGAAAAGAGCCCAAAAATGTGAATTTTACGACAGTGGTACCATTGATCGCAGGAAAAGGCCACAATGATCATCCCGAGCAGCAAATGTATTCAGCCCCTTGGCCCATGTGTACCCTAGGTGCCACAATCCTGGACAAAGCTGTTGAGAAAAATTAACAAAGTCATAGATTTCAAATGCCCTGTGACAGCCTGGGCCAAGGAGAGAGACTTAGAGGGGTGAAAATCTGGGGTCCATGGCCATAGAACCCCTACATAACTTTCTTTCAAAGTATGGTCCCAATCAGGTCTCTTGACCATAGGCTTGGAAAATGGACCTCAATAACTTCTCAAATTGTCACAATTTGAGGGATATCTAAGGCTAATTAGATAGGGACGTGCCATTTTGGTTCTAAATTTTGACCCCATAATTCCATCCGCACATATGTCTGAAAAAATGTGAATTCTGCAATATGGGAAAGTGTGACCATAATTCCGCGACCATGATGAAAACTTGGCTCATAATTCCACAAGGCAAAGGCCTCCAGAACACAACAAACTGATCAAAAACCTTTTTGATGTCCTTTGCCCCAGAAGCTCAACATTACACACTTCATACATTAATACTGGACAAAGACTGACATTCGGTCACAAGTCTCATCAAAATCACTCAATTCCAAGAGCATTGAACAGACAGTGGGTCAATTCCCAAAGTCAAGTGTTACCACCAACAAAATTTTTACAGTCGTTCATGGCTCAAGAACTCTTATCAGATTGTGAAGAATTTTTGAAAATTCTTAAAAATTCTTGAGAATTCTTGCCATATTAATGTGTACAAAGCCAGCAAAAGCATGCATTGAAAATGCAGCAAGCACAGGTAAAACAGTGATGAAGTAGGCTGTGAAATAGGCTATAACTGGCCATGAAAGTTGCTACACTATATAATTGCTACACTAGTGAAATTGGCCAGTTCATCCTGAAATTGACATCTTGGGTGACAAGTTGTCAGCTATTTTCACATGCAAGGAATTGCACTGCAATAAAGTGAAATTGGCTGTGAAATTGGCTGTTAGATTAGCCACTACAGAATGAGTGAAATTGGGTTGGATATTTTCACTAAGAGGAAATTGTTGCCATTCCTATCAATATCCTGGTGAAAATTCCTTTGGGATCCTATAAGATCTTGCTTCAAGATCCTAATGATCCTGTCATTGACATCTTAGATCTTGTTGGTAGAAGATCCTGTACAAGATCTGACAGGGATCCTATCATTCAGACCTTAATCAGAATCTTAAGGATCGTACTTGTAGGATCTTAAGATCTGAAAAGGAACATTCCAGATCCTGCACAGGATCTTCCAATCTTTTTCAATATCTTATCAAACACTTCAACGGACTGAAGAAGCCTGAGACAGTCACAGCGTTTGCTGCCAATGACATTCAAAAACTTCTTTTCTTTCAGAGATCCATATTGAACTAGAAATGGGCAACTTTCAAGGGAGAAATTTTTATCTTGCCAAACAACACACTACAAAAATTGGTCCATCTGCTTGTTAATGGTCCACCTTTTTACTATGAAGGGATATTTGCAAACCTTTAAACGGTAAGCTTCAGAGATACCGTAAAGCTCTATAGCCCCCCTCTCAGTAAAGCCCCTCTCTCTAATAAACCCCCACTTATACAAAATTCTAGAATTTGCCGAAGATTTTCCATTTATTTAGCTACACAACCTTGCATGTTAATTTTAGTATCGTTTGGGATAAAAACTGTGTCAAATTGGTGCATTTGAGTCGTAAAATTATACGTTGATTATGCAAAATATGGGATAAAATAACTGAATTTTCATTTTTCCTTGTCACATGATTTTGTGAATAAGCCCCCCTCTTGAAGGTCAGAATTAAATAAGCCCCCAGGGGCTTAATAGAGCTTTCATGGTATATTACATTGCCCATACCAAAAAACTGGGGAATTAACTCTAGGAAAGCAAGGACTTCCTAGGATTCCCCAGTTTCCCAGTTTTTCCCCATAAAGTTTTGAAAGCTGGGATTTCTGTTTCCCAGAAAGCTGGGGAAACTTGGAGGACAGCCAAATTGGGAAACTGGGAAGAGATCAACTGACAGCAAAAAAGCTGGGATATTAAAGCTGGGAAATTGGGAAAATCACTGAGAACCTCGTTGCAAAATTGGGATTCCCTCAAAAAGCTGGATATGAAAGCTGGGAAACTAGGAAAACCACAGAAACTTGAAAATTCTGTTTAAATGCTCTTTAGCGATTTCACCAAATACAATGCCCAGCCGCCCAGCAGAGTGCCTTTACGAAATTGAAAGTCTAGATTGATGATTTTCAACAACTCCACCAAAAACAGACCAAATCAGGGACGTAGGAAGCATCTCAAACTTGGGGGCATGACCCCAGGAGGGTGGGGGGCTTGGTAGTGCAAGGTGACATATCCGTTGCAAAATATTGCAAAACCCTAAACCCTTAGCGGTAGTCAGCCTAATCAGTAGTAACTTTTGACCTAAGGTGGTAACTTCTAGCCTTAAGCTGTAGTAACTTTTTCCGTAAGAACCAATAACAATTGGTTGATTGTTCCAAAAATAATGGTGCTATTGTATGGCAGACATGACCTCAAAAATAACTTCTATTTACTTTGAAATAGTACAGGTGTAGAAGTAAAGGTAGGATTGGGATGGGAGAACGGAGAACCTCTCCTAGTGTGAGTATATGACAGTATGGTCAATGCAATGGTCAATAATTGATCAGAAATTAATTGCTATTTGCTTTGATAGGTTTGCATAACGTGAGGAGACTGAATAGCTGGTTGATCTCTGTCGTTACAGAATCTTAAACAAGGATTCAGTTCATCAAACTTTCTTAAATCGCCTTGAACTAAACATATCAATTTCCACAACCCTAAGTGGTAGTAAATTTGAATTTTTTTTTTACCCTAAGAGGTAGTAAATCGCAGAATTTTAGACCGTAAATTTTGCAACGTGTACGTCACCTTGAACTACCAAGTCCCCCCCCCCCTGGGGGCACGACACTTCACAGGCTCTTTTTGCCTTCAGAGAAAGAAGGGCACTTTCTGAAAAACTTAAAGGGTTCTTCTTTATTTGTTGCTAATACTTGGGGGCACGTACCCCCAGTGCCCCGTGGTCCCTACGTCTGTGGACAAAATGCTTCAAAAACTAAAACGCCAATATTTGTCTGGCATTTGAACGTTCTTATAAAAGCCTTCGCCTAATACACCAAGCGACAATGTCTAACTAGCGATATTTACGACGTGAAGCCGTCTGCTATTTTTCATATCTTTTTACTTCTTTTCAGAATGTTTTAAATTTTTCCTGCTCCATCAAACTGTAAAATGTTAACGACGTCGTTGAAAGTCTTCCCGACCAATGGAGTTAACATCTGCTGAAATGATAAAAACATCGCACTTTGTTGCTCTTCTTGGAAAAATCCTTCGACGTCCTCCATCTTGAAAAGTACGAAAAAACAACGTTCACTTGCCCCAGCTTTGACCCAAGCTTTGACCCAGCTTTTAAGCGCGCTGCTGCCGCTTTTCTTCTCCTGTATTTTTACTCCTGTTATTTCTAATGATATCTTATCACAAGTATATTCTTCCTCCTCGGTAACTTTTTAAAACATCTCTACCTAGATATCTGTAGCATTCATGAGATATCGCGCTCTGATTGGCTGATCCACGATACCACGTTCGATTCGATCTCACATCAAATCTCGATCGTCTTTCGATCTTCTTCTTCTTCAAATGCTGCAAGCGCGAGATTTCAAAATTTTGGAGGGAGGTACTTTGAAGTTGAAACTTGAAGCAAATAAAAGATAAGGAATCTAAGGTAACACTTGTTTGTTTCTCTTTAAAAATTAACTAATTGCAAGTACAATAGCTACGTAGCATGTTACAATCTACGAATTATATTAATTATGAATTATGGTTCTTTTCAAATTCGTTTCAGCTTTCCTCATCGAGGTTGTTGTGAAATGTTCATGCAGCTACAGATATCTAGGTAGAGATGTTTTTAAAAGTTACCGAGGAAGAAGAATATACTCGTGATGAGATATCATTTGAAATAACAGGAGTAAAAATAAAGGAGAAGAGAAGCGGCAATAGTTGCCAATAGTCTTAACGTCTATAATTGCTCTCCAAGTTTCTTCATTTACGAAAGCATTGGATTTGTTTGCCTTCGAATGGCTCTTCGACGTTAGTCTTCAACGAGAAATCCCAGTTGCCAGTCGATCTCTCTTTTCATATTTAAAGGTGGACTTGAGGTATTGGGATATTGGTAGATATCATTGGAACAGCAAGTGTGAACAGAAGATGGACACTGAACATTTCTTAAATGTATATTGCGAAGGATATTGCGAGATTTGTTTATCGATGTCGCTGTCATGAATTTCTGTCCTTTCTCAGTGGCGTAGCGGAGGTGCATGGGGCCCTTAGTGAAGAAGGGGGACTGGGGCCTCTTGGACCTATGTCTATGACGTAATTTGAAGGTTGGGGGCCCCTCCGGAGCCCCTAATCAGTGGGGGCCCTTAGTGGTAGGCCCTAAAGGTAACCACCGTCGGCTACGCCACTGTCCTTTCTGCGAAGAACGGTTGCTCCTGTCAGTGAATTCATTTGTATGTCCTTCATTGGGATGAAACTAGTTTGAAGAAGAGTATTCTTAACTATCTTACATTGATATGAATGCTACAACTGATTTTGCAGAGGATCTCGAATACCTCTGCTTTCGATTTACCGAAAGTTTCCCGAAAAAATTAGGCCATAGATTTTGCTCCGTGCCCAAGTTTACTTAGCTTTCCTAGGATTTCCCCATCTATTCTCGCCAAAAATGTACCCACCTTTCCTCTTAATTTCGCTCCGAATCCGAGCTTTTTTATTCAAAGGAACCCTAGGAAACTGGGGAATGATTTACCCAGAGAAATCCTAGTAATTCCTAGGAAATACCCAGTTTTTGGTACGCGTGATAACATGTAAACCTTTACCCCAATCCTCTCTTTTTGACTCAATTTAGGGTGTAATTTAGGCTAATTTTCCATTTTCAGAGCAAAGTTCATTTTCAGGGCAAACTCATCGTCTTCATACCACGCGAGCACGGAGGGATTGGAGTTAAGCGCGTTTCAGATGTGTATAGGTCAACAAGGGTTGCATTTCTCATTAAGATGTTGAATCATCCTCACTTACAGCTCAAGAACATTGCACGTCAATCCCTAAATTTAGATATGGAAAAACGGAATGTTGCTGCAACAGATAATGATATGAATTTTCTTGGGTTTGAGATTAGTGAAGATGGCTATTTGAATAGTCGCACCAACTTTGGGTGTCAATCAGATTGGCCAGATCTTTTGAGATATGCTAGAAAGCTAGATGTTTCCTTTGAGTTCAGGCAAGGAAAGGCTGGAGTAATTATTAATGGGAAATTCTTTGATCAAGGTGCTCCACTTCAGAAGTTACTGTTCAAACAGACAGTTAATCGAGATTTGCAAAAAGCAAAGCGATTGTCAATTCAAAGACCATTTCTCTGTATGACTGATGTTCAGTTGAAGTCTTCCAATTCAATTTTCTACAACTGGAAAGTAAGTGATTTACTGGGGAAGTTTGCAATAAAAGCACGGTTGAGTGTATAATATTTATTGTGTGCAATAAAAGCACGGTTTGCTTCCAGCAAACTTCACAAAGCACGTATGGAATCGTGATAATGATCCTTCTTGCCTCTTTTGCCATCAGCACACGGAATGTGTTGCACATTTGATGAATGGCTGTAGAGAGTTTCACAACTTTTACAGCAGACGTCACAATCGAATTGCTGACGAAATAAGTGAGATGATCTCAGGAATTCTTAGTGGTTTTCAGTTTCATGCAAACATACTTGCAGAATCAATATTGATGGAATACGGTGATGAATTACAGCGTATTACGCATCGTAAACCTGACATCGTTATCATTGACAATCAGTCACGTAAATGCATTATCTTAGAGGTGACTGTCTGCTACGGTCTATATTTTGAACAAGCGCTGAACACCAATCAGGAACAGTATCAGCCGCTGTGCAGTCTGCTGCAGTCGTTGGGCTGGGATGTAGATCTTGAGGTGTTTTGCTTTGGCTCACTTGGTTGTATCAAGAAGGATGTTTGGACTGTTATGAGATCATTGTCAGTAGTTAAGTTAATTGTAAGGAACACATTACAGTGGTGCGCAGTTTCAAATTTGACAATGACTAACTATATATTGAGACACAGGGTTGGGAAGTTATTCATGTGAATCTTTTTTTCTCTCGGTCCTTGCATATGACCAGATACGCTAAGTTCTATATCGTGTTTTTCGCATTGGATGACTTCTAAATCATGTGTCTTGCAAAGAGTATATGAACTGATTGAAGTGGATAGCGCAAGCCTAGTAGATATAATTTTTTATGTTAACTGAGCTGTTAGCTTGGACACTAGGGCGAACACGAATTTATTGTTATCATTATTATTGTTCAGTAACACAGCGTCATAGGTGTAGTGCTGGAATTCTTTGCCGGACATCAAGTTACGACCTGTGACCTTAGATATTAAGCACATATCTCAAAACCCTAGCTGTTCCTAACAAACAGGCTTTCTGCATCATTCCAAATTGAACATTGGTGCTAACTTTTTCCAACCAATTGAAATGTTTCTTTGAGATGATACCCAGTGCTCCTATAACTATAGGTATCACTACTATCTCTTGACAATTCCATATTCGTTTTAGCTCCCACTTTAGGTCTTGGTAGTTTGTTATTTTTTCATTCTCTTTTTCCAGTGCTTGAGTATCAAATGGGCATGCGATGTCTATAATCTGGACCTTACTCTTAATTTCATCCATCGACAAAATTGTCTGGCTTATTATGTTTAAAGGGTCTAATCCGTTTGTATTCGCATATCCCACAACAGTTTAATGCCTTCATTTTCTACCGCTGCTTCTGGTCTGTGTTCATACCACTTATCAGCATGGTCTAGTCCGTTATCAATGCACTTTCGCCAGTGGATAGCTCGAAAGATAGCATCGTGTCGCCATTCATTGTACTGTTTTTGGGCTAGGGTTGTACACTCTGATACTAATTGTGCTACTGTCTTATTCCGTTCGCCACACATTCTGCAAAGGGGAGATACATTCTCTTTATCTATGGTGTGTTTTATCATACGTGTTCTAATTGCGTTCTCTTTCGCTGCCATTATTGTGCCCTCTGTAGCTTTCTGTAAATCACCAGTTCTTAACCATTCCCAGCTTAACCATTCCCAGTATCTCTGAAGTCCGTTTAAAGGCGCCATGCATACTTTTTTTAAACAAACTCTCTTTCCTTGATCTTTTAAACTCATTCTTATGGCTTCCGTCTTTTTTTGTTCCTTCTTTAGCTACTTCTTTCAAGAAAGGCTCTGTGCTATTCGAGATGTATACAAACAAGTTATTACGTTCCATTAAGATACAATCTTCTACAGGGTGTCCCAGAAAATTTGTGCCCCGTTTGCCTGAAGATTGCGACAAAGCGGCAAAGGGTCCTCACCATACTTTTACTTGATGCTGCTCTTCAGATGTTCAATTAAAGTTTGCTACCATCCCCGTAAAAATCTGTTGAGAAATGATGGAGCTATGACGTTCAGAAGGCCAAATTTCCCTGATGACTGAAACCAGCGGTCGGCCATTTTGTTTGACTATTTTGCAACGATAAGCAGCTTCATGGATGAGCTGAAACAGTAACCTCCAATTTCATAGCTCTCGCGAAATTTTCAATAATCATCAGAGAGATCAATATTTCTTACCCCACGACCCTTGATAGAATGTCAAAACGAAGACAAGGATCCCAAGATAATAAACAACCAAACGGTAATGACAAACACAAACATATAGTCACGTTTTGTTTGCAGGTGTGAGGAGTGTCTGAACTAATTATTTAGTTTATTGATCAGTTCAAAATCTTTTGCCCCTCTCGTTTCTTTTAGTTCATTGTTTTCGGTAGTAAATCAACAGTTACTTGTAACAAAGAAATCTATGTAGGGAAGGCGACAAATTTAATTTGAAATATATTTTTGTCGAGACCTTTGATGTTTTACTACTTTGGGAATTCTTATCTTCATTTTTGCATTCCATCAAAGATCGTGGGGTACAAAATAGTTGCACTCTCTGATGATTATTGGAATTTTCATGAGAGCTATGACATTAAAGGCTGCTATTTCAATTTATCCATGAAGCTGTTTATCGTTGCAAAATAATAAGATAAAATGGCCGACCGCTGGTTTCAGTCAACAGGCAAATTTGGTCTTCTGAAAGTTATAGCCCCATCATTTTTCAACGGATTTTCACTGGGACGGCGGCAAACTTTAATTGAACATCTGAAGAGCAACATTATGGAAAAGGTTAGTGAGAATGTTTTGTTGTTTTGTCGCAATCTTCAGGCAAACGGGGCACAATTTTTCTGGGACACCCTGTACACTAATCAGACCTTGCCCTCCTTCTCTTCTACTCATGTAGAGTCTCTCAAGATCTCCCTTTTTTGGAAACATATAGAGGAGTGTTAACATCTTTCTGGTCTTTCCACAGGAGGCCCAACGTATTGTAGTGAGGGGGCCGTCGACTTACCGTAACGTATGACTTACCAAGATCTTTTCTTCCTTCAGATAGAATATCTTGTTGAAAGAGCTTGCAAATCAGATTTTCTTGTCTGTGTCTCATATGACAGTCATTTCGTTTTGTTTTGCGTCGTTGCTGTCGATCAATCGACTACGGCGCCTGGAAGAAGACTGCTATCAACGCGTAGTGATAATCGAAATGCCGTTCGTTTTGATTTGTGTTAGTGTTGCACTGTTGTATATCTATGTATAGTTATAAGTAAAGGAGCGCAACTTATTCCCAAACAGATCAGCAACAACTGTTTTCTTTTCACCCGCGTTGCATCTATATTTGTCCAAACATGCAAAACAGCACATCAAAATGTTGCTTAAAAATCAGGCAACATTCTTAGATATCTTTCTGTTTGAATATTTTATCAAAACTCAACAAATTTCGCTACTAATGCTCATGTAGTCGGCCTTGTTTACCTTTCTCAGTAGGCTCTGTAGCTTCCCTTAAGCCCAATATTCTAAATTCGAACTCAACAGTATCTGCTGAGTTCGACAAGGCAACCTGTCGAAGTGAGGACCGTAAAAGGCAACCTCTATACTGAATGTTCTCTGTACCATATATTGTCGTCCTTGACTTACATTACGCAGAAAAATATAGCCGTCTCTTTCTGCAAAAATGTCTTTCATAAAAGTCGGGTTAAGATCGTTCTTTGTTTCGAAAATTTCTATCGTCAGCAATTGCAGATTGCGTTTGTGCGTGGTTCATTTCATTTAATCTTTTTTATACATGATACTCCATCAGTCATAGTAAAATAACAAAAACAAAGATAAAGATAAATATACATCGAATCCTACTGTTCTTCCAGGAGGTCATGTTTCAAGGGGTCTTCGTTGTCTTATTGGCCCAAAAAATAGTTTCTAGCCTGCTTTTTGAAAAGTGCAGCAGATTCCACATTTCTAATATTGTTTGGGATATCATTCCACACCTTGGCACCTTTGTACGAAAAGCTCTTTTTTGTTATCTCTAGCCTAGGTCTTGGTACCTGCAGGTCATTCGCTCTCCTTGTTTCATATTTTGTAACCTGAGATCTTTTTGTGAACTTTTGCTTAAGGATTTCTGGACATTGCTCATTTAGAATTTTATGCACCATCATCGCATGTTCAAGCTTAATTAGTTCATTTACACTTAATGTTGCAGATGGTATTCTGTCTTTAATAGGCGCGGATTGGATCAGAGTCATTGCCCTATCCTGTAACTTTTGCATGCTATGGAGTTTAGTTGCAGAAAGGTGACCCCATAGGAGATTACCATATCTGAGGTGACTTTCCACCAATGCCCGAAAGTTGTGATTGAGGGAGCAATTGTCGAAGTTTTCTGATGGAATCAAGACCTCCCTTTAATTTTCCTTTTACTATCTTATACTGTTGATTCCATGACAGAGTTTCATCAATAGTTAATCCTAAATACTTCGTCTTTCTAACTCGCTTGATTTCATCTTCTCCAACCTTAAGATCACCGATTTCGGAGATCTTGCCTAATTGCTTGCTGTTTCCTAAGAACATGAATGTAAATAGGCTACAGAGCTATTTACATTATTTACAAAATCATTTCCACTATCTTTGCATGCAATTTGCAATGCTCTTTCACGAATCTTGTTCACCTTAGAATTGATCGTCCTGGCATGGGACAGCCACACAGGCGGACAGTAACTGAACTGCGACTTGATGAAGGCATCCATCAGCAACTTTAATTTGACTAGGTCCATATAATTAGAAAGACGAGCAAGTGCATGCCATTTTTTGTTTGCCTTTTTACATAAATCTTCGACATGTTTTGTGGAACTTAATTTTTTATCAAAAGTAACTCCCAAAAGCTTTTCATAATCACTTTCTTTAATTATGGAGTTACCAATGGTGACTACTGAGTCTTTACTTTTGTTACCAAATATCGTGAAGTGACATTTGTCCTCGTTAAGTTTCATGTAATTCTCTGAAAACCATTTTGCGAGCACTGTCTATTTTTAATCTATTAATTACAGTATTGAGATCTGAATTGCATGCATAGATAGTGGTGTCGTCAGCATAGTTACAAATGTTGGTATTATTTACAAAGAAGAAAATTCATTTATGAAAACATTGAATAAACCAGAACTGGCCCTAGGACTGATCCTTGCGGTACCCCTATCGTAACATCCCTCTAACTACTATATGAGCTGTTTACTTTGACTTTTTGTTTCCTCTTTGATAAGTAGTTTTTGATTAGCTTGAGAGCATCCCAGCCGACACCATATGCAGCTAATTTTGCAATCAAAAGATTGTGATTTATGCAATCGAATGCTTTAGAAAGGTCCATCAGGATTGCTCCAGCTAGTTCCTTATTGTCAAGACTTGTTTTGCATTTTCGCAAGAAATTAAACAAAATGTGTTGCGTATTATACCCTCTTCGAAAACCACCCAAAAGTGGAGAGAAAAAGGTGTCAATGTAATCAAAAAGCTGATTATACATAATGCTCTCAAAAACCTTTGAAAACAGCTGGAAATAGGCATATAGGCCTACAATTTTGTTTTTTCATGTTATCATCTTTCTTGTAAAGCGAAGAATTGTCAGCAAGTTTTAGATCATCTGGGAAAACACGGTCAACTACAAGCTTGTTGAAGCTTTCAGTCAATGGCAATGAAAACAGATCTGCATCTGCTTGAAGTATTTTGGCTGGAATGGCTTCTTGCGGCGTCGCCTTTTTGGGATCCAATTTTGTTAAATGGTTAAACATTTCTTGGACCGTAATTTGGTGCAATGAGAAACTTTGAGAGCTGTTCACAGTAGCCCTAATCTTAAGAATGCTAGGGTGACACTGGAAACGTTGAATAGTCATTTGCAAGGTATCTTGTGAAGAAATATCTAGGTTTGTGGAGTCCTCTTCACAAGCAACACCCAAAGTTTTGGTAATATCAACAAAATAACCATTCAAGATCTCCGCAACCCTAGCATCGTCTGATTCAACGACATCGTTCTCGAGAAGTGTAATATTAGCACTTCCTTGAATCTCGTTTGAGAAAAGGGGCTTTACTGTTTTCGAAAACGTTTTTGTTGTCACTAACAACTTTCGGGTCTCGTCGATTATAATATGACCGTTTGTTCTGACGGAGCAATTTGACGCAAAAGTTTCTTTGCTTTTTAAGAGCTGTCCAGTTCTCATTTGTCCTCTTTTTGTTAAACCTATTCTTTAGTCTAGTACGCTTCATGTTTGCTTTTCTAAGTTCTTTGGTCATAAAAGGGCCGTCATTTGCTCGAATGTAGAGCATGTCTATCTGGCACTTTTTTAGAAATTCTATTGACATTCGTGAAATCTTGATTGCCGTCAGAATTAGAGGCTTCTTGAAGTTCTGCTCTAACGACTGAGTTATTAAATTTATTATAATCCCTATATGTTATAATTCTAGGGCATCTTTTACGAAAGCTTCCTTTCAAAGCGGTAGCTATCATAACGTGTAACGTGAATGTCACAGTTTAATGTAACTGTAGTTTTGTTGTTTAATATTGTTGTTTTGAATTGATAAAAAGTGTTTTCTTGCTTGTTTATTTCAGGTGTTTCACTCCAGTACTTCACCCAAGTTTCAACTTGGCTCAAGCTAGGCCCAGCAACCAACTGCAACGAAGTTTGCTTTTTCAAAAATGTTACTTTGATTGAAAGTCTTGTTTGTAAAGTATGTTCTTCCCAGCTTTCTTTCCCTGATGGTTGACCTGCGGGGGGATACTAAGGTGTATCTAGGATAGGGGTGCTCATGTTACCTTTTAGGGTAAAAAATTTAGGCAAAGCCAGTTTTTGGGTCAATGATTGGTACGGCTATTTTTTGGGTTCCAGAAATTCAGTATAACTCTTTTGGGTCTCAGATATGGGACAGGGTAAGAAAGCTGGGAAGAACATACTTTACAAACAATACTTTCAATCGAAGTAACATTGCTGAAGTCAAAATACTTGAGTATCCTAATAGATTGTGAGAAATCCTTAATGTCAAGCACCTTCTATGATCACAAGAAAATGTGAAGCAAATTTTCTGTAAGTTATTTGGGGGTGTGCAATGTTTTTCAGTTTGCAAATAATTCAAATGGAACATTAAATATCAGCTTTGTGGTTGTGGAGATGTCAGTAGCTTGTTCTCAAATTTCTAGGTATACCTTGATATAACCATACCGTTCTTTGGTTCCTCAATAGAACTTGGAAAGCTGTTTGTGAAAAGAGACATTTGCTTGATCTATGGAGGAGGAACAAATGGTATGATGGGGCAGATAGCCAACACTGTAGCTGGAGGTGGAGGAAAAGTTATTGGCATTATACCTGAGTTTATGCATGGTATGTTTGATTTATCAAAAGTGATCCTCGCTGACAGACGTTCATTAGAACAGCTGCTTGT
Source organism: Aurelia sp. 3 sensu Dawson et al. (2005) (assembly GCA_964020215.1). NCBI lineage: Eukaryota > Metazoa > Cnidaria > Scyphozoa > Semaeostomeae > Ulmaridae > Aurelia > Aurelia sp. 3 sensu Dawson et al. (2005). The sequence continues at coordinate 11,551,468 of OZ026589.1, read as the reverse complement.
ACGGACTGCTACTGTGATCCAGGCATGGAATTGATACCAAAAAAAAAAATAATTCGAGAATAAGCTATATATTTGATAATTTTATCATATGGAAGAGATGCGATACTTTTGAAGAAAACAAACAATTTTTTCAGATCGAATTTGTGAGTCCAAGGTGGCTTATGATGCCAAGTTTTGTTTACATTACCATTTCCGGCCAAAATTTGTGGCATCGATGAAAACATGCAAATTGAAATTACTACAGGGTTTCCCAGAAAACTTGTGCCCCGTTTGCCTGAAGATTACGACAAAGCGGCAAAAGGTTCTCACCATACTTTTACATGATGTTTCTCTTGAGATGTCCAATTAAAGTTTGCCATTGTCCCCGTGAAAATCTGTTGAAAAATGATGGAGCTATGACGTTCAGAAGAGCCAATTTCTCTGATGACTGAAACCATCGGTTGGCCATTTTGTATTACTATTTTGCAACGATAAGCAGCTTCATAGATGAGCTGAAATGATAGCCTCCAATTTCATAGCTCTCGAGAAGGTTTCAATAATCATCAGAGAGTTCAGCTATTTCTTACACCATGTTCCTTGATTGAATGTCAAAACGAAGACAAGGATCCCAAGATAATAAACAATCAAAAGGTAATGACAAACATATTGTCACGTTTTGTTTACAGGTGTGGTGAGTGAACCAATTGTTCAGTTCATTGATCAATTCAAACTGAGAAAATACAGCTCCAAAAATCTTTTGCCCTTCTCGTTTCTTTTAGTTCATTGTCTTCGGTAGCGAGTAAGCAGTTGCTTGTAACAAATAAAGGAAGGAATCTTTGTAGGGAAGGCGACAAATTAAATCTGAAGTATACTTTTGTCGAGACTTTTGATTTTTTACTATTTTGGGAATTCTTATCCCCATTTTTGCATTCTATCAAAGATCGTGGAGTACAAAATAAGTTTAGCTCTCTGATGATTATTGGAATTTTTATGAGAGCTATGACATTGGAGGCTGCTATTTCAGTTCATCCATGAAACTGTTTATCGTTGCAAAATAGTAAGATAAAATGGTCAACCGCTGGTTTCAGTCAAAAGACAAATTTGGTTTTCTGAAAGTCATAGCTCCATCATTTTTCAACGGATTTACACGGGAACGGTGGCAAACCTTAATTGAACATCTGAAGAGACACATCATGGAAAAGGTTAGTGAGGATCTTCTGCTGTTTTGTCGCCATCTTTAGGCAAAAGGGGCACAATTTTTCTGGGACACCCTGTATGTATTCTCAACGAGAATTGCGATTTTCAAAACCTTTTTTTATTTTACAGATTCAGATCTAATCTTTTCGAAAATACAAATCTTTAAAATCTCAAGCTAAAATAGACTTCTTTTTAAAATTGAGTACGCCATTTTAGGCTCAAAAGCAGTGGAAAACATCAGCATTTTGTATTTTATAGTGAAGACAAAAAATATAACTAAATCTAACTCTTTGCAAAAATACTATTATTAAATTTGATTTGTTGGGAACATCTTTGCCAAAGGATTCGTACAGATTTGTGCAGAACAACATTTTCACGACACTTTGAAGATTCTAAGCCCCATTCGGGTTTACCAAGGTTTAACATTAGTTTTCCAGCAATGATGGTTTCTCAGCATAACAGGACAGTTCCCAATACGAAAAATATTTACCTGAACTGCTTGTAACTATATTTTGATGGCATTTGAGCTTCTTGTAATTAAAACTTCTGTCTCTCTCGTTGTCAGTGTCAACATTTATCGCCCTTTAACAGATGAAGTTTGTCTTCCAAGACCTCATTCGAAAGGAGCCCATGCAGTGTGGTGTCAAAACTGCTTTTAACGCTATTTTAACCGGGGGGGGGGCGTTTTTCGCCCCCCTCTCCCGAACTTTTTTTAATAGCTCCTAAACGATGACAGCCATGGCACTGAAACTCGCTGACTTTTCCTAAAATTTAACTGGCAATCAGAAAATAAAATTTTCAATGCCTATTGTCATACCACGTGACCACCAGATGCCCATATTTGGAGAGAAGTCACAAAGAAAATCGTGAAAACTGCTCTAGCTTCTTTATTTTGTGCCGAACCTCATCAATATATGTACCATTCAATTTGTCTCGATGAGTACTTTCATTTGATATATGATTTATCTATATTTGCTGACGTCAGCAATTTATAATTTCTATGACGTCATAAATCTTTATGACGTCATATTTCTAATGAATTAGCAATTTTTATGTGAAAAATCATGTAATGACTTGAAATATTGATAAAACCATTTGATTTCACTCAAATTATGTGAAATTGATGATGTTTAAGCATTATTTTTGAGGAAACAATTTTGCATTGAATCGAATTACCGTTATTTATTTAGTTAATTAATTAGGAACCAAAAATATTCATACAAAACTGAATGAAATCTCAAACTAAGGCTATCAAGTAAGTATTTGGATAGTTCTTAGCCCATTTTAGCCAGTTATTTAATGTAAATCTACTTGTTTTTCCTGATAGCTCAATTTCGTCAAAATTTGCCCTATTTTTGGTTGCCTAGCAACCAATCACGTGATTAGAAATTTACTGATGCTATTTTTGGATTCTCCTTTGTTTAATTATAACACAGTGCAAGTTTCATTGTCATAGCTATTATGGTTCCGAAGATAAATAGGGGGGCAAAAAACGCCCCCCCCCGGTAGAAAATCACTTTTTTTCACCCGGTTAAAATAGGGTTAAAAGCTACCGAGGTGGACAATGACTCTCCCATGATTCGACAGTGACTGAGAAGCGCAAGGAAATCCTGTAAGAATCAATTTTGTTCCTTGGTCTGTACAAATTCACTCCAGATTTACCCCCATATTTCACCAACAAGTTGCAGCACAACAGGTTCTGACTCTGTGAGAACTCTGTGAGAGGTTTCCAATGTACACAAGGCCTGCTAGTCCAACAGGAATAGAACAAATATGCAAGCTTTGGAAACTCCGACATGTCCCAGCTTTCTGAAATACACGCCTCCACTAACGACGTTTCTTCTTTTCTGATTCAATCATTATTGGCATATACCTATGCTTAGAATTCTTTTTCCTTCGTGGTGGAGACTGTCTAGGAAATTGTCTTTAAACTTGCCACTTCTCGATTAGGCATGTGAAGCAAATTTGGACAGTCTTAGGAAGGGCAACCTTTGTTCATTTCCTTTAGTTGAACAAAAGCTTTTGAGGAACTTGTCTTTCCTCCTGCAATGGATTTACTCCCAAATGAATCATGGAGAAATTTAGAGACTGAAATCTTCCTTTAAAGAGCTCCCAGCAAATGAAGAAAAGTTTGTGAATAAAAAAAGGAGGTATTTCAGGTTATGGACCCATCTGCAACGCCAAATGAAAACTTTCGCCTATCAAGGCTATTGATATGAACTGACGGTTGGATGTACCTATGACCGAAAGCAGTATCTTCGCAATCTTCACACTGTCAAAAGTTAGCCCTACTCCCAAAAGCGATTAGATGATAAGTGGATCCGAAGAAGTAGATTTCCTGTTTTCATCATGCCATGCCAAGCACTTGTTCAAGTATTTGGAACCGGAAAAAAGAGTTTCTCGTAAAAAACATAGCATCGCCATTCCCAACATTATCACTTATGTAGATAAGTCAACATTAATTCCGAATAGGGCCTAGATTCTTCAAAGTGCCGTGAAAATTTTCCTGCACGAATCTGTACGAATCCTTTGGCAAAGATGTTCCCAATAGATCAAATCTAATTCTGGTAATTGTTGCTAAGAGTTAGATTTAGTTAGATTTTTTGTTTTCACTATAAAAGACAAAATTCTTATATTTTCCATTGTTTTTGAGCCTAAAAATGCCGTACTCAATTTTTTAAAAAAGTCTATTTTAGCTTGAGATTTTAAAGATTTAATTTGCACTCTCGAAAAGATTACATATGTGTCTGTAAAATGAAAAAAAGTTTTTGAAAGTCGGCCTTCTAGTTTAGGATATATAGTAATTTCAATTTGTATGTTTTCATCGATGTTACAAACTTTAGGCCGGACATGGTAATGTAAACAAAACTTGGCATCATAGGCCACCTTTAAAAAATCATAACTCTTGACTCACAACTCTGATTTGAAAACTTTTTGTTTTGTTCAATAGTGTCGTGTCTCTTCCATATGATAAAATTATCAAATTGCTTGTACTCGAAATTTCATTTTTTGGTATTAATTCCATGATTTCTAAAGAGCTGGATCACAGTGGACTGTGCTTTCGATAGAGCCGTCAGTGATTTACGGGATCTTCCCCAGTACCATTGGGATACTCTTCAAACAAACTTTGTGTACCATATAATCACCATCATCTTGGGGCGGAGTAGGCGAAAATGGAGTTGGCATCAAATGGAGTAATTCTGCTCTCCAGCGCAAAAAAGGAGTAATCCTTTTAAATGGTATTTTAACCCACTGTCAACAGTGATTGACACCCAGGGATCTATGCCTAACAATAGTTTGACTTCACAGCTTGAATGATTCCTGATGACGTCCTTCGTCATCTTTATATCTGACGGGGGTTGCTGTTATTTCTGTTTTCACGTTACCCTGTGGAAGGTGTCATTTTGCATGAGTTTACCTTTCCCGTTACGGTTTAAGAAATTAAGAACTAGATTTATGAATAAAAACCTAATTAAGACGCTGGCTGTGTGCTGAAATTTCCTGAAATTATCAGTTGTTTGTCACGTTGTGGCATTTCTTTAAATTGGTCAGTGGTGGTATTGAAGTGTGCGAATTCCCTTTTTAAGAAACTTGAGTTCCGGGTTTTGCAGGCCGTTCCTTAAATTTTGAGACCATTTTGCTCGATTTTGCTATTAAACGTTTCGTGAGTCAATTTCGTGAGTCAATTTGGTCAATTTTGAGGACGTAATTCTTCGCTTTTCCATGAAACTTTTTGAGATATGATAGCATCCAGAAAACTTCGAAACTCTGCCACAAGCGATCGGAGGTAAATCTGAAGTTAAGAAACTTTTACAATGCTTACTCGTAATTTTCTGGTGCAAATGACATGCTAAGGGTATGGGAATGTGTTCCCCGCATTAGTGTGTTCACCCAAGCCACCAAAAATTTACCGTTGAGTTCTGGCAAAGCGACTGAACATTTGCACTGAACATGCAAAGGACGAATGTTTAGCGTAAATGTTGCGTCGTTTTCCCACCTTGTCCAGTCTTGCTCAGTAATGTTCAGTCATGGTGAGAGACGTTCAGTTGATTTTGAAGGTAGCCGAAAGTGTTCAGTGGACAAGGTTAAATTTCTTTTGTTTGGGATGCTGATTCAAAATGTTTGGTCGTTTTGCCACTCTAACTGAACATTGTCCAGTCTGCTCTTTTTTCATTTCATTTCTTTTCATTTTAACATTATTTAAAGTTGGTTGCTTATAACAGCTAATACCATAAATAAATATCAACTAATTCAAACCAAATAACTAGGCGCATTTTACATGATATCAAATAGAATACAAAGTCTTATTTACAACATAATTTACAACTGCAGTTTGCCCCTTTCCAAGTTTTTATTTTCTTTTTGAAAGCTGCGATATTTTTACACATTTTCATATCGTCACTTACAGCATTCCATAGGATGCTGCCTCTGAATGTAAGAGAATGTGTCCCAAATGTATGACTTTTATTTTAGGCAATTTTTCCAAGTTTAATCCTCAGATCGTATTCAACTTTCTTAGTGGTCAAAAGATGGATTAAGCGAATTTAGCGTTTTGAACATCTCCATCATTAGCCTTTGAAGATTCTTAACGTGTATTGTTTTATCTGCCTCTCTTTGTGGACACACATCAAATGATGCATCGTTATCCTTATGGAACACCCTCAATGCTCACTTATGTGTTCTATTGATCTCTTTGTTTGTAGCTTTAGAGAGAACATCCAAATTAAAAGGCAATAATTGAAATTTGCCAACACTGTTGGTTTACACAAGAGTTCAGCTTGTGTGTTGTCAAGATAGTTCTTAAGTCTTAAGAATGCACTCGCGTTTTTGTTTACTTTGCAGCACAGTTCGCAAATATGCTCGTCAAAGTTCAATTTAGAATCAGTAGTTACTCCTAAGAGTTTGACTTGTTGGCATTGATTGATGATCACGCACACGCATTTCAAATGAAACTGACATAAAAGCTTCCTAGATTCTAACCACAGAGGAATGTTCACTGGACAATGTTCATTCATTTTACGCCATCCAAATATTTCGTTGTTTCTACACACTGAGCAAAGTGAGAAATTTTTTAGTGTACGTTCAATGAAAATGTCCAGTCGTTTGGCGAGGCCTTTAAATGTCCACTTACACCCGAGCAATCGCAGAAGATATGAATGTTTGGTTTGTTCCTTTGTAAAGTACAATGATTAATCTTCATAAGAGTGCTTTCATTTTGGAAATATATGAAAACCCCGTGTGATATTACCTTTCAAAAACTACCATGTCATAAATTATCATTTTGTTTACATTTTGATGACAGAGCCCCTTGAATACTCCCAACAATCCTGCAAGAGAAAGGGATCACCAGACATTGTTTCATACTTTGTATTTTTTTATGGGAAGTAAAGCTTCACGCTGAAATTGTCAATGAGTGGCAACTGATGTCTTTTTTTAAAGATTTTCAAAGCTAAATGATGTCTGCTTTCTCATTGACAGCAAATGGTATATCAGGTAAAGGTCCTGGTGAATGTATCGTTATTGAAACAATGCACCAGCGAAAGCAGTTCATGTGTGAAAAGGTATACAATCTACATGAAAGCCGATTTCTTATATTGTTACATATTCATATACAGGTCACATGTCGTGAAATCAGATGGTAAATCTAAAACATACCGTACAAACCAACGAGTCTAAGTGTGCTTCTAAAATGATTTGCAGACAGAGAAAGCAATTGTATTAGCAACCCTATGATATTTACTAGAATGACTTAGAAAAGTGTCGTTAAATTCTCCCGCGCTAGTATTTATGCTGACGATACCAGTATAATGATTGCGTTGGATAATGTAGCGAAACTGGTTGAGGACGTACATCAAGAGCTTTCCAATCTCTCTGAGTGAATAAGGGTGGACAAACTTAGCTCGAATCCGAAAAGAACTGAATTCATAATCATAGGGATTCCGCTTGAAACTACAAATCTAGGCCTGCCAGAAGTGCTGAACTAAATAACTCCGATATGAAAAGAGTCGATAAGACGAAATCCTTTGGAGTCATAGTTGATGAAAAAAGCTAAGTTGAGATGAACAGGTAGAATTAATGTTGGCACGTTTTCTGAGAATTCTCGAAGGGATTTTTTTTCAGTAAATCCCTTGCAAATTCTGAACAGAGTGACCGATTTCAGCCAGGAAACATTTTGAAAAATTACCCTATTGGATAAGTAGCATCAATTTTTGTTTCCTCAGTCATCAATACATCCAAACTTTGTGCCGCAATTTCTTTGAGTGCATCAATTTCTTTTCCAACAGAATTAATATTTAGGTATCCAATTGTGACCCTACCAATGTTTCTTATCCTAATTTATTCTAATTTAGTTAATGCATGGAGACTCAAAAGGAAAAACAAAAAGAAAGTTGTTGAGACTCGTAGCCTTACCAAATGCGATAAAATATCATTCATCAATGACCTACGCCAGATAAATTGGTCAACCATCCTTTCTCCTCTCGCAGAAAATCCTAATTTAATGGCATCCACTTTTCAGGAGATTTTTGAGTCAATCTTAGACATACATGCTCCATTGAAAAAAGAAGGGTCCGTAGTGAAAATGCACCCTGGCTCAATCAGTCCATAAGAAACTTGATGAAGGAAAGGGATTTAGCAAAGAGAATCGCCCAAAAATCTCCTTAGAAGTGGTCAGTATACAAGCAGCTTAGAAACAAGGTAACAGAAGAGATAAAAGTTTCTATAGGAACACATTATCTCGGGTTAATAGAAGAAAATAAGGATAACCCAAAGAAGATGTGGAAGACCATTAACAAAGTGTTAGATAAATCTCCACAATCGATAACAACCTCATGCTTAGATGCTGAGGGTAATAAAATTACGAAAGAAGTAGACATAGCAGAGGCACTAAATCATCATTTTGTCACAGTTGGCCCAAAACTTGCAGGTAAAATCGAACAACGGACGAATGATGATCCCCTAAAATACGTAGTTAAGCAACCTAGTGTCATGAAGTTTAATCTTGTTAGCGACATCTTCATACTTAATTCCATCAAGCAGTTAAAAAATGAGAAGGCACCAGGACCCGACAAGGTTCCGACTATGCTAATAAAGGATGCTGAAGAGGTTATATGTAAACCGTCAGCGATGATTTTTAACTCTTCCTTACGGCATGGCATCTTTCCTGATATCTGGAAATTGGTGAGAGTCACTCCCATCTTCAAATCGGGCTCGAGAAGTGATGCAAATAATTATAGACCTATCTCAGTCATCTCCGTTTTTTCGAGAATTCTGGAAAGAATAGTGCATGACCAGATGTATGATTACCTAAGATCACGTGGCATCTTGACGATTAGGCAATCCGCTTTTCAGAAACTCTGGTCAACGGTAACATCTTTAATTGACAGTACGGAGTTTTGGTATGAAAATATTGATCACAATTTGGCAATATTCCTTGATCTGAAAAAAGCATTCGACACTGTTAACTATGAGATCTTGCTTGAAAAATTAGAAGCGTATGGAATCCGAGAATTAGCTGGTAACTGGTTCAGATCATATCTGGAAGGCAGACAACAATACTGCAAGCTTAACTGCTATGAGTATAGGGCTAAGACTGTCACATGTGGGATTTCGCAAGGATCCTGTTTGGGTCCTCTTCTGTTCATAGTGTGAAAGCATCTAAGGCTGGCATGTATGCTGATGATACCCAAGTATCGTTGGCATCTTCAAGTGTCGATGAGTTGGTTCGCAAAGCCCAAGATGAATTAAGTAATATCTCTGAGTGGATGAGTGAATGAGACTGAATAAATGAAGTGCTGATCCACAAAAAACAGAATATATGTTTATGGGGCACCCAAATAGAACTAATGAAATAACCGAGCAAGAAAAACTAAAATTGAATGGCTCAGAAATAAAATGAGTGAAGAAAACGAAATCATTGGGGGTAATTATCGATCAAGGACTCAATGGGAGGACCAATTTAAAGCTATCAAAGCGAAAGTACGCGGGGGCCTTGCTTCTTTAAAAACCCTAGAAAACATTGTTTCGCAATCTCAACTAAGCAATGTCTATCGTGCGCTCGTAGAGAGTCATATAAGATACGCTGATGTCATATGGGGAAGTGTATCCAACTCCAAAATGGAATCATTACAGCGGTTTCAAGACAGGGCCATTTCGATAATTGACACTGCCAGGATAAAGGATGAATGGTCGAAGAATTTTTTACAAGTTAAACAACTCATTACGTTTGTTCAATCAGTCATGACATACAGTAAAAACCCGCGTATAAGAACCTAGCGATTAAGATAGGCTGAAAATTCTCAAATTAGACCCCCAATATATAAGAACCCATTCAGCCTGAAATTGGAAATAGGTTCTTATTTGTGGAGATCATCAAACTAAATCAAACTCTAGTTACTTTGTCATTGAGCCTATACGCACTGATTCTGTCATATGTGCAAATTGCAAAGAGCTCTAAAGATACTTTGAAAGCTTTCATTGTATTCTGTAAAATTTCTGATTCTTCCACAAACTGATGTTTTGAATAAGGCCTCATGAACTAAGTGTCTCTCAACTGACAATAAATAATTGGCTTGAAGTTTCAATCTGAACAAAAGAAATACCTGCAAGCCCTGAATGAAATAAGAACCAATTTAAGAACCTGAACAGCCTTATATCCTACTAAATACTCAATGTGTAAGAACCAAATCAGGCTGAGTTGCAAAATTGTAGGTTCTTATACGCGGGTTTTTACTGTATAAGATCATGAACAGGCTATGTCCAGAAAACCTTTGGAACAAATTTCAACGGAGATCTCATTACTCTAACTATAATACTAGATTTTGTGAGAACCTTCAAATCCCAAAGTATAATCTGGAATATTCTAAAAAGAGATTTTCTTACACAGCCCTGAAGGCTTGGAACGAGATTCCTATAAATATTAGGGAGCTCCCTACCTTGTATCAACATAAAAAACAGTTAAAAAGTCATTTGATCATCTTAAAACCAATGCAAACACGGCTACCTGGAAGATCAGCAGTAGTTTTCTTTTTTGTTTTAAAAATGATCGTAATTAGATTTGTTTTTTTAGCGAAAGTTATTTTGTTGCTGAAGGGTCTCAGTGTATAAAGAATTAGAAATAGAAGTAGAAAATAGAAATAGAATCTTAGCAATTTTAACGCAGATCTGGCATCAGTAGCATGAGTATCAGCTGTGAGAGGGTTAGCTGCCGATGAATCTAACGGAATAGCTGAAATTTCTGCATTTAAGGGCAGCCTTTCTGCATCATGTGTACTCTCACCTGATTGAGAAGTAGTAACTGCGTTCGATGACATAGGTACTGAAGGCAGATTAGAAAGAACCTTTGTGCTAGCTAGTCAATCGGGGAGCTCTGTCATGTATCAGGGAGCTCGGGGAGCTCTTTCGTGTGGCACGTCTGCCGTCTCCCTGGAGCTGCTCGCCGTCTTGGACCTGTGAAGGGGCCTCTTATGCTTTTAGGTTGTAACATGTGTAGGGGTAAGTCGAAAAAAGGCCCTACGTTTGAAAGGCTACTGCTCCCTGAGTATATAAGCAATGATATTTGCAAATAGCTAACATGTTCAATTATTTTCAAAATATTTCCTGGCTGGAATCGCTCACTCTGTTCAGAATTTGCAAGGGATTTTCTAAATAAAATCCTTTCGAGAATGCTCAGAAAACTTGGCAAAATTAAGAACAAGCACGTACTATCCCCCTTGGGGGAATGAGAAAATCTCCTCCTAGTACGAATGATTCGTGTAGGTGAATAACTTATTCAATAAATAAACATAGAATAACAACAATAAATAACAGAAAATAAATAAGAAACACAACTGTAATTTGGCAAATACGTTTCGATTAAAGAAACGTATTTGCCAAACTACAGTTTGAGGAAGATTTTAATCGAAACGTATTTGCCAAAATTACACTTGTGTTTCTTAACTTATTTATATAATATTCATAATTCATAGATTGGTTTCATTGAATCAAAATTGGTTTACAGACAACATGCTGAAGCATTTCTTTGTAAATCTTCATCCTTTTTGTGAGCATCATAAACATACAGAGTGTCCCAAAATATTGCTCGATGTTTGATTGATTATTTAAGAATGGGATGCAGTACATCCCCGCATATAAGAACCTACAAAACTAAGAACTTGCAGGTTGCATTTTCCGAATTATTCACCCTCTAATTGAGAACCAATTTCTGCTTGATAAACTAATGTATTCTTATCACAATAGCAATAAATCTAATCGTTTATCGGTATGTGACGTTTTTTGGGCCTCCTCCGTTTTAGCTGTAAATTTGATAATAACACTACCAAAACAAATAAAAGAGTTTAAATGTTCTTGGTGATGACTCCTTTGGGGATCCTTTGGTAAAATGTGCAAACAGTAGACAAAATCGGCTAAGGTTTGTTTACACCCATTTCAAGTCATGTGATCAATCTCTTGATAAAGTATCTTTTGATTTCTCTAACATATTTCGGGCCATGCAAAGTTGTGCCATGAATGCAAAGGTAGCATAATACTAAAATTTCCCAAGAGTATGGTCACACCATTTGGGAAACGCAGCTTGATTAGGAATCTCAGGGCAAGTACAGCGATAAAAAACATCATGTTGTTGGTTGCTTCATATGTTAATCATTTCAATTTCATTTTCATTTTGACAAATCCATGTTTTGATAATAAGAAGCGTCCAATGATAATTAAGTTGACAAGTCCGTGATAAAATAAAATTGATAAGTGAATGACATAAATCGAGTGGCTAAGCCATATTAGTAGAACGTTTCGAACCTTCCAAGGTCCATCCTCAGCAAATTGACTGGGTGGAATTGCGATTATATACTAATTAGATACACGCTAAAGGGAATAGGGAATAATACCAAACATGGGCAAGATCGCCATATAAAGATAAAGTGTGTGCGAAAGGGGAGAAAAAACAAACAAGGGAAAACCAGTAAAACCAGTTATACTGGTGGAAGTACGGAAAAACAACGGAGAAAAACAACTCAGAACAGTACCAGGGGGATTGATGATTGCTGAGAATTAAGGGAAGGATGGTCCCGAAGGATTAAAAGACTTTCATGAATAAGAAGGTCAAAAGAATTCTCAGTTTTACTGAGAATATCAAAATCTTCAAGGGATCCATTGTGGCCAGATTTAGAAGTATGGTCCCCGATGGCGGAACAGTTACTTTTTATCTTTTGACCTGCTTTGTTGATTCCCAAGTGCTCTCTGCAGCGAGTATCTAGGTTACTACGGGTTGTTTTCCCATAGTACAAGGCATGGCAGCCAGGACACTTATATGAGTAAACTACAGAAGAGCACATGGGAATGGGGAAGCGGTCCTTAAACCTAAAATATGATGACAAACGCTTGGGGGAATTAAAGATTAAGCTTAACATCAGGATAACATTGTTTAAAAAGCCTTGTGAGCTTAGTTTTAATTTGTAAGCTATAACTTCCTAGAAAGGGGAGGCAAACCATGAGAAACCGCTTTTCTTCACGAGCAGGTGGAGGCTTTTTACTAGACTGTTTGTCCAAGAAAGTCTTAATGACACGGTCAATAAGTATGGTCACATGACTTGAAATGGGTAAAACAAACCTTAGCCGATTAGGTCTTTCACTATATATATGAATAAGAACTATTAAGAACCTTTATACCCTCCAATGAATCTAAGTACCTTTGAAATAAGAACCTTATTCAGCCTGGCTGTCAAAAAGGTAGGTTCTTATACGCGGAGATTTACAGTGAGGCCCCGCATTTAAGAAACAACCTAAAAGAAACTTTATAGGCTACTGAAAAATTATTAGTCCCCCTAACTACAAGAAACCATTGAGGCTCACACCCAATATACAGTTTATTGTATTTTAAGTGCCATCAAGTGCTGATCTCGTGGTTTTGGGAGCATTACAATTTATACATGGTTCATAAGAAATTGCTAGCGAGATACCTTGGATTTAACAGATATTTATCAAACTTTCAATTGATGTTCTTGACAATCATTGATAACATCATGAGCGACAGGACACAAAAAGATTGGGTCGGGCCTAAGCTACTCTCGCAGTGATTACTGAGACCAACGTTATGAATTTAGTTTGCAATCAATATGTAATGATGTAAGGAAAACTTACTCGTGTTCTTCTTCTTCTCTATCATTTCCTTGCCTTGCAATTTCTGCCAAATACAGCCAGCATCGGATCTAGATTCCCCTTCCACGACAGAACTGACTGGCGAATATATTTTCGCTCCTCCGCACTCACCTTTTCAAAACTATGCGCCTACTCGGAGATTCCGTTCAACCTTGCAAAAAGAATAATAGTATTTGTGTCAGATCCCGATTAAATTGAAGTTCGTTTGAAAGAACTTGAAAAATGGTTAATAGACTGTAACTATCCAAAAAATATCATTAAGCAAGCATTCCACAGAGCAAAACTTCAAGGACCTGCACCTGATAAAAGTGATAAACACAAATTACCATTGGTAACAACACATTATCCCGATCTTCAGTTCAGTCACATAATGAAAACAATTCATTCGTTGCTCTATAATCTATCACCAACAACAATAGAATAGTTTCAAAACACACAGCCCATCTTAGCACTTAAACAGCCCCCAAACATTTCATCAATATTAACAAATGCCAGATTCTCGTCATCAGCTGAAATACCAACGACAACATCAACAACAGCCTCATTTGGTATTACCCTTTGCAAGGATAATCGATGCAAACTTTGTAAATCGTATCTACAAGCCGTTAATTCGTGTAAAACAGCAAAGAACGTAACTTGGAACATAAAATGTAATATTTCGTGCAAGAGCAAAAACGTTGTGTACTTCTTATCATGCAATTCGTGTCACGGAAAAGTAACTTACATTGGTCAAACAACAAACTTTCGCCTCCGCATGAACGATCACATTTCAGAGTCGCGGTCTGGAGTATCTTCATGCACTTTCCCGAGACATGTTTTTCAGTGCGGAAATAAACATAATAACTTTAAAGAACCGTTCTTTAAAGTCTTTGCATTCATGTCATTAAGTTCCTCGAAATTATTGACCACATACGAAGAAAAACTATTTAAAGAAGGACACGCAACCCTCAATTGACATCTCAACCATTTAACACTTCTATCGTCTGTCATCATAGTCATAAGGTTCATCATCATCATCATAATCTAAAAATTAACACACACCTCCAGTTGAGGTATGTGATACTACTAACATAAAAAGAAAAAATAATAAACTTGATGGGACTCCATGCGCCACCAGTGGCAAAACGAGAGCCCCATTTAAACATAAGTAAAATATTACAATTTATTTTCTGAATCCAAAGAGTAAAATTACAACATAACATAACAGCAGCAAGCAGATAGGAACTGCAACAATGGAATTATGTTACTTTACAGGAGGTGTTGGCATCCTTTTACGAAATCTAAAAATTTCTCTTATAAATTTTGCTATATTTGCAACAATTTTGTTCTGCCTATTTTCTGACATCAAAGCGTCAAATTTGAACTTAGAAGGATACTTTGAAAAATATTGAGGTATGTATAAATGTCTAATATTTGTAAATGCTGAACATTTTAGTAAGGTATGGTATTCGTCCCCAACCTCACTAGCAGTGCACATGTTGCATTTGCGTAAGTGATGATCAATGTTTGACCATCTTCCAATTTCAACTGGTAGGCTGTGATTCGCAGTTCTAAACCAGCAAAGGAATTGCGAAAGATTAGAGGGTAATGTCTTGAGATAATTTTCCATTTCAAAACCTGTCTTAAGCATTGAGTACATTTTTCCTTTATTCGATACCTGCATTTCGCTATTCCATCGCTGAAGAAACTGATCTTTAAAATTAAGTTTCAGAATTTCCATTAGATTAACTGCACAATGTACATATTGCATATCCCATAAATATGACAGGCCCGATTCATCAAGGATATTTTTAATTTTGCTAATCCATTTTACATTTACCCAGTCACTGAGTAACATCTGATACAGATTGTACGATAATTTTTCTTGCTTTCCAGTTAGCATTTTCCCCCAAAATCCAGCCATTCTCAACTTAAGGTTACTGTAACCCTTCAGGCAGTGATTAAGAAACTCTGTTTACCACGGCCTTTTGTTAAGATATACCAAACAAGGCTATATATCCTTCGAGGCAGAATTAAACGCAGAATATCATAAAAATATATGCTATTGATTTTGCAAAAGCACAAATGATTTATTCCAAATTTTAGGCGAAATCGACCACCCTCGCGAAAAAATCTTTGTGTACCCCAGCGAGCACTGTAGGACCACGACTATCTATTTACCATAGACTCAAGGTCCTGAACTGCAAAACCGTGTCACGAATTTTTGGTAAAACGTACTGGCTAGAAATAATACCATTTTAAACTTTGTATTAATGTATGGAATGTCTTTTTTAACTTTCAAACCTCTGTAAAAAACGGACTCGTGGATCTATCGAAAATCGCTGACACGGTTTCGTGGGTATACGCTCTGTGACCCTGTGTACCAAGTTTCAAGCGATTTCATTGGCCCGTTGGGTACACAAAGATTTTTTAGTACGCACCAGTACTCAAGAATCCTGTTTCGAGAAATCAGGCTTTTAACAAATTCGGTCAAAAAGTGCGGGAAAAACGATTATGCTTGTGCGTGCAGACACGAAACCACAGGTCAAGCAATAAAGATTTGGCGCGGTCTTTATAAATCTTTTTGTCAATAAAACTGCAACGAGTGACTTACAGATGTAACTATCACGAAATTCCGCTAGCGATAGGCAGTCGTTAGGACTCGTTGGAAATGACTTCTTTGTGCTTTTTGATGGGCAGTCATCATTAATGCAGAAAATTTTCCAGCTGCCACTGAGGCCTTTTAGTGTCAAATATTTTCAAATTGCTGTGGCATTCCTTGCAAACCGAGGGCAAAGAATACAGTAAACCTACTGAGTAAAGATTTGCTGATGATTCGGTTGTACTTTCTTGGTTCAAGTCCTTTTTCGTCTGATTCTTCCGATTCTGATCCCTCATTGTCAAAACCTTCCTGGTCAAACCACGACCCCTTATCTGATAACGCAAGATTTGTAGCTTTGTCTTTTCCAAAAGGCTTTTTAATCCTTTTTCCTAAACTCTGGTCCTTTTCTGCTCCATAACAACAGAGCAAACATTACATCCGTGCGGATTACACTTACTGCCTTCTAAACCACAGAACTGTGCGAATCATTCGCAAGGTCAAGTTAGTTTACCTTAATCCCCTAATGCCTGTTCGCGCAATTTCTGAAAAATATGAGTGCTTCTTTTAAAATACTCAAATTTGCAAGTAATTGGGTTTGTTTTGTGAAGCGAATTGGCTAAAACGGTGCTTAAATACTTGAAGCATCAGAATATAGCAAAATTGAAAAATCGAAAAATTCTTGCTTTAAGGGTTACAGTAACCTTAATTGTAATGGATACAGGTAGTCTCCCCAATTCACCGTATATCATATATTTCGGGGTAGATCTTCGAACGTTCATCACTAATTTCAAGAATTGAAGTTCTAGCTGATCCAACATATTCAAATGTTCAAATCCCAAAACTTCTGCTCCGTATGTCATAATCGGTATTACCAATGTATCAAATAATTTTAGTTGTATATCTATAAGCATATTTTTAGCCCGGGCTCTGGAGATAATATATCGCATTGCTTTATTAGCCTGTGCTTTAATCAGCTTAATTGCACTTAAAAATCTTCCATTATTTTTAAATACTTTCCCAAGATATTTAAATTCATTAACTATATCAACTGTTTCTTCATTGTAAGTAAAGTTATGTTTCTTACTCCACTTACCATTTTTAGAAAATATCATGATTTTTGTTTTATTTACATTTACTTTTAGTTTCCATAAGCGACTATATCTTAATAAAATATTCAGCGATTTTTGTAGACTTTCTGCTGAGTTTGCAAATAATACTGTATCGTCTGCATATAACAAAGCATGTAATCTCAGCACTTGCTGGTCATCTAAATTAAAAACGAGGCCTTCGTTGCCAAAATTTGAAAACGAGCTTTGCAGATCGTTCAGAAAAAACAGCAAAGAGTAGGGGAGAAAGGTTCTCACCTTGTCTGACTCCCATGTTACATGGAAAAATTTCGCTTAACTTTCCATCTTTTTCTACAAGGGACTTTATTCCATCGTACATATTTACTATGACCTTAAAGCAACGACCTTTAATTCCTCGATTTAATTCCCATTATGTAAACATGTTAATCCTCATAATATATTATAAAAAGTTCGATTCAGATTGTCAGTCACACTCTGATGATAGCATTAACTTGAAAGGCCTTAGTGTGCTAAAAACATCTCTTTTTTGTTTATTTCTCGTTCGTTTTTCATCCGCACTATTAGTATCCAATTCAGAGAAGTAGATGGTTTACAATTAGTCCGTTCATGATTTTTTATATATCTTAAGTTTAAGGCGAAAAAATGACTCCAAAATGCTTAAAAATTGGCCATTTTGCAACTATTTTCATGGTTTTGGAGGAAAATCTTCATGATTATGAACAGCAGTTCACATTTTGTGATATTGTAGTTGATATTCTCCAGACTTTAATACATTTCAAGCAAATTCTAGTTTGGATTAGAACATTTTCAGCATGTTTGAGGAATTTCACTTATTTTCCAATGTTTGCCTTTCATGACAAATTTGTTCATTTTCCAACTAATGTAGATTTTTGTTGAAAATAGATAAACAAAAAATTTAAACAGCTTTGAATAGCCCAGAATCTTAGTTTTCTTTTCATGTATAATAATTAATGTTTGAAAAAAATTCGTTTTCGCCAAATTTCCACCTGTGGGCCCACTGTGAAGCATACGGATGCAATGAGGAATTAATTCTATTGGGCAAAGTTCGAAAATGATTCAGTCCCTCGTCAATTGTTGTTTTCTGGATACATGAATTAAGCGAATTTTGACAACGGTTATAAGAATTGAAATTACTTTCGAAGTCCTATTCTGTTAGCTCTGATATTAACGAGAGATATGACATTAGATAACCTTCTTTACCTCGATCTTGTAGCTTTCTTCATCGTAAGTCATTTAGGGGTCTCTGGTTTCGGCTGTCGCATATTTTTTTCTTTGATAGCTCACAACTCAGTCAATTTTCAATGGATTTCAAGATTCTGGTCCCTAAAATTATGTCAAAATCTTATGGAGAGGGTTAACGTCCCATAACTCCGTTCATGTTATCGTTATTTTTCAATATTCAATAAAATCAAACAGTTTTATTAGGACATCTTGTAGCACAAACTTGTTGTTTGAAAATTCCTTCACTTCGAAGTGCGTGCAATAGGCTAAGTAAGCCGATCAAATGGACCAACATGCAGCTACATTTTATGTTGCTCATGTGTTAAAGGGTCTTTTTCATCCAGCATTCCTTGCACGTGTCATTTCTTGGTTGGCCTTTGTTTGTCTTCATGGGCCATGAAAATGGCGACAACAAAGGCAAACAAAGAGACCACACGTGCAAGGCATGCTGGATTATTTTTATTTAGATTTCAACCATGTAAAGCTCTGGGCCACCCTGCATATGTGCGTGTGCGTGTGTTTGTGATTTATTTCACTAAAACTGCTTGACTCGCACTTTTTGTAACTTCTCCTTTAAGGCAGATGCATTCATAGCACTTCCAGGTGGATTTGGCACAATGGAAGAATTAGTTGAAATGATAACGTGGTATGTTCCTATGTGCTGTTAGTAGCTAACTTTGAGAATTTCTTCTTTATTTATTTTTTTACGTAAATTTAAGGTCAACCACTTCATCAAATGTCTTCAAATATCACACTAACTTGCATTATTGCTAACATCATACCAGATAAATCCGAAATATTCCCCGCTCGCATGGCCTTGTTGACGTGTTGAGTACAGATACGGATTTTAAATACCTATTTTCACGCTTCAAGCATCTTAAGACTAATGAAATGCACATATAGATGGAGCAAAAGAAGGTCACGTATATCTTTTTCTCCAATCATTTTATCATGACAATAATCAGTATATCGTGCTGATGTCAAAATCTTAAAGAATGGATTTGTCAGGCAAGTCAAGTGTTCTTCATTTACTTCTTAGGCAATTTTTACGATGCGAGTTTCTTGGAATGATAAACTGTTAATAGCAACCAAGTAGAAGAAGTTAGTATTATTCTTTAATCATAATAGTATAATGGTTATAATACTATTATAATTAAAGAAGAATGCTAGTTCCTTGGACAGTTCAAAGGTTTCCAAAAATCTGCTTTGATGAACAAGGGCAAAATGGCTTAAAAGCACAAGCAATTTATTCACATCAATATCAAAATTATCATGATTAAGAAATAGCGATAATTTTGATGTAAATGACAACTAGTATCTCTCACAACACTACTTTGGTAAATATTTGTTCCAGAAAATGAGCGAAATAAGCTGTTTTCTGCAATAACTGAGAAGGCCAACAACCAAACATCTGCCAAGAAACAAACAATGAGGGAAGAGTACTACGAATCATTTCAGTACAAAGTATCCAGTAGGCGGAATAATTGAATGAATAATCGATTATTATCTGCAAAGCGGGCATGGACTTTGTACAATTCCACTTTGGACTTTGTAGAATTGCAGAATGGCTTTTCGCAATGTTCGATTACTCAGCTGTGTATAAATGAAAGTCGATTAGCTGCCCCATGTTAGCACAGAATCAACTATGAATAAAATCGAACAGTGAGGCAGATTCGATTAATACAGCAAAATCGATCGTTACTTGCACCAGATTAGTCGATCATATACTATTAATCGAATAATTGGCACTCTTCAATTGATCGGTTAAGCCAAATGGTATTCGATAATTCGGAACCCTTTCGATTGTTCGATTGATCGAAGGTCAATGGATAGGACTAGTACGAAGAGTAAAAACCCGCATATAAAACTGCAACTTCTGAGAACCTTCTTTGGAAAAAGATGATGAACTCTGTTCAAGTCGCAATAAAACTAATAATAAAGAGAGTCACATTTACTGGGCAGTTATGAGTGTGGGAGCACTTTTGCGAGGACTGTTTCCGAATTTCGAGAACTTTGACTGAATTCATTGAAATTTCTGCCATCCGTCAGTGCAACCGCCCAGTCCCCTTTTGGTGACTTTTGTTTATTAAATTATTAGCTATATGTAGTTTTCCTCTTTTTTCTTCTTCTTCATGCTTAGAATTAGACATGACCATTGCTCCTCGTGGTCTTTGTAGTATTATAAGTATTTTGTAGGTAGTGTAATAAGTATCTTGTATTGTAAATTTTTAATTGATGATATATAACAAAATTTGAGAAGGGCAAGCTCTGCCTTCCGCCACAAGGATTTAGAAGCTGTGTTCATTAAACTTCGAGATCCCTCCCTCTGCCGACAGAAGGAGTTTGTTTTGTTTTCGCGTTGCAATTGTTTTGATTTGGCGCCAAAGGCTTTGATCTTTTTTGCAGCCCATGATTAACTTTGGCCAGTCGGTAGCTTGGGTTTTACTGACATGTAATCTTGGATTTTCGCTTTTCCGTCTGGTGTTGGAAGTGACCTGTTTGTTTCGTTAATTTGTTCTTCACACGAACCGAACTGATGAGTGTGCGAGAAGAAACATTTTTGGTTTTTCACCGTTGTTCTGTATTGCAGTTACTTATTTGTTTCTTTCCTTTCAGGATTTCAGATCGATTTGTTTTTCTCTTGCAGGATTCAAGGCTTTCTCTCTTGTTACAAGTTTATTTTGTTTGTTGATCCTTTACATGATTCTTTTATTTATTCATTCATTTATTTACTTATTTATTCATTTGTTTGTTTATTTATTCATTTACTTCACATGTTTAAGGAGAGTAGCCCTTCAACAATGCTGATTTCAAGGGGCCCTCCATTTATAAAACTTGCAAACAAAAATAAAATCTGAAAATAAATCAACCTAATTGCAATTCGAAATATACATACTGCTAAAATCCTATTCAAAGCCCTATTACAATCTAAAATAAAGATCTACAATAAAAGAAAATCCAAACCGCTGTCACCTATTTACAACTAAACAAGACATTGTTTAAAGCTGTACAGGGAGGATGCCTGCTAACACTCAGCTGTGAGGCCATTCCAAGACTTTGCACCTCTAAATGAGAAACATTTCTGTCCATTTTTGGAGTTTTTTTAGGTAACCTTAGCTCAGCTGCTGTATTCCTAAGATTCCTGAAGGTCAGCCGGGATATTTTTGTGAAAAGATTACACATGGATCGTGGAGCCAGCTCATGAAGAGATTTGAAGACCATGATATTTGACTCACTAGCAATTAGCTCATCTATGGTCTTCCAGCCAAGTTTCTTTATGAGTGGTCTGCCTGGAGTATCAAAACTGCTGCCAGTTACAATACGGAAGCACGGATTTGTAATTTTTGTAACTGGTTGATCTCAGTCAATGCACAACAGCCCCATACAGAATAACAATAGCGAAAGTGTGGCTCCACAATAGCTGTGTACATGGTATTCAGAGTTTTTTCTGAGAGAAGAGATCAAGCATTCTTCAAAAAGCCAACTTCCCTTGAGACCTTAGAAGAAACAGTCTGCATGTGCTCCTTCCAATCCAGGGCGTTATCAATCTGAACGCCACTATATTTGGACTTTTGAACAACTTCCAGCTCATTGTCCCGGATTTTTAGCTTCAAAGATCCTCCTTGATTTTCCAGAGTTTTATGCTTTGGTTTTGTTGAAATAGGCATGGAACGTGTTTTTATTACATTAAGTGAAAGCCTGTTTCCTTCAAGCCATTTTTCAACTTGTGTACGGTCACTGTTAATGGCCTCATTCAGCTGAGTGATGTCAGAGGATTGATGGCAAAGGCTCGTGTCATCAGCATACCAGCTTTTCGCAGTTTTCTAACTTTCCTATGTGAATGCTCTCTTACTGTTTGTAATTCTTTAGCTTTTCGCTTCCAAAATTAAGAACTTTCTTTAGGCAATGATAAGAAGTTGCTTGTCCTGTAGAATGCGCAACTTCGTGATATATCGCAAGGCCAAGAGAAAGACGACAAAGATTTTAACTGAAGTATTCAAATTTGACAGTCTAGTACGGAACTAGATTATCATTCCTAACTGTTTTGTCTTCAAATCATCAATAATTAGTGATTTAAATATATTTACTACTCATAAGGTTTGCGTGATCGCCTTGAGGGTTGCCATCAGTCGTTTGCAAACTGAAGATTTTGCTGAATTTCATATCATCTCTCTTAAGGTTCATGGATGTTTTATCTGCATGCTGTTCCTTTCTAGGGTACAACTTGGCCTGCATGATAAACCTATTGGTATTCTGAATACGAATGACTACTACGCAGGATTTTTAGACTGGGTATGCTGCCAAAAATCAATTTTCGTTTGCATCTAATTTTACTAATTTCATTGCCAAGTCCTGTGGACACATTATTCTGAAAAATTAGAGCAGGAACATTTAGTGACGTGCAATTCTTACAAAAAGATCATGCAGCATGAGCTAACACAGTTGAATAATGTCATCATGAGGAGCCTACTGGACTTGCAAATATGTGTAATCGGTGCCAGGAGTAAAGCCTTCAGACCGTGATCCAGAATTGTGACATTATTGAATGCAATATCGAACGATAAGAGTTTTGAAAGTTAAGCATATTCAGCTCATCTGACAGAGTAATGATCAACAATCAACGCGATTTACAGGGTGTCCCATAAAATTGTTCCGCATTTCATCAAATGTTGAAAATTACTGATAAGAAGAATAGGTCCATGAGAAGATACGAGAATCGTTTCTCTGTGATGTTGAAGTAATTCCTGACACCAGGATTTTGCAAATCAGTTGAAAATTAACTGCAGTACGAGCTTTCAAGGGTCTTTATACAACAGCCAGACCCCTGGATAACTTGTAATGGAAAGAAAGTTCAAAAGTTAGGAATAAAAGTATTAGGGACACGTTTTTTGCAAAACCGTAGCTCTACATAAAGCTTGCTCCCAATGACTCAAACACTAACACTACATTCTACCCATGAATACTGTTCCCAAATATTTGATGGTGCTTAAACACGGTCTTCTCTACAACTGATAAGATCACCTCCAATGACAAAAATTATTGACTTCCTCGCTCACGGGTCTTGTATTTCTGTTATCTCTACTTTCTAGCGCCGTTTTTATTGCTATTGTTTCCAGGAACTCAGGAGCATTGCACCTGATCTTCTGAGAGTAAATCACTCCCACTAGACCCTCTGTAGGTGATCATAAACATTCTGTGTCACGTCTAAACGTTCACATTTTTGGCCCACTTTAGCACCATCATTCCTAGCAGCATGGAAGCCCCGTCTTAGTAGTCTGGCATGTTCTGTTTTCCCATATGCCTAGATGCTTTCAAACGCACAGTTAATTTCCTTGACCGTATCTCTTTCTGTTATGTTTTGCTTCCAACTCCCAGATATTCTGTATACTAAATGTCACAACAAGGGCAGATTTTGTAATACAATAGCATCAGTTGCTTTGGTTCACACCTCACTTCAAAGCGATTAGCGAATGCAAACAAAAAAGAAATTCTCTCAACCAGTAATTCAAAATAACCATAGCTGCAAAGTTACCCTGAAACCAGTACGGCAAACTCAACGCTTGGTGCGGGCGAAGGGACCTTTTGCCCTCTGCTCGGTTTCTGAATCACTTAAATAAAATCCGCCAGGAAGAAGTTTAGATTTACCCTTCCCATTTCGTCTTCAGCACATAGCTTCTCTTAAAAACCTCCCTTCGCCCGCACCAAGTGAGAGTTTGCACTACTTGTTTCGGGGCAACTTTTGCGACCGTATTCGTTTTGAATTACTAATTGAGACAATTTCTTTTGTCTGTATTGGCCTATCGCTTTGAATTGAGGTGTGAAACAAAGCAACTGACGCTATTGTATTGCAAAATCGGCCCTTGTTATATGTCACTATTTTGCTTAGGGGAAAATGTTAATGAAAATGTAAAAGTGCGTAGGACGTCCAAAGTTCAAGTTCTGACTACTCTGGTGAAACTTCAAGAAAGTTTGTTATCTATCTCGTGCTTGTTTTAGGTGGCTAAAGCAAAATGTGAGGGTATGATACATAATCATGACAGAACTATGTATGTCGTTGCTAAGACACCAGAAGAACTCCTCGAGAAACTTAGCAAAGAAGAACAAAGAAGACTTGAACAATTGAACAAGTGATATGAATGTTGTGACAAGTTTTGTATGACAATAGACTGATGAGTCAATATGCAGTCCACATTCTTCTTAATACTCTAACTTAATACTCGTCCTTTCACTCGAAAATAGTTTCAATCAAAATAACAACCAACAGGGGTGCCAAAATAATAACCAATTTTTATTTTCCAATGCTAAGATGTGCAAAAGAGCATCCGAGGAATTCCACAACTTTGGATCTATATTTGTGCTCTATCAAATTCTTCTAAATATAGCACTAGACTTATTTTACGTTGAGTCCTAGTAATCGCTACGACACACCCACCCCTCGCTCATACTGGGATTCGTGACTTTCCAGCACAAGAGCTGGCCCTATTTAGGCCATTCTCCACAAGATATTGTGGTACCAATCACAGAGCTTCATTTTCATCACATGACCTATTTTCCTGGTCACATGATATTTTTCTTGCCATTGATTGGTTTATTTGCAGTCAGTGCCAAGTGAAGGCTAGAAATTATATTTTTCGGACCACTGATTGTCTTGGCGGCCAAAGATTCGCAAAGCTGCGAGGCCGAGGGCCACAACACTAGGCCTTGAGTACGAATGCTCCACAACAACCAAAGAAGTAGGAACCGTTGTCAGTGGGGACACTTGCCCCCAAGATTTGGCACTAAACTAAAAAAGACTTTTTATTATTAGAAAATGCCCCCTCCTTATTAAGAAAAAGTGCCCTTAAAGTGTTGTGCCCTCCCAAAATTGACATGCTTCCTACGTTCCTGGCAACAATAATCACTACTTCTGTAAGCAAATTACTTTCATCTCCACAATGTCGAAACAGTCTCCTTTGCTCGAACATTCCAAAACGGCGTCGACATCTTCACGCTTCTCTCTAACCCAGACCTCAAAATCAGACCTTGGAAGCCGTTGTGGCGCGAAATTATTCGTCAATATTCGTCATTTCTCGTCTGTTTTCACTGCAATGGAAAAGTCAAGCAGAGATGAATGTTTCCTGGAAATTTTCGTCGTGTTTGCAAGGTGATGATATTATCGAATTGGACGAACAAACAACTGCTCTGATGTAAGTTAAAAAATTGGATGGATGAAATCATGCTCAAAGAATAAGGGGGAAATCGGCCAACGACAGGCCTGGGCATCATTCATTTTGAAACAGTTCTTTTGCTAAAATGTTTGATAGTTTAGTTTGAAGAAAACTTGAGATTAACTCGAGATGGTTCTTTCTAAAACTAAACGCAGTGGAGAAATGTCTGGAGCAGGTATGTCAATAACAAAACTTTCTACATAATTTTCTTGTTTTCTTCCTGTGACTCGTGAAGATTCAAAACAACGTTTTTCCACCTTTTCGAAGCCTTGCACAGATTGTATACAGGGATCCCCCGATCCATTTGTTGATCGATTCAAACCAAAAACTGCGCTCTGTGGTATGCCAGGGGGTCCCTGTGTACATTCTGTGCAAGGCAAAAGAAGGCAGGCAGACGAAACAATTTTGTTGGAGAGACGAAGTACTGACCCTTTTGTTTTGACACATTGTGTTTCAGCTTTGTTGATAGCGAACCAACGCTGGGGCTCACACTGTCATGCCCGTCGGTGATATTGTTTCTTGCTCTTGTTTTCAACGGTCAAGCTAATTTACATATCACGTCATCGAAGTAAGTCGTTATTGCACATGCGATCTGGAGCCCTTTTTTGGGAATTCCTTGAGGCGCAGAACTTAGCCTGTTCGTATCCCCAACAAAATTCGAAATTCGATCGCTCTGGAACCGTTCGATGACCGGAGCATGGGGAGAATCCAGATCTGACGAGACGTGCATCAAGTATCGGAAAGTATAGTTCAATGATTGAGGAACATTTGATATGTTGCGTTGCGAATTTGGAGCATGGATGCCGGATTACGAGCGAGGACAAAACAGTTTATTATTTTAGCTTGAAGATAAGATTCACTCCTTGTTTACCTATTAGAATACCAACAAGTCATTTTGTCACAGGAAGCCCAGGCAGTTAGTTAACTGAACAATGATAAGTTTACGATCGTAAAATTGTTAATTGTATACTACCTTTGTGTGTTATTTGTTGCACTTCTCCACTGCTGTACTTCTGCACTGTACTGCATAATTGTTCGAATGCGAGAGTTCGATGCAAAATTTCTTGCTGGTATTCTTTTATATGCAAACAAGGATTGCAACTAATCTTCAAGCCAAATTCAATAAACTGTTTTGTCCTCGCTCGTAATCCGGCATCCATGCTCCAAATTCGTAATGGAACATATCAAGTTCCTCGATCATCGAAGTATACTTTCCGATACTTTGTTTCTTCATCTGTAGTGTCTGACATACAAAAATTTGCAGATTCTTGATGCACGTCTCGTCAGATCTGGATTCTCCCCATGCTCCGGCCATCGAACGGTCCCAAAGCGATCGAAATTCGAAGTTTTTCGTCTGCCTGCCTTGCTTTGCCTTGCACAGAATGTACACAGGGATCCCCCGATCCATCTGTTGATCGATTCAAACCAACAACTGTGCTCTATGGTATGTCAGGGGGTCCCTGTTTACGTTCTGTGATAAGCTAAGCGAGGTTGGCTGACGAAAACATTCGAATTTCGATCGCTTTGGGACCGTTCGATGGCCGGAGCATGGGGAGAATCCAGATCTGACGAGACGTGCATCAAGAAGCTGCAAATTTTTGTATGTCAGACACTGCACATGAAGAAACAAAGTATTGGAAAGTATACTTCGATGATCGAGGAACATTTTGATATGTTCCATTGCGAATTTGGAGCATGGATGCCGGATTACGAGCGAGGACAAAACAGTTTATTGAATTTGGCTTGAAGATTAGTTGCAATCCTTGTTTACCAATATAAGAATACCAGCAAGCTATTTTGTATCGAACTCTCGCATTCGAACAATTATGCAGTACAGTGCAGAAGTACAGCAGCGGAGAAGTGCAACAAATAACACACAAAGGTATTATACAATTAACAATTTTACGATCATAAACTTATCATTGTTCAGTTAACTAACTGCCTGGGCTTCCTGTGATTTTGTATCGAACTCTCGCATTCGAACAATTATGCAGTTCAGTGCAACAGTCAATGAGATACAACACAGCGGTGGAGAAGTGCAGCAAATAACACACACAAAGGTTGTATAAAATTAACGATTTTAAGATTGTAAACTTATCATTGTTCAGTTACTTAACTGCCTGGGCTGCTTGGGATTGGGCGTGTAGAAAGATTAAAGCTAAAGATCAATTTAGCAGATGAAACGACTGTCGCAAAGCATTATATAGCTGTACCACGACCATTATACACAGAACTAAAACAATACATTGAAGATCGGATCTCCTGAACCGAGGGTTCATAGAAAAGTCAAGATCACCTTATAGTAGTTGCTGTGTTATTGTAAGAAAGAAGGCTGGATCCATAAGACTTTGCTTTGACTATGTTTAGAGATCTGAACAACAAGACACATGCAGATTCACATCCCATTCCAAGGATTCAAGATACATTCGACAACCTTGCAGGACAGAAATGGTTCTCTACAATTCACCAGGGAAAAGCATATCATCAGGGGTTCATAGACCCAGAAAGTCATCCCTTGACCGCGTTCGAATCACCACGGGGGCTCCATGAGTGAGGGTTAAAGAACGCACTTGCGGAACTCCAACAATTCATGAAGAACATATTAAATGATTACCGAGATCAAATCTGTGCCCCTTATCTCGATGATGTGATTGTGTATTCAGCATCATTCCAAGGTCACGTAGAACATGTACCCCTTGTCCTAAGGAGATTAAAGGAGAATGGAATCAAGCTCAAGGCTGATAAGTGTCAGATTTTCAAGAGGGAAGTTGTCAACCTTGATGCAACGGCCATTACTCCTGCGTCGATAATGACCCTTGAACGGATTAGGCCAATTCGAGATCTGATTGGCTGTTCAAAACGAGGCTTCTCGGTAAAATTACGTCACAATTCGCATACCGTAAAAGCTCTATTAAGCCCCCCCTCTCTATTAAGCCCCCCTCTCTAATAAGCCCCTCCTCTCTGAGTCAAAATTTGAAATAAGCCCCCCCTCTCTATTAAGCCCCCCCCACTTATACAAAATTCTAGAACTTACAAATTTTTCCGTTCATTTAGCTATACAACCTTACATGTTAATTTTAGTATGATATGGGATAAAAACTGAGTCGAATCTGTGTATTTGAGTCGGAAAATTGTGTGTTGAATCCGCAAAATATGGAATAAAGGAACTGAAAAGCTACCAAATATATCCTTTTTGCTTGATTTTGTGAATAAGCCCCCCCCTCTCTAATAAGCCCCCCTCTCTATTAAGCCCCCCCTCTGGAAGGTCCAAAATTAAATAAGCCCCCCGGGGGCTTAATAGAGCTTTTACGGTAAATCAACCTCTCCAATAAGTTTTGATTCCAGAGCAGCGAGACCGCGATAGAAACTGTTTCAAACAAATGTCTTAAAAATAACTCTAGAAAAAGAAATTGTGGCAGGAAATTCGCAGTAAAGGAGTGTTGCAATTATGCTAGAAATTGAGTGTGGTGCAGTAGAATTTTGAGGACTGCATTAAAGATTTTAGAGCACTTTAGTTGGGCAAGCGCTCAAAGCTAAAGTTGAAGACAAGAATGAGGGTCGTTTAGGGGTTCCAGGGGACAAGGGAACATGGGAATTGTATCCAGGGAACAGGGGAACATGCCAAAAATTAAAAAGGAACAAGGGAACTTGGGATCCTTTGCAGGGATCAAGCAAAATTCATGCTTTTATAATTCTTTTACGATTCATTGGTTGAATTACGCTGCTGGCCAAATTATCCGGCCACCCTGCATTTACAAATACATTTTCCTATAACCTAGTAGGACTGACTTGGCCGTTTGCCACCTTGCATTGTTTTAGTTCAGTTTTTCATTTAGATTCAGAACAGCAATGTTTCACTTGCAAAAACCTAACGATGACGTTTGTAAAATACTTGAAAATATCAACTGTCAAGTTGAGTAGTTCTCTCGAAAACCGTCTCCAGATTGCGGCAGAGTCAGCTTGGTTGGAAAAAAGTTTTAAAGGGGATTTTATAAACCTCGATGTAAGACTGATGTAAGCTTTGTGCTTGAAAAGCGTAAGATGAGTCAACATTCAAAAAAATTTTGCGCAAAATCTAGAGGGGTATCGCCCTGGTTGAGGGCAAACGCGTGTTGATCGATTTTAACTCTATTGCGTTTGTTGCTGAATAACAGGCGTTTGGGCCTAGTTAAAACCAAAAGGTGTGCAAAAATATTTTGGTGACTCCATTTGCTTAACATTTCCTTGTTTGTGCTTCTTAAAACTCCGTCCACAAACAGAGGGAGAAGTGCACAAAGAAGCTCACCTAAGATGTAACTTTAAGCATCCGCCATTTTTCCTTTCACATTTTGTTGCACAATTTTCTTTTTGCTTGGTTTCTTGATTTTGTTAAAACTTTCACAGCAAACAAATGGCCTCTTGCCAAGCTCCACTTGTCCAGAATAAGTACTTAACGTAAATTCAGAGATATGGCATCCGCTTCCGCCACGACGGGCTACTTTTTGCACCCCGTCTGATTGGCCTACAGTCGCCCTGGTTGAGGGTACTGTGGTATCTTCCGGTTCTTGAACGAAATCTGCATTGTCAACGCATGACAGGCGACTACTATTTGCTGTAAAAGGACATATTATGGGGCAAAAACAGGTTTGTTCTATCAGTGGACTGCAAAAACTATTTTTTCTTAATCATAAATTGATTTAAGCATCGTTCAGTTCACCGAAGGAGGGAAACTTGATGTCAGCTTGCTTGAAAAGTCTTTGAACGAAAGCGGCAACAAAGGTCAGTGTTTAGGATAACGAAACACAGCAAACACAATTAGAAAACATTTGATAACAACAAAAACTCTTTAATCGTTGGTATGCTGCTAATTTTAGCATCAAGTTATCTTAAATTTACCTGAAACCATGTGAAAATTTAGATACCCTCAACCAGGGCGACGTTGGAAATTTAGGCCCTCTCGACCACTCTGTTCTCGAGTAGCTCGCTCTTAAAGACAGCATCACCAATGACAAATATATTCTATATCAACAACAGTGAAGAGTTTACGAAGGTGTTCATGGTAAGTTTCGTTCTCAAAATTTTTTTCGTTCAACAGGAATATTCTACCAACGTGAAATACCCTCAATCAGGGCGACACCCCTCTACTAGAATTATGAGAAAGATCTTGATGAGAAGACGCTAAGAGCGGACTTGTGTTCCACACAGTATTTTGTAAGTTATTGATAAATTATGATAAATTAACAGGTGTCCCAGAAAAAACGCACCAGATTTGATCGGGGCTAGCGGGAAGAATTTAGATCCAATCAATTCAGAATGTTTTTAAAAATAATCCTCGATAGTTAACTTGAAGATGAATTCCTTATTGGCTGATGCTGGTGCATTGACAGTAGGAACATTAATATTGAAAGTAAAATTTTGGCTCCACTTCCAAACCAGAGCTTGTGGGTTTTGGACTAAACTGCAAATGTGCTGTTTGGGGAATCTCCTGAATGACCGCGATTTACGAGCATAAAGCCTTGTGCTGAGGAAAATATTTAAACATAAATCAAACGTTCACTTCACAATCAAATACATTAATTTGCCCTCAAGAGAAATCTTTCTTTATTCTACAAGTCTCAAAAAGCTAGGACTGCATCTGTTAAACAAGTGAACTAGTTTCCTGGAGTGAGCATGAACAATGAATTAGTTTTGCAACCTTCATTGTTTGAATGAAATCCATCGTGTACATTCTGTCTCAGCATTATTATGAAGCAGAATGAAATATACCCAAGGGAAAAGTATCCATGAATAAGATCTCTTGAAAATGCTCACACGTGCGTGGCTTTTTTGCAGCTGCACTGTGATTGAAGAGACATATTTCTTTGTGTGTATATGCAATAACATCTTTCTCCATTTTCATCTTTGGACTTTCGATTGAAATGTTTGCTCAAGTATGGATTCTTGCTCATAACTACTTCCCCTAAACAGCGCGATCAAGAATCGTGGTTTTTATCGTTTCGTTCTTGAAAATGCAAGACATCAAGAGTAACCTTTGAGTCGTTAGTAAACTGCAAGTATTTTTTCTATAAGAAACTAAGAATTCGGACCAGTACTGAAAGTTTCTCAAAGTTATCAGATTTTGAGTACTCATAATTTCTTGCGAATTTCTTAATGTTTCACGACAATCTTCATGTTGACTTACTGCGTCCGCCTGAGCTTTTCAAAACAATGTATGTATTGACAACTCTCTGATGTTTAGGCATCACCTAAGTAAATTCAGAGTAATACGATACAGGAAACAAGTGAAAAATAATGTAAAATATGTCAAGGGTTTCCTTTGTCAAAAATAAACAATTTCTTAAGTTATTTCTTCCCAGTGCGGGAGTTCAGTTTGATGATTTTTTGGCGATCTGACAGTTGTGTTTCTTGTAAGCATTTTCTTATGAAACATACGTGTAGTACTGAAAGGATATTTGCTTAAAGTTATCGTGCATTTTGTTAAAAATGAAACCATTCCGAGGAGGTTACAGAAAATCTTTCCCGGTCTTCGTAAGACCACGACGCAAATATTCTAAAACGATTAACTTTACGACGAAGGCATTCCTAGAAATTAAACTCTGCAGTTTAACTGCCTATTGCACTGCAAAAATTCATGCAAAAAATCATCGAGCTTCTACAATCTATACCCAACACCATAGCAGCAGCCGTGTTGTCACCACGTTGTCACAAAGCGAAATAAAAAATAACAAAATATCGATATTTGCTGACTCTAAGATGTGCGGCTACGGAAGGCAACTTTGTGAACGCAGCTAAAAGAAAGACTGAAAACATTGCAACTTTACGCCCAAAATGTTAAAAAAAGCCACTAGAACAGTAAGTAGATTCAAGGCCAAGCACAATTAAACAAGACTAGCTACTGCAGGTGAGCCCTCGCAATGGAACTATGAAACTTCCACATCAAAGTTAAAACTTCGAGCCTTCCCTTCAGAAATATTGTGGAAGAGGCAGGTCAAAGCGAGTGATTTGCAAAAGAGAATTCGATCTTGTAGCTACATGGCTTAGTGGCTTGCAAGAAAGCTGTACGAATGTCCAACAGTTGTTAATGGCTTGTTTGCAGCCAATCTCCCTCCTCTTTTTCGACATTCCGCGTGTCTTTTTACCAAGATTTGTAAATGTTTTGTGGAGCTTCGCAGCTCTGGGAATTTATTTGATTTATTTTGAATTTCTCGCAACTCTCATTACTGAAAATGCCTTAGTAAAATCACGTGACATGTTGTCTGGCTGGATGTGTTTCATTGAGTTTCAGTTGCAATCTCGTCCCCAGAGTGAGTTCGTTGCTCTACCTCTACTCTGGGATACAAGAGGCCGTTTGGCAATCTGATTGGCTGTTCGCCATTTTGGGCTGTAACTGCGATTTGCGCGGGGTAAACGACCTCGGCATGTCAAAATTCGACGTAAAACCACATTCTTTACCTCTACCGACCATCATTTGCAACTTATTTCCGAAATTCGAAGAGTAACGAGCCATTTTATTTTTGAAGCTGCGGTGAAAGTTTACCGAATTTGCAATTTAGGCCCATTTTCGCTCTAAACAAACCGAGATTATTTTCACATTAAACAAACTTGGTGACCCCAGATTATTGTTTAAATACCTGCATAACGGTTCGAATGAGGTCTTCAAAGTGTTTGTTTTCAATTTCTCCTTCCATCTTCTGCAGAATTAGCGCCAGAGCAACGGCCATTTTCCGTCGCTTGGCGTTGCCTAGCCAACGGTGAAATCCATAATGGCTTCCAAATGCACCCAGATTCTGGGCGCATTTCATCGAAGTGTACCAGGGTGTTCATTTGGCTTCGTGATCAGCGTATGACGTAAGAACACCCTGGGAACGAGGTTGTTTTTTTTTTTTTTTTATTCTCATAAAATTTACAAAGACAAACAATTACAATACAAAAGCTAAGGGAGCATGGAAATACATAACAACCCTAAGACCTACACTTAACATGGAGACACAAATATTACAACAAGTTACAAGGTATTAAGCTACAAAAATAATTAATTATAATTAATTAGAGTGGTGTTGCCTATCCTGCCCGTCACAATTTTGAGTAAATCCTCACAAGGAGTTTTCAAAGGAGAAAGCAAGTATACCTAGGTTCCTTGCTAACCTGCCAAGTTGTCACCCAGGCATGATGGGCAACACCACTCTAATCACAAAGAAGAGACAAATTTTACACAAAAGAGAGAAGAAAAAAAAAAAAATTTTACACGAGAGAATTAGAGCATAAGCATCAGATCCTCAGAAAGACCGCACGCACCCGCGCTATCCCCCCAAGGACCCAACACCCATGCTGGATTTAGTAACTTATTGGAACCGTTCCGAGGCCTGAATATATTTTAACGTTGCCTCAAGAATGTTTGTATTAGAATTAAAAGGTAACTTTTCGTGGCCATAAAGGAGTATTTGCAATAGTTCTTTGTTTGAAGGGTTTGATAGGCCGTGAGGACGCAATATTGCATTAACGCTGTCGAGAAGATCACGTCTGTGTATATCATAAGCACGGCAGAGCAGCAAAAAGTGCTCCGTATCCTCAATACCATCACTAATCAGGCACAAGGGATTTACTGTATCCCTAAAGTTATGTGTTGTGTCTACGCGCGCGCTGCCGAAGATCCGCTGCGACCTTACGCTAGACCGATAGAGCACGATAAAGAAGACGCCATGTTTCCACTCCGAACATCCACCGAACTCTCTACATCATTCCGAGGCTAATATATAATGGCTTGTCTAATACACTATATTCTCCCTTTTCTTGAAATTGTCCTCTTGAGTTTCCAATGTAGTTCATTTTCAATTGTAACCAAACAAAACAATCAGCATAAACAGTGTTCTTCAATGTTAGTCCTTCAGCGCAAATAAGCTTCAGCTTCCATCAACAATTCTTCAATGTCCAATAATAGTAAATGAGTAAATGAGTAACTGATGTCCATTCATCAACAAACAAACAATTTTCCAAAGTTCCAATTTTCTTGACTTTGATAACATAAAAGTAAAATTCCAATGCATTGTTCCATCAATATTTACAAACCTCAGTGCTGTCCTTTTAACTTACTTCTTCTTCTTACGATGTCTTCTAACTGGCAATCTTTTCGCTTGCACTTCTTCTTGAATGGCTGTTGGCACGGTATCTGGTACAAAAACTGGTGTTCCATCACATAGATTTTCCTGTGAATCTTCATTGTTTTCTTCATTCAAATGATCTTCAATGTTTTCTTCATTCAAGCTATTTTCACTGCTTCCTTGGATGTTAGAATTATCATTTTCATGCAACCTATTGTTGTTATTTTCATTAGAAATAGGATTGCTATTAGCGTCATTAGCATTTGTGATATTCGGTCTGCGCTCGGAACGCGTTGGGCTTGCGACAGGTTGCGCGTTCGCATTGTCAATGGGTAGTTCTGTGATCTCTTCTTCTTGGTTTGTGTTATCCTTTTGAATCACTGTGTGTTTGTTGGTCTCATTTTCATAATATTTCTTGAGATGAGCTTTGTTCCTGTAATATCTGTTTCCTCTTTCATTTTCTAGTAAAGCACTTTTCCTGTAAACTTTTATTACTTTGAACTTCTCATTTAACCAATTTGGAGACAATTTGTCATTTTTCCAGAGATTCTTTACTAACGCTTTGTCTTGCTCCTGAATTTCACTATCCTTTGCATTCCTTTTGCCATCTGCATATTCTTTCATTTTCTCTTTCTTTTCCCTGTCTTTCCTATCCAATTCTGTATCTTGTGGTTCATCCTTGTTGTATTCTGGTATGTCATTCTTAATACCATGTCCAAAAAATACTGTTGCTGGGCACTGTCCTGTTGTTGCATGTGGGGTTGTTCTGTAGAGCAATAAAAACTTATTAAGCTCTTTTCTCCAATCTTTTCCTTCTGCATGTGCGCATTGATTAGCTTTCTTGAGTGATCTGTTAAATCGTTCAACTTCTCCGTTGACCCATGGCGAATAAGGTGTCACATTCCTTAGCTTTATTCCATGTTGCTTGAGATACTGTTTAAATTCATCTGAAATGAGCTGTTTTCCATTGTCAGCAACTAACTTGTGCACATAACCAAACATAGAGAATATCTTATCTAATGCTTTGGTTACTGTTTTTGTGTTGATAGTTTTGACTTGTACAACTACTGGGTATCTTGATCTGTAATCTATGAGTGCTATCAGATAATCTTTTGTTGGATACGGTCCTTGAATATCTAAAGCTACTGTGTGCCAATTTGTTGAAGGTATTTTTGTTGCTTCAAGTGGTTCATAGTTGACTTTGCTTGATCCTGTTACTTGGCATGCATGACATTCTTTTATCATCTTTTCTACTTCTTGATCTATTCCTGGCCGCCATACTTTTTCTCTCAATAATCCTTTTGTTTTCACAATTCCTAAGTGATGTTGGTGTGCTGTGATAAGGATTCTTTGTCTGAGCTCTGTGGGAATTACTAGCTTTGTGCCTTTCAATATTATATCATCTTTGATCCACAGTTCTTTTCTGTTCAGGAAAAATGGTTTGTATTCTGGGCTTTTTGACCATTTTTCTGTGCTAATCTGTTGTTTGACATTCTTCAAAATTTCATCGCTCCTTGCCATTTCCTGAATTTCTTCTAGTGTGACTGCCTTGGGAATAGCATCATATACTATTGAATTGATGAAATGTTCTGTGTCATCACTTAACTGCTTTCCTGTGGCTGGTAGGGTGAACGTGATAAAATGTCAGATGCATTTGTGTGTCCTGGTTCATACTGGACTGAAAACTTGTATGGTTGCATTTTGAGTAACCATCTTTGCAATCTTGGTGTAGGGCTTCCTGTTGCTGATAATAGCTTTTCCAGTGGCTTATGATCAGTTACTATTGTGAATTCTCTGTCATACAAATAGTAATGAAATTTCTGCGTTGACCAAAATGCGGCTAAGCCTTCTCTTTCTGACTGAGAATATCTTTGTTCTGTTGGACTTAATGCATGTGATGCATAGGCTACTGGCTTGAACTTTCCATCTTCTTGTTTCTGAGTTAGTATTGCTCCTAGTCCTACTGGTGATGCATCTACAATGACTTTTGTGTCTGCATTTGGTTGGTAATAACACATCGTGCTTGCATTTGTTAGGCTTTCTTTTAGCTTCTTGAAACTTGCTTGTTGTTCTTTGTTCCATGTGAATGTAGCATCTTTCTTTGTGAGTTTCCTCAGCGGCTCTGTCAGTGTGGCATAATCTTTGATGAAGTGTGAACAAAAGTTGACTAGCCCTAAGAAACTTCTTACTTCTGTTGCATTTGTTGGGGTCTTTGCATTGTTGACTGCATCTACTTTGGATTTGTCAGGATATATTCCTTTGTCTGTTAAACAATATCCTGCAAATGTCAGCTTTGTTGTTCCAAATACGCATTTCTTTGGGTTGATCTTTAAATTTCTGGCATCCAATGCTTTGAATAGCGTGTCAAGACGCTCTGCCATTTCCTCTATGCTTGATGACCATATTAGAATATCATCTGAGATTGATCTTGTGCCTGGGCAACCTGCAATACTTTGCTCAATTACCTTCTGAAATTGTTCAAAGGCTGAACTTACTCCATAAACAAGACGTTTTGACTGGAAACAACCTTCATGTGTGAGAAAAGTTGTGATGTGCCTTGATTCTTCTGCTAACTCTATCTGGTGATAACCTTCTTTCAAATCAATCTTTGAGAAATACTTTGCATTATGCAGCTCTGGGAGGATTTCTTCAACTTTTGGGATTTGGTGTCTCTCTCTTACTATGGCTTCATTGGCTCTTCTCATGTCTAAGAATAATCTGATATTTCCATTGGGTTTTGGAACTACTACAATTGGATTTATCCAGGTACTTGGACCT
Source organism: Aurelia sp. 3 sensu Dawson et al. (2005) (assembly GCA_964020215.1). NCBI lineage: Eukaryota > Metazoa > Cnidaria > Scyphozoa > Semaeostomeae > Ulmaridae > Aurelia > Aurelia sp. 3 sensu Dawson et al. (2005). The sequence continues at coordinate 11,514,168 of OZ026589.1, read as the reverse complement.
TTAACTTTTTCAATGCAATCATTCTTCATCAACCTTTCAAGCTCTAGAGAAACTTTCTTTCTTGTGTGATATGGTAATCTTCTGATTGGCTGCTGCACTGGGGTGACATTCTCATCAATGTGTAATTTTAACTTGTAATCTTTGAATTTACCCATGCCTTGAAATACTTCTTTGTTGTTGTCTAAGACTTTCTGAATCTTTGGATCTATCTTGTGTTCAGTTGGTTTATCATGACTATATTGGCTGACTTCATTTACTAACTTATGAAGTGAACTTGCAGGGTCTGCTTCTAAACCTGGAGCTGGGCCTACTCTTAATAGATCTAGCTTTTCTGCTGTCTTTTGTCCTAGCAGTGCTCCTCCTGAACCTTCTATGACATAGAATTTTGCTTGAGTTTCTTTTCCAAAAGCTTCAATCTGTGCTATGAATGTTCCTTTTAGTTTCAGAGCTTCTTTACTTGAGTAAGTGAATATCTTTGCTTTGCTGTCTGAAAGTTGTGGTTCTTCTTTCAATTTCTGAAGTGATAGTTCATCCATAATGTTTAATGTTGATCCACTATCAATGAGCATATTGATTCGTGTACCCTCCACATTTATTGGGTATACTGGTCTTTCTTCATTTCCTATTTTGAATACAAATGCTTCATCATCACTTGAGCTTTCAGTTGTTATCTCATTTGCTTTTACTTCATGACTCTCTGATTTCTTTGGGTTTTTGGTCTTACAATATTTGCAAAATGTCCAATGATTCCACATTTCATGCACTTTTTCCCTTTTGTCACTCTGCAGTCTTTACTTTTATGATTTTTCATTGCACATCTTCCACATTGTTGTCTTTGCTGAGTGTTTCTTTGACTTCCTATGTTCAATCCTTGTTTGCTTTTGTGCTGAAATTTGTTTGATCTGATCTTGTTGAGGTCTGAGAAAGATTCTTGTGCAGTGTCAGTTGATGATCCTGCACCATTTTGTTGCTCTATCTTCTTTGCTTGGTGGTCTGATTGTTCCATGAGCTTTCCTATTGTTAGAACTTTTTCTAATGTGAGATCTGGTTCCTGTAACAACCTTTTCCTAAGCTTACTTGATTTGCACTTTGCTATTACTTGATCTCTAATTTCATTTTGTGTTGCATCTCCATATTCACAATGAATAATTAACTTTTTTAGCCTAGTGACGTACGAATCTATGTTTTCTCCTGATTCTTGGCCTGCCTCATGAAATACACATCTTTCAAATGGAATATTTTTCTTAATATCGAAGTGACTATCTAACTTGGTTATTGCTTGCTCATAGGTTGTGCCTACCTCACCTAATGTCTCAAATATATCTTGCACTTCATCTCCTACAAGATGCAAAAGTGCTGCCCTCTTTTGGCTATCATTTTGAATACCTGTTGCATTCAGAAAGTAAACAAACGATTTCTTCCATTTCTGCCATCTTTGGCTTACCGTAGATGGGTCTCCTTTGGGATCAAATTCCTTAACTGGAGGTAAATGAATCGCTACTGGTTGAGGTTGAGCTTGGCCTACTTCGTTCTCGTCATCCGACATTATGTGAATTCTGTTGCAGAAAATACCTACTCTTATTCCTTCTTTGGGTTCTTCAGAATACTCGTCGCCATATTATGTTGTGTCTACGCGCGCGCTGCCGAAGATCCGCTGCGACCTTACGCTAGACCGATAGAGCACGATAAAGAAGACGCCATGTTTCCACTCCGAACATCCACCGAACTCTCTACATCATTCCGAGGCTAATATATAATGGCTTGTCTAATACACTATATTATGTTTGAATTTGTGGAAATTTAGCTTACTGAGTCCAACGCGCAGCTGCGTTAAAATAGATAATCGTTTTGGGTCGTGAATGCCATATACTGATTTAGCGGGTGGACGAATGAGTCCTATTAGTTGTTTCTTGAAAACATTCACTGAGCGGGATTCTCGAATTTCAGGGTCAAGTTTTTCCCATTCCGACAAGCAGTTTGGGTAGAAAGTTGATTTGAATCTCTCTGTTCTCGCACGTATTTGCCCCGTTGTAGCTCGTCTGCGAAGACTGTAGTTTGACGCCTGACGTTGAGGTATAGGGATTCTTGTGTAATCCGGAGTTAAATGGTTGATAATCTTATAAAAGAGAACAAGACGTCTACTCCATCGACGGAGGTTGAGAGACTCCCAGCCAAGCTCATCATATATTTTTTCACGAGATGTGCCCTTCCAAGCGCCAGTTACTGCTAATGCAGCAGAATATTGAACAGCCTCAAGTTTCTCCATTTGATTTGTTAATTTAATACTATGACTAAATTCACACATTTTATGAGGGATGTGATATATAACGTCACCATAATCCAAGTGTGGCCGAACATACAGTTTGTACATTTCATTTAGGGTGTGTCGAGGTAAGTATTTTGAAAGGAATCTCAACATCCCTATTCCTTGTCTTGATTTCGAGATAATTGACTTTATGTGGCTAGTAAAGGACAAGTTAGAGTCTAGTATGATCCCAAGGTGCTTTTGTTCCTGGACGTTCTTTACAGGGACATCATTAAAAAATATGGGCGGGTGATTCATCGGAATTCTCTTTTTTGAAAAGTCACCTCGACTGCTTGCTTGTTGGGGTCAGGATTAAAGGACATTCGCCAATTGTGCGCCCAAAGCTTAATAAGATTCAGATCATGGTTCATATCGAGGGCAGCTGTATATGGATCGTGAACAACTGTGAAGATCGACGTGTCATCGGCAAAAAGTTTCACATTACACCTTAAGCCATCTGTCAAGTCATTAATATAAACGAGAAACAAAAGAGGACCCAGGATAGAACCCTGGGGAACACCAGCTGAGATAGTACCCCACGTAGACGTCTTACCATTCAAAACAGTACGCTGTTTTCTATCACTGAGAAAGCTTTGCATTAACATTAGTAGTTTATCAGAGACACCACATTGACGTAGTTTGTAAATAAGACCCTGGTGCCAGACCCTGTCAAAGGCCTTTGAAATGTCGAGATAAACCGAACGGACATCAAGTGTTGGATTGCAGTCAAATGCTGTAAATATAGAATTGACGATTGACAGTAACTGATTAACAGTCGAGTCTCCTGGACGAAAACCTGACTGATTTTGGTTTAATAAACCGTTTGTGTTCAGGTGGTGATAAAGCGAGTCAAAGATAAGCTTCTCTAGAATTTTACCGAAAATTGGAAGGAGAGAAATAGGACGATAGTTGTTCTTAAGACTCTTACTGTTCTTCTTATGGATGGGGACTACGTTGGCTTGTTTCCAAACATCGGGGAACACACCTTGGGTCAAACACGACTCAAATATTAATCTAAGGGGTAGAAGGAGTGCATCATCGCATATCTTTATCATTCGCACTGAGATATCGTCCCAGCCATGAGCTTTGTTTGGATTTAGAGATCGAATAATATTCAAGATCTTCTCATCAGAAATAGAAAAGCCAGTGAGCAGTGGAGCATTGGGCATTGATATCGGAGGAAGTTCACTACCAGTATCGATTGTGGTGCACTGTTGTATAAAGTAATCATTAAAAATTTCTGCCTTTGCAGTAAAATCCAGCACAAACATATCGTTTTCTATCAGAGGAGGGATTATGGGTATTTTAGCTTTATTCAAGATTTTATTGATCAGGGACCAATAGAGTTTTTTACCTGTTTCAGGGTTCGAAAGTGTTTTTCCTATTTTCGTAAAGTATTTGTCCTTAGCATCCTCAATTAGTTTTGATCCATGAGCTATCATATTAGTAATGGCCTCCAGCCTATCCTCTGGCTGCCCATTCCTGGTGAAAGTCTTATAAGCCCTATTCTTTTTCCTGATGAAGTTTTTAATTGACTGTGTTATCCAGGGTGCCTGGCGAGACCTAACCGTGATTATTTTGTTAGGTATAAAATTCGAAAAGATATTTAGCAAGGTTTCATTCAGACTTTTGACTTGCTGATTAGGGCATGCAATGTCTAATAAGGTATCTTTCCAGGGAAACATTTCAATACTTTTTTTGATTGCAGTAGCGTTTGCACGATCATAAAACCAAATCCTGCGTCTATAAGGGGGTGGAGACAAATTACTTACACTTAATTTACCATAGACAATCTGATGATGACAGTTCTCGTGTAAAGAGGGGTGGACACCAGATTCAAGGAATAGATTTGGCTGATCAGTAAAAATGACATCGATGCAAGATCTTGAGTTCCCAATAAAGTGCGTTGGTTCATTGATTAACGAGGTTGTTTCAGTTGGGGAAAGTGGTTAGACTTAGACTGATTATAAGCCGTAGTTTCGCTCCTCCGCCAAACTGATATACCCCGCTACAACTACGACTCATAAACAAACAGTGAAATTTCCGGCCTATTCAGGGAAGCCTCGCTTTGGAAATTTCTGGTCTGGAAAGTATACCACCGTGGTCTGCGTTTTGCGTTAGACTGAGACGTCGCTCCATTGATTGGCAGTGCCGCCAGGAAACTTTCAAAGCTGTGGAGGTGTGGAGGTCATGTGATTTTTCCGCGCTCTTCCTTTACAAAATAATAATTTTGTGGCGTGAATGAAAACAAACAATTTTGTTGCAAGCGTTTGCGTTTGCTTCGTCATGGCTTCAACATCTAGGTAATATCTAACGATACACATATTTCTTATTGTAGGAAACTGAGAATTTTGGCCAGTACTCAAAAATTCGTAGAATTATCAAATTTTCAGTAGGGTAAGGTAGCGTAATTTGGATCCACAATGGGCATTTTTCGAAACAAATAGAGTACCCTCACAAACTTGCTGGAAATATTGAAGATATTTTGTCGTCTTACCTACATTGAATCTTTTGTCATTCTTGGAAACTTGTTCCCGTTCTTAAATTTGAAGTTTGAATATTTTTTGATTCTTTATCATCTTCACTTTCGCGTGTAATTTCAGCCTGTCAGCGGGAACTTTGGGTCTATTCGAGAAAAGCAGCACCTATTTCATCGGGAGTTTGGTAAATTCAATAAAACAAAATTTCAGAATGTTTCTATGGATAGTTGTGATTGAATTTCCAGAGTTTCCCTGCCAAAGACTTGAAAACTTGCACAGAGAAAAATTAAAAAAACTCGTACCACCATCAGAGCACAATGCAAAGCCTCATCCTTGAAAACGGAAATGTAAACAAAGTTTCCTTCGAAGTAAAGGCAAGTGAAATCTTTGCGTCTTGCACTGAAGCAACTAAAACATGAACGGAAAAATGTATCTTACGCTGTCTTCGATGTATACCTCCATTTTCTTGCAATTTTATTTCCATTTTTGTTTTGATTTGGGAAGCACTGCTAATTCTTGCACAGCGCAATTCATAATGAAATTCCGTAGACCCAAATTACCCCACCTTGCAAAATAATCGAAATAATATCTACCAATTGGCAAAAAATTTGGTATTTTCAAGAATGTTATTAATTTCTTTCTATGGGGATATTTTGAGACAAACTAACTCAATTGGACGTTACATTTGTGGTTTTAAAAGTTTGCGACTGACTTCAGTTTTGTCTTTTGTTTACAAATTTGCCATTTGACATTTTCACTCTGGGGGGTATTTTTTACGATTTTTGAAATACTGAGGTTTTCCTATCAAGAAGAATCTCATCAGCAAATCATGCAAATCTATTTTATTTCTTTGAGAGAATACTGATTACTCGGTGATATGTTGAAATATATTTCTTCCCAAAATAAAATGCGAACAGAAGTTGGTTTCTCAACGGACCTTTTCCGGAACTCTTTGCCGAAGCCGTCAGCAACCCACTATTCTGAATGTGTTTTACGCAATAATCGTACACTATTTTTAGCAGTTTCAATCGCTAATTCTCCTACTGTTGATTCATCAATGTTTCATGAAGTTTTGGTCATTCCTTATGTCAAAATTTGCGAGTTTTCTGCCGATATCTCCCAGGGGTATTTTGGTATTATTCTGGAATGTTCTTTCGGTCTGGGGAAGCTCAAGAAACAAGCGCAAATCTTCCTCGCAAAAAAATAACACTCAAAAGCTTCTCAAACTGTTCAGGTAGTTGTCCTAAGGAATACACAGTTATCTACAAAACTCTTATTGACGGCTGCATTGTTTCGTAGGTTTAAATTTGTTTCTGTTTGAAGGAGCTTTGTAATCTGTGACTTTAAACTTTTGAGGGAAAGACAAATTGATCGGTCGTTTGCTTTGTGAGAAATCTTTACCAAGCCCCTTGTTTACGTAGCCGTTGAGTCTGTTTTGAGCAAGAATTTATCGTCATTGCACAGAATTTCAAGCACAAATGCTTCTGCTGTTTATGTGGGAATGTTTCAAGAAACTTGCGTACTTTTTCACATCTAATGTGTGAGTTTCATACAACTTGTTGGTCGAAGTGTTTCTTACCTCCAAACTGTTCCCTTTGTTTTGCACAAGCCAAAAAGAAATCTTGTTCGACGATCTAAATTCGCAAAACAGTAATACATCTTCCACTGCAAGTTGGCGAAGCTTCCCCTTCAAAATAACTCTTTCGCACAGTGCCCCTTTTGGTCCTCCACAGTCCTTTTCTTTGTCTTTATTCCGTAGCCGTGATAACAACACCCTCCATTTTGGCAAACAGCCGCCCTTTTCACCTTCACTGACTGACATTCAACGGAATGGCAGCCAATGTTTACATTGAATTCACAGACTGGAGGGGTTCAAAACAGATGACAGCATAGGCATCAAAAATTGGAAGAATAAGCCAATCACCTTCGCGCAAACGCTTGCAGCAAGCTGATTGGTCCTTCCCGATCCAGAAGTGAGGCAGGCCGGTTTTTTAGCAGTTTGGTTATGAGTCCCACTGTGAGCGGTCTCGGTTTGGCAAGCAGTAGTCTCGTTTTGGTGAGCGATAAGTGGGACTCACTGTAATCAGTATAGGTTAGACTTATGCCTTTTCGTCCCTTGTTTCCCTGCGTTCTTTGACTTGCTGATATCACTTGGTCAATAGGGACTCATAATATTACGCTTATATAATGGGCCCACTTTTTCAAAGTGGCCTAAAAAGGTGGGAGTTCACGTACACTCAACAAAATCGCTTCAAAATCTGGTTTAAAGAGCTCGAACATTGAAAAGCGAAGTCTTAGTACAAAGAATGATGTTGTGTTGACCTACAAAGTTCAAAATGCTTACGTTTTAGGCAGTAATCATCCTCTGTAGAAGCAAAATAGATCCATCGAAGCTGCGAGAACTCCAAGCTGCTTCAACCGTTCTTTAAGAGCAACAACAACAACATTCTGAATAGCGGCCCCTGATTGGTTAAAAACTGAATTCTAGCGATTTGATTGGTGAATACGGAACCACCCTACGCGGGCCTAAAGTGGGCCCACTTTTTAAGAGTAATGTTATTAGTCCCTCTTGACCAAGGAACGCAGGGAAACAAGGGACGAAAAGGCATCAGTCTAGAAAGTGGTTATCTCCATGGTAATCATGGCCGGCTGTATAAAATCCATAATGGTTGCAAATATTGCCACGAATCGGGAATCCGTACCAGGGCCCAAATCGGTCGACGGTTGAGATTAGGAGAAGACTGTTTGGGGCCTGGGAACGAGGTTGGGATGTTTCATTGAGATTCAGTTGGGAAAAGTGGTTATCTCCATGGTAATCATGGCCGGCTGCATAAATTAAAAATCCATAATGGCTGCAAATATTGCCACGAATCGGGAATCCGTACCAGGGCCCAAATCGGTCGACAGTTGAGATTGCGAGAAGACCGTTTGGGGCCTGGGAACGAGGTTGGGAAGTTGTCTACTTGGGTCGTATGTGTCAGAGGAAGGATATCGCATTGATCCTGAAAACATAAAGCCAATCTTGAGGCTCAAAGATGTCATGCCCAAAACAGTGTTGGAAATCAGGCAACTGGCAGATTTATTAGGTTACTACCAGGCTAAGGAAACGCCTGCTGGCGCTGTCTGCAATGTGATATGCGACCTCGTTTCCATTGACGTAGCAACGGAGCAATTATAATTAGGTTTGCCTAGCAACGAAATCTTTGCTGTGGAGAACGACCAAGAAGAAGACACAGATGGATTTGAATATATTCATTTAAGGTTTCACAGCATTTCAACTTTCCTCACTATTTCATAAGCCGTTTGACTCCCATTCGATTGATCGGAATAATTCGAAATTACGAAAGTTTCGAATCGGTTGCCGTCTCTGAAAGTCGTTGAAGCGCGAGAATGGGCCTAAAGCAGAACCGAGTGTGCTAAATTGCGTGGGTTGCGTGGGTTGGAAAAGCTGCGTGGGTCGCGGGTCGTGGGACGTGCCCGGGGGGGGGGGGGGGGGGGGGGTACGTAACATGTTGAGTGTACGGGTATGTGCCGCCCATATGGGTGGGTTTTTGGGCCCAAAATTCTCTAGACAAGGGTCCCTTTTTCGGCAGATTTTCCATAAACATGGGTGGGTTTTCCAGAAATTGGCGAAAAATAGTCAAAAATGGGTGGTTTTCCGCCAAAATTCATCATAAAAGTGGGTATGACAGCAAGTTTCTGTAATTAGAAGAGGGTACCTTTCTAAAAACCGGGCGGCAGACCCCCGTCCATCCGTAAGTCATGTACCCCCCGGGGGGACGTGGGTAACTTTGCGTGGGTCGTGGGTAAGTTTATGTGGGTCGTGGGTCCTTTTTACCGATAATTTTGCGTGAGTAATCTTGCGTGGCTATCTTTAAAGCACGAAATACGGAATATGGAATATGGAATACGGAATACGGAATAAGTAAGTATAGTATTCTTTCACCAATTCACGTGTTTCTACCGAAGTTTCTACAGTAAAATAATTCTAAAAAACAAGCTAATGAGTGTCTGACCAGAATCTATTATTACGAGTTTGCAGGGCCAACTCGGAAAGGCAGATATTCCATGATTGATGATAAAACTACCGGGTGTCCCCAAAAAATTATACAGATTTGGTCGACCCTAGGGACTAGAATATAGTGTGCATTAATCCGAAATGATTTCCAAAACATACCTCGATAGCTAACTTGAACATAGATACCTCGTTTGTTGATATCGGTGCCTTGATACTGGAGATATTAATCTTCAAAGGACAAAGTTGCCTCCACCTCCAAACCAGAGCTTTGACGTTTTGGCCTAAGCAAATTCTTGAAGCACAGTGAATCAAATCAAAAAAATTTGAAGACAGCACAACAGATGTGTTTTATAACTTACAGTTTATGTGAGACCAATTGTCAAGGGAGCTCTGAAATCAGCTTCATTCATCTCCATATCGACAGTTTATTTTATACTTACTATTCATCGGTGAAGTACTCCCTTGAGCATCAACACACTCTTGGAACTACCAAATCATTCCTTGAAAAGAATTTGTTAGCAGATCTCTCGGGAGTCAAGACAGAAAGGTCTGAAAATCTTTTGGGGGCCAAAAGATGCCTCCTCTCTTGTTGATGACACACCCGGGAAAGCAGCTTCGACGATACGCCATGATCAACCTGATCTCAAGAGATTTGATAATAAATTCTTTTCAAGGAATGATTTGACGATTTCAATGGTGCGTTGATGCTCAAGCAGAGTCTGGTTCTTTTTCTATAGACTCTGGTAACATAAGTTGTCGATATTGAGATGAATGAAGCTGATTTCGGAGCGCCCTTGACGATAGATCTACATAAACTGTATTTTGTAAAACACATCTGTTGCGCCGTTTTCCAATTTTGTTGATTTGATTCACTGTGCTTCAAGAATTTGCTTAGGCAAAAACGTCAAAGCTCTGGTTTGGAGGTGGAGGCAAAGTTGTCATTTGAAGGTTGATATCTTCACTCTCAACGCACCAATATCAACAAAAGAGATATCTATGTTCAAGTTAGCTATCGAGATATGTTTTGAAAATCATTTCGGATTGATTCACATCATATTCTTATCGCTAGAGTTAACGAATTCCGTATACTTTTTTGGGACACCCGGTATATGGTATTGCTTTTACTTTATCAAAACACTCTAAACTCTATGAAAACTGGCACACTGAAAGTAACGTCAACCAGTATATTTTTTCCTGTCTAATTTCAATCAATCATTTTATTTTGCTTCACAAGATTTTTCCTAAAGTAAGAACTTACATAAGAAACTGGAAAACTTCAGGCTCACCAGTTTCTTATATTTTGGTACATAAGTTAAAAAGCCTGCAGTTTCTTATAAGTGAGTGTCTTCTTATATGCGAGAGTTTACTGTATTGTCTGCTTGATCACTAATGCTCTGCAGGAACTGGCATCGACAGCAAACATAACATTTGCCACTCCCATCCCTCCAAAAGCTCCAAGCCAAATCCCATTGGTAACCCGATACATTTTAAAATTTTCAGATCTTTCATTTTTGGTAGGCTCTTTCATCATCTAAACGGCTTTCATGTTTGCTTACGTTTTGTTACTGATGACGCTTGCACTAATCAAATTGACTCATAACGTTTCTTTCAGTAATGTTGCCTTAAAATCTTTCAGCACAAATACACATTATGCCCTTTAGCTGTTCCTGTAATTTTAGATTTGATAAGCAGCTTGTTTTGTAATAGTTTTCGGTTGACAACTAAAGGACGCTAAAACAGGAATTTTAGTCCACTCTCTAATCTAGTTTGTTGCTGAAGTTTGTGAATTTGGATAATAAAATAAAGATTAAAATAGAAAATAATAATGAAATGTCGTTGAGATAAGAGCGTGCCAAAAATGAAGGAACTGATTATTTCATTTGTCTTAACAAAACTGTATATTCCGTATTCCGTATTCCGTGTTTTAAAGATTGCCAAGGTGAATCTTTAAAGCACGGAATAAGGAATCACTTTGTTTGTTTGATGTTATCCAATTACTTGTAGCTTTGTTCTTTGGATCATTCTTTTTCAACAAGAGAAGAAGGTCAGATCGTTATCAAATTCATGAATTTCGAAGCACAAAGAATTTAGTCAACAAACTGAAGCGTGCCTAATTTCCATTCTTTCTGACTGAGGAAGTAAAAACACAGTGGGCCATGTCTGCAAACTATTTAAAACTTAAACCCAGAAAAGGGGCAGATTTGACAGAGGACCTAACAGAGTTTAGCTAGAAAGACGTATTTTAAAATGTATCTGACTCTCAATGGGATTGGGCTAGGAGCTTTTGGAGGGATGGAAATGGCAAACATTGTTTTGCTGTCGATGCCAGTTCCTGCGGAGCAATAGTGATCAAGCAGAAAATACAGGAAACTCCCGGTTGTAAGAAGAAACTCACTTATAAGAAGCTGCAAGCTTTTTAAACTTATGTACCAAAATATAAGAAACTGGTGAGCCTGAAGTTTTCCAGTTTCTTATGGAAGTTCTTACTTTGGAAAAAATCTTGTGAAGCAAAATAAACTGATTGATTGAAATTAGACAGGAAAAAAATATACTGATTGACGATACTTTCATTGTGCCAGTTTTTATAGAGTTTAGAGTGTTTTAATAAAGTAAAAACAATACCATATAGTTTTATCATCAATCATGCAATATCTGCCTTTCCGAGTTGGCCCTGTTAACTCGTAGTAATAGATTCTGGTAAGGAACTCATTAGCTTGTTTTTCAGAATTTATTCGTCTTACAAGAAGCTGTACAGCATGAGCTGAAAAATCTAATTCCTTATACGCGGCTTTCACTGTAGAAACTTTGGTAGAAACACGTGAATTGGTGAAAGAATACTATACTTACTTATTCCGTATTCCATATTCCGCATTCCATATTCCATATTCCATATTCCGTATTCAATATTCCGTATTCCATATTCCATATTCCGTATTCCATATTCCGTATTCCGTGCTTTAAAGATAGCCATCTTGCATGGGTCAAATTCCTTGCGTGGGTACGTGAGTGGTGAGCCTTATAGCAGCATGACAGCTTTCATCGTCCATTCAAAGCTCACTACTTTGTGCATGACTTCAAGATATTGAGGCTTCTGAACTTATTGCAGCGCCATGTCCTCAAGCAGTTTCTTGAACATAAAGTGTTATCATGGGGTATGGAGGGGCACTGAAATCTTTAACAGTGCAGAATTTAACCCTAATCCACATTGTGTTTTCCACCCCCCCCCCCTTAAGGTTTTTCTTGCCGTGTTTGTCAAAGACATGAACTATGTCCCCCAAACCTACCTGACTTTTACTAATTATCTATTTGCCACATTTTGATAAAAAATTTTCAAACAATAGAGCTCACAGGTCACGTGACATGCCCATATTTGGAAGCAGGTAGCAAACAAATCATTTTTTTGATGATTTGAATGGAAAGGTTTGATCATATTATGAAGTATCATACACCAAATGAATCAATAAACGAATAGCTTTAATTTGATACCGGAATTTCTGGAATTTGATGACGTCAGCATTTTTTGATGATGACGTCATAATAGCCGCCATTTTGGGCTAATTAGCAATTTTTTTCAATTTTTTCGAAATTTTTCAATTGAGAAGACTCCAATGATACGTTTACAATGGTGTATAACCACTTTGCAGCTTATTTTTGTCTATTTTTACAGAGAACAAATTAATTGCACAAATGACGTCATACAAAGTGGCTAATTTCTGCCAAAATATCACTCTAAAATCATTGATTTCTATCAAATTACATTTTAACATCAAATTTGTGGCTAAAGTGAACCAAAAACTGCAAAATGTTCGTGCCAAACCTTCTTTCATTTCAAATTTAACTTGGAGGCCTGATTTTCATTGATTTTCAACTTCATGACGTCACTGTGACGTCATAAGGTGTGGCAGCCACACCCAAATTGCGCTACAAGCTAGAAATGACTTGATCTATAACTGTGCCAAGTTGTATTGGATTCTGAGGAGTCTAAGGTAGTTTTCAGAGGAGGGGGTGGAAAGAACCCCCCCCCCCATAAATGGTAGCTCGAAAAAAGCCCAAATGGATTAGGGTTAAAGCAGTGAGACATTCCGATGACATGGCAGGGATAAACGACAACAAAAACAAATTCCTGTCCGCTTCAAGCAAAGTTCAGCGAACAAAGCACGAATAAAACGGTGATAAGGCAACCATTGAATAATCTATATAGCAAAAAGCAAATAGACCCAAATTGCACCATAGGCCCAAATTATCCCTCCTTACCCTGAATGCTTTACATAGCTTATTAACTTTGAGGACATTGTCTTTCCACAAGAAAGAAGAACTCGTGGACTTAAAATGAAATGTCTTCTTACTTTATAGCTTATAGCTTTGTACCTTCAGCTTTCTTTCTCATTCATGAACACAAGCTAAGTAATTAGAATTAGTATAACTATAAGATTTTTAGATTCATAAACAAGTGCAGAAGCATCAACGAGCAAAAGCATACCTAACATGATATGTATCAATCTTTACTTTTAAACGCCTGTAATATACACTTACCTCACATAAGTATTGCACCATCGAAAACAAAATGGCTTCCTAAAGTTTCTGCAACTCAATCAACAAAATTTGTAAAATAAAGTACCAGCATTTACAGGTTTCTCTACTGGGTGTTTTGAGACAGAAAGTAATTGCTTATCCATGTTATCTTTAATTAAGGTAAAATGAAGTGTTAATTTGTTGATTTCTTTGATAAATTAGCAAAAAATTTAGAACAACATCAAACAAGATTTTAGTCATCCAAAAGCATCTTCGATTACTCAAAGTTGGGCGGGGTTGGGCAGAGTAAAATTTTTACGAGTGCGTGCTTGGAGCGTGAAAAAGAGGTTGAAGTGGCCTTGAAGAAACTTAGCCGCTGCAGCAAATTCATGATTTCTAACGGCTAAACGAGCCTCGCTATCCAAAGATAAAACATTTTTATATATATATATATATATATATATATATATATATATAAATTCAATATAGAAATTTACAATTTACGAATTACCTACGACTACGAACGATCTACCATACAATACCACAAAACGATACCAAGGGGAGCAAAAGATCATGACTACCCCAGGGCCATCCACATGAAGAATATTAATCTAAAACTACAACTAAGTATGCAGTTGCGAGAAACTATTAGTATTATTATTATTGAGAATGAGAATGAGAATGAGTTTAATGCTGAATTAGATTTGCGAAATATACAACGGATTTTATTGGAAGAAGAAGTAAATAATGTAAATATTATGTCAAGGAACGAGACACGAACGTCTGGAGAAACGTCAAACGATCAACTTGCAAACATTTCAGACATGAACACCGAAGAGAATCAACCTGCTGCTGTGCCAGATTGGCAAAATATAAGACAAATCTTGATGGAAAGCGAAGAAAATGATAATGCGAATATTATACCGAGAAACAGCCAAGAGACACGAACATTTGGAGGAACGTCAAATGTAGAAATCACGCAGCAAGAGGGACACAACACGAATTTTCAGTGTAAGGTAGATACCAATGGTAGAATTGAGGGGCAGTTTTTAAATGATAAGGTTATCAATTTATCCAAAAGGGCCCTTAGTGAATCAGAAATTTCGGTTTTATCAAAAGGCTTAAAATTTGTCATGACACCTAAGGAGCTGGATTACTCGCAGATTAAAGTTGATTTAGAAAGCTTTGGTAGGCGTCTTCGCTTAAAATGGCATTTTAGGGAATCAGAGAGTTTCTCTGAATATCCAGCTTTTAGACCCCAGAGTAAATTCAACCCACGGCATAAAGATGTTGCGATTGAGCTGTATTTGAGCAAATTAGAGGAGGAACTCATGAATATATCGGCACAAGGGAATAATTATAGAAATGTTAGTAGGGAGGAGAGTGAAGCAATTAATAATCTTAGATCGGACCGAACGATCGTCATCAAGGAGGCTGATAAAGGCTCGGGGGTGGTAGTTTGGGACAGAGATGATTACATCATGGAAGCAGAGAGTCAACTCGGTGACTCTGAGGTATATAGTAGGCTTGATGACGATCCTTCGGAACGGCTTCACCAAATTATTTCGGACACTCTCAAAATTATTAGTGATAGAGGAGATTTGGATCAAGCTACTTTAGATTACTTAATGGTGAATAACCCTAGGTTAGGACGGTTTTATCTCCTCCCTAAAATCCACAAAAGATTGAATAGCGTACCAGGGAGACCTGTTATTTCGAACTGTGGTTTTTTTACGGAAAACATTTCAGCATTTTTGGACCATCATTTGCAACCATTAGCTAAAAAGGTGCGGTCATATGTTAAAGACACTAATCATTTCCTTAGAAAAATCATGGATCTAGATGGTCTCCCTGAGGGCGCTATATTATGTACAGTGGATGTGGTGGGGCTTTATCCAAGTATTCCGCACGAGGAGGGATTGGAGGCGTTACGAGATGTACTTGAATGTCGAGAAGATAAAACCATTTCCACAGATACCCTTCTTGAGTTAGCTCGCGTTGTTCTTAAGAACAATTTTTTCGAATTTAAGGGCGATTTTTATCAGCAGCTTAGGGGTACAGCGATTGGCACCAAATGCGCTCCTTCATACGCGATTCTGTTTTTGGCCGCGCTAGAAGAAAAATTACTGGCTGAAGCTCAAGATAAACCGTGGGTATGGTGGAGGTATATAGATGATGTTTTTTTGATTTGGCAGCACGGGGAGGAACAACTTAGGGATTTTATATCTTTCTTAAATGGGGCACACGACTCTATAAAATTTACAGCGGAATGGTCAACAGATAAGGTGAATTTTCTCGACGTTCAAGTCATCAAACAGGGTAACAGACTTATAACGGATTTGTTTACAAAACCTACGGATACCCATCAACTCCTGCATCGAACTTCATGTCATCCAAATCACACCAAAAAGGGAATTCCATATAGCCAGGCCCTTAGAATTCGCCGCATTTGTTCAGAGGAACAGTTTTTTATAGATAGGGTAGGAGATTTAAAAGCTTGGCTTTTAGCTAGAGGTTACAGTGAAAACGAGGTCGACAGCCAAATCAATAGGGTGCGGGACAAAAATCGTGCAACTTTGTTAAATCCTATACCTAAGGAAGAGGATGATATGAAAATACCTTTTGTGTTGACATATCACCCAGCTATGTACAAGGTTTATGACATCCTTCGCAAAAACCAGAACCTATTACTGGTAGACAGTGAGCATGAGACAGTTTTTAAGGACAAAATATCAGTTTCTTTCAGAAGGGCAAAAAGTTTGAAGGATAAACTTGTGAGGGCTAAGCTGCCAAGTATAGATGCGGAGTTGATGGAAAAGGGTACTTTTAGATGTAATGGCAGAAGGAGTTGCCAGATTTGTCCTTTGATGAGGGAGGGGGATACATTCCACAATTTTGATTCCACCAGATTTTTTAAAAATTTCTCGGGGCGATACGATTGCAACTCTGATCATGTTGTTTATTTGTTGCAGTGTGAGTCATGCAACAAGAAATATGTGGGGAGTACTAAGACTAAATTTCGGCAAAGGTTTAATGTTTACAAGTCCTATTTTAGGACATACGCACGCAAACACGACGAAAATTCTCTTGATAAAGGGAAGCCTGTCCCACAGGCTTCTTTTTTCAGTCATTTCTTTGAAAACGGACACAATGGGACTTTTCGGGTGGGTATCACAATTATAGATGGGGCAGATGATGTTTTTTCGCTTCGCCGAAAGGAGTTGTTTTGGCAATATCGACTCCAAACTTTTTCACCAAAGGGTCTTAATGAAAGAGCTGCAGACGTGGAATTAGACATATTTGCGTGCGGAGGAACAGCTTAGATTCTGCCAATGCATCTAAAGGTCCCTAGAGGTTGCTCTTGTTTAAGGAATTAGTATCAGGCCATCTGGGATTCAGCAGTTGCTAAAAGAAGAGTTAAGCATCATGCGAATCTTTCGGGGGGTCACTTGGGGGTAAGTGTGAGTTGCCAGAGCAGCCTCAAGAGTATCGGAAAAAATTGGAATTCGTATCTGGCAATCTGGAGTGTAGCTGTTGCTAAAAAAGAGTTAAGCATCATGCAAAATATTTCGGAGGGTCAGTTGGGGGTAACTGAGTTGCCAGGGCAGCCTCAAGGGTAAAGAATTAGTATCAGGCCATCTGGGATTTAGCTGATGCTAAAAGAAGAGTTAAGCATCAAGCGAATATTTCGGAGGGTCTTTTGGGGGTAACTGTAGAGCTGCCAGGATAGCCTCAAAGGAATAACTTAAACTTTAAAACGCTTCCAATCCGTTCTCTATTGGTCAGGGACAAAGGGATCAGGTATTTTAATCTGTAAATAGACTCGTTATGTATAATTTTATCGGTAAACAATCTGTATAAATTCTCGGCTGTCCCAGTAAAGTTTTACTCTGAGGAAGATTTTTAATCGAAACGTTAGCTTTTATAAAACAGTCTTATTTTTCATATTTTCTTTTCTGTTTTTCCTGAAGGTGGTTTTAGTTTTCATATTATTATTATTATTATTATTATTATTATTATTATTATTATTATTATTATTATTATTATTATTATTATTATTATTATTATTATTATTATTATTATTATTATTATTATTTCTATTGTTTGTTATAAGATTTTTCAGATAGACCAATTGTAAATTTAGCATTATCACCATGTAAATAATTTTAGGTGTAAACAACGTAATGTCTATAAATGCTCGGCTGCCATGTAAAGTTTTTTATACTGATGAAGATTTTAATCGAAACGTTTACGTAATCCAACAGTGTTTGTTTTTATATTATTATTATTATTATTATTATTATTATTATTATTATTATTATTATTATTATTATTATTATTATTATTATTATTATTATTATTATTATCATTATCATTATTATTATTATTATTATTATTATTATTATTATTATTATTATTATTATTATTATTATTATTATTATTATTATTATTATTATTATTATTATTATTATTGTTTGATTCTCAACACAAAGCATTTGGCTGTCTTTGCTTTGGATTAGTCACTGTGAATGCGGGCATCAACCAGCTGCCAAGGAACTCACAGGTCACTGAACCAGACTTTTAGGAACCAAGTACCAATCTTAATAATCTTGCTGTCCCAAGTAGAGCTGTTTTCTGCACATGCTCAATTCGAATGTCTATCCCAATCTCCTGCATAAATTTCCCAAACCGACTTGTGATTGCTCCCAGCGCTCCGACTACAATCGGAATTATAGTCACTTTCTGCATTTCCCACAAACGTGCAATCTCATCCTTTAATGGTTTGTACTTATCGATCTTTTCTAGCTCCTTCTCACATGCTCTAACATCTCCAGGTATCGCAACATCTATGATTTTAACTTCTCTTCTTTGCTTGTCTACTACAACAATGTCCGGTCGGCGGGCCTCAATCTCTTTGTCACACTGAATCATGACATCCCACAAAATCTTATAGTTGGCATTCTCAATGGCCCCATCTGGCTTGTGCTCATACCATTTGTTGGCTCTGTCCAGTTCATATTTTTCACAGATGCGCCAATTTACATACTTGGCAACATTATCATGCCTCCGTTTGTATTCCCTCTGCGCCAACATGCTGCATTCACTTATAATATGTGAAACTGTTTCATTTTTATTGCCACACATTCTGCAAAATGGGGAGTCGATGGTTTTATCAATTTTGAATTTGGTGTAATTTGTTCGGAGAGCTTGCTCTTGTGCACTGAAAATCAATGCTTCAGTAGGGCCCTTCAAGTCACTTTTCTGTAGCCATCGCCAGGTGTTAGCCTTGTCTTTGCCCTCCATTTCTCTGAGGTATTGACCATGCATCGCCTTGTCTTTCCAGGTGTTAATCCTTTCTTTTTGTTTAAGTTTTTTAAACTCGTTTGGTTTCATTGACTCTTGGCAAAGTGGTATCGTGTTGCTATCCTTAACTGCAATGAGCAATGGTTCATCATGGTTTCTTACGTACCAACCAAGGCTATTTTCTTCCGTGACAACACAGCTCTTGCAACCTATCAGCCCCCTACAACCTTTACTTCGCGTTACGTATAACCGATCAACGTCACTCTTGGGGTGAAACTCCTTATTCATAGTCATAATTTTCCGAGTCTTTCGGTCCATCTCATCAAGCTCGGCAACATTCCACTTAATGATACCTGCCCCGTATCTCATTAAGGACACTGCCCATGTGTTCATTGCCATGATTTTATTCCTTCCATGTAGTCTACTTTTCATGATAGCTTTTGTTCTACGTACGTATTCTTTCCTGAAACATTCTTTCATCTCACTACCCTTGATTTTATCAAACTCTGTAATTCCAAGGTATTTGTAGCCTCCATCTTCAACTTCCTTAGTTTTGTCACCACTAGGCAATTCTAAACCTTCTGTTTTCACCACCTTTCCTCGCTTTAAAATAAGTGTGCCACACTTCTTGGCCCCAAACTCCATGCCTATGTTGTTTGAAAATATTTCTACCGTAGAGACCAATCCATTGATTTCACGTTCACTCTTCCCATAGATCTTAAGATCATCCATGAATAGCAAGTGATTTAGCTTTAGTCCACACTTCAGAGTGTAACCCGTTGGGACATTCCTTAATATCTCTGTGAGGGGGATCATACTGATCACAAATAAAAGAGGTGAAAGACTGTCTCCTTGGAAAATCCCTCTCCTGATGTTAACTTTTCCCAAGAATTCACCACATGATGTCAAATCCACATTCCAATTCCTCATTGATCTCGTGATAAAATTAATAACATTATCCGCCACATTTGCCAGTTCCAGACTTTCAAGAATCCAGGAATGGGGGACCATATCATAGGCTTTCTTATAATCGATCCACGCCATTCCCAGATTGGTATGTCTCTTTCTACAGTCATTCAGCACTGTTTTATCTATGAGCAGTTGGTCCTTGGTCCCTCTGCTTCTTCTCCTGCAACCTTTCTGCTCATTTGGTAGCTTACCAGCATCCTCCAGAAAGTCATACAAAACGTTAGATATGATCCCTGTCATCAGCTTCCACATCAAGGGTAAACAAGAGATAGGTCGATAGTTGTCAACTGCATTTCCTTTGCTAGGATCTTTTTGGCATAGCACAGTCTTACCAGTGGTCATCCACTTGGGAATCTCAACCTCGTTGTTAATCATGTCATTCAATTGATCTGCAATTCTCTCATGCAATGCCGTGAAATTCTTTAACCAATACCCCTGTACCCCATCAGGCCCAGGACATTTCCAGTTTGGGATCTTTCTTGTCTGCTTAACCACCATCTCAGTCGTAATTCTAATATCGTCTTGTTTCCTATCATCTTTACCCGCTCGTAATTCTCTCAGCCATTCAGCATCCTTTTTATGATCTACTTTGTTATCCCAAATGTTACTCCAAAACCGTTTACTTTCATTAGCATCAGGCTTTTCATTACTGTTTACCTCTCCACCCAACTGTTGGTAAACCCGTTTTTGGTCTTGCTGGAACAACCTGTTGATTTTGTATTGTTCGATTCTTTGATCATACCTCTTAATTTTCATAGATTTCGCTTTTAATCGTTGTTTCAGCTCTTCTAATACTACGTTTAATTATTATTATTATTATTATTATTATTATTATTATTATTATTATTATTATTATTATTATTATCATTATTATTATTATTATTATTATTATTATTATTATTATTATTATTATTATTATTATTATTATTATTATTATTATTATTATTATTACTGTTATTGTGTCTTTCAGTTTTTGTGCGTTTCTATTCGAGGCCAAGACCAAACCATGGTCCTGAGGCTTTAAGTCCAGTCTTTTCTCAGGTTATAAATAGAGCTCTCCTCAGGATGTGTGATGTTCCTAGCAACACAATCTTCTGGATTTCTTCGATGCAGATCCTTCCAGGGATCTTTGACACGTGATCATTCATTCGCTTTCTGATAAGGCCAAGGGCTCCAACGATAACAGGGACAGTAGTCGTTTTCATGTTCCACATTTTGTTTACTTCTATTTCCAGGTCTTTGTAATGTTTAAGCATAATTATAATATATTATAGATAATTAGGTATCACGTGCAGATTAGACAGTTAGAGTTAGCGTAGGGACTCCTCAAGATGTCGGCCACGAGCACGATGTGTATCATTTAGATAAGCGTCTTAGGACAGTACATTTGGCGACGAGGATAAATACAAGAATGATAGAGTTATAAATCATCAGAAATACGCAATTTGAGACTCGCATAACTGTTTCTCAATGGCAACGGCAAGAATCGATGTTTCTCCGCTCCCGCCGTTTGATCCTGTTTCCGATCCAACTTCAGTTGGCCAGCGTTGGACGCAATGGAAACGCCGTTTTGAAACGTATCTAGTTGCTGCAAATGTTAAAGATGATGCCCAACAGAGAGCTTTGCTGTTATACCAAGCTGGTGCTGCCACACAAGATATATTTGAAACACTGCCTGTCGCACAAGATGAAGCGAAAGACTACAAGACCGCCTTGGCAAAGTTAGACGCACATTTCGCCCCGCAAAAGAATATTGACTTTGAAACATTTCAGTTTCGTCAAGCTAAACAGCATATTGGGGAAACCACTGACCAATTTGCTATCCGACTCCGCAAGCTTGCCGCTCATTGCGAATTCCATGATCTGGAAAAAGAATTGAAATCAGCCATTATTCAAAACTGCCTGTCTAAGCCGCTCCGCCGATACGCCCTGCGTGAAGAAAAGTTAACGCTCGACAAGCTGCTCTCAAAGGCAAGATCGCTAGAAGCAAGTGAAATTCAAGCAAGGGACATAGAAGATAGTCTCGAAACCTCCGAATCAGCAAAGTTTGTCAAGAAACGCACTACCCAAAAATGTCATCAGTGTGGATTTGCCTGGCCGCATCAAAACAAGCCTTGCCCCGCTCGCGGACAAACGTGTCGAAAATGTGGTAAAACTGGTCATTTTGCCAAAGTTTGCAAGAGCCGCAACAACTCTGCAGCACAAGAAAATCGCCGTCCACAGACCACCCAAAACAAACCAAATGGGCCTAGGCAAGGACAGAAGCCACAAATTCGCCAAGTTCAACAAGACACAACTTCACAGGACATGCCCGAATCACAGGATTCCAGCAGTGAAGACGATTTTATTTTCACGTGCGACAATAATACCGACCACAAGATGCCGCATGTTCAGGTGAAAATGGATAACACAACAATCAAAATGGTCCTCGATACTGGTGCATCTATTGATATTCTCGACCAAACAACATTCAATGCACTCTAGAAAACACAAAAGATAGAGTTATCCCGCTCAAAGACAAAACTGTTTGCGTACGGTTCAAGTGAGCAACTCCCGATTCTTGGAAAATTTGATTCCACGATTGAAACGAAAGATAAGATAACGTATTCATGCCTACATGTTGTCAAAGGGAACGCTGGTTCATTAATGAGTTATAAAACAGCCTCTGCACTGGATTTGATTCAAATCAAGGTCAACAAAGTTCACGCAAAGCAAAGCAAACCAGTTACACTTCAAGATTTAGAGGATCGTTATCCCGCGATATTCAATGGCATTGGAAAACTCAAGGACTACGTTGTTAAGCTTCACATTGATGAAAATGTTCAACCTGTCGCTCAAGCTGCAAGAAGAATTCCTTTCCATTTACGGAAGAAAGTCTCCTCAACTCTCCGTGATTTAGAGAATCAAGGGATCATAGAAAAGGTTGAAGGAACGAGTACCCCATGGGTATCACCAGTTGTGATTATTCCGAAGAACGATGGAAGTGTTCGACTCTGCGTTGATATGAGGATGCCAAACCGCGCGATCCAACGAGAGAGACACCCAAGTTCGACCGTCGATGACCTAATCAATGCGATGAACGGTGCAACAGTATTCTCGAAGTTAGACCTTCGTTCTGGTTATCACTAATTGGTTTTGTCAGAGGAAAGTCGACATATTACGACTTTCGCGACGCACAAAGGTTTGATGAGATATAAACGTTTGAATTTCGGAACTTCGTCTGCAAGCGAAATATTTCAGCATGTCGTTGCACAACAAATACACGACATTGATGGAGTTGTCAACATCAGTGATGATGTAATCATTTTTGGAAAAACACAAGCAGATCACGACCGTGCACTGCATGAAGTCTGTCAGCGTTTCAATGATGTTGGTTTGACACTAAACAAGGAGAAATGCAAATTAAACGAAAGCAAAATCACATTCTTTGGATATCAATTTTCATCAGACGGAATTTCTGCGGATCCGAAGAAAATAGAAGCGATTCACACCGCTCCTCCTCCACAGTCAGTGAAAGAAGTTCGCAGTTTCCTCGGAATGGCAACATACTGTGCAAAGTTTATCCCGCAGTTCAGTGACCTCAGTGAACCCTTGCGACAGTTGACAAAGAAAAACAGTAACTTCCGCTGGACCACCAAAGAACAAAATTCATTCAACAACATCAAAACCGCTTTGACAAGTGAGACAGTTATGGCCTATTTTGACAAGTCAAAGCAAACAGAATTATTTACAGATGCATCGCCCACAGGTCTTTCAGCTATCCTATCGCAAAAGACCCCTGGAAAAGATGATCGGAAAATTGTTGCTTATGTTAGCAGATCACTTACAGATATAGAAAGTCGTTACTCCCAAACGGAGAAAGAGGCGTTGGCCATCGTTTGGGCCATAGAACGTTTGCACATTTATTTATATGGTGGAAAGTTTACTCTGTACACCGACTGTAAACCACTTGAAATGATTTTGTGCAATCCAAGTTCGCGACCTCCTGCACGGATTGAGAGATGGTATTTACGAATACAAGAGTACAATTTCGATGTTGTTTACAAGAAAGGAAGCGAAAATCCGTCTGATTTCCTATCGAGGCACACGAGGAAAGACCGTGAAGATAATGTGGAAATCTCTGTTGCTGAGAATTATGTAAATTTTCTCTCAAATCATGCTGTACCTAAAGCCATGACACTGGTCGAGATACAAAAGGCTACACTTGCTGATAACACGTTACAAAAGCTTGTTCAGATCATTGAAGAGGACTCATGGCACACTATAAGAAATTTATCGCCCGATACAGAGATTGATAAGGAAGAGCTACAATTATTCGCCAAAATTCGTAGTGAATTAACAGTCAGTCAAAACAAGAACATTTATTTTACGTGGTTCTCGAATAATCATTCCAAAATCGTTGCGTTCAAGAGCCATTTCGATAGCTCATGAGAGTCATTTTGGCCTTGTGAAAACAAAGCAACTTCTGAGAGAAAAGATATGGTTTCCTGGCATCGACAAAGATGTTAAAGAGAAGATTGATAACTGCATACCATGTCAAGCAGTTGGAGCTCAAAACACGCCTGCTCCCTTACGAATGAACGAACTGCCCCCAGAGCCGTGGCACACTTTACACATTGATCACTGTGGACCGTTTCCCACAGGTGAATACATTTTAGTTGTTATCGATGCATATACGAGATATCCAGAAGTAGATATCGTACATTCGACATCCGTTCCTGCTACCATTGCTAAACTCGATCGTATTTTTGCCACTCACGGATTACCTTGCAAAGTTAAAAGTGACAATGGACCTCCATTCAATAGCCTTGAATTTGCGAATTACATGCATGAAAACGGAATTGAATTTAAGCCAATCACACCGTTATGGCCTCAGTCTAATTCAGAAGCAGAGAATTTCAACAAACCCTTGGAAAAAACCATTCGCACAGCACAAGCTGAAGGGAAAAATTGGAAAAGAGAACTTTATCGTTTTCTATTGAATTATCGAGCAACCCCTCACTTGACAACGAAACATGCTCCTGCACAATTGCTTTTCAATCGCGAAATACGTACCAAATTACCAAGTAAATTTCACAAGAAAATATCAGAATTAGATGAAGAAGTTCGCGAAAATGACAAAAAAGCAAAACAAAGAATGAAGGAAAATGCAGATCGCAGATCGAGAGCTGAAGAAAGAATCGTTGAAATTGGAGATTTAGTCTTAGTTCGACAAAAACGAAAGAACAAATTTTCGACGAGATTTGATCCAAGACCTTATCGTGTTGTGAGAGTAAAGGGTACAATGATTACTGCCTGTCGTGATGGACATTATGTTACGAGGAACATATCATTTTACAAGAAATTGCCAAATGGAGATGATGTTCAAATTGATAATGGTTTTGAAAATGATGAGATCAACGAAGAAGACATAGAGGAACACAGACTGGAGCAAAATCAGGATGTGGCAAGATATCCACAAAGGGAGAGAAGGAACGTTGAAAGATATGGACAGAACATTTATGACAAGTAAGCCTGGATGATGATCGTAAGTTACAGATTTTGATTATTCAATTTGTTTTGTTAGAGTTAAATATTGCTGAACATGTTTGGTTTTGTTAGAAGACTCATCTATTTGATTTAAGTATGATTCAGACTGATCTATTGAAAGTACAATTTCGAAGAAAAGGGGGAGATGTAATGTTTAAGCATAATTATAATATATTATAGATAATTAGGTATCACGTGCAGATTAGACAGTTAGAGTTAGCGTAGGGACTCCTCAAGATGTCGGCCACGAGCACGATGTGTATCATTTAGATAAGCGTCTTAGGACAGTACAGTCTTTGTACTTTGACAGTTTTTCTGTTTCTTTATTACCGACATTCCGTTCAGATGGCACAGACATATCAATGAAAATACATTTGTTTTCTTTCTTGTCTTTAATCACTATATCGGGCCTGTTTGCAGTAATCTCTTTGTCAGTATGGATTGGCATATCCCATAGTATGACTACATCTTTCCCTTCCATTACTGTGCTTGGCTTATGTTCATACCATCTAGAGGGCACTGCGATATCATAGTGTTTGCAGATTTTCCAGTGCATGTAAATTAGAGCTTTGTCATGTCTTTCAAGGTATTCCTTTTTTGCCAGAACTGGACATCCTGATATAATGTGATCTATGGTTTCATCATGTTCGTGACATAATCTGCATTTTGGGTTCGTCCCGTCTTTAATGATCTTATTCCGATAGTTATTTGTAGCAAGGCTCTGGTCCTGTGCTGCGATAATAAATCCTTCAGTTTCCCCTTTCAAACTGGCACTTTTCAGCCATTTATGGGTGCCTTCCTTATCCACATCCACTTTGTTAACTCTCACGGGATACTGTCCATACATCGGCTTCGCTTCCCAGTTTTCTTTCATTATTTCCATAATTCTTTTCTTGGCGCATTTCTTTGCTTCTCTAGCGCACTTTGTAGGTGACGCATTTTCCTCTACTTCAATATCATGCATTTGAATTTCTCTCCTAAACTTATTTGCTTCTTTTTGGACTGAGTACAATTTCTTCCGTTCTTCATGGTAGTAAAGTTGTCGCAATAGTTTCTCATTTTTCCCTCTGAGATATGTATCTAGGCCTATGGTAGTAGTCTTGAATGTGCACTCTAATTGGATCAATCCACGCCCTCCTTCTTTTCTACTGATGTAAATCCTATCAACATCTGCTTTGGGGTGGTTCATCCTATACGTAGTTAGCATCTTTCTTGTTTTCCTACCAAGTTTCCTTATTTCTTGTAATGTCAAATTAACGACATTGAAACTGTAAGTGAGAACTGGTACGGCAAGTGTGTTTATGGCAGTTATTTTGTTATCAGCATTCAGCTCACTTTTTAGGACTAGTTTAACCCTCCGACAGTATTCCTTTCGAATTTTCTCTTTCATCACAGAATGCTGGATCCCATCTCCCTCATTTATTCCCAAGTATTTGTAAGTGCCTTCTTGATCTATTTCTTGAATACTGGTGGCCTCATCTATTTCGATTGATGATGTTTCTGTCAGCTTACCTCGCTTGAATGTTGCCTTGGCACACTTATCTAACCCGAACTGCATATTTATGTCATCACTAAACATCTTCACAGTGTGGAGCAGACCTTCAAGTTCTTCATCATTTTTTGCATAGAGTTTCAGGTCGTCCATGTAGAATAAGTGATTTAATCTTTCTTCATAAACAGTATAACCCATATTTGTGTCGTTGAGCAAATTAGAGAGTGGTGCAAGAGCTAAACAAAATAACAAGGGAGACAGCGAATCACCTTGAAAAATTCCATTTTTAATACTGATAGGGTTTGTCACTATTTTGCCGGTGGAGTAATTTAAAATCATCGTTGTTTTCCATGTGCTCATGCCGTGACTCAGGAAATTTATTAAGGTTGGTGACACCTTATACATATGCATGGTTTTCAAAATCCACGAATGGGGGACACTGTCAAACGCCTTTCTGTAGTCTATCCAAGCGGTGCTTAGATTTCGTTTCATTTTTCTGCAATGCTCCAAAATCATTTTATTAATAAGTAACTGATCTTTACAACCATATGATCCTTTCTTGCAGCCCTTCTGTTCCATTGGTAGTAACTCATTTTCATCTGTGATAATTGATGTTAAGATCTTGTATAATGTAGGTAAGCATGTGATGGGCCGGTAATTCTTAGGTTTTGCTGTTTCTTCTGTCTTGGGGAGCAAGTATGTTACTCCTTCTGTTAGCCACTGAGGACTTTCTTCTGGTTGCTTTAGAATCTTTGAGTAGCTGCGGGCTATATCTTCATGAAAGCATGTCAAGTTTTTCAACCAGAAATTTGGTATTTTATCTTGGCCAGGTGATTTCCAATTATTTGTTTTCTTTATTGCTGATGTTACTTCTTCTTTCTCTATGTCTTGCCATTCCTGTTCTGGGAGATTTTGACTTAATTCTTCCTGTTCCCTTAGCCATTCAGCTACTTCATTATGATGTTTTTCATCCTCCCAAATTAGCTTCCAGAACTGTTCCGTTTCCTCAGCTGTTGGTGGTTTATCAACCTCAATTTGTTTCTTTCCTAATTCTCTGTAGAATCTCTTGGTGTCAGTTGCAAACGTTCTATTTTGTTTGAACTGTTTCTCTCTTTTCTCAAACCTCCTAACCCTTTGCGCCTTTGCTTGTATTAGTTGTCTAACTTTTTCTTTTGCGATATCGATGTCATTTTCATTCTTTACTGAATACTTTCTCCTGATTTTTCTTCTTTTCCTTTCAGTCATTCCATTATCTTTTTCAATTCTGTAAGCATTGATAGGTCGATCCTTAGTTCTTTAATTTCTTTCTCGATCTTTACTTTCCAAAACGGCTGCTTTCTTTTCCTCTGCTGTCTTTTTGTGATCTTTTTACCGATGCTTTCGGTTGTTACATAAGCTGTCGCGTAGATCAGTTCGTTTACTTCATTGATATCCAAGCTCTTTTCCCTAGATTCTTTTATCATTAATATTGCTTTACTTGAAATTCTGATTAATTCCTTAGCTTTTCTGTTTAAATGTATCTTAGGTAATGAATTTCTATCTTTTAAATCTGTTTTTTTAATTTCGTACCATTTATCTAGTATCTTCTGCTTCATCTCGTCTACCTGTAGGCATTCCTGACTGATATCTACTCGAACATTTACATCATCAGTTGATTCTTTCTGTGCGTCGTTCTCATGTTCTCTGGCCTCTCCCTCAGTTTCATTGTTACCTTCTTGAATAGCAACAAGATTTGGTGGCGACAGAGTCAGCTCATTTTTTTCTCTAATTTGAGATTTTATCGTTTCAAGTTCTGCATCAGATAGCCTTTTATTCTTTAATATATCTCTCCTTACATTAGCAAGTCGGTTGGCATCGATATTTGGTCTTACATTAGTGTTCATTTCTCTCCATATTCGGTAGGTATGTTTGGTGTTATTTTCCTCGGATGGCTCTACTATTGCCTGATAATAGGCTGTCATTACTTGTTTGTACTCATCCCTGGTCCATTTCTGTCTTGTTTGTTTCTTTGGATAATTCATATTATCAGCTGCCAGGGAGCCTGCTTGAGTGGAGTTCTCATTTTGGTTATCCTCTGGTGCTTGGGGATGGGGTGAGTTTGTTCCAGTAGCACATTTTTCGACCTCAGCCTGGTTCCTCTCTGAGGGACGCGCTCCTTGTTGATCCGCGCGACGAGCGATGCGGCATGAATTTCTTTTTTCCGTATTCATTCATTCAAAAGAGTAGTTGATTTCAAGTGCAACAAACACCAGCAAACTTTTCGTGATACTAGCACTAGGGAGGTTGCCGACCAAGGCTGAAGAGTCCCCCCTACCCATGAGACAGACTAGCCCCCGCCGGACGCCAACCCGGTACTTCATGGTCTCGGGGAGAGCTGACAGGTACTACACCTTGCTCAAGGGTGACCTGGAGGTAGTTGTGGCAAAGGGTAACCTCATTCTCCCACGTCAAAACTCCACAACCGGATGCAGTTTTCTGTCATACCCAGGACACTTATTATTATTATTATTATTATTATTATTATTATTATTATTATTATTATTATTATTATTATTATTATTATTATTATTATTATTATTATTATTATCATTATTATTATTATTATTATTATTATTATTATTATTATTATTATTATTATCATCATTATCATTATTATTATTATTATTATTATTATTATTATTATTATTATTATTATTATTATTATTATTATAAGAAACAAAACCATCATCAAAAATTAACAGAAAAAGAAAATAAAAAGAAACACAACTGTTAAAACTCTGTACGTTTCGATTAAAAATCTTCGTCAGCAATACTTTTCTAATTGGACAACCGAGGATTTATACTCCGTGGTAAACAACTTCAATACAGTTAAAAATAAACTAAAATTACATTTCATTACAAAGAACCCTATTCTTATTAAACATGACTGACCCCAAATTTAAGACCCAGTGGGAATTAAAATCACGTTTTAAATTCAAACTTTCTTCAGCGTAAACAAGAAATAAAGTAACTGGCACATCAGCAAATGTTCCCTCCCATATGACCCTCCCGTATGTCCTTTTACCCCGTGGGATCAAATAGATCACAGAGCAAACCTCCAAGGGATGCAGCCGGCAACCCCACGGCCCTCCCACTTGACCTTTCAATGATTCGCAAATTGCTGAATCTTGAATGGCTTGATAGGGAATTCCACCCTAACGCCACATGCAAAAAAACATGAAGCCAAATAGGAAGACAGCAGAGCACTGCCAACCGAATCCCACAGAGAAACCAGATACAATGGCAGGAATTAGGCCATGCCACACGCAAACATATCGAGTTCCACATCCGCAGCCCGTTCATTCAAACCCTTGGGAAGAAAAGTTCCCAGTCTGTATTGCCAAAATAGTTCCTTACGTCGTAATGAAAAAACATTATCAGCCCCATCGATCATTTTAACCCTAACCTCAAACTTACCATTGTGATTCCCCTCAAAGAAATGACTAAAACAGTTTGCTTGTGGGATTAATTTACCCTTGTCCAGTGATCCCTCGTTATGTTTGCGTGCGTAAGATCTAAAATAAGATTTGTACACGTTGAAATCTTTGCCGAAATTTGGTTTTGGTGCTACCTACATATTTTTTGCTGCAAACTTCACATTGTAGTAAATAAACTACGTTTTCTGAATTGCAGTTATACCTCCCCGAAAAGTTTTTGAAAGATCTATTTTCGTCCGAATTTTCAAAACTATCCCCCTCCGTGATGACGTTGCATATCTGGCAACTTTTCCTGCCATTGCACCTGTAGGTAGGTAATGAGTATTATTATTATTATTATTATTATTATTATTATTATTATTATTATTATTATTATTATTATTATTATTATTATTATTATTATTATTGTTATTATTATTATCATTATTATTATTATTATAATAATAATAGTCGAAAAGTGCAAGAGGATACTGGAAGACATAGACAGGTTACCCCTCCACCCAAAACATAAAATAGAACTATACTCGAAGTTTCTGATGTCAAAAATAAGCTGGGATCTTACGATATCTGATATAAACATCACTTGGGTAAAGCAAACTCTGGATTCGGTCAGCTCATCATTCGTGAGAAAGTGGCTAGAAATTCCAATAAATGGCACACTTGACATAGTGACACTCTCTAAGGAAAAATTTGGTCTAAACATCATCAAAATTTCAACAAAGTATCTGCAGTGTCAAACAACCAAGCGTAACTGTCTAAAGAAATCTCCGAATCCCGATATAAATTATTTACATCAAGCTACCGCACAAGAAAGCATCCAGGTTGATCAATATAAAAATACAAGTGACGTGACAAAATCTGTGAGAACCAAACAAATCGAAAAGATTTCAAATGATCTACAGTATCAAGGGTACATCGTGAAACAGATGTGGACTCTCAGTAATGAGCAACTCAAAAAGCTATGGATAGATGTACGAGACGTTCTCCCATCGAATATCTACAACTTTACGAACAGATACATGAATAATACCTTAGCTACATTAAAGAATATGGTCATGTGGGGAAAAGCAACCATGGAAACATGCCTTGCATGCAAGGATAATAGTCAATCCCTATTGCACGTTGTTGCGGGTTGTAAAGTTCACCTTCAACAAGGCAGATACACGTGGCGGCACAACTCCATCCTTGCGACTCTTTTGAGCAAAATTGAGGGCCTGAGGGACTTGAAAGTATTTGCTGATATCCCAGGCTACCCATGCCCCACAGTTGTCACCGGAACACTAAAGCGACCAGATATCATCATGGTCTATCAAGAGAAGACAGTTATCGTTCTAGAGTTAACCTGTGGTTTTGTTACCAACGTGAAAGAAAATTGTACAAGGAAGGTTGGAAAATACAACTCTACCATCGTTGATCTCAAGAAAAAGTACGAGAAAGTAACATTTGTGAATCTCAGTATGAGCGCCCTAGGATTGATATGCAAGGAAGATGATGGAAATGGCATACTGCAAGCATTAAAGAGCATTGGACTTTCGGAACTTCTATCAAAAAACATTATTAGAAACATCATAAACGTCTGTATAAGGACAACGTACTATATATTTTGTAGGAAAGACAAAGAATGGACCAATCCAGAACTTTTAACATTGTAAAGAAGTAAAATTGTTGAAGGCAGTAAGGCTTGACTAACATGCCCTTTTATGGAGAGTGGTAGTCACGAATAGATTCTTTATACTGTAAGTTTTACATTTTAAATATTTATCTTGTTGTAAGTTTATTTATGTGAATGAAAGTTTCCATTATTATTATTATTATTATTATTATTTGACTGTTTCTCACGGCTAATGTTTGATCTTGCTTTGATCCGGTTATTTTCAATTGCTACCGGGCCACAACCAGTAGCCTAGGGTAACAACTGTCTGTCTGTCGATGTCTTCTGTGTCTTTTAACTACTGCTGGTAGTCCAAAACCTTTCTCAGTACACGGGCTATTCCAAGTAGGCAAGTTTTCTGAAGTGGTTCGATACCTGGTGCAAAGTCTATCTTTGATAGGTAATTCTCAAGATTTTTTGTCACAATGCCAAGGGAACCAATAACGACCGGGATAATTATGACTGTCTTCACTTCGTTCCTCCAGCACTTCAAGATCTCATATTTTAGGCCTGTGTACACTTCTATTTTCTCTTTCTCTTTTTGCTCTATTCTGGTGTCAAAAGGACACGCCACGTCTATTAACATACCTACAGGTTCTCTTCTTTTTCTTTACAATGGCAATGTCTGGTCGGTTGTGTTCCAGCTTCTCATCAGTCTGAATCGGAAAATCCCACAATACCTTTACTTCATCGTTCTCTAGAACCCTCATCTCTTTAGTGATGACGTGCTCATAGCTTTTTTCTGTACAAGGGAATCCATATTGTTGGCACAAGCTCCAGTGCAGCATGGCAGCCACTTTATCATGTCGACATTTCTTATATTCATTCTGGGCCATCTGTTTACATTCAGAAACTATATGCGCAACTGTTTCGTCCCTCTCTCCGCACAACCTGCATTTGTCTTGGACATCTTTCTTGTCTATGTTTTTCATTATCCACCTGGTTCTTAATGCTTGATCTTGCGCTGCTAGCAGCAGTCCTTCCGTTTCTTTTTTAAGGTAGCCTTTCCGCAACCATAACCAGCTATTCTTGTTATCACGCACATCACTTGTTTCCTTGATAAACTTTGAATGAAGGGTCTTTTCTTCAAATGCTGCCTTATGCTTCTTTACAACCTCATCCTTCATTTTCTTTGGGTCTTCGCTGTCATTAAATAGTCCTTCTCTGACAACCTCTGCGAGTAACTTTTCTTCTTTATCCTTTATGTAGAAGCCCATACTGTTTTCTTCTATTTTGACCACGTCTTGTACACTTAACAATCCCCTGCCACCTTCTTTTCTTTTCCAGTAAAGCCTATCTACATCTCCTTGCGGATGCATACTGTGATAGATGGTAAACATCTTTCTGGTTTTTCGATCGATTTCCTTCAACTCTGTTTTCGTCCATTCAATTATTCCTGCACCATACCTAATTATCGAAACAGCTCTGGCGTTTATTGCCTGCACAGTATTTCCACTATTGAGGCTATAATAATAATAATAATAAAAATAATAATAATAATAATAATCACTTTATTTACAGTTGGTTGCGGTGTAGCTTGTATTAAAAGTGCAAACTAATAAATACCAACTAAATTAAACTAATTTACAGCAACACTATTTACAAATATTACAATTGCAACCCTCCCCAGTCCAATTTTTTATGTTTTTGCCAAAAACGGAGACTGTATTGCTGTTCTTAATCACATCAGGTGTATTGTTCCAAAGTATGCTGCCCCTGAACGCAATCGAATTTGTACCGAAGGACGCAGTAGATGCCTTGGGAAGACTGAGAATATCTTTAATTCTCAGATCGTAGTTAATTACTTTCCTTGTGAATAAATCCCATAAGAATGAAGGGTTTTCATGATTGAGTGATTTATACACTTCAATCATGAGTTTCTGCAAGTTCTGAGCGTGAACAGTTTTTTCTTCATTTCTAATGAGCAGTTCATCGAATGAAGCATCATAGTCTTTCGATAAGATACGAAGTGCTCGCTTATGAACCCTGTTAATTTTTTTATTGGCTGTTCTTCCACAAAACATCCAAATTACGGGGCAGTACCTGAAGTTTGACATGATAAATGAGTTATAAAGCAACTTGCATTTGGGTGGGTCAATGACTTTAGCTGCCCTGGATAGGGCACTAACATTTCGGTTAGCTTTAAGGCAGATAGATTTCACATGGTCATCAAACTTCAGTTTGGAATCAATGATGACGCCCAGTAATTTGACTTGTTGAACGGTTGTAATTATCATCTCATCTACCTCCATGCAAAGTTTGTAGTCATGCCCCAAGCCCATAAACATAAATTGAAATTTAGATGGATTTGCAACCATCATATTTGAATCGAACCAGACGAGGGTCTTTTGCATGTCGTTTTCTAGCCTTGATATCACTCCTTCTAGTTTGAAATCAGATGCATATAAGGTATTATCATCGGCAAAGTTGCATAGATGAGAGTCCTCTATGAAAAAAGTAAGATCGTTGATGTAGATGTTGAATAGTAGAGGACCTAGGACTGAACCTTGTGGTACACCTGATGTGATCTCAAGCCAAGAGCTGTAGGTAGAGTTAATTCTGACACGCTGTTTCCGAGATGTTAGGTAGTCGAAAATAAGTCGTAGACTACCAATCCCAAAACCATATGCCTCAAGCTTTGCTATCAGGAGGTCGTGAGGCAGACAATCAAATGCTTTGGAGAGGTCCATAAGAACCATTCCAACTATTCCTTTCTTATCAAGACTTTTTCGGCACTGCTCAACAAGCCTCAAAGGTGCGTGTTGTGAGCTGTAGTTCTCTCGGAATGCACAAAGTAAATTGGAGAAATTAGGGACCATAAAGGGTACAATTTGTTGTGACAACACCCTCTCATAGAGTTTGGAGAGAGAAGAGAGCACGCTTATTGGTCGGAAATTGCCCCTGATGAAGGTCTTAAAAATTGGAGAGACATCTGCAAGCTTAAGAATATTCGGGAACATGTTAGTACTGATAGCATTATTGATATGATATGTAATCTCCCTATAGCAAGCACTTGAGGCTAGTTTAAGTTTATCGGTGGGTATAGCACCACTTGTCTTTTTAGAGGAATCCATCTTGCTGATCTCACTGAAAATAAGAGTAGGATCAACAGATGAGAATTCGAATCGTCCATTGTTCTTAGCCATCGCTTTGATCTTAAGAATGCTAGGATGGCTGGCATATTTTTGTATAGCATCAAGAACTGGGTCCCCAGTAAGGTGTACCGGGGGAGCAGGGAATTTCGGAATATTCAGCGTGTCAGTTATGTTAGCAAAGTATTCATTAAAATACTGGCTAATGTCCTTGTCGTCTCTTATAATTTTATCATTCTCGATCAATACGATTTTTTCATTAACCATACTATTTGAAAACAACGGTTTAAGTTTCTTCCAAAACGATTTGCTATCCTTAATAGAGTTCATATCAAGATTCCCATAGTATTCACGTTTTGCACGCTTATTCAGTTTTACAACTAAATTTCGCTGCTGGCGGTATCTCTGGAAGTCGACCTCATTTCTGGTTTTTACCGATCTATTTTTCAGTCTGGTTCTCAACATAATTGCCTTCCTCAATGTCTTAGACATATGTGGTTTATTATTGCCCCGAATGACGACAGTTTTGAAGGACAGTCCTATATCTTATGGTCTTTGGAGGCAATTTAGTGAATCGGGACTTAAGTATGGTATAGATCAAGTGATGGAAGTCGCTAAAACCTGTCTCAAATGTTTGAGTATCTTTGAAACTGTATTTTTTGTTGGTCAACATGAGATCAATGCATCTCCCCTGTGAGGATTTAAAGCAAGTAGGTGTTCTAATCATACTAAACAAGCCATTACTATCGATAAAAGACGAAAGCATATTGTTAGTAGTATCCATGTTGAAATCTCCAAAAAGAAGTAGGTTTTGTGCCGATTTAGCACAAAAGTCAACAACCTTTTGGATTTCATCAAGGAAGTAAGCCTCGTTTTGACAAGGAGGTTTATAAATGGGTAAAAGCAGCCACTTAGAGTTGTTAATGTTCAACTCGATAGGGACAGCCTGAATATCACCAGGGACCGTTATGGTTTTGATTTGTTTCGAAGTAATCTTTTCATTTATCAAAACTAACAGTCCACCAGAATTTGTAGTGCGGTCTAGCCGAATAGGTGCTTTGAACCCTGGTAGTGAAAATTGGTTTTTTGGAAAAGTGTCATCTAGTTTTGTCTCTGCTATGACGATAACATCGACACACTCTGAAATCATTCCGGTGAAGTTTTCAAACTTGTTTCTTACTGAGTTGATATTCAGGTAAGAAATTATGGGATTATGAGGATTTTTTAGCCGCAACTCCTTCATTTTTGCAAAGGGATCTTGCTCAGTATTTGATTGAAGCAAGTCAGGGCCATAAGTTAGGCTGTCGCTATCGGATTGATTGTCAGAAATCCCCAGTGGCACTTTTGAATTTTCATCAATTTGTGGCGAGGTGTCTGCAATTCAATGGTCCCCTAAAAATTTAAGAAAGTTATTAGCTAAAAAACAGTCTCCACGTTTGTTTAAGTGGAGGCGCTTTGTGGCAAGACAGTCATCGCTGATGTTGCTGTGGTCAATCAGCTTGATACCATTATCATGACAGAAAGTTTTTAATTTGTTATTCAACTTTGACACCTTCTTTTTCATACCTGTTTGATCAGCCCTCGTTACAACACTTGATATAACTAGGCTGGACCTTAGGATCATCCTCAGTCTTCGAAAATACTCCTTTCTTACAATTTCTTTCATTTCCTTGCTTTTCTCCTTATCGCTTTGCAGTACCCCTAGGTATTTATAGGCTTCATCTATTTCTAATGACCGTATCCTTTCGCCGTCCGGTAATTCGATTCCGATTATTATTATTACTATTATTATTATTATTATTATTATTATTATTATTATTATTATTATTATTATTATTATTATTATTATTATTATTATTATTATTATTAACAATTTATTTTATGTTGGCAAGAAAAATAATATATGTATACATAGCTAATAAGCTAATTAAAGCCAAAAAAAAATTTAAAACCTACTTTACAGTGTCCTATCTGTAGCATAAATGCATAAATTACGAACAATGGAACAGAGAAACGAGACTCTATGATAGGGGAACGTTACAAAAATGAACATGGTGTGGTGGCTTAGTTACATTTGGCTTAATTTAGTCGACCGGTTGTGTGAATGTATAGTAGAGTCAACTTGAGTATATTTCTGTTGACGTCGTTTGGGAGGCCTTTATCACCAAATAATAAAAGTTGCTTCAAAACTTCATTTGAAAGATCATTATATCCAAATGGTCGAAGCAATGCAAAAACTCCAGCGAGAAGGTTTCGACGTTGAACCTCAAACGAAGGGCAAAGCAACAAAAAGTGCTCCGTACTCTCAATACCATCGTTAGAAGGGCACATTGGATTTATGGTATCCCGAAAATTGTGCTTAAATTTGTGAAGGTTTAATTTGCTAAAGCCTCGATGCGGAGAGGAGACAAGAAAGAACCTTTGTTCCTCCTGCGCAGCAAGTCAAGCAAGAAATGCATCAACCCAGCCTGGTTCCCTGCGTCAACTTGACCGCGTTCGTTTGAGGGTACTGGGCGCCAGGGAAGCGATTTGTTGAGCCCAGTCCCCCAGTCCAAAATGACGTCAGGGAACCAGACTGGCATCAACCTTGATACAACGGCCATTACTCCTGCGTCAATAAGTTTCAGTGGTTTTAATTGGGGAAAGTGGTTATCTCCATGGTAATCACAGCCGGCTGCATAAATTAAAAATCCAAAAGGGTTGCAAATATTGCCACGAATCGGGAATCCGTACCAGGGCCCAAATCGGTCGACGGTTGAGATTGCGCGAAGACCGTTTGGGGCCTGGGTACGAGGTTGGAAATGCAGAAATGCGAGGAGACTCTAGACATATGACGATGAGTCTCTTGTTTCCCAGTGCTCTTTGACTTGATGATGGCGCTTCGGTCAAGAGAGACTCATAGTATTACTATGAAAAACCTGGCCCTATTTAGGCCCAAACTGAGCAATTTCTTCAGTACCAATCAAATTGCGAGATTTGTGAATTACTATTGTTAACGTGTAAACGTGATAGAATTTTCGATTCGATTGAAGAATTGAAAACACTCTCACGGGAAAGAGATTCGAAGCCGTGTGATTCTTTCGTAATTCCATTGATGATTGAAGAAAATAGGGCCAAATTTTTTAAGCAAGTCTGCGAAATGTTTTTGCCGCTGACCAATAGCACTATGCGCCACCGCATTTAGTTGGAATATGTAAATCTGGGAAACACCCAGGAAAAGCGAACAATGGAGTTTAGAAGATTCCTGACCCTAGGGAATCAGCCTATTGTCATCGGGACATGGCAACTTGCACAGGTCATAAGTTCAAAATTACATGGACGAAAGCTCAATGTTTTGCTAGGGGAGTTGCTCCGGAGTTTGTTTGTTTGGCTAGGGGAGTTGCTCCGGAGAAGCAAACAGCGACTGTACACGTTGAACAAAACTAGCAACGATTCACCGTATGAAACGGTTTGTTTGGCTAGGGGAGTTGCTCCGGAGAAGCAAACAGCGACTGTACACGTTGAACAAAACTAGCAACGATTCACCTGAAAATTCACCTGAATTGGTTAAAACCATGAAGATTCCATCTATTGAAAGTCAGATTTATAATGCGATAGAGCACATCGAAAAGAAGAGCAAGAAAAGAACTGATTTAGAACGAATATGTAAGTTTGTTGTGAACGAGAACAGTGGCCTAAGCAAACACGATGCCGTAGAAACCCTGTCTAGGATGCACAAGGACGGGTTATTGAAATTAAAGCAGTACGACGATGGCCCTGCTTCATATAAGATCAACAAAAGTTGCAAAGAAACGAATAAATCTTGTGAAGGAAATAAAGTGCAAGGGGAAGCAAATGAAGGAGAAAATGAACGGGAGTACGAACAGTCAATTTCAACAAGCGATGAAGATACGGAAAACGAACTTGAATCAGAAGATTATGAAATTAGTGAAGGTGATGACGAACTGGAAAGCGTAGAAGGTGAAATTGTCGATAAACCTACCTTGCAAGATTCTTTTCTTGAATTCTTAGATGGTGTCCGCACACCCGAGAAAATTTCGACGAACGGCTGTCCGGAATTCTCAACTTTTGACAGGAAAACTCCTAACGATGAGTGTAATGGCTTGAAAGATCATGCGGCCAAGGCCAAGTCCATCGATGCACAATCCCCCCCCTCCCTACAGAGCACACTCAGCAAGTGAATTTAGTAGCTTTGCAGACGTCATGGGCAAAATGGCGGACACTCTGAATAACCACATAGAAATGCTGCGAGATGAAAAGATCTTGAATCGCATGCTCAGAAATACCATTGAAATTCTGAGAGATGACAATGGCTACAAGGATACCAGGATAAAGGAACTGGAAACAATTATCGATTTTATTGGCAAATCATCTCAGGTCAAAGTTCAACCAAACCTTGGAAGTCTTGGAAGTCAACAACGTTCCCTAGAGAATTCACAAGAAACTTGCACGTTGAGTCCCCAGGAGGACTCACCAGAGACGTGCAGTCACCAACCAGCTCCTGAGCCCCCTGAGACTCAAGAAACTCAAACAACACCAAGTTTTGAATCTCAATTGCAAGCCTACGTCAAAGCGAAAAGAGAAAAATATGAAGAACACTTGGTAAAAAGTAAGGCTGAAGCAATGCATTCCTTGAAAAAACCGCAAGAAAAAGAAGAAGGAAAAAATCAAAATCGAAAGAAAGGAAGCAAACAAAACAAAGGAAACCTGGGGAAAGCAAATAGCCAATCAGTAAACCAGTCTGTCCACCTGGATGACAAACAACCGTACAGTGAACGCGTACAACCTCAACAGCAACAGAACCAACAGCAGCAGCAACAACAGGTACAAAATAGTCAAAGCACCTCTGACAAGTCTCAGCAACCACAGCAAAAAGATAACTTGCCTCCTTCGCAGAAAGGGCAGTCACAGCAACAGGGTCTCTGGAGGCCTGGAACTATTCTCATAGTTGGGGATAGTATGCTAAATGGAGTGGAGGAACGCAAAATGCCATCTAATGTCAAGGTGAGGAATTTCCCTGGTTCAACTGTTAAAGACATGCATGATTATGTGAAGCCCCTGTTGAGAAAAAAGCCGTCTCATGTAATTTTGCATGTCGGTACAAATGATGCTGTTAATTCTGATTCAAATGCCATTGTCAACCAACTCATTAATCTGAAAGAATACATCGAGAATGAGTTGCCTAATAGCACGGTCACCCTGTCACTGCCGATGATGAGAGCTGATAATGCTAATAAATAAAATTTAATCTGATAATGATAATGCAAATAAAATTCTGGTTGCAGTCAAGAATGCAATAAAGAAGATGTCAGTTGACATAATCAACAATGACAACATCAAGAGAGACCATCTTGGACGTTTAGGCCTGCACCTAAACTTTTATGGGAACACAAGATTTTCAGCTAACCTATTAAGTAAAATAAAGTTAATTTAACAACAGTGACAGAAATAACAATGTATGCAATGAAAGTCTTGAGTTGAATTGTTGCAATGTGGGTAATAAGGATAGCACATCAACAGAAAGTCTAGGATTTCGTAAGGGGATGGTAATTGCATCCCTCAATATCAATAGTTTGCTTAGACACCATGATGAGCTAAGTAACTTTCTTTTTGAGAGAGGTATCCATATACTTGCCCTCAACGAAACTAAGCTGGACAGCAAGATCTGTAAAGATCTCTTAAAAATTGAAAATTATAAAATTGAGAGATGTGACAGAAATCGAGAAGGGGGTGGAATTGCTCTCTATATAAAAGATAGCATAAAGTACCATGTACGCAAAGATTTGCCCGAGAAATCGCTTGAATTATTGTGCATTGAGGTCGAGCCTTTAAAAGCCAGACCATTTTTCGTTATTTCATGGTACCGACCCCCTAGTGACACTGTAGAAACTTTTGATAAACTTGATCGAATTTTGCAGTTTCTTGAGACCGAGGGTAAAGAGCTTATACTCCTTGGTGATACAAATTGTGACTTCCTTAAGTTTTCAAGCACGTCAGATGTGTCCTGTCAGAATAATCCAAGCAAGCACATGCAACAAATCTACTGTTCTTATGAGCTAAAACAACTCATAAACAAACCTACGAGGGAAACTTCTCTACAGTCTACCCTTATCGACCACATTGCAACAAGTCACATCAACAATATTACATCTTCCGGCGTTCTAGAAATCGGTCTTAGCGATCACTACTTGGTCTACTGTGTAAGAAAGTTCCGGGGAGCCCTCAAGACTAAACATAAAGTAGTAACAACTCGCCAGATGAAAAAATTCAACGAGAGTGCATTTTTGCAGGACCTTGCATTAATTGACTGGTCGTTGATTTTGCAAAATGGTACTGATCTCAATGAGCAGGTAAGGAACTGGTGCGAAGTGCTCTCGATGATAATTGAAAAACATGCTCCTTTAAGAAAACGGAGAGTTGCCGAAAGATACACTCCTTGGTACACTTCAGAGCTAAATAAGCTCTCGCAAGTAAGAGACAGAATAAAGAAAGCTGCAGTTAAAAACCAATCTGATTTGTTATTTGCTGCATATAAACAAATCAGAAATAAAGTTACTA
Organism: Aurelia sp. 3 sensu Dawson et al. (2005); assembly: GCA_964020215.1. Taxonomy (NCBI): domain Eukaryota; kingdom Metazoa; phylum Cnidaria; class Scyphozoa; order Semaeostomeae; family Ulmaridae; genus Aurelia; species Aurelia sp. 3 sensu Dawson et al. (2005). Next base: position 11,472,782 of record OZ026589.1, on the reverse strand, counting down.
ATATGAACCAAAAGCTAAAAAGGGATTTTTTTCTCTGATAAAATAAATGCCTTTGAGGGTAACATGAAAGAAACTTGGAAAACCATCAACCAGATGATAAATAAGAGATCCAAAACTACTCATATTTCTTCTCTCGAGGATGGTGACAAAGATATTACTGACTCTCAACAAATTGCCGACGCTATGAACCAGTATTTTTGTAACATAGGAGAAAAGCTCAGCAGCAAAATTCCAACAAGGAGAAATCCCCTGTTATCTGGGGATGTTAAGATAAATCAGCATTCTAAAATCTTTAGGTTCAAGAACGTTGATGAAATGCAGATATGCACGGCAATGAAACGCCTTAAAAAATCTAATGGATTTGGTTTAGACGGTATTTCAAGCTATTTTTTGAAAGCCGGCATGCCTGTCCTAGCTAGCTCATTGAGTGCCATTTTTAATAATTCTTTGAGGCAGGGTGTATTTCCTGATTGTTGGAAAACAGCTAGGATTGCACCTATCTTCAAAGATGGCCCTGAAAATATTAAATCTAACTACCGTCCAATTTCGGTCCTACCAACAGTTTCGCGTTTATTTGAGAAAGTTTTGTATGGCCAACTTTACCAATACCTGGATGAAAATAAGTTGCTTTACTTGCACCAATCTGGGTTCCGATCATTGCACTCTTGTGTCACATGTTTACTCAAGAGCACGAATGATTGGTACACAGACATCGACAGAGGCAATGTCAATGCGGTCGTTTTCATCGACCTTAAAAAGGCTTTCGACACTGTAGACCATAGTATCCTGCTAGAAAAGTTGTCACTTTATGGCATAAGGGGTATTGAGCTTGAGTGGTTCAGATCCTATCTTAGTGGGAGAAAACAGTGCTGTAAGGTGAATGGGCACATATCGAACATTGAAAGTATTCGATATGGAGTTCCCCAAGGGTCTTGCTTGGGACCACTTCTCTTTTTGATATATATTAATGACCTTCCACTTGCACTTGATAATGCCAAGGTTACTATGTATGCAGATGATACCAGCATCTCTTATTCCTCTAAATCAGTTGATGAAATCAATTCAGCAATCAATGATGATTTGTCCAATCTCAAATTATGGTTAGAAGGCAATAAGTTGTCTCTAAATGTTACGAAAACTCAAGCTATGCTTATCGGTAGCAGGGCAAAACTCCAGAACATTTCTAACAGTGATGTCATTAGCCCTAAGTTTGTTATTGATGACGAAGTTGTCCCGATGATAAATGAAGCTAAGTACCTTGGAATACAAATTGACAAAACATTGGGTTGGAAGGAACATATCAACATTATTGCTGTGAAGATTTCGCGAGGGATAGGGATGCTGAGATATGCAAAGAGGTACGTCCCACTCAGTACAGTAAAAACCATGTACAGAAGTATAGTCGAACCCTATCTACGATACTGTTGCACGGTATGGGGATGTTGCACTGAGGCAGGCTTAAAAAGATTGCAAATTCTCCAAAATCGCGCTGCCCGTATTGTGACAAATAGTGCTTATGATGCACACTCCTTGCCCCTTATTAAAGGTCTGGGCTGGCTAACAGTTAAAGAGCTGATCAGGTTTGAAACGGCAGCTACTGTTTTCAAATCTGTTAACCAACTTTGCCCAGACTATATGGCCCAAATGTTTCAAAGACAGCGTGAACAGGCAATGAGGACGCTAAGAAACACCGAAACTGACTTGAGACTTCCTTTGTTTAGAACAAACAATGGACAAAAGTCATTTGCATATCGAGGGGCTACCGTTTGGAATAGTCTAGATCACCAAATCAAACTGTCTCCCTCGCTATCAAACTTCAAATTTAAACTAAAGGAAGGATTATAAAGCAAACTTTACGTACTTCCTTCCATCAAGAACATATATTAATTTTTCCTCTCTGTTGCAATTTAATTTCCTTTTTTCGTTTGGATAGGAATAATTAAAATTAGGTTTTTTTAGGGAATTTATCTGACAATGCATTAAGTGGTATTAGGAATTTCTTGAGCAATTAATTTTTTCTTTTTGTTTTTCTTTTCTGTTTTAACAGGGCACATTGTAAAGCAGTTTTTTTTCCCGTATGAACTGAATGTTTTTTACCCTGTATAAATAATTTAAAATGAAATGAATGAAATGTTTTAAAACATCAAGAACAGAATCAAAACATTGGAATAAATATCACAGTGATGGCCAGAAAATCGAGCAAATTGAACGATTTATTGTTTGGTAAATATCTCCAAATCTAGCCGCAGCCTTCTCATCTTAATCGCTGAAAATTGTCTCCAAAACAAAATCCAAGCAACATTCTGAACCAGGTGAGTTATTTGGGAAAATAGGGGATGGCATCTACATTTTTTATCGAAGGAGTATTGGTCTTCACAAGGCTACCGGCCTAAGTATTTTGGTCTGCCGAAGTAAGCCCTCCTCGTGCTCAAAATCCTTGACATGAACGAGCGATCAAATCATTTTTGAAGAGCAGGATCCTTTGTTGTTTATTTTGGTGAATTGGAAGCCTATTCCTTCAACAACACCTTCAAGGAACTGGACATCAGAAGAGGTGACAAGGAACTGGACATCGGAAGAGGTGACATCAAGATTAAACAATACAAATCAGTGACGTATCTAGGCTGTGTTCTTGATGAGAACCTGTCTGGTGAGTCGATGGCAGCCAGGACCCTGAGTAAAATCAATGGCAGACTAAGGTTCCTCTACAGACAGGCGCGGTCTGGCCCGGGTGGCAAAGTGGCGATCGCCACCCGGGCCCTCTGATATGGAAGGTGGAAAAAAATCACGGGCCCTTTTTGAGAAAGTTTGAAAAAGATCGATTGCATAAATTGTAGTATTGCGGTTATAACCAGGGCCCTTCACTGACCGTCATGTCATCTGCTCTCATTAATCAAAGAACACCATTGAGTTATTTTCTTTCATAAGCCAATTCAAATCTAGCACAAAGACAGTGGTATTACCCACAGTGGTTGGTCTTACACCACGCCCTAAGCCGCCCCTCCCCTACGATTTTCAACAAAGTGCATTAATTTCCAAAATTTTCGGACGTTTTAATTTTCGGACAAATGAGTAGTCCGAAAAAATAATTGTCCGGAAATTTAAGTGTCTGAAGTTTTTAGTGGTCCGAAAATTTAATTGTCTGGCAAATCACAATGACACAAAATTTCTTTGGATAAGAAATGAAATTCTGTTATAAGATTACTATTGTTCTAATGGAGGAACCTTGGAAATCTCAATGAAGGACAGGCAATGTATGAAAGAAAAACGTAATAATCTTTAGTGAACTTGAAGATTGTGACGGATCTTATGAAACTGATTTGAAATCCTGGAGTGCTGAAATTCTGATCATTTAGGAAACTCTCAGCACTGGCTCAAATTCTAAGTTCCTAATAAAAGACGTATATTTGACCTCTATTATGGTTGTTTTGTTACTCTCAATATTGTTGATGTTATTGTTGTTACATGAGGGACAAGTCTTTTTGCCCCAACTTTAATTCATGATTATCGTTATAATGCTTGTATTTTACACTTGATTACTATGCTGGTTTCCGTTTTGAGACATAGAGTGAAGAAATTTTGCTACATCTGGTGTGTCATTTGCCTACTCATTATCAAATCGTATGTGTCCGAAATTCTATTCACCTGTTTGAAAGTGTCCGAAATTTTGTCTGAAATTGTCCGAAATCGATAATAATTTCGTCCGAAAATTTTTGTCCGAAAATTAAATGTCCGAAAATTAAACGTCCGAAAATTTTGGAAATTAATGTAGGTATTTGGAGAAAGGTTTGTGTTGATTTGCTTTAAATACTTAAGGGCACATCTCAAATGGGGCCCTACAATTTTTAGTGAATTGACTATAGTTGCCACAGTTGTGAATCAAATCGAACACAAGAACTGCACAGTTGTAAAAGGATTTCTAGACATCTTCTATAAACAAGATGAACATCTTCAGGAAACGGCTTGATGGACCAAACCTCGCCAAATTCATTTCTATCAGCACAATTTTCAAAAATTTCCTAGTGAAGGGTTTCGTCGATCACAAGCTCTATTCCTCCACTCAATAGTAAAATTTTTACGAGAGATGGATTTTCTACCAAACCAAAGAGCGTGTTGCAAAGACTTTTTCCTAAGGAGATGCCTTGGACCCCATTGGCTGGATTTGCCTCCCATTGTACCTCAGTGGCCCTTCAACTCAGTATGTTTCCACTGCCAATGGGGCTTCGTATAAGACCTGTGCTGGGCTCACCTTTAAAACATTATTATTTCCAATAAAACACCGTTTTCAATCTTGAAAATTTGTCAAACATTTGTTGATCTATTTGCAGCAGGAGGGGGGGGGGGGGCACTGAGTTGCTAAATTACTAAGGGCTGACGCTGCTCTGTTATGCCACTGCACAGACACAAGTTCCAAAGAAATATTTTGCACCATAGGAAGTGCGAAAATAGAAGCTTAAAAGTACAAAGCAGTCCTCCTGCCCCTACTAAAATGGTTCCCGTGACTCCCATAAGTCTTGCATGGAGCCCCCATTTCATTATCAGGAAATCAACTTGCCTACACAGTCCTCCTACCCATTCCCTTTTCCCTACCTGCTGCCCTACAATCTTCCTACCCCATTCCCTGTTCAGCAGTTCCATTTTCAGTCAGATCCGTTGGATATGGGGGGCTTGGGGGCTTTGCCCCCCAAATAATTTTTTGAAGCTCATTCACTTTGTAAGGCACAATGTGTGAAAGCTACAAGTTCATCCAAATTAATATTCGAACTTATCCATATTTCAGAAATTTATCTCGCTATAAGTTTTGATATCATACAACTCAAAAATAATCTGTATCCTCGTAAAACTGAAGTCCTATTTTCAACGTTCTCTGCGGAAGACTTACCCTGGCTGCAAAAGAAATGTTTATTAGGCTCTGGTACGCAGGGTACGAAAGACTCTAATAAGTTGTGAGCCTTTACCTATTTCGAAGGCAAGTCTTGCAAAAAATAGTGCGTTTTCCAATGATCCAGAGTGCGTCGTTATGGAAAATTTACCGGAGCAAGCCCCTGGAACCACATTTTTGCAACTCCAATATGAATTTTGATCGGAGGAGACTAGTCAGTTCAATTTTGGAGCTGAAGATATTACAATGAGGAATGCACAGCGAAGAGCTTTGAGTGTAACTATCCTTATTTGCCACTCTTACTATTATTATCATTCCCAAAAGAAATGGTATTTTGGAGTCATGAAGAACCTTTCACCATGATGTTGTATTAGAATCTAAGTTACTTATAAAGAACATTTGATTCAAATAAAGTACGGAACGTAGAAAAGTTGATTGTCAAATTAAAGTGCAAGCACTGCTCTCCAGTATATCTATCAATAAGTCAATAAGTGCCATCGAGGACAGAGCATGTTTGAAGTGATTTCTTTATTGGGTGTGGTTAAAAATTATTTACCACACTCTGAACCGGGCCCTTTTGGCTTGCTAGCCACCCTACAATTATTATGCCAGACCGCCCCTGTCTACAGAAAGCAAAACTTTCTTGACTTCTCTCTCCGTAGGTTACTTGCAAATGCACTGATTCAGCCCCACTTTGATTATGCATGCAGTTCTTGGTTTCCAATGTTTACTAAAAGATTAACCAAAAAGATTCAAACAGCGCAAAATAAATGTATCAGGTTCTGCTTGAATCTGAATAATAGAGCACACGTAGGAATCAAAGAACTCAAAGATATAAATTGGCTCCCCACTAAAGAGAGATTTGAGCAATGCACTGCTACAAATGTTTTCAAGTTTTTTAATAATTCAGCCCCTTCCTATATGTCGGAGATGTTCTCACCAGTTGGCCAGGGCAGGATCACTCGCAGATCTAAAAACAAACTAAATCTACCGTTCCGAAAGACTAACATGGGGCAAAATGGTCTCTCTTACATAGGACCCAAAATTTGGAACAGCCTACAGTCGGACCTCAAATCTTCAAACAATGTCAACAGCTTCAAGCATAAGGTCAAGGACAAATTCTTTAATGATCTTCAGAAGCGAGAAAATAGTCCTTATATATATTATTGAATTCCTAAAAGCTGTAACAGAAATTATCCTTCAACAATAACAAAAATGTTTTTCTTTCATTTTCCTTTTGAATAGCACTCCTGGAGGGACCATTATGGAAACAAGGTTGCATTGACCTTTTAATGCTATCCCTGCCATCTTTTACCATGGGGTGTTTTTAAATTAGGTTATTAATAAGATATGTAATTTTTGCCTGTAATTATTTCATTTTGTAGACATTGTAATTAGATTTCTTTTCTTTTATTAATAGTTATATATTTACTTTGATGGCAAAATTATACATACATATACATACATTCGACCCTTCTGAGCCTCACTAGCGAAGAAATTGCAAGTTTATCAGATTTTGGTGTAAAATTTGTGAAGGAAAATTGACCGAATTTCTATGTAATTTGCTAAAAATCTAGCCGCAGCCTTTTCAGGAGACTTTTTGCATCGATCGGGATTTTATTTGGCTATCAGAAAATCGTGTCGGTACTGCCGGGAAAATAGGGGATGATATCGTAAAAATTAGAAATCTACTTGTTGGTTTTGTGTCGATTTCAGAGCCCACCATTTTTGTTTGTTTACAATCTGCCTGTCACAAACAATAGGGAGCAACGACAACAGCTCAAAGCGAGGTCAAGATTATACCCCCGTGGTTTTTCCATTTTAGCATACAGCACTATATCTTTATCTAAGATCCAGGGGGTCAGTATGGCTGTCTGTAAGTTGATCTTCTAAGGGGTTGAGTAATAATAGGGGCGAAGTTCTCCTTGTTTGCATGTATGTCGTATTTTTGTGATGTTAATTTCGAATCTGAAGTTTTCTTAAGAATTTTTCCCCTTTTCAATCTCATTTACCGAAGTATTCTGTCCTGTCATAGTCCTGTCACCTCTGAGAAAATAATATTTTTTCTGCTTCCCACGTTTGTTTGCCCCATGGGTATACTATTTATGGCTAGTTCGTCGTTAAGCAAAACTAATTTTTAACATTCTATCCTATAACTGCAGCTGCAGTGCAGGGTAAAAGCACGACTGCATCCAGAAAATATTAGTTGCTCGTCAGATTATCTATGGATTCAGCTACTGGCGACCCCTCATCTCGTTGTCGTCGTTTCTCAGAGGCAATACACAGGCGGGAAGTTTAGGCCATCCACGAGTTAGTTGAAAACAGAAACTCTAGGCTTTGCACGATTAAAACTGCACATAATGAGATAGTTTGTGTTCCTCAGAGAAAACTACGGAGGTCCAAGTGACAGTGACGCTGTCTTGTTTTTGTTTTGATTTGTTCGGTAAAGCTCCATTTGAGATATGTACATGAGCCCGTTACCTCTGCTCGTTGTTGTTGCTGTGAAGGTTTTGGGAGTAGTCACTCCTCCAGCTGAGACAAGGAGCGTTTGTAATGATTCAAATTTCACTATTGTCTCGGTTTCGATCGATATCTGCGCACGCATAAAAATCATTTTGTAGCCTTGCTTGTTTCATGATGAGTCCCTCTTGAGCAAGGTTTACCGCAGGGATACAAGGGACTCATCGTCATCAGTCTTAGGAGACTCGCAGCTACATGATCCTGGTTGATGACAATGCAGCAACAAAGTCGAAAAGGAAGTTCAAGCGATAAGCGATGATACAAAAGCGATGCGATGCCAAAGTCACGCAACACAGCGGCATCTTGCGAGCGTGCGGAATTTTACACAATAGATCGCTCAGCCGTAGCGTTCTTTTCAATGTATCTTGCGAGCATTTGCAGCTCTAGCGGAAAATGCAGCTCCATGGGAATAAGACTTCAGTTTGTTTGACACAAACATAACATTGGATGAAATCAGTGTACGAATCTGTGGCAGTGCAGTCATTCGCCCGTATTTCAACGGCACTTTTTGGTAAGTATGGTCTTCTCTTTCTGTGCAAGCCCAGCGAGATCTGTTTCTCTCTTCAAAGAGGAACGAGTGAAATCGTACGTCGTGAGCATTTTTGTTGTGCTGAAGGTGTTGTGCCTGAAGATGGTAGATCTGGGTTATTAGGCCTTCTCACTCGATTTTTGATACCGCCAGATTGTCCACCAAGCGACTTTTGTCCAATCAGCACAATGTAACAAATTTTGCAGAAAACAGAGTCATTCTTGGCCTGTCAGGAAAGAATGAGCAAAAATCTAGTAACTTGGGTACGCCCCTACCTATGCGAAGAGTTCAGTTCTGTTTAATTCAGTTTTTATCCAAAACCAGAGGCTGGAGGGGGAGCATTGTCACCCGAGCTGGCAATTTACCAGATCAACTTTTCCTTACTCAACTTTTTGCTTAGAATACGAATCCGTATGTTACTTGGGCGATTAGGGGGCGTTTTGAAAATATTGAAGGTCCAAGGTCAAAATTCATGACGTTAGCATGTTTCTTATCAAATGGATGGATTGCTTTTTTTATGTGATGATACCTGATTCAGCTGTGAGCTATTTTGGCATGCACTGCCAGTCTCAAATATTAGGGGGGGAGTATGAATTGTAGGGGGTCAATGGGTCAAGCAATCAAAGAGACTTCAATTGGGTGAAACTGAAAACTGGGTGTATTTTACGACCTGTTGTTCCAATATAAGATGCCTATAGCTTGTCCATAGTCGCAAAACTTCATTTGAGATGCTTTATGATTCAAGCAAGGCATCAGTCTCATTGCATAAACGAGAACTATTGTAAAAGCTCTATTAAGCCCCCCTCTCTAATAAGCCCCTCCCTTTCTGAGTCAAAATTTGAAATAAGCCCCCCTCTCTATTAAGCCCCCCCCCCCACTAATACGAAATTCTAGAGTGTACCAAATATTTTCCGTTTATCTACTACGCAACCTTGCATTTTAATTTTAGTGTGGTTTGGGATAAAAAGTGCGTTGAATTTATGTATTTGAGCTGTAAAGGCTTAATAGCGCTTTTACGGTATTAAGTTAATGCAAATGGAAAATGTGCTTCATATGTACATGCGTGTGTGTGTATGTACAGGGTGTCTCAATAAAATTGTTCGAAGTTTGATTAGATACTAAAAAAGAACGATACGCTGAATGAAGCCTTTGGTTGAGTCACCCTTTCCTGAGATTTTAAATTGATTTTTGACACAAGAATCTTGCAAATCCGCTAAAAATTCATGGGGTTACAAGCTTTTGAAGTTCAAGTTTATGCGAAAGCTGAAACCAGAGGCCTTGAAATGGCATTTTTGGTAAAGGTTCCATTGGCTGCGTTTCTGTTGTTTCTCAATTGTTTCAGGCCGAGCCAAATGGGATTCAAACAGGTTTTTATAACCTAACTGTCAAGCATATGGATGCTTTGAGGAAACAGATTCAGTCTCTTGCCGATTATGTTTTGAACCATTGTTTTTGGACTTACGCAATGTTAGGAGATTTTCAGGATGATCGCAAGGGTTAAATTACTTTAGAAGTCCTATTTGGTTTGCTCTGATATCAACGAGAGCTATGACATTGGATAAGCTTCTCTTACCTCCGTCTTCGAGCTTTTCGCAATACAAGTAACCTGGGGGTCTCTGGTTTCAGTTATCGCATGTTTCTGATCTTCGAGAGCTCGTAGCTCAGTGAATTTTCAACCGATTTGCACAATTTCAGTCTCTAAAATTATTTCATAATCTTAGGAACAAGTTTATCTTTCCATGAGGCTGTCCTTATTTTTTCATATTTAATCAAACGTCAAACAATTTTTTTGAGACTGTAATTTAGCCAAAATTAAACATTAAAGTGCAAATAAGTCTAATTACAAGCGTATGATACTAAGTAAAAACAAGATTGAAAAACATTTAATCTAGAAAAACCCTTGGTTAAAATGGCAGGGATAGCATTAAAAGGTCAATGTGACCTTGTTTCCATAATGGTCCCTCCAAAGGTGTCAATAAAAGAAAAGTTTTCATAGTAGAAGAAACGAAAAAAGATGTTAAAATGTAGCTATAATTTGTACCTTTATGGATTTGAACCATGAAATACCAAATCGAGCGTAAGAGAGAGAGAGTGTGTGTGTGCAGTATCAGTAGTACACAACAATAAGTCTCTTCATGCAGTTAAAGATTGTTTCTTGCAGCATGCAAGAAGTTAAAGGCCCGATTCAGTTCAGTCTCGTATTTTAGCTACTGATTAGCTACAAGCTAACTTTAAAAAGCAGTTTTGAATGGTTTATCTACATCTGCCATGTTCTTATATTCAAAGATTCAATAGGATCTTAATGCTATACTATCACAAAATAAACTTTTGTCTTGCATACAGCCAAACTAACGTAACAAAAACAGATTTCAGCGGTTGTAGTAAATCTTCATCAATCATATTCTTACATGTAAGGCATCTGAATTAGTTTGAATGAATCTAGTACAATCTGCGAATGTAGTCTTGTTGCACCGTCAAATTAAAGGTGATCTGAAGCGAAAATTTTTATTGATGCAAATGAGGGCCCTGTTGATTGATAAGAAATCTTGTAGAAATTTTTTCGATATCTCATTTCGTTTTTAAGTTGTCCAATGATTTTAAGTGTCAGTTGATGACGTCATTTTGTTTGCATATTCTCAGGATTCTATATGGAAAGAAGTTGTATCTGATCTTTGGAAGGTTACAGTTGTAGGAGACATTTCAGCTGAGCAGAATAAATGGAATAAACATTGTTTCATCAACTGATGTGACCTTTAGAAAGGCATTTCTTTTGAAGGAAAGGTTGTTGACTTTATTTCCCATTGGAAACGTGGTCAACCTTGTATACTTTCTTTTACTTTTTGCAAACAAAATGACGTCAACAGCCTATCATACAAATACGTGGATAACTCAAAGATGAAACAAAGTATCGAAAAAATTTTAATGACATTCTTCATCGTTCAACAGTGCTATTCATCTGCATCAATAAAAATTTTCATTTCAGATCACCTTTAAACAAATGGGTTTTGAAGGTTCCGGTACAAGTTATGTCCAGCCTGGCTAGTTATGTCATATGTATGTTTACAAGTAGGTTTTGGGAAACTGTATTTTGCAATACAGTAGTTAAAAAATGTCACTGTTAATTTAATTTCTAGCAAAGGGGGTGCCCTCTCCTCGATTAGTTTATCTATTGAGAGGGCTCCTCCTTAAAAAATTCCAAACATACAAATTTCCTACAAATCACTTCTATATCATTATTTATTTTCATATTTTGTTATTGTTATTATTAGATGAACTTTGTATTATTGGAATTTTGAAATGAAAACTTGAACTTGAAAGTTAAAAAGTGTCACTTTATTGCCAAAAATACATAGAAAGACCAATGATTTCAATTGTTTGAAAGATGTATATAAGCACAGTGCCTGTATGCCCACTATCATTGGTAATTATCCTCAAAAAAGTAGGCTTTGAGTTTTTTATGAAAACTAGAGCAGATGGTGAGCAGTAACAAGAATGCTACCAGGGTGAATCTGAGTGCCTATTAGAATTCATCTGGTTTTTGCACACATTTTGGTGCAGGAGAGGCCTTAAAACAATTGGCAATTCAATGTCCAATTGTATTAAACAATAGATATCAATCATTCTTGGACCAAATTGGCAGCATTGAAGGTCTTTTTTCTGAGTCTATGCAAAAATGTCAGTTTTCATAACTTGTCTGTACCATGTTGATGAACAGATCCAACCAGTGGAAAAAGAGAATGAAAAAGCCAGGAGCAATTTTATTAACAGAATCATCATACACATAACGTAGCTGTTTTGAACTGAAAGAGATCATGTAGCTTTAAAATCTTTAAGTCAGAAAAGATGGGTGTAGATGAGGAAGTATTGTGTTCAAATGAGATTGCCCTTGCCTTGGGTCATCCCATGTCAATTTAGCCAAGAGCTGAGAATCTGGCAACCCAAGTGTCACAAATTCAGCTCATTTTTGCATCAAGTAAATATATAGGTTGATGAAATCTGAAAACTCTCTAAATTAGAGCTAATTATCTCGAACGCTTCTGGAGATATCACTTTTCAAAATTTGACCATTTTTCTGAAGTTAACAACGAAAAAGGGTGTAGCACTTATTGTGGCACGCAGGCTGAAATCCAAATGATTTCATTGCTTCACATGATTGAAAATGCACAAAAGGCTATGGATGCTGATTCCAAATTTTCAACTTAGAATTTCATGTTAGAAGCAGAAAATGTGCTAGCAACATCTAAAAATTGATTTGCTAGTTGTCAACTTTGGATGATTGATTTAGGGTGTGGCTGAGTGATTCTGAATGATTTAAGCCTAATTTTGAACCATTATGATCACCTTACTGTAAAGACGTGGTTTCATTGCCAGAAAGAAATGCTCTAAAATCTGCACAGGTTTTAATTTACCAAATATTTGGTCAAAAGTATTATTGAAAATAAGAGCCAGCTGAACCCGGCTGACAAAGTACAAATTCCCAGAGGTCCTCTGCCAGGTTTTGTGATTTCTATGAAGTACGAGCAGGAAATTTGGATTAACACTTTTTGATAGCCCCGCTTAGAATCATAGCCCTCCAGATTAACAAACAAGGAAATTCAAAGGGCGCTTTACCCGGGGGGGGGGGGTACATAACATGTTGAGGGTACGGGTATGTGCCGCCCATATGGGTGGGTTTTTCGGCCCCAAATTCTCTAAACAAGGGTCCATTTTTCAGCAGATTTTCCATAAACAAGGGTGGGTTATCCAGAAATTGGCGAAAAATAGCAAAAAATGGGTGGTTTTCCGCCAAAATTCATCATAAAAGTGGGTATGACCGCAAGTTTCGGTAATTAGAAGAGGGTACCTTTCTGAAAACCGGGCGGCAGACCCCCGTCCATCCACAAGTCATGTACCCCCCCCCGGGACGCTTTAGGCAAATTTGTGAAGAAACGATATATTGTGTGCATTTGGAAGGTGAAAAGTTAGGCCAAAAAGGTAGGAGAAAAGAACACGAGACTTTTCATCGAACGACTTTTCAACGATTGAATGTTTTAGATTTCTCTGGAAAACTGTTCACTGTATAAAACAGGGATGAACTCACGAGTATGACTCAGGCCTCGTTCAGGCGTTCACACTACTCCGTTTTTGTCAGTATCTGTTTTTGTTGCATCGAAGCTACCCGTTCACACTACTCCGTTTTTGTACAAAAACGGTGAGAAAAACCTCCGTTTTTGTGCGTTCACACTGATCTGCCCGATAACAAAAACGCAGCGAAAAACCTCCGTTTTTGTGCGTTCACATTACTCCGTTTTTGTGAAACCCATTGTTGCATATTAGAGCGTTTTCAAACCCTCCGTTTTTGTGCGTTCACATTGATCAAATGCGTTTTCAAAAACCTCCGTTTTTGCGGAGATCCACTTGTGACAGCATTTTCGAAAACCTCCGTTTTTGTGGCGTTTTTGTGCGGATCAGTGTGAACACTTTCACAAAAACGGAGGCTTTACTCTCCGTTTTTGTACAAAAACGGAGTAGTGTGAACGGAGCCTCAATGATGACCCAATTCCATGTATGATTCGAGCGTAGCTTTGTCTCATCAGTTGCTCATCGTATGCATAAGAAATTCTTTATTTTCATAAAGGAAATCCCTTGCATAATTTTACTTCATTACCACTTGTCTCCAATATGATATTACTCGGAAGGTACTCTAGTAAAGCCTAAACATTTGAAAGGCTTAAGATATTTGTTTGAAATGTTCAGGGGGGCACAGGTAGTGGTTACGAAGATTATTATGGAACTCGTAAGTTATCAGAGTACTGAGTACTAAGATATCAGATAACTTTAAGAAACCTTTTACAGATTATTCTTGAAAACAAAAGGATTTTCGCCGAGGTTTTTGGAAATGAAGTGCCCCTCGTTTCACTCCTTAAAATCTCGAGCGGTTTTGGGGAAAAATCCTTTGCTCTAAAGAAGAATCCTGGAATAATCCGTAAAGTGGTTTTAGTTCCCAAAAATCTTCAGACTTTTGGTGAAATGCGAAGGAGGGTAAAAGGGCTAGCATTTCACCACTCATGTACAATTCCACCACCGCAGTGCCGAAAAAGCTAGCAGCGTCGCAGTGCCGAACAGGTAAAAGGCAACAAACAGAAAGGAGAAAACGAGGGGCACTTCACCACCCAAAATAGTGTACAGGATTTCTGGGATTTCTGGACAAATCATTCAGAGATTTCTGGATTTCCAGGGATTTCCTAAGGATTTCAAAGTTTGCAAATGTCCTTAAAGACCATTGCATAAATCATTGCAAATGTTTCAAAACAAAAACTAGGATGCTCAAATGTTTCTTGAAGGAGGTACAGTCATCTGTGGTTAGACACCGCAATTATGTGTAAGCTTGTATGTTTCTGCGAAGTAAAATCTATATCATGCGGAGCATCTCCTCTTTGGATTTACAAAAATGTTTCCTTCGCAGAAAGCAAAAACTGCAGCAATCAAGCAAAACTGCACCGCCTTACCACCCTTAGTAAAATGCAATACTTCTTCTCGTGAATGTGCTATTCAGTCCCACTCCATGGCAACCAGTGAAAGCCTCCTACACAGTGACATCAACTTTAGCACTAAGTTGTCCAACTGCTCATGCTCAGCTACGTTGCCTTTTAAAGCTTATTGGCCGTCTTTTGCGAGGGGCAAATCACTTGTCAAAATAGCATACGTGAGTCTTGTGATTTTAAAATAACATGATTTTCTTCTGTGATTTTTTAAAGATTTTAGTGATTTTTTTGTGTGATTTTTCCGTAATTTCTCAGTGATTTGTGATTTTGTGTGCTTTTTGCAAGTGATTTATTTTTGATTTTGTGATTTTTGTATGGGATTTTCCGTGATTTCAAGAAAGGTTGTACGAAAAAAAATCAGTGATTTGCCCCTCGCTTGAAGTGAGGCTTACGTAGTGTAAACGATTATCCATCTTGACTCGGGTCAAGCCTGACAGACATCTTGTATTGGATAACCAAACTGAAGTTTGTTGCTAAAACTAAGGCCACTTTATGGTTTCTAAAATATGCAAAGAAACTGCTTCCAATATAGAGCCTTAATCAAATATATAGTTGAGCCACACTTCTGTTTTTGTCGTTCTTCGTAGGGTTGCCGTGGAGAATCGCGCCTGGCTATGCTTCAATAACTGCAAAACTTTGCTGCAAGGATAGTTACCAACAGTAGCTATGATACACCAGCAGCAAGCTTGATAAGAATCAATTGACAGCCTCGCGGCCACTTAATTCTAAACAATATTTACTAGAATCTCCAATCGCAAGGTTCAAAATTTAAGAAATTTCAAGACTGACATGCTTGCTCCAAGAATGAACACGAGAAATGTCCAAGAAGCTTTCTCGTTTCATGGATCAACAGTCTGGAATAATCTAGTACATGCAAGCCCCCTCTCGGCCTTTTTTCAAATTTAAACTGCGATGTAACTGGCTATAAATAACTGTCTTTAATTTTTCGTTTTACCCTTACTGTAGCATTCTATTTATTTCTTTTATTTTCACAAATATATCGCAATTATGTTTTAAGCCTTGCACGGCTCCCTGAAAAGCAGCCTTCTTACCATGCATATAGAATTGAAAATGAAATGAATGAATGAATGTATGTATGATTGAATGAATGAATGAATGAATGAATGAATGAATGAATGAATGAATGAATGAATGAATGAATGAATGAATGAATGAATGAATGAATGAATGAATGAAGTGCTCTGTCCTCGACAGTTTTGCTATTGAAAGAGTTCCTCCTTTAGGTATTACCCACCATACTAATACCTACTCCCATTTCTTATTTTCAGCTACATTTATTGTTCATTTATTTTCTGTTCTGTGTTACTTTTTTGCTGTATTAAGTTTATTTTCGTTTGACACATTAAAGTCAACTCTCTCTGCTAAAAGGTTTGTTCGGGTCTCGTTCTTAAAAAAATATTCGTTTTATCATCAAATCTCAAATTCTTATCATCAAAACATCGTCAAAACAGCGAATACAAATTGGGCACGTTACGTTCTTATCAATTTTGCGCGCGATATCGCAAATGTCTAAATTCTACTCGTCAACAATGAAGCTTGTAAGCAAATGAAATTGACTTCATTGAAATGATCTCTTGCGATGTTAAAGCATGTCTCCTGGATGCAAATATATGCAAAATCTCAGCATTGATGATATGTTGAATATTTGGAGACTTTCTGGAAGGTTTGCTTTTTTGCTCAACTGGTATATGTACTAATCTTTCTGCAACAAGCTGCTCGTTAACTTCGGATTTGTTAAAGATTGTCATGCAATATTACCAGCGTTTTAGCTTTGGCTTCTGAACAGTAAAGGTGTTAGTGAGCAATTCAAAAATATCAAATAGGCTCAGTAAAAAAAACGTTTATTAATAATAGGACTAACCTTTACATTTTAGGTGACGCTGTGAATGGAAAACATGCTGTCGATCATTCTCTACGTCGTCTCCTGCTACGTTCTCTGTCATTCCTGCTCTGCAGTTATCTGGCGAGCATCCACTTATCCTTCTCCTTTTGTAGGAAATGCATGCAAGAGAAACAAAAATGAGTCGTGGGTTTGTGATCCTGACTCTGTCATCTCGAAGAGCGATGCTGATGAAATAGACGTAATGTTGGAACAAATACGGAGATATAGTCACTCTCCTTGCTATTATTCGCGATATAATGGCTACAACGTCGGTGTGGCTATAGCGGATAAAGTCCAGATTAGTTATTCCATAAAGTCGACAGCCAAATCATTTGCTTACTATGTGAGAGAGAACACATGGAAGTTACCGTCAGACCGCTTATCGTGTGATGACTCTGTTTTATTGATGCTCTTCAAAGATGCGCGATACGTAGAAATCTCCACTGGTTCTTTGGCCAGAAAGTTGATACCGGATGGTGCAGTGAGCGAAATTATATCTAAAATGAGAAACGATCTTTCACAGAATAGATTTGGAGCTGGACTTAAGACTGGCGTGTTGGAAATCTCACTGTATCTCCGAAAACAAAAGAAATATGAGAAGAAGGTAGTTTTATAGATTTTTTTAATCATTGCCGTGTTGTGACCGAGGTTTAATGGTACTACCTGGAAAAATGGCGCTATCTACAATTAGTTTTGATACCTGCGAATAGCTAATTCATTCCAATTGATAGTTTCATAATTTGTCATTGCTTTCAAGACTTTAAAAGCAGCTCTAAGAGAATCTTATGGAATACAAGACTGATTTGATTGATGGTAGTGGAGTGAATCTATAAATCTGGCTAAGCCTTTGTGCTGCAGTTTGGTTGGCAAAATATCGAAGTCACTAGATATTTCATATATACACGCATCAGCAACGTCTTACATATCATTTTGGACGCCTGATCACGTTTTCCTGTCGCAAACCTGATTTCCAGTCAGTAGAATTTTTCGAGAAGCGAGCGGAAATTCTGTTGCCTCGAGGAAAAACGTTGCTCTGAAATTGAATAGAAAGTTGCGGCTTAGTGACCTTCCATTATGTGAAACTTTGCCCACTCTAAAAACTCCACTAATAGGAAATCAGCCGTTACAGAATGAATAAGCACCTGCAGCGCTATGCTGAGTAATCAACGAGTTCAGCTAGTCAAGCTTTGAAGAAATTTAGTCCACATTTTATGTCTGAGGGAGTAAAGTTCAGGGGAAGAAGAATCTAGATGATGCAAGAAGTCCAGAAACTGAATCACTGTTGACAAATTTGAGACACGAAATATTGCAGGATGCATTGGTAGAATGATAGAACAAATCATTAAACGATAGGGACGCTCAAAGTCAAAGCCCAAGGCGGGGAAACGAGGAGTTTCTATGTTTCAATAAGGGGAAGTAACAAATAGTTTCCGTCTGAAATTTGATATCAAAAGGGGCCATGCAAGGATAAATCAACAAGTTACGGTCTAACACCAGTCACGATGCCTGAAGAAATAGCCAGAAACAAATTAATATCAGCACCGTCATACATCCATCTTTTAGGAGGTGAAGTTGAAGGTTGAAAGTGAAGTTGCGGTTTTCACCACCAAGCGCTGGGGTCGCAAAAGAACCTAAGCGCTAATCGAGTCCGCGACCCCTTATCATGACGCTCCAGTGGTGGGACCCTACCAGGTATCTAACCCACTCTGCCTTACTGTTCTGACTTCAAAGTCAGAGGATTACACCACTGTGCCACAACACCTTCAAGGAGAATGAGAAAATCCAAACCAAAGGCCAACAGGAAGTGATTATCAAGCATTAGACCGACCGGGTGGAGGGTAGATGACCAGTTTTTAAAGATTTTTATAACGATTTTTGTTGAAATTCATTTTCCTATTTTGCATCCGTGAAAATCACAACGATGTTTCCTGTTTTGCAAGATGTCAATTTGTAAAGATGCATTACCCTTCTTTTACAGGAAAAGAAGACATTACCATCTTGGGCACTTGCAATCATAATTCCAATTGTAATCATTGGAGTAGGTGGGTGTTGCTGTTGTTATTTTGGTAAATGTAAAGGAGGTGGAGGTGGTGGCTGGTCAGGAGGACATAGTACCTGGGGAGGAGGACATAGCAGCTGGGGAGGAGGTGGTGGAGGTGGCGGCGGTGATGGTGGTGGAGGTGGAGGTGGTGGTGGTGGTGGTGGCGATGGTGGTGGTGGTGGTGGATTTTAACATGTTTTAAAATCTCATCTTTTTTCTAACAATTTTAGACACTATCATTCTTGCAGCTTGCAATTATGAAATCAGATTACCATACTCCAGCGTAAACAGTATTATCCAAATTGTTATGGCACTTACACGCCGTACTTCAAAACGGAAATAACAAGGTCTTATCGAAAATTGTACTACCGGGTGACCCAAAAAAGTGATCCGACGCGATCTGTTATAGAAAAACACCTAAAAGGCCGATTGAGATGCTTCAAACGTAGTTCCGCCGCTCAAAAACTACCCTACATTATGAGTATCTTTTTGCAATTTCTTTAAGCACGGTAAATTGCCCGAACTAAGGATTTCGAGGAAAATTGCAAACCTGAAATCCTAGAAAAGTCGTCAAAAACAGGGATCGATTTACAGCCTTTTCAGATCTTCAAAACAACGAGGAACGTGTTTTACTTCAGGTTGGGAATAGGCAAATCATTCGAAAGATTTCGGAGCAAGTTTTTTGGCCCTAGATACCTGAAATATTCTGGTCTCAAGGGACAAGATACTCCACCTTTTTCTGAAGCAGTTATTGAAGATTCTGATTTGCGTGGAAAATTGATTTCCTGTGAAATTTGATGAGCTTACAAGGTATCTTAATTCCAAATGCTTAGGTACCTAGAGACAGTAGACTTGCTCTGAAATCTTTCGAATGAGTTGCCTATTCCCAGCCTTAAGTAGAACACGCTCCTCATTGTTTTAGAGTTCTAACGTGGCTTTAAATCTATCCCCTGTTTTGGCGAATTTTTCAGGATTTCAAGCCTGTCCGTTTCCTCAAAGTCCTTCATTCGGGAAATTTCTCATTCTTAAAAAAATACTCATAACGTAGGGTAGTTTTTTGATCGACAGAACTACTTTTCTTTTTTTTTGGATCACCCGGTACATTGATATGAGCATGTCGAACTATTAACATTATCTATCAAACACGGAATTGTGACGAATAATAAAAGTAATAATTGAATCTGAAGAAATTAAAATTAAGCTCATCGTCACCCTCTTCGTCATCCGTTTTATAATAAAGCTACGATTTGCTGCCTGTGCATCATTGTTTGCTTAAAGACCCATTACTGACCAGCAGCCTTTGCGCGCCTTTGTTTTTGTTTACAAAAATTGTTGGACTGATAACAATTAGCCTAATTTATCATTCATCAAGCGAGACCCACACAGAATTGTCAATATTGATAACTACGACGATGCAACAAGTGTGTTGTTCTTGCAACCGCCAAACGGTTATTCATCATGCTGCATGTAAGCACCTAAAATGTCCTAAACACCACTGAACTGACACTAAATACAACAACAACGCAGTTATTGTACTGGAGGTTCAGGACGTAAGAAGATGCTTACTTGCAGTGTTCTGCTGGCTTCTATGCTTCTTCGGAAAACATAAGGCAGAGAAGATCAAGAATTACCTCTAGATCTCGCTCGAGGATCGGCACAGCTCTGAGAAGACATCGAAGGAATAACTACGGGGCTTTGTTCCTTGGCTTTTTTGACGAAGAAGACCAACAGACCAGCTTAGATCCGTAAATTGTGGCCTACGAAGCTCTTTCTTCTACGGGCGCTCCAGCTCAACCAAAATATAAGGTACAGTTCCTTCATTATTTCCTCGCAATTTGATTTTCAGGCTTTTAAATACTATTCCTTGTTGGGTTTAATGTTTGATCATAAAGGTAATTCAGTCTCCAATGCCTGTTTGTCTGCAAATAAGCAAGATTTCCTCTCCTTTTCTCGGGTTTCTTACTGGCTACTTTGGCCTATAATTATTTCCTCCAATTTGCGTAGCTCTGACTATCCAGAGCGAAAATACATGCTTAAATGCATTGTTTGTGGACTAAAGAAGTCATTGATACAATTTTTTGTTCATTTAAGTTATTTCAATCGAAGATTAACACGGATTACGAACACAGCTATTTTCTGTATACAGAAATTAATGGAAGCTGTGGGGAAGAGCATTCGGGGCCCACAAAGGATGCTGGTCAGTCATGGGTCTTTAAAGAGTAGCGGGTGACCCAAAAATAACTTCACGAGCAAGATCACCTATATCTCCTTGACAGAAAGCGTTATGAAGACAATCAAGATGTCAGCATGTAGGGTTTGCTATCTTTTGAGATGTAGCTTGGTCAATTTAAGATACGCGTACTGTCCGAAAAAGGATTTTCAAAAATATGGAAATTCGTTCATTTCTTGGAAAATTCCCTCGCTTTCCTGTCCATTTTTTGCAAAGTGTGACAAAGCATGAATTCAAACTTTGCTTTGGAGCATGAAATTTGAATGAGGAACTCAGGTCAATAATTTTACAAACAGAAAAATTTAATTTCCCCAGACGACTTTTAATCCATCGCTGTGTCGAGTTTTCACAAAATGTTACTGGAATGTGCTAGCGATTATTTCACTCAAAATGAGGAATCCTGGATTCGAAATTTTCATTGAATCTTGTTTTTGGATGGTAATCATTACTTAAAATGATTATGCAGCATCTCAAAAGATAGCTAAGCCTTTCACCTAAACTGTGATGAAAGCATTTGGCAATAGCTTTTGATTTCAGGGAGCTGGTTATGATCTATCTCGTGAAGTTTCTTTTTGGATCACACTGTCAGAATGAGGCTCTTTAGTGCGTTATTTCACACTCTTTTGTTTGTTTGTTTGTTTGTTTGTCACCTTATTTTCCATCGATTATTTACAGTCTAGTTTGCTGTATACGAATGTACAAGGTAAACTAATCTAAATCGATGAATATACTATACATAAATAAATATTTTCTAACGTTCTCTTAACAATCTAACTAGATAAAATAGAAACAATTTTGAGACACATAGTTAGGGACAGCAAATTTATTGTATTGCATGGCCGGTGGAGAAGAAAAATCGTTGCAAAGAAATCTGCTCGCCCCGTAGAATCTTTGTCAATGACTGATGAAACCTTCTTGCAAGAAACTAACAAAGCAATTTGGCGTCATCTGTATACACAACTTTGAATGCATTTCTCAACTTCCATGATTCACAATTTTGTCCTCAAGGTGAGCCATTTGATATCTAAAAGTTCATCTTGAGTTCTATCTTGAGCTCATAAAAAGTTACTGCCCCGTTGAAGCCCGTTCATATTTGGTGGATAATAAGTGTTGACCCGGTTGAGTACAAGCTCAAAAGAGTAACTGCCCCGTTACGTTTTGCACCGGCCATGGTATAAAATGAACTTTGCACTGTCCCTTACAAGCGCTACATTTACTGTTTGGGCCGTTTCACTTTTTTATCATGTTTTTAAAGCTATTAGATTTAGGCATTAAAAGCAATGTTTGTCACCGTTAGATATGTTTGAATTATCTAAAAAGTGATCAACCAAGAATATTTATGATACGTGTGATAATCCAATTTTAGCAACTTTTCAAACAAGAGTTCTTTTTTTGGAGACACGGTATCGTTCGTCGAAGATATCTTGGAAATACCTTACCAGCTTTAAAATTTGCATACTTCCTAGAAAAGCCTATGTGAATAGATGCAGCCCATATCTCACTCTTCCCCTAATCTCTTTCCTAAGAAAACTTTTGTTTTGGGCACAAATCCATTCCTTAGCGTAGTTGTGGATTTCATTCTTTGTTTGAAACCTTTCTGTGGGCTTGAGTCCGCTGCCGTCGTTCCAGGGTCTCCTGTAAGAAAGCATCTTTTGAAATCGTGCTGATTGCTGAAAACATGGGAGATGCTATATCCACGATTAGTCTTTCTACTGAGAAAGCTTCTCCTGTCAGTTGTTCTCCACATACTGGTTTCATTTATTTCCCTTTTAAAAGAGTAGATTTCGTGGCAAGTACCTTTTGTTATATATTCGCTTGTAGTGTTGTAGTATTGTTTATATATGTTGAGGATTTTAAAGCGAGAAGTCAATTATAATCAAAATCTTTATCACGATTTTATACCGATTGGCCATAAGATGTATTTTCCATCATTTTCCATTTATGATAGCCTACTGAGTGACTCAGAAATGTCCCCGTGTCCGAGCAATCATTGCAACAAATTTACTTTGCGCTATAATCATCAAAGTTAATTTTTGTAATGGCTACAAAATTGAAGTATTCACCGTAGTTTTTGGCAATTTCCAAGATAGCATTCCTGTGATGAATTCGAAAGATTCAAGAGTTTAGTTTTTCAGAGCATCCACAAAATATCTTAAATGCATTATCAAAGGCATCTCGAAAGGAAAGAAACGTAGCTGCTAGCAAGCAAGCCAGCAAGCAAACAAACAAGCAGGCAATTTTTATTTATTAATGTAGGCTTGGCATATGGTGGTGCTACAGCTGATATGGGCCTGTGGCGCTACGGCTTGTGCCCTCAGAGCTACCTCTGAGTACTGTGTGTGTGTGTCATCTTATTTAAAATCGAAATATCTATTAGCTAAAACATAAGATCCTTTTGGATGATTACAAAGTCCGTCCTGAGCTAAACAAGCATAAGAATATCTGATTATTGATTTCTTCATAACCCCAAATGATCGTTGATTCTGTTTTTTGCTACAGTCAGAGAGATGAGTGTTGCTGTTAAAGTCGCCTGCAATGGAAAATCGTGCGCCTAGTATAAGGACAAGAATCGCCTCAAGGTCAAAGGCAATATTTTGGTCTTTATGTCAAACGAGAATGATACGCAAAGTTTTTTTTTATTTTATACTCAATGCAAAAATTTACAATAACATTTTACCTATGACACTACCTACGAAACTACTATACGACACTACAAAGACGCTACCAGGAGGAGCAATATGTCATGACTACCCCCTGGCATTTAACATAAATCTAAAAAAGGAGAAAAAAAATACATCTAAATATACCACTAAATACAAAATGCTAAATATAAGAAGAAAACTGTTTTACAAACAAATACTAAAGCCGGTTTCACATTAGAAGTCAGGCCAATATAGGTGATTGTAGTGGGAGAAATTTGGACTTGAAAATACGCAAAAATCAAAAGTCATTACCCCTAGTTTGCTTATAGTTCGTACACAAAACTATTGGTGCATCTGTGTCAAATGAGATGTCATGTGAGATTTACGATAACGTAAAATTACTTATGCAGAACCCTACAGAACGTTTCAGTTGTTGCTATTCGCGGGCATCTAATTTGAGACAAGCAGTCACGAAGATTCCTCTGTGCAGAATGATATGCATGAAGATGTTTTGGTTCAGTGTGATCACGTCCCTTCCCCCAGTCCATGGCGCCATTGCTTGCTGGGATTCTGCACCTTTCGTCTCAACTTCACCTGCGATGATTGCATCCGTTGCTGTGTAGGAGGGGGTCCTTCTACCTTTGGTTATGCTGCAAATGCTAGCCTCTGTGCAGGCCGCCTGTTACATCATCCTCTAAAGTTGAGTTATTTGCATAATGAGTACTATCAATAAGTGGCTAATGATTCCTTCGTTCTAGAAAACGATTGTTTTGACATAATTAAGCTGCTAATGAAGTCAAGAACGTGCCAATTCTGGGTAAATTTGTTGCTGTGCCAGGGTAAACATCCTAGTAATTTATCCATCTTATGGTGTCAAATCTGTCTAACATGAAATAAGCCGACGTCAAATGTTGCTATAGGATCGCGGGAAACTTCTGTCTTGTATGCGCTTTATGTGCGCTTTCTTTATTTCAGTGCCAATTAGCAGAGATAAAACGTTAATCAATTGCTTTAACGAGCGTGACGGAAGTGGGTTACTTTCTTTCTTTCTGACTGACATCGAAGCCCCTTCTTAGATTACAAAGTGGACTTTGTAATCAAACATAAGATCCTTTTGGATGATTACAAAGTCCGTCCTGAGCTAAACAAGCATAAGAATATCTGATTATTGATTTCTTCATAACCCCAAATGATCGTTGATTCTGTTTTTTGCTACAGTCAGAGAGATGAGTGTTGCTCCTAGTATAAGGACAAGAATCGCCTCAAGGTCAATGGCAATATTTTGGTCTTTATGTCAAACGAGAATGATACGCAAAAATCAAAAGTCATTACCCCTAGTTTGATTATAGTTCGTGCACAAAACTATTGGTGCATCTGTGTCAAATGAGATGTCATGTGAGATTTACGATAACGCAAAATTATCCATGCAGAACCCTACAGAACGTTTCAGTTGTTGCTATTCGCGGGCATCTAATTTGAGACAAGCAGTCACGAAGATTCCTCTGTGCAGAATGATATGCATGAAGATGTTTTGGTTCAGTGTGATCACGTCCCTTCCCCCAGTCCATGGCGCCATTGCTTGCTGGGATTCTGCACCTTTCGTCTCAACTTCACCTGCGATGATTGCATCCGTTGCTGTGTAGGAGGGGGTGCTTCTACCTTTGGTTATGCTGCAAATGCTAGCCTCTGTGCAGGCCGCCGGTTACATCATCCTCTAAAGTTGAGTTATTTGCATAATGAGTACTATCAATAAGTGGCTAATGATTCGTT
The DNA here is from genome assembly GCA_964020215.1 of Aurelia sp. 3 sensu Dawson et al. (2005). Classification (NCBI taxonomy): domain Eukaryota; kingdom Metazoa; phylum Cnidaria; class Scyphozoa; order Semaeostomeae; family Ulmaridae; genus Aurelia; species Aurelia sp. 3 sensu Dawson et al. (2005). The sequence continues at coordinate 11,447,741 of OZ026589.1, read as the reverse complement.
CGTCCTAGAAAACGATTGTTTTGACATAATTAAGCTGCTAACGAAGTCAAGAACGTGCCAATTCTGGGTGAATTTGTTGCTGTGCCAGGGTAAACATCCTAGTAATTTATCTATCTTATGGTGTCAAATCTGTCTAACATGAAATAAGCCGACGTCAAATGTTGCTATAGGATCGCGGGAAACTTCTGTCTTGTATGCGCTTTATGTGCGCTTTCTTTATTTCAGTGCCAATTAGCAGAGATAAAACGTTAATCAATTGCTTTAACGAGCGTGACTTACTTCCTTTCTTTCTTTCTTTCTTTCTTTCTTTCTTACTTTCTTACTGACATCGAGTCCCCCCTTAGATTACAAAGTTGGACTTTGTAATCAAAAATAGCTAGTCTAATTCAATTATACTCGTTTACCGACAGCGGAAGGATGGACCCTCAAAGGCAGAGCAATTTGCCACAGCTGCCACCGTTTTATTTTTATAGCAATAGAATAAGACAGGTGCATAAAATGAGTACATGGGACTTACTTTTGATGAACAGTAAGTCCCAATCAACAGTACAAGTCTCTCAAAGGGAAAGTAGCGGGTGGCCTAGCATCTCTCAAGAAACTGAAAACATCTTACTGCAGTCTCAAGCCATCTAAGTCATGCAAACGTGATATGGGGAGCCCTGTCCAATACTAAGCTTAGCACCCTGCAAAGATATCAGGACAGAGCTTTCAATTTGATAGAATCCTCAAAGCTAAAGGTTAATGTAAATCAACTAATGTCATTTGACCGAGCAGTCACGACCTTCAAAATTGTCAATCAGTTTGGTCCTGAAGGTCTACAAAATATGTTCATAGAGAGGTCTGCCTTATCCAGATATAACACGAGGAACATGAAGATCTCCATGTACAAACCTTAAATTAGGACATACAAAAGCCTGGATTAGTAACCCACAACTCATCAGAGACACCGCCTCCATTGTGCGATTCAAAAAGATTTGAAATTGCACCTTTTGAGCTAATAGATAATAGGTTTGCTCGAATCCATGGAAGATCAGTACATCAGGGATGGCGCGACCGGGGGTGCTTGGGGGAAAGGAGCCCCCCCCAAAAAAATTTCACTGAGCCCCCCCGTCGGCACTTGAATTTTTGAAAATTTTTGTGCACTGTCGGCACTCTCGTAACTTGCTTGTTATGCTTTTAGAGAGTGTAGTCGCATTTTAAGCCAATCTGAAAGGTGTGGCCCGTAAAAATTTTGCTCGCTTCGCTCGCCGTCGGCACTCTGACAGTTTTTGCCCCCCCAGCATTTCTTCCCTGGCGCTATCTCTGCAGTACATGGGGGGGAGGGGGCTGGATGAACATATTTGAGCTTATCTTTGTAAACTTTTATTGAAATTTACTTTTCTTTTGCTGTGGTATATTACCTTAATTGATGTTGTGCCGGAATAGGATTACGTGAAATGAAAAATGACAGCTGAGTTGGCTCAAGGCTTTTTTTTATTCATATAAAAATTTTACAATAAATCTTACATTCTACTAATACGTTTCTACTATACGACACTACAGGGACGATACCAAGGGGAGCGATGGCCAATTTGAAACACATGAAGTTATACTAAATGCACAAACACAAGGAACAATTTAGATATCTAATGAATACTGTAACTAGATTCCGTCCCACAGCAGATGTAGGTCAAGGTTGCATATTTTTAGGAGCACAAGTCATTACATGTAATGGGTGGCTATCTCTAAAATATGGAATATGGAATGATGGAATGGAATGATTAATATGGAATGGTTAATATGGAATGGTTGATATGGAATGGTCAAATATTTTCAAAATTTTTCATCATTTTCTTGCAAAACCTTCCTAAATGCATGTAAGGCATGGTTTCGCATATGCTCCACCAAGAAACCAGAACTTTTCATGAAAATTCAGAGAACTATGGGGCCATTCCATGTTTTAGATCTTTTGAAATAGATTTATGTGTCAAGATCTATCCATTGAATTTTAAAGATTGATACATTGGCTGAAACTAATTATTTCTATCCACTGTGGCTTTATTATCTTGATAACTTTTTGAGAGATCAGGATCGATTACAATAAATATCGGGCCCTGTGATAATGCCTTTGGACACCTTGACTGTGTGAAACTTTTGAGAAACCCGTTCACAAACCCGTAGCTGCCTGTCGATTCTTTGAAACTCACTCAGATCTTCCCAGTCGAACTTCTCAAGTCGGGACAAAAGATCCGCCTGCCTCTTAGCCTTTAGAACGTGAAATGTGGTTCTTGATGAAGTTGACATTGCCCTCATTGCCGCATGTCTCAAAGGAAGGAATGCAGATGCAGAAGGAGGAAGGCATCGAGCCACGTGTGCTTATCGCAGTATTACGCAACTTGCATAGAATGCCAAATGGCGGCATTGTTCCAGACCACAACAAAACAAAGAACTCATTAGGTCATAGATCTCTGAAATATCGAATTGCTTTCGAAATACCTCAAAGTTTTATATTGCAATTTCACAAAATATAGAAGCATGTGCGGCAAAATGTTATTTGCACATAACTGAGAAGAATTTACATTGAATACTATTGTGCCCTCACTGTCAAATCCTATCATGACTTACAAAATCTCTGACACAAGGAATTGCCCCATAACTCTCTGAATTTTCATTTAAGTTTTTGTTTCTTGGTAAAGCACATGCAAAACCACTCTTTAAATACATTTAGGAAGGTTATGCAGGTAAATGATGGAAAGTTTTGAAAATATTTGACCATTCCATATTTTAGAGAATTCTCTGAACTTTCATGAAAAGTTCTGGTTTCTTGTTGGAGCAAATGCGAAACCATTCCTTACATAAATTTAAGGAGGTTTTGCAGGAAAATGATAGAAGATTTTGAAAATATTTGACCATTCCATATTTTAGAGAATCTCTAAAACATGGAATGGCTCCATAATTCTCTGAATTTTCATGACAAGTTCTGGTTTCTTGTTGGAGCAAATGCGAAACCACTCCTTACATAAATTTAAGGAGGTTTTGCAGGAAAATGATAGAAGATTTTGAAAATATTTGACCATTCCATATTTTAGAGAATCTCTAAAACATGGAATGGCTCCATAATTCTCTGAATTTTCATGAAAAGTTCTAGTTTCTTGTTGGAGCATATGTGAAACCACTCCTTACATACATTTAAGGAGGTTTTGTACGAAAATGATAGAAGATTTTGAAAATATTTGACCATTCCATAATTTCGAGAATCTCTAAAACATGGAATGGCCCTATAATTATCTGTATTTTCATGAAAAGTCCTTGTTTCTCGTTGCATCATATTTGAAACCACGCCTTACATGCATTTAGGAAGGTTTTGCAAGAAAATGATGAAAGATTTTGAAATATTTGACCATTCCATATCAACCATTCCATCATTCCATGTTAACCATTCCATATTAACCATTCCATCATTCCATTCCATCATGCCATTCCATAATTCCATATTCCATATTTTAGAGATAGCCTGTAGTGCACGCCCGACAACACCTTTCTCGAGGAGTTTTGCCTCGTTTTGATGCCCCTATACAAATGTATAGGAAAATGACCGGAAGTGAATATGTTTGACGACTTTGAATGTTTCTTACCGGAACGAGATGTTACTTTTCCTTTTCAATTCAATTCTAAAATGTAGTGGATTTATCTAAGAAACGTTTAAAACTAAGTTTGTTTTGATTTAAACTCCTTGGCAAGCCCCACCAGTTTGGACGAGAGGGGTGGTCTTATTTTGAGAGAATTTCCATTGTCTTTCGGTACAATCATTCGAACTCATTGTCTTTGACGTCACTGGTAGCGACTCCAAGGCCATGACATTTGGAAAATACAGTAGAGCGTAGAAATTGTTTTGAAAACAGCGTGGTCTTTGTGCTGCTTGCTGCAAGAAACTTTTTAATTTTGAACGAAGCAATAGATCATTACGAACAGCACCAGTTATCCATTTTACCACTAGTGAAGGGCATTATCTGAGTTTCTTGTTCATGGTGCGTTCGTGTTATTGCCACGAACTGGCCAGAAAGAAAGCACGACAGAAGAAGAACATCCGCTTTGTTTAGGCCACATCTTCGAAAGAAGAAATTTTGCATGTTTATGGATCCAAGAACTAAATTTCGTTCATGACAACAGATGTCTTTAATGGACAGATGGAGAGCACATGATAAAGAATATCTTATTTGTACTGGACAGTGAGTTCCACTTGTTGGACAAATTGGTTAACTGCTCAATGAAGAGAGATTGTAAACTTTTGAAACTTTTCTGGAAACTTCCTCTTGTTCTGGATAATAGTGGCTCCAAAAATGACGGACAGTTCTGGATAATATTGGCTCCAAAAATGACAGACAAGATACAAGGGGGATGCTGTCTATTGGAATTAAAATGATTACTTCCGATGGACAAGCGCAATGACTGCTATTTTGATGATTTTCAGAAACTCATAAACAAGCATAGCAATAGGATCCACAAGGTAAAATGGGCACGCTGGAAGCATAATGGGATAACAAAAAATGTTGATTCACATTTTTCTCTTGCTTGCCCATTTTACCTCCGCTGCAGTGCAACACGATGTATTATCAATTTTCATTTCTACTGAGTTGGAAGGCACAAATTTTAGTGATTTAAGCATATTCTTCATGAGATGCAGCTGTTGGAAAGAGAAGTCTTTGCCATGTTTTCTTTGACTTTTATTCTTTGATATCACTTGAAATGGCATTATTTGGAATTCAATAATTCTTATGAAATTATCCTTCCTGTTCTGGCAGCTTCAAATGCCAATCGTTAATGTGCAGCAAGAAGTTAGGTATGAAAGGTTTGTTATTTCTAGTGATTCCTGTTACTTTTCCTTCCTGAGTGACTTTAAACATGCCAAACAGTAATCATGGTAACTCAAAAAATTTTGACTCATGGCTTTGGTCTGGAGGGGAGAAGGGATATCAAACTTTGAAATTACTAGAAAGAGATGTCAATCAGCTTGACCAAAGAAAAATTTTGGTGGCTAGATATGTAGTTATTCTTGTCGATTTTCATGCATCATCAACGTTTCCAAACCTCCAACCTTTCCGGATTAAATTCAGAAGAAGATTCAGGCTGTCTCAGAATTTGAAAGCATTAAAAATATCAATTTTGTGATGATTCAATTGCTACAATGTTACCATCTTCACATCACATGAACAAAATCATAAGTATCAATCATTACAGCACATAAGAAAGTTTCTTATACTTTGCAATGGTTTCTTCATTCAATGATTTATTTGCAACAGTGATGTTCCATCGATTTTGCATCGGTCTTCAGGCATTGTAACAAAAGCATTCCTGCCTTCGTTGTTGTCATTTATGCTACATCACGGTCTTGCTTGATAACGATAAACTTGCTCTTTTTGAGAATCCTAAAGTGGAACAAACAGAAATGTCCAGCAAATGTCTGTACTGCATAATAAATCTCATCGAGTCTCACATGGAATTTCATATGCAAAAAAAACTGATCAAGGAAAATAACATAAATCTAGTGACAGTAGGCTTCGCATTTATAAGCAACATGATAAAAGCTGATGAGTTTTTTGTACAAGACAGTCTTGATAAATATTATTCCACATGCAACCTCCTATTTCAAAGCCAGAACTTCCCTATTGGTGCGAACTTCATTAGCAACGGAGAAACTTTATGATGCTTTATGATTGTTTACATTAGGCCGAAGGCCGAACCCAATGAAAGTTCTCAGAACGTGCAAGTCAAAGTTTTGTTATTATTCTTCTTGCCTATGAGCCGAAACGGCTAGAAAAGTACTAAAAAACATCCCCGTTTCCATAAACTTCAAATAAACTTCGAATGTAGTAAATTTAGTAGGGGTCAACATCTATTTTCCGACTAAAAGGCAAACACGTTTGTGAAAAGAAGCACGTAAAGTTAACGAGGAATAAACGGTCATGGCTCTGGAGCGAAAATTGCCTTTGAAAACTGTAGGAAATTGGCAAAGGCTACAGAGAAACCGCAAACATTTTTAGAAACTAGATGCGTACAGCTATTGCGTTACATCTCCAAATTGAGAATTTCTGCCTTAGTTTAGAAAATATTGCACTTTGAAAAAAATTTGGGTAAATTTAGGCCAAGGAAAGTTGATTTTCTTGAAACATCGAGGGCGAGTTGAAGACGAGAAAAATATAACTTCATTTGGTCAACAGTTCGTAAAAAGCGACTAAGTAGGTCAAAAAAATATCGAGGAATCCAAAATTTTAAACGAAATTTCTATGAAACCAACGACAAACGTTAAATTTACGAAAAAGTTTGCTCACCTGCTGTGCTGCATTCCAAGTTTGTAAACAGAGTTGTCCACGGCCAAGAGCAAAGATACAGCTATTGCGTTATATCTCGATATTTTACTTTGCGACACTTGGGACGCCTGCTGACGCCATTTATTACGAAATTTTGCTTTCGCGCCACAGCACAGTGGGCCAGAGGGTGGACAAAAATAAAAAATTGAAAAGATTTAAATAATAGTTTTATCAGTGGAAATTGATATCATATGCCTCATCGAGTAAGGAAATCACATTCAACGTTATCGAAAACATTGCTTTCTATTAATTAATCAATTTCAAATCACGGGATGCTAACTGTTATTGAATACTTCAAGCCTTTAACTGTTTTCAACTTCAATTTTACCAACTGCGTCTTCAGGCACCGATTTGTCTGCAAGCGGCATTTCGATAGAATCTTCATAACGTTCACAGGCAGTGATCTAAGTGTAACTGACTGCATTTCGATTGAGCACAGACTCCTATTCCAAGGTTGTGATTTTGTTCAAAGTAATTTAGAAACACGTTGCTGCACTTTGTACGCTGTGTTTTAAAGCTAAGTTCAAAATTTCGCTTGTAAACGCCAAACGTCTTCTTTGTATATTTACAAGCACTGAAGCATCCTCTAACCGTTTGACTTACATTTGGCTGCCGAGAGGTGCCGTAGAAAATACAACGATGGTTATTGCCACGGCAAAATTGAGGTGTATAGGGAATAGGGCACTGCTGAATAACTCTCAGATCGATGTCAAATTCTATTCATTTTTTATGCCAAGTCTATTTCAAAGCCTGTCCTTGTTTAAGAATCATTTCAGATTATAGATTTATAGTCATTAATTCTGCTTTCCTTATTATGGGTACGTACTTATCAGAAGTTATTTGATGCATTGACTTTGGCTGTTTCAAATAAGGACTTAGAAGAATTTTCCGACAACTGCAGAAATAACTAAGCAAAGAAATTTTGTCCTAACAACGTTTTTCTTCGTATGTTTCCAACTTTTATAGCATTCTTTACCATTTTATGCCTTATGCGATTTATGTCCAAAAAAATCGTAATCTGGCCCACTGTGCACAGCTTTCATGCAACAGAGGCCGGAAGTGACGTCAGAATTCGGGCTTGGTGTTGTCGGGCGTGTAATGGGTTATTCATAGGGAGTAAATCAAATGGCTGACATGAAGGGCGCTTACTAATCTGCATGTAGCTGAGTGAATTTGAGATTTGAGCACATACCTCGCTAATTAGTCAATTGTTCAAACAATGACAGTCACATGCTAAGACTTTATGTGATTGGTTGAAAGGAAGAATGAATAGGTTATCATTGGCCAGCCTAACAATTGATGGGGTTTTTATTGGCTGGCTCGAATAAAAGAATAACCAACAATCGAGCGACACAGCGACTGCGACTGACCAAGGAAAAATTGCAGTGAAGTTGCAAAGGGGGCTGGAGTTTGAATTTCATTTCAAGTTACGAACAAATACTTGGAAATTGCTGAAGTGGAAGGTGGAAGTTTATATGGGCGCTAGTAAACAACAAGAAAGATCCAAAACTTACAGAGATACGAAGCTGTGCTCGACGCCAGTGGATAGGATAAGAAACCAAAACATCTCTCTTTTAAACTTCAGTTCCGCAAGATCAAAGCTAAGTTCCAGATTGGTTCAATGTAAGAAGCAAACTCTCCACCAAAAGAGTTTGTTACGTCAAAGGAACTTTAACATTCTCTCTGTAGAACATGGTAAAAGCTCAAGGAGTCCACCTTTGTATTTCCAGGCACTTTATAGTTACTAAAAAGACTTGGTAAACTTGCTTCGAGATGCATCCTAAAATCAACTCCCACTTACTCATTCCTTCCTTTCAACACAAATCAATGAAAACAAATTTGAATAACAATGCATCATTTTCATGGTTGCAAGGTCAAAGCACCAAAAGTCAAATTCTATGCTTCTTTCAAATGTTTCTTCCAGTATTTCAAATCCTCCGCAGAAGCAATCTTGTTTAAAGAGCCTCCCCTGCAGTAAAACAGCACTTTTGGCATACTTGCCCTAAGTTTATTTTGTCATCTGTAATAAGTCTTACTGAAAGACTTGGCGCAAGTCTACACTTTTGGGAACGATTTTTCCTGATTCAAAATCATTTCATATCCAACAATACCGTGATTCAGCTTCCCGGCCGCATGTTTGTAATTTACAAGTTACTAGTCTAGCTCAGCTTTCATTTAGCGCCTTTTTTGTCAGCGTATTCATTTGGCTCCGTTTTATGGTTGATTAATGTGAAGGCAGAGCCAAAAACGGAGCTAAACGTATCCGTTTTCGTGCAAGAAGGGATTAGTGTTAACTGGCCCTAAAGTTTAAGGTTACTGCCCACCCTGGCGGTGACCAATTCGGTCTTTCTCAGAAGAACCATACCACTAAAGAATAACAACCAATCCGTAGATCAATCGTTGCGGAACTTTATGATGAATATCTTTAAGCATAAATCGAGCATGGCTATTTTTATAAAATGAGCATGGCTTCCGGCATGGCTATTCTTCATTTTTTGTGCGCACGAACACTCGTTTTCAAGTAGAGATTTCCATTTTTGCGAGTTTGATATATCGACGGAGCTGCAGAGGCAAAATGTCATACTGGAAAGGCAGCAGTACCAGATTTACTACGCAAGCCCTTCGGGATTTTGAGAAAAGTAAAGAAACATTGTTCAATGCCTAAAGAGAAATAAAAGATACCCTAACTTCCAACATTACCTTTTGTGATCACTTCTGCTAGAGTTTCTTTATTCCCTGGAAGTGTCTTAGTTTCACTTGAAATATGACTACACTCCTAACAAAGTGGTTTCAAGATAGGAAAACTTTGCTCAGTCTGCTTGCCCCATTTGTGGTGTAAATGAACTAAGTGGGATCAAAAGCAATAACACAGACCTGATGCATGGTGGGAAGATTTTTTGATTTTGCAACAACAATTGCTTGCCCTTGGAACTTTAGATGCACTTTTTCTTTTAGGATAATGTTACTGTCGAAGACAGTTCATAAAATATGCCCAGTTTGCTCATGTAGGTCAAACGCTCGTTCTTGGTGACCCTGGGTCATTCCAAAATATCTGTTTTCCATTAACAGTATTAACTTTGAACATAGAAAACCTATCTACATACAGGTAAATGCACAAATGAAAACAGACAAATCCAATGAAAGAAACTTGAAAATACCCTATTTAGAGGGGCCGCCAAAAATTGTAGGCTGTGAAAATCACTAAAATCATAAGTCTGAAAAAGGGGGCCATGAAAACTACGCAGCTAATCTAAGCTCGGTTCTAGGCTCTTCGTAATGGTGGACGGTCGCTCGAAATCGAATCACTGAAAGTCTCTTAACAAATATTTACTTACATTGTGCATAATTCTATTGATTGTAAATGGACATGGCGCTTTCCACGGAGTTGAAGCTGAAGGCCGTTATGGATATTATCGACAACATTAAAGACGTGAAGAAAAAGAAACTTGACTGCAATGTTATCCTGCACGAGGCATCAACCATTCTTGGCCTAAATGAAAATGAAATCAAGGACGCCCTTCAAAATCTCACAGAGAGGGAAATTCTTATTGTTCAAGGTAACTGTCTCACTGTTGACAAAAAGGAAAGCTGTTTTAAATCTATTGCCGAATGCATCTCCGGGTATTGCACACGTTTCAACTTCAACTGTCGTGACCGAAAATAAGCATATCGAAATGCAAACTGATTGCCCATCTGAGCTTGGAAGTCCTGTCTTATCTCAAATCAATAACCAACAACCAGCATCCCGCGAAAAGGAGTGTGACATCTATAAAAGCTTTTCGCAGCTAGCAAATTCAGTAGCTGAGTTGCAGAATGTCCTCCTCAGTGAGAGAGAAATTAGCCGAAAATTGCAAAACGAACAACACCGATTTGAGATTGAGACTTGGCCTAAGGAATACAGACAAAGGAATACAGACAGCCCAAACAATAGGCAAGAAAATTTGGATGCATCATAGTCTCCCCAAACAAAGAGACTCCTATGACGAAACCATCCATTGTGTACGAAAACATCGAGTCAGATCAAACCATGCAGATAAAAACTCAAAGAGAAAACGGCAGAAAGAAAAACAAGAAGAAAAAGAAAAAGACCACACAAAAGAATGCTAATCCAAGTGCAGTCCCACCACCATCCCCTGGGACTAAAAACATCCCCAGCAAAGGTGTACAACAGCCAAAAAACAGTCATGAGAATGAAAAGTCACCAAATGATACATCAAATCATATAGCTTTGTCCTCAAATAAGACTCCTTTGACAAATAACGACACGCCCGACAACACCTTTCTCGAGGAGTTTTGACTCGTTTTGATGCCCCTATACAAATGTATAGGAAAATGACCAGAAGTGAATATGTTTGACGACTTTGAATGTTTCTTACGGGAACGAGGTGTTACTTTTCCTTTTCGATGCAATTCTAAAATGTAGTGGATTTATCTAAGAAACGTTTAAAACTAAGTTTGTTTTGATTTAAACTCCTTGGCAAGCTCCACCAGTTTGGACGAGAGGGGTGGTCTTATTTTGAGAGAATGTCCATTGTCTTTCGGTACAATCATTCGAACTCATTGTCTTTGACGTCACTGGTAGCGCCTCCAAGGCCATGACATTTGGAAAATACAGCAGAGCGTAGAAATTGTTTTGAAAACGGCGTGGTCTTTATACTGCTTGCTTCAAGAAACTTTTTAATTCTGAACGAAGCAATAGATCATTACGAACAGCACCAGTTATCCATTTTACCACTAGTGAAGGGCATTATCTGAGTTTCTTGTTCATGGTGCGTTCGTGTTTTTGCAACAAACTGGCCAGAAAGAAAGCACGAAACATCCGCTTGTTTAGGCCACATCTTCGAAAGAAGAAATTTTGCATGTTTATGGATCCAAGAACTAAATTTCGTTTATGACAACAGATGTCTTTAATGGACAGATGGAGAGCACATGATAAAGAATATCTTATTTGTACTGGACAGTGAGTTCCACTTGTTGGACACATTGGTTAACTGCTCAATGAAGAGAGTTTGTAAGCATTTGAAACTTTTCTGGAAACTTCCTCTTGTTCTGGATAATAGTGGCTCCAAAAATGACAGACAGTTCTGGATAATATTGGCTCCAAAAATGACAGACAAGATGCAAGAGGCATGCTGTCTATTGGAATTAAAATGATTACTTCCGATGGACCAGTGCAATGACTGCTATTTTGATGATTTTCAGAAACTCATAAACAAGCATAGCAATAGGATCCACAAGGTAAAATGGGCACGCTGGAAGTATAATGGCATAACAAAAAATGTTGATTCACACTTTTCTCTGAACTGGTAAGAATTCAATGTTTCCTAGGTGCCAGATTTAACCTTTGCTTGCCCATTTTACCTCCGCTGCAGTGCAACACGATGTATTATCAATTTCATTTCTGCTGAGTTAGAAGGCACAAACTTTAGTGATTTAAGCATATTCTTCATGAGATGCAGCTGTTGGAAAGAGAAGTCTTTGCCATGTTTTCTTTGACTTTTATTCTTTGATATCACTTGAAATGGCATTGTTTGGAATTCAATAAGTCTTATGAAATTATCCTTCCTGTTCTGGCAGCTTCAAATGCCAATCGTTAATGTGCAGCAAGAAGTTAGGTATGAAAGGTCTGTTATTTCTAGTGATTCCAGTTACTTTTCCTTCCTGAGTGACTTTAAAAATGCCAAACAGTAATCATGGTAACTCAAAAAATTTGACTCATGGCTTTGGTCTGGAGGGGAGAAGGGATATCAAACTTTGAAATTACTAGAAAGAGATGTCAATCAGCTTTGACCAAAGAAAAATTTTGGTGGCTAGACATGTAGTTATTCTTGTCGATTTTCATGCATCATCAACGTTTCCAAACCTCCAACCTTTCCGGATTAAATTCAGAAGAAGGTTCAGGCTGTCTCAGAATTTGAAAGCATTAAAAATGTCAATTTTGTGATGATTCAATTGCTTCTATGTTACCATCTTCACATCACATGAACAAAATCATAAGCATCAATCATTACAGCACAGGAAAAAGTTTCTTATACTTTGCAATGGTTTCTTCATTCAATGATTCATTTGCAACAGTGATGTTCCATCGGTTTTGCATCGGTCTTCAGGCATTGTAACAAAGGCATTCCTGCCTTCGTTGTTGTCCTTTATGCTACATCACGGTCGTGCTTGATAACGATAAACTTGCTCTTCTTGAGAATCCTAAAGTGTAACAAACAGAAACGTCCAGCAAATGTCTGTACTGCATAATAAATCTCATCCAGTCTCACATGGAATTTCATGTGCAAAAGAAACTGATCAAAGAAAATAACATAAATCTAGTGACAGCAGGCTTCACATTTAGCGGCAAAATGATAAAAGCTGATGAGTTTTTCGTACAAGACAGTTTTGATAAATATTATTCCACATGTAACCTCCTACTTCAAAGCCAGAACTTCCTTATTGGTGCAAAGTTCATCAGCAGCGGAGAAACTTTATGATGCTTTATGATTGTTTACATTTAGGCCGAACCCAATGAAAGTTCTCAGAACGCGCAAGTCAAAGTTTTGTTATTATTCTTCTTGCCTATGAGCCAAAACGGCTTGAAAAGTACTAAAAAACATCCCGTTTCCATAAACTTCAAATAAACTTCGAATGTAGTAAATTTAGTAGGGGTCAACATCTATTTTCCGACTAAAAGGCAAACACGTTTGTGAAAAGAAGCACGTAAAGTTAACGACGAATAAACGGTCATGGCTCCGGAGCGAAAATTGAGAACTTTGAAAACTGTAGGAAATTGGCAAAGGCTACAGAAAAACTGCAAACATTTTTAGAAACTAGATGCGTACAGCTATTGCGTTATATCTCCAAATTGAGAATTTCTGCCTTAGTTTAGAAAATATTGCACTTTGAAAAAAATTTGGGTAAATTCAGGCCAAGAAAAGTTGATTTTCTTGAAACATCGAGGCCAAGTTTAAGACGAGAAAAATATAACTTCATTTGGTCAACAGTTCGTAAAAAGCGACTAAGTAGGTCAAAAAAATATCGAGGAATCCAAAATTTTAAACGAAATTTCTATGAAACCAACGACAAACGTTAAATTTACGAAAAAGTCTGCTCACCTGCTGCGCTGCATTCCAAGTTTGTAAACAGAGTTGTCCACGGCCTTTGAAAAGTTTGATAAACCAAGAAACTTTGAGTCCAAAACTCTTAACGAACTTGAAAGAGCAAAGATACAGCTGTTGCATTATATCTCGATATTTCACTTTGCGACACTTGGGACGCCATCTGACGCCATTTATTACAAAATTTTGCTTTCGCGCCACAGCTTTCATGCAACAGAGGCCGGAAGTGACGTCAAAATTCGGGCTTGATATTGTCGGGCGTGAACAACAAAAGTGATAATATGCAACTGCCAGAAAACAATCAGGTACCATCTCCTCCTCCATCGCAGTCTCCTGTAACGATCAATAACGCTGAAAACAAGACAACGGGCGCTGCTGATGACAAAAGGCAATCAAACAAAGGCGGGAAAAACAACAAAACCACCACTATCATCGTAGGAGATTCAATGGTAAAGAATGTCAAGGGTTGGAAGTTACGAGCCAGATGAAATGGAAATGAACAAATTCATGTGTATGACTTTCCAGGAGCAACAACCCTAGATATGAAAAGTTATTCAAATCCAATAGTAGACAAGAATCCGGAAAATCTGATCCTACATTGTGGCACAAACGAATTACGAACAAGAAAGTCAGAGGCTGAAATTTCAACAGAGATCATTACACTTGCCAAGTCGATAGAAGCCCACGGGATTCATGTTTGTGTGTCGGGCCTAATTGCAAGGGGGGACAACCTGGAGGACAAGCGTCTGAAGACAAATTTTGTGCTAAGAGACATATGTAACAAAGAGCATCTCACGTTCATTGACCATGAAAATATTCAGGCAGAAAGACATCTGAATCGCAGTAGGCTAGCAGTAGGCATCTGAACAGGTTTGAAAAAAAAACTTGGTACGAATTATAACTAGAAACTTTATATAGAGCGGTTGGACGACAAAAAATACTAAGATTTAACACACTGAGGCCTTTCGGACTCGTGTCCTCATCAGAGTGTGATTTCGATTCAGATTCAGGTTTGGAGACAGTATTTTAGCGAATAATTTATCGCATCGCGAAAATGACTTGTAACGCATCATTTGGCAGAAAAAGTTGAGGATAAACTTGAGGTAAGTAAAAACTCTAATTTGCATAATTTTGGAAACTATGATACCTCTTGTTCGTCTTCGACAATTTCCGATCATAATTACTCTAGCGATGTTAATAGTACGAACCTGTTCGCCTCACCTGCTTGTACTGTTGATACTAGTAACAATTCTGTCGACGAAGGCAGTGATGATGGCGAATTAGACTATTGTGAGTAAGATGATACCAACACAGCTTTGAGAAACATTCGACTGAAAAATCGTAACGGTCTTCTGATAGCGTATCTAAACATTAATTTGATTAGGAATAAAATCGACTTTTTGCGACCTATGATATCTGAAGCCATCGATATTTTGGTGATAGCAGAGACTAAGATCGACCATACTTTTCCAACGAGCCAGTTCGTGATTGAAGGTTTTATGAAGCCATTTAGATATGATCGAAATCAAGCAGGGGGTGGCTTATTGATTTACGTGAGAGAACGTGCACCAGTCAAGGAGTTGACACAATATAAACCCCCCCCCCCCTCGATATTGAATGTGGAATTATAGAGATAAATCTGAAAAGGAAAAATGGCTCCTTCTTTCCATTTATCGTCCCCCCTCTCAAACAAAACAGTATTTCTTTGACGAGATCGGTAAAATGCTCGATCATCATTGTAGGCAATACGAAAATCTCATTCTGATAGGAGACTTTAACTGTGAAATAGACGAAGTCGCCATCAGTTGTTTCGTCGACAGCTATGATCTAACTAATCTTGTTAGGAACCCAACTTGCTTCAAGTCTGACAGTTCCCGATGTATCGACTTAATTTTAACAAACAGAAAATCGAGTTGGATACTGTTACCATAGAAACGGGACTGTCAGATTTTCATGTCATGATTCTCACCGTTTTAAAAGGCGGGTATGTCAGAAGGGGACCTAAGATAATTACCTATCGGGACTACAGCAAATTTAGCGCCGTGGACTTCAATTCTCATCTTGCATATGTGCTTGCATGTGGGCTGGGTGGGAGTGGGGACTATGGTGCTTTTGAAGCTGTCGTTATGAATGTGCTGAATGAACATGCACCCGTTAAAAAGAAATATATTCGTGCAAACGATGGGCCTTTTATGACGAAAGCTTTGCACAAACAACACATGCACAGAACCAAGCTTCGTAATAAGTATAACGACGATAAAACTGAGGAAAACCTCAAAGCATTTAAAAAGCAGAGGAACAAATGGGTGAAATTGCTACGTAAGGCCAAATTTGATTACTATGAAAACATAGACCTCGGTAACCTTACCGATAATCATAAATTTTGGAAAACTGTAAAGCCACTATTCTCAGACAAGGTGCAAGTGAATCCAGCTATAACCTTGATTGAAGACGGAAAAATGGTAAGTGAGGACTCTGAAATTGCAGAGATCTTCAACCATTTTTTCGCAAACATCACTGAAAGTTTAGGGATTTCCGCTAATGAATCATTAATGCTGCCAGCAGATGATATAAAAGATCCAATCGATAGAGCTACTATCATCGTTAACTACTGTCATCGTTTAAAACTCAACACCAAAGAAGATCTGGAAGAATTGAGAGCATTGGCCCAAGATAGGTAGGGATGGAAGAAGTTAACAAGAGCAATAACCTCGAAGACCGGAAAAGCAGCGACACCTAATGGTGAAGAAGCGGAACTCCAATAAACTAAAAACTAATCGATAGAGCTATAAGGAAATTTGATTCACACCCAAGTATTTGCAAAATCAGAGAGAACACTACGTTTTCCGAAAGATTTGAATTTAGAGAGGTTGCTGTTAAAGATGTTGCTGTTCAAATCAGAAAACTTAATACAAATAAGGCTTCTCCGGTTAATAGCATACCTGCAAGAATTCTGAAGGAAAATTCTGACGTATTTTCGGTTGCAATTCAAAATATGTTCAACTCTGGTTTATCCAAGGGTACTTTTCCTAAAGAATTGAAAGCTGGAGATATAAGTTCGCTCTTTAAAAAAGAGGATGCCTTTACGAAAAAGAACTACCGACCCATTACAGTCTTGCCATCGATATCAAAAATCTACGAAAGATTGATGCAAGATCAAATGCTACCTTTCGTCCAAAGTTTCCTGTCCTCACTCCTTTGTGGGTTTCGAGAAGGCTATGGTACACAGCATGCACTTCTACGTCTAGTGGAAGCCTGCAAGAAGACAATCGACAGCGGAGGCGTCGCAGGGGCTGTCTTGACGGACCTTTCGAAGGCCCTCGATTGTCTAAATCATGAATTACTAATTGCAAAATTGAATGCATATGGTTTCAGTAGATCTGCTTTGCTGCTTATCCATAGCTATCTCACGGACAGGAAGCAGAGGGTAAAGGTTAATGGTTCATTCAGCACATGGACAGAAACCGTTCGAGGAGTACCGCAGGGTTCAGTCGTGGGACCCCATTTGTTTAACATATACCTGAACGACCTTTTTATGTTCCTGGAGGAGACCGACATCTGTAATTATGCTGACGACCCAACTATTTATGCGTGCGGTCCTAACATTGAAAATGTCATCATGCATTTAGAGAATGATGCCCTTAGAATAACTGAATGGTTCCCGAACAATTTTATGAAACTAAATGAAGACAAATGCCACTTAATGAGTTTCGGTGCAAAAGGAAATAATGAAATATCAATTAGAATAGGGGAGGCCTGCGTGAAGGAAAGTACAGAGGAGAATCTTCTCGGCATAACCTTCGATCAATCACTTTTTTTCAAACATCATGTGAAGGCTCTTTGTAAAAAGGCTGGCCAAAAACTCCATGCACTCGCTCGAATATCACGTTACATGGACACTGAAAAACTACAGCAGTTAATGAGGGCGTTCATCTTATCACATTTCAGTTACTGTCCACTTGTTTGGATGTTTTTTGATAGAACTTTGGATCATAGAATAAATCGAGTTCAAGAAAGGGCATTACGTATAGCATATAAAGATTACGGAAGTGATTTGGTCTTCTCTTGGAACAAACCAAATCGGTGTCAATCCATGTAAGGAACCTACAGTTGTTAATGACAGAAATGTATAAAACCAAATCTGATCTAAATCCACCTTCATGAAGGATATTTTCATGGAACGAAATATTAGCTACAATCTAAGGCATGGCAGTGACGCTCAACTTCCAAGGGTACGGACAACGTCCTTTGGAATTGAGACCACAGTCTACCTTGGAAATAAACTGTGGCAGCTTATACCTCAAGAAATAAAAGAGTCAAGCACCCTTCCTATTTTCAAAAAATGAATTAGGTGCTGGAATGGTGATGAATGCAACTGTAGGCTCTGCAAAGCATATATTCCGAAAGTTGGGTTCCTAACAGGATAGACGTTTGACAGGCCTTCTCGTGGGGGCCGGGGGCGGCTCGCGGCTGTTCTGGGGGTGGTGGGCTCGCTGTGTGGGTTCCTCCTTGTGATGCGGATGCTGGGTGGCGGTTGTAGTGGGGGTTGTCCTCGGTGTTTCGCGCTTGGCGTCCACTGGTGGGCCTATGGGGGACGGGGGGCTTGCAGCATGGAGACATTCATGCTGTGGGCCTTCTTGGTCCTCCGTGTACCCGCTGGTTGGTGCTGGGCGCGGTGGTTCATCGGTGGCTTCTCTCGCTGCGGCCACCGTTGTCAGTGTTTGCGTCGGGGGGGGGGGGGGCTCGGGCGGTGCGTGTGCTGTCTCCCGGGGCTGGTCGCCGTCCTGGGCCTCAATGGGGGGGGGGCCTTTTCTGCTTTTATCTTGTAAAATATATGTATAGTACTTTTATGTAATCGAAATTTATTATGGACATGGTAAAATTTTTTTTATTTTATTTTTTTAAGTAGGCCTTAATTAGCTTTAATTTGACTATTTCTGATTCAAGCCTACTGTAAATAAATAAATGATGATGATGATGATGATGATGATGATGATAAGCTATTTGAACGAAAACTTCTTCCTTCTATGATCTTTGTAACAGCCTGCATTACTCTTCGCAGTATTATTAATGAATGTTTAAACGAAACTTTAGGCAAATGGAGGGACAAAGACAAACCAATAGGAAATAACACGTTCAGGTCATTCTCATGAGGGCAGAAGGGCAGTCAGCTCCATGCCCCCCTCCCGCTTTCCTGACTTTCTTCAACACACATTGTTCTCAGCAATGCAACAAAAATTTAGCGCAACGCCAGACTGCAATCGTTGTGGTTTCTGCCATATATTTGTATATATGGGGGGAAGGACCTTGAATTTTGACGTACGCTAGTGTACGCAACGCTTCAAATCTGGCCTTAAATAAGACAAATCTTGACAAAAGTATTGATGATAGTTTGGTAAATATATGCTTTGATATATCCCGAAAGTTGGGTTTCTAACAGGATAGATTTTTTAACTCTGATTTGTCCTGTAATATTTTATTGATAGTTGTAAATAATGTATATTGTAAATAGTAGGCCTTAATTAGCTGTAATTTAGCTATTCTTTCGTTTTTAGCCTATTTTAAATGGATTTTTAATAATAGAAATTAATGATGATAATGGGGAGAAGACTTTTCAACCCGTCAAAAGGAAAGCCCGTGCTATAGTTATTCAATCAAATATTGCAAAATATCATTGCACAATATCATTGCAAAATATCAATATATAGTCAGGGAGCAGTAGCCTTTCAAACGCCGGGCGTTTTTTTTCTATTTCTACTCACCTTGTATACTCTTTTGTCAATCGGAAGTTGCATATGAATTAGGCCATCTTTCCATGACCACAAGAAGTCTTTAAATAATGATTTTTAATGAGAAAAGTTGGTCGATCGCGATTTCTCCATCTTGTCCAGCCTTTCCAACATTGGACTTGCCCAAGTCGTCATACATGAAAGAAAGAGACGACTTGTCGCGAACAGCTCCTCATTAATTATTCATAAGATGTATGTGACCTGACTATGTTCGTAATAGGATCTAACCGCAAGGAATTTGAAAACCAGGGGGTCAATTGTGTCTGTCTACACATGAGCGCTGTTGGGAACTGGTGACGCCAATATATAAACATCTGTTCGTTTTGACATACAGCCATTTATGTTTCAATGTTGGTTTGCCCCCGTCATTTTCCTTGACGGAACAGCAGTATCCTGTCTGCTATTGGTCAAACATTATGATCAAAGGTGCCGTCTGCCGTACCAAAAACCGTCCGGCCATCCAGCTGTGTTATCCAGCTGTTCACCGTTCGCGACAAGTCGTCTCTTTCCTCCAGGACGACTTCGGCAAGTCCATTCCAACATCTGAATTCATGCGTCGATGTATGTGTGCTGCCTCGCGAAATTCGAAACCAAGCCGTGAGTGTGAGGCTGATGAATTTGAGCGTCAGCGGTTTCTGAGACGAATTTTCACTATGCTTGAAATTCCAAGTAAATCAATTATCAGAGAAAACATAGGTCCCGAGTGCACCTCTTTCGGGTATCATTTAGGACAAGAACACAGAACACAGTAACACGAAAATCGCTTTAGCTGAGAGATCATACCCTAGTTCTTTGAAATGTGCCTAATAACTCCGAAATTATATTTTGTGTACGCGCTACATCTTGATATATTAGTGCTTTTATATTTGTAGCCCGTGGAGGTATATGTATCCCCAAAACATATAAAGAACTTACTTTTGACATAGAATTTTGCGGAAGACATATTTTTTCGAAATTTTTTTACGGCATGCTCATAAACAGTAAAATTTCTTCTCAAGGGCTTTAAATTTCGTAAGATAGAATATTCTGCTGTAGTCTATTGTTGAAATGTCTGGTGCTTTTCAATGCGTACCTCAAAACATACATGGACACATTGAAGTGCTTTATTTGCTCATCTTAGATTTTCAGCATGGCCCCCTATTACGCCCCTTGACTCCCCCCTCCAATGAACCCCTTCCCTTGAAATATCTATCTGGTAACCATTTACGTGAACGATTATAGTCTCCATAGCTTAACACGCAACATCATCATCATTTCTTATACATCATACCCCTTAAGCATTATATCCAAAAATTGTTAACTTAAACCCCCTGTATCTGGAAAAAGCCCCCAAAGTCGTCGATGAACACCCAGATTCGTAATCTTCGCTGAAAAGTGATCTAGGAAGTGGTTTTTCCCATAAAGTCCCTCGTCATGTGATAATACTCCCCCGGAACTTCATGAAGAAATGAGGACATTAAGCTATTATCCATCTACATCTTTGGGCAGAAAATTTCTTCTGTTATCATTTGTCTTTTCATTTATTCATCTTTAACGATTACACTAGTGTATTTTGAATCCAAGTTCCCCAGATCGCTCATAAAAGTGTTTATTCAGTTACAAATAACAACTCATCGTTCTCAATAAAAGTTTGTGTAATACTCATGACTTCCTTGCAGAAATACATTTAAGTCTGCATTCCTCGATAGTTTTGAAATTATTCCTGTTGCCACCACAGCCTCCGTATACGAATTGCTCGCAGTTCCCTGTTTCTTGATTGTAATAAAATCTTGTAAACAGGGCACGACAATCGCCGGTCTCAAACTTTTGGTTGCAGGCCTCCTGTTTTGACTTGTGTTTCATTTCGTCATTCCCTGCATAAAGTGATGATTATAAATAATGGTTTGCAACAAACGAGTGACCACAAAATGATGATCAACTGAAATAGTAGAATTATGAATTATGTCTGAAGTATGAATTCTGAAAAGAACAGCTCTCTGCGATGTAGCCAGAGAAAGTTCATCTGAAGCAGACAAGATGCTGAATCAAAATAGTGCTCAGCCATTTATCTGAAGTTTTTCGTCGAGAGAATGTGCTCTGTTTTCACAATGGGGAGGTAGGAAAATATCATTTCAATTCGAATTCCAACAGGGAGAGTATTTGAATTCATATCTTATCATATCATCAGTTATTTAAGCATGGTAGCCCATTCAACAAAGCTGGTTTACAAGGGGCCATGCATCTAAAATACTACAAAAGCAAAAAATTTGAAAAAATATACAACAAATCTAGATAAAGAAAAAGAACATAATATCATACTCTACTCCTCTACCCAACCATTACATTACTCTACCCTGCCTTACCCTACCTCACCCTACCCTACCTCACAATACCCTACCCTAATCTACCCTACCTACCCTACCATACCATACCTTACCCTGCCCTAAAATACCCTACTCCTACCCTACCCTACCCTACTACCCTACCCTACCCTATCAGGTTGATTTGGATACCCTATTACATTACTTTGTCTTTTCTTTACCTTTATCTGTTTACATAAGTTTACAAGTCATATACACAGTTCAAAACAGGACTGTCAGATAAATTCAAAATCAAAACGGAAAAGTTTAAATCAAAGATTTGAATCGATTCAAAGAGGTTGCCCGCTTAGCTTCGGTATCTAGGCTATTCCAAAGTTTAGCACCTCTAAACGAAAATGACTTCTGCCCATTACATGTCCTTTTCTTTGGCAGCTTTAAATCAGTGTTTGTATTGCGTAGCTGCCGTGTTGCATCTTGTGAATTTCTTGTGAACTTTTCATTCATATATGGGGGAGCTATATTGTTGATAGACTTATATACCATTGTCCTGCTTTCGTGTTTAATCATGTCATTCACTGTTTTCCAACCTAGATTCTGGATAAGTGGTTTGCTAGAGGCATCAAAGCGGGAGTCCCTAATTTAAGATTCAAGAACCAAGAACCAGAACCAAGAACCAAGAACCAAACCACCCTAATTTAAGAACCGGAATTTAAGAACCAAGTTTAGACACCCTAATTTAAGAACCGGAATTTAAGAACCAAGCTTAGACACCCTAATTCAAGAACCGGAATTTAAGAACCAAGCTCAGACACCCTAATTCAAGAACCGGAATTTAAGAACCAAGTTTAGGCACCCTAATTTAAGAACCGGAATTTAAGAACCAAGCTTAGACACCCTAATTCAAGAACCGGAATTTAAGAACCAAGTTTAGACACCCTAATTTACGAACCGGAATTTAAGAACTAAGTTTAGACACCCTAATTTAAGAACCGGAATTTAAGAACCAAATTTAGACACCCTAATTCAAGAACCGGAATTTAAGAACCAAGTTTAGACACCCTAATTTAACATGCCCCAGGCCCGTCACTTTCCGATTGTTGGCTCCGCAATTGATTCAGCCTTGTATTCAAGGGGTTTAAAGTTCAAGACTGCATCCAGGTGCTGACAGGCCTTGTCTCCAGTCCGTGCCTTTCCATTTGATTCCTTAAATTAGGGTGCCTAAACTTGGTTTTTAAATTCCGGTTCTTAAATTAGGGTGCCTAAACTTGGTTTTTAAATTCCGGTTCTTAAATTAGGGTGCCTAAACTTGGTTCTTAAATTCCGGTTCTTAAATTAGGGTGTCTAAGCTTGGTCCTTAAATTCCGGTTCGTAAATTAGCGTGCCTAAACTTGGTTCTTAAATTTTGGTTCTTAAATTAGGGTGTCTAAACTTGGTTCTTAAATTCCGGTTCTTAAATTAGGGTCTCTAACTTGGTTCTTAAATTTTGGTTCTTAAATTAGGGTGCCTAAACTTTGTTCTTAAATTCCGGTTCTTAAGCTAGGGTGTCTAAACTTGGTTCTTAAATTCCGGTTCTTAATTTAGGGTGTCTAAACTTGGTTCTTAAATTCCGGTTCGTAAATTAGGGTGTCTAAACTTGGTTCTTAAATTCCGGTTCTTAAATTAGGGTGGTTTGGTTCTTGGTTCTTGGTTCTGGTTCTTGGTTCTTGAATCTTAAATTAGGGAGTCCCCATCAAAGCTGCTATTAGTGATGATCCTAGCTGCTCTGTTTTGAAGCTTCTGAAGTTTCGAGATTTCAGTAGTGCCACAGCATGCCCATGCAGCGCAGCAGTAGCGGACGTGGGGTTCAACGATGCTAGTGTACAGTGTTTTCAAGGAATTCTGGGGGAGAAATCTTTTTGCATACTTTAAGAGACCAACTGCTCTAGATACCTTGGCAGAGACACTTTTTTATGTGCTCTTTCCAATCAAGACTATTGTCTACCTGAACACCAAGATATTTTGTTTTCTCAACTAAAGCCAAATCGTTATCTCTTATTTTTAAACATAGACTTTCACTAGTACATTCTAGTGACCTTTGTTTATTTTTTGTGCAAATTAGCATTCCCTGTGTCTTTGCTACATTAAGAGATAATTTGTTACCACTTAACCACGAATCCAAATCCCTAAGATCGTTATTGATCGCCTCATTCAGGTCCTCAATATTCTTAGAACGAAAGAATAGAGTCGTATCATCAGCATACATGGAAGTAGTTGAATTTTTTACAGCACAGGGGAGATCATTGATATAGACAAGGAAAAGGAGAGGCCCCAGACATGAGCCTTGTGGAGCCCCAACCTCTATTCTCTCCGTTTCAGAGTCTATGCCATTAACCCTACAAAAACTGTTTCCTGTTAGACAAATAGGACTGAAACCAAGAGAGATATCTGTCACAAACTCCATAGTGCTCGAGTTTTTGGCATAGAATCTCATGATTGACTGTATCAAAGGCCTTTCTTAGGTCGATAAAAACTGACCCTATCATATACCCATTGTCAAAACCATCATACCATTCATCAGTTGTTTTGAGCAGACATGTCAAAGTGGAAAATAACAATCTAAATCCCGACTGACCATTCGAAAGAAGTCGATTCGAGTCTAAATATTTGTACAACTGATTGAATACAAGCTTCTCAAACAACCTTGAAACAACAGGCAGCACAGAAATTGGTCGGTAATTTGACCGTTGAATCTCCCTTTCCAACTATGAAAGTCAGAACGACCCTTCATGGTTGTCTAGATTTACTAAATTTTGTGAGAGTACGTGGAAAATCCTTAGCTTACAATATTGTACCTGTAGAAGTCTCAACCCTTATGAAATGGTGGCCAAAAATTACCCAAATGAGTGTCTTGTTTTGGAAGATCCTAAATTTGCTAATGCCCTACCGGCTCAGCGCCAACCAAGCTTTGCTTGGAGATAAACTTAAACCGAAAGGATTACATTCTATATTGATTAATAAAAGGTTACATGTCATGTCTATTTTGCAGAGCACATAATGAAACCGAGTGAGTCAATAAAAAGGCCCGGCGTTTGACAAATTCTTCTTCCTAAACATCAAATCAATGATATTGAAAGCTGTCTTGTTTTGGACACAATATTTCCAATTATCTTCAGTAATTTACTCGGCTTTAAAGGGCATATGAAGCGAAAACTTTTATTCAAGTTTTTAAGACTTCAGACATAGCTTTACACGATGGCGTAAAAAGAATTTTTATTTGCAGCCTCAAAAGCTGCAAATTAGCGCTTCAAATTACCCAGGTCAGCCAAAGAATGTGGCGCCACACAAACGCGGTCAGGACGCTGCTTCCCAGACCTCGCAATCCACTTGTGACGTATTGTGTTTATCCCATTGATTTTGTGCGATCGATTTCCTATGCAGCGTCAGGTAAAATGAATGGAATGAAAACGATTTCTTTCATTGAAGGACATACTCCTACTCGAATATTTTCGAATCGAACATACTTGCATACGATTGAGAAATAAAAATAATTGCTCATTCAAAGTTATTCGTTATTCCTTGTCTGCATAGTCTTAGATGTCTGTGAATTGAGTGATCAGTTAAGAAACCACTGCCAAGATTTCGCAACAGCGTCTTAGAATGCGAATGTAGATGAAAAACGAAGTTTACGAGCTTGTTTGTAAAACTTAAATTTGATCCAAAACTAAAACAAATATGATTTAACACCAAACCTACCACGCTGTGGATGGGTCACTTTAACTTCAACCTTGATGAGCTGGCCTAACATAAACAGAACGATTTTCACGGCGGCGTAGCTTTTCCTGTCTCCTCATCGTGTAGAGTTTTCTTTTGGAGAAAGTACCCAGTCCTTCTGGAATAGACTCGAGAATTTCTAAGCTTGCAATTAAACGCCATCTGCTTGCTCTTTGCTTCACCTTTCGATTACTTCGACTCGAGTTTGCATGAAAGAATAACCACACAAGCACTGACGGAGACGGAACAACACGGAACTAAAGCTCTGCTGTGATGATTTATACAAAAGAGAGCTGCAAAGATTGACTTTGATTGTGATGCAGTGCCAACGCAACGACATATTCTCTGCACGCCGAAATTAGCAGCAATGAAGTTCTTAGCAAGCATGACAAAAGGATGATGAATAAGAGAATATTTCCATTCAGATTGATTTTTATACCTCTTTTTCCGACACAAAATACATTTACAGGAAGATTTGAAATACATTTAGGGGACAGATACAGAAAATTTTAAAATCATTTCACTGCAACAGAAAATTTTTGTCTGAACTTATCAATTATGAAATCAAATCTCCTTCAAGCCTGTCCCTCACTGATATGAAATGCAAATCTCAATTCTTTTATCTGGAATGAGTCTGGATGTTAATTTCCATCTGAATTTGGATTAAAACCATATAGAAATGAACATGATATTAAATGTTGAATGAACTCCAAAGACATCCATGATGAAAACAGATCCTTACTAGCCAATGATGATACGAAGTTTGCACTACAGAGCTTTGGAATAAATAAACAAACATCTTGAATACTATCTTAGCATCTTTTCAGGTTACCTCCACGAAGTATGTACCCCCACACAATGTTCCACTCTTTACATTTAAGCTCCGCAACAGCACAGTAGGCAACTTGCAAATAGAACAAAACAGCAAGATGTCACTGCCTTACAAGGTATAATACAGGTAAACAAATGCCTTTCACATTTAGGAAGTGTTGGAACCCAAATAGGGGGCATCAACAATGCACAGGAAGTTAAAATTTTGAAAACATCAAATTTTTTTAGACTTGAAATTTATTGATATCTCTAAGGACTGCACTGTAGCCAGGATTTTAGCAATTGATACAAATAAATAAATAATGACTTCAAGAAAGGCATGTCACAAATTTCTTGGATGTGTGCCGCAATTGAGCATTTACTGAAAATTGACTCAAATATCAGAGGGCCAACTTTGACTATCAATGTTTGTTGTCAACAGCGTAGAGCAAGGTGAGACTGAGACCCAAATATGTTTGATGAAAAAGCCGGAATGGCTATCTAGGCAGGGATCAGATAGTGTTTGGAACTGGTAGCACTTAGAACTTTAACCAAACTAAAGTCTGTCTCACATTAAATGTTGGATGAATTATCTGCCAACTAAAATCAAGAAAGATGCATTTTGCAAATCTCATCCTGACACCTCATTTGAAACAGTCTTTGGGGATATATACATACAGTGTTTAATAATACAGCAATAAGCACAACAGTTATTTACAAATTCATAAGAACTTTACTGTTTGTTCTTCCACCTCTTGATAAAGTCTGTGCTGATGTGTGTGATATGTGTTCTGAATAAAGCTATATATACATGCAGGCAAGGGCTGTATATATACGCTGGCCCCAAACAAGGTAATTGAAGATCCAGGGTGCCATCCATCTTCAAGCTGTAGCTTGTAGAAGTCTGTAGCAAAAGGAATATCAAATTTAGTGTTTTATTCAAAGTAAGGAAATGTTGACAATCAGAACTCAATGAACTAGAATGGCCATTTTTCTGGCTTTACAAACATAATAAATACTGTAGGATTTCCATCCAAGCAGTAAAGACATACTGAATGACATTTATTGAAATGGACTCAATGAATGGGTCTACTGGGGGTAAAATGGGTAATTTTGGGGGTATTTGTGTAAGACAAAAAAGTGAACAAATTGAGTAAAAATCTTCAGATACAGATTCTCTCTAGCTGCATCTGATAGAATGGCCCTAAAGTATTGAATGTTGTTTCAATAATTCATCATATACCATTGAATTAACTATTTTACCCTAACTATTTCACAATCTTCCTTTACACTGTATGAATTTGTTTACCACTTTTACCCCCAGCAGACCCTATTGCAAGGAAAAGAGAAAAGGGCAGCAAGTCTTGTTCAGTTATCATTATTTTGCTGGTTTCAGAGTGATCTAACTGACTGTGTAAAAATAAAAGACAAAGCTTCAAGAAGAAATCTTGAAAAAACCTTTATGAAATTGATTTTTCTTCGTGAGCAAAAACCTGGAGACAAATATAAAATAAGACTCCCAGTTGGTAACGTTTCAGAGTTACCAAACATATTTTGAATAGGCCTAAACCTTGAATTAGCATGATTACGGTATTCCCATGCACTCTCAAATAATTCAGTGAAGCAGTTTCCACAGTTACACCGAAATGAAGAGGTGAACGCAAAATTATCCTTCGATGCTTGCACTTTTACCGATGCAACATGTGACAAGGAAAACTTGGCATAACGAGCCTAGGCCTCTGTAACGCCTCTCGTCTCGATAGAATCCCCACATACCAAAACAATTCAAGGTCGGGCAAACAAGTTTCACAAACAACCTTTATCCAAAAGAAGTTACTTTATTAAGATCTAAATGTTAACTTACCACTCTTGTAACGACACTTTGCCCTCAAATTTCGCTAGAAGTTGTGATTGTCTGCCATCCTTGCCCTTGGGTTCATCTCAACGACGACCTCAGATGTCGCTCTCACTCCACATCTAGGCTAGGCCCATCTACATCTTCAGATTCCGACGAGCTTGACCATTCAAAAGCCAGTGGCTCGTGATGGTACGGCAAATAAGGGCTAGCATCTTCTTCATCACTGGATGCATCGTCTGGGACTTGCCATTTATTTGTCTGTTTCGCTGCTGGACATATATTCCGAGAGCACTGTACTTGGCTTGCCAACATGAAATGAGCCTACTTTGTGGGTGACCCTCTCAGAATGTAATAAACACAATACGTCACATCCGCAAAAAGGCCGCTCACTCGCACCAGGCCCCGCAGTCACTTTTCCAGAGAATCTGAGTGCTTTCATTTGTTAATTACGCCATAATGGCTCATTAAATGATTATTTCAATAACATATTCGGAATCAGCGCCCTTGAATTAGTCATACACATCGAAAAAAATTTTCACTTCATATGCCCTTTAATCGGCCATTCCTTTTTGTCGACGAACTGTTGTGCTCCGTCAGTTCTGATACATTGTCCTATTTCTAGAGAATTACTTGCTTGCTCATGCATAATTCAATGACGTACTGCGGGAAAACAAACATAAATACATATATCTTGACAATCTTGTCTGTATCTGTTTTTAAAAAAAACCAATTCCCTGTCCTTTCAAGTTCTGTTATTAAAAATTTGATACATGCTCCTTTGTTGATTGAGGCTGTTTCCACGCTAAAAACATATGTACCTAGAGAAACAGTCTGCTCAACGATCTAAGGACGTGAACACCACCGAGCAGCAACTATGTAAACCATTATATCGAACAAACTGACCACAGCCCAGTACGACCAACCAACCGACCGCTGACTACTGACCACTCTCGTCGAAACTTTTTTATTTCCATTTTATCAAACGATGTTATATTCTGGAACGCTTTGATTTTCCTCAATGTAAAGGGCTTGCCCTTTCGCGTTACTTTCTTTAATCATACGCAATTTCCGATCTCTTTCATGAAAATTCAAGTCGTATCGATCATTGTTCTTCAGTTTTGCACAGTTCCAGTTTTCTACGTGTATAAGATGGCATAATTTTATTCCGGAATGCAACTGGAGACCGAACTTCAAACCTTGAAATTTGAACACTCGACGCAGGATTTCCCTTATTTTACTGAAAGCAGTAAATAATGAAGCAAACATTTCATTCGACCTTAAACCCATCCTACTTACAGCTTTCAATGATATACTTACCTTTGGTCTCCTTTAAAATTAGCAGCACCATGGCGCAGACAATAATTTTCGAGGGATTCATCTTGATTTGGTCGTCCGTTCGTGGCTGTAATGCTGCCTAGCATAACTTATTCGTAAAATGTTTTCAAGTTCTTAATTTCAGCAAACTTATTTGCTCAGCTTGCCAGTCGTAAGCAGTAAAAAATAAGTTTATTTAATTTGTGACAGGTGCATCACCTACTACTGTTCACATGAAAAGAATGCTGTATTTGACCATGATTTCAGAGCAATGAAAATTGTTTGTTTTTCATGTCATTATCATTCGGTTATTTCGTTTGTCGATATCATAAATAAGTAGTCGTTTTGCTGATTCCAGATATACTAAGCATCAAGTGTATCTCTACAGGGTGCCCTAAATTTTTGGCCCGTTTGTGCGGCTGCTGTGGAGGAGCTGCAAAATCAATTGTCTCTCTTTCCATAGGACATGCTTTCAGATTTTGAGGACGTCGAGCTGACTCGTTGTTACCAATGTATGGCACAGATTGTGCATACTTTTATTACTTCCGACTCCGAACCCTGAGAAGCTCATGCTTCAGAATACTCAGACTTCTTTCCTCCTTCTTTCCAACTCTGTATTGAAAGGGCATGCCATATCGATAATAACAGTACGTCAATTCTCGAATATTTTCAAAGTCCCCTCTGCAGTTTGCGATACTTTATACCTTTATCTTTGCGTGTAAAAGATGCATTCACTACGGAAACGAAGTCTCTTTGTGAAAATCAGATAACCCAGTTTCAATCGCGGTTGCTTTTTTAAAGTTCCTCCATCTATTTGTCAATTTAAAGATCAGTGCATCTAGAGCCCTCTTTACACCGCACCAACCAACCTGCGTTCGCCCCATATTAGAACTAACCCAGGTTCGACCCAGTTTTGTTTACACGTCTCTTTGCGCGTGGCTGAGTAGTTAAGGCGTCTGACTCGTAAGCCAACGGTCAGAGCGGCCGTAGGTTCAAATCCCGTGCTGGACAGTTTGGTCGCTGTCCGTAACTCTAGCCCTGGTCGACCAGAGCCATGTGAGGGAATGGTAAAACATCCGTGGCCCCTGCTGGAAATAAGTCTCTCAGACTTTCGCAGGCTAGCCACGTTAAATGTAAAAAAAATACCTACCTTGCACATGTGACAGTGTAAACACTAGACTGATGACGATGAGTCTTTTGTTGCCCTATGCTCTTTGACTTGATGATGGCGTCTCGGGCAATAGAGACTCATAGTATTACTATGGAAAACTTGGCCCTGTTTAGGCCCATCATCATCATCATCATCATCATCATCATTAATTTATTTACAGTAGGCTAAAAAGTTTTGAAATAGCAACATTACTGCTAATTAAGGCCTACTACTTAACTTAAAATTAAAAGAAAATATATTACAAATCGTTTAAAAAATTTAATTACAACATATCGTATCATGTTAGGTACCCAACCTGTGGTATATATGTTTTGCAAAGTCTACAATGGCAGTTCTCGCCCTTCCAACATTTAATATGGTTTTTGAAAATAGGAAGTGTGCTTGCTTGTTTGACTATATTTGGTGAAGTCGACCAAAGTCTATTTCCAAGGAATGATATAGTCTCAATTCCATGTGTTGTTGTACGAACTTTTGGAATCAGCGAGTCGTTACCGTGCCTTAGATTGTAACCAGTATTGCGCTCAGTGAAAATATCCTTCATAAAAGGAGGACTTAAGCCAGACTTTGTTTTATAAATTTCGGTCATAAGCAACTGTAGATTCTTTACGTGAATAGATACCAAATTCCTTTGCCCCAGAAGAGACTCAAAATCTGTTTGATAGTCTTTGTACGCAAAACGCAATGCTCTTTCATGGATATGATTTATTCTATGATTTAAAGTTCGATCATAGAACATCCAAACAAGGGGGCAGTAGCCAAAGTGAGATAAGACAAACGCTTGCATTACCTGCTTCAACTTTTCCGTGTCCATGTAGCAGGATATTCTGGCGAGGGCATGAAGTTTTTGACTGGCCTTTTTGCAAAGAGCTCTGACATGCTGTTTAAAGCTCAATGTTTGATCAAAAATTATCCCTAGGAGCTTCTCCTCTTTGATTTCTTTCACGCTAGCCTCTCCTATTTTGACGGAGACTTCGTTGCTCTTTCCACCAAAAATCATCAAATGACATTTATCTTCATTCAACTTCATACGATTGTTTGGAAACCATTCACTTATCACGAGAGCGTCATTCTCTAATTTTGCGAGAACATTCTCGACGTTAGGACCACATGTATAAATTGTTGTGTCGTCCGCGTAATTACAGACTTCAGTCTCTTCCAGGAACAGAAACAAGTCATTCAGATATATGTTAAACAAAAGGGGCCCTAGGACTGAACCTTGTGGTACACCCATAGAGGTTTTTGTCCACGTACTGAACGAACCATTCACCTTTACCCTCTGCTTCCTGTTATCGAGATAGCTATACACGAACAGCAAGGCAGATCTACTGAAACCATACGCATTCAATTTTGCGATTAGTAATTCGTGATCTAGACAATCGAAGGCCTTCGAAAGGTCTGTCAAAACAGCCCCTGCAATCCCCCCACTGTCTATCGACTTGTTACAGGTTTCTGTAAGACGTAGAAGTGCATGCTGTGTGCCATAGCCCTCTCGCAAACCACATAGGAGTGGAAAACCACGTAGAAGTGCATGCTGTGTGCCATAGCCCACTCGAAAACCCAAACTTCGCAATTCCTCCAGTACCAATCAGATTGCGAGAACACTCCCATGGGATGGAGATTCGAAGCCGTGATTCTTTCGTAATTCCATTGATGATTGAAGAAAAAAGGGCCAAGTTTTTCTGTGTTTCATTATGAGTCCCTCTTGAGCAAGGTTTACCGCAGGGATACAAGGACTCATCGTCGTCAGTCTATGTAAACACTAACCTCTGGGGCGAACCTGGTTCTGTTGATACATATGCATGCGCTTAATGGAATTTATGTCCTAGATTCAAAAAGCGAAACCTAAACAAAAAAAGTGACAGACGGGGATTTGAAAGGAAGGAATCAGCTCTGTAGAATCCATTTCTTAAGAAAATCTTTCTTGCTGTTGAAATCAGTAGTGATATCCGGCGTGGTGTAAAACAACATACCACCGACCACACCGACCTGGGCACCGACCGCATACCACCGACCACACCGACCATCGACCACGAAAACCACCGACCACCGACCAATAAAACCACCGACAAATAAAACCACCGACCAATAAAGCCACCTATCATGGATTTCTTCAAAACAAAAGGATTTCTTCAATACCCCTTCAGTAATTACTTTGGACGTCCGAAATAGTAACGGTAAGTCATATGGTAATATCTCGGTGGGAGGGGGGGGGGGGTATCTCAACCTATTATGTGACAGGAACATGCCATTTTTCCCGAAAAATTGGTACCCAAAATCCGTAAATTCTGGTGGATTTTAGTGCCATAATTCCGCAAATCGAATAAATATCTCGGCCATAATTTCGGAATTATGAAAAATCCCATGAAAAGGACACCCATAATTCCGTGAAATGCAAAAAATTGTGAAAATGATACCCATAATTCCTTTACGGTTTGAAAAATGGCATGCCCCCGTACCACGAAAAGTACTAAGGTACCCCCCCCCCTCCCGAGGGTAATATCTTTATCTAAACTTGGGCAATTTCATACCAGTTTCTTGTGTTTTATTATTTTCCTGTTTATCTAACGTAAAGTGAAGGTTGATTAGTATGGAGATCTCGATTTGAAAGATATTTCAGATAATAGAAAGTTCTGGAAAATGATAGATTTTGATAGTAAAATGCCTTTCTTCTGGGGCTATTTCTGATGCTCCATGGAAGGAACGTTCTAACATAGACTCGGAGCTTCCTTTTCAGATAAAATTCAAACCCTTGGAAGCATTACCTTGCTAGAGGGTGATAAACTGGTCCCCGATAATACGAAAGTTGCCGAAATCCTAAACGATTACTATTTGTCAATTTCAATGAGCCTAGAAATTTCAGAGGTAGAGGAGAATTTGATTAAAAAAAACCAATTACTTGACCTTCTGGATATTGTCGTAGATATGCACAAGAGCCACCAAAGTAGGTAGCCGGCGGTGGTAAACGAACACTCAAGGGAAATTGAATTTTTAGACAAGAAAATCATATCGCAGGCAAAAACTAAAATCATCCAGTAAAAGAACAGCCCTTTCAGCATATTTTCTGAAAGACTTTTGGTTTCGACTTTGCCTGATTCGTTTTTGGGGTTGTTGTTTTTCCTGCTGAGCTCCACGGTGGTTTTCGGATTATTATTCATATTATTATTATTACTAGGAAGTAAAAGCGCTCGCTTCGCTCGCGCTTTAACATTCCTAGCTCCTGCGGAGTGCTTTTTATGGTTACCGTACTCCATCAGAGACCACCATTTAAATTCAGCATGAAATCAGGGCTGGTAGATCTCCGGACCGCCACGAAACCAAACCAGGGGTCGGAAAAAGGTCAGATAAAGCCAAAACATTCAAAACAATGACCTATTGTTGTGCCACCTATTGTTCTATTGTTATTTCAAGCAATGGAGACTTGCATTCCATTGTTTTCGCATACTATATTGTGTAGCTCCGATGAAAATCCTATATCTTTGATGTTGCCTTGCAAAGAAAAATGTCCTAGATTGTGATCGTCTGTACTCCAGTTTGTAGAGAATTGAATGAAAATTGACAAAAAATCTCAAAAGAAGCCAAAATTAAGCCAAACAGCCAAACTTAATTTTGAAGCCAACAATAAGAGAAACGAGCCAAATTTCCAAAATTTTGCTGAAAAAAGCCAAGTTAGGTGCCAACCTTGCATGAAATCAGAGCAGTTATGGTCTTTCATAAGAATTCAAATATAACTAAGTAAGAGTGGTATGCTATACGTCAGAAAATGAGAAAATCAGACATGCCCCTTTCTATAACATCCCTTTACTCCCAAATAAGTCTCAACAAAATTGTTACTTTTTCAGCACATGAATCCAGTGGCAGATGCTTCTGAGTTCCCTCGCGTCTCTTGGCTTCAGAATGATTCATGAGACAACTTCGCCCTTCACCCCTGGCCACTGTTTGAAATTCATCAATTTATTTCGGAGTTCCTAAGGAGCCATTGTCACCTGAAGTTTTTTGTATACAGGCTGCATCTTCAGAAAGTCTGTAAATCAAATTTGGCCTAGTAAAAGATATGAGTCTCCACGGTAATAATTGAACTGATGGTGAAAATTTGACTTTAGATGACTTTTCCATCAGTTCATCTGCTGCAAAATGAATACATATTTCCGCTTACTTAGCCCAAATTTGAATTTCAAATAATCTGACATTGCAAGATGCCTGCAAAGGACCCTGGATGACAATGGGTCTTTAATTCCTGCCGACCATTGATGCTCTAAATCTACTATAGATAGATGATACATCTGTTTCTGAGCCAGCGACGTACCCAGGAATTCGAAAGGGGAATCGGATGGTTGTTTCCCTTCATACAGTTTAGGTCAAACCTGGAGCCTATGGACAAAGACATGTCATGCATAGATTCGTTTCAAATATCTAAAAGAATTTGGCTTCCAGGGTATTTGGCTTCCAGGAATTTGGCTTCAAGATTTTGAGAAGAAAACCTCTCCCTTTCCCTTCCACGGTCCAACGTCGCTTGGAAATGTTGCTAACTTACCCGACCACTTTGTTCTAGAATTAAAAGAAATGAAAGTGTAAATAAAAGCTGAAAAATATGCTGTGAGCATATCCTTTTTATTTGCTTTTTGCAAATCAGAGCTCTTCTTTTTCTCCACGGTGACTCGTCTTTTCATTGCAGTTTCGATCTTACCTAAGGATTTCTGACTTTTCTATAACGTTCCCCAATCTTTTCGAATTTGACAAGTGGCATTTCACTCATTCGAAAAAGCGTGCGAGATTTTCTCAGAACAGAAGAATTTTTACGGATTTTGGTGGAACATTCGTGAAAACAAAAAGACTTTTGCGGAAGATGTGCAAGAAGTTTGAAATGCCCCTCGGAATTTTGGGGCAATGTCCCCACTCCCCACAATTTCTGCCACTGTTACAGAAGTCTACCAATATTTAAAATTGCCCTAGTGCCTTTGCAGTAATACAGGAAACTGCGAAGGCAGCAGTAATACTTATTTCCTGTATAGTATGATACAGGAAATAGGTGAAAATAAGTCAAACTATGCCAAGGCTTTTCTTGAATGAAATGAATAGCTGCTAAGTTATATTTTCTTGCACTGGAGATTCTTAATTTTTTGATGGTCTAGGAATGGAGTTTCTTGTAAGCAGTTTTTTTATGAAAGAAACATTTGTGTACATCTCTACACTTATAAAATAGATGTGTGCATTGATATGTAAGGAATTGGAAATAAGGGTGCTCTGTGAGAAAATACTATGGTATGTTAGAATTCAGCTTTTCATATGAATAAACTGCGATTTTATTGAAGTGTGGATGTGACAGGATAGCAGAGGGCTAAGGCACTCAAACCACAAACAACAAACTTTTCAATGCTTCTATATTTCGATAAACTCCCTAACTTAGTGTAAGCGAGCAACGGCCTACTCTGGCTCGCCTAAACCCAACTAACTAAATCAAATGAAATCACTTCTTAAATACTAAAAGTCATACCAAAAATAGTCCCATTACCTCACTACCCTAAATAAACAACAAAAGGAAAATCTACTAAAGAATCTCAATCCCGTGACGATAACAACAAACCCTACGTGCAAACACAATATCACTAATACCCCATTCAAAGCCTAACTGATAACATACGTAATAAAATTAGAAAGTACCTTCAAACGTCATAGTGTCCATAGAAACCAAATATAAGTAAATTCTAGAAGGAAAGGTTACCTAATGTTCTAAAAATAAAGAAAATCTAAGTAGTTAGTCCTACGTCCGTCACAGTGGACCATACGATCATACGACCATTCAACCATACGACCCCGGTCCAAAGTTTGATATATATAGCTTACAAAATTTTTTCACCACCGATGGTTTAGTGAACACGCAAGATATTAGTACGTGTCAAAGTTTTCTTGGTCACGTAGAATTCTGTGTATTCATACTGAGCTAGCCAGTTGTTGTAAACAAAACCGGCCCCTCTGAATACAATTAGAATGGATGAGTTGAATATCCACAAATATGCACTTCGTTGCTTGATTCAAAGCAGAGAAACCAAATTTTCCATGTTTCAGTTGCAAGGCAATGAAAGTAACAGACTCAGAATGGAGGGCTATAAGGCTTTTCGACCGTTAGGGTTACTCCAGTCTTTCTAGTCTTTCTAATTTTTTTTTTAGAACAATAACGAGGAAGTAAGAAAGTTATATCTTAAATGCAAACATTTCTTTATTTTCATCCAGATCCCCAGTCACTCATGAGCACCTCTGTTGACATTGAAAATAATGGAAGTATCAATACATCATAACAAAGTGATGCATACATACATAAAACTTTGGCCTTAGGTCGTATTGTCGTATGATCTAGGGCTGTAAGTCCCGGGTCGCAGAGTCCTCGGGTCCGGTCAAAAGAACGTCTCAGTTTTTATGCGAATAATGAACACATTACGTGATAGGGCAGATTTTCAGTATTGCGAGTTGGCAAGCCAACGGCTGCATGCATGATAGAAGTAAAAAGACTTCAGAAATGATCTTATAGCAGAAAATCTGTCCATTGTTGGACCTTTTGTACTGAATTCTCTTTCAGAGTTCGTAAACAAGAAGTACAAAAGATGATACTGATAGAAGGACAATATTGATGAAGTCATTTACTAACTCGTTGAAAAGTAGACTTAGGACCTTTCATCATTATTTACGGACATCTACATAATTTTGAAATCATGGAAAAGCGATGAATCAGGGGAGTAGCAAAGGCAGTTACTGGACTCAAAGTAAGCTTTGCTTAATTCATTACCAAACTTGCATTATTTTCATTCAACAGCAGAACCCAAGAAATAGCTATTTCGTCATCAAATAAGAAAATTGTTTTGCCAAATTCAGACTCTGCATACCTTAGTTATGTTACTTAGCTTAGCCCCAGCGATGACGGAATTGCTGAACTGTTATTGAGGTTATTTCCAAGTCACCCCTTTTGTAATAACCAAGAACTCTCCGTCGCTGTGAAATATTAATCATACTCTACTTTGGTAAAAAAGCTTGGTTAACGAACAGTTTGCAATCAAACATTCTTTATACGGATAAACAGGATTTTTTTTGGATTTGGCCTTGAGCCAGTCATCCCGTCAAAATTTGGAAATGACGACTCTGTGTTCAGGTTCGCTAGGTTCACAGGTCTGACTTGTACTGTATGCCATTTTGGCGGAAGCAGAGAAACTCAGGCTATGTGGATGGCCTTTAATAAAAGCGTCAAAAATCAGTTTCAAGAGTAATCACTTTGTAACTTGGGCCAAATCTTCATTAAGAATTGAGTAAAGGTTCTATGCGTTGTAATCAGTAAATTTATGAGCAGAAGACCTAAAAAACTACAAGGGCAGACTCTTAACTTGTAGCACTGCGACAAAACCAAGAGGAGGGCCTCTGCGAAATAGGGCAATAACTTCGTTGTCTCTAACGTGAGCATCGAAATACTTTACCACAAGCCAAATAGATACTGCAGCTAACATAATATCAACTATTTGCAAGCTTTTACTCCCTTGGTGTTTGGAAAAAGCAGCTGCAAAACTTGTTTTTAGCTCAGATTGAACGCTGCCATCACATTTCTATGGCTGCCATCAGCATCCACAAAGAAAGGTCGAAGGTTAAGGCCTATTGTTGAATTGAATTGCTAAAATTTGGGTACAAAACCCCTCCTCACATTACCCCGAGATACTGTACGAAGAAAAGTATTGGACCACAGACAAGCCTTTATCGTCAGCTATTTTACATCTTTTTTCTGAAATTTTTGGAGGTAAGCAGTAGGCGTGAGGAGCTGCGTGCGGGAAAGTGTCACAAACAGGAATGTGCGTAACAAAACTCTTCATCGCTTATATATATAGATTATTATTATTATTATTATTATTATTATTATTATTATTATTATTATTATTATTATTATTATTATTATTATTATTATTATTATTATTATTATTATTATTATTATTATTATTATTATTATTATTATTATTATTATTATTATTATTATTATTATTATTATTATTATTATTATTATTATTATTATTATTATTATTATTATTATTATTATTATTATTATTATTATTATTATTATTATTATTATTATTATTATTATTTGCGAGTTCACTCCTAAAGTTCATAGTCTGGAGGAATTGTTCATCAAACGTCAAGCTGCAACAAGCAGCCTCAGACACTCAATACTTTTCTTAGTATCCCAGCTGTTCCAAGGAGGGCTGACTTCTGGATGCAGTGAATATCACCTGATAATCCCAAACTCTTCAAATGTTCTTTCAACTTTTTGGGAATGGAGCCAAGGGCCCCAACCACTATTGGAATCACTTTTGCTTTAGCATTCCATAATCTCATTATTTCCAGCTTTAGTTCACTGTATTTGCTGATCTTCTCCCATTCTTTGTCTGCAATATCTTGGTCAGCAGGAATGGCTACTCTGTCCAACCCAGCTGTGTTCAATAAACATGTCTTTATCCTTGGAGATTTTAATATCAATCTTTTGAATTACAACTCTAGTACACCTATCACAAATTATGTTAATTTTCTCTTCTCACAACAATTTCTGCCATACATCATTCATCCATCTAGGGTGTCTGCACATTCTTCTACTCTTATTGACAATATCTTTTCAAATATCACAGATAATGAAACTTTAAGTGGTAACATTTTGACGCAAATAACAGATCATTTCCCACAATTTCTAATTGTGAAGCATGCAGGCATCACCTACAAGAACCTGTCTTATTTTCAACATGACTTTTCTCGCTTTAATGAAGTAAACGTCCAAAATGATTTTGCTAACCTTGACCTCTCTTACTTGGATGACAATGCTTTAGATGTAAATGCTCAGTTCAACAGACTTCTATCCAACCTCGATGAAGTAGTTAAAACCCATGCTCCCTTGAGAAAACTTACAAAAAGAGATATCAAGTTCAGAAATAAACCTTGGATTAATGGCAAAATTCAGAAAATGATGCGCATCAGAGATAGGATTCTTAAAAAGCTTAAAAAGAACAACAATCCAGCTCTTATTAGTCTTTACAAAAAGTTTAGAAATCGTGTTTCTGTCTCCTTGAATGAAAGTAAAGCTAGTTACTTCTATGACTACTTTCAAAAGAACAGTAACAACATGAAACAGTTATGGTCAGGAATTAAATCAGTTATTGATGTAAGGAGATCAAGCAATATAAATGTGATAAGTAAGCTTAAGGACTCAAGTGGTAACACTACATCAGATCCTGTGGTTATTGCAAATATATTTAATAAGTTCTTTGTTAATGTTTCTCATGATATCACCAAGAATATACCAAGATCCAACAAGTCACCTGTGAATTTCATGGGTGATAAAATTGGAAACTCTTTTTTCACAGCACCTTCAGTTCCCTTTGAAATATCTGATGTAATCTCTGCCCTGAAATCTGGAAAGTCTCTTGGACCTAACAGCATTCCCATGAAAGTTTTAAAATGTCTTTCTCCATTGATCTCTTCTCCACTTTCTCAAATCATAAACAAATCTTTTCAGTCTGGAATATTCCCAGACAAGATGAAGTTGGCCAAAGTTATTCCACTATTTAAGAAAGGCTGTCTACTAACAGCATCTAATTATAGACCTATTTCTCTTCTCTCTGTTTTCAGCAAAATCACAGAAAAGGTCATGTATGAACGTCTCTATAAGTTCCTAGAAAAGCATGAAATCTTATATACATTGCAATTTGGTTTTCGTGCCAGCCATTCTATTAACCATGCCCTGGTTAGTTTAACAGAAGCAATAAAGAACTCATTAGATAATAGAAAATTTGGTTGCGGGATATTTATTGATTTGCAAAAGGCTTTTGATACAGTGAATCATGATATTCTTTTGATGAAGCTTGAACATTATGGAATTAGAGGAGCTGCTCAAAAGTGGTTTAAATCGTATCTTTCAGACAGGAAGCAGTATGTCTCAATAAATGGATCTAATTCCAGTTATCTCAATGTTACCTGTGGGGTTCCACAGGGCTCTGTTCTTGGTCCTCTCCTTTTCTTAATTTACATTAATGATTTACCCCTTGCATCATCAAAACTAGCCTTCTACCTGTTTGCTGATGATACTAACATCTATTATGAAGCCGAAAGTCTTACTAAACTGCAGTGTGTAGTTAACAAGGAATTGAAAAAAGTGAAAATGTGGCTTGATGTCAACAAGCTGTCACTCAATATTGATAAAACCAATTTCGTAATTTTTAAGTCTCCTCAACATTTTTCTCCTGAAACTACCACTATTAGATTTGGAAACCTTCCTGTGAAGCAGACTTGTTATGTCAAATTTCTTGGTGTTCTTTTAGATGAAAATCTGTCTTGGAAGTATCACTTAACTGAGTTGTCTGAAAAATTGGCTAGAACTTGTGGTATGTTTTTCAAAGTAAGACACTTCTTACCCATAAATGTTTTGATCTGTCTTTACAATTCTTTGTTTTCACCTTTCCTGCAGTATGGAATTTTGGTTTGGGGTCTCACCTACGAGACTTACATCAATCCAGTGTTCTTGTTGCAGAAAAGGGTTGTCAGAGCAATTTCATTTGTACATTTTACTGCACCTTCTTCACCTATCTTTTCTGACTTAAAGATTTTAAAACTGCATGACCTCTTCCAGTTGAAACTGCTTAGTTTTGTCTATGATTGTGTGAATAGGACTTCCCCCTCTTGTTTTCATTCTTTCTTTGACTTAGTTGAATCTGTTCATCGATATGGTACGCGGCAAGTCACTAAAAAGGATATTTTCCTAACCCAGAAAAATACCCTGCAGTATGGTATTAGGTCAGTGCGCTTCTTTGGAGCTAAATGCTGGAATGATATTCCTGTGGATATAAAAAGATCCCCCTCTGCTAATATTTTTCGACAAAAACTCAAAGCCTTCCTCTTTCAAAACCATTACAAAAGTTGATCATAGTAATTTTGATTCAGAAAGTCACTACCTGCCCATAGTTTCCTTGAAGAAATCAAATTTGTGAGAAATTTATGTTAGAAATTTGAAACAGGGGGTGCTCTCTCCTCGATTAGTTTAACTACTGAGAGAGCTCCTCCTTTAAGTAATTCCCTCCATACAATTTATCCTGTTCTTTGTTTTTGTATTTATATATTGTATTAATTTTAAGTGTTGAATAGGTTTTGTGTGTGTAATATTGTATTGTAGGTATATATTAGTAGCTTGTTTGTATATTTGATTTAAATAAATTGTATGTAGAGGAATTTAAAATATGAAACTGAACTGAACTGAACTGAACTGAACTGAACTGAACTGAACTGAACTGAGCTACATCAATGACAATGCATTCTTTTTCTTCCCAATCGACGATGACAATGTCCGGTCTTCTGTGCTCTATGACTCGATCAGTTTGGATGGAGAAATCCCACAAGAGTTTGTATCTCTTGTTTTCTACAACAGGACTTGGCTGATGTTGATACCATTTGTCTGTATGCTCCAGGTCATATTTCTTGCATAAGAGCCAATGGATGAAGCACGCAACTTTGTCATGTCTACGCTTATACTCCTTTTGGGCAAGTTTTTTGCAGCCACTAACAATGTGCGTGACATTCTCGGCCGCACCGCCACACAATCTACATGTATCATTTTCCTGTAAGTGGTAAATTCTTGCCTTTACAGAGTTTGTATTCAGCGCTTGTTCCTGAGCTGCCAGTATTAGAGATTCTGTTTCACGTTTCAATTCCCCTTTGCACAGCCAATTGAATGACTCATTTGTTTTGATATCATCAGTATCTTTTGCAAACTGCCCATGCAGTTTCTTTTCTTTCCAAGATGAAAGCTTTTCCGTCTCCTTTCTCTTCTGACATTCTAATTTTGATTCGTTCTCCGTTGGCAGCTTCAGCTCTTTCCTTGCAAACTTTAACAATTCTTCCTGGTTCTGCGACAAATACATGGCAATGCTTCGCCTTTCTTCTTCAACACAGTCTTCTATCGAACATATTCCTCGACCTCCTAGCTTCCTTGGCAGATAAAGTCTATCGACACCGCTCTTCGGGTGAAATCCACCATGCATGGTTAGTAATTTTCTTGTTTTACGATCAAACTGTCGCTGCTCCTCCTTTGTCCAGTCAACAATTGCAGCACCGTATCGTACAGATGCTACTGCCCAACAGTTAATTGCCTTGACCAAATTTCCTGCATTCAACTTGGATTTCAGCAACTCCTTCAATCTATCATAATATGAAGTACGTATTCTCTCTTTCATTTCTCCATGCAACACTTGATCTATTTCCAGTACACCTAGGTACTTATATCCACCTTCATCAACACACTCAATTTTATCACCAGACTGAAGCTCTATTCCATCACATGTTACCAATTTACCTCGCTTTAAATTCAAAACTGCACACTTAGCAATGCCAAACTCCATCCCAATATCAGAGCAACACGTCTCAACTGTCTTATCTAATGAATCAATTTCATTCATTGATTTCCCGAACAATTTAAGGTCATCCATAAAGAGCATGTGGTTAATAGTTAAACTCTGCTTATCAACTTTATAGCCCATCTTGACATTCTTTAATACATGTGAAATTGGTATTAACGCTATTACAAACAGAAGTGGCGAGAATGAATCGCCTTGAAATATTCCTCTTTTAATGTTGACAGTTCCAAGATTTTCTTGGTCGTGGTTATTATTATTATTATTATGTTGCTTTCTTCACAGTGGTTATTGATGATATGTTCACTGGACGTTCTTGTGACTTCCAAAGATCAAGTCATGACCCATGGCCTTAGATCTCTAGAACTTTTCTCAGAATTCTTGCGGTGCCGAGCAAAGCAGATTTTTGAATCACTTGGATCTTGGTTGACACTTTAATTTCCTTCAGGTAGCCAGTCAAACTTTTAGACACCGTCCCAAGAGCACCAACTACGATCGGAACAACTTTTGCCTTGACTTTCCAGAGTTTTTGCAATTCTCTCCTTAAATCACTGTACTTTTCAATCTTCTCAGCTTCTTTCTGTGGAACTCTTGCATCACCTGGAATGGCGACATCAATAATATAGCAGCTCTTATTACTCTTGTCGTGGATTACTATGTCTGGTCTTCTTGCTTGAATTTCGTTATCGGTCTGTATATTGAAGTCCCACAATATCTTTACATTTTCCTTCTCCACAACTCCTTCAGGCTGGTGCTCATACCATTTTTGTGCAGTTTGTATGTCATACATTCGACATAAGTCCCAGTGCAGTGCACGCGCCACACAGTCATGTCGTCTTTTGTACTCTTTCTGAGCAAACTTTGAACACCCACTGACAATATGATCTACCGTCTCTTCTGCCTGTTTGCAGACTCTACAAGTGGCATCGGAAGTGCTTTTGTCAATCTTTGCTTTCACTGCATTTGTTCTTAATGATTGGGTTTGTGCAGCCATGATAAGGCCTTCTGTCTCCTTCTTGAGTTCCCCTTCTCTTAACCATCTCCACGATTCAGTATCACTAAATTCCTTTGTTTGTCGAAAGTGCTGCCCATGCAATGCCTTGGCCTCTAATTCCGATTTTCTATCTTCCTTTCTCTGTGCCTTGAATTCCTTTTCTGTACCTAATTCTTCATCTTCACGATCTCTTCTTGCACTGGTTATTAACCTTTCATTTGACTTCTGAATGTAGTTTTCCAACCCCAAAATCGCCAACTCTACGCAATCTTCTACCGACATTAGTCCTCTTCCTCCCTCTTTCCTGGGCAAATACAGTCTCGCTACACTATCCCTTGGATGTAGGGCGTTATACATGTTCATTATTTTTCTTGTAGTCCTATCCATTTCTTTGATTTCATCTCTTCGCCATTCAAGGAAAGGTGCAGAGTATCGAATCAATGGCACTGCCCAAGTATTAATGGCAGATATCATGTTTCCTCCGTTTAGCTTTGATTTTAGCACTTTCTTCACCCTTCTTTTGTATTCAGCTCTCACCTTTTCTTTCATTTCATTGCACAGTACTTGGTCAGATTC
Organism: Aurelia sp. 3 sensu Dawson et al. (2005); assembly: GCA_964020215.1. Taxonomy (NCBI): domain Eukaryota; kingdom Metazoa; phylum Cnidaria; class Scyphozoa; order Semaeostomeae; family Ulmaridae; genus Aurelia; species Aurelia sp. 3 sensu Dawson et al. (2005). The sequence goes on along the minus strand of OZ026589.1, from coordinate 11,403,316 downwards.
CAAAATGCCAAGATATCTGTAACCATTTTCTTCATGAATGGATTTAATCACTCTGTCATCGGGTAGTCTTATGCCATCAGATTTTGTCACTTTCCCTCTCTTCATCACTAGCACAGCACATTTTTCCAGTCCGAATTTCATCCCTATGTCTGTGCTAACAACTCTCACAGTCTGAATCAAAGCATCAAGCCCACTTTCGTCTTTTGCAAACAATTTGATATCATCCATGAACATCAGATGGTTGATTTGCTCCTTATTAGAACTAAACTGGTAACCTATTTTCATCTTTCGAAGAACTAAATTCAAGGGAATCATGGCAATCACAAATAACAAGGGCGACAAGCTATCTCCTTGAAAGATGCCTCTCCTGAATCTCACTTGGCCTAATGGTTCATTACAACAGGTGAGTTCTGTACGCCAACCTTGCATACTTGCAGTCAACATCTTCTCCACATTGGAAGCAATACCAAACATGTGCATACATTCACTTAACCATGAGTGGGGCACTAAGTCATTAGCCTATTATTATTATTATTATTATTATTATTATTATTATTATTATTATTATTATTATCATCATTATTATTATTATTATTATTATTATTATTATTATTATTATTATTGAATTATCGCACACTGATAAAATGTCATTTCATTCAGCGGTAACGGTTCCTTGATATTGGTAACAGCAAGTCTCCTCAATTTTCAAGGACTTTTCTTAGGATCCGTGCAGATTGCAGGATTACAGTCTTCTGCATCTCTTCAATCCTGGTCTCAATTCCCAGTTCTTCTACTCTCCTTTTGATGTCTTTTGGTGGTGTTCCTAATGCCCCAATGACTATGGGTACTACTTTTACTTTCATATTCCACAGTTTCTGGAGTTCTCTCTTTAAATCCTGGTATTTCTCAACTTTCTCTTTCTCCTTTTGCTCTATCCGGGTATCATATGGGATGGCAAAGTCAACGATAATGCAGTTGTTTTCCTCCTTCTTGATCAAAATTAAGTCTGGCCTTCTAGCTTCAATTACATGGTCGGTCTGGATGGTAAAGTCCCACAGTACCTTGCAAGTATCATTTTCAACCACACTTTCTGGCTCATGGTTGTACCACTTCTCGCTTACATTTACCCCAAACTTCCTGCATATGTCCCAGTGGATTCTTCTCCCGACCCAATCATGTCTGTTCTTATACTCCTTTTGCGCCATTTTGCTGCATTCGCTGATGAGATGATTAATAGTTTCATCAACCTTACCGCACATTCTACATCTACTGTCCTCCTGCGTTTTGTCGATTTTGGCTTTGATGAGGTTCGTCCTAATGGCTTGCTCTTGAGCTGCTAGGATGAGAGTCTCGGTCTCCCTCTTAATGCCACTATTTTTCAACCATTTCCACCTTTCCTCTCCAGCAATCCCCTCAGTTTGTCTAATGAATTGGCCATGTAAGACTTTCTCCTTCCAGTTTTCTTTGCGCTCCTTTGCTCGTCGATCTTTATATTGTTTCACTGTTTCCTTCACTTCCATGTCCGATGTTTTAGCTGCACTCAACAGCCGTTCCTTGCTCTCCTGTACGTATCTCTCTAGTCCAATTTTTGATGTTTCTATCGTATCTTCAACGCTGAGAAGTCCTCTACCACCTTCGTTTCGTGAAATATACAGCCGGTCTACATTGCTTTTTGGATGGAGTGCTTTGTGCATCGTCATAAGTTTCCTAGTACGTCTATCTAATTCTTGAATCTCTTCTTTCCTCCAGTCTAGAAAGGGAGCAGAGTATCTTACCACTGAAACAGCCCATGTATTAATTGCTTTAATGACGTTGTTTCCATTTAACTTTGTCTCTAACACTTTCCTCACTCTTCTCTTATACTCTTTACTGACTCTTTCTTTCATCTCAGACGTCTTTATATCATCTAACTCTTGAACACCAAGGTACTTGTAGCTTTCGTCTTCTTTTAAATTCCTGATCGTTCTGTCGTCTGGCAAGGTAATTCCATCAGACTCAGCAATCTTTCCTCTTTTCATGACAAGTGATGCACACTTTTCGAGGCCAAATTCCATTCCTATGTCGGAGCTGTAAATTCTGACTGTCTGTATCAATGATTCTAGGTCTTTTTGTGTCTTTCCGTACAACTTGAGATCGTCCATATACAGTAAATGATTGATCTTAACCTTGCTTGATGAAAACTCATACCCAGGTGCAGCCTTCCTCAAGATGCTCGTAAGTGGGATCATTGATATGACAAACAACAAAGGTGATAATGCATCCCCTTGAAATATCCCTCTCTTTATTCTTACTTCTCCTAATATTTCATCTTTGCAAATCATTTCCACCCTCCATGATTTCATTGTCTCGCTTAGCAGATTTCGAACATTTTGGTTTACTTTCAGGGCTGTTAGACATTCCATTAACCAAGAGTGTGGGATCATGTCATACGCCTTCCGATAATCCACCCATGCCATTGACAAATTTTTTCTTCCATGTTTTACTTCTTTCAAAATCATTTTATCTATATATAGTAGATCTCCCGTTCCTTTTGACTTTCTCCTGCATCCTTTCTGCTCTTCAGGTAATAGTTCTTGTCCCTCTAGGTATCTGTATATTTCGTCAGAGAATATGCCTGTAAGTAATTTCCACGCAAGAGGTAGACATGTTATGGGACGGTAATTGCTTGCAACTGTACCTTTGGATTTATCTTTTTGGATTAAAACTGTCCTCCCCTTTGTCATCCACAGTGGTGTTTTGCCTTCCTCTAAGCATTTTGTTAGACTTGACGCAAGCTGCGTGTGCATGCTTTTGAATTTCTTTAGCCAAAATCCTTGGACACCATCTGGTCCTGGTGCCTTCCAATTGGGAAATTTTTTCAGGATTTTCTTAACCGTGTTTTCTGTGATGTGAATCTCCTCTTGGCCACCAACTTCTTTAACTTCTTCATAAAATCCCTTCAGCCACTCAGCATCTTTCTTGTGTTTTCGCTCTTTGCTCCAGATATCAGACCAGAATGTTCTAGCTTCTTCAGGATCTGGTGCTTCACTGTCCTCCCAGTCTTGGTCGTTGTTTAGTTGCTGGTAGAATCTTCCTTCATTGTTACAGAATAATCTGTTCTGCTGAAATTGAGATATCCGAAATTGAGATATCCGATGTTCTGCTGAAATTGATTTTGTTATTATTATTATCATTATTATTATTATTATTATTATTATTATTATTATTATTATTATTATTATTATTATTATTATTATTATTATTATTATTATTATTATTATTATCATCATCATCATTATTATTATTATCATTATTATTATTATTATTATTATTATTATTATTATTATTGTTACTATTATTAAGAAAACACAACTGTAATTTTGCCAGACGTTTCGATTTAAAATCTTCCTCAGTTTACTTTACAAACAAGGACAGCCAGGTTTTATACATTGTAAAAAAATTAAAATTATCATAAAATCTACATAAAATCAGAATTAAAATACCCTTGATACATCTCAAACTTTTACAACGTAAACAACCTTGACAGAAAACTTGGGCCTGATTCACACCGGGTCCCTCGGGGCCGCCAGGACAGCGCAAGAAGACCCGAAAAACAAAGACCCGAAATTTGACCCCTTTGTCTCTCGGGTCCCCCCGCACGACCCCAGCAAACCCAAACCCAAAGGACCTAAGATAAAAACAAAACTAAAATCCTCTAGACACCTTCCAAACCTTAGAGTTACAATAATAATACAGCCTGTTTTTTTTGGTTTTCTTTTTGGGTTTAATTACCCACATGGGATTGAGAGTGTCCACCGCCACTTTTGTAATATCCTTAATTCCAAGGGAACAGGAAAAGAGAGGCCAGCTAGTAACCCTCCAAGGATTTGCTTAATTTGCTAAATCCCGAATGGCCCGATGGGGAATTCCACCCCAACACCACGCACAACATGCGCGAAGTTAACCAGCCAGCATCCCCTCCTGTTCCCCTGGGATCTAAGTGCAACGGTAGAAGGATTAAGCTCCCCCACAGGCAAACAGATCCAATTCAACATCCGCCACCCTTTCATTGAGGCCCTTAGGAGAAAATAAACCCAATTTATACTGCCAAAAAAGCTCATTTCTACGGAGCGAATAAACATCACCTGCACCATCGATGATGCTTATTTTAACAGAAAACTCATCCCGATGATTTTGTTAAAAAAAGTGAGAGAGAAAGGTTGCCTGTGGGACAGGCTTACCCGTATGAAGATTACCACTCAAGCGTTTTTGTTTGTAGGTCCGAAAGTACGATCTATAGACGTTAAGTCTCTGGAGAAACTTAGTCTTCGTACTACCGACATACTTTTTATTGCAACAAGTGCATTGCAGCAAGTAGACCACATTCTCCGAGTTGCAGTCATACGCCCCCGAAAAGTTCCTAAAAAACCGAAAATCATCCGAATTATAAAATATAGACCCCTCTTGCATCATCGGGCATATTTGGCACCTTCTACCATTACACTTATGTGTACCTTTTTCCACCAGCTCCTCATTTACCAGTTGTAATTTTGCCCGAACCAAGGTATCTTTAAAGTTTGTGGCCCTTCTAAACGAGACAAACAGTTTTCCAGAAAAAATCCTGCGATGCTCACGATCCACAAGAAGGATGTTTTCACATTTCCGCAAGATCTCATGAACCCCATTAAGTGCAGGATGAAAAGTAAGAACAAGGGGTATCCTCGTGCCATCCTTAGATTTTGATTCCCTATTCAAAAGGGTATCCCTTTGCAAACCTTTGACCCTCTCCAACTGAGTGTCGATCTCCCCACCCTTATATCCCCGATCCATAAGCCACGACTTTAAATTAGCCAAATGTTCCTTAAACGAAGAATCCTCTCAACAAATACGTCGAATACGAAGGGCTTGTCCATAAGGTATACCCATTTTAGTATGGTAAGGATGGCAGGAAGAGCGATGGAGAAGCTGATGGGCGTCTGTTGGTTTTGTGTATAAATCAGTGACCAGGGTGTTGTCTTTCTTAATAACCCTTGTATCTAAAAAATTGACGCTTTCCTTAGACCATTCTGCGGTAAATTTGATCGAATGGTGTGATGCATTCAAAAAGTCAATAAACTTTTGAAGCTCTTCTTCACCATGCGTCCAAATCAAAAATACGTCATCAATGTAACGCCACCATACACTAGGCCCACATTCGTAAGAACTCAGAAGTTTTTCCTCCAGATCAGCAAGAAAAAGAATAGAGTACGGTAGCGCACATTTTGTACTAATTGCCGTGCCCCTTATTTGGTGGTAGAATTTCCCATTAAATTCAAACATATTGTTCTTAAGATCTACTTCTGCTAAGTCCATTAAGAAATCTGTAGGCACCGACCGATCTGCTCTAGAATCAAAGGCTTTTCGTAACACTCCCAATCCCTCATTGTGGGGTATGCTAGGATAAAGTGCAACCACATCAATCGTACACAAAATGGTATTCTCTGGAAGGTTACCTAAGGACTGTATCTTTTGCAAGAAATGATTTGTGTCCTTGATATAGGAGCGAACACTTTTAGCCAGGGGTTGTAAATAGAAATCCAAAAATTCCGAAAAATTTTCTGTGTGGAAACCTGAATTCGAAATGACTGGCCTTCCTGGGACACTATCAAGCCTTTTGTGTATCTTAGGCAGCAGGTAGAATCTACCAAGTTTTGGGTTGTTGACCATTAAATATTCCAATTTGTTATTATTATTATTATTATTATTATTATTATTATTATTATTATTATTATTATTATTATTATTATTATTATTATTATTATTATTATTATTATTATTATCATCATTATAATTATTATTATTGTTTGATTCTCAACACAAAGCATTTGGCTGTCTTTGCTTTGGATTAGTCACTGTGAATGCGGGCATCAACCAGCTGCCAAGGAACTCACACGTCACTGAACCAGACTTTTAGGAACCAAGTACCAATCTTAATAATCTTGCTGTCCCAAGTAGAGCTGTTTTCTGTACATGCTCAATTCGAATGTCTATCCCAATCTCCTGCATAAATTTCCCAAACCGATTTGTGATTGCTCCCAGCGCTCCGACTACAATCGGAATTATAGTCACTTTCTGCATTTCCCACAAACGTGCAATCTCATCCTTTAATGGTTTGTACTTATCGATCTTTTCTAGCTCCTTCTCACATGCTCTAACATCTCCAGGTATCGCAACATCTATGATTTTAACTTCTCTTCTTTGCTTGTCTACTACAACAATGTCCGGTCGGCGGGCCTCAATCTCTTTGTCACACTGAATCATGACATCCCACAAAATCTTATAGTTGGCATTCTCAATGGCCCCATCTGGCTTGTGCTCATACCATTTGTTGGCTCTGTCCAGTTCATATTTTTCACAGATGCGCCAATTTACATACTTGGCAACATTATCATGCCTCCGTTTGTATTCCCTCTGCGCCAACATGCTGCATTCACTTATAATATGTGAAACTGTTTCATTTTTATTGCCACACATTCTGCAAAATGGGGAGTCGATGGTTTTATCAATTTTGAATTTGGTGTAATTTGTTCGGAGAGCTTGCTCTTGTGCACTGAAAATCAATGCTTCAGTAGGGCCCTTCAAGTCACTTTTCTGTAGCCATCGCCAGAAATTATTATTATTATTATTATTATTATTATTATTATTATTATTATTATTATTATTATTATTATTATTATTATTGTTATTATTATTATTATTATTATTATTATTATTATTATTATTATTATTATTATTATTATTATTATTATTATTATTATTATTATTATTATTATTATTATTATTATTATTATTATTATTATTATCTAAACTAAACCATCCTCAAAAATTAACAGAAAAGTAAAAATAAAAAACACAACTGTTAAAAACCAGACGTTTCGATTATCAAATCTTCATCAGTGCTTTACAATAAAAACAGCCAAGTATTTACAGGAAACAATGTTTACATGCAATTGTTTTTCATCTAGCTTAAGCGGTTCTAAAATCGACAAGGGACTAGAATCCATGCTGTCAGAAACTAGGACACTGGAATCTACGGGGACTCCTAACAATATACACCCTCCAAGGACCTGCTTTTTGTAAAATTGCTAAATCCCTGATGGCGAGATGGAGACTCCAAAATACCATTAAAGGATCTGCTTTTCGTAAATTGCTGAATCCCTAATGGCTAGATAAAGGCTCGAAAATACCCCCAAAGAACCTGCTTTTCGTAAAATTGCTAAATTCCTGATGGCCAGACGGAGAATCCAAAATACCCTCCAAGGATCTGCTTTTCATAAATTGCTAAATCCCGGGCGGCCATATAGAGACTCCAAAATACCCTCCAGGATCTGCTTTTCGTAAATTGCTAAATCCCGGATGGCTTGACCGGGGTTCCATTTTGCCACCGCGTGTATACTACCTATCTGATGTCCCAGATCAAAAAATCTCTCCGATAAATCGATAAAAGTTAAGCAATACCGCAAGCAAACATATCCAGCTCAACATCTGCTGCCCTTTCATTTAAACCATTCGGTATGAAAGTCCCCAATTTATATTGCCAAAACAACTCCTTGCGTCTAACCGAAAACACATCGTGAGCCCCATCTATGATTATTATTATTATTATTACTAGAAGTAACTAAAAGTTATCAACTGCGCGCACTCTAAGATATTTCTGAACTCAAATAAAGCCACACTAAACTCGTAAATGACTTTTTTGCTGTTCCCTTGAACTGGAATTAATTGTTCCATTATTCCCTATTCCATGTTTTATGACTAGAAGGAGGGTGATGAAAGCAGGGTCAACAGATTATTGTGCTGAGTTAATCCTATTGACGAGCATTTATTTGCTCGATTTGCTGCGTCGTTGCCAATCAATGCATGTGATCAGGAAAGTTGTAGGTATGCGAACGTTTTGAACAGCGGCAATGAAGCAATAGACAAAACAAATATGCGTGGCCAGCAAACGAAAATTCACTACCTCGCAATTAGTAAGCACGCTCCTTCGTCGCGCGCAATTATTATTATCGATTTATTTAAAGTTGGCTTTCTATGTAAATAGCTAAAATAATAGCTAATTAAGGCCAACTATAACTAAAAGAAAATAAATAGAAGACAAAATTAATTAATCTAAAATCTAAATAGCGGCGGTGGTTTTCGGACGGTAAGTTAAAATTGCAGAGTATGCCAAGAAATCGTTTCTTTTGATTTGTGGTATGGAATTGTTCATTCTATAGACTTATCTGGTTAACTTGATGTACTCTGAAAAACTACAACCTTTTGTCTTTTCTTTTGTTTACAATAAAACCTACAGGGCACACAAAACAACAGAATTTTGCAGAGACATACTCTTGGATTTTCCAAAATGCAAAGCTCTTCACTAATATTATAAGAAGCGAACTGAATTAACAAAAAGTGGTTCAGGGAAAATGCATCCCTAATGCATCCTACATGTTTTAAAGCGAAATGAAAACGGTTCTTATCAGTCAAATATTCACCATAACCTTTCATTGGGATGCGTTGGTTTTTTAATCAAATTCAGTTATACTTTTATTTGAAAATTTCACAGAAGATGTTATAGTATGAAGCATCATTTTACGCCAATTGATACAGTTTGAGAATAAATATCCGTGCAAAAATGCATACTAGGTTACCCGAAGATGTCAATGACCTTGCCCCTGCTAGTGCTAATGTATGCTTTATCAAATAGCAGACAAAAGTTTGATTTAAAGTATCAGATGCCCAAGCATAATATACATGTTAATTTGTTTTTTTTTTTGCACAAAAGCCTTCCGTTTTGTTTGCAAAAACAATCGCTGTGGGCAAACGACTCGAATGGCAACTTCGAGCTCGACTAACAGTTCTCTTCCAGGGGTGATTTGCTGGGTGTCCGAAAACCACCGCCGTAACTTTTTCAGGGCAATCGAAACAAAAAACCCTGTCCCCCTTCAGTGGGAGGCTTTTAAGTTTCAGTCACCTTCACATGTTTCGGTCTCATGTCGGCAATTTATGTCTTTAGTTTATTCAAAATTCTTGACTCTTTCTGCCACGAATTCAAAGCTTCGTATATGAATATGAAGGTGCAACTTTCTGAACGACAATTTCTTTACCGCAATCATGCTGAGAAGGTATAAATAGTGGCTTGTGTGATCGCGTTTTGCATTCAAAAGGGCTTTCCCTGGGGATGTTTACTATATAAACTGGTAGAGATAATGCAAACAACCATCTTCACCCGTTAAAACTTATTGCGAATATGATTTACCCCTCAGTAAGTGGTCTATTACCACCACCGCCCGATTACCACCGCCAACACCCTATACAACTGATAGAGCAAAGGGTAACTATCCGTGAAAAATTTTCATTGCAGCAAGTTTCAGTGTCCTGGCTGCCACGTCTCGTACTTCGGAAAAACATCTCGTAATTTAATTACACGCTGCAGGGAGCATTTGGGAATAAACAAAGCAGGTCAGAAAATAAAATTAAGTCCTACCGCCATCTGGGACCATGTTAACCAATCAGGTCATGCCACATCATTGTTGGAAGATTTCTCAGACTGCATTTACACGATGCCAGTGTAATATGCGTTTCTGCATGGCATGCGTCTCTGCATGGCCTGGTGCACATAGCGTTTCGCAACAAAGCGGACTGCTAATTGGATCAATTATCAGCTGCGTCATCGATCTGGTGCACTGGAGTGCGTCACCACATTATTGATGCGCTTTGGTGCATTAGATCACTGTGAAGCACTAAGCGTTTCCCAGTCAACACAATATCAAATTAACGACATGGGTAAGTGAACACTTCAACCACAAAGAAACTAAGATACTCCCCAGGTCTCTAGATATTGGCATATAGAATGTTTATATCCAGACGGAGAATCCATACTACAGATTTTCGGAGGAAGAAATCAATTCATAAGCATAAAAGACGGGGGACTTTTATAACTTATCGCTTATCTCCCATGTAAATCTGCCCTCCCTTTAACGAAATGGTGCGATGTCTTTGGAAATAAAATACAAGAAATTTAGTAAACGTCTTTCCAAGTCTTAGCATTTTCAATCTTCGTCTGCCAGTATGGATAACTACCTCATCTCTACGAATGTAAACATTTTCTAGGAATAAACAATTTGGAAACCTTAGATTTTTAGGGTCATGCAGAAACGCATGGTGGTTTTTTGACCATGCGTTTCTGCATGGGCCTAATAAACTCTAAGTGACAAAATCTATTTTCAATCTCTCACTTTCAGTATGGATAACTAGGTGTGTTATCTACGTATGTAAATATTTAGAAGGAAGAAACTATTAGGGAACCTTAGATATTTAGGGCCATGCAGAAACGTATCCCAGGGGGGGGGCACTCCATAGAATTTAAGATAGGGATGCTCATTTGGACAGATTTTTAATCTACCCAAAAAAATGACAGGCTTAAAATTTTCAAACCCAAAAAATGACGGAATTATTCTCGAGCCCCCATAACTATTCTTTTTGTACAACAATTTAAACTGAGAAATACACAATTCTGCACAAAATAGTAAAACTGATATTGAATTTGGAGACCATCACAGCAATTTCTATGATTTGTCTAAATTATCATTTTAATAACCAGGTATTCTTTCCAAAAACTATATATCAATGAATTGATACATAGAGTAGTAAAACTTCTGATTCAGCATAATTGGGAAGACAGAATTATTCAACAACCTACAGTACTTCCATTAATCAATTGAGATTATAATTTTCTAAATACAAAGTTCAGTAACCCAAAAAAATGATTCAAATTTTCAATGAACCCAAAAAAATGACGGCAAATTTTTTAAACCCCAAAAAAATGATGCCAACTTAGCGAAACCCAAAAAAATGACATTTTCGTAAATTTCAAACCCAAAGAAATGACACGAGCATCCCTATCAAAATTTTCACAAGTGTCCCCCTGGGAAAAGTATTACAGCCTTTTGACCATGCGTTTCTGCATAGGTGTAATGAAATCTAAGTGACATTCTCATTTTCACTCTTCCAGCATGGATAACTAGGTGTTATCTACGTATGTAAACATTTAGAAGGAATAAACTATTAGGGAACCTTAGATTTTTATGGTCATGCAGAAACGTTTGGAAAGTTTACAAACGTGAATATGATATTGTTATCCATGCTGGAAGAGTGAAATTGAGAATTGGTTTTGTCACTTAGATTTTATTAGACCCATGCAGAAACGCATGGTCAAAAACCGTTATGCGTTTCTGCATGACCGTAAAAATCTAAGGTTCCAAAATAGTTTCTTCCTTTTAAATATTGACATACGTAGATATGAGGTAGTTATCCATGCTGGAAGAGAGACATTGAGAATTAGTTTTGTGGCTTCGATTTTATTAGACCCATGCAGAAACGCATGGGCAAAAAACTGCTATGCGTTTCTGCATGACCCTAAAAATCTAGGGTTCCCTAATAGTTCTTCTAGATGTTTACATACGTAGATAACACCTAGTTATCCATAGTGGAAGAGAGAGATTGAGAATTGGTTTTCTCACTTAGATTTCATTAGACCCATGCAGAAACACATGGTCAAAAAACCGTTATGCGTTTCTGCATGGTCCTAAAAATCTAAGGCTCCCTAATAGCATCTTCCTTCTAAAAATCTACATAAATAGATATGAGATAGTTAGCCATAGAGGAATAGGGAAATTGAGAATTCGTTTTGTCACTTAGATTTTCTTAGATCCATGCAGAAACGCATGAGCAAAAAAACTGCTATTCGTTTCTGCATGGCCCTAAAAATCTAAGGTTCCTAAATAGTTTATTCCTTCTAGATGTTTACATACGTAGATAACACCTAGTTATCCATAGGGGAAGAGTGAAATTGAGAATTGGCTTTGTCACTTAGATGTTATTAGACCCATGTAGAAACGCATGGTCAAAATACCATTATGCGTTTCGGCATGGCCCTAAATATCTAAGGTTACCGAATAGTTTATTCCTTCTAAATATTTACATACATAGATATGAGGTAGTTAGCCATAGTGGAATAGGGAAATTGAGAATTGGTTTCCTTAATTAGATTTTATTAGACCCATGCAGAAATGCATGGTCAAAAAACCGTTGTGCGTTGCTGCATAGCCCTAAAAATCTAAGGTTCCAAAATAGTTTCTTCCTTCCAAATGTTTACATACGTAGATAACACCTGGTTATCCATGGTGGAAGAGTGAAATTGAGAATTGGTTTTGTCACTTAGATTTTATTAGACCCATGCAGAAACGCATGGTCAAAAAACCGTTATGCGTTTCTGCATGGCCCTAACAATCCAAGGTTCCAAAATAGTTTCTTCCTTCCAAATGTTTACATACGTAGATAACAGCTAGTTATCCATAGTGGAAGAGAGACATTGAGAATTGATTTTGAGTCTTAGATTTTATTAGACCCATGCAGAAACGCATGGTCAAAAAACCGTTATGCGTTTCTGCATGGCCCTAAAAATCCAAGGTTCCAAAATAGTTTCTTCCTTGTAAATGTTTACATACGTAGATAACAGCTAGGTGAACATTTAGAAGGAATAAACTATTTTGGAACCTTAGATTTTTAGGGCCATGCAGAAACGAATAGCAGTTTTTTGACCATGCGTTTCTGCATGGGTCTAATAAAATCTAAGTGACAAAACCAATTCTCAATTTCACTCTTCCACTATGGATAACCAGGTGTTATCTACGTATGTAAACATTTGGAAGGAAGAAACTATTTTGGAACCTTAGATTTTTAGGGCCATGCAGAAACGAATAGCAGTTTTTTGACCATGCGTTTCTGCATGGGTCTAATAAAATCTAAGTGACAAAACTAATTCTCAATGTCTCTCTTCCACTATGGATAACCAGGTGTTATCTACGTATGTAAACATTTGGAAGGAAGAAACTATTTTGGAACCTTGGATTTTTAGGGCCATGCAGAAACGCATAACGGTTTTTTGACCATGCGTTTCTGCATGGGTCTAATAAAATCTAAGACTCAAAATCAATTCTCAATGTCTCTCTTCCACTATGGATAACTAGCTGTTATCTACGGATGTAAACATTTGGAAGGAAGAAACTATTTTGGAACCTTAGATTTTTAGGGCCATGCAGAAACGCATAACGGTTTTTGACCATGCGTTTCTGCATGGGTCTGATAAAATCTAAGTGACAAAACCAATTCTCAATCTCTCTCTTCCAGCATGGATAACTAACTCATATCTACGTATGTCAATATTTAGAAGGAAGAAACTATTTTGGAACCTTAGATTTTTAGGGCCATGCAGAAACGCATAACGGTTTTTTGACCATGCGTTTCTGCATGGGTCTAATAAAATCTAAGACTCAAAATCAATTCTCAATGTCTCTCTTCCACTATGGATAACTAGCTGTTATCTACGTATGTAAACATTTGGAAGGAAGAAACTATTTTGGAACCTTGGATTGTTAGGGCCATGCAGAAACGCATAACGGTTTTTTGACCATGCGTTTCTGCATGGGTCTAATAAAATCTAAGACTCAAAATCAATTCTCAATGTCTCTCTTCCACTATGGATAACTAGCTGTTATCTACGTATGTACACATTTGGAAGAAAGAAAGTATTTTGGAACCTTAGATTTTTAGGGTCATGCAGAAACGAATAGCAGTTTTTTGCCCATGCGTTTCTGCATGGGTCTAATAAAATCGAAGCCACAAAACCAATTCTCCATGTCTCTCTTCCAGCATGGATAACTACCTCATATCTACGTATGTCAAAATTTAAAAGGAAGAAACTATTTTGGAACCTTAGATTTTTACGGTCATGCAGAAACGCATAACGGTTTTTGACCATGCGTTTCTGCATGGGTCTGATAATATCTAAGTGACAAAACCAATTCTCAATCTCTCTCTTCCAGCATGGATAACTAACTCATATCTACGTATGTCAATATTTAGAAGGAAGAAACTATTTTGGAACCTTAGATTTTTAGGGCCATGCAGAAACGAATAGCACTTTTTTTACCATGCGTTTCTGCATGGGTCTAATGAAATCTAAGTGACAAAACCAATTCTCAATCTCTCTCTTCCACTATGGATAACTAGGTGTTATCTACGTATGTAAACATCTATAAGAACTAAACTATTAGGGAACCCTAGATTTTTAGGGCCATGCAGAAACGCATAACGGTTTTTGACCATGTGTTTCTGCATGGGTCTAATAAAATCTAAGTGACAAAACCAATTCTCAATTTAACCCTTCCACCATAGATAACTAGCTGTTAGCTATGTATGTAAACGTTTACAAGGAATAAAGTATTTGGGAGGGCCATACAGAAACCCACAAAGGTCTCGTGACCATTCTTTTCTGTATGGGCTTCATAACATCTATGTGAGGATGACCAGGTTATTTGTTTCTCGTGTGCATGAATTTATTTTTTTTGTCATATTTCTTTTGAAACTTATTAGGCTTTGCATTTCAGTTCTAGCTTTTAGTATACCATGTCAAACTTTGTCGCTTTTGAGGTCTTATTTTTATGAGATTCTTTTAATAGCCTATAGGAAATTGTCCATGTGTTCATCTATGTCTTATATACCGGTGCGTTGTCATTCATTTCAATTCTTATTTGCACATACCCATGCAAATGCATACTTTGCATGTGAAACGCATATGTACCCCAGCCCACGCACTTCCGCATTGTTGGCATCTGAAACGCATATGTGCACCAGCCCCATGCAGAAACGCATGACCATGCAGAGACGCATATTACACCGGCACATTTTGAAAACGGTGAAAAATGTGACGGCTGCAAAATTTGAGCTAGCGTTCACACGATGCCGGCACAATTTGAGAACGGTAGGAAATTAGATGGGAAAGACTCGTTGCAAGGCTTTGATGCCAAAGAAGTGTGCCTACACCCTAAGAATCTATCAGTATCGTTCCAAAAACGGCTAAAAATGTTCTGTTTTCATCATTTTCAAGTGCTTACACGATGCAGTTTCCCAAATGTGCCCATTAGAGTTCCGTTTTCAAAATCTACCGTTTTCAAAATCTGCCGGCAAAAATTGTGCCGTTTTCGTGTGAACAGGAGGCCTATCCATCGAATTTTTCACCGTTTTCAAAATTTGCCGGCATCGTGTGAACGCAGTCTCAGTGTTGGACAGAGTGGAGTATGACTTTGATTTACTTATCTGCTACGAAAGTCTACTTATTTAGCGTGACCGTCCTTCACTTAACTCCCAACAGTCTTCCATCCCCCTAGCTCTGTTTTAATCATTATTCCTTTGGGCTTGCCCTTTCGCCTTTTATACGTAGGAGCTGTAAACATGCACTTTTATAGTTGCTTATCGTTATGAGTATCATTATTATTATTAATATTATTATTATCAATTTATTTACCGTTGGCAACAAAATAACTCATAGCTAAAATATTTAGCTAATTAATTCCAACGCTAAAAATATATTTCAAGTGTGGATAAAAGATACAAAATTATTTAAAACTATTTACAATTCATCAAAGTATACAATAAAACAAATTTCTAAAGACATCATAAAAAGCCTAAGTCCGGAATGAAAGTGCGACACAGCTTGCATGGACAATTTTCTCCCTTCCAATTTTTTATATTTGCTTTTAAACTGAGCAAGGGATCCTGAGTTTCGTATTGTTTGCGGCAACATTTGCCATAGTTGCGGACCTTTAAATCTGACTCTTTCTGTGCCATTTCCGACCGATCTCACCCTAGGTTGAACGAATTCGTTATTGTTACGCAAATTGTAATGACTTTCATTTTCACAGAAAATCTCCTGCATGAAAGAAGGATTGAGGTCATTTCTGGTTTTGTACATCTCAGTCATAAGTAATTGAAGGTTCTTTGTATGAATAGTAGCTAACGGCACAGTCCTTTTTTAATAGTTCGCTATTAGTAGATTTGTCATCCTTATAAGTTACTCTCAAAGCCCTTTCCTGTATTTTGTTAATTTTTTGTTGAGCTGCCTGCCGTGAAACATCCAGATTAAAGGACAGTATTGAAATTGACTGGTAATAAATGCCCTCATGAGAGTTCTCAACTTTCTCTGATCCATATATGGTGATATGCGAGCAAGCGCATAAAGTTTATTGCTAGCCTTCTGGCACAGTTTGGAAACATGGTTATCGAAGGATAGTTTACTATCAATTTGAACTCCCAGTAGTTTCTCTTCATAGCTATTTACAACGTTAGCACTTCCAATCCTAACAGTAACAGGATCTTCACATCTCTGCCCAAGAACCAACAAATGGCATTTATCTGCATTTAATTTCATAAAGTTGTCAGCAAACCATTTTAAAGCTATAGTAGTATCATTTTCAAGCTCATGAACTATGTTGTCAAGGTTCTTATTGCAGGTATAGACTGTAGTATCATCTGCATAATTACATATATCCGAGTCTGGAATAAAGAGTAAACATCATTAACGTAGATGTTGAATAGCAGAGGCCCTAAGACTGACCCCTGTGGAACCGCGTGCTACGCTTTTCTAAGAACTGAATGACCCATTTACCTTAACTCTTTGTTGTCCATTTGTGAGGTAATTGTTGATTAGTGTTAATGCTTCGCGAGAGAAGCCATAGGCGTGCAATTTTGCAATCAATAGGTCATGTTTGATACAATCAAATGCCTTGGAGAGATCCATCAATACAGCCCCTGCCTTACCACCTTCATCAAGGCTAATTTTAAATTTTTCTAAGAGCCTTACGAGAGCGTGCTGGGCGTTGTAGCCTTTTCGAAAACCACAGAGAAGTGACGATAAAAAGGGTGTAATATATACGTAACTATTTGTTTATCCATTATTCTTTCAAACGGCTTAGCCTCGTGTATAAATAGTAGTATAAATAGAGTCAGTATAAATAGAGCCTCGTGCTTTGAACTCTTAATTCTTAATTTTGAACTCGTCAACAATGATATAAACATGGCCTAGTCAACATACGTTATTCTAATGTTTTCTAACTTTCGGATTTGTCGTAACTTTGGAATCGTCTAAACTGGTATTGTCAAACTTGAAATGTCTTTTTGAATATGATTATCGTCGCAATTTTTGTACTCCGTTCTTTGGAGGAGATTTTGAGTCAGCTTAAGAACTAAGATCCGACTAAAGCTTCTCCTTTTAACAGAATACCTGCGAAAATATTAACTGAGCATTCTGATCTGTTTGCTCCATTGTTACAACTTTCCATTAACCCTATTTCACATGGGGTATTTTTTCGATATATTGGCTTGGAGGGTTTTTCGCCCCCCCCCCTCTTTTTCTCTGAAACTACAAAAGATATAACAATGAAACTTTCCTCCATTGTTCTTTGGACAATGAGCTTTCCAAATATAACAATGGTAATGTCACGTGATTTGTTGCTAGGCAACCAAATACAAAGGAAAACTGGTCAATTTATAGCTGCTTCGCAAGAAAAAATCTATTTAATTGAATACTCAACCGATTTTAATGGGAATAGTCTTAAATGATAGGAAATACATTTTACAATTACAATATGTACTTTGAAGCAATCTGAAGTATCTATTTATAGACCAATTAGCGCTTAATTAGCTCTTTATTCCTTTTTACTTATTGTCACTGCAGTTTTCCGTAGTTTTCTTGCTATTTCTGACATAGATCGACTTAATATGCATGAAACAAACAGGATTAAGCTAAATTGCAACAAAAATCTTAATTAATACATTAAGTTATTCGAAAAATGACGTCATAAATATAAATGACGTCATAGGTATTAAATTTTGCTGATGTCAGCAAATCAGCAAAAAGTATATATCAAGTGAAAGCTCTCATCAAGAGCAATCGAGTGATACATGTTTCAAGTAATTCGGACGAGAAACAAAGAAATTATGGATGTTCAAAGCTGTTTTTTTTTCGTTTTCGTCAACTTATTTTACATCGAATATATACATCTAGCTTACTATGCACAAATATGCAAAGTAAGCTAATCTAAATCGATGAATATATAATACATAAATAAAAATTTTTACAGTATCTTAATAGAATAACCAAACTAAATAAAAAGACTAATCTCCAGACACATATTGACAAGCGCTAAATTTACAGTTCGGGCCATTCCATTTTTTAATCATAGTTTTAAAGCTGTTTAGATTTTCTGCAGATTTTATTTCATTTGACAACCCTTTCCAGATTTGAGGTCCCAATGATCGAAGGCTATTGGAACCAAACGTGACTTGATTTGGTCTATAATGCTGTAAGCCATTGGAGTTTTGTAATGGGTAATGAGAAGCTTTTATTTTGAAAATGTCATGCATGAATGAGGGATTTAAATTTTTCAAAGTCTTAAAAATTTCTACACAGAGAACTCTTAGACGGGAAACATGCATAGTACACTGCTCTGACTTCGAAAGTAAATCGCTATACGAGCTAATTTGATCATTGTGTAAGAATCTAAGAGCGCGTTCTTGAATCTTTTCAATCTTTTGCAAAGATTTAGCTGACGAGAAGTACCATACAAGGGGCAGTAATCAAAATTTGAATATACAAAGCTTTGGACAAGAATCTTCTTTTCATTAAAGCCAATAAATTTTTTAAGCCTTTTTAAAACATTGAGTTGCGATGCAGCTTTTCTGCAAAGTTCGGAGATATTCTGTTCAAAGTTCAGTTTATAATCTAGTTGAATGCCTAGCTATTTGACCGTTTCTTCCGATTTGACCATTTTTTCTTGGATGTTGAAATTTTCTCCACTTGTTTTTGTTTGATCCTTTCTAATAACGAGTGCATGGAATTTTTCTGGGTTAGCTATCATTTGATTTTGTTTTAGCCAGGTCAAAGCAACCCCAGCTTCTTCTTCCAACACCTCTACCAAATTTGTTAGAGTCTTGGAAAAATAAGCTAAAGTATTGTCATCAGCATAGTCATGTAATGTTGCTTGTTTGATGAATAAATGTGACTATGATAAAAATAGATCGTTTATGTAAAAGTTGAATAGAATAGGGCCAAAAACAGAGCCTTTGGGGTACCCTTGATAAAATAGTTTGGAAAGAACTATACGTATTATTGATTCTAACAGACTGCTTACGCCGTTTCAGGTAAGAATATATAAAGAACAGAGCATTTTCATCCAAGCCATAAGCATGTAGTTTGGCTATAAGTAAGTCGTGTGGAATACAATCAAAAGCTTTCGACAAATCCATTAGGATAGCCCCTACAATATTATCATTATCGAGTTTAACCCTCCATTCTTCAATCATTCTTATCAATACATGTTGTGTGCCATATGATTTTCTATAGGCAGCGATGAAGAGCGAAAGGGTTTCATCTAAGTATGGGATAAGTTGGTTTTTCAATATCTTTTCATAGATTTTGGAGAAAACATTGAGTATACTGACTGGACGAAAGTTTCGTTCGACTGTACGATTTGCCTCTCCTTTATCTAAAGGACATACAGCGGCGCGCTTCCCATTATTTGGAAACCTATGGTTTCGTATACTGCCATTAACCCTATTTTAACCGGGTGAAAAAGTGATTTTCTACCGGGGGCGAGGGGGGGGCGTTTTTCGCCCCCCAATAATCTTCGGAACTATGATAGCTATGACAATGAAACATGCACTGTATAATTAAACAAAGGAGAATCCAAAAATAGCATCAATTAATTTTTAATCTCGTAATTGGTTGCTAGGCAACCAAAAATAGGGCAAATTTTGACGAAATTAAGCTATCAGGAAAAACAAGTAGATTTACATTAAATAACTGGCTAAAATAGACTAAAAACTATCCAAATATTTACTTGATAGCCTTAGTTTGAGATTTCATTCAGTTTTGTATGAATATTTGTGGTTCCTAATTAATTAGCTAAATGAATAACTGTAATTCGATTCAATGCAAAATTGTTTCCTCAAAAATAATGCTTAAACATCATCAATTTCACATAATTTGAGTGAAATCAAATGGTTTTATCAATATTTCAAGTCATTACATGATTTTTCATATAAAAATTGCTAATTCATTAGAAATATGACGTCATAAAGTTGTATGACGTTATAGAAATTATAAATTGCTGACTTCAGCAAATATAGATAAATTATACTTCAAATGAAAGTAATCATCGAGACAAATTGAATGGTATATATGTTGACGAGATTTGGCACAAAATAAAGAAACTAGAGCAGTTTTCACGATTTTCTTTGTGACCACTCTCCAAATATGGGCATCTTGTGGTCACGTGGTCTAGCAATAGGCATTGAAATTTTTACTTTCTCATTAGTTTTGGTGGTATTTGATCTTCACCCGTGGATTTCCTACCGTCCAAAGACGTTTTTTGTCAACTCTTCTCCAAATATGGTGCTATTGTGGTCACGTGATCAAATCTAGAACAATGAGGCATTTAAATTTTGATTGCCAATTGAATTTGAGTAAAAGTCACAAAGGTTTGGTCATCATATCTTATGTCGTTTCGGCGCAGTGTAGAAAAGTTTGGTTGGTGGGGGCGAAAAACGCCCCCCCCCCATGTGAAATAGTGTTAACGAGGAAATATATACAAGCAAATTTCTAAAATGGAGACATAACATCCATCTTTAAAGGACAAGTCCGGGGTTGGTATAATGGTTGGTTATTCAAGAGATTACGCTGTTGTGAATGGTGTGTAGTACTTATTTCAATTGTTTTCTCTTTTAATTTGCGAAACTACATATTTCAATCTGCTAAGGAGTGCGAAATGACGTCATTTTCTATGACATCGCTTCATGTACACCTGAACGAGGCTACCAAATGTGTTGATATTATACCACTCACATTGCTAGCCTCCTTATCGCGACTTCGCACACTCGTACAAAATACAAAATGGTGACGATATTTGGCCTAACTTACGAAGATCCATTAAGCAATTTATGGAAGTTGGAGGCATCAAAACATGGAAAGATCTCACGATTGGTGTTCAGCAGTTGGTAAGGTTGCTTTTTAACAATACTTTTATCAACCCCGGACTTGTCCTTTAAAAGAGTAGTGATACCTATGCAAAAAAGAATTACAGACCAATAACAATCTTGCCAGCTATATAAAAAATTTAGGAAAGAACATTTTCGGGTCAAATTGTAAAGGCTATAACACACAACATGCACTTCTTAGATTGATTGAAAAAAGCAGATCTTTCAAGAGAGGGTTCGCAGGTGCAATACCAATGGACCTTTCAAAGGCGTTTGATTGTCTGAATCACGAACTACTCATTGCAAAGCTTGAAGCTTACGGTTTCAGTATATCTGCCCTAAAACTGGTTTATGACAATCTTTCGAATAGGAAACAGCGAGTTAAGATCAATGGGTCATTCAGTTCCTGGCAGGAATCAATAAAGGGTGTACCGCAAGGCTCTGGTTTGGGGGCCCTCTTATTTGATATATTCTTTTTGGTGGAAGAGACTGAGATTTGCAATTATGCCGATGACACGACTATGTATGTGTGCGGTCATGAACTAGAACATATTGTATCTAGCGTTGAAACAGATGCTTAGAAGCTCTCTAAGTGGTTCTTTGATAACAGTATGAAAACACGGACGTATCAGTGCAGTTTGGTGCAACTACAATAACAGAATCTGTTGAAGAAAAACTTCTTGGTGTAACGCTGGATAAGAAGCTTGATTTCAACAACCACGTAAACACACTTTGTTTCAACCAAACCAGTAAGTGGTCCGTTAAGTGATTTTGTTGTTCGGTGGTCGGTGGCTTTCATGGTCGGTGGTAAGTGGTTTGTTGGTAGGTGGTCGGTGGTATTCATGGTCGGTAGTCGGTCGTTCGGTGACTGTCATGGTCGGTGGTAAGTGCGGTAAGTGGACGGTGGTAGGTGTGGTCGGTGGTATGTGATCGGTGTGGTCTTTGGTATATGGTTTTGCACCACGCCGGTTTAGCAGTTTATAACTAATTATAAGAGAAAAGAAATCTAATTACAATATCTATAAATCTATATATATAAGCGATGAAGAGTTTTGTTACGCACATTCCTGTTTGTGACACTTTCCCGCACGCAGCTTCTCACGCCCGCTGCTTACCTCCAAAAATTCCAGAAAAACGATGAAAAATAGCTGACGATAAAGGCTTGCCTGTGGTCCAATACTTTTCTTCGTACGATATCTTGGGGTAATGTGAAGAGGGGTTTTGTACCCAAATTTTAGCAATTCAATTCAACAATAGGCCTTAACCTTCGACCTTTCTTTGTGGATGCTGATGGCAGCCATAGAAATGTGATGGAAGCGTTCAATCTGAGCTAAAAACAAGTTTTGCAGCTGCTTTTTCCAAACACCAAGGGAATGAAAGCTTGCAAATGGTTGATATTATGTTAGCTGCAGTATCTATCTGGCTTGTAGTAAAGTATTTTGATGTTCACGTTGGATACAACGAATTTATTGCCCTATTTTGGAGAGGCTCTCCTCTTGGTTTTGTCGCGGTGCTACAAATTGAGAGTCTGCCCTTGTAGTTTTTTAGGTCTTCTGCTTATAAACTTACTGATTACAACGCATAAAACCTTTACTCGATAGTTAGTGAAGATTTAGCCCAAGTTATAAAGTGATTACTCTTGAAGCTGACTTTTGACGCATTTATTAAAGGTCATACGCATAGCATGAGTTTCTCTACTTGGGCCAAAATGGCATACAGTACAAATCAGACCTGTGACCCTAAGAACACAGAGTCGTCATTTCCAAATGTTGACGGGATGACTGGCTCAAGGCCAAATCCAAAAAAAATCCTGTTTACCCGTATAAAGAATGTTGATTGCAACCTGTTCCTTAACCAAGCTTTTTTACCAAAGTAGAGTATGATTAAAGTTTCACAGCGAGGGAGAGTCCTCGGTTATTACAAAGGGGGTGACTTGGAAATAACCTCAATAACAGTTCAGCAATTCAGTCAACGCTGGGGCTAAGCTAAGTAGCATAACTGAGGTATGCAGAGTCTGAATTTGGCAAAACAATTTTCCTACTTGATGACGAAATAGATATTTCTTGGGTTCTGCTGTTGAATGAAAATAATGCAAGTTTGGTAATGAATTAAGCAAAGCTTACTTTTGAGTCCAGTAACTGCCTTTGGTACTCCCTTGATTCATCGCTTTTCCATGATTTCAAAATTATGTAATGTCCGTAAATAATGATGAAAGGTCCTTGGTCTATTTTTCAATGAGTTAGTAAATGACCTCATCACTATTTTCCTTCTATCAGTATCATCTTTTGTACTACTTGTTTATGAACTCTGAAAGAGAATTCAGCACAAAAGGTCCAACAATGGACAGATTTTCTGCTTTCAGATCATTTCTACAGTCTTTTTACTTGTATCATGCATGCAGCCGTTAGCTTGCCAACTCGCAATTCGCACAAAAAACTGAGACGTTCTTTTGACCGGACCCGAGGACTCTGCGACCCGGGACTTACAACCCCAGATCATACGACAATACTACCCCAGGCCCAGGCCAAAGTTTTATGCATTTGGTTAACAAGACTTTGTTACGATGTATTGATACTTCTATTATTTTCAATGTCAACAGAGGTGCTCCTGAGTGACAGGGGATCTGGATGAGAATGAAGAGATGTTTGCATTTAAGTTATAACTTTCTTACTTCTTTGTTATTGTTCTAAAAAAATTAGAGAGGCAAGAAAGACTGGAGAAACCCTAACGGTCGAAATGCTTTATAGCCCTCTATTCTGAGTCTGTTACTTTCATTGCCTATCAACTGAAACATGGAAAATTTGCTTTCCCTGATTAGAATAAAGCAAAGAAGTGGATATTCTGCATAGATATTCATCCATTCTAATTGTATTCAGAGGGTCCGGTCTTGTTTACAACAACTCGCTAGCTCAGTATGAATACACGGAATTCTACGTGACCAAGAAAACCTTGACACGTACTAATGCCTTACGTGTTCACTAAACCATCGGTGGAGCAAAAATTTAGTGAGCTTATATATATCAAACTTTGGACCGGGGTCGTATGGTTGAATGGTCGCATGATCGTATGGTCCACACTTCAATAAAATCGCAGTTTATTCATATGAAAAGCTGAATTCTAACATACCATAGTATTTTCTCACAGAGCACCCTTATTTCTAATTCCTTACATATCAATGCACACATCTATTTTATGAAAGTACAGTTGTACAAAAAATTTCTTTCGTAACAAACTGCTTATAAGAAACTCTATTCTTAGATCATCAAAAATTAAGAATCTCCGGTGCTAGGACTTAGCAGCTATTAATTTCATTCAAGGAAAGCCTTGGCATAATTTGACTTATTTTCACTTATTTCCTGTATCATACTATACAGGAAATAAGTATTACTACTGCCTTCGCAGTTTCCTGTATTGCTGCGAAGGCACTAGAGCAATTTTAAATATTGGTAGGCTTCTGTAACAGTGGCAGAAATTGTAGGGATTGGGGACATTGCCCCCAAATTCCGAGGGGCATTTCAAACCTCTTCTACATCTTCCGCAAAAGTCCTTTTGTTTCCACGAATGTTCCACCAAAATCCGTAAAAATTCTTCCGTCCTGAGAAAATCTTGCACGCTTTTTCGAATGAGTGAAATGCCACTTATCAAATTCGAAAAATTTGGGAAACTTTATTGAAAAGTCAGAAATCCTTAGGTAAGATCGAAACTGCAATGAAAAGACGATTCACCGTGAAGAAAAAGAAGAGCTCCTATTTGCAAAAAGCAAATAAAGAGGATATGCTCAAAAGCATATTGTTCGGCTTTTATTTACACTTTCATTTCTTTCAAATTTTTGAGAAGAAAGTGGTCGTGTCTGTTAGCAATCTTACCAAGCGATGTTGGAGCGTGGAAGGGAACTAAAGATAAATAAGCTTTTTATTTGGTTTGGCGCTATAAAAGTTTTAATGTTTTAGTAGTAAGGGAGAGGCTTTCTTCTCAAAATCTGACCATTCATCAAAGATTAACCCTGGGTGCCAACTTTTTTTAGATATTTGAAACGAATCTATGCATGACATGTCTTTATCAATAGGCTCCAGGTTTGAACTAAACTGTATGAAGGGAAACAACCATCCAACCCCCCTTTCGAATTCCTGGGTACGTCGCTGGCTCAGAGACAGATGTATCATCTATCAATAGTAGATTTAGAGCATCAATGGTCGGCAGCAATTAAAGAGCAATCGTCACCCAGGGTCCTTTGCAGGCATGTTGCAATGTCAGACTATTTGAAATAAAACTTGCCCTACGTAAGCGGAAATATGTATTCACTTTGCAGCAGATGAACTGATGCAAAAGTCATCTAAAGTCAAATTTTCATCATCAGTTCAACTATTACCGTGGAGACTCCTACCTTTTACTAGGCCAAATTTGATTTACAGACTTTCTGAAGATGCAGCCTGTACACAAAAACTCTAGGTGACAATAGCTCCTTAGGAACTCAGAAAAAAATTGAGGGGAACAACTTTAACATTTGAATGAAGCTAAGAGACTCGAGGGAACTCTAAAGCATCTGCTACTGGATTCATGTGCTGAAAACGTAACAATTTTGTTGAGATTTATGTGAGGCTTATTTGGGAGTAAAGGGATGTTATAGAAAGGGGCATGTATGGTTTTCTCATGTTCTGGCGTATAGCATACCATTCTTACTTAGTTATTTGAATTCTTATGAATGACCATCACTGCTCTGATTTCATGCAAGGTTGGTAACATGGCTTTTTCCAGCCAAATTTTGGAAATTTGACTCGCTTCTGTTATTGTTGGCTTCAAAAGTTAAGTTTGGCTGTTTGGCTCAATTTTGCCTTCTTTTGAGATTTTTGGTCAATTTTCATTCAATTCTCTTCAAACTGGAGTACAGCAGACCATCACAATCTAGGACATTTTTCGTTGCAAGGCAACATCAAAGATCTAGGGTTTTCATCGGAGCTACACAATATAGTATGTGAAAACAATGAAATGCAAGTGTCCATTGCTAGAAATAACAATGGAACAATGGTTTGTACAACAATAGGTCATTGTTTAGAAAGGTTTGGCTTTATCTGGCCATTTTCCGACCCATGGTTTGGCTTCCACAGCAAGAAACATCTAAATTTCCCCATAGTTTTTGCATGGAAATTTAGGGGAAACGGACAATTTTCTCTGGGAAATTGAAGGGAAAAGGAAATTTCCATTTCCCTCATAGGAAACTGTTAGGAAAGTGTCCGTTTCCCCAAAATTTCCAACGCAAAGAACATGGGGAAATTTTACCATTTTTTGCAGTGTTCGGGGCGGTCCGGGGATCTACCAACCCTGATTTCATGCTGAATTTAAATGGCGGTCACTGATGGAGTATGGTAACCATAGAAAGCACTCCGCAGGAGCTAGGAATGTTAAAGCGCGAGCGAAGCGAGCGCTTTTACTTCCTAGTTTTGAATAATTGTCGGCAAACACTACAGATCTAATTTAATAATCTAATTCTAGTGACGAATAAGCATTGCTCTCTCTAAGTGCCCTGTTCTTCCAGAACGTTGGCGGCCATGGTGCTCCATACCTCTCTGTCTTTTGCTATTCTGATTATTTCTTTTTCGCTGATCTTCATCCAATGGCTGAGACTTGACATGAAAGTGAGCCTCTGCTTTCCTATAGCTCTTTTTTCTTCAATTTCCCAGTTATTGCCGCGTCTTCCAGTTCTTCTTTTCTTAAAACATGCCCTAAAAATTGCAATTGCCTCTTCCTGATCGTTTCAACAAGTTTCCTTCTTGTTCCTGCCTTAGCCAGTACCTCCTCATTCGACATGTGGTCTGTCCAAGATATTCGGAGCAGCGTTCTGTAAAACCACATTTCAACTGATCGTAATCTCTTTTCCATAGTCTGTGATATTGTCCAGCATTCACTGCCGTATATGAGGGTAGAAAATATATAGCAATCCAATACTCTTAACTTTGTTTTCATTGATAATTGTCTATTTTTGAGTATCTTCCCCATTTTCTCGAAATTAGCTTCTGACATCCAATCCTCTTCTTAATTTCGCTGTCACTTCTTCCGTCTGACGTCATTAAACTCCCAAGGTAACTGAATTTTTCAACCTGTTTTGTCTCTGTTGCTCCAACTGTTAATTGATAGTCTTGTACGTCCAGCTTTTTGCTTGCCACCATGCACTCAGTCTTTTTGCTTCTTAAAATTTGTTCGCTATATAGATTAAAAAGATCAGGTGACAATACGCATCCTTGGCGCACTCCTCTCTTTATTTGTTCAAAAGTGCTAATTCTATCTTCAATCTTCACACCTGCTGTTTGCTCCCGGTATAAATTTTTTAATAGTTGTATGTCTTTCCCGTCTATGTCTAAATCTTGGAGCATATCTAATAGTTGCACGTGTTTCACTTTGTCAAAGGCCTTGGTATAATCGATGAAATATAAATAAATATCTTTTTGCATTTCAATGAATCTTTCACATATCATTCTTAGGGTAAATATCGCATTCCTTGTTCCCGTATCTTTCATAAATCCACATTGCTCTTTTCCTTGCTCTCCACATGATTATCCTCAAAATCATTTTGATGACGTGACTCACGAGGCTTATCGTTCCATGAAGCTCACATTCTGTTGCATTGGGATTCTTTGGCAAAGCTATGAAAATGGATTTGCTTAGATCTTCTGGAATCGTACCACTGTCATAAAGTTCATTAATAATTTCCGTCATTGTATCAATTCCAAAGTCTTCAAGTGCTTCAATCATTTCAACTACTGTTCCATCAGAACCCGCTGCTTTGTTCTTCTTCGTATGTGCAATAGCTGCAGTGACGTCTGCTTTTAGGATTCTAGGACCATCTATGTTCTTTCTAATAACTGGTTTCTAAGCATTGCTATTAGTTGTTTTTAGATTTCTAATAAATATACAGGGATTGTCATTCAGACTTTGGAGATTTTTAAAGAATTGGTCTTTGATCTTGTGTTTGAAACTGTTGATGTTTGTTGAAGATTTTAGTTCTGAGGGTAGGCTGTCCCATGTTTCTAGGTCCTATACATGAGAGCGGCTGGTGTAAAATGCAGGTCAAATTTTTGCAGATCACTGCGGCAGGTCACCACGAGGGCCAAGGGCTCATAGGCTACATAAAGGAATTCTGTTGTGTATGAGATACTGAGAGCCGCTAGTGTTTTGACATGTAATGTGTCAAAGTGAAGCGGCTAGATGTGCCCCAATGACTAAGCCAAGTCATTTACCTAATAATCTTTCAGACAATACATTTTCAGAAAAGCCCCGAAATTTCCGAAAAATAATGTTTTGTTTTCTCCCTTTTTCCTTTTACAAGGTGCTCGCAATGAGTAACGGAAAAATGTAGGATTTATTGGTGATATGTCCGGATTTGGTCCATATCAACCACCATGAAAAGAACAATCTCCCTGGGATGAGGCCCAGTGGTCAGGCCAGTCCGGACGAAATTCATTTTCGGGCTGCTGATACCAAATGCGAGCGAAGCGAGCAAAAATGTGGGTCCGGGGCTCACCTCCGGATAAGTTTTTGCGACCACACCTTTCAGATCGCTGGAAAGTGCCCCTTTTTGTAAAGAAGTCGTCATTGAAAGAAGGGGTAGAAGTTGACTAACGGAAGGTTTTCCTGCGAAATATGTAAAATAGAACTTAAAAATTGCTTAGAAATGATTTGGTTTTTACTGTAGCTGAATGAAATATAAGCAAGATAGCTTGATAACTCTGATAATTTTATGATGTTTTCATTTCTGTAAATATTCTTTTCCATAGGCTTGACTAGAGACTTTTTCAGAGAAAGGGAGCGAATTTGCGGCTGAAGCGAAAACATCCTATGCAAAATGCATAACCCATGGTCTCTGTTTTTGATGGAAGTGAGTAATAACTATCAGTCATGAAAAGCTCTCCATGTTTCAAAGGCTAAGGTACAGTTTAACTTTTCAAGTGCTATTTTCAAATATACCTTTAGACCTCCCTGTTTAAATCAACAATGTCTACCGAGGCAATGAGCTTTTATCGGATAGGATCTTCGTAATTTTTTCGACGCACTTGGAAAATGTCTATGAAATAGCAATGAAAAGAGCAGATGTTGTGGGAAGAAATGAAGGAGATGCAAAAAATCTAAACTGATCAAATGTACTTAGCGCAAGCCCAAAGTCAGTGATTTTCCGATGAAACTTGAAATTTCCGAAAAATCCGACGATCTTAATTCTAGGGTGGGCCATGGCCCTCCTGTCCACCCGGCCACGATGCCCCTGGCTCTGGCCAACTGGTATAGCTAGGGCTGCATTATCAAAAAAATTTGAAAACCTCTGCAGCATTGCATTGCTCAAATATTTCTTTAGTGGGCAGCCAGTTTACAGTTTTAAATTCATTTACAGAAACTCAGGCCTGATTTCGCTGAACAAAATACCTCTCCACAAGAAACAATCCAGGCTTATTCATGTTCAGTTTCTTTTACATGGTACATAGTAATATTATATGGCATATACTTGAATATGTCTCCAATAGGTCTCAGTTCTCTAGAAACAAGAACGAAAATTTTAAGCCCAGATTGTTACAGCTTCAAGAAACTTTCAGTACTGACTCAAACCATTAGATCCTTGTGCAACAGTGGATATTATATAAACGCTTTCTTAAAAATTTCGATAGCTGTTTGGAATGTAAAGTGTTTCTTATACCATGGTAGACACACCCTGCTTTGAGGAAGTATATCTTAACATAAGAAACCAATCAGGATGTTTATGTGAGACGAGTCTCTTAAAGGCGGGACTGTACTCCTATATGCGTGCTCTTTTACTCAGGTTCAAACACAATCTGATACATTTATTTTGAGCCGTCTGAATTTTTTGGTAATTCGTTTATTCGTTATTGGGAGCGAAGCACTGCATGCAAAGTCAAAGTGGGGCTCAATTAGTGCATTTGGTGTGCATTTGCCATCAATCTTCGAAGGGAAAAGTCAAGGAAATTTTGCTGTCATTGATTTTACCAAGGGTCCTTGGCCCGGTCCTGGTAGTCAATGACTCACCACCAGACAAGTCCTCGTCCAGGACAGAGCCCAGGTTTGTAACTGATTTGTCAAAATCTCTTCCTATTGTTAATATGAAAATTTCGAGCCCAGATTCGGATTTAGCACCCAAACTTTAGTCTGGTTACGTGTCCTTAAACTGCTGGCAATTGCGATGTTGATTTTATGACAATGAAAAGTTCAAAGATTTATAAGGGATTTGACCGTGAAAAGTTGTTCGGGGTGAAACTTTACACCCCAAGTAATTTTCACGGTCAAATCCCTTATAGATTTTCAAACTTTACATCGCCAGAAAATTAACACTACGACCGCTAACAGAATGAAAACTTGTGGTTAGGCTAAAGTTTGGGTGCTAAATCCGAATTTGGCGTCTAAAATTTCATATGAAAGAATTTTGAATAATTTCCAAAACGAGGCTTTTCATTAAAGTGGTGTATTGAATGAATCAATTCATCAATGAAGACCTGCTTCAGATTCAGTACAATTGAAAACTTATACAAAAACACTAATGCAAGAATACTTTTAGGAGACAACATCCCAAATGAGTTTGAAATAAATATGGGAGTGAAACAAGGGGATCCGCTGAGCTCATTCCTTTTCAATTTTGACATGTGTGACCTATGAACACAGCTAAATCAAAATAAAGAGAACGACCCCCCACACATAAGAGATAAAAGGTCTCATGCCTATTTTGGGCAGACGACATAGTACTCATTTCTAAATCCAAAACAGGTCTAAAGAAAAATATCGAAATTTTATAAAACTAGTGTAAAGAATGGAAAATGAAAATAAATACAGATAAAACTAAAATAATTGTATTTAATAAAACTGGAAAGGTATACAAGAGAGATAAATTTTTTACCAATGATAATGAAATAGAAATTAAGAAAACTCAGGATTCCTTCTAGATTGCAATGGAAACTTCAATCAAACAAGGAATGATCTTGCAAATAAGGGTAAAAGAGCTTTATATAGTATATATAAATTATCTACAATTGAGTATATATCAATAACTACTATGCTACAAGTCTTTGAAACTACAATAAAACCAATACTTCTGTATGGATCGGAAATCTGGGGATATCAATCCAAAATTGACAACAAAATAGAGAGAGTTCAAACAATGTTTGGAAAACACATTTTGGGAGTACACCGCAAATCCACCAATGCAGCAGTCCTGGGGGAATTAGGGATTAGAACACTTAATATAGATATGCAAATCAACACCTTAAAATTCTATGATTACTTGGAACAAAATAAAAATAATCTTATTAAAGATGCACTCCTCGAAAACATAAATGACAACACTCCCTGGTATAGGAATATAAAAACTTTAAATGATGAGCTCCATTTTGATAAAAATTTACTTTTTAACAAAGACTCCTGTAAAGATGATAAAGCGTATAAGGAGCTGACACAAAAAATAACAAATTAATAAAGAAATTTTGTAAAAAACAATTAACTAGCATCCATGATGAGGAATGGAAAAACAAAATCTTGCAAATGAGTAAAATGAAATTTTATACGCAATTTAAACACAAACCAACATTAAGTATTGTCATTGATCCAATGTAGACCTCACAGACAAGCCCTCACAAGAATATTGATAAGTGCACACAAACTAAAAATAGAAACTTCTAGGTACTCGCAGCATACGAAACTAGATATCAATAATCGTATATGTGACTTCTGTGAACAATCTTTGAATTTGATAGATTATGAAATGCACTTTATATTTGATTGTACTCATAATCAACAAGAGAGAATCTTAACATTCAACCTCTTAGGAGTACATAACATCTATATTAATATTTTATGAAGCAAATTTTGTTGCACGTAAAACTCGAACACAGTTGAACCAATCCCGGCCAAACTTTCCAGATATCTTCGTCTTCACTGTACCTAACGCAATAGAGATTTCGTTTTTTCAAATTCACCCTAAAAGCGGGGTAATGGGGCAAAGCGGCAAAGTCAAAGGATCGGTGGACTCCCCTTGCGAAATGGAGGCTACAGAAAGCGAGGAAAGCGAGGAACGGGATAAAACAGGACTTGTTGGAATTAGTGGAAATAGTTGATAACTTGAATATTGCTGAACTAATCCTTACGAAACTTTCTAAATA
The DNA here is from genome assembly GCA_964020215.1 of Aurelia sp. 3 sensu Dawson et al. (2005). NCBI lineage: Eukaryota > Metazoa > Cnidaria > Scyphozoa > Semaeostomeae > Ulmaridae > Aurelia > Aurelia sp. 3 sensu Dawson et al. (2005). The sequence goes on along the minus strand of OZ026589.1, from coordinate 11,371,298 downwards.
AATCTTTTTCTTCCCGCTAGATACTTCAATAAATATACTCTTTTTCTCATAGTTCCCCCATAAGGAGGGGGAAAGGGCCAGATAAGACCTTAAGGTGCCTCAACGATAGGGAGTTTCCAGTGCAAAGAGAGAGAAAGCACAAAACACAAAACTTTGCTTTGCCTTTAATCTGAGAAACTGTGCGGTGAATGGCCAGGAAACTGACTCATTCATTGCAAAGAATCAACGATCTGTTTCGTCACCCATTTGGATAAGGATTTGGTATTGTATTTTGAGTGGGCATTGAATGTTTCGGGGTAAATTCCTTAGAAATATTTTTCAAAGTTAACAAAAAAGCCTAGGCCCATGGGCTACAAGAATTTCTTTGCAAGAAGATGAGATTTTCAGCCTGCACTGAAACTTTCTTTAACTTATCAGATTTCCAAGGTCCATGACAGTTCTGATGGACTGACGGGGCTACTGTGCCTAGGTAGGTTACTGAAAATGGAAGCAGGCTTCACAGCTACAGCTACACCAGAAAGACGGGTTGGCAACTGCCAGGTGACACTCTCCACATATATTAAGTCCTGAAGTAAGCCCCCTTTGGGCCTATTTTGCAAAAAAAATTTGGGGTGAGGGCTTATTCGAGGGAGAGGGGCTTATAGCAGCAACCAACAATCTTACCAGCACTACACGTATCTCTTTCATGAGAAACAAAGAATCTGGGCCAGTACTGAAAGTTTCTTAAAATTATCAGATTTTTAGTGCTCGAAGTTTCTTGTGAGTTTCTCAAATGTTTCATAGCAGTCTTCGTATTCACTGCCTGTTCTCTCAAGAACATTTAAAGACAATGTTTTTTGAAGCTTTTCCAGTGTTTAGATACTATAATCAAGTTCCTACTGAGAAATATTATACAGGAAACAAGCGAAAGTAAAGTAAACGGTGTTAAGGATTCTTGAGCTATATTTTCCCAGACTGGCGTTTTTCCATTTTTGGTGATCTGAGAATTGCGTTTCTTATAAGCAGTTCCTTATAAAACCAGAAATAACGATGGTCAGTGAGTGCTGCGCAACGTATTGGTTGCATAGGTCCATTCCCTGGTTCCGCAGTTTACACTCATTGAATTGTGATGCATGACGAATCGGTGTATTGGCTTTGGGTCAATGAACAACTGGAGAACAGAGAGAATGTTCTTTTGTTGCCAATAAAGTGAATTCCAACCATTCTGATGCACTTACGTGCCTCAACGATAGGGGATTCCCACTCTAAAGAGAGAGAACACAAAACAAAAAATACAAGAAGAAAGTCAGCTAAGGGACCGTTCATTATTTAAAGAGGGGTTGGTACCGAAGAGGAATGGGTTGGGTGAAAGAAATTTTCTGACATAAAAAGGTTGGGTGAATAGTTTTTCATGCATTTTAAAGGTTGGTACGCAAAATTTTCCAACTAATTAATGGTAAACTATTAAAGTCCCAAACTGTCAAGTTCATCATCAAAACCATCAGCACTTTCCATTTCACTTCTACTGTAATGTCTACTTTGTTTTCATGTTTGTCATGAATATTGCGATATTTACAGTCTTTAAGATTTACAATTTACATTTGTGACATTGATATCATGTTAATAGGTGGGAGTTTGGAAAAATTGTCTTCAATCTGAATACTGTTGGGTAGATGTTTTTTCAGTCATCTATTCAGTTGGGTAAGAAGATTTTTTGATTGAGAAAACATTTCTCTTCAGTACCAACCCCTCTGTAAATAATGAACGGTCCCTAAAGAAGAGAATCAACAGTATTCACTAAAATAAGAAACAATTTTAACAGACAGCAGCGTTCCCCACGGGGGCTTTCTGGCTAGGTGCAAATTTAAAAAAACCTTTGGGTGGGGGTCTCATTCAAGGGGCGCCTTTTTGAAGGTGGGGGCTTATTCAAGGACTAACGGTAGGATTTGCATTGCAAAACGTTTCGCATGTTCACCCTGGGAATCCCTGTGTAGGCTCGCTCATGATAACTTTCTTTTCCTGTTGCAGTTGTAATCACAGACAGCCTCATGTTTCCGTAGTTGACACAGTAACTAAAGTTAGAGTTGCGGAGCCTTGATCTCATATTTCATATTTCATATTTCATTTTATTAGGGAGGGAGACCCTTCAACCAACTGGTTGATTTACAAGGGGCCCTCCATATAAAAAACCTACAAAAATTAAACAAGTTAAAAACCGCTAAAAACTACTTACAATGAATACATCTAATAGAAAAAAAAAAAAAAAATCCTATCTATAAAAAATGAAAGAAAAGTACCTAAAAAACAAAACCGCCAGTCCATCATAAGCTATCTTTAAAAATATATATAGAGGATGCCTGTTTGGTCTCAGCTGGGAGGCTATTCCAAAGCTTAGCTCCGCGAAAAGAAAAACACTTCTGCCCATTTGCAGATGTTTTCTTTGGCAGCCTCAAGTCCGTTGCCGTATTTCGAAGGCTACGAGAGTTACTAGTAGAGTTTCTAGTGAAAAGATTGCGCATGTACTGTGGAGCAAGCCCATTGAGAGACTTGTAGACCACTGATCTGGACTCTTCATTGACAAGCTCACGAATGGTCTTCCAACCAAGGCTCCTAATCAGTGGTCCACTCGGGGAATCAAAGCTGCTATTCGTTACAATTCTAGCAGCTCTATTTTGAAGCTTTTGGAGCTGATTGATATCAGTGGTGCCACAACAACCCCATACAGAACAGCAGTATCGAAAATGGGGCTCCACAATACCTGAGCACAAAGTTTTCAAAGAAGCCATTGGGAGAATATTCCTTGCGTGTTTTAGACATCCAATGGCTCTGGATACTTTGCTAGATACAGCTTTAATATGCTCTTTCCAATCTAGACTGTTGTCAACTTGAACACCAAGGTATTTGGTCTTCTTGACAACGTCCAGTTCTCTGCCACGAATTTCTAGATTCAGTTTTTCTGCTGCATTGTTGAGCGTTCGGTGCTTTGGTTTGGTCGCGATTAACATAGATTGTGTTTTAGCAACATTTAGCGAAAGTTTGTTGCCCTTCAACCACGAGTCTAAGTGCTCAAGATCGACATTAATAGCCTCGTTCAGCTGAGAAATATCTTTTGACTTTAAGCAAAGGCTAGTGTCATCAGCATACATGGACACAGTTGAACTCTGGACAGCACTTGGGAGATCATTGATGTAGATCAAGAAGAGAAGTGGTCCAAGACATGACCCTTGGGGTACCCCTACCTCCACTTCCCCGGTTTCAGAATCGACTCCACCTACTCTGCAGTACTGTTTTCTGTGGGAAAGATAAGATTGAAACCAAGAAAGCTCCCTTTGTCGAACACCATAGTGCTCTAACTTTTTGCAGAGAAGGTCATGATCTACAGTGTCAAACGCTTTTTTAAGGTCAATGAATACTGTACCCACCATCTGTCCAGTGTCCAACCCACTATACCAATCGTCAGTGTTTTTCAGTAAACAGGTCAGTGTAGAATGGAGTTTTAAGAATCCAGATTGACCAGGATGAATAAGGTTATACCTAACCAGATATTGGTGAAGTTGGTTAAACACTAGTTTTTCAAAGAGCCTTGAAATGACGGGAAGAACTGAAATTGGGCGGTAATTAGACTTTTCAGCCCTATCCCCATCCTTGAAAATTGGTGTAATCCGGGCATTTTTCCAAGAATCAGGAAACTGACTAGTTTCAAGAGAGGTGTTAAACATGAAAACTAAGGAGTTTTCAATGTAAGGAGTAGCTAACTTTAAGAAGTAGCTAGATATGTTGTCACTTCCAAGGATCTCTGCGGGACTTTGTCATTATATTAATAAATGTGCTCCATTGTAAATTTTACGAATACAGTCGGGATATTTCACAGGAAAGGTGTATAGCCCAGAGTCTCTTTGCTCAGATAAAGTGATTCCGGCTGAAAATGCCAACAGGCAGCAAATCCCTCCCCAAACAATTACTCGGTACGATGGCTGCGTCACACAGTTGAATCAGGAGTTGACCAGGGTGAAATCCCACTCTAAAAGCAGGGTCACCGAGAGGCTTTTGAGGCCTGGGAACAAAAATGCGGACTGAGGCCCCTACAAGGGCACCAGCAGAAAATGTTTTAATCGCCAATCAAATCAGATTGAATTTAATCATTATCATGCTTTAAAGTTGGTGTGACAAACTAATTAATACCAACTATTTACAATGTAATCTACAAGGATGTCTAAAAATGATATTACAAGCTACATAACGTAATTGCCAGCAGGACCGCCGAGACGAGGGGGGATAGCCGGGGCAACTGCCCCGGGGCCCGGGCCCCGCCAGGGGCCCATAAAAAAGAAGCTTTGTTTTTCACGTAATAATGTCATCAACGGAAAATCGAACTTTCTTTTTGACCAATGGAGTTAGCAATATCATCACGGGCCTCAGTTCATTATTTATTCCAACGTTGTTCGTTAAATGATAGCGAGATTCGAGAACAAGCGACAAGAACTATTGTTGATGTTCTCAAATCAAGATGGTTTTAAATGATGTTTTCGACAAGAACCATTGCTGGTGTTTTCGAATAAATAAGCTCTGTCAGAAAGTTAGCAATTTTTGTTCGCGTTCTTGCTTTTGTAAAACCACTGAAGGGGGTTTTACAAAGTGGGTTCGCGTTTGGTCTCAAAGTCTCAAAAGATTTCAAACAAAGAAAAACAAACTGAAGTTCCCAAAAAAAACTGCAATCTTCGACAATAAACTGGTCTGGGCCTCGGCAGTATTAGGCCAATGATACTGATACAGCGACTAACAAATTCGGCTCTTCCACGATATTTCGACAAATTCTTACTTCGGCAAAAACAACTTACGACTTCGCTTACGACAAACTTCTAATCGATAAACTTCAAGAATACTGAGCGGCCTAATAAACGTCTGAACTTTGCATCTACTTTCTTCGACTAACTGAATAAATCTTGAAAAACAGGTTTTGTTTACGAAACAACAATATGAGCGGAAATGATAAGGGAACAATGTGTTTTTGTTAATGTTCTTGATGATATTTGCATGTACGTCATCACTTGTCAAGGAGTCCTGCATTTTATCAAGACACACGAAGTCTGTGTTGCATAACATTGCCCCCTCCTTTCAAAACGAAGCCTCCTGGCTTCGGCTCTCAGGTGATATCAGAATGAAATGAATTGATGTCTCCCCTATCACAGACAGTCCTTCCAAACTCATGTATTGGTAAATCCATACTGAATGTGTCGTTGTTGGCTGTAACTGTAGCATGAATGGTTCTTGGACGAGGAGTGGAATCGAGGGCGTTCAAAATATGGCTAAACGTCGCAATAACTTCAAGCATGGCTCCTTTGAATAACGAAGTTTCGAATTCTCCGATGACTGCCGTAGTTTCGTTGTGTTCGCAAGCATCAGATATAGTTTTGTCCAGCTCTTTGACGATGCCCTGCATTTCTTGAAACAATTTTCCAACTTCAACAAGGAATTCCTCTGTTTCTTTGATATCATCATCAGCCTTACTTGTCGCTTCTTTCTGCTTTGTTACTGTTTCTTTTGCGACTGCATAATAATCATTTGCTACTGTTTGATTCTGGTGAAATTCTTTATTTTCTTCATTTGTCGCATTCACAATGATGTTTGACTGTCTCTTTCTGCAATGCTTTTTAACATGACCTAATCTTTTGCAATAGAAGCATATGGGAAGGCCATTCAACGCTCGGAAGTTTGCATGTTTATGAATTGCCACTGGTTGGTACTGTTGAACTATTTTTGAAACTTCACTTCGAACTACCTCAGCCAAATCCTCTCTCAGTATCTCAGTATACAAGGCTGTGTCAATGTCCATAGCGATTCCGGTCTGTTCAGTGTTCTGTAATTCTTGCGAAGAACTTTGAGATGGTGCTTTCGTTAGTGATCGTGATGATCGTGATGACCGTGACCCACACTGGCCACCAATGTAAAACCACTGAAGGGGGTTTTACAAAGTGGGTTCGCGTTTGGTCTCAAAGTCTCAAAAGATTTCAAACAAAGAAAAACAAACTGAAGTTCCCAAAAAAAACTGCAATCTTCGACAATAAACTGGTCTGGGCCTCGGCAGTATTAGGCCAATGATACTGATACAGCGACTAACAAATTCGGCTCTTCCACGATATTTCGACAAATTCTTACTTCGGCAAAAACAACTTACGACTTCGCTTACGACAAACTTCTAATCGATAAACTTCAAGAATACTGAGCGGCCTAATAAACGTCTGAACTTTGCATCTACTTTCTTCGACTAACTGAATAAATCTTGAAAAACAGGTTTTGTTTACGAAACAACAATATGAGCGGAAATGATAAGGGAACAATGTGTTTTTGTTAATGTTCTTGATGATATTTGCATGTACGTCATCACTTGTCAAGGAGTCCTGCATTTTATCAAAACACACGAAGTCTGTGTTGCATAACACTTTGCATTATTTTGAAGCTAGAAATCAATCCAGATAGACATTGCTTTGCACTTTATTCTCAAACTTCATCAAAACGATCCACAGTTTCAGTGGCATGGCCACATGGAGGGTACGAGGGAGCAATGGCACCCCCACTTTTACTGAAAGATGGCGATATTCCTTGAAAACCGAAGGGCGATTGTGGGGTATAGGATGGGCATGAATTTTTCCGAGAAATGCTAGAAGATTACGTAATTCAACCGTGTTGCCAAAAACTGCCATTTCAGCACTGGTGAATTTGGGATCAGCCTGGATGCATTCCATAGAGAAGCTGCTAAAATATCTGAGTCCCAAGATCTATCTGATGATTTTAAGAAATTTTAAGCACAGGTCCAAATTTTTAGTTTCTTATAACAGAAATATAAGTATTGTCATAAGAAACTGCTAAAAGATCGAGGACAACTTCACATTCATGTCAAGGATGGCAGATTTTCAAACGCCGTCACGCCAAGAACTGATTTTATTGAAGAAATGACGCCGCTACGCCGACAGGAAAGTCATGAATACGCCAAAGATCTTCGGGCCTAAGTGCATGAAATGCATCGTGGAGAATCAGGGCCTTCTAAGCCAAAGGGCATTATTCGAAAGAGAGTACGAGACGTTTTCAGAACAAAATGACTTTTATGGAATTTTGATGGTTTTTTCTTGACTACAAATTATTTTTGCCAAAAGTGTTCGAGATTTTTGGTAGCGAAATGCCCTTTAACCCTATCTGGACCGGGCTTTTCTGAGCATCCTCAGGCCGAGGGGGGGCTAAATTAGCCCCCCCCCCTCAGAGCTCCAAATTGACACGGGCTATAAAGATGAAACTTGGCTATCTTATGTAACTTGATCTGAAAAGTCTGAATATTGTGTTTATTTTACTCTAATTGTTATATTTTCGATGACGTCATCAATTTTCTTTGTTTTTGGCCAAAAACAGTACTCCTACGAATTTTACTGTAAAAACTCACTCGCGTGAAATATTATGCTTGCTTGAAGTTTAATTAACAGATAAAACATCAAAATATCATAAAAACACGAATTTTCGAAAAAATTATGAAATTTGCAATCTTATATTTATTACCTAAATTCATTAGATATATGACGTCATCAATGACGTAATATGAAAATAAAACGAAAATAGTAGGTATTTTTGATATTCCCTTATTGATTAATGGTTGCACAGAAAATTTCATCCAGTTATCTCACTTATGTTAAGAATTATCTTAGTTTGAAGTTTTAAAGGGTTTGACCGTAAAACAAACAAGAAATTAAAACTACTCTCTGAAAAAATTATTATATTTAAAAAAATACATGAGATATCTTGACAAAATTTTGGCAGAAGATGTGACAAAGATATTTAGGAAAAGTCAAAAAAAATTATTGGTCTGGGATTTAGCGAAAAAAAGTTACATAGAAAAAACCTGGAGGGGGGCTAATTTAGCCCCCCCCCCGGTCCAGATAGGGTTAAGCCAAGGTGAAGGATGCTGCTTCGAAAGTTGTCCTCGCACTTTGATTCATACAATTATTGTCACAAAATCGTCAAAGTTTCCTTTGGCAAGCATGATGTTGGGAGATGCATTCTAAGCCAAAGTAAAGGGCTTGGTCCCAAAAATTTTCCTGGGGCTTCGCCCCCAGACCCCCCACTTTTCTACCCCCACTTAATTTGCCCTTGCCACGCCGCCGCATAATATTCACGAAATTCTCCCAATTGTGCACTTCTGGTATCAGTGTCAAGCAAGGGGCCCGCATCCTGTTGTTGCCCCGGGGCCCGGCCTCGCTCTCGGCGGCCCTGGTTGCCAGGGTATTTACCAATTCTACAATTACATTTTTTCATCCATCCAGATTTTATCTTTGTTTTAAACCCTTTAGATTCACCTAAAAGGCATCTCAGAACATTTCCTGCAGTCAATATGTTAAACATCTTTGATTATAGGACCCCATAGACCCTGAAGCCCAGGGGCAAATTGTCCCCTCTCCCCTCTCGGTGGCCCTGTCAAAAAGAACTGCTTTTTTACTTAAAACAGGATGGGGAGGGTTTCCACAAATGTTTTATTTCCACTTTGAAGTGTCACTTGAAATTTCCTGGTCCGAAGGTTCTTATTTGTTTGGTCATCTAAGGGTTCATGAATTTCTTATATAGTTTCCTATACCAAGATATGCGTCCATTCATTCATTAGAGTCCATTATTGTGAGGTTTCATGGTATCATTTTCTCACAAAGTTTTAGTAGCACGTTGTTCTAGAACCATTTGCCACCAAGGGGATATATTCATAGGAAAGTGTTATTTCAATGTTAATCGCTTAACTTCATATGTTTCGAAACAGAGTAGCAATGGCAAGGCAAGACTATATTTTGGAGGAAAATATGCAACTGGATAGAAAGGTTACTGGGCATAGCCTGCTTCGTCAAAATGAATGTCAATGAATTACAACGACTTCAGGAAGGGGTAATAGCATGTGTAGGACAGGAATTGTTGGAATGACATCCTAGAATGAAATTAAGGTGCAATTTGCCTCTGATTTACGCAGATTGGTGGTGCGAAAAATATGGAAGATGGGGAGAAAGTAACAAGAAAGCTTATTCACAAGAGGCTTTGTCAACGTTTGGATCTCTATTCAATAACTAAATGAGGAAATGAGAAGCATAGCAATAGAGAAATTAGGATCTGTGATTTTAGAAAGTAAAAAGAGTTGATATTTACAGGCAAACTAAGGTAATTTCTTGATGCAAAAAGTAGCATTCTTATATGGTTCAATAGATTGCTGCAAGTGTTAGGAGACGCAGGAGACGCCACTAAATTCATGGAATAGTAAAAGCGACCAAGAGAAGACAATGCTGTGAAGTACATGGAAGTAAAGGGAGAAAGACGTCAGAAAAAAGCTAAATTACAGTCTCTATCAAATGAAAGCAGCAATGCGACCTGTATGCAATTTAAATGGATCATGTGCTGGAATGGTTCGCATAATTGAAAGCATCAAGCATGAAAGATCCACTTGCCTTTTATAACGGAGTAGCAATCAAAGACAAAATACAAGTACATTAATCGGATTTATGCGAGCAACTATATTTGAAATTATAAAAGGGGTTGTCGAGCAGTAGAGGGAGAAGCAGGAATCGGGAATAGTATGAAGCTATCTCGGAAAAAGACCTGTCCAAACGACAGTGGCGGAGCCAGACGAAAAATTGTGAGGGGGTAAAAGTCCAAAATTTTCCGACTGGGGGGGGTAAAAGGGGGTATACCCAGACATTTTTATTGCATTATTCAACTGCAATTTTACTCATTTTTTCAAAAGTGGAGGTGTACTTACCCCCTCATACCCTCCGCTGGCTTTTCCATTGCCAAACGGTGGCTATGATTAACAGACAATGGAAGTTGTAGCAGAACGGTGCTCCAATTGAGCACAGTCAGAGCCATGGTTTAGATACCTGAAACTGAGTGAAGAGAGTCATTTCAAAACTATTATAAGAGGAGTAGAGAAGGAAATGGAAATGATTCAATTCACAGTGAGTGCAGGATGAGAAGAAAATTAAATACGTTGTGATAGTTAAGTTTCTGAGGTAGATAACACTTAGAATTCTGCTTTCAAGGGACCGCTTTCTGAGTTAGAGGACGCAAAAGGAGAAAATAGGGGTTCCTGGAAGTGGCATAGCAGAATATCTACAGAAAAAAATTTACACGACTTTAGTGATTGTAGCACATTTTGCACGCGAAATGTTGCCATTTGAAGGTCAGCCTAAGTATGAAATATGAGAATGTACTAATAAACTGAAGGAAAAGAACAAAAAAAATTGGCATAAAAGATTTCTGTTGAGTTTGAAATGTAGCAAGCACAACGGGATGAGGCATGTAAATAGGGAAATGTTACAAAGACTGCAATGGATCTTTACTTAGTATATGCTTTGAAGTATTAGATCCCACTTGAGTTTTCCCTTAAGACTTTTCACCCATGGATTGTAGTGAATTCTATACAAAGATCCGAAAAGTTCTCGAAACCTTTTCTTGGTGAGCGGATGAATTTGACAAGCCCAAAAACTTGGTTGATGCATAACTATAAATACCTTTGAATAAGAAAGTATCAACCTTTCCCTTTCCTGTTAAAAGTATTTCTACGTTATAGTGATATCCTTTAGAACACTGTTTTGTCAAGAACAGTGCATTACAGAAATAAAGAAACAAAAGCACATAACATAATGCCAAGACCCCATTATATGTCCTCCCCCTCTCTTTCATCTCTAAGGCTACAGAACGAAGCTTGAAATGCAGCGGCATTTCTATAGGAGGACCTCATCCATTGAGTCATCGTTGGGTGGACAAAGTGCTGACCCTTTTGTTTTGTCACATTGTGCTTCAGCTTCGTTGATAGCGAATCAATGCTGGGGCTCACACTATCATGGGTATCGGTACTATTGTTTCTTGCTTTTATTCTTAACGGTCAAGCTAATTGCATAATACGTCATTGAAGTAAATCGTTAGTGCGCATGCGATCTGGAGCCCTTTTTGGGGGATTCATCGAGGCTGACACCTTAGCCTGTTCATATCCCCAACAAGTCAGTTGTCAATGGTGAGAATAATAGTATTTGCTTCCTTTACTGTACCGTATAGCCTCCGCAAAAAAAAACACTAATCGAGCTTGGTATGATCATATGAATATCAAGATTGACATTATTGTAGTTCAATAAATGTTACCCTGGGTACCAGACTCTATCTCTTAGGGAGTTTGGTACCCAATTTACAAACATGGGAAACATTTAGGGCGATGGTTGATAGCCTTTTGTGTTTCATATGAGTTGAAGGAGTAAATAGAATGGGTATATCTATAATTTTGCCTTGAAAGGAAGGGGTTTATTAGGCAAGGGACGTTATAGCGCGGGACTGAACAGAGTTGCTCTTTCCTTTCGTAATCGTAATGAAAGCAAAGTACGACGGCGGGCCAGCGCGGCGCCGCAGGCGACGCGCGGCAAGCCTAGTAACTACACTAGGGAATGAAGAAAAAATAAAAATAATTTGTAATATATTAGAAAACGACAAACAGGAAAATGAAATGAGACACTTTGCAAAATTCATATATCAATCAGAACGAAAAAGATTTGAAAATGTTAGAAAATAGTATCTCATATAATATAGCTTATGTTTCACGTTATGTTCTAAAATTCTTTCATTTTTATCAATTGTAATCTGGACTACATCGCCATTATTTCTATGATGAAATATGTGTGTATGTACTTTAGATTACTAGAACCTATTATGGTTGATGAATATATGAAATGAAATGAAAAATGAAAAGAAATGAATCAATTGGCAAGACCTCTATGAATGCCGAAGTTCCAACGTTTGTGCTGAAAAGTTTAGCAAAAATTTGACAAAATGTTTTGATGATTGCTTTCCCCTGAAACAGCTGCCAAAGAAACGCCTCAAGGATAAACCATGGATGTCCAAAGGTCTGCGAAGGTGCATTCGTAAGAAAAATAAACTATATAAACTTTCACTTTCCCGTAAGGAAACAGTGATGATCGACAAATACAAAAAGTACAAAAATATTTTAACAAAGTGTCTAAGAACAGCTGAAGAAAACTATTTCAAAAGTATCTTAAATGAGAAAGCAAATGCTGTTTTCCGAATGTGGGCCATTCTGGGACCAATGCTGCATCCAAATAAGAAAAGGACATCATGTAACATAGCAAAACTTGTTGATAAATCCAACCGCACAATAACATCGAATAAAGACATTGCAAATACCCTCAATAACTATTTTTGCAGCGTTGGTAATATGATTAGCAGTAAGGTGGACACCACCAACGTACCCTTTTCCCACTTCCTGAAAAATCAAAATGAACACTCATTCTTCCTCACAAAAATTACCAAACAAGAAGTTCTCAACGAAATCAATCGCCTCAAACCAGGCAAAGCTGCAGGTCATGATGGAATAAAACCTGACATCATTAAAGAATGCTCTGAAAGCCTAGTCGACCCTCTCATGCACCTTTATAACCTCTCGTTTGAAACGGGTGTTTTTCCAGATATCTGGAAGATTGCTAAAGTCATTCCCGTCTTTAAGAAAGGAGATAGATCAGATGAAGATAACTATCGCCCCATCTCCCTTCTCTCGTGCTTTGAAAAAATTCTCGTGCGTCTAATGTGCAAACGAATGCTAGATTTCTTAAGAAAGCACAACATTTTATACAAGCTCCAGTTCGGCTTCAGAGAGAACCATTCTACAGCTTTAGCGCTGACTGAAGCCTTGAATGAAATATACACAAACCTAAACGAGGGAAAATTCGTCCTAGGAGTCTTCCTTGACCTTAGAAAGGCCTTTGACACTATTGATCATAGCATTTTAATGAAGAAGCTACAACACTATGGCTTTCGGGGCTTAGTAAGCAACTGGTTCTCTAGCTACCTTGCTGATCGAAAACAGAATACCGTTGTGAACGGACATACCTCGGAACTAGGTGTTGTAAAAACTGGCGTCCCACGGGGATCCGTTTTGGGACCTATACTTTTCACTATATATGTAAACGACATGCCCAATGCTACAGAATTGCAACCACGATTGTTTGCAGATGACACAAATATCTTCGCATCAGGAAAAGATATTGACAACCTCGTCCAGGACACAAATACTGAATTAATCGACTGAAATTAAGCATAGAAAAAACATCCTACTGTATTTACTCTCCTAAAAAGAAACCACTCCCATGCATAATTAATGTCAAAATTGGAGAAGACATTAAGCGATCTAGCCATGTAAAATACTTAGGTTTAACAATCGATGAAAATCTTACATGGGAAAAACACAAAGAAGAATTAGGCACCAAGATAGCTCGTTATGCTTCAATTTTTCGAAAAGTTCGACATCTACTTCCAAAGAACTGCTTGCAATCCCTATACAATGCCTTCATTTTTTTTCTATTCATAATAAATTAAAATTAAACTTAAATACATTAATACTGTACCGCCCTTGGTGTAAGAAGACACAAGGTCATCTGGCCTACACCAAGAACGGCACTTACAATTTTCAAATACAACTTCAAAAGTAACGAAAACTACTGGGAACAGGAAAAGAAAACAGGTAAATGAAGCAAAAATTAAAGGAGAGAGAGAGAGACTTGCAGTTCCAAACCAAACTCAAACCATGCTATGTGTCTAATCCTTATATCGTAGGTCTAACATCAATTTTGTACCATCACATCGAAACTGATGGTACAATGTCAATGGACGTAAAGCACTATTAGAGCATTTGGATGGTTTGGTGTGGAACTGTATAGAAGATAGAAAAGAGAGCTGCTAGATGATTGTGTTATGCCAAATTAATTTCGTGCTAATCCACAGATACTAACATGCCACCCAAGCGATAGGACAAAGAAAACCCGTCCCCTCACTTAGGCAACACGCCAGCACCCACAATCAATTTAACCTGTTTGTTTTTTCGATGTACTCAATCGTTGCTTCAATTATTATCCTGTTGTCAATCATATTCATATAAGGACTGCCATAAAGAAGCAAGTTGCACAAGGTTTCTGAATCCAGGTTTGCGATATCAATACCCGACACTTCAGTGACAGTGCCAAAGAGATCCTCTCGCAATTGATTAAAGTGGGGGCAATGCAGGAGATAGTGCTCATTGTCCTCATTAGCCGCACCACAATCACATATAGGCCTAAGGCACTCAAAATTGTGATGAAATTTGTGCGCATTAAGATCACTGAATTGTACGCGAAGCTTGGTTATATTTCTAATACCCTTTAAGTCAGATACTCCATAAATAGTATTTCTGACCGGTCTCATTAACGCAATCAGTTTCCGTTTAAATTCAGCAATGGTTTTAGAAGCGCGTATTTCAGTTGGTAGTTTGTTCCATTCATGTAACTTGTTATGAAAATAGGAATTGGAAAAGCGATCGGTTCTGGCTCTATTTTGGGCATAGGCTTGAGGATTACGCAGATCATAAGATATCTGCCGTTCAGGAGGAATTAGAGAAAAAAGATATGCTGGGTACTGTGTCAACTTTAGCTTGAAGAAATGGCATAGACTTCTATACCATCGTCTCTGGTACAAAGATTCCCAACCAAGTTCATCGTAAAGCTTTTGCTTACTTGTACCTCTCCATGCCCCAGTCACAGCCAAAGATGCTGCATACTGCGTTTGTTCAAGACGCTTTGTAATAACTGATGACTTCATTCAATCAATCTAGAATAGATTATGCAATTGAAATTTATGGTGATGCTTCGAAAAAACTAATCCAACGAACTCAGGTACATCAAAATAGAATATTAAAAATCCTACAGTACAAGAACAAACATGCTTCAACAAATGCTATTCACAGAGACTTTGGTATGCTAAAAATTTCGGATCAGTATGAACTTAAAATCTTGAAACTGATGCATTTGCATACGTACAACAAAGCAAAACTTTCGGATGTTTTTCAAGATTTATTTCAAACTAGGTCAAGTCTTCATAACTATGCAACACGTCACAATGATAACTATGACATACCTAAAACGAAGAATCGACATGGAGACCGGGCTATTTGCGTTCAAGGTCCCAGACTTTGGAACTCACAGCCCCCAGAATTAAACAAGATAACCTCCTTGAAACGATTTCTTACCACTGTTAAAGAAAATAAATTACATTCTTACCTATAACAAACATTAATAGACTTGCAATTAAACCTACGAGATCTTACCGTCTACTGCTTCCTACCATCGTTTAATTTTCAACTTTCATCATCATCATCATCATCATCATTACTTTATCTTTAGTAGGCTAAGTTGAAAATAGCTACTTTACAGCTAATTAAGGCCTACTTTAAAAATTAATACAAATATCTAAAAAAGAAAGTATATATATAAAGAAATTTACAATGCGTATATATACAAAAAGATTACATGATAAAAACATCTATCTTGCCAGGAACCCCACTTTAGGAATATATGTCTTGCAGAGCCTACAGTTGCATTTATCACCTTTCCAGCATCTAATTCGTTTTTTGAAAATAGGAAGGGTCTTTGATTGTTTTATTTCTAGCGGTAATAGCTGCCACAGTTTATTTCCAAGGTAGGCTATGCTCTCAATTCCAAATGACGTAGTTCGTACCTTTGGAAGTTGAGCATCATTGCCACGCCTTAGATTGTAGCTAATATTTCGTTCCTTGAAAATATCCTTCATGAAAGGTGGGTTTAGATCGGATTTGGTTTTATACATTTCTGTCATTAACAACTGCAGGTTTCTTACATGGATTGGTACCGATTTGGTCTGCTCCAAGAGAAAGCCAAAATCATTCCCGTAATCTTTATATGCTATGCGTAATGCCCTTTCTTGAGTACGATTTATTCTATGGTCCAAAGTTCTATCATAAAACATCCAAACAAGTGGACAGTAACTAAATTGAGATAAGATAAACGCCCTCATTAACTGCTGTAGTTTTTCAGTGTCCATGTAACGTGATATTCTGGCAAGAGCGTGGAGTTTTTGGCCAGTCTTTTTGCAAAGAGCCCTGACATGTTGTTTGAAAGAAAGTGATTGATCGAAAGTTATGCCGAGAAGGTTTTCCTCTGTACTTTCTTTCACACAGGTCTCGCCTATTGTAATTGATATTTCATTACTTCCTTTTGCACCAAAAATCATTAAGTGGCATTTGTCTTCATTTAGTTTCATGAAGTTGTTTGGAAACCATTCAGTTATTTTGAGGGCATCATTCTCTAAATGCATAATGACATTTTCAATATTAGGACCACACGCATAAATAGTTGTGTCGTCAGCGTAATTACAGATTTCGGTCTCCTCCAGGAACATGAAAAGGTCATTCAGGTATATATTAAACAAAAGGGGTCCTAGGACTGAACCTTGCGGTACTCCTCGGACGGTTTCTGTCCATGTGCTGAATGAACCGTTAACCTTTACCCTCTGCTTCCTGTCGGTGAGATAGCTATGAATAAACAGCAATGCAGATCTACTGAAACCATATGCATTTAATTTTGCAATTAGCAATTCATGATTCAGGCAATCGAAGGCCTTCGACAGGTCCGTCAAGACAGCCCCTGCGACACCCCCATTGTCCATTGTCTTTTTGCAGGCTTCCACTAAACGTAGAAGTGCATGCTGTGTACCATAGCCTTCCCGAAACCCACAAAGGAGTGAGGACAGGAAACTTTGAACAAAAGGTAACATTTGATCCTGCATCAATCTTTCATAAATTTTTGATACGGATGGCAAGACTGTGATCGGTCGGTAGTTCTTTTTCGTAAAGGCATCCTCTTTTTTGAAGAGTGAACTTATATCTCCAGCTTTCAATTCTTTGGGAAAAGTACCCTGGGATAGACCAGAGTTGAACAGATTTTGGATGGTAACAGAAAATACTTCAGGATTTTCCTTTAGAATTCTTGAAGGAATGCAGTTGACCGGAGACGCCTTATTCGAGTTAAGTTTTCTGATTTGAATAGCAACATCTTCAACAGCAACCTCTCTAAATTCAAATCTTTCGGATAAAGTAATGTTCTCTTTGATTTTGCATATACTTGGATGTGATTCAAATTTCCTTACAGCTTTATCGATTGGATCTATTATGTCATTTGTTGGTAGCAGTAATGCTTATTTGCAGAGATCCCTAAACTTTCTGTAATATTGGCGAAAAAATTGTTGAAAATCTCTGCAATTTCAGAGTCCCGACTTACCACTTTTCCATCTTCAATCAAAGTAATAGCTGAATTTACTTGCACCTTGTCTGAGAATAGTGGTTTTACAGTTTTCCAAAATTTATGATTATCGGTAAGGTTGCCGAGATCAATGTTCCTATAGTAATCAAATTTGGCATTGCGTAACAATTTTACGCACTTGTTCCTCTGCTTTTTAAAAGCTTTGAGGTTTTCCTCAGTTCTATCGTCGTTATACTTGTTACGAAGCTTGGTTCTATGCATGTTTTCTTTACGCAAGACTTTAGTCATGAAAGGCGCATCATTTGCACGGATAGATTTTTTCTTAACAGGAGCATGTTCATTCAGCACGCCCATGACCACAGCCTCGAAAGCACCATAGTCCCCATTCCCAACCAGCTCCTGTGATAACACATTAAAGAGATGAGCTCTGAAGTCCACGGCACTAAATCGGCTGTAGTCTCTATAGGTGATTATCTTAGGCCCCCTTTTGACATATCCACCCTTTAAAACGGTGACAATCATGGCGTGAAAATCCGACAATCCCGTTTCTATGACAACAGTACTTTGGAAGCTCCTGTTCCTATTTGTCAGAATTAAATCAATACATCGGGGACTGTCGGATTTGAAGCAAGTTGGGCTCCTAACAAGACTATTTAGGTTATAATTGTCGACAAAACTACTGATGACGTCTCCGTCTATTTCGCAGTTAAAGTCTCCTATTAAAATGAGACTTTCGTAATGGCGACAATAATGATCGAGCATTTTTCCAATTTCATTAAAGAAATACTGTTGTGGCTGAGAAGGAGGGCGGTAAATGGCCACAAGAAGCCATTTTTGCTTTTTGAGATTTATCTCTATCATTCCACATTCAATATCGTTAGGAGTTTTATATTTTGTGAGCTCCTTGACTGGTGCACGTTCCCTAACATAAATCAACAAACCACCCCCATTTCGATTTCGATCGTATCTAAATGGCTTCATAAATCCCTCAATCATGAACTGGCTTGTTGGAAAAGTACTGTCGATCTTAGTCTCTGCTATTACCAGAATATCGGTGGTTTCCGATACCATGGGTCTCAAAAAGTCGATTTTATTCCTAATTGAATTGATATTTAAATATGCAATGAGAAGACCATGTCTATTTTTCAGTCGGATATTTTTCAATGCTGTGTTCACATCATCTCGCTCAGAGACAGATTCGTCATCAGTACCTTCGTCGACGTTATGATTAGTAACTGTAGCAGACGAACAGGAGGTATCACAGTTTTCAAAAACACGAAAATTAAAGTTTTCAGGTACCTCGGGTTCATCTTCTACTTCTTCGGCCAAATGGCAAGTTACCAGTCATTTTCGCGAGGCATTGAAAAAGTTGTCAGCTAATACACTATCTCCAAACCTGTTCAGATGTAATCTACTGCGATTGAGATGTCTTTCCGCTTGAATGTTTTCATGGTCGATGAATGTAAGATTCTCTTCGTTGCACATATCTCTCAGCACAAAATTTGTCTTTACTACTTTGCTACTTGTGTTTCGTCCATAATCTTGTGTTTCTATTGTACTTTACGATAATTTTTAGAATTTATCTTAGCTTTATTCACTGTTGGTTACTGTTCTAGTTATTGTAAGCGCCCCAGACTCGATAAGCTTTGCTTCTCCTGGGGCGTATGGTTTGCGTATGTATATTAACATTGGTACATATGTTTTTCATGAATCAATATCATCATCATTCAGATTGGTTGCGGAGGCGTGACAACGCTGCGCCTTGCACCTCACTGCGAGGCCAAGTTACAACGTACAATAACAACAAGCCTGCCCACTGCCCTGCTGCTCTTTCTGCTGTCATATGTTTCGAACTATTCTGCAAGTGATGAATGTCACAAAAGGGAAGAATTTTATGTCGACCTTGATGAATGTGGAGTTCAATTTGTGTTGATATCATATAGTTATTTAGAGAAAGAATGACACAGTAAATTTGTTGCAGAGTCATCAGATTTGTGGCATAGTAGAGACAAATCAGAGTCCGAGAGCAGCGAACATGAAAGTCACAAGAAACAATTTAGGCCGCCTTAGATAGGCCTATTCACTAGCAGCATCAAACTGCATTTGAACTGCTGATAATCACTGCAAAAGATTTACTGCAGTAAAAGATTTTAAGTGACTTTAAGTTAGAATTGTAAAATGCGTGGTGTCTCTGCATTCTTCAGTCGAAGACCTGAAGGCTACCTCGACCCAGGGGCTACTGGTGAGTATAATAGAGCACGTTATAAGCAATCAACCCCAGTGCTGCTGACTGTTACGTTTCTCGTATAGGAATGGAATCAGCAAGGAGGATTGCACAAGGAGTGTTTACTGTTTGTAAGGCTTTGCAGTAAGTAACCAGTAAAGAGGCAAGATTTATGCTGGAAACATGGGACTAGCGCACTTTGGTGGTTGGTCCTAAAAGTCATTTCCTTTTGCAAATATTGAACTGAACAAATCCCTAGACCCCAGACTGCTAATTATGCTGTGTGTGCAGAAGATCTTCCGCTGGCGATTCCAGGGAGAACAATAGTTTTGTAAATTATATCAATGCTATCTGACTGCATGAACTAACTTCTAGCCTTAAAATTTTGTCAAATTCATTTACAGAAAAGTCATACATTAGCATGCCCATCAAACCGTAGTATTTCACTAGCTTCATTAGAAAAGAGTCAATGTTACGCTACTGCACAAACCCTCAAAGGCAAGCCCTCACCCTCTGTAAATAGTCTAGCAGGGTCTGATTCTTTCAATCCAACTTCAAGCAAAGATTCATCAGCAGGAAATTCCTCAGGATCCAGTAGCGAGTCTGACAGTAATTATATCGATGAATTTTTTAGTTTAAGGGCTAAATGTGGGGAACTTGCTCATAGGTTTTTTAAACATAAACAATCTTAGAAATAAAATCACTGATCTCAGAATGATCGTTGAAAGCTGTTTGCCCGATTTATTACTCATAGAAGAAACAAACTTAAACTCAGATTTTAGAACTGAATCATTTCCCATTAATAATTACAAAAGTCCCATTCGCTTGGACAGGTCTGAATTTGGAGGAGATCTCATTAAATACTCAAGGAATGACATTATCTGCAATAGACTGCCCAATTTTTAAGTCCCATCTCTTGAACTATTGTATTCTGAACTCGTAGTTGCAAAAAATAAATGGATCATTTATAGTATTTATCGTGTCTTCATCTTTAAATCGTGCACTGGATCGGTACGATAACATTATTGTTATGGGCGATATCAATATTGATACTCATAATAAAACAGACCCTGCTTTTGACAAATTAACTTCTTTTTTTTTGATGTGGTTGGTCTATCCAATTTAGTGACATTGAAAACTTGCTTACTAAGAATCATAGCTCATCAATTGATGTTATTTTAACAAATCGACCAAGGTCTTTCAAGAAAACCTCTGTTTTCGAAACAGGTCTTAGTGACTGTCATGGTCTTGTAGCAACCATTATGAAATCAACTGTTCCTAGTCTAAAACCGAAGCAAATAAAATATTGCAGCTACAAAAAGTTTGCTCCAGAGAATTTCTTGAGCGATGTAAAGCATGCCCAATTTGAATGCGACGGGACTAACCGGTATAAATCCTACGACCATCTGAGTAATACTTTCCGTAATATAGTGGACTAGCACGCTCCTATTAAAACTAAGTTTCTAAGGGGAAACGATGCACAAAGCCAGAGCTGAGAAAAGCTATGTACACTCATGCTAGGCTTAAACGAAGATCAAATAAACACCCTTCAAAGCAAAATGAAGTTGCATTCAAGAAGCAACGAAATTGCTGTGTTGCTCTCTGTAAAAAATCCATAAAGAATCACTCCAAGAGAGTTACAAGCAATGGTCTCATGTCCAGTAAAGCTTTCTGGGATCTGGCAAAACCTTCTCTCTCAAATAAGGGTGTTCTAGCTGGTACCGATATTTCCCTAATCAAAGATGACAAAATAATCACTGATAATCATGATTTATGTGAGATTTTTAATGATTATCACATAAACATTGTCGAAAATACTTCTGGTAAGAAGCCTTCCAGCATTGCCAGTGCGAATTTGATTGATGATGATTGAGAAATTGTCGAAGGTTAATTCTTGATAAATACAAGGATCATCCAAGTATTCTAGCTACAGTTCAAGACCCTGAGCATACTTTTGCAATCCTTTTCTTTCAATGAGGTTACTGCTAGAGATGTATGGCTCCAACTGAAAATGCTCGATGGAAGTAAATCAACAGGTGTTGATCAAATTCCACCGAAGCTTGTTTCTCTGGCTAGCGATGATTTGGCTGTGCCTCTAACCAATGCCATCAATTGCAGCATTTGAAATTTCATATTTCCCCAGAATGCAAAAACTGCCGCAGTTTGCCCTTTAGAAAAAGGTGAACCCGTTTGTACTATGGAGAGAAATTATCATCCAGTCAGTATACTGAACACTTTGCCAAAATCTTTGAAAAATTTTAAAGGAACAGCTCAGCCCCTTCCTTGATAAGACTATCTCAATTTTATTGCAGCTTATTGAACAGCTTATGGTACACAGCATGCTTTGATTAAACTTGTAGAAGAGTGGAAATCTAAGCTTGACAATAACTTTATTGTAGGGTCCGTTTTGATGGATCTGTCAAAAGCTTTTGACTGCATCCCACATGACTTGATTATAGCGAAACTTCATGCATATGGTTTTGATGAAAATGCCCTGGTTCTCGTTTCTTCCTATCTTAAAAAATGGAAGCAGAGTGTCCGAATAAATAGCTTCTACAGATCTTTTCAAGAAATTGTATTAGGAGTGCCACAGGGATCATTTTTAGGTCCTATACTTTCAATTTCTACATAAATGATCTTTTCTCTCTTATAAAGCAAGCAACCATGTATAATTATCCTGATGACAACACGCTAGCTTTCTTTTCCAATTCCTTGCCAGATCTTGTCAACGATTTTGAAAAGAAACAGACAGCGCTTTGTCATGGCTCGAACAAAATGAGATGATTGTGAACCCAAACAAACATGTGCACTTTTTGTTACGAAGGACCAGACAAATTCTTGTGGCATAAATCTTGACTTTCAAGGATATCTATAAAATCTGAAGAGACTGTTAAACTCCTAGGTGTAACACTAGATTGCAAATTGAATTTTGACCCACATATATCAAACCTTTGTAAAAATGCCACGGCACAACTGAACGTTCTTAAGTGACTTAAGTCATTTATTTGTTTTGTTGAAAAAGAAGTTTTGGTTCAATTCGAATTTTAACTATCGTCCCTTAGTTTGGTATTTCTCGTCTTCAAAATCGCTTCAGAAAGTTGAAAGGATACAGGAACACTCGCTAAGATTTTTGTACAATGATCATAGAAGTTCCTATGATTATCTTCTCATTAGGTCAAGAAAGTGCACAATGCAAGTTGCTCGTCAGAGAACCCTCTGTATCGAAATCTTCAAGACAATCAACAGTTTGAATCCACCTCTCATGCAAAGTATCTTTAGTTTAAGAACTTCAAAGCATCCTTCTCGGAATCCAAATAATTTAAATCATTTTCGACCAAATCAAGTAACTTTTGGTTCCAAGAGCCTTAGAGCCATGGGACCTCAGATCTGGAACTGTTTGCCAAATGAATTAAAATCAGCTGACAATCTTATCAGCTTCAAACATATGGTAAACAATTGGATGGTCCTTCCTGTAAATGCAACGTTTGTAAACATAACGATATCCTATGAATTTTGTCCATTCACATCCATCCAAGTTGTTTTATTATTTAGCTTTGTACGTATTTATTTCTTTAGTTATTTCCTTTTCATTTGCTGTATATTATATTCGATTTAGATTAATTATGTGTATGTGTATATGTACAAAACAAACAAGTTGTATTGTTTAAAACAATGGCCAGGCGCGCATCTTCGGTGCGCACTTTGCAAATTTATTATCATTATGTCTGGCCTAGGCTTAACCATAACTTACTCAAACCTAACCTACCCTAACCCTACCTTACACTAACCCTACCCTTGACTTACCCCAAAGTTACCTCATAAACCCAT
This sequence comes from Aurelia sp. 3 sensu Dawson et al. (2005), assembly GCA_964020215.1. Taxonomy (NCBI): domain Eukaryota; kingdom Metazoa; phylum Cnidaria; class Scyphozoa; order Semaeostomeae; family Ulmaridae; genus Aurelia; species Aurelia sp. 3 sensu Dawson et al. (2005). The sequence continues at coordinate 11,348,150 of OZ026589.1, read as the reverse complement.
TCTGAAACTATCCCTAACCCTTACCATATGACGACGTTGGAACACTGCCTACTGAAATGTGCCCTAAGTTACCAATAAAAACCCATTCTGAAACTGACCGTAACCCTTACCGTATGGCATACGATGACACAACATTTGAATACCGCCTGCTTAAATGCACTCTAGCTGGAAACATTTTGTTATACCAAGTATCTATGCAATGAACAACAACAAGAACAGTTGTAAAACAATTAGTTTGATACACCTTCCCCAAATGGTAAAAGTCTCCCATCAATCGAATAACATTTCCCATTTGGGACACAATCTTTTGTACTTCTGTTGCCTATTTGGAAGTGGTTCCCCGTATTGGGAAACAAATTGTAAAACTGTATCAGTGCAAAAATGCTATGGTATATAAATTTCAATTTTTTAGTTATTGGGATTCAGCATTAAAAACACGCAGACTCATCAGAGGAATATGGCGCGCCAAAACCATATGGCGTCGCATTTGGAATATCATATGGAATATGGCACCAAAATCATATGGCGTCGCATATGGAAATCATATGGAGTACGGCGTCGCAGGAATTTAGGACATTTTGCAGCAAATCTGCCGTCAAAATTTTCTGATACATTGATTAGTTTGAGAATGGTGGCACTTGTTACATTTGAGGCTGTGTGACGTCATCAATTTTCTTAATCCTGACTCTGGAATGTTAAAGACTCTCCTACCTACGATATCATAGACCATGATAAACTATGGTTTTTCTTTAACGTTGTGTCATTGCTTTCTCCTTGGATTTAGGATTTTCGATGATTTCAACCTTTTGAAGAATGAAATATAATTTTACTTGAGCCGTATGATCAAAGCTTGCAAAAGTTGAAGATATTTGTATGTATCAATTCCAAAGTTATCTTCTGTAGAGAAAACAATCAACATTGTGAATAGCATCTTACTCTGCGTTCGATAGAGCAAAAGGACATCGTGAAATGATGGCATTGTTTTGTTTGTTAGTATGTCATCAAATGCTTCAAGATCAACACCATACTCTCCAGTGGAGTACGAACGGTGGAGTATGGTGTAATTGAATAAGAATTCTTCTTTTGCTTTTTTAGAGTACTGCCTACGTCATCAAGGACAATGAGTTCGAAAAATTATGTTCAGTTATAGCTGAAATTCTCCGAAAATAAGACCACCACTCTAGTACAAATTTGTGGAGTTTACCAAAGAGTTTAAAAAAATCAGTTTGGTTTTAAGTAGTTCTTAGATAAATTCGTTATCGCTTAGAATTGAATTGACACGGAAAATTAACATCTCGTTCCAGCAAGAAACGTTCAAAGTCGTCAGACATATTCACTTCCGGTCATCTTCCTACACATTTGCATAGGGACATCAAGACGAGGCTTAACTCCGCTAGAAGGGTGTTGTCGTGGTCGGGTGTGATATGCGATAGCTTGTTACTAATAATCTTGAGAGAAATGATATCAGATGCATTTCATTCAAGAAATTAAGACTGCAAGATATGCATTGGCGCCCAAAGAAATTATTTCGCTGAATTTTATTACTGCATAACTTTTATTAGGAAAGTGTAATTCAAAGTTTTTTGGAATGAAGAAAGATGTCTCTTCCGGAAACTTCGTGAATATGATTTTAAATTTCAGTTTTAGATTCAAAAGTTTTTTGCCCGTGCTTCGCTATGATTTAGGAGATTCCGCAAGCCTGTCAAAAACTTAGGCCAAAACCCAAAGCCCTTGTCTCTAGGCGGAGGCAAATGTGGACTGTCAAGATAAATGTTTCGACTCTCAATGCACCAATATAAACAAACAAGGTATTTATCATCAACTATCAAGGAGTCGTCAAAGCTTATTAGGGATTGATTCGAGTCAGATTCTTATGACTAGCCCGGATTTGTTACCTTATTTGGGATGCCCGTTAGAACAAGACGATTCTTGTTGGGGCACACTTAGGCTTCTGTATACTTCATTTGGGCTGTCGTTCAGCATCGGCATTGTGCACCATCTCCACTCTTACAAAATTCTTGCATAGTTCTTCAATGAATGTTTATTTTAAAGGATGTGACCTTTTCATCTCCAGCACCAACAATTGGGGAATCCTCAGATGAAAGTGACAATGAAACATCATGGAAGCAGTCGTCCAGATCAGAAATTGTTGGAAGTGAAGCTGGAGTTGGAACACCTATCTCTACATCTTATATCCCAGCTCCTGGCGGGCCCTTCTCAGCTTTGATACCAACAATGTGGCCTCAAGATATTTTAGCCCGTATCCAACAGGTAAGTGCTTAACTGTGCTTTACAGTTTGTATTTTTGGTCACCACTTGTATGAACGTAATGGTGATGGTGATGTTGTATATGTACCTCAGTACAGATTAGGAATAAGACTTGTGATGAATTTTTAGGAACATTTAGACAGTGTGAGGACAGGAACACTATTTCTGCAGTGTGGGGAAGAGTCTCAGTGACAAGATACCCGCCCAGTCTAATCCCCTTCTGTCTCATCAATACGATATAACATATCCCTCGAATGGAAGGGGGCCATTCAAATTCGTTGCCATCGACAAGAGGACCATCGAAAAGGCCTTAAATAAGATCAAGACATCACATGGGTCTGGTGTGGATAACATTGCCAGCTAGCCTTTCCCGTTATTTCTGATTCACTCTGTGATATTTTGAACCTTTCCTTATCTTCAGGAATTTTCCCTGACAGCTGGAAAGTTGCTAGAGTGGCTCCCATATTTAAGGAAGGCCCAACTGATGAAAGATCAAATTACAGGCCAATATCTGTTTTACCAGCTGTTTCCAGATTATTTGAAAAACAGGTGTACAACCATATCGATACCTAGACGAAAACAAACTCATATGCTTTCAACAGTCTGGTTTTCGCTCTTTACATTCTGTTGTCACATACCTTCTAAAATGCACGAATGACTGGTATGTCAACATTGACAAAGGGAAATATACAGCTATGATATTCATTGACCTTAAGAAGGCCTTTGATACCGTTGATCATGGTATTCTTCTTGATAAGATGAAATTCTATGGTATCTGCGGCTTGGAACATGATTGGCATAACAGAAAGCAGTTTTGCAAAGTAAATGGCGTCCCTCCTGACATCAAAGATATTGATGTTGGAGTGCCACAAGGGTCTTGTTTGGGACCACTTCTGTTTCTGCTTTATATAAATTATCTTCCTTTTCCACTAAAGAAGGCTGAGACAAATATGTATGCTGATGATACCATAGGTAGGTAGGTATTTATGTTTTACGTGGCTAGCCTGCGAAAGTCTGAGAGACTTATTTCCAGCAGGGGCCACGGATGTTTTACCATCAGTCCGCCGCAGCTGCCCGCCGCGGCTACAGATTTCCCTCACATGGCTCTGGTCGACCCAGGCTAGAGTTACGGACAGCGACCAAACTGTCCAGCGCGGGGTTTGAACCTACGGCCGTTCTGACCTTTGGCTTACGAGTCAGACGCCTTAACCACTCGGCCACACGCTCTCACTACCATGATTTCATATTCCTCCAAAACTTTGGATGAATTGCACATGGTGTTAAACGCTGAACTTGTCAATATCGAGAAATGGCTTCAAGGTAACAAGCTATCCTTGAACGTCGTCAAAACACAGGCTATGATAGTTGGGTCAATGCAAAATGTAAATAAAATGGCAGTGCAGCCTACTTTGTTGCCAGTGTTTCACGTAGGTGGTACTGATATTGACTTAGTGAACAAAGTGAAATACCTTGGTGTCCATATAGACAATAGTCTAACGTGGAAGTGCCAAATTGAGAACATAAAAGGGAAAGTTTCTCGCGCAATAGTCCTTTTAAAATATTGTAAAATCTTTGTATCAATGGAAACCTTGAACGACATTTATCGTAGTATTGTAGAACCACATTTTAACTGTTGCTGCTCCGTTAGGGAGCTGTAGTGGTATTACGAGAATAGAGTCTCTACAAAAGCTACAAAACAGGGCTGCTCGTATCGTTACGGGTAGTTCTTATGATGCACCTTCTGTGCCATTACGCAAAGAACTTGGCTGGTTGTCTGTCAAAGAAATGATTGTGAAAGAGACATCTACAATGATGTATAAATCTATGAACGATCTTGCACCACAGTACCTTAATGACCTATTCGTTAGACTATCAGATTTCCTCACACGAGAGCTAAGAAACACCAAACATGATCTTGCAGTACCGTTAATGCAAACAGTAAGTGGCCAAAAAGCATTCTCTTACCGTGGTACCAAAGTGTGGAACAAGTTTAACAATGATATCAAAGAGGCCCCCTCGGTATACTCTTTTAAATCAAGGTTGAGACAGTTGGGGTACGAAAATCTTTAATTTTGTATATTGCGTATTGTCGCCAGATGTTTATATTTTTATCTATTAATTTATTTGTAAATAGTTTATTAGGTACTTTAATTTTAACAGGGCCAAATTGTAAAACAATGTACTTATTGAATTTGTACCCTGTATAAATATGTTTAGAATACGAAATATATGAGAATATGAAATGCAGTTTTTAAAATTTTTTGAAATTCTATTTATAGCTCAATGTTATTTTGCCATCAGTAAACAATACGATCAGCCGTTGTTAAACTTTAGAAAACAAAGAAACCGTCTTGCAGTAGGGTAGGGTGGGGGTAATATGGGTCTACCGGGTAAAGTGGTTCCATTGAAGTTTTTGCTAAGAATTTCCTTCCTCGTCAAATCAAAGAAAGGCTGGCTATTTTTATCGTTATTTCTACATATTAAGCTGCCTTTTGACGTAATACATTTATCTTACACTGATCTTAATTGATTTTAAAGAATCACTTTAATGAACGACTGACTGTGGAAGAATTTCAAGGCCAAGAAAATCTTCTCCTGGCACTGTTATTTTGGGTTCAGGACCATTAAATGAACATGAAGAGAGAGTTTTGTCTTTTACAAATGAAATGAGGTTTATTTGAAAGTCACTGGGGGCGATGGTTCTATTCATATTAATTTTTTTACTAGGTGCAGTGGGCCCGCTGAGGATTCAGCCATAATACGAATTCAGCGAAGCTTTGAATTGCGTAAAATTTCGGACTTATATCAATCGTGCCACGTTGTTTTGTGTCTAAAATGTAAAAAAAGGCTTTGGTGTTAGTTTAGTTGCTGTCTTAAAGCTAGCAAATAGCAGTAACCAAACTGCAAAAATTTTTATTTCATCGATACTGTCAATTTCGATCACTGCCTTCGAAGTTGGAACGATAGCACGTCACCAATGAGAGTGGTAGTTTCACTTTCGTCGTAGAAATAGACGCGATAAAAGGCAAAGATTGGGATTTCATCGAATAGAAAAATAGTTGGAAAATATAACTCCATTACTCTTTTTATTTTTTCACCTTCTCATATTCTCATATTATTCAAGTTTTGAAAATAGGCCAGCTTTTCCCGTTCGTCGGGGAAAGTGGGCCTATCTCAGTGATAAAAAATATTTAACTGCCTTTATCATGGCAGAGATTTTTTGGCAAGAAACAGGAAGCATTGAATTTCAATTAAATGAAATTTTGAGAGTGTTTGCTCATCATTGTTGTGTTACCAGCTACTTAAACTGAGGTTTTGCTCCCCACCCTACGCTATTTATTGCTGTAAGAAAGTGCTGTTTTGAAGCAATCACTTTTTTGACTTTTGCGTACCATGAATGAGTCCGATTGTTTGAAACAAGCCCTCCAACTCTAAGGTGAAGCCTTTCACGTACAACTGTATTGAGAATTGAGCAATACGACATCTAAGCACACAAGCGGGGCACACTTTTTTGAGATGCCGTTATGGCATCAAGATAAATGCCATCATGAATGCTAAAATTTGCTTATGCAAACAAATATTAATATCTAATTGAATATCCTTCGTGACAAATCAAATGGTGTAGAGCTAGCTGCAAGAAACCTGCTGCAAAAGTTTTTAAGGATTTTCTTTGTGACTGGCTCCTAATAAAGCAATGAAAAAAAAGAGTTTTAAATGTTTGGTAGCTAATTCAACTAATGTTAAAGTCAAGGATTTACAGCTGCATAAGTAAACTAGAAAGTTTTTAATTTTCTTTTTACAGACGGAAGATGCTGGGGCCCATCTGGAATGTGAATTTGATGAATTTGGAAATTGCATCGAGGCAGGTAAGTCACAAATCATGTTAGTTTTGATCTGCATACTAAACAAAGAACACCCTAAGATAAAATGTTATTTTCTTGGTGAGGAAACAAGTAACAACATTGTTGCAAGCCTTTGGTTTACTGGCTATTTAGGGATGTATTGGACATCCATTACGCCGGCTAATCATGTGCCTAATCTAGTGCAGCCAGTTACCGGATTCCCGAAAATGTTATTAAGGATTCAAACAATCTGTCGAGGATGGCAAAACCAGCAATGAAACGTGAATAAAAGATACGGCAGAGTGAGTCATGATGCGTAATCTAGCAACTTTGTAAAGGTAGGTCCTTTTGTCTGATATGCCAAATGTCACGTTATGGTCTATTTACTAAGTTAAAGACGTTCAAAGATATAGTTTGGAAAAGGGAAAGACATCTTGGTTATAAACAGGTGATTTTTGCATTTCGTGATACTTTCTCAGTACTTGTAAAACATAGCGCTTGAATTTGTATGTATTGGTAAGCTGCTATTCTTGAGCTATGAGTTGCTCCTATTTTGCAACTTGTTGTGCGAGTTACGGGTTGCAAGTAGCACTTATTTTGCGAGTTGTAGGTTGAGCGAAAGTCGTGAGTTGTGAGCTCAAAGTGCAAGTTGAAAGCAAAGTTGCGAGTTGCCTATTTACTGGTGAAAGAATGCTTTTGTCCTCAAAGAAAAAGTCTTCTGAAGTTGCGATTCAATTTGCAATAGATTTGTAGATTTCCTTTTATGAAAAAGCGTTTCTAAGCCGTCGTTATATTTTCATAGGAAGCCACCTGAAAGAAACTAGAAGCCAATTATTGAAATGATTTAGAAACTTTTACAATTTGCAGCTATTATTGCCTCAGTTGCTCAAAAATATTACTATAGTTCGTTAAACTGGGGAGTTGCCTAAGTTGTCTTGAAGCAAATTTACTCGGGGAAGGGGGACGTCACTAGTGGGTTATATGGGTGTGTGCGCTCCTAGAAATCCTACTAAGACCCAATCCCAGAATATAGACAAGATTTTGAAACCTTGTCCCAGCTTGTGGATGTGCTTTCCGACAACTGTCTGCACTACACAACAAAAGGAAAATTCTTTTCGATCTCGATCCTGAGGTTTCCCAGAATTTCTAGCAAAAGTTGGACCCCGATCTCAGAGTCTTTCTTTGAAAAGTACATCCCATTCCCAGGATTTTCCAACCAAAAACCACCTCATAACTGGTGCAAATCCTCGTATCCCGGGGGGGGGGAACTACCATCTATGTGGGTACGGGACGTGCAATTTTTTGGGATGTCTTTTTTGGAGCAGAAAATAAATTTTGGGGTATCATTTTTGGTAAAATCACAAGTAGTCATAAATTTTGGGGTGTCATTTTAGAAAATAACTCTTTAGGGTATTGATTTTGATCAAATTTCACTTACTTGGTTAAAAGTTTGGATGGCTGTCACAATCTTAGGGTATACATTTTCAATGGCCTGTAAATTTTGGGGTATCGTTGTCGTGAAAATGTATAAATTTTAGGGTGCGATTGCAGGCGTCAAATGGCACACCCCCGTCACCCGCCTATTGAAGTTACCCCCCTGGATAGTGAAGTACCCCCCTTACCCCAGAAGAGTCATTGCCTTTCCCTTCTCACTTTCAAGACGACTCATTTTAAGTCCGTGTTAATTGCTGAGCTCAGAAAGTGAATTCTTAAGGTCTGATGGTGTTTTTCGATGTGAAAGCATCTTCAACAGAAGATAAGAGTCTTTATTAGAAGAACCCCTGAAGACCTTATTTGGGTATTCGGGAGGCATCCCTCTCCTGTACAGTCTGGTATTGTAAATCAAACATGCTTTGCTGTCAAGGAAGTGGCAATAATTCCGTATAGAGTATACCGTCGCCCTGACCCGCCAGCCTTAACGCATTCTCCAAGTTTTATAGGTCTATTTATGAACTTACAAAGTAAATCAAGTCTTGGACTAGTAAATGGAAATACAGTGCAAAAATGGATTGCTGATCATCATCCTTCCTTTACAGTCTCATTAGCTCGCTACCTGTACCTGTAGAAGAACGTTTCCGACGCACTTGAAGTGTTACATCAAGTGTTCGTTCATTTCTCAATATATTTTAACCAGCAGTGTTTTGTTTTGATTCATTTCATTTCATTTCATTTTCATTTATTTACACAGGGTAGAGCTACAACTATATATACATAAATTGCTTTACAAGCTGCCCTGTACAAAGAAAAAAGATAAAACATTAAAAATTTACAATATGCAAGGTAGAAAAATAAAGTAAAAGTAGATTAAAAGTTCTTGATCAACGATCAACAAGAATAAAATGGGGACCTTTAAATTCTGGAGCTTTTGAGACAGGATTTGAATTGTTTGAAATTTTTTGTTAATTTTGATTTTGCGTCAAGGCTATTCCATAGTTTCGCCCCTCTAGAAGAAAAACATTTTTGGCCACATGTTGTTCGTAGAAACGGGACAAGAAGATCTGTTTCTGTATTTCGAAGTTCCCGGGTACTGGTTTCTGATAACCTGTCGAACAGGCATGCAAGGTAAGAGGGAGCCTCATCATTTGTGCATTTATATACCATTTTCAAAGTTTCGTTTACAATCAAGTCCTTAACTGTCTGCCAGCCCAGCTTCCTTATGATAGGAAGAGCAGAAGCGTTGTAGGGGCTATTGGTTACTATTCTGGCAGCACGATTTTGTAATTTCTGTAACTTGTCTAGTGCCTTGATTCCGCATACCCCCCATACTAGGCAACAGTATCGAAAGTACGGCTCTACCAGACTTTTATGCATTGTTTGCACTGACTTTATTGGGAGGTATTGTTTGGAATATCGCAGCATTCCTAACGCCTTAGAGATCTTTTTGACCATATTAGCTATCTGCACGTCCCAGCTCAAATGTTGATCAACATATACCCAAAGGTATTTAGTGTCCTTAATCATAGAAACTGTCTCTCTACCTATCACGAGAGATGGCTTCACTGCTGTATCTTATGCTGAATATTTTTCAATTTTTGCCCGCTACCAATAATTAAGCTGTGGGTTTTGGCAACATTTAGTGACAACTTGTTTGCAGCAAGTTCACACACTTAGCCGGGATATGGTAGATAACATCTCTGTAACCCATGGTGGGGTCTCACAAATAACTGACAAACCGAAACAGGAGCGTGCAGCAAACTACTACAGTTGAAACTGGCTTGTCAGATTTCCATAAAATGGTTGTTACTGTCCTTGAAACCACATTCCCCAAACAAGGACTAACTGTAATTAACTATAGAAACTACAAAAATTTTAACGAAATTGTTTTTGGAATGATCTCCGAGGGGAATTATGAAGAATAGAACCATCAGATTTGAATAGAGGATTGCGCTAAAAATGGCAGCTAGGAATTTTTTACCGAGATGCATTGTGTTCGAATTACAAATCTTTAACGATTCTATAGAAGACTATGAATGAAGTGCATCTCGGTAGAAAATTTCTCGCGGCCATCTTTAGCGCAATCGTCTATTACAGTTCATTCGAAATCACTTTTGATAAAGTTCTAGACAAACATGCTCCAGTTAAAAAAATATGTGCGGGCAAACGACAAACCATTTATGACTTGTGCCCTGCGCAAAGCGGTCATGTTACGCTCCAGACTGCGTAGTAGATATAACAAACATCAAATTGTAGAGAATTGGAACAAATTTTGACAACAACGAAATTTCTCTGTTAAGTTATTTCGAAAGGAACGAAGAAATTAGTACAACAACCTAGACACCTCATTTGTCACTGACAATAAGAAATTCTGGAAGACTGTAAAACCTTTTTTCTCTGACAAATTACAATCTGAGAGCAAAATAGTTTTGATTGAAGATGAAACCATCATTTCCAGCGATGTAGAGGTAGCAGAAACTATGAATGAATTTTTCGTCACTGTAACGGATTCCCTTGGCATAAATGAAAACTCTAATTACGAAAATGCTACTGAAGGAATCATAGATCCTGTTGATATGGCTGTACACAAATTTTCGTATTATCCTAGCATTCTAAAAATTAAAGATCGCTATCAAAATTATGGTTCCGTTTAATTTCAGACTGTTACTCCTGATGCTGTTGATAAAGAGGTTAGGAACCTAAGACTGCGTTCACACGATGCCGGCAAATTTTGAAAACGGTGAAAAATGTGACGGTAGCAAAATTTCAGCTAGCGTTCACACGATGCCGGAACAATTTGAAAACGATCGGAAATTTACTGGTAAAAAGCTCGTTGCAAGACTTTGATGCAAAGAAATGTACCTAAACCCTAAGGATCGTTCAGTCTCGTTCCAAATGCGTCTAAAAATGTTCAGTTTTCATCATTTTCAAGTGCTTACACGATACCATTTCCAAAATGTGCCGATTAGACTTCCGTTTTCAAAATCTACCGTTTTCAAAATCTGCCGGCAAAAAATGTGCCGTTTTCGTGTGAACAGGAGGCCTATCCGTCGAATTTTTCACCGTTTTCAAAATGTACCGGCATCGTGTGAACGCAGTCTTAGGAAAGCTACAGCGCACAAAAATACAGTAAAACCCCGCAAACAAGAACATAGCAAAGTAAAAACCTGCAGACTGATTTTATGGAAAAAGACACCCAAAGACAAGAACCAAAAACAGACTGATTTACTTCAATGTTCTTATGTAATGGTAAACTTAGTTGATAAATTTCATCATATCAGTGTAAACAAACTTCCAACTATTGATAACTGAACACCTCTATCTTTTTTCAGGCACATGCAAATTGTTTTATCAAGCCGTGTGACATAAACTGCTCTGTCACCAACAAAATACTCTAATATTTAAATGCAGTCATTATACCCTCAAGTTTACTTAACACATACTATATACTGTAGCTATATATTCATCATAGTCACAAGTGTCCTTGTGATAAGAACCACACCCTGAAAATGTCATAGCCAGTCTGCTTTTTAGAAAAGTATGTTCTTGTTTGCGGGGTTTTACTGTATCCCTCGTAAAATTCTTAAATCTAATTCTGATGTATGTGTAGAACCCTTGACGAAAATATTTAATGATTGCATAGGAAAATTCGTCCTTTCCTGATGAACTAAAGTGCGTGGATGTCACATCTCTTCCCAAGAATGGACCAACCAACTCTAGCACTAACTTTAGGCCAATTAGCGTTCTGCCTACGGTCTCAAAGCTTTTTGAACGAATAATGGATAAACATGTAGTTTCTTATATTACATCCTTCTTATCGTCGCTTCTCTGTGGATTTCGAAAACGTTACAGTGCCCAGCATCTTCTCGTAAGGCTCTTAGAAAAACTTAAAATTAGTCTTGATGAAGGTGGAAAGGCAAGGGCTGTATTGATGGATCTCTCCAAGGCATTTGATTGTATCAGACATGATATTTTAATTGCAAAATTGAGCGCCTATGGCTTCTCTCGCGAAGAATTAACACTAATCAATGATTACCTCACAAATAGGCAACAAAGATTCAAAGTAAATGGGCCATTCGGTTCTTGGAAAAGCGTCACACGCGGTGTTCCTCAGGGGTCAATATTAGGGCCTTTGTTATTCAACATCCACATAAATGATCTTTTACTCTTCATCCAAAACTCGGATATATGTAATTATGCAGATGGCACTACAATCTATGCCTGCGATAAGAACCTGGACAATATTTCTCATAGGCTTGAAACTGACTGTATTGTAGCTTTGGAATGGTTTACCGACACCTTAATGAAATTAAATGCAGATAAATGCCATCTATTGGTTCTTGGGCAGAAATGTGATGATCGTGTTACTTTTAGGATTGGAAATGCTGATGTTGTAAATAGCTCGGAAGAGGAGCTGCTTCGAGTTCAAATTGATAGCAAACTTTCCTTCGATAATCATGTTTCCAAACTGTTCCAAAAGGCTAGCAATAAACTGTATGCACTCGCTCGCATATCCCCGTTTATGGATCAGAGCAAACTAAGAACCCTCATGAGGGCATTACCGGTCAGTTTCAATACTGTCCTTTAATTTGGATGTTTTACAGTAGACAGCTCAACCAAAAAATCAACAAAGTACAGGAAAGGGCATTAAGAATTACTTACAAGGATACTGAATCTACTTTTAGTGAGCTATTACAGAAGGACAGTGCAGTTGTTATTCATACAAAGAATTGACAAATACTAATGACTGAGATGTACAAAACTAAAAATGGTCTGGATCTTTCATTTGTGCAGGAAATCTTCTGTGATAATACAACTTACTACAATTTGCCTAACAATAACGAAGTTTTTCAACCAATAGTGAGGTCTGTCGATAGCGGGACAGAGTGCGTCCGATTGAGAGGTCCACAGCTATGGCAAATGCTACCACCAACGATACGAAATTCACATTCCCTTTTTCAGTTTAAAGCAAAGATACAAAGATGGAGCAAATTGTCCATGCAAGTTATGCCGCGTCTTTGTTCCGAACTTGGGCGTTTTATAATACATATTTTTAGACATTGATTTTATGCTGCATGAATTTTGATCACTTTTAAATATTTAATCTACTTTTTTCTTATGTAATATTTGTATTTTGTATTTTTAGCGTTGGAATTAATTAGCTCTTTACTTTTAGCTACAGTTTTATTGCAATCCAGCGATAAAGAAATTGATAATAATAATTCGTTAAGAGTTTGTCTGGGCAGATACTTGAAGAGACATTTCAGCACACCCGTGCCTTTTCTTGTTTCAGAGACTGCTTTTTTAGTATAAGCGGAAAAAGAAAGCTTTGAGTCTAGGATAATAATTCCTAAATGTTTATGTTCTTCAACTTTCATCACTGACTTGTTATTAAGACTAATTGTTGGATGATGAATTTAATCGTTTTTCTTAGAAAATACCAGTTTCACTGCTTGCTTTTTTGTGGATCTGGATTAAATGACATCTTCCAATGATAGGCCCTTTGCTTGGTTAGTGTCAGTGGCAGCTGTATATGAACTATCATCAGCAAACAGCACGGAGAAACAAGTATTCTCCTTTCTGTTTATTGCTTTTTACCTATTTGGACGCTGCATAGCTTCTCTGGGAAAGCGGTGGTGGAATTGTATCTCGTGGTCTCAGTGCCAAAGTAGCTACGCAGCTTCCAAAAGATAGAAAGAGATAAACAGATAGAGAATATTGGTTTTTCTTTGCAAAAGCATGACATTACGCTTTAAGTCTGCAGTTAGATCGTTTATATGCACAAGGAAAAACAAGGGTCCTAAAATCAAAATTACTTTTTTTTATAAATATGACATTAAAAACACTACAATACAATAATCTGAGCCAATCATAGCGGGGAAAGACACATGGTCATCTAGTCCCCACTATGAATGGCTCTCACAATGAATTTGTACAATTATCTAAAAGTAAACCAACAAGAGAACACAACGTAACACTACACCACTCTTTACCAATAACACTACGCTACATTAAGGAGAGACGAAAAGCCATGAGGAGCGAAGCCGCCTCGAGCCATAGAGCCACCAGCAACCCACAGAGCACCATTCGTTCTTCATTTCATGTTCATTTTATCTCCGATAATCATCGGCAGCCCCACGGCCAAAAGAAGGCAGCCCCATCATCAACATTACTGCCTACCGCCCAGCTAAACAAGGCTGTATATCACTGCAGCTTTTGTCAAAATTGGACTTATCGATCTTCATCTAATATGTAAAGTCACGCAGCAGGGTCACTTGTCATCTTATGCAAAAGATTAGAGAGCTGCTGTCCGTCGAATTTGTCTTGTTGGAGATGGCTACGGAAACAAAGTTTGTGGTCTGATCTGTGTAGCGATTACAATACTCATATGCATCACGAACTCATCTCATCATCATCACTACTCATCATACTCATCATCACCACAACCACCACCACCACCGTCATCATCATCATCATCATCATCATCATCATCATCATCATCATCATCATTATCATCATCATCATCATCATCATCATCATCATCATCATCATCATCATCATCATCATCATCATCATCATCATCATCATCATCATCATCATCATCATCATCATCATCATCATCATCATCATCATCATCATCATCATCATCATCATCATCATCATCATCATCATCATCATCATCATCATCATCAATCATCATCATCATCATCATCATCATCATCATCATCATCATCATCATCATCATCATCATCATCATCATCATCATCATCATAATTATTATGTTTACATAAGTATTAATTACAAGATAAAAACGACTATCCTGTCAGGAACCCAATTTGCGGAATATATCTTTTGCAAAGTCGCATTTGCATTGATTACCTTTCCAACATTCAATTGGTTTTTTGAATACAGGAAGGGTGTTTGATTGTTTTATTTTTGCGGCAATAGTTGTCACAATCTGCTACCAAGATAGGCTGTGGTCGCAATACCAAAGGACATGGTTGCCACCTTTGGGAGTTGAGCATCATTGCCATGTCTTAGGTTGTAGTTCGCATTTCGTTCCTGAAAAATTTCCTTCATGAAAGTTGGATCTAAAGGGGATTTTGCTTTAAGGATTTCCGTCATTAGCGACTGCACGTTCCGCCCATCACCAAATTGCTCTGCTCCAGGAGATAACCAAAGTCATTCCCGTGATCTTTGTGCATAATGCGCAATGATTTATTCTATAATTCATGGTTCTATCATAAAACATCCACACAAGTGGACAGTAGCCAAAGTGAGATGCACAAACTTTCTCATTAAATGCTGCAATTTCACAGTGTCCACGTAGCAGGAAACACGGGCAAGAGCATGCAGTTTTTGGCCGGCTTTTCTACAAAGTGTCTTTGATTTTATTTGATTTTGATTTATTTGATTTTATGATATTTATACAGGGTAAAACATTCAGTTGTACTGTTTTAGAATGTACCCTGTTAAAGAAAACCTACAAACGAAAAGGAACTATCTAACTTTACATTTAAATCCAAAATAAAACAGCTATTGACAAAGTGTATTAAAATTGTAGGTATGATATCGATATGATATAAGAGAGAATTAGCTAAATGCATGGTTTGCTATGCTTTTTTTGAAAGTTTTCAATGTCGGGGACAATTTTGATTCTAGGCTGAGCCGATTCCACATTGTCGCACCTTTATATGAGAAGCATTTTTGGCCATTTGCAGATTTTCGCATGGGAATTTCTAAATCAGATCTAGTATTGCGTAATTCTCTCTTGCATGTATCCGAGAGTCTTGAGAACATTTCTGTAAGGTAAGTGGGAGCCAGATCATTGATAGATTTGTATACCATACTCAAAGTCTCCATGCTAGGAATTAATGGGAAATGCTAGTAAAGCAGCCAAAAACGATGTAACAAGGCCTAAAAGTAGAAAAGGTGTAAAAATCGCACACCTAAATATAGTTTCACTCCGAAAAAACAAATTAGAACTGGAGGTACTTGTAAACGACCATAAGTTTGATGTTCTTGGACTCTGTGAAACTAGACTTAATGAGAATGTCCAGGACAGAGAGCTACGTATAGATGGTTATGAAATATATAGAAACGACAGGGACACCTCAGGCGGCGGAGTAGCTATGTATGTCAACAACACTCTGTCGCACCACCGTAGAGAAGATATCATCGATCCAAAATTAGAAATATTAGGGATCGAGGTCACACCTAAGCATGCAAAAGCGTTCGTAATCCTCTGTTGGTATCGCCCTCCAACAGCAGATATTGATAATTGTTCATTCGAGGCTCTTGCTAAAATCATAAGAAAAATAGATGCTGAGAGCAAAGAAATAATACTGATTGGAGATACCAACTGTGATTTTAAAAGCCCTAAAGATGGCAACTCAAGGAAACTGAAATTGATTTATTCTGAATTTCAGTTTGAGCAAAAAATTACAGAATACACCAGAGTTGCCACGTACACTAATGCCCAGGGGGAGGCTAAGATCACAAAATCTCTTATTGATCACTACTCTACAAATCGCCCGAACCATATATAATAATAATAATAATAATAATAATAATAATAATAATAATAATAATAATAATAATAATAATAATAATAATAATAATAATAATAATAATAATAATAATAATAATAAAGCCACTTCTATAGCGCCATATATCCCCAGGGCTCATAGGCGCTTAACAACATAAATATTAAAATTAGAATCTAGGATAAAGCTAATTTACATAAGGCCACAGAAGTAAAATTTACTTGAAATATCCAAGCCATTCAGTTAAAATGTCCATCTCAAGATAAAATTAATCAATACCTCCAAAAACTTAGCGTGGCCCTATTGTTCCCATTTTAAAAATCCAACATCTAAGAATAATACGACCTAAATAGGTATGTCTTCAATGATTGCTTGAAACTACACAGTGAATCTAATGAACGAATTGAATACGGAAGTTTGTTCCACAAAGTTGGTGCTGCATGACCGAATGAACGATCTCCTGCCGTTTTCAAACTCGTCCAGTTGTGTTTCAATAGATATCTATCACAAGCTGACCTTGTCATGCGAACAGGCTCATACTTTGACACAAGGGCCTGCAGATAGTGAGGTGCCAATCCATGTAAACATTTGAAAGCAAGCATGAGAATCTTGTACTCAATTCTTGATGATACAGGCAGCCAGTGCAGTTGTTTCAATACTGGGGTGATATGATCATACTTTGATGCACCTGTCAGCATCCTAGCCGCAGAATTTTGGATCTTTTGGAGTTTCTTCAGTTCAATGGCTGGTAGACCATACAGTAAAGAGTTTGTGCCATCAAGCCGTGATACAACAAAAGCATGAATAGCCTTTTCAGCGGCTTCAGGGGTCAAGTATCTCCGTGCTACATTGATGTTATGGAGATAGTATCTTGCTGACTTGCACACTGCATTAACATGAGCTTTCAGTGTCATGTGCTTGTCAAAGATGACGCCTAAATTCCGTGCTTCGTCTTTGGGCTCTATAGTATCCCTGTCGATCTTAATGGAGAGACCTTGGACCTTTGCGTGTTGTTGGCGAGTACCAATTACCAGCATTTCTGTTTTATCACTATTCAGTTTCAAGCTATTACACAGCATCCAATCATGTATGTCATGTACACAATTTTCAAGCTTTTTAGTACATTGCTCTGCATCAGCTGGCGTGGGAGTGAATGCCATGTATAACTGTGTATCGTCTGCATAAAGATGGAAATTCATGCTGTAGCGTTCGCGAATGAGGTCTCCCAGAGGTAAGGTGTAAATTGTGAAGAGAAGTGGGCCAAGCACTGATCCTTGAGGGACTCCACAGGTAAGTTGTACCTCTTTCGATGTTGCACTGTTAATACGCACCATTTGAAACCTCTCTGACAAGTAAGACTCAAGCCATTTATATGCGTGACCTTGAATACCACATCTGTCTGACAGTCGTCTTAGCAGCAGGTTGTGATTCACTGTGTCAAAGGCTGCACTAAGGTCAAGCAACAGCAAAATTGATACCCGTTGCTTATCCATTGCCATTAAAATATCGTTCTGAACCTTGAGGAGTGCTGTCTCACAGCTATGGAATTGTTTGTAGGCAGACTGAAGCGGCTCATGTAATCCATTTGTGATCATATGCTGCACAATCTGGTCTGCAGCAGCTCTCTCAATAATCTTGGAAACATACGGTAAGTTTGATATAGGTCGAAAGTTTTTCTTTAGTCGCTCAAGACCAATCTTTTTGAGCAGAGGAATCAGCACAGCAAGCTTAAAATCAGTGGGCATTACTCCCTCTTCATATATCTGATTGTGGAGTAATTAAATCAGGAATTATCGACCACTACGTCATCTATGGAGTTAGGAAACTGCATGCAAAGCGCAATAGAAGAGGAGAACAAAAGAGTCCCTATGATAGACTACAAAATATGACCGAATTTCGAAGTCTAAAGAACTATGATAGCGAAGCATTTCTCCAAGACTTACAGAGCGTTGACTTTGAGAGTGCAATCTCCGCCGCCTCAAGGAACCCTAATCAAATGGCAAATACTTTCTAGGACCTCTTCCTGTCAATTCTAGATGTGCATGCCCCTTTAAAGAAAAGGAAAGGGATTCAAAGCCGTGCACCAGCTCCATGGCTTTCTGCTAGAATCAGGAAGTTAATGCGAGATAGGGATAAATATAAAGTTTTGGCTGAGAAAGATCATCAGCTGTGGCCTAGATATAGAAAACTACGCAACAGGGTCACTGCTGAGCTACGCAAATCAGTTAAGACTTATTACCAGGGTTTGATTGATGAGACCTCCAACAATCCTAAGGAAATGTGGAAGTCGGTCAACAAAGTTTTGAATAAGGATAAAACACGAACTTTTCCTTCCTCTGTAACGTATAAGGGTCAAAACTTAGAAAACCCACGTGGAATCTTAGAGGCATTCAACGATCACTTTGTGACTATAGGCCCAAAACTGGCCAGTGAAATACAAAGTGAGACTACGGATGATCCACTGCAGTATTTATCCGCAGCTGATACGCCTCCCTTCGTATTCCAAAGGACTGATGAAAATCTCGTTAAGAGAGAGATAAACAGGCTAAAATGCTCGAAATCTCCTGGACATGATAAAATTCCGGTTAAAGTGATAAAAGACGCCGTTGAAATATTGTCCAAACCACTGGCAAACATTTTCAACTCTTCCATGGAAGAAGGGATCTTCCCAGACATCTGGAAACTGGCGATGGTAACTCCTATTTTCAAAAAGGGCAAAAATCTGACTTGTGTAACTACAGGCCAATTTCTGTACTTTCAGTACTGTCAAAACTGTTCGAGAAAATTGTTCATGACCAAGTTTCGACGTTTATGAAAGATCATGGTCATTTTTCACACTGTCAGCATGGCTTCAGACAGCTCCATAGCACAGTTACGTCACTGCTCAATGTGACAGAATTGTGGTTCTCCAATATCGACAGAAAAAAGGTAAACATGAGTGTCTTTCTAGATCTTAAAAAGGCCTTTGATACGGTGGACCATGATCTGTTACTCGCAAAGTTAGCTGTCTATGGCATTGTTGGAGGTCCTCATCAATGGTTCTCGTCCTACCTAACGAGGAGAGAACAGTATTGCCAAATAGGTGGTCAACGGTCGAGTCGTAAGGTTGTAAAACATGGAATACCACAGGGATCGTGCCTTGGGCCACTTTTATTCATCCTTTATGTAAATGATTTTGCTCAGTGTCTGGTTAAATCTTCCCCAAACATGTATGCAGATGATACCAGTGTAACATGTTCGGCAGAAGATATAGACACACTTTGCGATGACTTGAGAACCGAACTAACAAATATTTCAGAGTGGATGAGACAAAACAAGCTTAGTCTTAATGCGAACAAATCTGAATTCTTGATTGTTGGCCACAAAAGACAACTTAACGGTATCCATGGACCCGTGCAGCTACAGGTTGATGAGGAACCGATAGGAAGAGTTCAGACAGTGAAATATCTTGGAATAAGGGTCGATGAAAACTTAAGTTGGAACGAACAATATAAAAGCCTTAAATGCAAAGTAAAATGTGGACTATCCTCTATTCGCAAACTTAAAGATATTTTACTCCAATCTAAGTTAGAGCAAGTCTACAGAGCCCTGGTTGAAAGCCACCTGCGGTACGGTAATGAACTATGGGGCAGTTTGTCTGATACCAAATTAAATCATTTGCAGCGTCTTCAAGACAGAGCTCGCACATTGATTGAAAGCTCCAATGTAAAGGACGGATGGACGTGCAATTGGCTCTCTGTCTCTAACCTTATCAAATACGACAAGGCTGTTATGGCATATAAGATAATGAATAATTTATGTCCGAGCAGCCTTCAAGGAAAATTCACCATGAGATCTCAAATATCTGCTTACGCAACGAGAAACTGCCGAGATATTGATATCCCAAAACGCAACCTAGAATTTTCAAAAAAGAGTTCTCTTTACTCTGGTGCTAAACTGTGGAATGATATACCTCTTGATATAAGGAATAGCCCCACAGTTCTCACATTTAAAAAGAAACTGAAGGACTACTTGCTACACTAGCATTTAACCCAAAGCACGATCCCTAGGAAGAGCAGCACTTACCACGGTTACATTCCATATTATTCTTTGTAGATATGATATAGTACGTTGTTCTTTTTTTATTTTTCTTTTTACTATTGTTATTTTTCAAACTATTATCTTGTTGTTGTATAAGCTGATAGGGATTTGTGGATAAATATGATTAAATGAAAAATGAAAATGAAATGAAAATGAATTTGAACAATTTCACTAACAGTGTGCCAACCAAGTTTCTTGATGATAGGCTTTGCAGAAGCATCATATCTACTGTTAGTAACTATTCTTGCAGCCCGATTTTGACGTTTTTGTAGTTCGTTTATTGCTGTGGAACCACAGCTTCCCCATACAGGGCAGCAATATCTGAAATATGGTTCTACAAGACTTTTATACATGCTTTGTATTGTAAGAAGAGGGAGATACCTTTTGGAGTATTTCAACATCCCTATTCCTCTAGAAACTTTTTTCTTGATGGCAGTAATTTGTTCTTTCCAGTTAAAGTATTGATCAACCATAACTCCCAGATATTTTGCCTCCTTTATGATAGAAACAGTTTCTTCCCCTACATTAAAGACCCTCTGCTAACCAATAGGCTTTGCGCCTCTCTTTGTTATGGGCATACAAAAAACAGGAGACCGCACGTGCGAGGTATGGGAGGTATGTCCGTTGCTTAGGCCCCTTTTGAAATTGGAGAAAGAGAAATATCAAAATTTGGACTCTACACCTTTGTCTATGCTTAAGACCCATTGTCCAACATAACCTTTTGTTCGCCGAATGAAAGCAAGGCAAAGAGAAATTAGGCCAGAAACGACTTTCAGATAATACGAAAGTCGAATTTGGCGCCACAAAGGATCATGGTTAGCAGAGACTCTTTAAAGAGAAACTTGACATCTCCTACCTTTTCTATGTCGTTCAAACGCTTCCTACCACCTATCACGAGACTTTGTGTCTTGGTCACATTGAGGGACAATTTGTTTGCGTTAAGCCAAGATTTAAGGTATCCAAGATCCTCGTTGACGCATTCATTTATCAAATGAATGGACTTTGAAGAGAATGGACTCTTGACATGTTCTTTGAAAGAAAGTGATTGATCGAAAGTGATACCGAGGAGATTTTCTTCCGTACTTTCATTCACACAGGCATGGCCTATTTGATTGTTACCCCACTACCCCCCCCCCGCACCAAAAAGCATTAAATGCCATTTGTGTTCATTTAGGTTCATAAAATTATTTTGGAAACCACTCAGTTATTTTGAGGGCGTCATGTTCTAAATGCGCAATGTTAGTTTCGATCTTAGGGCCACATACATAAATTGTTGTATCGTCCGCATAGTTACAGACTTTGGTTTCTTCCAGGAACATGAAAAAGTCATTCAGATATACATTGAAAAAAAGGGTTGCAGGACCGAGCCTTGCGGTACATCTAAGACTGTTTTTGTCACATGCTGAATGAGCCATTGACCTTTCTGTTCTTTCGTAATCTGTAGACCAACCAAAAGACACACAAGATCCGGACCCGCAAACATTTGTAACAACTGAAGACCCCACTCAAAGATTGAAGTGGATCGCTCACTTAGAGTTCACGCAGAACCACATAGCAGGGGATTTGACTTGGGATAAGGTAAGTGCTCGTTTTTTCCATAGCTTGTGATTCATTCATTTGCTTTCAACAGAATATGATAATTCAGTGAAATTCGAATGTATAACATGAGCCTCTGTGTACAGTGATACTTGTATATTGCAGAACGATAGCTATATTTCACCAATCGCAAGGACTGCTACACTCTTTGCTGTCATTTCTTTGTAACTTTTCTATTTACATTGTATTCCAGTAGGAGAGTAGTTAGGTGAAGGTGAAGGTGAAGGTGAAGGTGAAGTTGCGGTTTTTAGCGCCAAGCGCTGGGATCGCAGAAGTAGCTAAGCGCTAATCGAGTCCGCGACCTCTTGTCATGACGCTCAAGTGGTGGGGTCCTACCAGGTATCGAACCCACTCTGCCTGGCTTCACAGTCAGATGATTACACCACAGCGCCACATCGCCTTCTGTGAGAATCGGTTCTGATCTCTGTACAGCCCGAAGGAAGGGTAAACGCAGTGAAGGTGATATTTTGTCGGCCTAGTATAAAGAATAAAAGTTATCAAATGTAATAGTATGATTTGATAGGGAGCAAATGCTTACTGAAACGGATGACATAGATGTTCTTGTAAGCAATTGGTCAAACCTTTTTTCTTTGATCATAGAGAAACATGCCCCAATGACTGTAACGCGTGTTTCTGAGAAGTACTGCCCCTGGATTGACAAGGACCTGAAGAAACTAATGCAGACCAGGGATAAACTAAAAAAGGCTGCAGCCAAAAGAAAGTCCCAATTCCTTATGGACTCTTATAGACAGGTCCGTAACAAGGTCAATGTCCTAAATACCCAACTAAAGAAGCAGTACTATACTAATACGATCTCTGCATGTCAAGGTAACATGAAGGAATCATGGAAGGCAATTAATGAACTCCTCAATAAGAGATCAAAGTCCAGTAACATTGATTGTCTTAAAGAGTCTGGTTCCGAAACTGTTCATAAAAAGATATTTCTAATGCAATGAACAGTTTCTTCTGCTCAGTAGGTAAGGATCTTGCTGAAAAAATGGATCTAGCCCAAAATCCCCTTCTTGCAGGTGACTATGAAATTAACAAACATAATTTCATTTCAGGACTATTGAAGTGCAGGAAATCAGGGATGCATTTGCAACTGTCAAGACAGCAAAGAGCTTTGGGACTGACAACATTTCTAGCTACTTTCTGAAGCTTGCGCTGCCTTTAATTGAAAACTCGCTTGCTTTCTTGTTCAATACATCCATTGAAATAAGTCGTTTCCCCGACTCATGGAAAGTTGCTAGAGTTACTCCGATCTTCAAAGATGGAGACAGGGCTGATAAGTCTAACTATCGACCAATATCAGTCTTGCCTGTCATCTCAAGGCTCTTTGAAAAATTAGTAACAAATCAGCTGTACCAATATATGAATGATAATGGCCACTTTTCCTCTGGCCAATCCGGCTTTTTGCGTCTTCATTCAACAGTAACTTGCTTGCTCAAAAATACTGACGACTGGTACAATGGAATGGATCTTGGAAAGCTTGTGGGTCTGGTGTTCATTGACCTTAAAAAGGCATTCGATACTGTCGATCACAGCATTCTCTGCAAAAAGCTTGAGCTTTACGGTGTACATCATCGTGAACTCTCTTGGTTTAAATCCTATCTAACGAATCGGAAACAATTTTGTAGGGTTAATGGGGTTGATTCCGAAATCGGGGACATAGAAGTTGGTGTGCCACAAGGTTCATGTCTTGGCCCTCTTCTCTTCCTTGTCTACATCAATGATCTCCCACAAGCAGTCCTGGATTCCAACGTGTCCATGTATGCTGATGATATCAGTTTGTGCTACCAGTCTCACGATATGACTCGGCTGAATGAGGCTATTAACAGTGATCTTGCAAAACTGGACACTTGGCTACAAGGCAACAAGCTTTCCCTGAATGTAGCAAAAACTCATTCTATGCTTATCTCCTCCAAGCAGAAACATAGTAGTCTCAAGGGTCAAAATAAGCACTTGAAATTGAAAAGACGTGATAATGAGCTGGATGTAGTCAAAAAGACTAAATACCTCGGTTTGCAAATTGACTGTTCTTTGGATTGGAAAGAACAGATCAAGACAGTGTCTGCCAAGGTCTCCAGGGCAGTTGGATTTCTAAAACATGCCAAGTCTTTTCTTCCGAAAGAAAATTTGCAATCTCACTATACAGGTATTGTGGAGCCTCATTTTTGATACTGCTGCTCTGTCTGGGGTTGCGCTGGTTCAAGTGAAATTAATCAGCTACAAAAACTTCAAAAGTGTGCTGCTAGGATAATAACGAATGGCAACTTTGATGCCCCAAGCAGACCTCTTATTGAAGAGCTGGGATCGCAGACCGTTGACCAACTGATTTCCAGTGAGTCTTAAGACAATGGTCTTCAAGTCCCTGAATGAGCTGGCTCCACAGTATCTGTGTGACTTGTTCATCCGAAATTCGCACTGCTCATCATATAGTCTTCGTAACACGGGGACCGACTTGAGGTTACCGATGAAAAGGTCAAACAATGGCCAGAAATGTTTCTCTTATAGAGGTGCTAAACTATGGAATAGCTTGTCAGCCGAGTCAAAGCAGGCAACCTCTCTGCATAGTTTAAAAAAAACTATTTAGAAACGGACACTTTTTCCTTTCACTTTTACTGTAAAGTTGTTAACATCATTGTATATAAGTTTTAGATATTGTAAATAAGGTTTTATGGTTTAATTTGATCCATAGCTTTTTCCTTTTGTATTATATTGTAACTAATGTTTTTATCGGAGGGCCCCTTGAAAACCAACTTGTTGAAGGGCAACCCTCCTTAAAAGAATTAAATATGAAATATGAATATGAAATATATGAAATATAGGGGCCACGAGTTTAAAGTAACTTACCAATTGGTAATCTTGCTCCTCGACAACACGTTTCTCGACGAGTCCTGCCTCGTTTTTACGCCGTTATACAGATATATAGGAAATGACTGGAAGTGAATATTTTCGACGACTTTGAATGCTTCCTGCAGTTTGCAGGAACGCAGTGCTGCTTGCCCGTGTCAGTTCAATTTTAAAAGATAATGAATTCATCTATGGAATGTTTCAAACTAGACTTTTTTGATTTGCACTTTCTGGTAAGCTGTACGCAATTCTACTGGAGTGGTGGTGTTATGTGGCCAGAACAGTTAGGTGGAGTGGGTTCGATACTCCGTAGGGCCCCACGACTTGAGTGTCATGACAAGGGATCGTGGACTCGATTAGAGCTTAGCAACTTCTGTGATCCCATCGCTTGGTACTAAAAACCGCAACTTCACATTCAGCAAAACGGGATCCCACAGTAGGAGGCTTTTGTTATTTATTTCGTAGATCCTCTCTATTCATAACCTAATTGTTGCAAGTATGACAACTGAGAAAATAATCATTAACAGAAGGCATCTCGCACGTCAGCAACAATAGTCTTTCCAGTTCCCCAATACATGAAAAAGTCATTCAACCCCCTATTCAACCCCCTATTCAACCCCCGCTCTATTAAGTCCCCGGCTTATATCAAATTTCTACGGCTACCAAATTTGCACCTTAACTTTGATATGGTTGACAGTGGGGCTCCAGTATGGCTTTTTTCGAAAAGATAATCACATCCAAACCCGTTTTTTCTCGTTGAATTATGATACTGGCTAGTTAGATAGTTATGTGGCTTTTAAATGAGGGAGCTACCTATTTCGTAGCTGAAGTTAAGGTAACTCTGCTTTCCGCTCCACTGAGCAGCGAGTTGCCGCCGAGCAGCGAGTTGCCGCTGTAGATAACCACTTTCCTCGGAAAACGGTAGGGCCGAGGAGAGGGGGTCTGGATAAAAACCTGGGGCCCATCGCTATAGGGGTCCATAAATAATAACTCATTTTTCAAAATATGGTCAAGACCTGGTCACTAGACTTTGCTAGGGACATAGACCCTAATATTTTCTCAAGTTGTCATAACATATCAAAATCAAGAAAAGGAACAGTAATTGTTCAATACAACATCAAAACCATTGAAATATACCGGATGAGCTGGACAAAAATTCCGCATTTGAAAATTCATAGGGTACTCAACGGATATTGATGATTCAAATTCAGTTGTATAGCAGATTTTTTTTTAGGGTCTGGTACCCATGGTAACAGTCCATAAAATATTTTTGTGATTATTCTCCACTACACTTACCTACAGTGTTTCATTACTGTAGGTGAATTCCACTACACTTGATTCTTTGATTCAAAAGTGCCTGAGATGGCACTGTGACATTTTATCAAATTGTAAGGAATTTCGTCTCCTCACACGGAAGAATACGCAAGGGCATTTTACCTGTTTCAGGAGTATCTCTTCTAAGAAATGTTTTAGAACTTTGAATCCCATGACAATAAATGAGCAGATGATATCTCCCACCAGCAAATACTTGTACTTTTTTATCGTCTCATGAGAGGAATTTTTGTATGATTGGATCAAGAATTTTGGGCCTTGAAGTTGTCGTAAATTCAAATCATATTTCCAGTGGTCATAAAACAAAAAAGAAATACAAAATACATCAATCTCTCGGCTATCAAGCAAATATCGATTGCTTTTTCCAATTAAAAAATGCCTCTCTGGTTTTTGGATTGCCATTAACTGTTATCATATTGTGATTCTTGTGCATAATCACTCGCATGTTTCGATGGCATGATAATTATATTTAGAGGCGCAAAAAGCTACCAGAGTGATTCTAGCAACCTTGATTTTAAAAATTTTCTCGGGGGACCATGCACCGGACCCCCTAGATACTTGCGCCTCTGGCGCACGTGTACGCCTTTGGCATACCTTTCACACCTCGCTTTGCAAGGAGCTTATGTTTCATTTTGACCCGGGGCCCAGCAAGGCTGCAAAATGATTTTTATGCGTGCGCAGATATCGATCGAAACCGAGACAATAGTGAAATTTGAATCATTACAAACGCTCCTTGTCTCAGCTGGAGGAGTGACTACTCCAAAAAACCTTCACAGCAACAACAACGAGCAGAGGTAAAGGGCTCATGTACATAGCTCAACTTTACCGAACAAACCAAAACGAAAACAAGACAGCTTCACTTGGACCTTCATGTCTCAATTATTTAACCGCTAACCAACCTATTGAGGAAATCAAACTCATTCTGCGCAGTTTTAATCGTGCAAAGCCTGGATTTTATGTTTTCAACTAACTCGTGGCGGATGGCCTAAACTTCCCGCCGTGCGTATTGTCTGCGAGAATGGACGACAGCGGGGTCGCCAGTAGCTGAATCTGACGAGAGCAAGTAATATTTTCTGGATGCACTCATGCTTACCCTGAAGTTATTGGATAGAATTTTCAAAATGAGTTTCTCTTAATGACTAAAATCCCATCAATAGTATACCCATGGGTAAACAAACGTAAGAAACAGATTAATATTATTTTCTCAGAGGGTGACAGAATATTTCGGTAAGTTACAGCGAAAAAGGAAAATTCTTAAGAAAACCTCACATTCGAAATTAACATCTCAAAAATACGACACATGGGAAGTCACCCCCATCACTACCCGACCCCTTGGAAGATCAAGTTACATAGGCAGCCATACTGACCCCCTGGTATTTAATAAACATAAGGGACTCTATGCTAACATGAAAAAATTCACGGGGGTATAATTTTGATCTCGCTTTGAGCTGTTGTCGTTGCTCTCTGTTGTTTGCGGCAGCCAGATTGTAAACAAACAAAAATGAAATCGACATAAAACCAACAAGAAGACATCTAATTTTTACGATATTTTCCCCTATTTTCCCGGCCGTGCCGATACGATTTTCTGATTGCCAAATAAAATCCCGATCGATGCAAATAGTCTCCTTCAAAGGCTGCGGCTAGATTTTTAGCATATTACATAGAAATTCGATCAATTTTCCCTCACAAATTTTACACCAAAATCTGATAAACTTGCAATTTCTTCGCTAGTGAGGCTGAGAAGGGTCGAATAGGCTTCCAATTCACCAAAATAAACAACAAAGGATCCTCCTATTCAAAAATGATTTGAGTGTTTGTTTATATCAAGGATTTTGAGCACTAGGAGGGCTTACTTCGGCAGACCAAAATACTTAGGCCGGTAGCCATGTGAAGGCCAATACTCCTTCGATAAAAAATGTAGATGCCATCCCCTATTTTCCCAAATAACTCACCTGGTTCAAAATGTTGCTTGGATCTTGGAGAAAATTTTCAGCGATTAAGATGAAAAGGCTGCGGCTAGATTTGGAGATATTTGCCAAGCAATAAATTGTTTAATTTGCTCGATTTTTTGGCCATCACTGTGATATTTATTACAATGTTTTGATGCTTTTCTTGATGTTTTACAATCTTGAGCTTTCGTCCTTGAGATATTCTGGTTGCAACCTGTGCAACTAGCCATGTGTCGATTACAACAAGCTGATTCTCTAGGGACAGGAATCCTCTAAACTCCATTGTTCGCTTTTCCTGGGTGTTTCCCAGATTTACAAATTCCAACTAAATGCGGTGGCGCATAGTGCTATTGGTCAGCGGCAAAAACATTTCGCAGACTTGCTCCGGGGCCCATAAATCCTTTCCGCGGCCCTGGAAAACAGTTAATTTCTTCAATACTGTTCGCTCTACCGAAAAGGGTTAAAACGGAAGCTTTTCTACATGGTCTTGAAAATCGAAGTATATATGAATCGCAATGTTTCCATCAAGGCTGGCTTTGCAAATTGTTTTCCAAAACTTTTTGTTGATTCCAGAACAGTGGAGTTATCTCTAAGACTACTCGAAAAATGTTTGGTTTTCTTTCGTGATAACTTTAGCTAGGTTGTTGATCTACAACTTTATCAAGCGTGATTGAAAAGCTATTCTAGCTTTGTCGCAATCAAATTTAATATTTCTGTTTACTTTTCGGCAGGGAAGGGAAGAACCCTTGGTCAACAGACTGCCGTGTTACGAATCACGCTTTCAAACACACAGCCTTGGAATAACTTTCTGAAATGTTTCCATTGGCAAAAGAATGAACGTCGTTTGTCGGGGATGCTATATCCAAGTCTCAATAGATATCCTTGGAGTGTTTGTGAAAGTATGATTTCTTAAGTGTTACCAGCAATTTCACTACCTTCCGTTTCGTGTCCTTTGAGAATTTCGTGAGCATTCACAAAATATCAATTTCGCTAAGGGTCCACAATGATCAGAGATCTGAAACTAAACTTTTTACAAAAGGGTCTCTTTCTTATGTCCTAATCAGAATAATGTTATGTACCTTACTACAACATTTTAAATATTTTTTTAGATTTTATTTTAGTCCAAGTTGATTTCATGATCCCATGTTGTTGAGTTTTTCAAATTTTTTACTTTCATGTGTCTAATTCCTACGTTTTCATTGAAAAAATGCGACAACACATTCTTGAGAGAACAAAAAGTTTATAAGGCCATCGTAGGTCATACGTGTCACTATGTATTTATGGTAACTGAACATGTTTTCCAGCTGCCTGAAGTAAGTTTTCGCTCAGTTACGCTAAGGAACTCTCACAAATCAGTTTTCAGTTCGAGCCTTGTCCAGAATATTCATTATTTCTAGGTGTAATTCATTCCAAAAAATGTCATTTATCAAAGTTGCAAATTAAAACCTTACACAAAAGTAGTTTCTGCAACTGAACATACTAAAGATATGCATCGTAGTAAAATACCAAAAGATGATCTTTCATTGTGTTTGCGAGGAGATGAAGTCCCATTCTTTGTGTATTCATTCACAAAGGCGATTATCCATTACTGCTTCTGTCAAGTTAAATTTGCCATTAAACCGTCGAACTCTTCTAAAACTGTGATTCAAGTACTGCAAACAATCAGAGTAGATATCTAATTGATAACAACATATCACTACAAGATGCTTTTTTTTTCTTGTGCTTAGGGCATGATAAGTGACCTATAGATGACTTGAAATTTCAAATTTCCTTGTGATGAAATTGTCGTAGAGGTTTGCAACTATCATAAATGTCATGTTTGGGCCAATTTAAACCTGACAAACCATGAGTGGTGGGACACTAGTAATTTAGATTAGGTTAATTTAGCTTCTTTACCTACCTTGAAATGCCATAAGATTCTCTTCCTTGACATTGGCAGCCTTTCTCAGCCATAGTTCTTGCCTTGAACTGAAGAGCTCCATCTCATGTGCTTTCAAAATGTTTGGGCCTAACCGTAAACGACCTTTGTCATCTCCTGCGCATTGCTGTACCTACGCAGCGAAAGTTCGATTTCGAGACCACTGCGTAGGCACAGCAATGTGCAGGAGATAACAAAGTTCAATATAGGCCCAAAAATTTTGAAAGCACATGTGATAGAGCTCTTCAGTTCAAGGCAAGAACTATGGCTGAGAAAGGCTGCCAATGTCAAGGAAGAGAATCTTATGGCATTTCAAGGTAGGTAAAGAAGCTAAATTAACCTAATCTAATTTACTAGTGTCCCACCACTCATGGATAAACATGGTTTTCGAGTCATGTTTACCATGCCTAGAAAAGTCATATTGCCTCATACACGAGCCTCACTGTGGGTTTGGGATAAAACTGTGTTGAATTTATGCATTTCGCTCGTAGAATTGTATGTTGAATCGGTCAGATATGGGGTAAAAAACTGAAAAGCCATCACATTTATCCATATCGTTTGATTTTGTGATAAAGCCCCCTGTCTAGAAAACCTCCTCCCCTCCCTTTCAAGCCCCAGTCTGGAGTTGTCCTAATTCAAATACGCCCCCGGGGGTGTAATAGAGCTTTTTCATGAACTCTGTTCAAAGCTATAATTTTTCATGACTCCGTCTCTCTGATGGTTTTGCAATCACGAAGAATGCGTTTTAATGTCCAGAATTATGCTGGGTTTGATCCGGGAGGTGGTTAGAGTCCTGACACTCTCGTTCGCAAAATGAAATGTCTCCCGACATTTAAAAAATTCTTGACATTCTTCATTTAGTTCTATCATCTTCACTCATAAGTTCTCTTCAAACAGCATTAACTCGTCCTCACATATCACATTCAGAGTGCAGTTGTTCTTGTTTTTGTCCCAGAACATCATTTTCTTCGGCTGCGCTGCAATAAAAACTCACTAGACTCCAAACAGTTATCCGACATCAGTCGCAATGCTTATGTTGAAAAACACGAATTATTTCGTGGACGATACGATAAAGTATCAATAACATTGTTTCATACCTGTGATTAAGGTAACTTGACAAAAATAGCAACACAACATATTTTGGATGTTTGTCAAGATCATGTATCTCTATTGCGCCGGCTAGGGTTGTTAGAATTCCTATGAACTGGATGGTTGAAATACAACAGTGGTCCGGTTCGTCGTATCTGTGGCGCTCAATGATCTTTGAATTTGATTTTGAATTTGATGGTGAATTCACATATGCCGACTATAGCACACGCCAGCCGACTATAGCACACGTGATTAATTCGCACACGTAATTAATTGTGCGCGCATTAATTTGCTTCATTTGCCAGTGCTTTTCCTCTGTACGACAAATGAGTTATGGCTAGATGTGTGCAGTATTGTGTGGGTGGCACGCTAGAATTATCAAGATTTTAGGAACGCACATTGAGCGCACTTTATTAAGTTTACATTTTGACATTAACTCTAGTTTTCTACGGAAAACCCAAGACTCGGGAGTATTTACGTTCTCGCTCTTACAGGTAAAGAAATTACCAAGATCAGACAAGTTGAGAGAGCTAGTGTACTCTGGAATTCCACACAGCATGAGGATGCATGTACGTTTATTTTCTTTTTTCTGTCAATTTTACTTGCTTGGTTTGTTTGATGTTGTCATCTTATTTCAATTCAATTTCACTCTAGCTTCGAACAAACTAATCTAAATCGAATATTTGAACTACTAACATATATCTACAGGGTATCCAAAAAAATTGTTCGACGTTTGATTAAATACTAAAAAATAACGATACGCTGAATGGACCTTAGGTCAAGTGACCCGTTTCGTGAGATTTTAAATTAATTTTTGACACAAGAATTTTGCAAATCCGATAAAAAATCACGGCTGGTGTAAAATGCAGGTCAAATTTTTGCAGGTCACAGCAGCAGGTCACCGCGAGGGACAAGGGCTCATAGGCTGCACAAAGGATATTCTGTTGTGTACGAGATACGAGAGCTGCTAGTGTGTTGACGTGTAATTTGTCAAAATGAAGTGGCTAGATGTGCCCCAGTGGACTAAGGCAAATCATTTACCTAATCTTTCAGATAATACATAATTCCATAGACATGATAATTTGATAATTCGAATAGAAGACAAATAATAGGTTTTTTTCGAGAGAGTTGCAGAATCGATGAATGATTTTTTCTGCAATATTGGCAAAAACCTCAGTGACAAACTGCCACAGACAGAAAACCCCCTTCTTGAAAGTAGGTTCTCTGTTAACGAGCATAATTTGCGGTTTGAATTTCAAGCTGTAAATATTGCTCAGGTAGAGAAGGTCTTTGGAAAATTCAAAAAGTCCTTGGGTTTTGGCACTGATGGTATTGCCAATCATTTCTTGAAAATTGCGCTTCCTGTCATCGGTGAATCACTTTGCAACATTTTCAATCTTTCCATAGCAACTGGTGTATTCCCAGATTGTTGGAAAATTGCTAGAGTTGCCAAAGTGGTCAATCTGATGATCGATCAAATTATAGGCCGATTTCAGTGCTTCCTTTCTTGTCTAGTGTCTAGGGTATTTGAAAAGTTGGTTTTTAACCAGCTTTATGAGTATCTAGATAAAGACAAGCTCATATACTATAAGCAGTCTGGGTTGAGGTCCTTACACTCCGCTGTCACTTGTCTGCTGAAGTCTACAAATGATTGGTATGTTAATATGGACAAAGGTAGATTCACTGCTACAGTATTTATTGACTTGAAAAAGGCATTCGATAGTGTAGATCACGATATTCTACTCCAAAAATTTGAAAAGTATGGAGTGATTGGCCTTGAACATACCTGGTTTTCCTCATACCTGAAAAACAGGCGGCAGCTTTGTAGAGTGAATGGGGTAGCCTCAAATATGGAAGAAATAAAATGTGGAGTTCCTCAAGGCTCTTGCCTTGGGCCCCTTTTATTCCTCATATACATAAATGATCTGCCATTTGCTCTTAAAAACAGTGAAGTAACGATGCATGCCGATGATACCAGTATGTCATATTCTTCTAAGAATATCTACGAGCTTAATGAAACCCTTAACAGTGACCTAGACTCTTTGAAACAGTGGCTTGAAGGTAATTAGTTGTCTCTCAATGTAATCAAAACACAAGCAATGGTTATAGGCTCTAGGCCTAATATCAAGAAGATATCAGATGAGTTAGTACCGACCCCGTCTTTCGCCATTGGCAACTCGCATATTGATGTTGTAGATAATGCGAAATACTTGGGAGTACAACTTGATAAACATCTTGTGTGGGATGAGCATACTAAGGCTTTACGTTCAAAGATTTCTCGCTCTTTGGGATTCCTAAAATATGCTAAGAAATTGCTTGGTCAGATGTATAGAGATATCGTTGAGCCCCATTTTCGCTACTGTTGCTCTGTGTGGGGTAGCTGTGGAGAATCTCGCCTTTTGATGCTACAAAAGTTACAAAATCGTGCTGGGAGAATAGTTACCAACAGTAGCTATGATGCACCAGCAGCAGTCTTGATAAGAGAGCTCAAATGGCCGACAGTCCACGACATGATCAAACAAGAGACGACTGCCATTGTTTTCAAATCAATAAGTGGTCTCGCGCCCACTTACCTCTCTACTTTATTCACGAGAAACTCGACACGGGAGATTGTAAATTTGAGAAATCGTGAGACTGACTTACTTGCTCCACGAATGAAAACAAGTAATGGCCAAAAAGCATTTTTGTTCCGTGGAGCAAAGGTTTGGAATGAATTAAAACATGAGGTCAAGCTAGCCCCCTCTCTGTCTACTTTTAAATGTAGACTGAAATGTAAATAGATTTTAATTTTTCATTTATTCTAATTTAACATTGTAAATATTCTTTTTTATTTTAGTAGCATTGTAATTAGGTTTTTTCCACGGCCCCCTGAAAAGCAGCCACTCTTGGTTGATGGGGCCACCGTGTATACAAAATTTAAAATGAAATGAAAAATGAAATGAAATGAGAGTTTCAAAAAGGAGGAAGAGAAGGTCTTCAGCACGGGTGGGGGGATCCTTGACAAAATCAGATTAAGCTTGCTGCCAGCATTTTCAAAATGAGACCGTGACTGGACCAATTTTCGTGAAAATGATGCCCTTGGCAAAATTCCCCATTTAAAGCACCATGAGATAGCACTTTCTACACAAAAATTGCCAACTTTTCGCAGCATAATTTTAGGGACACAGTTAACCCTATGTGTCGAACGAATGACGGTATTGAGGACACGGAGCACTTTTTGCTGCTATGCCCTTCATTTGACGTTCAACGACGACATCTTCTCGCTGGAGTTTCGGTACTATTACAACAATTTGTTGAAATAAACAGCCTCCCCAATGACGTTCTTGTTCAGATTCTATTGTATGGTGACGAAAACCTTTCGAATGAAATCAACAAAAGTATACTCGAACTGACACTAGTTTTCATCCACAATACAGGTCGGTTTGATTAAATAGATCTGAAAAGTTTGTTTACTCCACTCAGCCACTAAAATCCCTTTCTCTTGTTTTTTATTGTTCACTTGTTTATGCCTGTTTCACAATGGATGTTGGGAATTCAGTGTTATGAAATTCCGACGCCAACCTAACTCATTTTAATCTCAATTTTTCAGTAAAATTTAGCGTCCATCCTACGTAATCACTTAGCGAATACATCCAAAACACAGCAATTGCCGACATCCAATGTGAACCCGACTTTAGTATTTATCAGTCGAAAGTGTTTGTACTAGTTTTTGTGTCTATATTTGAATGTATATTTAGACTTAGTTTTACTTACCTGTCTCTATGTTATGGCCATGGGGTAGTCATGGTCTTCTGCTCCTCATGGCATCGTTCTTGTAGTGTAGTACAGTAGTTTGTAAGTGCTGTTTTAGGTAATATCGTTATTGTAAATTTTTATATTGGATAGAAAAAAAAAAACTTTTCGCTTTCTCTCGACCAAAATCACCAAATTTCTGGTTTCTAGACAAGAGTAACCAAGGTTTGACTTTTCACTTAAGTTGCCACAAAGTGTACCCTTGCTCAGACTAAAATTACTGAAAGCATACCCTTGACCCCATTCCCTTCTGATCCTTGGTTTACTCGGTTTACTTCTGATACTCGGTTTACTCGGTTTACTTCTGATCCTTGGTTTACTCGGTTTACTTCTGATCCTTGGTTTACTCGGTTTACTTCTGATACTCGGTTTACTCGGTTTACTTCTGATCCTCGGTTTACTCGGTTTACTTCTGATCCTCGGTTTACTCGGTTTACTTCTGATCCTTGGTTTACTCGGTTTACTTCTGATCCTCGGTTTACTCGGTTTACTTCTGATCCTCGGTTTACTCGGTTTACTTCTGATCCTTGGTTTACTCGGTTTACTTCTGATCCTCGGTTTACTCGGTTTACTTCTGATCCTCGGTTTACTCGGTTTACTTCTGATACTCGGTTTACTCGGTTTACTTCTGATCCTTGGTTTACTCGGTTTACTTCTGATCCTTGGTTTACTCGGTTTACTTCTGATCCTCGGTTTACTCGGTTTACTTCTGATCCTCGGTTTACTCGGTTTACTTCTGATCCTCAGTTTACTCGGTTTACTTCTGATCCTTGGTTTACTCGGTTTACTTCTGATCCTCGGTTTACTCGGTTTACTTCTGATCCTCGGTTTACTCGGTTTACTTCTGATCCTTGGTTTACTCGGTTTACTTCTGATCCTCGGTTTACTCGGTTTACTTCTGATCCTCGGTTTACTCGGTTTACTTCTGATACTCGGTTTACTCGGTTTACTTCTGATCCTCGGTTTACTCGGTTTACTTCTGATCCTTGGTTTACTCGGTTTACTTCTGATACTCGGTTTACTCGGTTTACTTCTGATACTCGGTTTACTCGGTTTACTTCTGATCCTTGGTTTACTCGGTTTACTTCTGATCCTTGGTTTACTCGGTTTACTTCTGATACTCGGTTTACTCGGTTTACTTCTGATCCTCGGTTTACTCGGTTTACTTCTGATCCTCGGTTTACTCGGTTTACTTCTGATCCTTGGTTTACTCGGTTTACTTCTGATCCTTGGTTTACTCGGTTTACTTCTGATCCTCGGTTTACTCGGTTTACTTCTGATCCTCGGTTTACTCGGTTTACTTCTGATCCTCGGTTTACTCGGTTTACTTCTGATCCTTGGTTTACTCGGTTTACTTCTGATCCTCGGTTTACTCGGTTTACTTCTGATCCTCGGTTTACTCGGTTTACTTCTGATCCTTGGTTTACTCGGTTTACTTCTGATCCTCGGTGATTAAAGTTCGGTTTGCTTCGGTCAAAGCCCAGATCCGGACAAAATGTGAGGGGCATTTCACTTTGGAAATCCCGTACACATTTCAAGTACTTTTGAAAAATCTGGAAATCATGGAAAGTCCCTGGATATCCGGAAATCCGTGATAAATCTGTCCAGAAATCCGGAAATACAAGTAAGCTATGTTCGGTAGTGAAATCAGGGGTGGATCCAGCTCAAAGTTGAAGGAGGGGCAGTCTGAATAGAGGACGCGCGAAGATTTTTGGACTCCTGATTGAGAAAATTCATTAATTTTTCTACTAAATAACGTCCTTACTTCTACATTTGCTCTACATTTGGATCACAAAATATAACTAGGAGTGTCATAGGATAACGAGGGGCGCATTTCTCGGCAAAGAGGGGGTGCCAAGCTGAGTTTTCATCGTGAAGGGGGGGGGGCAGTTGCCCCCAACTGCACCCCCCTCAATCCGCCACTGAGTGAAATGCCCCTCGGCATCATGACAATGGCCTTTAGTTTAAGAGCCACATATTTTTGCAAGAAGCAAAGAATTTGTGCCAGTACTGGATGTCTCTTAAAGAGATCAGATTTCGAGTACTCAGATC
The DNA here is from genome assembly GCA_964020215.1 of Aurelia sp. 3 sensu Dawson et al. (2005). NCBI lineage: Eukaryota > Metazoa > Cnidaria > Scyphozoa > Semaeostomeae > Ulmaridae > Aurelia > Aurelia sp. 3 sensu Dawson et al. (2005). The sequence goes on along the minus strand of OZ026589.1, from coordinate 11,311,399 downwards.
TTCTTATGAGTTTGTTAAAGGTTCCATAGCAGAGCAAGTTTCTTAGTTTTTGAGATCGGAGAATTGGTATGCCTATCAGCAGTCGTCAGCAGTTCCTTACAAAATTTGTGAACGGGAAGTGGCAAGTAGCTCTTAGGAACGGAAAATAGTTAATGTTGAGAAAGATGTTATTTATGACGTCACTGAACCTATTTTTGATATCACTAAACCCGGGGAGGGGGAGGGGATTTACAAAGGCTCAGGGGCATACGCAGCATTTCAACAGCGACGGGGTCTGGGTTGTAGCACCAGAAAATTTTTAGTGACCGCGCCTTTCCGACGCTCGGAACATGAGCGAAATGCCCCTCCTAGTTCTATTTTGCATCGTAAACATGGCTGCAATGAAAACAAAATAGGCAGGTCGTTTTGCTAAATTTGCAATGAGAATTTATATTCATCATAGCAAGTTAGTAAGGAGAAAGAAGAATATTTATTCAATAACGAATCCAGGATATAAAGTATGAAGTTTTCTTCTCGGAATTCTTTGGATTCGTAACTTGAAGGTTTGAAGATCTCAGATCTCAGGAAGATTTTATACAAGAAGACAATTGTTGCTCTCAATAGACGATTACGCTAAAGATGGCGGCGAGGAACTTTTGACCAAGATGCTTTGCGTTCGAATTACGAATCCTTAACGATTCTATAAGAATTCGATTAAAGAATGCAGTGCATCTTGGTAAAAAGTTCCTTGCCGCCATCTTTAGCGTAATCGTCTATTGGTGCGTTTTTGTGCAAAACTATGTTACAAACGAAAAATGCTGTCAAAGTTTTCCAAGGCCCGGATATGCAATTCAGGGTGTGTGTAATAAGACCACTTTTGTGTTCCTTACTCAAGAGGACTTTATCACCAGTTAATTATTGAGAATTATAGCACCAACTATTTGATCAGAATTACATCACCAGCTGGTTATGTCGTTTCAGTCGTTTGATTTCTGCGCAGAGTACCGTCATGGGGTTAGGGCACCTTTCTTCCATGTCAAGTTATTGTCACTTTGTGTAACATGAAAACAAAGGGATTTGATAACCATCTCTCACGGTGTGACAAGGCATTGTGCAATAACAAAAGTGAGGCTAGGATTGCATTCACATTTTGACACTAAAGGCACTATTACACAGTTTTGCGAGCTGCTGATCGGAGAAATGAAAAACTCATTTGATCTTTTGCGAATCCTGCAATTAACAAACGTATGCATCACTATGGAATACGTCAACACACTAGCGGCTCTCGTATCTCATACACAACAGAATTCCTTTCTGCAGCCTGTGAGCCCTTGTCCCTCGTAGTGACCTGCCGCTATGACCTGCAAAATTTTGACCTGCATTTTACACCAGCCGTAAAAAATCATGGTGTTACAAGCTTTTGAAGTTCAAGTTTGTGCTAAAGCTGAAACCAGAGGCCTCGAAATGGCATTTTTTGGTACAAGTCCCATAGGCCGTCATTTCTGTTATTTCTCAATCGTTTCAGGGCAGACCAAGTGGGATTCAAACAGGTAGTCGATAACCTAACTGTCAAGCATATGGATGCTTTAAGGAAACAGATTCAGTCTCTCGCCGATTTTGTTTTGAACCACTGTTTTTGGACTTATGCAATGCTAAGGAAATTTTGAGAATGATCACAAGAAATAATTTACTTTAGAAGTCGTATTTGGTTTGCTCTGATATCAACGAGAGGTATGACGTTGGATAAGCTTCTCTTACCTCCGTCTTCGAGCTTTTTCCAATAGAAGTCTCTGGTTTCAGCTATCGCATATTTTTGATCTTCGAGAGCTCGTCACACAGTGAATTTTCAACCGATTTGCATGATTTTAGTCTCTAGAATTGTTTCATAATTTTAGGAACAGGGTTATCTTTCCATGAGCCTGTTCATGGTGTCCTTATTTTTCAATATTTAATCAAACGTCGAACAATTTTTTTGAGACACCCTGTATATTTGTTATACATATGGCCACTAGCCCACAGCCGCAAGTTGCCCATTCTATTGTTTCATAGAAAGATTTAGTTTTGAAACCGTTTCGTAAATTTCAATACAAAGAAATCTGTTACGGCTAATTCTCATCGTACGTTTCCTTGTTATAGAAATTAAGTCGTCATAAGAGCTTGTAAAGTCATTGTAAAGAATAAGTCTAAGAGCTCGCTCGTGGACCTCAATCTTTTTCATTAATTTTTCAGAGAAAAAAATGCCAAACGCTGTAATTAAAGATCGAAAAAACAAACCTTTGAGCCAATATTTCTTTGGTTTTATACTCCATACAATCCTTATGTTTTTACAATGCGTTTAGCTGTGCAGCGGCTTTCTACATAGATCAGAAATGTGGTCATCTAAGATTAGTTTGTGATCGATTTTTACCTCAAAAAGTCTTACTGCATTTTCAAATCAAATTTATTTGCCATGTATGATTAGTTTCCCCCATTGTGTCATCTTGTGATTAGTAAGGCATTGAATTTGCCTGGATTCGCAATAATTTTGTTTAAATGGCGTCACGAATGTCCTATCACACTTTTGCCTGGTAGCAACGCAAACGGCTTTTTCTCCAACCAGGACCCTAAGTCAAACATGTTTGGCAGGAAATATTTGCCATTTCTTGCCTGTTCACATGAATCAAAAGTTAAGTTGATATCAGTGTTTTCTGACTCTACTAGATGAAAACTTCAGGGTGATGGTCTTAATTTGATCTGAACAAAATCGATGTTATGACTAGTCGAAATTTGGATGCGACACGGTTTTGACTGGATGAAATATTAGCTTGCTTGTTGCATTTTATGCAATTTGTGTTGAAATTTCGTTTCTGAAAGAAGAGTTGACGAACAATCTACGAATTTGGAGAAATCAGCTAGGGAACCTAAATTTGCTTCGAGCAGGTAAGTGGCGATTTTTTCATCTGCCAAATGCAATTAGTTTCAAACAATATTTTCACCTGTAATCAATGTTTCAAATCTAAAATATGTAAAGCAATTCACAATTTATTCTTCGCGTATTTGATTTTTATAAGACAAGGCACTAACATCTTATTCGGATGAGCATTATGAGGAAAAAATGGAAACAAGTCCAAAGGAAAATGTTTACAGACGTACCTGCTCGAAGAATATTTAGGTTTCCTGGCTGATATATTCAGATTCGTAGAGTTTCCTTCGAATGGTCTTGCAAAAGTAGATAATCCAATATGAATCGTACAAAATGACACCATTTAACAAATTTTTCTACCTGTCAAAACAGTATCTCGTCCAAGTTTCAGCAAGCCATATCATCAGTTTTGTTCAAATCATCAGTTTTGTTCCCTTGAAAATAAGGCCACAACTTCGAAGTTTCCTTCTTGTAAAGTCAGAAAAACATTGACATAAACTCAACTTTTGATTCTGGTAAACAGACTTAAGAAATGACGAATATTTTCCCAAACATGTTTGATTTGAAGATTGGGTTGAAGGGAAAATTGCTTCTCTTGTTACGAGGCAAATGGGTCATAGGACATATCCGACGCCATTTGGAATAAACTTTCTCTATACTATTGCACCTTAAGTGTATAAGGAAAAAGATCGTTTATGACTACCGGGTGAGCCAGAAAAAAGTTCCCACTTTTGAAAATTCACAACACCAAGGCTACTTCACGGATTTGAATCATTCAAATTCTGGTTAAAAGCCGAAAGATCAAAGTAATTTTGTCATTTTTCTTGTTGTCCTGTCAGCACTACGAATATAGGTAAATTCAACTTTAAAAAATTTCATGGTTCATTGATTGCTGAAAAATGGCCCAAAACATCGATCAATGCATAAATGACCTCGCGCACAGAATAATGAAGGAAATGCAACTTCTCATGGGTGAGAGATATCCTCTAGGCATTAATTTCCTTGGCACTGAAAATCTTTCGTATGTGTTTGAAAATCGATGTCTTATAACTCTTGAGAGAGGTGAAACGCTCATTGCCTATTGTTCGATTTGAATAGAATCCTTACGATTTGATCAATGTTTTAGGCTCTTTTTCTGTGATTTTGCAACCATGATATTTCTATAAAGCTGAATTTGCCAATATCTCTAGTGCTGGTAGGACAGCGAGAAAAATCACAAAAATACTTTGATCTTTCGTCTTTTAACTAGAATTTGAATGATTCAAATCCTTGTAGTCTTGGTTTTATGAATTTTCAAAAGTGGGAACTTTTTTCTGGCTCACCCGGTAAGTTGAATAAGATTGGACCAAGAGCAGGTCTTTGCGGTACACCGGAAAGCACGAGCTAGAAAGTACTGAACGTGTTGTTACTACGCGCTGACTGTTGTCTACGTTTCAAGTAAGAATAGATACGAAAAAGTGCATCTTCATTTGATTTGATTTGATTTGATTTGATTGATTGATTGATTGATTGATTGATTGATTTGATTTGATTTGATTTGATTGATTTGATTGGTTTGATTTGATTTGGTTTGATTTGATTGATTTGATTTTAGATTCCTTAGACAAGGTGGCCACGTCAATCAGAGGATTGATTTACAGTGGGCCTTACTAATACATACAAAGTAAATAAATCTAATAAAATTAAATGATCTTATTTACAAAACGTCTTTATAAACAAATTAAAAATACTGCTAACCATGGCAGGCAAGAGAGAATTAGCATTGACTGTTGACGTTGTTGCTGATACGTATTTTGAATATTTCACAAGCCTTGGATGATTTGACTTCAGTGGAAAGATCGTTCCACAGTTTAACGCCCTTGTACGAGAAGAATTTCTGTCCAAAGGCCGATTTGCGACGAGGAACAGCCAAATCTGTTTTGGTATTGCGAAGTTCTCTCTTGCTTGAATCGGACAGCCTTTCGAAAGGTTCATCAGAACGACCCCCACAACATTATCATTGTCTAGATTTTGTCTCCATTCTTCGATCATCCTTACCAAAAAAAGGCTGAATGATATATTGCTGTCTAGCTATATGTCGCTATAACCTTGAAGAGACAGGGATCAAGATGAGGAATGAGTTGATCTTTGATTGTTTTTCCTACATTTAGAGAAAGCGTTCGACGAGCTGATGGGACGAAAGTTTTTCTCCATGTTTCAAACTGGCTCACCCTTGTCTAATGGGGTTACGGCCGCTCAATTTCCTTTATCTAAAAACTTGCATTTCTTAAACATTTGTTCATTGCCATTTTTAGGGACATAATCAGTTCTTTCGAAGCTAAAAGCAAAAGTTTAGGAGGACTTTGCTCCTCCCCAGTTGAATTTTTACTTAGCAACTTCTTTACTGTATTCGATTCAATTGCACGAAAGGAAAAATTTGAAAAATGGTCTTCTGGATTTTGAAGTATATCTAAGGTGCTAGGGTGATTGGCATATTTCTTCGAAAATCAGTTTTACGATGCCTCTGTTACTAGTTTCTTCATTTGTGTTTGCTAGGCTTTGTGGCTTTTTCCCACTTGCTGTTTTCGACAGTGTGGATGTACTGAAAGTTGAAGTCTCAGCAAGTTCTTAATCCTCCGTTAATAATCTTATCATCTGTTACAAGCAAAATGCTATTCCCAGATAAGCCTCCTTGATTTGCCACGGATGGTTTAACTAAATTCCAGATGTCTTTATTTGTCATTGCCCCATTTTCTGTCAGCTTTCTGAAATGGGACAGTTTTGTGGAAATCGCAGTTTAATTAAGAACCGAAGGATGAGGCAAGCGACGACAATCATTGTGTTCAACTTCATAATTAGAGACATTCCATGTTAGCTATATTTTGACAAATCCAGTACAAATCCAGTGAGACAAATTCGAGGTTACGACATTTCCAGTTAAGATAAAAAAAATTAATTAATTAATTAGACGTAAACATGTTTTATTTGTAATTCGAACGTTTCGAACCAACTAGGTTCATCTTCAGCGAATCTAACTGATAATGAGTGGCAATTTTTGTCTCTTGGTTTAAATTGCCACTCATTATCAGTTAGATTCGCTGAAGATGAACCTAGTTGGTTCGAAACGTTCGAATTACAAATAAAACATGTTTACGTCTAATTAATTAATTAATTTTTTTATCTTAACTGGAAATGTCGTAACCTCGAATTTGTCTCACTGGATTTGTACTGGATTTGTCAAAATATAGCTAACATGGAATGTCTCTAATTATGAAGTTGAACACAATGATTGTCGTCGCTTGCCTCATCCTTTCTGAAATGACTTTTGATTGCTTTTTTCCATAGGGAAGCGCATTTTTTTCGCTGCCTTTTGAAATAAGTTCATTTTCTCTGGTCCTATCTTTCTTAAATTTTTCTGCACGCGAGATCTGTCATAAGTTTCTTTACTCCAAGTTTTTTGGTTAAAGGTGCATAATTCCCTCTAACGGTTTTGGTTCGTAAGGTAGCGTGTTTATCTACGATCTTACGAAACTTGCATACCAAGTCCTCGTTGGTAACATTTGGATCACTGGGAAAGCATGTAAGGTTAGCACCCTTACATCAGGCAAGAAATTTGCAAAGGAGAAGATTTTGTAACTTCTATAAACAAACGTTGTTGGCTTTATGCGGGGAATGCAAAGAATTGCAGTCACTTGATCCATTTTCAAAAGCAGATATCTTTTCATAATTCTGTTTGCGACTTTTGAGAATCACGTCTATGGGAGAGCTGTGATCACCTGTAAAGCAAGTTTTAGCCTTTGCCAAGTTTTCAAGACCAAAAACGATGCCGGATTCTTTGAAATTCCCAAAACCAGGATGTGTACGGTATTGCAAGTCTATGTTTATATCACATTTAATGATAACCTTCATTTAAAGGCAGTCTGTCACGTATCTGATTGGCCGCTACAATCAGAGTTCAACACAACAGATTTCTTTGTGAATCTGTGTATTTGAAACAAAGGAAGGCTAATCTTCTTGAATTTCTACGGCCATAGAAAATCAGAGGATCATCAGCCATTCAAATTTCCTATTCTCTGTATTGTCATTATCAACCAATCAAATGCGTGACAGACTGCCTTTAATCCATATCCACAAAAGCAAGCTGTCGAACTACTACTGTCAAAGAAACCCAGGGGGGACTCCCTATTAGTAAGTGACGGGGGGCCGACATTTTTTGGGTTTGTAAAACGTTGTCTAGTATACCTTTGGGTACGCGATTTGGAGCATAATCGGTATATTTTTGGGGTTGCTGATGAGAAAATTTGTCAAGGTGAGTGCTAGGCTGAGTTTTTCATCAAATATCGCAGGGCAGTTGCCGAAAATGCTATAAAACCTTTAATTTTCATGTACCTTGAAGCTATGAGTATATTTTTGGGGTCTACAAACGTCCTAATTTCAGTATATTTCTTGGCTGAGTATATTTTTGGGGTCTAAAATTTCCTAAATTTAGTATATTTTTGGGTTTTCCAAAAATTTACTGTGTCTGATCCCCCCGTCACATACCAATAGAAGTCCCCCCCCCCCCTAGGCAAAGAAACGACATGAAGTAAATCATCCAGTAATCCTCTTAAATAAAATATCTGTAAAAAGAGTAAGCGAGCATAAACATTTAGGTATTATCCTTGATTCAAAGCTTTCTTTCTCAGCTCATATTAAATCTGCTATCTCCAAAACAAGGAGAGACATTGGTTTACTAAAGTATCTCTCCAAATATCTGCCTAGTCATACGCTGAACGAATTATGTAATATATCATATTCCATCAAAAGTTTGTGAATTCAGCCATAATATCATTTTGCCAAACTTAATGGAAAAACTAGCGGCTGTTCAGTATTCTGCAGCTATTGCTGTAACTGGAACATGGAGGGGTACGTCGCGCGAGAAATTGTACGCTGAGCTTGGTTGGGAGTCTTTGAGCTCCCGAAGGTGGAGTAGACGCCTTACTCTGTTCTATAAGATAATGAATAACCTCACTCCGTCTTGCGCACAGGAGCCAATCCCGTCACTTCGTCAGTCGATTCGCAACGGGGATGTGATTGGGCCAACAGGGTGGAATTTGGTTCTAGCCAATCAGTGACTTTGTTTATTTTGGAAACAACCAATCATATTGCTTCATTAAACAATAGAAACAATAGAGGTCTTGACGTCACGGATGACGAACCCAGATGTAAACACATCTCCTCGCAGCTGCTCGCCGCAAAACCACTGACCCTAAAATCGACACGATGCACTACATTTTAGGGTACTGCGAAGAGTATCATGACTTCTTCGCATTATTTATGAGTTAACCTAAGTTCTTACCGAGAACATATTTGATATCTGCCCCAACAGCAGAGAAAACGTCAAAATTAAAATAGGCATTTTCTACTGAATTTGCTTAGGCCAATGGTCGCGCTTCTGGTGGTTATGGTCGTTTTGGAATGCCTTCCTCGAACAAATCTCCATGAAATATACCGTGTTAAACACCATTCAAAAGGAAGAGCATCCCCTTTAAAACAAAGCGTGGTATTGTATTTTTATTGAGCACCACAATTAAACTTAAAACATCAACATTTTTGGAGGCAGACTCGATGAGAAACCCGAAGCCCTAAGGGAAAATTCACAAACCGATTTTGGTACGTGGCATCAATCTGATTTTTGGGATTCAACCCCCTGCCCCCTCTTCTAGATATTCGGTCAACATTTCTCGAAATTTTCGATAAATGTGTTTTTACGTTTTTGAGTTTTATCGGTTCTCCTTCAGAATATGTGCATAGCCTAGGTTCACATCGTGATTCGTGACTTAGTTGATTTCAAGTTTTCGAGCAGCAATTGTTGTCGCTCTTTCAGTCAAGTCTACAAGAATAGTTTGCGATGATGTAACTGATATAAATTACCTTCTACTTTGCCTTTTTCTCGTCAAGAAATTCTAGATCACTTGTGTCGGAGAAGCTCTGCTCGTGCCGACCATCGATCGAGAAGTAAGAATTCTTCGACCCAAGAGAAATAATTCCTGGTATTGACCAGGTTAATCACTAGAATGTGAAAAATAAATAGAACAGGTAAAAACTGTAGTAGGTTTTAGCTAGTAGGCCTGATCGATTTTTATGGAACTTTTGTTCTTTTTCTAAACGTCATTGGTTGAACCCCCCCCTCCCCCAACCAGTGGCGGAGATAGAGGGGGGGCAGGGGGGGCGGCTGCCCCCCCCAAAGCGACTAAAAATTGTATAAATCTTCTGGGGGTAGACCCCCGACTTGCTCACCTGTCGGGTCACTGCTGGGCTTTGCCCCCCCCCACCGAAAAATCCTAGCTACGCCTCTGCCCCCAACACGTCAGATTGACGTTTGGCTTACCAAATCGATTTGTGAGTCTTCCCTTACGTGACAAATCCGCCATAAATATCAGAAGGTACTCACCAGTTCTCCATTTGCGATGATTGGCCAAAACTGGAATAGTCTACAAATCTAGACGCTCCATGCGAAACAAATACAGTTAGCAAGGATGAATTAAACTATTTCCACTAGTTTCACCAGTGCAGTCTCTACTGCTCTATCATGTTGATCTAAGGTTTATGCCATTCAAAGTCTGAACAGAAATGGCATGAAATACATTACGCCTGCGACTAGCAATAACATTAGTTATTGAGTGCAGCGTTTTGGGGAATGGGAAGAAACTACACAATCATATGGAACGGAAAATAGAAGTAAAAGGCGTTTTTCATTCAGTTTTCAACAAAATCCCTCAAAAGTCCGTAAACATCCTTTGTTCTGAAGAAAGCTCGTACATTTTTTGAATGAATGAAATGCCCCCCAACTCTGCCAAGTAAAGATAGTTTGCAACCGCAAAATTGAAGCTGCAAGAACAATATCTCAGACCCAAAATGCAAAATGAAATTTCTGATTACAATACAAACTCTCGAAAAGCTTTATTATCTGTGATGGCTGTTTGTAAACCACGAAACCACGAAATCACGAAACGAAATAGCGAAATAGCGAAACGACATACTTTTTCCCAAAATATGTATTTGAAAAATAAAGTAGTTGTTTACATGAATAAATCGAGGCCCATGGAAGAAAAACTGACCTGGTGAAAGCAACCGCTGTCCTTATTTTTCGCAGAAACTTTAGAAACCTTCGGGGGCATTCCCCAATTTGGCCTGTCAGTTTCATAGAGCAGAACTCCATTGCGAAATGATTGATTTCGGCATGATAGAATTCTTTATCATAGGTCATCTGGGGTCATCAAATCGGTCAATCTATTTATGCAAAACTTTTGTGATGGATAAATAATCTTTAGTATTTCGATTCGCTTATGATCATGGTTGATGGTATATTTGTTGGATTTTGTGAATCTCATGTGCATATGGCAACGAGAGGGGCGTTTCACATAAACATGGTTTCACTCATTCGAAAAATTGTTCGAGAATTTTTCAGAACAAAAGTATTTCTACAGATTTCTGATAGATTTTTTCTTGAATTTGAAAGCAAAAGGGCTATTTTAGGGTGAAATGCCCCTCGGATGGTGCGCTGAATAATATCAGCATATAAAGCCCCGGATCAACAGGCACAGGAATGGTGCAATAAAAAAATCCTCTGTATTATGACCCTCGTTGTGTGGTTGTTGAGTATATGAGTGTGAGTCCCTCATATGTATTGCTGAATACAACTAAATTATCGCAATAACCAGAGCACATAACAAAACAGCATTTCTCGGAGTATGATGTAACTTCTTCCCAAAAGGCTAAAGTGGAAAGTCCAGGTCAGAAAGGGGAATGCCCCCAAAGGTTTCTAAAACTTTTACGGAAAATAAGGACAGCAGTTACTTTCAACGGGTCAGTCTTTCTTACTTAGGCCTCGATTTATTCATATAAACAACTATTTCGTACTTAAAAATACATATTTCGAAAAAAATGTATGTCGTTTCGCTATTTCGCTATTTCGTTTCGTGATTTCGTGGTTTCGTGGTTTACAAACAGCCATCTGTGATATCTCTCCCAGTGAAAACATGGTAAAATGGAAAGGAAATTGTACACAAACTCATAATTGGATCACAAGCTCAAGGTCCAGAATGTTGATATTGATAATTGACACTAACGCCATCTTACAATTGTTTTTAATCTCATTAGTCCATGAAAGGGCCAATTTCCTGCCTTGCCTTCTGCCGTGACTGATTACATATCGTACTTGCGGTTCTGATAATCCCTGAAAGCCGCTATCTGTGCTGTAATCGTCGCCCAATCATCCAATTCAAGTAAGCCGAAATTGCAACCGAGGTAGTTAGTAAACGTTGCGTTCTTTCGCTGCGACATTTCGTTGTGGCCTCGTTTTCGTTTCCGCCTCGTACCGCCCAGTAGCCCGCTTGGTGCATTGAATTGAATTGGTGTTACCTCAAATCGACAGAGATGAAGATATCGCATCTTGCTATTGTTTTGATATATAATGCAGCTAACGCTGCAAAAATAGTATTTGTTTGAAAAACAAGTCGATTTCTGATCTTGAGATAATTCTTTTTCAGTTTTTTTGTTGAGTTCAGTCCAGGTCAAATGAAATGTACAACTCAGTTAATCTCCTGGTGCGTTATAATATCTTGCAATTAAGGATTTTACAGTGGAGAGAGTATAAGGCTGGATAGGCCAATCATTCCGTATTGGTTCTTTTTGAAAGCAGCCGGCTTCTTCATCTTTTGTAATCTTGGTACGTCTTAGAGCAATTGCAGAAAGTCAGGTTTCATGTGGGGGGGGGGAGCCAAAACTTCCAACAAATCCACGGTTTTCAAGTTTATGCATTTTTGGCAAGAACTGGGGGCATGTGCTCTCCAAACCCTCATAATTTCTGCTTTGCTTTTCTCCCTTGCTCTCAAACCTATGTCAGAACCTTAAAGAGTTCACATTGCATACCACTTTCCACATGAGTCTTTCTTGCATAAAGGTCGCCCATGAGAACAGCCCATCATCAATATGGAAAAAATTATCATCAATTTTGGATAATGGGTCTACAGGTGGCTAGCACTGTCTTTTCTGGAAATTGAGAGAGTCTTTTTCAAGAGCGAAGGACTGGATCCTTCCTTTAATTTGATCGACCGTTCTAAAGACTCTACGATACTGACCTGGACTTGCCAAAGTCGTCTAGAAAGCAAGAAAGAAAGAAAGAAAGGATAAGTTATGAAGTTCTTCCTCGCAAGACAGCTTGGGCAAGTCCAAAACTGCCCTATCTTAGAACCGCTAAAATGTCTGTTGAACCCTCTTTGCGAGATGTGCCTTTATTTTATAAGAAATCGCTTCAAAGAAACTTGGTCTCTTCTAGAAAAGTCGTTCCCTAAAAGTGATCAGAGCTTAAATTTAGTTGATGTAAGTGAAGAAAATTTGCAAGAAACTTTTATCATAAAAGTTGGGCCCAAACTTGAGAGACCTTTCCACTATTTTCCGATCCAAATTTCTTGCAAAAATCGAGCAAACAAGGTTGGGATATCGTACAATAAAAACATGTCAACAGCTGCAAATGCCTCGATTATATCTAACGTGACCCCCTCATCAGAATTTACCTAGAAGTCTATTTCCCAACTTTGACTGCAAAAAACTAAAAGAATTATGTCAAGATCAGAAATCAACTTGTTTTGCAAACAAATACTACTTTCGTGGCCGTAATCAATTTCCCGCCATTCGGTTCAGGTATTGGATGGAATAGACCTTGGATCAACACGATGGTGCAGTAAAGACTGCACTGGTAAAACTTGCGAAAATACTAGTTTAATTCATCCATCCTTAATTCGTTTGCTTCACATGGAGCGTGTAGATTTGTAGGCTTCTCAAGTTCTGCATATCGTCGCAAATGGAGGTCTGGTGAGTACCTTCCGATATTTACGACCTATTGTGACAAAGGGGCATTGGGTTTCTCATCGAGTTTGCCTCCAAAAATGTTGATGTTTTAAGTTTAATTGTGGTGCTCAATAAAAATACAATACCACGCTTTGTTTTAAAGGGGATGCTCTTCCTTTTGAATGGTGTTTAACACGGTATATTTCATGTAGATATGTTCGAGGAAGGCATTCCAAAACGACCATAACCACCAGAAGCGCGACCATTGGCCTAAGCAAATTCAGTAGAAAATGCCTATTTTAATTTTGACGTTTTCTCTGCTGTTGGGGCAGATATCAAATATGTTCTCGGTAAGAACTTAGATTAACTCATAAATAATGCGAAGAAGTCATGATACTCTTCGCAGTACCCTAAAATATAGTGCATCGTGTCGATTTTAGGGTCAGTGGTTTTGCAGCGAGAAGCTGCGAGGAGATGTGTTTACATCTGGGTTCGTCATCCGTGACGTCAATACCTCTATTGTTTCTATTGTTTAATGAAGCAATATGATTGGTTGTTTCCAAAATAAACAAAGTCGCTGATTGGCTCAGAACCAAATTCCACTCTGTTGATTGGGCCAATACGGGGAAGGACAGAAAGATTTCAATCTAGCTTCTACCCAAATTGTATATCCGAGTGGAATAAGCTTGATACAGAAATTAGGCTTGCACCATCAGTTGCCATGTTTAAGACAAAGCTTCTATCGAAAATTCGCCCACCTCCAAAATCTGTCTTCGGTATTCATGATCCAATAGGCCTATCGTATCTCTCCCAAATAAGGGTTGGTCTCAGTAAGTTAAACTTTCACAAATTCAAGCATGATTTCAGAGATACCATAAATCCATTGCGCCCTACAAATGATGGCATTGAGGATACGGAACACTTTTTGTTGCTTTGCCTCACATTTGACACTCAACGATGAGATCTTCTCGCTGGAGTTTCGAAACTAGGACGACTCCTTGCTCAAATCGGTAGTCTCTCGAGAAACGTTCTGCTGCAACTTTTACTGTATTACTGTATTACTGTAAAATTATACTCCAACTGACCATAGAGCCCCATCGCCCTTTTCCGATCACAGGCTGCTGTGAGCTCTTTTTGTGTACAATTGGGCGATGTTTGTTTACAAGGGGACTGGGTTTTCTAATTAAAGAAGTGCGCGAAAAACTACTTTGCTGATGCCATGAGCTTTATGTTCATACATGGTTTACTTTTTTCTGGTGTGTGAATCCAACCATATGAGAAGTTAAGAAAGGCCTACGTGTGATGGAATCGTAAGTAGTCGCCATTTTTCCCTTCGCGTTTCCTTGTCATAATTATATTTTCCCATGTTCCTCTACTGCTGTTCATCAGAACCGTAGTCAAAACATTTCAACCTTTACTCCAACTCTCTAAACGGATATTTACAAAAAAATGATATCTCCGGCTTCCCAGCCGGGGGTAAACTTCTAACTGCAGTCAGATAGGCTACATATCGCCCTTTTCTGATCACGAGGTTTGGCTTCGCATCATAAGCGTACGAGGCGGGGAAGGGGGCGGTAGCCCCCCAACTTTGGAAAGATTTTCAAAAATCAGCCCCATTCGTGCAAAATTTTGCCCTAGTAAGGCAAACATGCCAGTAAACGATGGGCTTTGCGTCGGGCAGCCCCCTAGATCTTTTCTTCCCGTACGCTTATGCTTCGAATCCTGTGAATGGTTGCTAGTGAATGGATTCTCTCTCAATGAAGGGACGGGGTGGAAGGTGAAATAAACGAAGAAACCTCATTAGGGGGTTCCATTGATTTTGGATGTGCGTGAGGTAGGGTCTGAATTAATTCCAGGGAGCATTGAAGAATGGGAGGGGGTAAAAGAGAATTGATGTTTTTATGGGCAAAAGAGCAGCCGAAGAATAATTTGCTGCTTTTCAAATCCAGCTTAGATATTCAAAGACCCCAAAATATATATTTAATAGAAATTTCAGATCCAACGTATGAAATATCTCCGTACTCCTTAGGGCAATAAAAATTTTGTGCTTTTCCAGTTATCTTGTAAAAACCTGTAACTTTCAATAGTAAATTCGACTATGGTGTTATTGAACGAATAAGGCGGCAAAATGTTACTTACCAAACGATAACATGAGCTAAACATCTACTGCTGTCTGTATGGCACCCATTTCATCTGGAAATTGCGCTTTCTTGAGCCCTCTGCGGTGGTGCTGTTCGAAATTCATGCGTGAACTTGCGTGATCGGAAAAGGGCGATGAAATGAAGATATCGCAATTTTACCGCTGTGTCTTTCGACGACGATTGGACGGAAGAGGGTTGCTAAAGTTACAATAAATGGTTTTAATATTCTAAACTATGAAATTAGGTATAATTCAACAGCAAGAACTTTTCCACCAAAATTTCCTAAGGCCAATTAATACAAGGTTTCTTTTTCAGTGATCGGAAAAGGGCGATAGGGCTCTAGATTTCATTCGCAAAACTGGTCTTTTGGGGTAAAAAATTTTAATTTTGCTTCTCCCACGTAGTCACTGAGTCCTTTTGTTCTCTTCTCTTTGTCATTTTTTACTACGTTTGTTTCTTGTTTGATGCAGGGCATAATTAGGTGAATTTGAATATCTTTGTAGGATATTTTATATAGATGTTCAAATATACATATTTTGATGAAGGCACCTAATCCTACATTATGAGCATAGTGCACCTGAAAGGCCTGGCATCTAACGTGAAACAGGCGTCAGTTTCATTTTCATTTTTTTCATTTCATTTTCAATTTTTTAGGCATGGTAGCCCCTCAGTTAGAGAAAACTGATTTACAGGGGGCCATGCAATAAAATACACTAAAACGAAATTAAACATTTTAGACAAAATAACTAATCAATAACCTAATTACAATCGTTAAAAAGAAATTTCAAAAGAAAACATTAAAAACGAAAAGGGGTTTTGTTGATTCTTCGAGGACGGAAGATCATTTTATGGCTTTCATAAAATTTTTCAAAGTTGACTATTTTTAGTCTTTTTAGATAAACCATTCCAAAGTTTCGCACCCTGATAAGAGAAGCATCTCTGTCCTGTGGTCGTTCTTAGTATCTGTAGTTTGTAGTGATTATTTATGCGTATTTATCTGTAACTGTATATTTAGTTGTAATTACGTTGAATATCTCCTTTATGTTAAGACCACAGGGTGGTCATTATCTATATCGTCCCTGTAGTGTGGTATGGTCGTATAGTAATTAGAAAGTATAGTAGTATGTAGCCTTGTACTGTAACATTTTAGATGGATATATTGAAAAAAAATGATAACCTTTTCGTATTGTCTAGAGCATTATTCATGCAAGATGGTAGTCCGTGGAAATCATCGTGATGTTTGATGAAACTAGGGATCCTTAAACGGCAAAGTTGCATCTAATTTTTTTTCATTTATTTACATTACAGGCTCATACACACTACATTACATAATTTCTTTTCTATTAAATGGCATCTGCCCCCAACGTGTTTATTTCAGACCCTTCATGATGGAGTTTGGTAATTTTCAACAATAAAATTTTCAGTTGAAAAATAATCATCTAGTTTAGTTTGTGCTGCTACCAGAATATTTGACAGAGCAGAGCTTTCTGCATTATCTCCGTAAGATAAAAGATTTTGTTTCACAAGCTATTCGTGTTTAGATACGTAATTAATGAATTTTTTGTATCTCGTATCTCAGCTTAATTCTTTTGATTCAAAGAGTTCTTCCTGGGTGTTGTCTATGTTTTCACTACTTCCTGAGATATGATTTGATTTCTCAGTAATTATGGCCTATTTCTTCTACCGTCTGTCCATTAATTTGGCTAATACTCATTTAAGTTTCAATGGGTAGAGTGAACTCGTTTAAGTTTCTTTAGTTAAGTGTAGAAGGCATACATCATGCTTAGAGGCAATGCCTAAAGCCTTACTCCCAAAACGCAGCATTTTGCGAGCAAGCAGAATTTCACACAATAAAACGTCGCTCAGCCGTAACGTTTTTTCAACTTAAAGAATGAAATTTCTTCTCACTCGCAAAATGCCTCTGTGTGGAAATAAGGCATAAGGTAAGGCAAAGGTGGCCGACACACCCAAAACATTGATAAAGCCATAAGGGAATATAATTCTGAAATTTAGATATCTATAGGCCATTTGCCAATTAGGAAAAGGGATTGAGGCGAGCGTGGCCAATTCCGACAGCTCTAGTAACGGTCGGAAATTCGGGGAATCCTCTGCACTTCAGTAAACACGGCAAGCTGTC
Source organism: Aurelia sp. 3 sensu Dawson et al. (2005) (assembly GCA_964020215.1). Lineage (NCBI taxonomy): Eukaryota > Metazoa > Cnidaria > Scyphozoa > Semaeostomeae > Ulmaridae > Aurelia > Aurelia sp. 3 sensu Dawson et al. (2005). Next base: position 11,294,430 of record OZ026589.1, on the reverse strand, counting down.
TAGTCGCTGTGCAAACTTGAATGTTTTACAATCTATTTATCACCTTCAAGAGTTACTTGGTCCATTCTTAGCAAAGTAAGTGTTTCTCTCAATTTTCAAGCCAATTTTCTCATCCTTTCACTCACTTTGGAGTGTGCTTCGAGGCACTTTATTTTGCCGTATTTCTCAACGATCGGAAGGCGGCTCAGTGTTTAGGCCATGCCAGCCGGAAACTTCCTCTCTTCAGTGGCCTTCAACGGGTACCTTTCCGACTGTTGTTACTTGTAAAATGGGCTCAAATGGTACAAACCTATATCATAGGAACCGTTAAAGAATTTCAAACATTGCTCTTCGTTCTCTTAAATGGCAGATTATCTGCTCTTATCTTCCGGTAAAATAGCTCAACTTCAAGATAGATTTAACAACAAACTGCAAGTCCGAGGACTTTTAACTTTGAAGGAATGTTCAAAAGACAATCTATGAATCTGGATGAATCAACGAGGAAACCTAAATGTGCTTCGAGCAGGTAAAAGTAACGATCTTTTCATCTGCCAAAAATTTATTTAAAAAAATATTTTCGCCGGAAATTGATCTTTTAAACCTCCGAACAATGAAGCAATTCCACATTTATTCTTTGCATAGTTGATTTTCAGACGAAAAAGGCAAAAAGTATAAGCCAAAAGTGAAACTTGATTGAAACACATTTAGGTTTCCTGTTTGATCTACGAATTTCTTGGATTTTCCTTCGAATCTTCTTTCAAAAGTTAAACACAAATTGTATCAAAATACGTCGAATTAAAGAGCCTCGAAGTACACTCCAAAATGATTGAAATGATGAGAAAATGGTTCGAGAATCTGGGGAAAACACTTACCATAATAGAAAAGTACCTAACAACTCTTAGAAGGGGAAGTAAACAGCAAAATATTCAAGTTTGCACAGCGACTAGACCGCTCAGTGCAGCTTACTCGTTTCACTGAAGTGGAGAGGACTCCCCGGATTTCCCACTGTTACTAGGGCTGTTGGAATTGGCCGCGCTCGCCTCAGTCCCTTTTTCCTAATTGGCAAATGGTCTATTGACCATTGTCACGTCTGATCTCTGTTACATTTTCAGATTTGGCCAAGGATATCTGGTGCTAACAATAAAAGGGCTGCATCGAAAATGAGTTACAGGGTAGGTGCTTCTGTTTAGTGTTCCTTGTTGGTTAATCAGGTGCCTCATAGGAAGTAAAGTATTTGCGTTTCATTGGATGTTTCTATGCTCAGTTTCGTTTCTTTACTTTGCCTCTTAAATCTTGCCTAAGAGCACTTAAGTTGAGACTTTCGTTATTCTTCAAGTCTACAGTAATAGTTTGCGTTTCTTTCTTGCATTTATGACCAAACTCAGAGCGGAAACGATGCGTGCGTGCGCACTGCAAGTCTTGAAATAGAAGGATGGAAGATAGCTACTTTTGCTGTCGAAAGTCTGATTAAACGCAAAAAACTAAATGCTTCTTTGTGGTAATTTATGGGGAGAAGATATTGATAGCATGGTACACATCTTGTTCAGTTTTTTCATGTTTCTTTTCATGTCAAAATATTCCTGCAAACGAAATTTCTTATGCAAATTTGAAGGGGATGAAATCGCTCTATACAGCTCAGCAGCGACATTTTTGAAAGTATTCACACCACAGAAGTCCCAAAGTTAAGGCCATTTTGCAGTTGATAAGGGATTTTATACTTTCAACCTGTACTTTGGGTATGCCTCCACTATACAAGGTGAGTCAAAAAAAAGTTTAGGCTTTTGGAGGGCTGTGGAATAAAAAGTATGTGACCGATATTAAAAACTGAAATGTTCATCTATCAGTTAAAGGTCAACTTAGATGAGAAAATTTTGTTTGCTGGTATCTCTCATCTTACAGACCGAGAAATTAGGAAAATGCTGGGAAAGGGCATGCTTGGGAACGAAAATTCCACATTCCATTCTGGTCTATGATTTACCTTCTATCGAAATTGGAATTCAGCATCTCAAACTGGCAATGTAAACTTCAATGCCGCATAAATCATGGACCAGAATAGAATGTGGAATTCTCGATTCCCATACAAACCCCTTACAAGCATTTTGATTGTTGTTCGGTCTTAAAGATGTTTGATTTTACCAAACAAAATTTTCTCATCTAAGTTAGCCGTTGACTGATAGATTAACACTTTAGTCTTGAATATCGGTCTAATACGTTTTATTCCACAGCGCTCCAAACGCCTAAACTTTTTTTGACTCACCCGGTATATCAAGAGTTCTCATAAATGCAAGATTATTCTCGCTGGCAACATCAAGAGAAGTTGAAGTTTCACTAATTACGAAAATTTGCAACGTCCTCAAAATTTCACAACAGAGTTAATTCACATCAGCGGCCAGAGTTTGCAGAAACTGCTTGAAATCACTTACCAAAGAATAAATCCTGCTCAAGCCAGTCGCAAAACTGGTTTATCTTCCAAATGCAAGAGTTTTGTCACAATCTGACCATCATTTGTGGTGCTGAAGACCTGTGATATTTGCAATTGATCCAGAATTCTTGCCGAAACTTGACTTCTTTGATGTTGCTAGTCGCTGGAAATACGTCAAGTCGTCACTAAAATTCGACGGACATGTAAAGCGCCTGACATAGATGTAGAGGATGTACTCCAAGTATTTAGAGATAACATTTTTTCGAAAGGAATAAGCTTCTCTTTGCAACTGCTATTGGCAAAATGGCCAAAGCAATCCAAAGCTGTAAGAATTTCGCATGAAGGAGAGCACGCCATTTCTCTGACATGACACTGCATTCGAATTTCGATCAGTAGTGGGTGCCAGTATCCACTTTCACACACGTTTCATCATAATTTTCATAAAAGTTTTGAAAGCAGCCTTTAAAGCTGCCAAGTAACCAAATATCTTCTAACTGAATCAAATAAATCGCAGTTAAAATAACAGACAGAGGCCAACAGCAGAAGGGAAAGAATCCTTTCCTTCATAAGAAAATTGCCGCGAAGAAGCATTTACGATGGAAAAATATTTAATTTTTCGTCCTCAATTAAGCTTAGATGGCATGAGCTTAGATGGCATGAGGTCTTCCATCCTTCGATTATTGACACTTTAAGTGCGCAGGTGCATATCGTTTCCGCTCTGTCGACCAACCTTGAAGCTTAAAGTAGAAAAAGAAATTATTCTGATAATCATTTGTGCTTTTTGCAGTATGCTTCAAAACCAAGCAGCCTTTAAAAGAGCTAAATTTATTATGTTTCAAAACCTATCACAAGATCGGCTATACGTTAGATAATGATTTGACCTTTGATCTACTTGCCGAAAAAGAAATTTGAAGATCGGGCTATAATGGAACTTTGATGTTTTTTTCAGACAGGCGTACTTTTCTTTGTGAAGCCCGATATAATAATCAATGTTTGACAGTTCAATTGTAGTAGTAAAATGAGGCAATGAAACAACAGGCAGTGATTTTATCTCAATACTGTCTTTCAAATATGGTCGTATCGGCTCTCACGTCACCCTTGTTTTTCAAACGTTTTATTTTATAGTATAGCTAATGGATATTTAGTAAATTTCGTAAAGATTCAGACTCATAGCTTATGCTGTGAATGACTACTTACGAAAAAAGCAATAAGGAGGATGAAAACCACCCACACCCCATTAGAATCTGGGCTGAGATAGTAAACATCAAAAGAATGATCAAAGAATGTTAGATCAAAGATTTATCAAACAACAATGGAAAAAATTTTCAGAGAAAAAATTATCATAATCACAGAAAATAATATTAGAAATAATAAGAGGACTAAACTTAGATTTATCAAGGGTAGTAAGTTTTAAATGAAGAGTATCTTGGATGTGAAGAAGCCTAATCCCTTCTGAAACTAAACCTAAACATGGTTAACCTAAGAGCAAACTACAAAGGAAAGTACACTGATTTTCTGTGCAGGAGATGTGGATCTCGTGAGGAATATATTGAACACTTATGGGATTGTCAAAATGTTTATTAGAACCAAAGATGAAAAGGATGTGTTGCGATACAAGTGTCACGATACTCCCTGTTTGCTCATTCATTTCGACTTATTTTCTTCTTCTATCGTTTATGTTCATAGCTACACATTTTCACTCTTTGGTTTTTAGCCACTTTTTCCTTGATAGCTTATGACTAAGTTTTATTGCAACCGTTTCAGCATCACCTACATTTTAATATTTATTAAAGCTACACTCCCATAAATAGATCCAAGGCTGCTGGGGCTTGGCTGCCCTTCAGATATTTTCAACCTTTTCGTAAATCTTTCCTCATAAGCATCAGACAAACATAAGGTTGCATTTTCTCATCATTAGGGCAATTTGGGCTTTGAGGGAACTAGCCCATCTCCCGAAAAAGCAAATAACCCTCCCGAAGGTGGGGTTGGAAGGAAAACCTGCATTTTTCCCGCCACAGAACACGAAGCGAGGAAATGAAATGAAACGAAGCAAAGTGTTCCCCCAACCCCAAACCAAGAGGAGAAAAAAAACAGCGCAAGACCCGAAGCCAAATAGGGTCGAAGCGTAAATAAGATGAGAAAATGCAACCCCTGTAAGCGATAGCTAAAATGATACCTCCAAATACTTGCATTGCTATAACCAGAGGCGACAGTACAAATGATATAAATGAAAAAGAAATTTCTCACCAAATCTGAGGCTCCATGCCTCGTGCTAAACCAATGTAGAAGTGCATTACAACTGGCCAATAAAATGGCCAGCTCGAACGTAGCTGAAAAGGAAAAACATGGCTCGAAGGCCACAAACACGTAACACACAAACACAAGCAAAGCCCGAAGGCCATTTCAACCAACAAAGCAAAGCCCGAAGGCCCTTTCAACCAACATTGCTCGACTCGCTGTCAAGACTTTTAGCATTTTAATTTGCAACCACTCAGCACGAGTGTGCAAAATTTACTAAATTCTCAAATCAAACTCTGTTTTATACTGCATGGAAGAAACCATGCCGCATGCACGACTATCAATGAACACGCAGCTGATGAAAAACATTACACCTCTAGAGAGTCAAAAACAATGGTACTTCAAATTGCCAGATTTGTAAATCTGTAATAAACAATAAACAGCATGTTCGTTGCTTTAACTCCGATTAGAATTTCATTCTAATCGTCATGATACATTAGTCAATGGCTAACTTAGATGGGAATTTTTTGTTTGGTAACATAACACATCTCCAAGGCCCAAAATTTAAAAAAATGTGCCTGTATGGGGTTTGTATGGGGATCGAAATTTCCACATTCCATTCTGGTCCATTATTTATGTGGCATTAAAGTTCACATTGCAAGTTTCGGAAATAGAATTTTAATTTCAATATCAGATACATCATGGACCACAATGGAATGAGGAATCCTTGTTTCCAAATATTCCCCTTACCAACGTTTTCCTAATTTCTGGGTCTAAATGGTGAGTGATTTTACCGAACAAAATTTTCCCATCAAAGTTAGCCTTTGACTGATGGATTAACATCTTAATTTTGAATATCAGTCAAATGCTTTTTATTCCATAGCCCACCAAACGCATAAAATTTTTTTGACTCACCCGGTATATACACATATTTATACCGGGTGTTCCAAAAAAGCATACAGATTTGTTCGATCCTAGTTTCTAGAATATAGCGTGAATCAATCCGAAATGATTTTCAAAACATACCTCGATAGCTAACTTGAACATGGATACCTCGTTTGTTGATATCGGTGCGTTTAAAGTGAAAATATTAGCCTTTAAAGGACAAATTTGCCTCCATCTCCAAACCAGAGCTTTGACGTTTTGGCCTAAGCAAATTCTTGAAGCACAATGAATAAAATCAACGAAATTTGAAGACGGCGCAACAAATGTGCTACCAAAATACAGTTTATGTGAGACGTATCGTCAAGGGAGCTCCGAAATCAGCTTCATTCATCTCAATATCGACATTTTGTTTTACACTTACTATTCATCGGTTAAAGTACTTCCTTGAGCATCAACACACTCTTGGAACCGTCGACTCATTCTTTGAAAAGAATTTGTTATCAGATCTCTCGGAAGTCAAGACTGGAAGGTCTGGAGATCTGTTGGGGGCCAAAAGATGTCTCCTCTCTTGTTGATGACCCACCTGGGAAGGCAGCTTCGCAGATACGTCATGATCAACCTGATCTCAAGAGATCTCATAACAAATTCTTTCAAAGGAATGATTCGGCAATGTCAAAAGTGCGTTGATGCTTAAAGGAGTACTTTCACGGATGAATAGCATGTGTAAAATAAATTTTGATATTGAGAAGCATGAAGCTGATTTCGGAGCTCCCTTGGCGATAGGTCTCACTTTAACCGCATTTTGTAAAACACATCTGTTGTGGCATCTTCAAATTTTGTTGATTTTGTTCACTGTGCTTCAAGAATTTGCTTAGGCCAAAGCGTCAAAGCTCTTGTTTGGAGATGAGGCAAATTTGTCCTTTGAAGATTAATATCTTCATTCTCAACGCACCGATATCAACAAACGAGGTATCTTTGTTCAAGTTAGCTATCGAGGTATGTGTGAAAATCATGTCGGATTGATTCACGCTATATTCTTATTGCTAGGGTCGACGAAATCCATATACTTTATGTATATGATGTACACAAAAAGACGAATTTAAGTTAAATTCTTTTATTCTATTCTTCTACTTTCTTCTATTCTCATATTTATATATATATGTATTATATTGTATTTATATTATAGTTGTATATTGTATTTATATCATATCTATATACACACCACACGTATATTTTATTTATACATACATTTTCACAAGCTCCTTCTCTAATCGTATTAAAATAGACATATACCGGGTGTCCCAAAAAAAGTATACAGATTTGGTCGACCTTAGCGACCAGAGTATAGCATGAATCAATCCGGAATGCTTTTCAAAACATACCTCGATAACTAACTTGAACATAGAAACCTCGTTTGTTGATATCGGTGCGTTGAGAGTGAAGATATTAATCTTCAAGGGACAAATTTGCCTCCACCTCCAAACCAGAGCTTTGGCGTTTGGGCCTAAGCAAATACTTGAAGTGCAGTGAATATTATCAACAAAATTTGAAGACGGCACGACAGATGTGTTTTCCAAAATACAGTTTATGTCAGACCTATCGTCAAGGGAGCTTCGAAATCAGCTTCATTCATCTCAATATCGACAATTGATTTTACTCTTACTATTAAATCGCATCGGCGAAAAAACTCCTTTGAGCATCAACACACTCGTGCAACTGTCGAATCATTCCTTGAAGACGGAATTCATGGCCCAATAGGCTTATCCTATCTCACTCAACTTAGAGTGGGCCTTAGCAAATTAAACCTTCACAAATTTAAGCACAATTTTTGGGATATCATAAATCCAATGTGCCCTTCTAACGATGGTATTGAGAGTACGGAGCACTTTTTGTTGCTTTGCCCTTCGTTTGAGGTTCAACGTCGAAACCTTCTCGCTGGAGTTTTTGCATTACTTCGACCATTTGGATATATTGATCTTTCAAATGAAGTTTTGACGCAACTTTTATTATTTGGTGATAAAGGCCTCCCAAACGACGTCAACAGAAATATACTCAAGTTGACTCTACTATACATTCACACAACCAGTCGACTAAATTAAGCCAAATGTAACTAAGCCACCACACCATGTTCATTTTTGTAACGTTCCCCTATCATAGAGTCTCGTTTCTCTGTTCCATTGTTGGTAATAGTTTCTCGCAATTGTATATTTAGTTGTAGTTTTAGATTAATATTCTTCATGTGGATGGCCCTGGGGTAGTCATGATCTTTTGCCCCCCTTGGTATCGTTTTGTGGTATTGTATTGTAGATCGTTCGTAGTCGTAGGTAATTCGTAAATTGTAAATTTTATATTGAATTTATATAGAAAAAATTCCTTGAAGAGAATTTGTTATCAGATCTCTCAGGAGTCAAGACTGGAAGGTCTAGAGATCTTTTGGGGACCAAAAGATGTCTCCTGTCTTGTTGATGACCCACCTGGGAAAGCAGCTTCGAAGATACGTCAAGATACGTCATGATCAACCTGATCTCAGTTTTCAATTTCATCATATTTAAATTCACTACATACAATTTATAATCCCAACAATACAAACAAATAACTTATACAAAGACTAGATATATAAAATGTTACTCAGAAAATTAATACAATGATACAACAATTAATACAATACTAAGAAAAGATACAAAGAGGGGCTAAATAAATTGTATGCAGGGAATTACTTAAAGGAGGAACTCTCTCAATAGGTAAACTAATGGAGGAGAGAGCCCCCCCTCCCCCATCCTATGATATAATCAGATAAATTTGTGTGAGTTTAATAATTGTGTGGTACCAAAATGGCTCAAATTCAACGGTCAACCTTGTTCAATAAATGAATTTTCAGTCTTCTTTTGAACAATATTTTTGATGGAGCATTTCGGAGTTCCGTGGTAATGTATTCCAAAGCTTAGCACCAAGATTTCTAATAGACTTCAGACCATACTGGAGGCTGCTTTTTTAGACATATATAGATCACCTTGACTGGCCTGTCTTGTGGAGTACTGATGAACAGATGAGCAGAATAGGAAAAAGTCATGAAAGCAGCTAGGTGAAGTTTTATTAACGGAATCAAAAACGAAGATTAGGAGTCGCAGTTCGAAGATCTCAGAAAGTTTCAGGAGTTTAAAATCATTGAAGATTCGAAGAGAGGGAGACATGCGAGGCTGAAATGAGATAGCTCTAACTGTTTTTTTCTGTAATTTGAAGATTGGGTCAACATATGATGCACATGTTTGGCCCCAAACAATAAGACCATATTGTAAGAAGGATAAAAACAAAGCATTGTACAAGCAAATCAAAACATCTAAGGGAAGTAATCAAAACACCTAATTTTGAAAACATTCCGCATGTTGTAGCTAATTGTTTAGAGAGTTCACTGAGATGGTATTTCCAGCTTAGATGCTCATCCAGGAGGAGACCTAAGAACTTAACAAACTTTACTCTTTTGATATGATTCTTCCCTATTCTGATATCAGAACCAGAAGAAACATTGATAGAAGAAGAATGAAAGATGATATAGTTTGTTTTATCAATATTTAATGATAGTTTATCAGAATCAAGCCATTTCTTTACAAGTCTCAGCTCTTCGTTGACAATTCTAAACAAATCGGATAAATCTTTGGATTCATAGTAGATGTTTGTATCATCAGCAAAGAGATAAAATGTAAGTTTCTTAGAAGGATTTGGTAGATCATTGATATAGATAAGGAAAAGTAATGGGCCCAGTACAGAACCTTGTGGTACACCACAATTAATTGGAAGTAAGTTAGAGTTACTGCCATTAACAGAAACATATTGCTTTCTATTACTTAGATATGATTTAAACCACTCAAGGGCACATCCACGAATACCATAATGTTCCATTTTTGATAGCAAAATTCTATGATTAACTGTATCAAAAGCCTTTTGTAAATCAATGAAAATACCACAACCAAGTCTTTTGTTATCCAGTGTATTTCTTATAGCTTCTGTCAAACTCACAAGGGCATGATCAATTGAATGGTTTTCTTGAAATCCAAATTGAAGTGAATAAAGAACTTTATGAATTTCAAGGAATTTATAAGGTCGCCTGTACATTAGTTTCTCAAATATCTTGCTGAAAACAGGTAAAAGAGAAACTGGCCGGTAGTTTGACGGAAGCCCAGGATTTCCTTTTTTAAAAAGAGAAATAACCTTAGCAATCTTAAGTTTATCAGAGAAAATACCAGACTGGAAAGACTCATTAACAAGAAGAGCAAGAAGTGGTGAAACGGAGTGTCCTATAATTCTAGGTAATTTTATTGGTATACTATTAGGACCTACAGATTTGGAAGGATTTAAAATATTGATTAAATCATTAACTTCTATCAGAGTAACTGGAGCAAGGAAAAGTGAATTGCGCGTTCTATCAGATAAATAATCAAGAGGAGATTTTGGAGTTAATGGGATTGTCTTTGTTATACCATCAGCAACATTGACATAAAAGTCATTAAAAATATTTGACATTTTAGATGGGTCTGATGTTACATTACCATCTTTGTCTTTGATTTTGTTGATTGAAGAAGAAGTGGAAGACTTATGAGAAATTATTGTCTTGATACCTGACCACAGTTTTTCATATTTTGACTATTGATGGAAAAATAAGTATGAAAATACCGTGCTTTGCTTTCTTTTAATTCATTGGACACACGGTTTCTAAACTTCTTATACAGCTTGACGTTATCAGGAGTCTGCTGTTTTTTTCAATTTCTGTAAAATTCTGTCACGGATTCTTATCATCTTTAGAATTCTATTATTTATCCATGGTTTATCTTTCAGCTTCATTTCCTTCCTACTCCGCCTCTTGATTGGCGCATGCTGATTTGTTAAGATCTTTCAAAAACCTGTCAAATTTATTGTTCACATCCAAGTCATTATTTTCTAAATAAGTAAAATCAATCTGATTGAAATCGTCCAGAAATTTGTCTTCCTTAAATCTAGAGTAATCATATTTGAATGATTCAGAGTTATTATGACTAACATGGGTATTTTTCAAAATCATAAACTGAGGGAAATGATCAGTAATTTGCATCAAAATGTTGCCACTTACTATGTTGGCATTGGTAGCATTAGTATATATTTTATCAATGATTGAAGCTCTATGCTCAGAAACTCTAGTTGGATGGTGAATGCAGGGTAGAAGGCTGTGTGAAAAAAAGTTATTAACAAAGTCACTTGTTGGTGTGTGAGAGGAAAAGTCTAAAAGATTGACATTAAAATCACCCATAATGAACAAGAGTTTATTTGATGATAATTTTGAAAGATGATTCTGGAAGTAAGATGTTAAGTTATCAATATCTGAACTAGGATGTCTGTAAGCACGGCAAATAAGGAAATTCTCGTCATTTTTGTTTTCAATCTCAACCCATACAGTTTCAAAATCATCTGTACAAGAATCCAAGTCAATCCTTGAATTGTAAGCAAGAGAATCTCTTATATACAAACCAACACCACCATTCTGAGTGACTGATTTCGTCTTGAAAAATGTATAGCCTGGGATATCAACATTTGATGATATGGGATTATCATTGGAATGCCAAATTTCAGACACTCCAATCACATCAAGGTTCAAATTAGTATGAGCTGATAAAGATACTAATTCATCATGATGAAGGGATAAGCTTCTAATATTTGTATGAAGAATGGAAAAGTCACTTGAAGATAACTGTAAGGAGGAAAGTTCAGGTAAAGTAAAGTAGCGAGAGTCAATATTCTGAGGCATGTGTTCATCAATATCATAATCACTAAGATTTGGCAAGTTGGTAAGGTTAGAGGTAATTTCATATGATGGTGCAGAATCGATGAATGAGGGAAGGTCAAAATCACAAAGACCCAAAAATTCTTCATTTGTTAATAAGCCAAAGGGAAACATATCCATCGTACATTTTTTGCAAAACCAAGGAACATCATCAGGCTCATTTTGAAGCTTTACATATTCAGAAACAGAAATGTTGTTGCACTTTATGTGGACCCAAAAGTTGCAGTGGTTACAGAAAACTGATTTGCAGTGATTTGATATGTTTTTGCAGCAAATGCCAAACGGAGTTGGTTTTTCATACATCTAACTGATGAAAAAAATGTTATTAATGAAGTAATAACAACAATTTAGATCTTTCTTTAAAAGATCAGCAAACACTGTAAGCAACACAACAGTTAGGTTCAGCATTTTAACCAAAGGATACTTCATGATCACTATTGTCATTTGTAGAGCGCTCCCCTTGTGAAGCTGGTCTACTTGGTGGTCTGGATTGATTAAATGGCTTATCCTTTATTACCAGTTTGTCAAGTACAAAATATGCCACTTTGCCTTTCTTTCTTGCATCCAGCAGCATGGGGACTTGAGCTTCTCGCTTGTCTAGAGTGCGTCGTGACAAATCAGGTAAAAATCGGACACCTTCTGGCCTTAATTGCCTTGCCATGCTGAGAACTCGTTCCTTGTCCTTCCATTTGGAGAATTTGGCTACGATAGGCCTAGGCTGGTCTACTTGGTTTGGCTTACGATAGCTGTTGTTGCGCCGATTTACTCTATGACATCGTTCAATTTCAATATCCTCAGTAATGTTCAATTTCTCCTTGATAATTTTCTTTACGACCTTCTCAGTGTCATTCCAAGATTTCTCAGAATCCTTGTTTTCGGTAACACCAGTGATTCTGACATTGCTACGTCGGCTTTGATTTTCCAGATACTCCAGCTGTGACTCTACTTGGTCGGCATGATCATTGATATCATGCAGATTCTCACTGTGCATGGCGATACTGTTTTCGACGAGTTGTATCTTCTTCTCGTTGGCCTCCATTTTGGCTTGAGAAAATTGGAGGCTCACCTGCACATCTGTAATTTCTTTCCGTATACTTTTCGTATCTTCTTTCAAATCTTGAATCAATAGTTTGAATGATGAGTTGAATGCATCCGCTTGGTTCTGAAGCAGCGTTTTCACCATGTCCATTGTAACATACTCTGGTTCACCCATCGGCATCTCGAGTTTGGATACGGGCCTAGGCACATGGGCCTAGTCCTTCTGAAGAATGATCTACAGTTTATTGAGTTAATCTGATAAAATGCACATTCTGTTATGTTGATGAGCTGATACTGAATTTCATGTTTTCTTAAAATCAAATAATAGCGTGAAAGACTCAAGTTAGGTTCGACAAACAATCAATGTTCTCACCACGACAACCGCACGTGTCGACCGCAGGAGTCATCATCGCAAAAAAATAGCATGTGTGATTTCGGAGCTCCTTTGACGATAGGTCTCACGTCTCACATAAACTGTATTTTGTAAAACACATCTGTTGTGCCGTCTTCAAATTTTGCTGATTTTATTCACTGCGCTTCAAGAATTTGCTTAGGCCCAAACGCCAAAGCTCTGGTTTCGAGATGGAAGCAAATTTGTCCTTTGAAGATTAATATCTTCACTCTCAACGCACCGATATCATAAAACAAGGTATCTATGTTCAAGTTAGCTATCGAGGTATGTTTTGAAAATTATTTCGGATTGATTCACGCTATATTCTTATTGCTAGGGTCGACGAAATCCGTATACTTTTTTTTTGGGACACCCGGTAGACTAAAAAACACATTCGTTAAAAGTTTCGGTGGAAGCCGTCATTAGTAACCTGAGTTTTTTAAGTCTATATAAAAATGAGTGACTGAAATTTAGCATCAGCTTGTGATACCCAGTCGTCAAGTAACTGCTCCGAAATGGAGACTTAGCTTCATTTATTATGATGATTATTATTAAGAGACTTCAATTTTTGAAACGACAATACAGTTACAGTTCCAGGTCATGTTTTGTTGATAACGAAGTGCTTGGCATGTTTTTGATGATTGATTGGAGTCACAAGTCGCAGTGTTTTTTGACGGTGGCAAAACGAGCGCAGCACTTACATTTTCCTAGCAGGAAACACAACAAGAAAATACAAATGCAAATAAAGCAATCTTTAAATGTCCGTGAAATGTAACATCTGCTGAAACTCAATATACAAAAGTTAACACGAACTGATTACAATTTTTTTTTTTTTTTTTTTTTTTTTTTTTTTTATAAATATAACATTAAAGAAACTACAATACAATAATCTGAGCCAATCATAGCGGGGAAAGACACATGGTCATCTAGTCCCCACTATGAATGGCTCTCACAATTAATTTTAACAATAATCTCAACGTAAAACTCAACGTAACACTACACCACTCTTTACCAATAAACACTACGCTACATTTAGGTACAACGAGAAACCACGCAGAGCGAAGCCGCCCCCAACCATAGAGCCACCAGCAACCTGCAGAGCACCACACACCAGGCCACACCCAGGGAGCCCAGCAAGCGGAACCCGAACCCCGCCGTTGCAAGGTTCAAGCACCACCCACCAAGCCCCCAAGACGGCACCCAGCCCGCAGCACCCCGAAAATCAGCGGCAGCCCCACGGCTGGCCTAAATTAGCTTAAATTAGCTTATTTTATATTGCCCATAAGGACTTGAAGAAATTAATAACAATAGTAACAATAAAGGCCAAAAGAAGGCAGCCCCACTCCACATGTCCCCGCGCCGCACCTCACACTACAAAACAGTACGACAATCTCACACATTACACTACAGACAACTAGGGATTGCTGCTAATGTTGGTATTTAGCTTAAACGCATCGATCTACCAATGAATGACATAGTTGCTTCTAGGATTATTCTGTTGTCGATTGTAGTAAGCTGAGGGCTACCGTAGAGAAGCAACTCACACAGTGCTTTTGAGTCCATATTTGTGAGATCGAGACCGGGGATTTCAGAAAGTTGACCAAGGAGATCACAACGCATCTCGTGAAACCGATGGCAGTGCAGGAGGAAATGTGCGTTATCTTCATTGCCCATTGCCACGCCCATAATCGCGCCTTTTCTAAGTCCCTATTCAGCACTTCCGCAGTCACAGTTTCATTTGTTACAGTAGAAAATAGGGATGTATCATCAGCAAACATCTTCACATCAGAATTTACATTATCGACTAAATCGTTTATATAGACCAGAAAGAACAGAGGACCCAAGACAGAACCCTGAGGAACACCTGCAGAGATAGTACTCCATTGCGAGCTCTTGCCATTCAGTACAACACGCTGCTTGCGATCAGATAGGAAGCTCTGAATGAGGGCGAGGAGATCGCCAGATATTCCACAACATTCCATTTTATAAATCAAACCATCATGCCAAACTCTGTCAAATGCCTTTGAAAGATCTAAGAACACTGCCCGAGTTTCCCTGCTAGGATTTTCCTCAAAAGCACTATAGATCTTATGGGTTATTAATAATAGCTGATTGACTGTTGAATCTCCTGGGCGAAAGCCTGATTGATTTACAGTTAAGAGGCCATTTTCACAAAGATGAAGGTAAATTGCGTCAAATATTAATTTCTCAAATATTTTTCCAAATATTGGTAAAAGTGAGATTGGTCTGTAGTTCTTTTTGCTTTGCCTACTTTCCTTTTTATGAATTGGAATCACGTTTGCTTTTTTCCAGATAGACGGATATTTACCAGTCGCAAGACATTGTTCAAAGATTAGACACAGTGGTTCAACAATTGAGTGATCACAGATTTTTATCATTGAGACAGAGATCTCATCACAGCCATGGGCTTTATTAGTGTCCAAAGAACGGATGATCTTAAGAACTTTTTCCTTATCAATCGGCAAGGTTTCCAGGGCATTATTACACTTTGGGAGAAATGTCGGAAGGGTGCTTCCAGTAGGTATGGCGGAGCATTGCTCAACGAAGTAATCATTAAAAATATTTGCCTTTGTTTGAAAATTTGTTACAAATATCCCATTTTCTAATAGTGGTGGTATATTTAAGGTTTTTTTCTTGTTTAATAATCTGTTTAAAACTGTCCAATAAGCTTTTGCACCTTGGTTAGGATCGGACAATTTGTGACCCAGTTTCTGATAATATTTTTCCTTCGCATTTGTGATCATTTTACTCGTTTCGTTGCGAACCTCCTTAACTAGATTCCAGTCCTCTTGTCTCCTACCACGATCAAGAAATTTTTTGAAGACCCGATGCTTTCGTTTGATTGCAGTTTTAAGCTCATTAGTTATCCAAGGAGGATCCTTATCATTACATTTTATTACTTTGTTAGGAATATTTTCAGAAAGGATAGAGTAGGTAATGTTGGTGAAAATATCGGCCCTGTCCTCCGAACCCAAGCCACTAAATTTAGTCTTCCAATCGACAGCGTTTATGTCAGCTTTAATTTTTGCAACATTAGCTTTACCGTACTCCCAGACGGTTCTCTTGTATGGGGGTGGAGGGGGCAGGGAGATATTGATTTTGCCATAAATGATTTGATGCTGGCAGTTTTGATCCAAGGATGAGTGCACTCCTGACTGCAAGAAGAGGTTTGGTTGGTCTGTTATAATAAGATCAATGCACGACATGGCTTCACCTCTTATATTGGTTGGTTCGTCGATTAATTGGTGCAGATTATTTGTCTCAAGCAGCTCCTCAAGAGCCATACCCTCTGGCTCCTCCACATCTTGCGGCCACCACTGTGATGATCGACAGTTGAGATCACCAGTTAGAATTATTAAATGTGGTCTTTCTCTTTCCATCACATTCAAACTTCTATGAAGTCTATCGATGAAATTTTCAAATTGCTCACTGTTTTGGCTAGGGCTTCGGTAAACTGTAGAAAACAGGATTTTCTTACGTGAAATTGTTATTTCAGCAACAATCATCTCTTGCAAAAATTCAAGATCTTTCCTACGCTTTATTGGCAAACCTTCCCGAAAATAAAGACAGACTCCCCCAATTTTGTTGTCACTTGGATGATCAGCACGATATATTTCTCTACTAAACCCTTCAATTGAAATGACTTCATTTCCTATTGTCGAATTTAGCATAGTTTCTGAAATTGCTATGAGGTCGAATTTATGTACAGAGTCATAAGCTTCGATTAACGGAATCTTAACAGCTCCTCTGGCACAAATACTATTCAGGTTCCAATGGAAGAATTTCAAGGATTTCTCAGTTTGTGGGCCAGGATTAGTTTCAATGTCTCCTCCAAGCAGTAGTAGAATGTCCAACGAGTAATGCATCGTAACATTTAGGAAGTCCAAAAAGTTAATAAACAATAGAAAAAGCAGCCCATACTGGGCATCCCATACTAAGCATCTCATGATTTCGTGATTACAAATAAAGAAGATTCCAATGGAAATGTGAGCAACTTACATTCTACTAGTCCCCGTAGCCTAAAGAAACTTGCATGACGTCGGGGTTCATACTATAGCACACGAAACTCTAGGCTAAACGTGCATGTGGGTTGTGTGTGTCACTGGAAAAGCATAGAGGACAAAGCAAGGACGATACTCACGATGCGAGTCCCCCCTCCCCACTTTCGCTTCTTGAATCGATGCTTGTTGTGTTTTCGCTTCCGTGAAGGACTTATTTCCACACTCTTCTGAAAACGGCAAAAATTCCCTGACCGACCATTCAGGATGGAATATTTTGAAAACTTGATCGGATTGAATGATTCTTCTTCAGTTTAAGCTTCTCGCCAAAGGCAAATGATGATGCATTCGAATGTACTGCTGCAACGCTCAAAACCTCGAGAGGTTTTTTGTTTCCCAAAACAAGGAGAGTGTCACTAATATGAAAGGTTTTTGCCTCGATAGCTAGAAGAAACATATCCATCTAAGTAATGATAGCTTGCCTTGTTTTCTTAAGGAAAATGGTTTTTTAGGAATTTAGCGTCGTTGGCTTGAGCGAAAGATAGCAGGCTATACGGCCCATGTTAAACCAAAATGAGGCAAATTTGTTTCTGGACTCTTATGAACATGAATTGTAATTTTGCTGGTATATCAATTCAGGCAAAGAGCGAAATTGTGGCTTGTAATCAGTCTAATCAAGGAGAAGCGGAGCGGAAATATCAAATTAACGTATAGTTTCTCTCAAATATTACGTCAATTTCAAATGCCCGCGAAAAACAACAATATAAGTGTCTGCAAAGGAATTTTGCGATTTCGCAAATCTTAGGTGACATGTAATTTGAGACTGACTCTCAAGCAAAGTGTCATTAGGTTAGTGGCTAATCTGATATTGTGCAATAGACTAAAACGAGGCTAGATCTAAATTTCTTATTGTTTCTTGTTCAGAAAATCTCGAGAAAATACAGGGATCAAGATTCGGATACCACACGACAAATTGATAAGGTTTGTTGGATTTTGTATTGGTAGTTTAGTTACTCCTTTTTTGATTTTAATACTGTCAATGTCAGAATCTAGTAGCGTCTTTAGAATTCGTAAAATAGAGTTATTTATATTGATTTTACACCAGATTGTTTGCTTTGCGGCCTTGATATTGAAATGTAGCCAGAAAATCGCAATGCCTTAAGCATCTCATGATTTCGTTGACATTAATTTCTTTGCCTTTGATTAATGTATGAATTGTATGGGATTTTCCAACATTCCCTTTATGCGGGACAGAGAATTTTAAGCAAGGACTTTGGAAAAAGAATTTTTCATATTAAGAATCCTATGATGATATTGATGTTGATGTTTACCGATGCAAAATAAAGCTGCACTTTTATACCTTTTTCTCGTCTGTAAGATTGCAAAATACACCGGCTGTGTCAAAGAGAATGGGCGTTTGAACTTTATGTTGGGCAGAGTCTTCAATAGAATCTAGAGTCTACTTTCCTGGTACTTCCCTGCACTTTGATGTTATTGTAAAGATGACATTAAGAGCAATCTTGAAACCGTCTATCAAATTGTAAGGAATCACCTCACGGAAAGCGCTGCACAAATTGATTTTTGTCTCCCGCTTGTTTATCAAACCAGTCTTCGATTTGTAGACTTGTCCGAGATGTAAATGGAGTAGAGTTGTGAAGGCACGTTAACGGTTACCTTGCAGGACCTTTGCCGAACAATGCCTTCAAATGCTTGTTTTCAAACAGAAGATGCAATTGGAATTCCGAAATTGAGAAATATCTTGACTGCTATTGCTTGGTTGTATCCAGACATCGGGTACTGTCAAGGCGTAGGAATGGTTAGTTTATTTTATCTTTTACAACTTCCAAATGGCCGAAAATTTAGCTTCTGCAGCAGTTCTTTGTAAAGAAGAAGGGTTTCTGCAGTTCACAGTTTTTGGTTAGATACGTTCAGAAGCCTGTTGGCAGTGCTGTGTGGCATTTTATGTGTGTTTACATCCTCTACCAGCTGACATATTAAAAAGTAATGAATGAATGTGAGACAAAGTTGACTTTCGTGATAACTGAAAAAAATCTGATGATATTCAGGGTTGGATACAACTCTCTCCGTTTAGATGGGCTGATACAATAATGAGATGCAGAAGATGCTTTGATGATCATTTTGTGATGTGTGCACCCACAATCAAGTATCGTTTTAATAGGATGGAAGAGTAATTTCGTAAGTAGTGTAACTAGCAGAGTGATTTTGTAAGTAGTGTAACAAGTAATTTGTCATTGTAACTTATAACTGAATTATGTAAAAAAAAATTTTCACAAAATTAACACTCTTGCGACGTTCCTTTTCAATGCAAAGCGTTTCGTGAGCAAGGCAAAACGTTTTGAAACCATGCCATAGAAGTCTTTTTCTGTGATTTTTCTATGCTGCAAACTCTTTTGGACGCTTCATATTTCGAACTACAAACAATTTCGGGCATTAAGATTTTCGGACGTGTAGAATGTGCAAAAGAAATCAAAGTCTGAAATTTTTTGTTTCTTCGAGCAAATCGAATGGCTCGAAAATTTGCACAGGGCCATGACAGACTTGGAGCTTTTAAACTGTGTCCTATATTCTTTGCATCTGTCCTGGTCCGTCTTTTATAGACGAATACAACTGTAGGACGGTAGAAAAATCATCTGCTAATTGTTGACAGCATGTTGTCTCAAACGGAAAAGGAATTTGAAAAATTCCAAACAAACTTTAAAAGCTTAGGATCTGCACTACCTGCTGATGTGAGTCAGATTCCGTTACCTCATACGCAAGGGTACAAAATAGCTTTTGAAGGTGGCACACTCTTTTAAGCAATAAATTTGCCTGGAAAATGTCATTTTACAATATTTGCCAATAATTTTGATATGGTTAGAATCACCACACTCTTGTGCATCGAATGATGTATAGTTTACCTAGATTTCGTTAATAGTTCGGCTCTTTGGAAGCGAAGATCAATTTTCGTGTCACAAACGTTTATCGTAACCTTAAATGTCAAGACTTTTCGATTAAAATCTTCATCAGTTCACATCTTTTCATCAGTTCACAAAAGATCTACACATCTTTTCCTAATATGAAACAAGGAACTAATTCAAAGAATCAAACAAGATATAAACAAACAACTAGTAAATGAAATAAAATGCTGGTTGGATCTCACCATGAAAGATCAGCCAGGAAACAAACCAAGCAACATCACGAAAAGGCTACTTTCTCAGCAAAAAACAAACTGCTCTATTCTTGTGCAAACCAGCTCGCCGCCTTACTGCACTCTCTCGTCTGTGATTAGTGGCAACTGATAAGCATGCCAGAATTACTTTTTATACTCCTCACAGGAACAGGTACTCCACATGCAGCCAATACGTTCCAACACAAGAAGTTTCTTCCAACGATATTATCACAATGACAAAAGTAAAACCAAAGCCACAACGGACACAGCCCTATTGACTAAGGAGCTAACATCATGTTCCATTAATTGCAATTAGACGTCATTCAATCACCATTTATAACCCGAAAAAACAGGCTAGAGATATGAGCCAGTGACCCTCCAAGGGTGTACTTCAGTTGTTAAATTCAAGATAGCTCGATGGAATGGAGGATCCCACCCCGCCTTTTCGTGCAATTTTGCACGAAGTCAACCAGCCGTGCCATTATGTTTCTCGTGATTTTTAATGCAATGATGGTTAGAGAACTGGACACCGCAAGCAAACACATCCAGCTCAACATCAGCTGCCCTCTCATTTAGGCCATTTAATGTAAACAAACGCAATTTGTATTGCCAAAGAAGCTCTTTCCTACCTGCGAAGTGACAGCCTATGCTCCGTAAATGATATGAATGACGACGTAAAATTCACCCTAGTGGCCTTCCCAAAAAAATGAGCGAATTAGCTTGCCTGAGAGACTGTCTTGCCCCTATCAAGAGAGACTGAGAGACTGCCTTGCCCCTTTCATTACTCTTCTTTTTTGTAAGGCCGGAAGTATGATTTGTAGACGTCAAACCTTGGACAAAATTAACTTTTTTGTTCTACCAACAGACTTTTTTGTTACAACGTGAACATCGAAGCATATAAACTACGTTTATCGAGTTGTAGTATGCCGCTGAAACTTTCTTGAAAGATCGCGCATCATTCGCATTGTAGACACTGGAGCTCTCTTGAATAACAGGGCAGATTAGACATCTCTTACCACTGCATTTAAACGTTCTTTTGGCAACAGCTCATGATCTCGAGTTTGCAATTTATCGCAAGCAAAAGTGTCTTTAAGGTTTTTAGCCCTGCTGAGTTATTCGAAAAATTTTCATGCAAATAGTTTGCGATATTCGTTGTCAAGAAGAATATTTGCACATTTTTGCAAATATCGCTGACATCCTGAAGTGCCGGATCGTAAAATAGAACCAACGATTTCTCTATCCAAGCATGTAGCCTTGTCTAACTGATTGTCAATTCCCCTTTTCTTGATACCCCTCGCCCAATGAGCCATGATTTGAATCTCCCATCCGTTTGTCAAAAAATAAAGTTTCGGAGCATATACCTCTAATGGGAAGGGTTTGTCTGCATGGGATGTCTGCATCAGATTTGAATTACAGTGCATTCGAAACCACTTTTGATAAAGTTCTAGACAAACATGCTCCAGTTAAAAAGAAATATGTGCGGGCAAATGACAAACCATTTATGACTCGTGCTTTGCGCAAAGCGGTCATGTTACGCTCCAGACTGCGTAGTAGATATAACAAAAATCAAACTGTGGAGAATTGGAACAATTTTCGAAAACTAAACAACGAAATTCCTGTGTTAAGTTATTTCGAAGGAAAAAAGAAATTATTACAACAACCTAGACATCTCACTTGTCACTGACAATAAGAAATTCTGGAAGACTGTGAAACCTTTTTTCTCTGACAAATTGCAATCTAAGAGTAAAATAGTTCTGATTGAAGATGAAACCATCATTTCCAACGATGTAGATGTAGCAGAAACTATGAATGAATTTTTCGTCACTGTAACGGATTCCCTTGGCATAAATGAAAACTCTAATTACGAAAATGCTACTGAAGGAATCATAGATCCTGTTGATAAGGCTGTTTGCAAATTTTCGAATCACCCTAGCATTCTAAAAATTAAAGGTCACTTTCAAAATGCTGGTTCTTTTTATTTTCAGACAGTTACTCCTGATGCTGTGGACAAAGAGGTTAGGAACCTAAATCCTAAGAAAGCTACAACGCACAAAAATATTCCTCCTAAAATTCTTAAATCCAATTCTGATGTACAGGGTGTCTCAAAAAAATTGTTCGACGTTTGATTAAATATTGAAAAATAAGGACAACGTGAACAGGCTCATGGAAGGATAAGCCTGTTCCTAAGATTATGAAATAATTTTAGAGACTAAGATCGTGCAAATCGGTTGAAAATTCACTGGGTTACGAGCTCTCGAAGATAAAAAATATGCGATAGCTGAAACCAGAGACCCCCCAGATTACTTGTATTGCAAAAGGCTCGAAGACGGAAGTAAGAGAAGCTTATCCAATGTCATACATCTCGTTGATATCAGAGCAAACCAAATACGACTTCTAAAGTAAATTATTTCTTGCGATCATTTTCAAAATTCCTCAACATTGCATAGGTCCAAAAACAGTGGTTCAAAACAAAATCGGCGAGAGACTGAATCTGTTTCCTCAAAGCATCCATATGCTTGACAGTTAGGTTATCGAATACCTGTTTGAATCCCACTTGGTTTGCCCTGAAACAATTGAGAACTAACAGAAACGACGGCCAATGGGACTCTTACCAAAAACGCTATTTCGAGGCCTCTGGTTTCAGCTTTCGGACAAACTTGACCTTCAAAAGCTTGTAACCCCATGAATTTTTATCAGATTTGCAAGATTTTTGAGTCAAAAATTAATTCAAAATCTCAGGACAAGGGTGACTTGACCCCATGTCCATTCAGCGTATCGTTATTTTTTAGTATTTAATCAAACGTCGAACAATTTTTTTGAGACACCCTGTATGTGCAGAACCCTTGACAAAAATATTTAATGACTGCCTAGAAAATTCATCCTTTCCTGATGAACTAAAGTCCGCGGATGTCACATTTCTTCCCAAGAATGGACCAACCAACTCTAGGACTAACTTTAGGCCAATTAGCGTTCTGCCTACGGTCTCGAAGCTTTTTGAACGAATAATGGATAAGCAGGTAGTTTCTTATATTACACCCTTCTTATCATCGCTTCTCTGTGGATTTCGAAAAGGTTACAGTGCCCAGCATGTTCTCGTAAGGCTCTTAGAAAAATTTGAAATTAGTCTTGATGAAGGTGGAAAGGCAGGGGCTGTATTGATGGATCTCTCCAAAGTCAGACATGATCTTTTAATTGCAAAATTGCATGCCTACGGTTTCTCTCGCGAAGCATTAACACTGATCAATGATTACCTCACAAATAGGCAACAAAGAGTCAAAGTAAATGGGTCATTCAGTTCTTGGAAAAGCGTCACACGCGGTGTTCCTCAGGGGTCAGTATTAGGGCCTCTGTTATTCAACATCTACATAAACGATCTTTTACTCTTCATCCAAAACTCAGATGTATGTAATTATACAGATGATACTACAATCTATGCCTGTGATAAGAACCTGGACAATATTTCTCATAGGCTTGAAACTGACTGCAGTGTAGCCCTAGGATGGTTTGCCGACAACTTTATGAAACTGAATGCTGATAAATGCCATCTTTTGGTTCTTGGGCAGAGGTGTGATGGTCCTGTTACTGTTAGCATTGGAAATGTTGATGTCGTAAATAGCTCTGAAGAGAAGCTACTTGGAGTTCAAATTGATAGCAGACTTTCCTTCGATAATCATATTTCCAAACTGTGCCGAAAGGCTAGCAATAAACTGTATGCACTCGCTCGCATATCCCCATACATGGATAAGAACAAACTAAGAGCCCTCATGAGGGCATTCATTACCAGTCAGTTTCAATACTGTCCTTTAATTTGGATGTTTCACAGCAGACAGCTCAACCAAAAAATCAACGAAATACAGGAAAGGGCATTAAGAATTACTTACAAGGATACTGAATCTACTTTTAGTGAGCTATTACAAAAGGACTGTGCAGTTACTATTCATACAAAGAATTTGCAAATACTTATGACAGAGATGTACAAAACTAGGAATGGTCTGAACCCTTCATTTGTGCAGGAAATCTTCTGTGATAATACAGCTTACTACAATTTGCGTAACAATGACTGTTTTTCAACCAAGAGTGAGATCTGTCAATAACGGGACAGAAAGCGTCCGATGCAAAGGTCTACAGCTATGGCAAATGTTACCACCAACGATACGAAACTCGCAGTCCCTTTGCCAGTTTAAAACAAGGATACAAAGATTTGACGGAGAAAATTGTCCATGCAAGTTATGCCGCGTCTTTATTCCAAACTTGGGTTTTTTATAATACATATTTTTAGACACTGATTTTATGCTGTATAAATTTTGATGACTTGTAAATATTTCATCCATTTTTTTTTGTATAATATTTGTATTCTGTATTTTAACGTTGAAATTAATTAGCTTATTACTTTTAGCTATATTTTTAATGTACTCCAACGATAAAGAAATTAATGATAATAATAATAATAAATAACGCCTTTTTTGGTATGGTAAGGATGACAAGAGGAACGGTGCAGGAGCTTATGTGTATTAGTCGGTTTCGTGTAGAGATCTGTCAAAAAGTTGTTACTTTTTCTGATGACCTCAGTGTCATGAAAACTGATGCTCTCCTTAGACCTTTGTAAATTTGTTAAACGTCATCAGTGTGGCGCTACCACAGCCATGGCTTGCAGCTTGAGCCCCTGATAAATGTTTCCTCAAGACTTGCTAAGAACAAAGTTGCGTACGATGGCGCACATTTGTTGACTATTGCTGTACCCCTAAGCTGACGGTAAAACGCCCATTGAATTCAAGTTCAGCAAGTTCAGCAAGAGATTCTGTTCCAGAGTTTAAAGGAAATATAAGTATATAAAAGCCCATGATAGCAACAGACGTGGGAAGACAATAGGCTATGACATTTGTCGCTTCTTATTTGGGGAGCTGATCTTCGTCAACAAGAAACACTGAAACGTGATAGGATAGAATTTGACCGCAAGTGGCTTGAGCCACTTTTATGTGCGTAGATTCCCTTTTAACCGTCTCGCAAAGCTTTCAATCCCGCGTAATGTGGTATACTTGGGTGGAAGCCTGTCTAGTGGCGTAATTTTTTACAAAAAGTGGTTTGTGTCTCTGATCTATGAGTGGACAATTTTAGTAGGAGTTGTAAATGGTTATCCCCATAATGCGAAACATTCTCCCTACAGAAACCAGAGTTAGAAATGACAGCCTTCCGGGAACACTTCTGAGCCTTCTGTTAATCTTCGGCAGTAAATAAAACATTCAAAGCTTTGGATTATTGACCATCAAATGTTCCAATGCTTTATCGTCAATTTCCCCTCGCTCTCTAACCTTGCCCACTACGTGATTGACGACAGTGTGAAGGTGGTCTGAAGGATCATTATCAAGTTTGGAGTATACTGCAGAGTCCCGCAATTGGCTTTGTGCCTCTTTAACGTTGTCTTCCCGATCCCACACGACAACCCCAGAGCCAATGTCTGCCTCCTCTATTTGAAGCTGATAGTTCTTCCTTCGTAAGGTTACTAAAGCTTTTACTTTCTACCGATAACTTCATTAGATCATCCGCTAATCGAGGTAGGTAAACCTCTGTAGCTATATATCTTTATGTTTAGGGTTGAATTTACTACGAGGCCTAAAGCAGGAATCTCTGAAAATTGTTAATGTCTGCTAATATCTATCAACTAACTAGCATATAGCCTCAATGGGTTCGATTGTCCTGTAGGCATTGATTTTAGGCTCACAGATGTAAATTAAATTTTATCTTTTACATAGAGTTTGTAATGTTAGGTAAACAAGTGTTTGCTACAAATATTTGGCTACCTTGTGAATAGTTAGCAGTGAAGAAGATTTTAATCAAAAAGTTAGCGACATAACTGTTGTTTTTTTACTTTTTTCTGTTTGTTTAGTTGATTGTTTAGTTTAGTTTCATTATCTGTAAACAAAGTATCCCTTTTATCTAAAGGATTTTGTATTTTTGTTGTAGATTGTTGGCTCGTTGCTCCTATTTCTAGAGGAAGAGGATGTCTTTTGGATGATGACAGCGATTATTGAAGATCTACTACCGTCATCTTATTTCTCAAGCACTCTTTTAGGAGTCCAAGTATGACGCAGAATTTTTTTATTACTTTTCACAATCAAACATTATGGATCATTTAAGGGAACTTTGCTTCATACTCCAGTGAGCTGCGATTTTCCGTTCTAGCGAATCCATAGAACCAGTTACATTGTCAAATTCTACTTGGGCAATGTGAACCTGCAAAAATGATGTAGTTCTTCTCCACAGTACGGAGATCGCAATATTTCTATGGAACACTTTATTTGTTGTGTTTATTTCAAAATTCTTTCTCCATTATTAGACTGCTTTTCAGGGAACTGCGCCAAGTGTTCTGCGCCAAGTGTAGTCTACAAAATACGGGATGAGCCAGAAAAATGGTGCCGCATTTGAAAATTCATAGCATCAAAAATACTTCACATATTTGAGTGGTTCAATTTCTAGTTAAAAGCCAAAGATCGAAATATTTGTGTAATTTTTCTCGCTGTCTCACGAGCTCTAGAAATATAGGTAAATTCAACTTTACAAAATTTGTATGGTTGCAAAATGACTGAAAAAGGGCCGAGAACATGGATCAAATCATAAAGGACTTCTCACACAGATCAACTGAGAAAATGCAATTGTTCATGGGTGAGAAATATCCATTACACCCAAATTGCCTTGGGACTGACAATCTTCTGTATTTGTTGGAAAATTGATGTCTTATAACTCTTGAGGGAAATGAAGGGCCCATAACGTATTATTCTGTGTAAGCAGAATCCTTACAATTTGATCAGTGTTTTAGGCCCTTTTTGAGTCATTTTGCAACCATGAATTTCTATAAAGTTGAATTTACCTACCGGGTGTCTAAAAAAAGTACCCCCTTTTGACTGGAAATAGGAACGAAGCGATAAGATATCATTATTCTCCGAGTAGTTAGCTAAATTTTTCAATCTTCAACTTCACATATCTTGCATTTAAGAATCGTCCACCAAACACCAGAGATACAAGCTTGCCAAGACAAAATTTACAGTGCACCAAAAACCAGAGGTTTTGCAAAAGGGCCCAGCCATGATTTGTATTATTGATCTTTTCCAAAGCACCTGTAAACTTTAACTTTCAGTTTTTCGCTTTTGAAAAGAACAAAAAAGACTCGTGGAAATCGCCCTGATTAAACAAATATAACAAAAATGTGGTAAGAATGATGAAGTCGTGCAACATCTCCCAAATGAGCATGCATGTGTTCCTTTTCTTCTTCTTTCACACTTTGAGTGGAATGCAATGCATGGATTGATTCCTCAAAGGAATAACTATTTGTAGAACAATTGAAGCATTTCAAGGTATAATTCTTTTCAACGGAGAAAGCTAAAGGTCAAAGTCGAAATTCCTGTGCAACATGCCTGTTATAGCAAGTCATGGCTAGGCCCTTTTACAAAACCTCTGGTTTCGGGTGCACTGTAAATTTTGACTTTGCAAGCTTGTATCTCCAGTGTTTGGTGGTCAATTTTTAAATGCAAGGTATGTGGATCTAAGTTGAAGATTGATGAATTTAGCTGTCTACTCGGAGAGTTCTGATATCTTATCGTTTCGTTCCTATTTCCAGTCAAAAGGGGGTACTTTTTTTGAGACACCCGGTATACTTCTAGTGCTGGCAAGACAGCGAGAAAAGTCGCAAAAAATACTTCATTTTTCGTTCTTTCGGCCTCTAACTAGAAGTTGAATCATTCAAATTCGTGAATTAACATCGGTGCTATGAATTTTCAAAGGTTGATACATTTTTCTCGCTCACCCGGTATAATCTACTAGTTTATAAAGAAATTAATTACACTCATTATTCGTTTACATTTCTTTAAAATGTCCTTAAAACAGGGTAAAGGGGAGCTTGCTTGGCCTTGCTTCTAATTAAGAGATGAACAATATACTTGCACTGTGTCAAGCTGCGTTGTCGCCCTGACACTAGAATGTCTCCTTTTTATGGACTATTAACTCGTTCTTGGAAGTTGTTTACTTTTGGGCACCCTTTCTTGATTTTTTGGCGATGTTTCTCTGTGAAATGAGATGCAGGGCATTTTTGATTGCAGGCACAGCGGGCCTTAGGCCCACAGTCTCTGTATTTGCTAGTGGCAAACAGCATACCGTCGCTGTAAAACGACCTTGGCTCATTACTTTTTACGCTGAATGGACCCTAACTAGCTAAGACATTTATTCCAGCAAGGAGAAACGAAAATACTGCTCCCTTTTCATTCAATCGTATGTGAAAATCAAAATTATTGTAAAATCAAAAGACAGCTGTTTTATCACAAGAGCAAGTGAGCAGTTTGTATTGTATTGATTGTTGAAGTCAGCTCCCCGCTCGTAAAAACTTATCACGACGATAAACATACGGTTGAAAAGGAAAGACATTTTCGTTTCCTTTTGCTTGAATCAATGTCTTAGTAAGCAACGTTAATATCTTTTAAAAGGTTTTGTCACTGTAAAGTGAAGTGTTTGAAAGCAGTATTATAGGGACGATATGCTATTTGCCATTGACATATTCAAGGGTTGTAGGCCAAAGGCCCGCTGTGCTTGCAATCAACAATGCCCTGAATCATATTTCACAGTGAAAAATCACCAAAAAATCAAGTAAAGTATCTGACAGGACGGCGAATATACGGGGAAAGTTTCTTACAGTGATTTAATTGAGTAAAATCGTAAAAAAAGTCTGAGGAAGCAACTTCAAAGAGCTAGATAGAAACAATGTCAACGCGTGCGAGATTTCGATCCTGATTCCCCAGCATGTACCGTTTTGTTGAAAGGGCCTATAGAAATATCAAGTATAAAGAGTATGATTTTTTTGCCATCGTTCTTGCCCTTTGAGTCTATACAATGTTATTGCGGCCGAAGGTCGCTTGTTAATGTGTGTAGCTCAGAGAATTTGATATTTTAGCACATACCTTGCTAATTGGGCAATTGTTAAAACAATGGCAGTCACGTGCTAAGACTCCATTTCGTTGGTCGAAGGGAAGATTGAAACGGTTATCATTGGCCAGCTAAACAATCGGTAGGGTTTTATTGGCTGACTCGAAGAAAATGACAACCTTCTGTCTGTGGTAGCACAGTGACTGCAACTTATTTTGGAAGGATTGCAGTGCAGTCGGAAGGGGGTTGGAGTAGAAATGTCCATTTCAAGTTACGAATGAACACTCTTGGTGTAAGATCTCTTCGTAAAAGATTTCACAGGAGTTACTGCCGAGTAAAGGACGAGACGGACCCAGAATTGACTGTGATACGGCGCTGTACTCCGACTCCGCTGTACTCCGATTTTGTGATTACATAAGAAATCAATAGGCCTACGTGTCCGTTCGTCAGATCAAGTATCTTCACGTTGATTTGGTAACGATGAAGATATAAAGTCCCATCAAAATAGTTTGTTACATCAAAGGCACTGTAACAATCTCTCCCCAAAACATGTCTGCGAGCTTGGTTAATCTTCGAATTTTTCAAGCGCTTCCTTCTTCAATGATGCATTCCTTGCAATTCTAAAAAACAACTATTGCCTCTTCTGCCTCACATAGCAATTTTGAACAACAATCCGACTGCAAGTTCCTGTTTCTTTGACTTATCCAATCCCACACATTTCAGATCATTCGCACAACAATTTAAATAAACCTTGAAGGGTTGAACAGAATTGTGAGCAAGGATCTTCCCTCACTTTACATAGCAATAATATGATTTATTTACCCGGCTGCATGTTTGTAATTTACAAGTTACTAGTTAGAGATGTTAGATTTTCATGGTCGAAATGCAGTTACTAGTTAGCTGCATTTCCAAACTGCATGATCGCAAAGTTTCATTGATACAAATCTTTATTTGTTTGTAGGCCGACCAAAGAGTTTTACGGCAGCTTATTGTCAGCTATCTTCCCAATCTGGACAGCCTTCTCAGAGAACACGACATTGGTAAGTTTTATTCTCATAACATTCATTGTTAACTCGTGAAGATTTTTATCGAAACGTTTTGCCTTAGAAACAGTTTTATTTGTTTCGTAATATGATCTACTTTACAGGCATTAATAAATAAAAAGCTAGATATTACAAAGCAACAAAAAGTGAGCTATCTTGGGGATAGGCCGTCATCAGCATACAGCTCAAATCCTTACTGGTTGCTGAAGCGCGCGGAAATCATCCAATTGCACGGTATTCAGCCAATCAAATAGCCCCTTTCCAACCCATGATACTAAATTGGCCGTTCGAAGTGAACTCTTGAGTACCCTCACAAAAGTTGAAATGGCTACTAAGCTACACTAATTACATGGAATTTTCTTTGATAAATCTGTGGAAGGGGTGTCCCTCCACATTTTATAGCGTGCTTGGAAAAATATCTCATTTGGACCGGTTATTACATTTATATCCGGTCGAAGAATATTGACATTCATTCAAACATCGATAAAAGATGCTGCAATTGAGATATCTCAACGATCATGGATAACGCACTAAGCAATAACCCTAGCACTGTCCCTTGAACTACATCTCAAAATCGAAGGTGATTTTCAGAGACTTCTGCCAGAAGCGTGATCTGGGCCTAAACTTCTTACCAATTAAAACTCATTCGTTGCCCCCAAAATAGTTTAGTTTGTGATATTGAGCTAAATGATTCACTTACCAACGACTCAAGAATGAATTTGATTTCATTTTCCATTTAAATGTCTCCAAATTTCGTTTGAAGCATCCAGTCGTAAGCAACTTCTTGCAAATTTGTCTCGTTCCGTATTTTCTCTGCAAGCGCTAGTAATCTCCTCAAAACATCGCATCGATAGGCTTTGTGCTACAGATAATGCGATTCGACACAGTTCATACACTCATGAATAGATATTTCGTTCCTGATTTTGCTCAATTCATTCAAATGGAAACAAAAACGGATAAAACATTTTATGGCTGTTTGGTTTGCCAATGTTGTACTGTTGGAGGCGTTTTTAATCCTTGAATTTGATAAATTCATCATATCTTTGTGTGATTATTTAGCTCGAATTAAACTGAATACAATCTGATGATTAGGAATGGAGTAAAATCCCTGCGATATGATCTCACACTTTTGGTCTGTCCTCTTTAAACTTTATAGGCAGCATTCTTTGGAAGATTTTTTTTAGTATTAGATCAAACTTCGAACAATTTTTTTGAGACACTATGTATGATAAGTGACAATATCAAAATATGTGTTGATTTGGCAGCTTTCAAAAGTAAAATCAAAATGTGGAAGGTGACGAATTGCATTGCATATTGTGTTGTTAATAGGACATTATATTATGCTTCAGGTGACATAATTGTCCTTAGTTTGTAGTTGGTTTGAATAAGTTATGATATATGTAGATGTACCGTAAGTCCTGGAATTAGTTCCTGCGTCGGATTAACCCCCCCCCCCTCCCTCTTGGAATATGCCTATCCAAAAGATATGTTTGGTGAAATGAGCCCCGACCATCGAGTAGGCCCCCATGGAGACTAATCCATTTCAACGAAAAATGTATTCATTTTTGAACACATGAAATATTTTTCTGCAACATAGAATTTTCTAAGCGCTATTTAACAGTAATACTTTACTTGCCTTTTTGTAGAGTTGTCCTTGATAACGTTGCATTGGTTTCTTACAATGATGTCAAGTGTCCTTCCACTCAGAGTAAGTAATAAGGTAATAAGTTTGTTTATTAGCCCGTACCATACCTTTTTTGTGGCGATAGCCGCAAAGTATTGCAAAAGAATGAGGAATGTCTCTCTCTCTCTCTCTCTCTCTCTCTCTCTCTCTCTCTCTCTCTCTCTCTCTCTCTCTCTCTCTCTCTCTCTCTCTCTCTCTCTCTCTCTCTCTCTCTCTCTCTCTCTCTCTCTCTCTCTCTCTCTCTCTCTCTCTCTCTCTCTCTCTCTCTCTCTCTCTCTCTCTCTCTCTCTCTCTCTCTCTCTCTCTCTCTCTCTCTCTCTCTCTCTCTCTCTCTCTCTCTCTCTCTCTCTCTCTCTCTCTCTCTCTCTTTCTCTCTTTCTCTGTCTTTCTTTCTTTCTCTGTCTTTCTTTCTTTCTTTCTTTCTTTCTTTCTTTCTTACTTACTTACTTTCTTTCTTTCTTTCTTTCTTTCTTTCTTTCTTTCTGTCGTTTTGTGGAAACATCGCAATCCTGGAATTTGCTCTGCTCTAAATAACCTATTTTAAATAACCTATTTTATCACACAATAACAAAAACATAAGAGGCTGTTTTAACAAAGCCTCCTTAATTGTCTCTTATTCTATGGAATGATTGCTTGTTTGTCTGACTTCATTATTGTCTTGTGACAGTTGGCAGGGAGACGTGCAATGATTTTGTGATGCATTGCCAACAGAACTGAACTGACTGCAAGAATGAGGGGTTGCGAGACAGGATGGGGGGAGGGCAAAGGCGTCTTGTAATGTCAACAGAATGAGAAAGGCCTGTTAGTTTCATTCCCTTCCATGGCATCTTCTAATGTCAGAAGAATTAGAAAGGCCTGTTACTTTTATTCTGTGTTGGTGCAGTTTTTACCATTTCCCAAAACTCCGTACTCATTAACTAATCTTATTGCTAGTATTTTTACTAGTTACGTCAAAGAAGTTGCGGCGCTTGCTGTGGCATCATTGGTATTTTTCTATTATGACGAGAAGATATATGACCTTTTGATTGCCCTGGTCCAGATTGGGGCTTTGTAATAATCCGTGCATAAATGATATGCGTTGAGGGCGTCTCAATATTTTCATCTTTGCTCTTTATTTTGTCATCTTTCTCCTTTAAACAGGTTTGGGTCATAGGGCTCAGAACACAGAGAATCAATGCAAAATGGTTGCAAACAAATAAATGCTTTCAGTTGTCTGCGAACTGTTCCAATCTGTGCAACTTGTCGTAAATGTTAGGCTGAAGAGATGGAGCAACATCGATAGATGTAAACGATAACAAAAGCATTATTGAATAACAGATAGCTGGATTCTGCATCTATCTTGTTTTACTCAGTTGTAGGGTAACTGGTCCGATATGGAAGCTTGGCTTCCATGTCATTACGCAAAATTTTCTGCAGAAAGGGCGTACGACCCACGCAAATTTCACGTTTCATGACTCACGTCTCACGCAGATGGTTGGGCCAACGTACCTAGACAAGCAACGCAGTCTAGCACGATCCCAAGGTCTTAACCGAGGATTCCTGCCTGACACCAATGACTTTTGCATGCCTTTTACTTTTTTCTTTTTGCTTGACCATGTTTTCCCTGTAGGAGGATGAATTTTTCACCCCTTGGAGCACGAAAACATTATTGTATTAAAACTTGAAGCATGACAACAAAAACACGAAGACATCAATGTGTTGAAGTCACTGCTGTTCAGCAGAAATATTAGGAAAATCGGGACGTGATTTCAGGCATGCTTTCAAGGTTCCTTAAAGGAGTGGGCTCTCTCGAGAAGATCTGTCATAGTTTCAGAATGGAGTGTCATAGGTTCAATTTCAGTCAGGTAAATTTTAAAGTGGATTTGAATATGGCAACCATTTAATGACGTATTTGGCAATTTTATCGTCTTGATATCCGGGAAGCAATGACCTTTCAAACAGGGATCGTTTTTTGACTTATCCGATGGATAGCTAATTGTTCTTGTTCAGTAAATAGACAATGAAACTATTAATTGTAGTTGGAGTTTGTTTTAACTTGTGCTAGCCGCCGCACACTTAAAAGGCTCATTTAAGGTTTCATTTATGATTTAAAAAACATTTTTCATTCCAGGCTCTGCTACACGTTTGGGACATTTTCTTCTATGATGGATCGATTGCCCTCTTTAGAGTTACGTTGGGTATGCTGAAGATGAAAGTAAGATTCTATTCTAATGTTTTTTTGTGATAGCAAACTAGTGATGACAATGCCCGTTAAACAGAAGGAAAATTTCAACTAAGCAGTCATAAACAACCTTCAGCAGACAACCTTCGACTAGCTTTAATTCTAGTCCATGTATTTTGATTAACAGACTCGTTATTTACAAGGTAGTATGAATTGCAGTACATTTTACAAGGCTTATTCCAAGCGGTATCATAGTAATCTTAGTTAGAAAATATGTCACAAGAAAAACTTCTTCAATCAATAAAATAGGAGCGATTGAGATCTACGGAGCAAAACGGCTGACTTTCCAGAGAAAAGTAATTTCAGCATGAAAATATGTTGATGGCGAGAAGGAACCGTCTGAATCAGTTGCTTTGTTGAGAGAACTTATCTAAGAGGTTTTGAACATATTCAGTCTAATTTTCGTTTAACGTGAGCATCCTTGCCACTTTCTCAGACTTATTCTATGCAGGTGTAATGAAGCCTGACTACTAATCTAAAGTTGTTAGTTTGAATTCCCGTCCTGTTAAGTCTGCTATGTGGAATGAGGAGATTCGCCAAGTCTCTGGAATTCCTGGCCAAAGAAATCATGAACGTAATAAATATGATTGATTCTGGTGTTCAGAAGGTAAGTCCCATTGGTCTAGGCTGTTCATGAATTTAGAGGGGCAGTGAAAAGGATATGCGTCAAATCATCAAGTCAAAACAAACATAAATACTACCACGAAGAGCTTGTCTGTCAAGGGTACATTTTCTTGGTACGCAGTGGTCTTGCGTCCTAGCATCTAAGGATCTGGCATTTACCATATTCCACATCAACTGATAAATAATTTTTGAAAGCAACATTTTGCTGCTTGGTTATGATGTTCATTAAGAATAAAACCACAGACCTACGTTTCGATACTGGTAATTTTGTTAGCAGGAGTTTTAAAAACTACGAACGAAAACTTGAATTCGTAAGACAATCACTTAACAGAGAAGAGAGCCTTAGCAAAAATGGAAATAACTTTGTGATATCTAATCTCAACATCGCAACATTGCTCTTCGATGATGAGAGATACTGCAGGTAACAAAATATGCATTATTTGGTAACTCTCATTCACACTGTTCTTACAATGGAGCTACTGCACACCTTTTTTGGGCCAAACTCTCTGCGTTGTACACAGGGCTTTCCATGCATAGCTGTGTAAACCTAAAGTCCCCTAGCTTTTGAAGCCCCTGACCGATTGCACTCGGTCATTCAACTGATGTGAATAGGATTACTAGACTTTGGTTATGAAACCCCTCCCTTATATTGGCCCAAGGAGTTATATGAAGAAATGAAGCAGGCTAGCGGTAAGCTTGCATCGCTAGCAGTTGTTATGGTTTCTCCTACATTTTTTTAGCTAGAGGCATGACGAAAGAAGAATGGAAAGTGTGTTACAAACAGATTGTCACGTGACATAGCTCCACCTCGCTTAGATTCATTCATAAAAACTGTAGAACATTATTTAAGGGGTAAAATTCTATGTTCAATTCAATGCTTTTATCAGTTACATCCTTTCAAAATAGGACTTTTGGAAAAAAATTCAATCTTATACTAAATACTGGCATGGAAATACAGATTATTACCAAAAACTTATGAATTTGTGTAGGTAGTTTTTTCACACATCCATAAGTATCGCAATAGCCCAATTTGTGCCCATATAAACGATATGCCACTCTGAATCTATGAATTATAGGGTACCAGAAATGCTGCACTGTGTATGTGCCCGCTTTGAGCTTCATCGGCATTTTGATAAGGCCAACAATTTCTCCTTTGGGAATTCTGGCAATATCTGCAGCAGAAACCTTTAAAAATCAACAATGTTTCATCTGCACGTTTAGGTCACTGTGATTCTAAATCTAAGATTCATTTCATTGTAACCTGTGTACTTTCATTGTACTAAAGTGATATAGTTTTTCCTGGGTCCTCGTAAAAGTACGCAATGATGAGTTCTTCGTCAGCAAATCTGGTCGATCTGGCCTCAAAAGCTTTACTTCTAATTTATATTTAAGAGTTCTTTTCAAAACAGGCTAATTCTGGAGAGCTTTCACAGAAAACCACTTTCTCTATCGTTCTTTTGACGACAACAGGCCTCAGAAATGTGGGGTATCTTTGTGATGTTGTTGTTGTTGAGCAGGGAGGGCAAAATTATTTCTGCCATATTTTGCAAAAATCGACCAATCAGCTAACTTCATGGATGACAAAAAGACTGTAATGCGCATGAGCGCATGACAAAAAGGATCTGAGAGGGGGCAGAAAAATCTTTGCCCAGAAACCACAGAAACAAGAGACAGCCTCAAGGAGAAGCCGATTCTATCAATATCAATGGCATAAGCGACGCATAAAGTTTTGAGAGGGTTCATTTAACGATCTCCAATACAGTCCCATGTTTCATTCAGATAACAAAAATAATTATTTATGGATTTCCTGACAAATTGTTTTTTACCTATCTTGGAAATTTGCAGGTGGGGCACTGCCCCAAGTGCCCCCTAGCACGAGCCGCCGCTGCGTTTGATGTGATATTCAGTCACCTACCAGGTGACCCAAAAAAAAACTTCACGAGCAAGATAGCTCATATTTTCTTGAAAGCAGACGTTTATGAAGACAAACAAGGTATCAGCATGTAGCTGAAAGGCTCCGCTATCTTTTGAGATGTTGCTTGGTCAGTTTAAGATATGCGTACTTTTCGAAAAAACAGTTTCAAAAAAATGGCAATTCATTCATATCTCAGACCTTTCCCTCACTTTCCAGTCCTTTTTTTGGAAAGTGCGAAAAAACCTGAATTCCAAATTTGCTTTGGAGCATGAAATTGGAATGAGGAGCAGAGGTCAATCATTTTGCAAACAAAAAATTTCCCCAGACAACTTCTAATCCATCGCTATGTCGAGTTTTCACAAATTGTTGACTTGAAAATGATGGCGATTCACTTAGATTCACATAACTTGCATTTAAAAATTGCCAGGAAAACACCGGAGATACAAGCTTGCAAAGTCAAAATTTACAGTGTACCCGAAACCAGGTTTTGTAAAAGGGCCTAGCCCTGATTTGATATCACAGGCATATTGCAAAAGAATTCGAACTTTGACCTTTAGCTATTTGTTTTGAAAAGAATTATACCTTGAAATGCTTCAGTTGTTGTACAGATAATTATTCCTTTGAGGAATCAATCTGTGCATTGCATTCCATCCCAAGTGTCAAAGAAGAAAGAACGAGCACATGAACGTTCATTTTGGAGATGTGGCACGACTTTATCATTCTTGAGCCTGATTCACACTGGGTCGTTTGGGTCGTTGATGTCGTGCAGAAAGACCCAAAAGACAAGACGCAGGGTTTTGAGTTCCTTTGTCTTTTGGGTCTTTCTGCACGATCTTAACGATCCTAACGACCTAATGTGAATCAGGCCTTTCCTTATCTTTATTATATTGTTTAATCACGGCGATGTCTACGAGTTTTTTATTCTTTTCAAAGGAAAGTTAAAGTTTACAGGTGCTTTGGAAAATATGCATGATACAAATGATGGCTAG
This sequence comes from Aurelia sp. 3 sensu Dawson et al. (2005), assembly GCA_964020215.1. Lineage (NCBI taxonomy): Eukaryota > Metazoa > Cnidaria > Scyphozoa > Semaeostomeae > Ulmaridae > Aurelia > Aurelia sp. 3 sensu Dawson et al. (2005). The sequence continues at coordinate 11,257,097 of OZ026589.1, read as the reverse complement.
GCCCTTTTTTAAAACCTCTGATTTCAGGAGCACTGTAAAATTTGACTTTTGCAAGCTTGTATCTCCGGTGTTTGGTGGACGATTTTTAAATGCAAGGTATGTGAATCTAAGTTGAAGACTGATAAGCTAACCTGTCCACTCGGACGTAAGTAATAATATCTTATCGCTTCGTTATTATTTCCAGCCAAAAGGGGGTACTTTTTTGGGACACCCGGTAGTCTTGAGCCAGGTCATTTATTGATTTGTAAACCATGCAAGCTGTCTCCATTTTTATCATATCTGCTACCTTGGGCCACTTTAGAATTTTCATCAAGGCACTAGCTGAAGAATCATAACCACTGTTGGTCACAATTCTAGCTGCACGGTTTTCAAGTCTTTGCAGCACCTACTACTTAGTTCCTCCTACATGCCGCCCCCAATCTGAACAGCAGTGGCGGAGTTGCGGTTCAACGATACCACGATACAGTTTACAGAGAGTGTCCTGTGGCAGAAACTTCTTGGCATATTTAATTAAACCAATTGGACGAGAGATCTTATATCGTACAAAATTGGTATGTTCGTCCTAAGCTAGATATTTATCAATCTGCACCCCGAAATATTTGACGTTAACTACCATTTCGATATCGAAGCCACCAATAGAAAAGGAGGGAGGCTCCACTAGTTTTGTCGAAATCTTCCTAAGGTTGGGGCAAGATCCAATAACCATTGCCTGCGTCTTTCGGACATTGACTGACAGTTTATTGCCTTGGAGCCATTTCCGTAAATAATCAAGTTCTTTGTAAAGCGTTACATTCAGATCATTGACACTTCTAGTAGAAAAGGAGATGCTCGTATCATTCTTCTTTAGGTTAGAAATTCTCCTTCAATTACCCAGTTTGAAAAGAATCTGCTTGCTATCATAAAACCAAATAAGAAATCGTACCTGCAACATATCTAGCTATCAGACTTCTGACCATGCTTAGGATTGAATTCAGTGCTTTGAATGGGCGTAGACTTAAACAAGACTTCTCCTGTTTGGGTCCAATTTGTGTCTGCGGCACTGGTAAAGAGGGCAATGAGCATTATCTCCTGCACTACCCTCTATACAGCATATTGCGGCAAGATCTCTCCAACCAGCCCTCACATATCGATGGATTCAATGTTGCCGATGTAATTCGAAAGAACTTTGTCTCTTACTCTAGTTTGGTGATCTGGAATTGGGTACACTTTTTAACAGAGTCATATTAGAAGTAGCCATTTTCTTCATCAAGGCCTCGGCAAGGTTAACTTAATGTCGAAATGTAGCAGCAGCACCCCCTTCTTTTCATTCTGCGTGATTGTTTTTTCTGATGGTGTAACTTTTATTTCATTGTGACGACCCGGTGACCTATTGTCTTTCCTCGCCATGAATGCCACAGTTTAATGTAATTGTAGTTTTGTAGTTTTGAATATACCGGTTGAGCCAGAAAAAGTTCCCACTTTTGCGAATTCATAGCATCAAGAGTACTTCACAGATTTGAATGATTCAAATTCTAGCTAAAAGGTGAAAGATTTAACTATTTTGGTTATTTTTCTCTTTGACTTACGACTACTAGAAATATAGGTAAATTCAATTTTACCAAAAATCTCATGGTTACAAAATGACTGAAAAGGGGCCTAAAACATTGAGCAAATCATAAGGGATTCCTCGCAGAGATCAATACAGAAAATGCACATATTCATCATTGAAAGATATCCACTGGACATCTATTGCAATGAATCAAGCAATTAAGGCTGATTTAATAACTTTGAAAGGTTGGCAAGAAGGCAACAAATTTTCGTTAAACGTTGCAAAAACAGAAGCAATGATAATTGGAAGCAACAAAAAGCTACACAAGATAGATACTCCTGACGCCCCTAAGCCGCAGTTTAGAATAGGTTCTGAAGATGTCAAACTTGTAAGTGATGTAAAATACCTCGGAGTTCAAGTGGATCAAGAACTAAAATGGACGAATCATTTAAGCACTGTCACAAAAAAGATCTCCAGGGGTATTGGCATTCTTCGTTATGCAAAGCAATATCTTCCACCCGCTACGATTGAAACAATGTAAGGGAGTTTGGTAGGGTCCTATTTCAGATGCTGCTGCCATGTGATGTACCCTTGGTACCTTGAATTTCAAATCTGGCTCACCTGATATCATTCTTGTCTTTAATTGATAAACAAAAAAAGTAAAAAACAAAAAACAAATCCGACAGTGCAGAAATAATGGGCGATTTATTTTTTCTCCAAAAGTGAATTTGTACCCGAGTTTAGACTTTCGTAGGATAGTCTTAAGTGGCAGCAATACAGTTTTAAACAGCATTGTTGGTAGCAAATGCCCTGGAATATTTCTCTGTTCATCTTTACCTCTCCCAACACATCACTTCCACTCTTCAATTCTGCTCTCCAAGATTTCAGACATTCTTTCATGGATACAATTACTGTACGTAAATTCTCCTTTCTTATTAAATATTTTCCTTTCGTTTATTTGTAAAATCGTTTTTGTGTTAGCTAAATAGCATCTTGTGTCGTATAATTAGTTGTATTTTAGGTATTCTATGCTCTATGCGAAATGCCAGGGGGGTAGTCATGATAGCTTTGCTCCTCCTGGTATCATCCTTGTAGTGTGGTATAGTAGTTCGTAGTTTGTGTCCCAGGTAATTCGTTATTGTAAACTTTTATAATCTATATTGAATATAAAAAGTACAATTACTTCCTCATTCATGCCAATGCGTTCGTGACATTCTTCGATCCACAATGTGGCACCATGCCTGTCATATGCCTTTCGATGGTCAAGCTAGAGAGCTGCAATACTTCTCTTTCTGTGTCTAAAGCCCTTTCTTTCAAAATTTGCTTGGTTATGAAATTGCTCGAGAACAGGGGAAGTGATGTTTGAAGCAACCACTTATTTTGCCTTCCCTAGGCCATAAATCAACCACTACTTGTCAGATTGTCAGGTGGACAAGGGCTCAGACTCTAAGTTGATGTCTATTCCATGCAACTGATCAACTGATTGAGCAAATCGGACAATTGAGCAATTTTTCCTTCACATCAACCACATAAATGTGGTTATACATTTAATCTATGTTGAAATAAGCTTTTTGGACTCCCTGCACTAATTTTGATTATGTTCAGGAGCTACAATAATGCTATGTGATTATGATTAAAGAAATAACCTTGCATATAAGGTTTAGTAAATGCTCGAATAACGACAACGGCCGTATTTAACTTGAGTTATCCAGACTTACAGCTTACTTTCATCTACTCTAAATGAATGCATCGGTAAATAGTTTCCATCGACATTTTCTTTATCAAGCAGGGTATTTTCAGTGCTTGCTCTTGATCCCTCCTTTTTACTAGGTGTGACGTTTGTCATGGTGATAACTATTTTCTGTTATTACAGTAACGACCACTTTCTTCCATAGGAGCCTGCCTTGCTCACACTTGAAAACTCTGCACAGATCTTCAACGCGTTGTCAGACTTGCCTGATGATATTACAGATCCCAAAGAATTGATACAGGTATATAGATGTAGTTGTTTTATATAACCACGTTTCAGCGTCTTATTCCTCCATGCAGCTTAGCTGGCTTCCTTCTTCAGTGCAGGTATGTTGAAATAATCTTGAGGATATTTCATGCCAAAATAATTGCTATTACTGTACAATGTCAAAACAGTTTTGTGTGACCTGGGAAAATTAAAGCAGTGAATTGCAAGTTTTTTTTTATATCAATATAAAATATTACAATGTATGCTACCTTCTACTATACTTTAACTACTATGGAACACTACAAGGACGATGCCAAGAGGAGCAAAAGACTATGTCTACCCCATGGCCAACACATGAAAATACACAACTAAATCAACAACTAAATAAACACCTACAAAATGGTACACATACGATACGATACTGATGGATACTAGAATCTGTTTCGCATTGGCATTCAAGGTCATCGACGGAGGCGCCGGATGCCGAACAATACTGTTCAAGACATTGCGCCTTTAAGTTGTCGGGGTTTATGGAGCACAATATCGTAGATGTTAATAAAAAGGTTTGAACTTATGTGTAGATGAATTCCAAACCTTAAATCCAATGCGAAACAGACTTAAACAACGGGAAAGAAACAAATAAAAGGAGGAAAAGAGACTTTGCGATCGGGGGGGGGGGGGGGGTATAGCAGCTGCTTCAAGCCACTTCAATTGAACCGGCCTGTTTTATGAATGAATTTTAGGGTTAATTTGAGTACGTTTTTATTAACATCAATAGAAAAGTCTTTATCACCAAACAATAAAATTTGGATCAGCGCGTTATTTGGAAGGCTGTTTATTCGAACATATGGTCGCAATAATTCCGAAACTCCAGCGAGAAGATCTCGTCGTTCAATGTCAAATGAAGGGCAGAGCAACAAGAAGTGCTCCGTATCCTCAATGCCATCGTTCGTTGGGCACATTGGGTCAATGGTATCTCGGAAATTATGCCTGAATTTGTGAAATTTTAATTTACTGAGACCGACCCTTATTTGGGTAAGATACGATAAGCCTATCGGGTCATGAATACCAAATACAGATTTTGCAGGGGGGCGAATTATTGACAAAAGCTTTTTCTTAAAAACAGCAACAGACGGTGCAAGCCTGATTTCTGGATCGAGCTTGTTCCATTCAGATATGCAGTTAGGATAAAAGCCAGATTGAAATTGTTCGGTTCTTACCCTCATCCGCCCAACGACACCCTGGTTGCGAAGACAGTAATTTGACTGATGAGGTTGTGGGATTGGCTCCTTTGTGTACAGGGGTGTGAGATTATTCATAATCTTGTAGAACAAAATAAGGCGTCTACTCCATCTTCGGGAGCTCAGCGACTCCCAGCCAAGCTCAATGTACAGGTTTTCGCGTGATGTTCCCTTCCAAGTTCCTGTTACGGCACGGGCAGCAGAATACTGAACAGATTCTAATTTTTCCATTAAATTTGATAAACTGATGGTTTGACTGAATTCACATACTTTATCTGGTATGTGATAGATAACATCCCCAAAGTCCAGATGTGGTCGCACGTAAAGCTTATATAGTTCGCTTAGGGTATGTCTGGGTAGATATTTTGAGAGATATTTCAGCAAGCCAATGCCCTTTCTCGTTTTAGAGATAGCACATCTTATATGAGCCGAGAAGGAAAGCTTTGAATCTAAGATAATACCTAAATGTTTATGTTCATTTACTTTTTTTACGGGTATGTTGTTAAAGAGAATCACTGGATGATCTATTTCATTTCTTTTCCTTGAAAATAATAATTCAACAGCCTGTTTTTGCGGATCAGGATTAAATGACATTCTCCAATCATGGGCCCACTGACTTATCAATTGAAGGTCATGGTTCATATCACTTGCTGCTTCGTTAGCTTCTCGAAGAACCGTAAACAAAGACGTGTCGTCGGCGAAAAGTTTGACATTACATTTCAAATCAGCAGTCAGATCATTTATGTATACGAGAAAAAATAAAGGCCCTAGAATAGAGCCCTGGGGCACTCCCGCCGAAATATCTCCCCAATTAGAACACTTTCCATTCAGAACAGTTCGCTGTTTCCGATCCTTAAGAAAACTTTGGATGAGAGAAAGAAGTTTCCCTGAGACACCACATCGTTTTAATTTATAAATGAGACCATCATGCCACACCCTGTCAAAGGCTTTAGAAATATCAAGATACACAGAGCGAACATCAAGAGAAGGATTACAATCAAATGCCTTGAATATTGTATGCGTTATGGAAATTAGTTGGTTTACTGTTGAGTCGCCAGGACGAAAACCTGATTGATTGGGGTTGAGCAAATTACAAAAAACAAGATGCGAGTATAAGGAGTCGTTGTTTAGCTATAGCTAGGATAAGGAATTGCAAGTTGTTTAGCTTTCTCAGTTACGGTTAGCAAAGCAAGGTTTCTTAAGTTTTCAATCACGTTGCCTATATTTTCGGGACAAATGCATTTTGGCTGACTCAGCTTTGAAGGAAAATAGAGGTTGAAGTGAATTTTACTGTTAAAACTAATTGCGGATTAGCTTCCTGAACGACACTGATGGAATCCTATCATCTGGTTGGAACATGCGAAATTCAAACGTGATTCAACTAATTCGCAATTGCTGGAGAACGTCAGCATGACCAAAATACCTAGATATATCTTGAAAGATATCTTGAAAGGGCTTGCTGTAGAAAATCTCGCATAATTTCAGAACAGAGTGTCCTATTTCAGGTGCTGTTCACATGAGAAGGGCTAGCCCTCCTCTCACGAAACTTATTGAAAAAATTCGCCTTTTTTAGCAACTAGAATCATCAGGTACCTGCCAAATAGATAGCTGTAATGAAACATCTGGCATGGAGGAAGTAAGATTACCCCTTGGGAATAATGGAGAGGGTCAATGTCCAAACGATAATACTGGTCGTGATTCTGATCATTGCCCCTTGAGTCGTAGAAAAGGCTTATCTATAGCATCACTTAATGTAAATAGTCTCCTTGCTAAGATTGACGAGGTACGGATGATTGCGAAAAATAAATGCATTGATATTTTGAGTGTCAATGAAACAAAAGTTGATGATAAAGTTGATGATCAGCTTATTGCCATAGATGACTTCTCCCTTATAAGACATGACAGAAATAGGCAAGGTGGTGGTGTTGCTCTCTATGTAAGAAATACGGTTGGGTTTAGGCCCCGGCAAGATTTTCCAAATAAATCGCTTGGAATTTTCTGTGTTGAAGTAGAGCCCCCTCACTCCAATCCTTTTATTGTCATAGCTTGGTATAGGCCACCTAGCGAGCCTAATTCTTGCTTTGACAGCCTTCAAGAAAATTTGAGTTTTTTTGACAGAGAGGGAAAGGAAATTATCATTCTGGGAGATACTAACTGTGATTTCAATCATGCAGTCAATAGTCCGAGCCATGTCGTGCAGTTACGTGACTTGTACGACCTTTTTGGTATGACACAGTTAATCAAGAAGTCTACCAGGGTTACTCTTGATTCTTCAACTTTGATTGATCATATTGCCACTACCAATTCTAACAACATCGCAGAGAGCGGGGTACTAGAGATCAATCTCAGCGACCATTATCTTGTTTACTGTATAAGAAAGTTACATGGTGGGGTTAAACGCCAACATAAATATATTACTTCTCGACAACTAAAAAACTTCCATCAAGATGCTTTCCTCTCTGATCTCTCCGAGGTTGATTGGGAGGAAATTGTTGCAAATGCTCATGACATAGATGACGCAGTTCGTCAGTGGACCCATATTTTCGCGCTTATTGTTGAAAAGCATGCCCCTACTTTAAGTAGAAGAGTTTCTGATAGATACACGCCTTGGCTTAACGCTGATTACTTCAAATTGGCTAAAACGAGAGATAAACTCAAAAGTCAAGCTGTGAAAGGCAACTCAAAACTGCTGATGGAATGCTACAAGCAAATTCGTAACAGAGTAAACAACTTGAATACGCAACTTAAGCGAAAGTATTTTTCTGAAAAACTCACGCAGTTTCAAGGAAATCTCAAGAAAACTTGGAAAACCATCAACCAAGTTATTAACAAAAAGTCTAGCACTACAGTTGTGCCCTGTCTTACTATAGACGGCCAGATAGTTAGAGGTCACAAAGAAATTGCGTCTTCTATGAATGAGTACTTCTGTAACATTGGGAATAAACTCAGTCAGAAAATTCCCAGAAAAGCTAATCCACTCTTATTAGGCGAATATGCTATCGAAACTCCTCCGTTGAGCTTCTCTTTTTCCGCCATTATGACCGATAAATTATCATCAACTTTAAATAAGATGAAGACATCGCATGGATCAGGCCACGATGGCATTGCAAGCTTTTATTTGAAGATTGCTCTGCCAGCTGTCGGCGGGTCCTTGTGTGATCTCTTCAACAAATCAATGTTTGCAGGGAAATTTCCGGAGGACTGGAAAATAGCGCGTATTGCACCAATCTTCAAGAGTGGAGCAAGGGACGACAGGTCCAACTATCGGCCAATATCTGTTCTTCCTTTCATATCTAGACTATTTGAGAAATTGATTTTAATCAGTTTTATGAATACCTGGACGCAAATAAATCACTATACGAGCATCAGTCTGGTTTTAGACTCTTACACTCGGTTACTACAGCCCTTATGGCTAGCACCAATGACTGGTACATGAATATAGATAAAGGAAAATACACTGGCCTAATCTTTATTGACTTGAAGAAGGCCTTCGACACGGTCGATCATGAAATCCTGTTAGAAAAACTGAAAATGTATGGAGTGAATGGCCTGGAACATGACTGGTTTACATCGTACTTGGATAATCGTAAGCAATTTTGTAGGATAAATGGCTCTTCTTCTGATGTGAAGGGAATAAACTGTGGAGTTCCTCAAGGCTCTTGTCTTGGCCCACTTTTGTTCCTGATCTACATCAATGACCTGCCCTTTTCCCTGCAAAAGTCTCATGTCAGCATGTATGCTGATGATACGACCATTTCGATCTCTTCAAAAAGCATTGGTGACCTGCAAAATGACTTAAATTTGGATCTTCTGAAGCTACAGGATTGGCTGCATGCAAACAAACTTTCTTTGAACGTTGTGAAACGCAATCGCTTATTATAGGCTCTGGTCCAAACATCCGTAAGATAGAAACCCAGCCTGATGCTCAACCATCTTTTTCAATCGGTGATCAGGAAATTGAAATGATTGCTAATACAAAATACTTAGGTGTTCAAGTAGATAGTCAACTAAACTGGGACAAACATGTCGGTACTATCAAGACCAAGGCTAATCGAGCCCTTGGACTTATTAAATATTCTAAGAAATATCTTCCATCTGATGTGCTCAACAAAATGTACAGGGGCATTGTCGAGCCCCAGTTGAGCTACTGTTGCTCCGTCTGGGGTTGCTGTAGTGAATCAAAAATTAACGCCTTGCAAAAAATCCAAAACAGAGCTGCAAGAATCGTAACTAATAGCTCATACGATGCCTCTGCTGCTTCACTAATTCAGAATCTTGGCTGGCCGACTATCAGTAATCTTATAAGAAAAGAAACCGCCACGCTAACATATAAGTCTTTGAATTCGCTTGCCCCAGTCTACATGAGAAATCTATTTACTAAGTATTCAGATGATCGAGAAAGATCTTTGCGTTCAACAGAAACTGATCTTAGGTTACCGTTATTGAAAACTGCCAATGGCCAAAAGGCTTTTTCATATCGCGGTGCAAAACTTTGGAACAGTTTAGAAAGAGAAGCAAAATTGGCACCTTCCCTGAAATCTTTCAAGGAACGACTATGGAGGGCGGTACAACTTTACTTTCTTGTTCTTTTTCATATCCATTGTATTTTATTGTAAATTAGGTATTTTAGCATATTATATTGTAAATTAGGTGTATGAATTTCTTTTGTTCTTAGTTTAGTCTCTTTTCCTTTAATTTTATGTTTTAAACAGGTCAGTTTGAAAAGCATTTATTTATAAATGAAACTTATACCTGTATAAATATTTTAAAATGAAAAATGAAAATGAATGAAAAAGAATTCTATAAAGGAATAGACCTGCAAGGTGAGATCTCGGAAAAGCGGGCTAGCCCTCCTAGGAGGGCTGGCCCTTCTCCATGTAAACAGCACCTCAGTCAGGTTAATTTATTGTCTATTTATATATGTATGCATGTATGTATGTATGTGTGTATGATTTTGAAGAAATAATCGAAGACCAACTTAGTAAGGATTTTGAAAATCTAAAGGAACTCCCGATGCAAGGTCGACTACCGGATGTCTAAAAAAAAAGTACCCCCTTTTGACTGGAAATAGGAACTAAGCGATAAGATATCATTACTCTCCGAGTAGTTAGCTAAATTTATCAATCTTCAACTTAGATTCACATACCTTGCATTTACGAATCGTCCACCAGAGATTCAAGCTTGCAAAGACAAAATTTACAGTGCACCCAAAATTAGAGGTTTTGTAAAAGGGCCTAGCCATGATTTGTATTATGGATCTTTTCCAAAGCACCTGTAAACTTTAACTTTCAGTTTTTCGCTTTTGAAAAGAATAAAAAAGACTCGTGGGATTTGCCCTAATTCAGTAAATATAACAAAAATTTGGTAAGAATGATGAAGTCGTGCAACATCTCCCAAATGCGCATGCATATGTTCCTTTTCTTCTTCTTTGACACTTGGAGTGGAATGCAATGCACGGATTGATTCCTCAAAGGAATAACTATGTGTAGAAAAATTGAAGCATTTCAAGGTATGATTCTTTTCAATGGAGAAAGCTAAAGGTCAAAGTCGAAATTCCTGTGCAACATGCCTGTGAGAGAAAATCATGGCTAGGCCCTTTCACAAAGCCTCTGGTATCGGGAGCACTGTAAATTTTGACTTTGCAAGCGTGTATCTCCAGTGTTTGGTGGTCAATTTTTAAATGCAAGGTATGTGGATCTAAGTTGAAGATTGATAAATTTAGCTGTCCGCTCGGAGGGTAATGATATCTTATCTTTTCGTTCCTATTTCCAGTCAAAAGGGGGTACTTTTTTGAGACACCCGGTAGTAGATAACAAAAATGCAGACTATTTGATGTCACAGAATATTTTTCGAAATTGGAAGCTCACGGATGAATTGATTTATTTTTGGTACAAGGCAAGACGTAATGTTCTACCGTGTTACTACACATTGTCCTTATGGTATCCAAATCAGCCTACTACTTGTGTCCTCGATGGATATCATATCGAAAGCACTGCGCACGTTTTAATGGATGCCAGAAATTAAAGAACAATTATTCAAAGAGACACGACCGCATTGTAGAAAAACTAGGGAATGATATCAAATCGAATGAGAACACAGTCATTATTAACATAACAGTTAGAACAGCGCTACAAGAATTATGAATGGAATTTGAAGATAACGATAGTCTATTGAACCTGAAGCCAGATATTATGATAAAAGAAGAAAATAGGATGTTCATTATGGACATAGCTTGTCCATATTATCTTTATCTGGCGGAAATTTATGGAGTGAAATTAAACAAATACCGAGATTTACAGAGATACATCACAGACAAATTTATGTCATGCAAGGTAGATGCAGTAGTTATATAGAAAGGGCAAAAATCAAAGATCAGTGGTCTGGAGACTGGTTGACTGTAGAACAACTAATAAACTTTGACAGATCGGTTATGACCTATAAGATGATGAATAAGATCTGCCCTGAAAGCCTTTGGGATACATACAAAACAAGAAATATGTACTCAAGTCATAGAACAAGAAACTGCACGGACATTCAACTTCCGAGATACAATCTTGAGTACTCAAAAAAAAGCTTTCACTATTCGGGTCTAAAAGCTTGGAACGAAATCCCCAATACCATCAGGGAACTCTCTACCTTACAAAAATTCAAAAAACACCTCAAGATACATTTGAGGAGCTGAATTAAACTCAAACACGACTCCCTGGAAGATCAGCCCCATCCATTGAATTTTTATATATTTATTTTTTATGCTTATGTATTTTAAGGTTTTTGCTGAAGGGATTCCTCGTGTATAAATAATGTATATATTGATAATAATGATAATGATAATCTAATATGCTTTGACTAACGAGAGCTACGAAATTAAAGTCTCTGCGTCAAATGTTTGTCTGGTAAATCTTCAATGTTCACTGTTCCTTTCTTCGTGTACTAACTTGCATCTTTCCCGCCAAATGATGTTTCCACCAATCATATTTGAGACTCCGCACCATTTCATCGTTGATTTTGCTTCTTCATATGACAGCCCTAATTTTTTTAAACATGTTCTTACTTCCTTGTGCACTGAGCCAAGTGATCCAAAACAAAGCACATTGATTTTTGCCTTGATCCCGTTTTGTTCAAGCACTCTGATCAACTCTTTATACTTCTCTGCTTTTCCTGAATACGATTGTTCCATATACATATCAAAACAAACTGTAATTTCAATGATTTCACACTCTTTTTCATTCTCTTTCAGTTCAATTATGTCTGGCTTTCTGCTGCTTATCTCTTTTATTTCATTTCGAAGTGCTGGAAAAACTGTCTCTGCCATTTTATTTACAAATAAATGTGATGCTGGGTTCGATTTTTGGATTTTCTCACTTACTGTGCTTACAATACGATCGTGTCGCCGAGAGTACAAATCTTTAAATTTTCTGCACGAACTCATTAAGTGAGCAACCGACTCAATGTTATGATTGCATAATGTGCATCTCTTTTCATGTTCTTTGTTCCACATGTTGATTAGTTGATTGCAGGGAAGTTGATTCATTCGTGCACGTACGACAAATGTAACAAGACTATCTGACAGCTTCCATCCATAATAGATTTGGTGTGATATTTTCTGCTCTATGTTCTCCATTTTGATAAAATTTCCTTGCATTCGTAGTTCTAAACACCCTAATAGATCAATCTTTTCAAATTCTTTCTCAATTTCTCGTTTGAGGTTTCTCTGATTTATCTCTCTTCCATCAATGATAATCGTAGCCTTATCCTCTTGTATACTACTCTCCCTTTGATTTTATTTACATGGTGAAGCAAATCTGGCCAGTCTGAATTACCCCCATATGTTTTTCTTTTCATTAACCTGCTGTTGTTGTCCAGCTCATACCCTAAGAAGCCCTCCTCTTCATTTATCGTTTTTACTCCCCTAGACCTCATGTCTAGCTTCAGAGATTCCCTTGCAATGTGTCGAATGTTAGAGTCATCATGATTTAACATTTTCATTAAGTGAGCAATGCGTGCTGCTCTGTATACGTTGGATGGTTTCTTAATACCTAATCCTCCTTGCAATCTGTTTATGAAGAATACCTTGTCCGTTGTCTTTGGGTATAGATTAAACATTCTCTTGACAGTGCAGCTAATTTTGGAATCCATCTCTTCGAGTTGTTTTTCTTCTAGTTTACTATTGTCAAAATGATGTAGCACCTTTGCTAAGGCCATATTGTTAAAGGCACTCATTTTCAACGGGATTGGGAGCGAACAAGATTCTATTTTGTCAATGATATTTTTGAAATCTTCAATGAATTCTCTTATTTGTTTCTCATCTTCTCCGGCTACAGTCAAAGATTTTCCTAGGTACTTGTACCCCTCATCTCTCTTGCATATTTTAATCTTTTCTCCTTGAACTTTCAAGGTAGGCTTCTTGTCACTTTTTCCTTTGTACCAATTGTTTCCTGATCTTCTCTCATAGAATAACGCGCATTTTGATGCTTTTACTCTTAATCCGGCTCTGTTGAACAATGGTTCAGAGACCTGAATCATTTCATTCAGCATTTCATAATCGTAGGCTATCATTGCTATGTCATCGGCGTACGCTTGAATCGGAAGGGGTCTTATTTTCCTTTCATTCTCAATGTTTAATGTTACCAAAGCATGGTTATAGGCAGGCTGCAATACTTTATTAATGATCATCAGGAATATTATAACGCTCAGTGGGTCACCTGTTTTAGTCCCCCTTGTGATTGTAATTGTTTGGGACAACGTATCTCCACACATTACTTGAAATGATGGGTTTTCATAGATGTCTTCGATAATTGCACAGTAATCATCAGATATATTATATTCTCTCAGTGTTCTCTCAGTGTTCTCAGGATTCCTCGTGTATAAATAATGTATATATTGATAATAATGATAATGATAATAATAATAATAATAATAATAATAATAATAATAATAATAATAATAATAATAATAATAATGATATGTCCTGGGCATGACACTAAACTACATCCGGTTGTGGAGTTTCGACGTGGGAGAATGAGGTTACCCTTTGCCACAACTACCTCCAGGTTAATAATAATGATATGTCCTGGGCATGACACTAAACTACATCCGGTTGTGGAGTTTCGACGTGGGAGAATGAGGTTACCCTTTGCCACAACTACCTCCAGGTCACCCTTGAGCAAGGTGTAGTACCTGTCAGCTCTCCCCGAGGCCTTGAAATACCGGGTTGGCGTCCGGCGGGGGCTAGTCTGTCTCATGGGTAGGGGGGACTCTTTAGTCTTGGTTGACAGCCCTCCTAGAGATGGTGTCTCGATAAAAACACCGGTGGTTGTGACACCTATCACCACAAACCTCATCATGAGTGAAAATGAACCAAAACAGAAATGTAAATAACGACGTGAATGGCACTGGAACTGCAAGTGAAGGTGCCTCGTCCGGCAGGTGTTCTGTGGATGAGCAGCGCAGACCCGGTCGTAACCAAGCGACTGCCAGAATGAAGTGGACGAAAGAAATGAATATTGTTGTCATGGAATGTTTCTATAGTGCTAATCCATTTGATGAGAATGGTGTGCCAGTAAGAGGATATCAGCAGCGGATGTATAGAGAATGGCGAGAACGGGGAATGTTTAACACCAGTGAACAAAGACTGTGTGACCAGGCCAGAGCTATCAGAAAGAATGGTTGGTTGTCAGAGTTGGAATTAGAGGCGATAAGGAGAAGATTGGCAAAACAGAGTGAAGACGAACAGCAAGAAGTCAATGACATCAATGACGGGGAAGATATATCATCAAGACTGAATATTGAGGGTGAGGTGAATGAGGTTAATGAGGCTGAAATTGCAGTTGAAGTTAGTGAGGCTTCGGAAATAACACCTGAGGAGCAATTGATCATTGATGAAGTAAAAGGATTGATGGCACAAAGAGAAACAAATGATAACATAATGTTTAAGAAAGTTGATCAGAAGAGATTAAGTGAAGAAACACTAAAAGTGAATGGAGCCATTAAACACCTTGTGACAGCAGATATCACCCAGACTAATAACCTCATTAAAGCAGCTAGCCTTTGGGTTGCCAAACAGCTAGGATTGAAAGCAGTCAAGAAGGGGAAGAAACAGGACCCATGGTGGAAGCGACGTATAGAAGGCGACATAAAGAATTTGAAGAAAGATATCAGTATACTTGAAAGAGAAAAAAGAGGTGAGACTGGTATGAGAGGGAAAAGGAAGGTTAAGAATTTAGGTGATAAGTATGGAATTAAAAGGAAAGGTCTCACAACTGTCATAGAAGAACTGAAGCAAAGGTTATTAGCAAAAGCGGCAAAGATAAAGAGATATGGAGATAGAATAACACAATACAGACAGAATCGAATGTTTGCAGTGGAGCAGAAAAAAGTGTATAAAGAACTGAATGGGGGAGCTAATGGCAAGAGTGTAATACCGGATGCTGAAGAGAGTAAGAAGTTTTGGAGTGAGATCTGGAGCATAGAAAAAGAACATAATAGACAAGCAGAATGGTTGCAGGATCTGAAAAGAGAACAAAGTAACGTAAATATGGAGGATATGGAGATCACAGAAGAGATGGTTAAAAAACAGAGTAGAAAGATCCCCAATTGGAAGGCTCCAGGAAGAGACGGTGTCCAAGGCTATTGGATCAAGAAACTGTCGTCAATGCACGCGAGAATCGCAAATCAGTTGAATGAAATTATAAGTGGTGCAAACATGTTGCCTGAGTGGATGGTATATGGGAGAACTGTGCTATGTCAGAAGGATCCGGCTAAGGGCAGAGCAGTTGATAATTTTCGACCCATATCTTGCCTACCCTTAATGTGGAAGTTACTAACAGGCATGATTGCAGAAGAGATGTATGGCTTCTTGGAAAGGGAGAAAGTATTACCAGATGAACAGAAGGGTTGCCGGAGGGGGAGTCGGGGAACAAAGGACCAACTGTTGATCGACAAAACAGTGCTTAAAGATTGTAAGAAGAGAAAGACAAATCTAGCTATGGCGTGGATTGATTACAAAAAGGCGTACGATATGGTGCCTCATAGCTGGATTATTGAGTGCCTAGAGTTGTTTGGGATAGCTGAGAATGTTATAAAATTCATGAGTGATAGTATGCGATCATGGAAGCTAGAATTAACATCTTCTGGTGAAAGCTTGGGAGATGTTGATATTCAGAGAGGGATTTTCCAGGGAGACAGTCTATCTCCACTACTGTTTGTGTTATGTATGATTCCACTGACGTTGACCTTGAGGAAAGTAGCAGCTTCTTATGAATGGGGTAACAAGGAATTCAGAATTAATCATCTATTATTCATGGACGATCTCAAATTATTTGCCAAGAATCAGGACCAAATAGATTCACTGGTACAAACTGTTCATCTCTTCAGCGAGGACATTGGAATGCAGTTCGGATTAAACAAGTGTGGAGTGTTGGTATTGAAGAGAGGAAAAATTGTGAAGCAAAATGGTATTACGCTTCCGAATGGGCAAATGATGAAAGAAGTCGATGAAAGCGGATACAAATACCTGGGCATTGTAGAAATGGATAAGATCAAAGAAACAGAAATGAAAGACAAGTTTGCAAGCGAATACAAACGAAGGTTAAAGTTGGTGTTGAAATCAAAATTGAATGGTAAGAATAAGATATTAGCAATTAACACATGGGCTGTATCAGTTTTGAGATATGGGGCAGGGATCTTGAAATGGACAACAAATGAACTAAAGAGCATGGATAGGAAATCGAGGAAGATTATGACAATGCACGGTGCATTTCATCCTAAGAGCGATGTAGACAGGTTATATGTGACCAGAGAGAAAGGAGGGCGTGGACTGATTAGCTGCGAGGGTTGTGTTCGAAGTGAGGAGAACAATTTGGGATGGTATGTCCGGAATTCCGTGGAATCATTGATTCGAGGTGTTAGGTTTGCTAAAGTGGTGGACACTGATGATGTTGTAAGTAAGGATGAGTTCAAAAGGGGATGGATAAATGAAAAAGAACAAAGATGGAAGGAAAAAAGAATGTACGGGCAGTTTGTTAGAGAGATGCCGCAATCAACAGATGAAAACAAGACATGGGAATGGCTGAGAAAAGCTGATCTTAAGATACATACAGAGTCACTTTTGTGTGCAGCGCAAGAACAGGCTATCCGAACAAATTATGTTAAACACCATATTGACAAATCAGCAGAGTCACCACTTTGTAGGATGTGTGAAGAGAAGGGCGAAACTGTACATCACATTGTCAGTGAGTGCAAGAAGATGGCACAGAAAGAATACAAACGAAGGCACGACAACGTTGCGAGGATTGTGCATTGGCATTTATGCAAGAAATACAATATTGAAAGGACGGAAAAATGGTATGAGCATTCTCCTGAGGGTGTAGTGGAAAATGCCGAGGTAAAGCTACTTTGGGATGTGAATATTCAGTGTGATCATTTAATTGAAGCTAGAAGACCGGACCTAGTTGTTGTGATTAAAGGTGAGAGAAAATGCATCATCATTGACATTGCGGTGCCAGGTGATAGTAGGACTAATGACAAAGAAAAAGAGAAAGTGGAGAAATATCAAGATTTGAAAAGAGAAATTAAGAGCATTTGGAACATGAGAAATGTGATAGTTGTACCTGTGATTATTGGTGCACTCGGAAGTATAACGAAGAAACTGGATGAATGGTTAGAAAAACTGGATATCACAGTGAATACAGCACTCTTACAGAAGACGACATTATTAGGAACAGCCAGGATATTAAGAAAAGTACTTGAGTACTAAAGGACAATGACCCCAAGGGACCCTTGGTCAAGGGTATTGACCCGCTTCCTTGGGATGTAAATTCGGTTATTAGAACTGCCAGTGCTTAAAGCAGGAGCATAAGATAATAATAATGATGATAATAATAACAATAATGATAGTTATCGGATCTCTTGGCACAGTACACACAAATGCACTCAAAGTTCTAAAGGACACTGGAATATCTAGAACAAAAGCGAAAGGACTACTAAAGTGGAGCTCCACATCATGTATTATCAGATCACGACTAATTTGGAACATCAGATGCAAACTGGTTAAGGAAAATTGAATATAAAACTGAACAGTAGAACAGATAATCCCGAATTTAGTAGAGCAGAACAGAAAAGACGTTCTAGTTTTATTTGGAAGGCCTTGTTCTATTTGGACACATTAAACGAACAGCATATTCTAGAGCTTTCAAAGTTTAATAAGTGTAACACTATGATTTTGCCATCGAAAGGAATATATATGTATATATACACTATTAATAAAAGGAAAGAAGTCTAATTACAATATCTATAAATTTAAAATAATTACAGGCAAAACTGCATATCTAATTTAAATATCTAATTTAAACGCACCCCATGGTAAAGGATGGCAGGGATAGGTCAGCATTAAAAATTCTATGCGACCTTGTTTCCTTAATGGTCCCTTCAGGAGTGCTATTCAAAAGGAAAAAGAAAGAAAAGTTATCGAGAAAAGAAACAAAACGTTTTCATGGAAAAATAGAATTTTGACTTGACTGGAATAAAATCTTTGATTTTAAATGGCGAAAAGCATTGTTATTGGTCCTAATAATATACCGGGTGAGCCAGAAAAAAGTTCCCACTTTTGAAAATTCATAACACCAAGACTACTACACGGATTTGAATTATTCAAATTCTAGTTAAAAGCCGAAAGATCAAAGTATTTTTGTGATTTTTCTCGCTGTCCTACCAGCATTAGAAATATTGGCAAATTCAGCTTTATAGAAATATCATGGTTGCAAAATCACGGAAAAAGAGCCTAAAACATTGATCAAATCGTAAGGATTCTATGCAAATCGAACAATAGGCCATGAGCGTTTCACCTCCCTCGAGAGTTATAAGACATCAATTTTCAAACACAAACGAAAGATTTTTAGTGCCAAGGAAATTAATGCCTAGAGGATATCTCTCACCTATGAGAAGTTGCATTTCCTTCATTATTCTGTGCACGAGGTCATTTATGCATTGATCGATGTTTTGGGCCATTTTTCAGTAATCAATGAACCATGAAATTTTTGTAAAGTTGAATTTACCTATATTTGTAGTGCTGACAGGACAGCGAGAAAAATGAAAAATTACTTTGATCTTTTGGCTTTTAACTAGAATTTGAATGATTCAAATCCGTGAAGTAGCCTTGGTGTTATGAATTTTCAAAAGTGGGAACTTTTTCTGGCTCACCCGGTATGTATAGGGACTTTGGAGATTTTTAAAGAATTGGTCTTTGATCTTGTTTTTGAAACTGTTGATGTTTGTTGCAGATTTTAGTTCTGAGGGTAGGCTGTTCAATATCTTAGGTCCTAAATAGGAGAGACCATTTTTGTCCTGTGTTGCTTTTTCGGAAAGGTTGAGTTAGTTTGTTTTTTGATCTTCAAGTTACTCGCCTTTGGCCAACTGGTAAGAACATCTCCAACATATGTGATGGGGCTGAATTATCAAAAAATTTGATGAAACCTTTGCAGCAGTCCATTGCTCAGACCTTTCTTTAGTGGGCAGTCAAACAGAATCTGAGACATTTATTTTGAGCCGTCTGAATTTTTTTCCTTAATCGTTTATTCAACATTGGAAGCCAAGCACTGCATGCAAAGTCAAAGTGGGGTTGAATTCGTGCATTTGCCAGCAATCTTCGAGAGGAAAAGTCCTGAAAATTTTGCTTTCTGTAAAGGAATCTGAGCCTGCCATTGATTTTACCAAGGGTCCTGATAGCCATTGACTCACCAGATAAGTCCTCGTCCAGGACACAGCCCAGGTATGTGACTGACGTGTGTTGTTTTATCTTGATGGCACCTCTCCTGATGTCCAGATTTTTACTGCCGGTTCGTTTATTTGTTCTACCAAAACGTATCGATTTTGTTTTATCCTCCCCAAAATGAATGCTTAGTTTGTTATCAACAAACCAATCACAAAGAGAATTAAAATTTCTGTTCAGCTGTTTTTCTATTTCATTGACGTCATTATCTCAGGAGTCGTCTGCATACAAGAGTAAGTCACTGTCCACTGCCAGTGCCTGTGGCATGTCATTTACATACCGGGTGTCCCAAGAAAAACTATACAGATTTGGTCGATCCTAGCGACAAGAAGGTAGCGTGAATCAATCCGAAATGATTTTCAAAACATACCTCGATAGCTAACTTGAACATAGATACCTCGTTTGTTGATATTGGTGAGTTGAGAGTAAAGATATCAATCGTCGAAGGTCAAATTTGCCTCCACCTCCAAACCAGAGCTTTGACGGTTTTGCCTAAGCAAGTTATTGAAGCACAGTGAATAAAATCAACAAAATTTGAAGACGGCACAACAGATGTGTTTTACACAATACAGTTTATGTGAGACCTATCATCAAGGGAGCTCCGAAATCAGCTTCATTCATCTCAATATCGGCAATTTATTTTACACATGCTATTCATCTGTGAAAGTACTCCTTTGAGCATCAATGCACTTTTGACATCATCGAATCATTCCGTGAAAAGGATTTTGTTATCACATCTCTAGAGATCAGGTTGATCATAACGTAATCTTCGAAGCTGATTAACAAGAGAGGAGACATATGTTGGCACCCAAAAGATCACCAGACCTTCCAGTCTTGACTTGGAGGGATCTGATAACAAATTCTTTTCAAGGAATGATTCAACGGTTCTAAGAGTGTGTTGATCCTCAAGGGAGTACTTTCACCGATGAATGATAAGTGTAAAATCAATTGTCGATATTGACATGAATGAAGGTGATTTCCGAGCTCCCTTGACGATAGGTCTCACATCTCGTCTCACATAAACCGTATTTTGGAAAACACATCTGTTGTGCCGTCTTCAAATTTTGTTGATTTTATTCACTGTGCGTCAAGAATTTGCTTAGGCCAAAGCGCCAAAGCTCTGGTTTGGAGGTGGAGGCAAATTTGTCCTTCGAAGATTAATATCTTCACTCTCAACGCACCGCTATCAACAAACGAGATATCTATGTTCAAGTTAGTTATCGAGGTATGTTTTGAAAATAATTTCGGTTTGATTCGCCCTATATTCTAGTCACTAGGGTCGACCAAATCTGTATACTTGTTTTGGGACACCCGGTATAAGAGAAGGATGAGTGGGCCTAGAATAGAGCCTTGTGGAACACCACACGATATGTCTCTGGGCGATGAGGAATCTTTGCCTATGTTTACGTAGAAAGTTCGTTTGGTTAGATATGTTTATACAAGCATGCTGATGAATGATGTATTCCCCTGATATCACCATCTTGATATTCTAGGAGCAGTGATTTTCAAACGAGTATTGTTTTTATTGACTTACTCAGTACATTTCAAAGTGAAAGACTTTTGCTTTATACAGCATTAGCCTTTGAAATTTCTATTATTGATTATTTTGTGGAACCTTCCAAAAAGATGATGCGGCTTTAATTATCCACTAGTTTAATCATTCTGTTTTAGTCCTCATTCAAGACCTCAGCTTCGCTTACCGACATTGTGCTAGAAACACATCGAAAGAAGCACATGGCGTTTTTGATCAACGAAATTGGAAAATCTAGCGAATCCCTCATAGAGACTGCGAAGTCAATAAAGGTAGGTGAGATAATATTTGCTTCATGCTTATATGAATGAAGTTTGGTATCATTGATCAATCGTAATAATTTGGATTTGGAGTCGGTTTGCACAGAACTTTTTGTGTGATGAAGAAAAACTACAGTAAACTAACAAAATTGTTGAGCCACCTCAAGAAAAATGAAATTTTCGTCCCTCCTTCTAGACTACATTACATAAGTCCCTCTAACTTACGCTCGTTGTTGTTGTTGTTATCGCTTCAGTTGAGGGACTTATGTCCTTACGCTTCAAAACAGGGACTAATTAGGCCAAGTCCGCCGCGTTCACGGCGCGACCAATCAGATCGCTACTTTCTTAATATGGTCAACCCACGTGCCTATTTGTAGCGTTTGATTGGCTCATTAGTTCAAAGTTCGAATTCTCGAAGCAAAGCGACGCTCGAAGTGGCATTCGAAGGGGCGTTCGACTTTTCTTTCGATGTTCGTAGGATGGAAGATGTTCTAAGTTTCTTCTGATTTTTCGTAAGATTTTAGTCCCTGTTTAGAATCTGTTTGGTCGTGAGTCCTTTGTATGAGTGAAATTAAAACATCAGATTATAAATGTTGAACGAATACAAGGAATCACGTCGTCAGTCTACCCTCCTTCCCCCGCGTCTATCTTGCTTTGAAAAAGTACCTGATCCCGCTGACACGAGTGATTTGGTAACGTATTGCTGGTATTGTAACATTGATTGCCGAGGGGAGGCAGATGCAAGAAACCGGAAATTCTGGCATGTCTCCACAACTTTATAAGTGATTGTAGATCATGGGTAGTTAAGACACCGTAGGTGCTAGATTTATTGACTTATATTGATTTATTGATTTATTGACCACTCGCGGTATTTTCTCAATTAACTGTCACGCATGCAACATAACACGTATCAACTATACATCATTCGATTGGAAAGTGCATAAATCGGACCCTGCTCCTCCTTTAAGCTCCCTACACCCCAATATAAACTCCACATACAACTCGATGAAATTCGTGTGTTATCGAAACATCAAACCAGCTAAAGTTATCTCAGATTTTCTTTGCATGTCTTAGCTTCTGAATGTTTGATAAAAATTACTGTTCACCGCCAGGCCTCGTTTTTGAAATCCATAAGATATTAAATTTGGACTATGCAGTTATTAACACTGTTTCTGAGACACTGTTTGGTCACCCTTTGCTATTTCGCTTTAATGCACCAAGTACGTTAATTTTAAGTACGTTAAAGTAACTGCATTCCGCTCTAGTGAGTAACGATTTGCTGTTTTGCAAAACCACCAGCCTCTTCAGAAATCAGATAATTTCTCCATTATCATTAGTTCTATCCAAAGTGGTAAAAAAGGATGTTGTTCTTCAAAGTTGTGGGGATTGAAAGATATATAAATCACATCGTTTCCAACAGGGCTGGCTTTGCAAATTGTCTATCAATAATTTTTGTCGATTTCAGAAAATTTGATCTACAGGGTGTCCCAAAAAAATTGTTCGACGTTTGATTAAATACTGAAAAATAAGGACAACATGAACAGGCTCATGGAAAGATAACCCTGTTCCTGGGACTATAAAATAATTTTAGAGACTAAAATCTTCAAAATCGGTTGAAAATTCACTGAGTTACGAGCTCTCGAACATGAAAAATATGCGATACCTGAAACCAGAGACCCCCCAGATTACTTGTATTACAAAAAGCTCAAAGACGGAGGTAAGAGATGCTTATTCAATGTCATACCTCTCGTTGATATCAGAGCAAACCAAATACGACTTCTAAAGTAAATTATTTCTTGCGATCATTCTGAAAATTTCCTAACATTAAGTAAGTCCAAAAACAGTGGTTCAAAACAAAATCTGCGAGAGACTGAATCTGTTTCCTCAAAGCATCCATATGCTTGAAAGTTAGGTTATCGAATACCTGTTTGAATCCCACTTCGTTCGCCCTGAAACAATTGAGAAATAACAGAAACGACGGCCTATGGGACTTTTACCAAAAATGCCATTTCGAGGCCTCTGGTTTCAGCTTTCGCACAAATTTGAACTTCAAAAGCTTGTAACCCCATGATTTTTTATCGGATTTGCAAGATTCTTGTGTCAAAAGTTAATTTAAAATCTCAGGAAAAGGGTGACTTGACCAAAGGTCCATTCAGCGTATCGTTATTTTTTAGTATTTAATCAAAGGGCGAACAATTTTTTTGAGACACCCTGTATTTCTAAACTATAGATTTGGAATTTTTTATTTCTTCGCCCCATCTTTAGCTGGATCGTTGACCTACGATATTGCCGTGTCTAACTGGAAAGACTAAGCTAGAATTCCTGCAGTCAAATTCTATATTTCTGTTTATTCTTCAGAAAATTTAGGACCATTTTTCAAAGCACTTGATAGCCGACCTTTGATATTATGGACTGAATACACATATTTACTCAACAAAGTTTGTGAAAGTTTTCTAAAATGTTGACTTATATCAGCAGAACATAATCAGCTCCCTTTATGTTCAAGTTTTGTGCCATCGGCTGAGTTTTCGTTGTTAATCTCTGATTTGGCTGTAGTTCCTCGTTTTAGCTCGTCCGCAAATCTTTGTTTCAATATCTGTTTCTAGACTTTAAGCAAATCTGGAATAACAGGTGGATCTTCTTGGCTCAGCCTTCTCTACAGATATGGTCCTATGATGATTGCGTCACAATTTTGTGTTCCAGCCTTTGGTAAATATGTAATTTATTTTCTTGTGTACCTGTTTGTCTAAACTAATCGAATGACAAATCTCAAACACTATTTCTCGCTTTGCAAAGAGGACAGTGGCACGCATTAAGCGCAAAGAGGACAGTGACAGTGGCACGCATTAAGCGGATACGATTGAAATTATATCAATTACACACATTCTGCAATAAATCTGTCTTATTTGAATTTCATATTGTATAGTCTTTGCAGTTGATTGAGATGAGTCGAGGCTTGGCATGCTAACTGAACGGCTAAATTATTCCTTTAAGATCTTGTTCTTACTTTCTGAAAATATGAGCTGTTGTTAAAGATTAGAATTCGTGAGAAATCCTCGAATTTGAACGACCTGTAAATATTAATAATGCTCGGTAAAATAGTAGAGTACTTCCTTGCATTGAACAATTCTTGATTGCTTTCACCTTTCTCAACAGCCGCAAGAATGGAGCTTAACGGCATTAGCAACGCCTGCCATTCCATTTTGATAAACATGCTGCTGTTACGTTATCTCCGCCCGGTGTAAAGACCGTATACTGAGGGACTTTCTGTATCTTGAGATAGATTGGATGCCTTTTGCATTGTTCGTCGTGTGATGATTCTGTTTGATTTAATGTTTGATTCTTTCGATGCTTCCTTTATTCTTTTCATCAATATCTGATTCTCTTTTCCAACCAGGTGAATCAAGCTCGGCTTCAAAAGCAAAGAATATTAAACAAACAGGTGAAAAATATGATTTACTTTGCGGAGAAAATTGTTCAACAAATATGTCTACTCAGAAGGAAAACAGCTGTATCACTAGTTAACTTTTCCTTAATAAATGAATGAGCCCAGCAACGAACTATCTTGCTAATTATGATGAAGGGCTTTTCTTTCTTAGATGAAATATTGCATGCTCGAATCTCTTTCTTGTTGGTTCCTCATTTATAAGCATGGTAAACACATTCAAGGCAAAATAAAACTGTCTTGCTTAGTAATTCCTCTGTCTACCTAATGGAAAATCTCGTAATGTATTTTATTTCATGTGATTTCACCTTCGCAAAACGTTTTTCATGCCGTACTAGGAATATGCTTTTAAACAATGAACATGTGCATATCTTCTTCCACAGAAATGATTTCAGACCTGCGAGAGTCAATTTTGTTAATTGCAAAGCATTTCAAGAGTACTCAAGCTAAGAAGGTAGGCGTATACTAGGAATCCTGCATCACCCCGTTGTAATTGCATTAATCACACACATGGAACGATTTTCAATCAAATAGATTGCACTCTCTTGATGAGCCCATGCCCTGCCAAATTTTTAGTGAGCCCTCCAAGTAACCTTCCAATTATCATTATCATTATCATTACTATTATTATTTTCTCTGTTACACACTGACTTCAGTTCTGTTCTTTGTATATTGGTCAGTGGATTGATGTTCTTGAGCTTTGGTAACAACAAGTTTCCTCAAATCTCAAGCACTTGTCGGAGAATTCTGGCAGATTGTAGCAACACAGTCTTTTGCAACTCTACGATTCTGGTAGCTATCCCAATCTTCTTCAGTCTTTTTGGCAATGCTTTTGGTGCTGTTCCTAGCGCCCCAATTATAACTGGGATTACTTTAACTTTTTTGTTCCACAGTTTTTTCAGTTCCCTTGCTAAGTCTTGGTACCTGAATATCTTTTCCTTTTCTTTTTCATCAACCCTAGTATCGAAAGGAACAGCAAAGTCTATAATCTGGCATTTGTTGGTTTTCTTCTCAACTATAATCATATCGGGTCTTCTTGCTTCGATGACGTGATCTGTTTGTATTGAAAAGTCCCACAAGATCTTATACTCTTCGTTTTCGCATACAGATTGCGGCTCATGTTCGTACCATCTATCTTTTGTATCAAGACCATATTATTATTATCATTATTATTATTGTACTCATTCACAGTGTTGTTGTAATTTACTGGTTTGCGTCCTACCAGCAGGCTACTTCCCGTAGCTTTAGCAGGTAGGCTTCTACTGTTCAACTAATCTTTTCTTGATGTTATCTCCTGTTCTTCTACTTTGTGTCCAAAACTTTCCTCAGTATTCTTGCTGATCCCAGAAGGCAGGTTCTTTGCACTACTTCCAAGTGAACATCGCACTTCAGCTGCTCTAGGTAACTTTTGAATCTTTTGGTCACTGAGCCTAACGCTCCGATGATAATTGGAATGATAAAAACTTTGTTGACTTCACCTTTATTATTATTATTATTATTATTATTATTATTATTATTATTATTATTATTATTATTATTATTATTATTATTATCATTATTATCATTATTATTATTATTATTATTATTATTATTATTGTTATTCTGCTTTTGCACGGTATTGATCTAACAACCGGCTAATTGTCCAAATTATGTTTCTCATCGAACCACTACCCGTGGTCTAGGATGGGAAGCACTTCTGTCCTCCTTCTTATTATTGTCCTTCTGTACAGTCCTCCTTTGTTCTTTACTTTGTATCGAGGACCTTCCGTAGAATTCGCGCTGTCCCTAGAAGACATGTTTTTTGAATGGCATCAACCTCCAGGTGCAGGTCTACCTTGTCAAGGTTTTTTCTTACATTATTTGTCACGCTTCCCAAAGCCCATATGACGATTGGTAGGATCATGACTTTATCTACTTCTTTGTTCCAACATTTCAAAATTTCGTATTTCAAGTCATTGTAGTATTCTATCTTTTCTTGCTCTTTTCTCTTGATTCTGGTGTCAAACGGGCATGCAACATCAATGAGGCACAACTTCTGCTTCTTATCTAGGACCACAATATCTGGCTTGTTATGCTCTATTCTCTTTTCAGTTTGTATAGAAAAATCCCATAACAGTTTAACTTCATCGTTTTCAAGGACTTTCATCTTTGTTTCCACAAAATGGTCATAGTATTTCTCCGTGCATGCAAAACCAAATTTCTTGCAATAGTTCCAATGGATTATTGCGGCAATTTTGTCATGTCTGCACTTCTTGTAATCATTTTGGGCTAACTGTGAGCATTCAGATACAATGTGTGCTACAGTCTCGTCTCGTTCATCGCACATTCTGCATTTGGATTATTATTATTATTATTATTATTATCATTATTATTATTATTATTATTATTATTTTTATTATTATTATTATTATTATTATTATTATTATTATTATTATTATTATTATTATTATTATTATTATTATTATTATTCCTCCTTATATCTCGGCGATGATGTTATGCCGGTGTTCTTCTTGGGAGCAGGCTGCAACCAGCAGCTTTAGGTCTCGAGAATCTTTCTCAGTATTCTTGCAGTGCCCAAAAGAGTGGCTTTCTGCAACTGCGCTGTGCTACTCTTCAAACTAATCTTCTTCATCCAGCCTTCCAAGTTCTTTGACACAATTCCTAAAGCTCCAACAATGATTGGGACAATTTCAATATGTGAGCATTTCCATATTTTCTTCAATTCTCTCTTGAGGTCTGAATAATGCTCAATTTTCTCTTGTTCTTTCTCTACAACTCGCTTGTCACCAGGAGATGCTATATCAATGATGAAACACATTCTAGAATCCTTTTCAAAAACCAGGATGTCAGGGCGGCGATGTTCAATGTGATGATCTGTCTGTATATTAAATCCCACAGAATTCGCGCGCTTTCGTTCTCAATGACGCTCTCTGGTTGGTGATTGTACCATTTTACTCCCTGAGCCAGGTCATATCTCTCACAAAGTTGGAGGTGAATGATTTTTGCAATATTGTCGTGTCTGTTCTTGTAATCTCGTTGCGCCAGTTTTTTGCATTCTGCGATTAGATGACCAACTGATTATTATTATTATTATTATTATTATTATTATTATTATTATTATTATTATTATTATTATTATTATTATTATTATTATTATTATTATTATTATTATTATTATTATTATTATTATTATTATTATTTGACTGTTTCTCACGGCTAATGTTTGATCTTGCTTTGATCCGGTTATTTTCAATTGCTACCGGGCCACAACCAGTAGCCTAGGGTAACAACTGTCTGTCTGTCGATGTCTTCTGTGTCTTTTAACTACTGCTGGTAGTCCAAAACCTTTCTCAGTACACGGGCTGTTCCAAGTAGGCAAGTTTTCTGAAGTGGTTCGATACCTGGTGCAAAGTCTATCTTTGATAGGTAATTCTCAAGATTTTTTGTCACAATGCCAAGAGAACCAATAACGACCGGGATAATTATGACTGTCTTCACTTCGTTCCTCCAGCACTTCAAGATCTCACATTTTAGGTCTGTGTACACTTCTATTTTCTCTTTCTCTGTTCGCTCTATCCTGGTGTCAAAAGGACACGCCACGTCTATTAACATACATGTTCTCTTCTTTTTCTTTACAATGGCAATGTCTGGTCGGTTGTGTTCCAGCTTCTCATCAGTCTGAATCGGAAAGTCCCACAATACCTTTACTTCATCGTTCTCTAGAACCCTCATCTCTTTAGTGATGACGTGCTCATAGCTTTTTCTGTACAAGGGAATCCATATTGTTGGCACAAGCTCCAGTGCAGCATGGCAGCCACTTTATCATGTCGACATTTCTTATATTCATTCTGGGCCAGCTGTTTACATTCAGAAACTATATGCGCAACTGTTTCGTCCCTCTCTCCGCACAACCTGCATTTGTCTTGGACATCTTTCTTGTCTATGTTTTTCATTATCCGCCTGGTTCTTAATGCTTGATCTTGCGCTGCTAGCAGCAGTCCTTCCGTTTCTTTTTTTAGGGTAGCCTTTCCGCAACCATAACCAGCTATTCTTGTTATCACGCACATCACTTGTTTCCTTGATAAACATTATTATTATTATTATTATTATTATTATTATTATTATTATTATTATTATTATTATTATTATTATTATTATTATTATTATTATTATTATCATTATCATTACTCAATTGCACAGTGTTGTTCTTGATAAATACTGGTTCTTCTATAGTCAAACTGTCAAGCCTTAACAAAAGGCCTTAGACAGAAAGTACTTTCCTAAGAATATGCGCTGTTCCAAGGAGGGCAGATTTTTGAAGTACTCGCATGTCTGTCCGGATATCAAGTTGCTCCAGGAAGTATGTCAGCTGCTTTGGAATTGATCCTAATGCTCCAATAACAATGGGTACAACTTTAACTTTTGCAGCTGAGCATCCCCACATTCTTGATATTTCTACTTTCAATTCGGCATATTCAGTTATTTTTCAACTTCCTTATCTGCGATATTCTTGTCTGCAGGTATTGCAACATCTATTATGAGACATTCTCCTTTTTCGACATCATGTGCAATTATATCTGGTCTTCGATGTTCAATTGTCCTGTCTGTTTGGATATCAAAGTCCCATAGAATCTTTGGCTTACCAGTTTCATTTAAAACTTTCTCTGGTACATGATTATACCACTCGTCGGAAGCACTATATCCAAACATTCTACATAGTGACCAGTGCAAATTGAGACATACTTTATCATGCCGTCGCTTGTATTCTTTTTGTGCCAACATTTTACAACCTGCAACTACGTGATCAACGTTTTCCACTCGCTCGTTGCACAAGCGACATTTATTTGTTGCAGTGGTATGATAGATTTCTTTCTTCACCGCATTTGTATTTAGCGCTTGGTCTTGGGCAGCTACCAACAAACTCTCCGTTTCTCTTTTCAAGTCTCCACTTCGAAGCCACTCCCATGATGATTCACCATTCTTCACATCTTTCGTATCTCTGTGGAACTGTCCATGTAACTGCATTACTTCAAGTGCTTCCTTTCTTTTCCAAGAGTTTGGTCAAGTGATTAGTCTTTTTATTTAATTTCGTTATTTTATTAAAATACTGTAAAAATATTTATTTATGTATTATATATTCATCGATTTAGATTAGTTTACTGTGCATATTTGTACATAGTAAGCTAGATGTATATATTCGATGTAAAATAAGTTGACGAGACGAGTCACATGACTCGGGATGGGTGAAGCAAACCTTGGCCGATTAGGTCAATTAATTCCCCTCTTAGTTAGACGTTCTTTCTTTTTTGTAGTAGTTACGTGTAGTTTATGTGCTATCTTTGTCTTTCAATGTCGTCACGTCTAGTGCTATGTTCGTGTCTTTAGTTTTATGTTGCCATTTGGTAGACGTTAATTTTCGCTCCAAATGGTATTGTTTTAGTAGTAGGGTAAAGTATTTTGTTGGTAGTGTTATTAGGTAATATGTATTGTAAGTTTTTAGCTTGATATATAAAAAAAAGAAAAAAATCCTATGTTGGTATTGATTCTTCTCCTCAAGGTCAGCTTCAGTTACTCCCAATTCGACTGCAGCATGCTCAATAAGCTCCTCTTCACTTTTTGCGATGTAATATTTAATTGATCTTTGTTCTCCATTCACACAGTCGGAAATGCTGATAAGTCCTCGTCCTCCAATCTTTCTTTTCATGTACAATCGAGAGACATTTGCCTTCGGGTGAAGTGCTCCATGCATGGTTAAGGTTTTTCTCGTTTTTCTGTCTAACAGGTCTATTTCATCTTTCGTCCAATTCACCATACCAGCACTATAGCGTACTACAGCGACTGCCCATGTGTTTATCGCATTTATTAGATTTCTTGAGTTGAGCTTGGTCTTCAATACAAGTTTTAATCTTTTCAAGTACGTTGTTTTCACCTTTTCCTTCATTTCCTTATGCATGATATCATCGAGTTCTAGTATACCTAAGTACTTGTAGCCACCGTCATCGGTTTCCAAAATGCATTCTTCATCCGACAGAACTATTCCATCAGAATGAGCTCTTTTTCCTCTCTTCATGACTAAAGTTGCACATTTTGATACTCCAAATTCCATTCCAATATCTTTGCAACACATTTTAACCGTTTTTACAAGTGAATCGATCTCTTTTTCAGATTTTCCATACACCTTTAAGTCATCCATAAAGAACAGATGGTTAAGGGAAGGTGCATTTTTTCCTAGTTTGTATCCCATGTTGATCTTTCTTAGTGCCATTGAGATCGGTATCAGTGCAATCACAAATAGCAAAGGGGAGAAAGAGTCACCCTGGAAGATACCTCTCTTTACAGCTACACTTCTTAGTGACTTCTTGTTAGCCATCAAGTTTGTTTTCCATTTTGCCATACTAATGCTGAGCAAGTGGATAAGATTTTCAGCGATCCCAAAAAACATTCTAAGTGACTCCACAATCCACGAATGAGGTGCCATGTCATAGGCCTTTTTAAAGTCGACCCATGCCATGCAAAGATTGGTCTTTCGTCGCTTGCAGTTCTTCATTACCATTTTATCAATGATCAGCTGGTCCTTCGTGCCTTTTGAGTCTTTCCTGCCTCCCTTCTGCTCAACAGGTAGCAATTCGTTTTGTAGCAAATGCTTGTATGTTTTCTCAGCAAATATGCTTGTTAACAACTTCCAAAGTAGGTTGGGGCAGGTAATCGGTCGATAGTTCTCTACTGCAATTCTTTTGGCTGGATCTTTCATAATCAGAGTTGTTCGCCCTTCAACCATCCACTCCGGTACACTTCCTCGTATCATACATTCATTTAGATGATTTCCAATGCGGTCATGCAAAGATTTCAGATGCTTTATCCAATAACCTTGAATCCCGTCAGTTCCTGGGGCTTTCCAATTAGGTAGAGTTTTTACTTGATGTACAACATTTTCTTTAGTAATAGAGATTGGCTCTTGCTTCTCGACATCACTCAATTCAATCTTGACCGTTTTGATCCATTCAGCATTTCCATTATGTGCAATGGGAAATTCAGTCCCCAAATTCCTGACCAGAATTCAATAGTTTCTCCTTCATTTGGTGTTGACGTCTCCACTGTATCCCCACAGATATTCCGATAAAACTGCTTCTGGTTGGATGTAAACATTCTGTTGTGCTCAAATTGTGCTACTCTCTCAGTGTACCTCTTTATCTTGGTTGATTTTGCAAGGATTCTTTGCTTGATCTGCTCCATGACTAGATTGGAACCCTTCTCATGTATGCCGTATTTCCGCTCAAGGTGAGACTTGTCTCGTTCTTTTCGTAACATACCCTTGTTCCAGCTTTCAATCTTGCTAAGGTCTTTTCTACGTATCTTGATATCACCTTCAATTCGTCTTTTCCACCATGGACCCTGCTTCTCTTCCTTTTCTTTCTGTTTTACCCCCAGCCTTTCACCGACAATAACTGCTGCTGCACAAATAACATTACGGATGTCAGTAATGTTGGTAGTTGTAATATGATCTAGCACGGCATCAACTTTTTTTGTTTCAGCTAGAATTTTTCCGTTATTGATATGTCTCAAATTCAATGGCTTTATGCAGTCAGGATCATTTAGAATATCCTTTAATCTCACCAGAATATTTCGCTGTTCTTCCTCCAGGCCTTCAGGTATCACAGATTCTCCCATGACAGCAGCGATGGTTCGCGTTTCCGTTAATTCTGCAGTATCATAGATCTCATTCGTATCTTCCACTTCGATCTCACTTTCAGCTCTTTCCAAAATGTCTTCAGTTAACTCTTCGACTCTTAAGGTGTCTTCGGTTGCCCTTTGGTTGACTACATTGGCCTCAATGTCAATTTTTCTTTGTATCTCCTCTATTTCAACTGATGTAAGCCAACGTCTTCTTTGGATCATGCGTGCTTGGTTCATCAACTTATTTTCCGTCAGCTCAAACAGACCCTTGTTTTCCCAGTGTATGAGCATTCTTCCACCAACACCTCAACCTCCTTCACTCTTGGCTCTCAAGTAGCACTCCATTAAAACTGAATAGTCCTCCTTACTCCATCTCCGCTTACCTAATAATAATAATAATAATGATAATAATAATAATAATTATTATTATTATTATTTTTATTAATGATAATAATAATAATAATTATTATTATTATTATTTTTATTATTATTATTTTTATTATTATTATTATTATTATTGTTATTATTATTATTATTATTATTATTATTATTATTATTATTATTATTATTATTATTATTATTATTATTATTATTATTATTATTGTGAGCCACTCTTTAATGATGCTGGATTAAAAGTGAAGGGACCAAAATGTGCATTATTCTATGAAAGGCGTTCGGGCAATAATTGGTATAAAGGAAAGAATAATAGACAACCAGTCATAGAGATTCAAGGAGAAAAGATTGACACATATAAGAGATCGCAGGCATACAAAT
This sequence comes from Aurelia sp. 3 sensu Dawson et al. (2005), assembly GCA_964020215.1. Classification (NCBI taxonomy): domain Eukaryota; kingdom Metazoa; phylum Cnidaria; class Scyphozoa; order Semaeostomeae; family Ulmaridae; genus Aurelia; species Aurelia sp. 3 sensu Dawson et al. (2005). The sequence continues at coordinate 11,223,923 of OZ026589.1, read as the reverse complement.
ATCTTGGTAAATCTCTCAGCATTTGTGGTGAAGACCCAAAGCAAGTTGAAGCCTTTATCGAAGAATTCAAAGAAACCTTGAATAAGATTGACGCTAGCTCCCTTCCAATCCCTCTAAAACTTAGTGCGTTTAACAACATGGCTCTAGCCAAAATATTACATCACTTTGACAACACAAGAATAGAGGAACAACAACTAGGAGAGATGGACAGTAAAGTTAGCTGTGTCGTAAGAAATATGTTTGGGTTGTACCCTAAAACAACCGATAAAGTGTTTTTCATTGGCAGGCTACAAGGGGTCTTGGTATAAAAAAGCCATTCAACGTTTACAGAGGTACACGAATCTCAAATCTAGTCTACATGCTAAACCACGAAGAAGAAAATATAAGGTATATAGCAAGAGAATCGTTAAGTTTGGATATGAGAGCGCGGGGTGTAAGAGCTACAAACGGTGAAAAGAACTTTTTAGGCTATCAATTAGATGATAACGACAGATTGGTGAAAAACAAAACTTACGGTGGAAATTCAGATTGGCCAGATCCTCTTTTCCAAGTGAATAAGTTGAAAGGGTGTGTCATATACGAGGATAATTCGGCAAAAGTTGTTGTCAATGGAAAAAAACTTAGTCATAAAAATCTGAAGCAAGAGATCGAGGGAGCATTGGAAAAACTTGATGTAGCAAAGTGCTCAGAACTCAGGTTTCAAGGAAAATTCATAGGAATAGATGCCATTGATCGGAAAATATCACATCAAATATACTACGGTTGGAAGCTTTCAGATAGTTTAGTAAAATTTGTGTTACGAGCAAGGATGAACCAAATACCCTGCAACCAGCTGATCAATTTTTGGAATAAAGATCACGACAAAAAATGCTCGTTGTGCAACCATCACACAGAGTCGGTAGCCCATTTAATGAACTCTTGCAACAGATTTAAAGATCTTTACTCAAAACGACACGATAGGATAGTAGAAGCCATCTATCAAAAGATTCGTCGGTACAGTGAAACGTCAGTCAAGTTTGTTAACAGGATGGCAGAAACAGCATTTCCAAATTTACGAACTGAACTACAGCAAATCAATAACCGGAAGCCTGATTTACTAGAGATAAAGTCTAACGAAAAAGAATGCGAGATCATAGAAGTAACTGTATGCTTCGATTTTTACATGTCAGATTCATATGAAAGTAAAGCTAGGAAATACCAACAACTCAAAAACATGTTGAATCGGAATGGGATAAAGACAAATATAAGAATATTGTGCTTTGGATCGCTTGGAACTGTTCACGAAGACGTAAGAAAGAACTTAAGAGGATTAGGACTGTCGAGTGAGGAGGCAAAGTTTACAATGAAATGGTGCAGTGTATCTAATATGATATGTGGAAACATGATATGGCGAAACCGATGCAAATGGATTCACGGACAGACTGGAATTTGATGTTATGAGTATGATGGACAAACATTTGACGTTGAGACATCTTAGTTAGCTCTCGTTAGTCAAATCATATCAGAATTTATTATTATTATTATTATTATTATTATTATTATTATTATTATTATTATTATTATTATTATTATTATTATTATTATTATTATTATTATTATTATTATTATTATTATTATTATTATTATTATTATTATTATTATCACCATCATTATTATTATTATTATTATTATTATTATTATTATTATTATTATTATTATTATTATTATGAATATGACATAACAATATGGCCTTAGCAAAGGTGCTACATCATTTTGACAATAGTAAACTAGAAGAAAAACAACTCGAAGAGATGGATTCCAAAATTAGCTGCACTGTCAAGAGAATGTTTAATCTATACCCAAAGACAACGGACAAGGTATTCTTCATAAACAGATTGCAAGGAGGATTAGGTATTAAGAAACCATCCAACGTATACAGAGCAGCACGCATTGCTCACTTAATGAAAATGTTAAATCATGATGACTCTAACATTCGACACATTGCAAGGGAATCTCTGAAGCTAGACATGAGGTCTAGGGGAGTAAAAACGATAAATGAAGAGGAGGGCTTCTTAGGGTATGAGCTGGACAACAACAGCAGGTTAATGAAAAGAAAAACATATGGGGGTAATTCAGACTGGCCAGATTTGCTTCACCATGTAAATAAAATCAAAGGGAGAGTAGTATACAAAGAGGATAAGGCTACGATTATCATTGATGGAAGAGAGATAAATCAGAGAAACCTCAAACGAGAAATTGAGAAAGAATTTGAAAAGATTGATCTATTAGGGTGTTTAGAACTACGAATGCAAGGAAATTTTATCAAAATGGAGAACATAGAGCAGAAAATATCACACCAAATCTATTATGGATGGAAGCTGTCAGATAGTCTTGTTACATTTGTCGTACGTGCACGAATGAATCAACTTCCCTGCAATCAACTAATCAACATGTGGAACAAAGAACATGAAAAGAGATGCACATTATGCAATCATAACATTGAGTCGGTTGCTCACTTAATGAGTTCGTGCAGAAAATTTAAAGATTTGTACTCTCGGCGACACGATCGTATTGTAAGCACAGTAAGTGAGAAAATCCAAAAATCGAACCCAGCATCACATTTATTTGTAAATAAAATGGCAGAGACAGTTTTTCCAGCACTTCGAAATGAAATAAAAGAGATAAGCAGCAGAAAGCCAGACATAATTGAACTGAAAGAGAATGAAAAAGAGTGTGAAATCATTGAAATTACAGTTTGTTTTGATATGTATATGGAACAATCGTATTCAGGAAAAGCAGAGAAGTATAAAGAGTTGATCAGAGTGCTTGAACAAAACGGGATCAAGGCAAAAATCAATGTGCTTTGTTTTGGATCACTTGGCTCAGTGCACAAGGAAGTAAGAACATGTTTAAAAAAATTAGGGCTGTCATATGAAGAAGCAAAATCAACGATGAAATGGTGCGGAGTCTCAAATATGATTGGTGGAAACATCATTTGGCGGGAAAGATGCAAGTTAGTACACGAAGAAAGGAACAGTGAACATTGAAGATTTACCAGACAAACATTTGACGCAGAGACTTTAATTTCGTAGCTCTCGTTAGTCAAAGCATATTAGATTATTATTATTATTATTATTATTATTATTATGAATATGACATAACCGTGCAAGTCCAGCCTAATGATGTTTTAGACTGCCAATGTTTGTTAGTCTACTTGATAAGAGTCATATCTACAAGGTCATAGATTCATGATTGTTGAATAATCCCGCTTAAAAATGTCTTCGTGATAGTCTCACTTTCCATGAGAACAGTCTTTTGCATATTTTGGCATACTCCTTCCACGTCCTTCTTATCCTTCAATATCTTTGCAACTTGTTCCTGCAACCGTTTCATTCCACCACCCAGACAACCAATTATCATTGGCAAGAGCTCTACATTATACCCCGGTCTTTTCTCTCTAGTGGTAAATATCAGCTGTTGGTATTTGTTCAGTTTTTCTCTGTATTTATCATTTATATTATGCTCTTTTGGGCAAGCCATATCAACTATCCAAATTATTTTATTTGTACCGTCTTCAAGTGTCAAGTTTGGTCTCCTTGCTCTTTCAGTTACCCTCAGCTTGTATTCAAAGTCCCACAGCATCTTGCTTTCATTACCTTCGACAACATGGCCTTTCCCCCAGTTTACTTTGTACCATAACACATCATCGCTCAATATTCCTTGTTGTTTGCACCATGCCACCGCCAGTACTCTCAGGGCGTTGTCATGCCTTCGCAAATACCCTGTACTCTCCGCAAAGTCTGCAATTCTCATCCTTAACCTCAAGACCTCCAATGGCTTTCCATTTTCGCGTTTCGACCATTTGTTCTCGTAGGTTAAGTATCGAAGCTGTTTCCTAGGATCCATATTGCAGTTTAACCAAGCACTGCATTCAGGTTCCTGATTTGTGAACATCCAACTTTGCATTTGCTTCTCTGCGTAATCTGCTTTCCTTTTGGTCTCAATTCCAGTTTTTATCCTCTCCTGTACTGTTTTCCAACTTTCTTTCCATGTTTTTGTCAATTTATTATTATTGACAGAAATTTGTTAATAGTACTTCAAAAGGTCAAAATTTAGCTGCGGGCAAGCCTAGGCAACTAAATCTAATGTTTTTTGTTCTTCAAGTGTTCATTTTGTTAATAAAGAGCTTCTTTATCCTTATCTGACTTACTGCTTGCTTTCCTATTCTCCAATTACTTACCTTAGCCACAGTGAGACAGAAAAAAGGTCCATCTCAATCAAACGAAGGAAGAAGTGCTACCTCATTTTGATATATGGTTACATTATGCTTGCTTGCAAAATCCAACTTGATCTTTTTTGGAAGAACTATACATCAAACGAAAGCAAAGGAGCCGAGCTTTTGGAAAACCACAATCTCATTTGTGACAGACTTTGCGTTCCAGAGAAATTATGATTTGTGGTCGGTAGCCTTATTTGGAATTCTATAGAACTGAGACCGTAACGCATAGATTTTCTTGAGAAACTGGCTCATAGCGCAGGAACATAGGACTAAACTATTTTCAAAATCCTGGGATTTAATTCTGGATTTTAGCGGAAGATTATATCATAAATCATCAAAATCTTCATTCCAATGGATGATTTTTTCGTGGCTTGTCAAAGTGGATAGTGTTTTTGGAGCACCCAATATGAAAACTGCACTTAGAATTTTATGGATTTTTACTCGTTAATCCATTTCGTTAATCGACTTAAGCTTGCGAGTGGCATTTTATCTTCTTCCAGATTGTTTTTTCATATTACGTGCGAATCTTTCCTAGGATTTTCAGGCTGACTACTCGCTGGACAGCCATGCGAAAGATTACGAGAATTATGTCACTATGGCCAGGTAAAATTGTAATTTTTTCGAGTAATCTTGAAGAAGCTAGTATTTTCTGAGTGTTGATGTAAGTTCCTCCAAAAATTTCAAATATTTCAAATACTGTGCAGAACAGAGTAGAATTCAAAAGACTTCAACTGAAGGCAAAAGAATTGCTTTATTTTCCTGGAATATAATGATACTTCAGCTGTAGATGTGACTCTTCATTCCGCACCAATGGGCATGGCAAGCCATTTTTCATTAATCCTTCCCTCTAAAAATGTATCAAGTGCTCGAGAACCAATCGGTCTATCGAATTTCTGTAAGATGTCAAAGCTCTGAATGTGAAACCAAATTTCTAGATGCCATTAAAGCCCCTTTGCTAACAAAACGTCTCTGCGGTTGTCAAGTATCCCAAAATGCATTTTGAGAGACCCAGAGGCCTAAAATCCTATTAATCAGTGCAAAAATCTTAGTCTCCCCTAACGAAACAAATCACGACATCAGTTTTTGTAACTGAGAAGAGCTTTCAGCAATGACAAAGCCGCGGAGTCGACTTGTGATTTAGAGTCGGTTGATAATCAGATATTTCCCTATCTCCAAATTTATAGGAGCCTTTACATACTGCATACCTCTCACATTCCATCTCTTTGCATCGAAAAGAGAAGGTTCTTTGTTTGTTTTGCAAAGAATGCACGGAAAGGCTGCAGATTGGCACAGGATCTTTAACCACATTCTTGTCGATCGAAAGATGTATTGAGTGCAACGCTTTGCTTCTGCATATTTGGACAAAGCTAGTTCAGGAGAAGTGCATTGTCCACTCTGCTAATCAAACATGCTCACACAGAAGCAAATATTATCTTCTAGCAAAGATTATATGACATCAGTATTAAGTTTGTTAGTTGGACGAGAGCAGGAAGAAGTATGTTTTGCGTTTGGTATCAAAAGCTTAACATTTACATGGTGTCCCAGAAAAATTGTGCGCCCTTTCCTAGAAGATTTTTAACAAAATACAGCAAAGGATTCTCACTAACCTTTTCCATGATGTTGCTCTTCATATGTTCAATTAAACTTTGCCACAGTCCTTGTCAAAATCCATTAAAAAATCATGGAGCTATGACTTTCAGAAGACCAAATTTGCCTGTTGACTGAAACCAGCGGTCGGCCATTTTATCCTACTATTTCGCAACGATACTGAAATAGCAGCCTCTAATGTCATAGCTCTCATGAAAATTCCAGTAATCATCAGGGAGTTAAACTATGTTGCACCCCACAATCTTTGATGGAATGCAAAAATGAAGATAAGAATTCTCAAAGTAATAAAAAATCAAAAGTTTAAACTAAAATATATTTCACACTTAATTCGTCGCCTTCCCTACATAGATTTCTTCCTTCATTCATACAAGCAATTGTTGATTTACTACGGAAGACAACTAGAGAAACGAGAAGGGCAAAAGATTTTTGGAGCTGCATTTTCTCATTTTGAACTGATCAGTAAAGTAAGTAATTGGTCCACTCACCACACCTGCAAACAAAACGTGACTATATGTTTGTCATTACCTTTTGATTATTTACTATCTTGGGATTCTTGTTTTCGCTTTGACAGTCAATGAAGGATCGTGGGGAAAGAAATAGCAGAACTCTCTGATGATTGTTAAAACTTTCGCGAGAGGGCGGTGAACTCGCTTCGTTCAAGTTCGTTGGACCCAACCTGGAGACTACTTTCTGACAACATAAAACGAAAGAAGATACCTTTCTGATTACTTTTCACTTGTTCGTGGTTACATAGACCCGCAGCTTTTTTAAAAACAAGCATTTGGTCCTCTCATTTGGCCAAGGAAGAACCTTTGTTCAACGCCATTTTGAGCTTCGATTTTGGCGCATAGTAAAATGCGGACTAACATCCGAAAGAGGCAACTTACAAATTTTGCGTTGATATGAAGAAGAGGCTAAGCTGTTCCGGGAACTCGGGAGTCAGGCAAAATTTCAAAGATCAACATACAAATAAAATACAAGTAATGTTTGCAAGAAACTGCTTATAGGAAACTCGACTTTGACATCGCCAAAATATTAAGAGACTCCAGTGCTGGGAAAATATGACTTAAAAACTCTTTACTTTTTCAAAGGAATCCCTGACATATTTTTACTTTGTTTCCACTTGCTTCCTGTTTCATATTACTAATTACTGGTAAAATACTTGATTGCTGCTGCGCATGCGCAGCAGCTATCTATTCGGGATCGAATTTTGGATCGTTGTTTGGTAGGGTTATTTTCAATGCAAACGCAAATAACAATGCTTACCGCGCTGTACCTCAGGACAGGAAGGCTCACGATCACCTCAGGAAGGCTCACGATCATTGCGAGAAGAAGAGGAGGAAATTCACGCGCTCTGGTACGTATAACATCATTTTTTACATCTTATTTCATTCAAAATATGAGGGGTTTCCTATTCATCCGCTCTGTTTTGTTGATCTTGTGCTGTTTTACAGCGGACAGATTTCAGAGGTGGCAGGACCACGTCATCAACGAAGGCCCATGCGTTGCTTTCGCTTTCACTCATAAACACCAGAAACCACTGCTAGCCACTGGTAGGTGGATCAAGAATCAACACTCAAAATTGAGAAGGAAAATTTCAAGGAGCTGTGGTGTTAGACCAAATGATACCTACGTTAGTATTTCAAGTTTCTCCTTGTTTTTTGTTTTGCTCTTGGCAGGAGATGTTGAATTGAACCCAGGACCAACAACTACATCGACCAACAGCCATTCTGAAGGTTCAGCTGTGGAGTTGCCTACCTTAGTTGCAAGAGCAAACCTACACCAAGGGGATGCATCTTTCAGTGAAGAATCACGTGGACGACAGTGTGGTTTTATGGCTCTAACCTCACTTGCTTACCACCACCATGAATTGGCAGTTACAAATTGGCAGCCTGAGACACTTGATGAAATTCTGAACATTGGTGATTCCCAGTTCTTGGATGCATTACAAAGAGCACTTATTCCTGATGGCCCAAATTTATCAGTTGAGCAGCTGCCAACAACTGTCTGTTTTGCAGCAGCAAATGAAGGTAACAATAACTTGTCCTTTGTAACACCAAGTGTAACTAAACCCATTGTGGTATTGCCACTTATGGCAACAAAAGCCAATACATTGGAAATCCCTATTGAGGCCCCCAACAGTGACTTTCCCATTGTGGAAAGAGAGAGTGAATCACCCCTTGTGGTGATGAACAGTGAATTGCCCATTGTTGCAACAAAAGCTACTGTTGCAAGACCAAAAATTGACATACACAGCAAATTAAATGAATTTGATGATTCAGGTAGCTCAGTTATTTTTGGTGATATTTTTCAAGGCTCTTTCTTTTGTAATACACAAAATGATAATGATTCACCATTCATTCCTTTGCATACATCGCTTCAAAATGTTTTCACAAATGACAACTCTGCAATTTTCATATTAGAAGGGTACATGATATCAATTATTCACAGTCCCAACTCAGGGTTTTATGTTTTTGATTCTCATGCCAGAAATCCTTTGGGCATGCCAGATATGAATGGCAAGGCAGTGCTGTTAAGTTTAAGAAACATATTTTCCTTAGAAAACTACCTACAATTGTTAGCCACTGAAGTCAATGCTACTTTCTTTGAAGCGGTTTCTGTCACTTTCCATAATCTGAATTGTTCCCAGTCACAGGAATTTGCCCTGACCATCAACCCAAGGAAAAGAAAACATCCAACTCAAAACTATTATGAAAGTGAACAGCTACAAAAGTTGAAAGAATCAAATCAATTTGTCTCTAATAACTACAAGAACAAAAGTGAATGTAAAAGACAGCAGCAACCTGCCAAAATGCAATGGTATAAAGCAAATGAAAGTGAATCTATAAGACAAGACCAACTTTTAAGGATGCGATTGTATGAAGCCAAAAGACAGGCAAATGAAACTGAATTTGAAAGGAAACAGCGGCTTGCAAAAAGACAGCAGAATGGAAACAAAAAACCAGCAAAGGAAACTGAACTCAAAAGGAAAGAGCGGCTCTCAAAAAGGCGGCAGAGTAGGGCCAAAAAGCTGGCAAATGAAACTGAATCTGAAAGGATGGGGCGGCTTGCAAAACAGCAGCAGAATACAAACAAAAAACGGGCAAATGAGACTGAATTTGAAACGGAACAGCGGCTTGCAAAACAGCGGCAGATTAATGCCAGAAAGCTTGCAAATGAAACTGAATCTGAAAGGGCACAGAGACTTGCAAGAAATCGGCAGAATAAAACCACTAAAAAAATTGATGACACAGATTTGCAAATGACAGAGCAACTTCAAAAGCCTAGAATGCAAAAGAATAAGAATCAACATCCAAAACATGATAAGATAAATTACTTGGCAGAATTCAATGTAAGTAATGGTTTCATATATGAACAAGCTTGGGCAAAAATTAACATGAACAGATTTCATGAAACAAGTAGATTTTCATTGAAACAGTGCAAAATTTGTTTTGAGACATGGCCAGTGAAGTCAGTAGCAGTGTCTGAAAACTTTTCCTGTGCACGATGTTCCAGAGATAAGAAACTGCCTAAAAGATTTTCAAAAGAGAATGACATGATTCCATCAAGAGTTCCAAGAGAATTGCAAGGTTTAACTCAGACTGAAGAGATGCTTATTGCATGTGCTCTCCCAATGATGAGTGTTTATGTCAGACCTGGTGGACAAGAGGTTACAGTGGCCATTGTATTAACCTGCCACCCACATAGATCCAAATGTTATGAAGCAATGCCAATATTATCCACAAAACAATCGCAATTGTTCTGGTTGCCGAATGAACATGGAACAAGAACGCGGCAAAAGTAAGATAGCAATAGCAGCATTTGATAAATATTATTTACTTCTAGTTTATAGCTAAATACTGGAAAGGCTTCAATAAACACATTGTTTTGAAGTGTTCAAGAGGGCACAGGAAGTAAGCACAATGACTGTTATGGAACCTTTACGAAACTCGTAAAAAACTCCAAGTGATGAAAATCCGATAATTCAAGAAACTTCTAATGCGGGGTCAAATTATTAGGCTTTTACTAAAAAATTTTGTAATTCAGCATTCATCCTTGGAACAACACAATAACCGAGTCGTAACCAATTCAACTCCCCCACCCGCCCCCCTATTCGAAGAACTCCCCATGCCGACATGGCAGCCGACATCATGGCATCCTGTTCAAACATTTGCCGAGGAGAAGCTTTTCGATGCGGAAGGTCGCAGGAGTGGACAGCTTCTAATGAGCTTTGCCCTTGCTAAATCTTGCTGAAAATACGATCTTCATATGTTAATCGCAACCAAACTGAAGCACCGAACGCTCAACGATACTGCTGAAAAGTTGAATCTTAAGTACGTGGCAGTGAAATGGACGTTGTTATATGTATCATTTGCCATGATTAGAAATATTCACAAGTTTTATAATATAAAAAATAGATACAGTACAATATGTGATGTTAAAAACGTAAATGAAAGTCCAGTAATTGCAAAGGCTGGGATATCATTCAAAGGTCAAGCTGATCACACTTCGTTAATGTTCCCCTTAGAGGTGCTGGTGCAATGAAAAACGTAAGAAAAGAAAATGGACAAATACTGCAAGTAGATAGAAAAATACACAATGACAATGGTCTAGATAGGAAAGGACATATTAAAGTTATATCTACCAAGGTATCCAGAGCTATCGGATTTTAAAACATATTCGAAGAATATCCTCCCGACCATTGTACTAGAATAGTTTGGTGCCCCATTTTCGATACTGTTGTTCTGCATAGGGTCGTTGTGGCACAACTGATATTGATCAGATCCAAAAGCTTCAAAACAGAGCTGCCAGAATTGTAACGAGCAGCAGCTTTTGATCCCCCAAGTAGACAATTCGTTGACAGTGTTGGAAGGACAACTGTTCCTAAACTTCTCAGCGGAAAGTTTAAGTCGATGGTCTGAAAATCTGTTAATGGGCTTGCTCGACAGTACGTGAGCAATTTTTCACAAGACACTCTGCCTGCAGCTGTCGTGGCCTTTGAAATATGGTAAAAGATTTGAGGTTACCAAAGAAAGCATCTGCAAGTGAGTAGAAATGTTTGTCATATCGAAGTGCAAACCTGTGGAACAGCCTCCAATCTGAGACTTAAAGCAGGCACCCTCCATTAGTGTATTCAGATATAATATATAATAGACCGGGGGTTTTTCTAGCGGTCGGGTGGCTGCCAAACCCGTTGTTTCTATGCTTGATCTCTGCTGGGTCGGCGATGGAGATTTTTTTCAGATCTCCGTTGTCAGTTAGGTGAAGGTTGTGTACACGTGTTTTTTCTTATAAGAGAGTGCTAATAAGAAACCCAACTCTCAGACTGCCAAAAATGTAAGAAGCTCCAGCACTGGGAAATTATAACTTAAGAAACTATTCATTTCACAAAGGGAATCGCTAGCATATTTTACTTAATTTTCACTTTTTAACAGAAGATAGACCTGGTATTACTTGGAAGGTATTTGAATAAAGTCTAAACTATGGCATAAAAGACATTGTTTTGGAAGTTCAGGTGGGAACAGGTTGTGAACATAGAGAATCTTATGGAACCTTTAAGAAACTCGTAAGAAACTCTGAGTACTCAAAATCTTATAGTTTTAAGAACTTTCAGTACTGATCCAAACTCTCAGTTTCTTATAAAAAATACGTGAATGAGAGCGGGCGCAGCGCTGGCTACTGGATCATTGGAAAAATTTCCCAGTCTATTGGTTTTGTGCATTTTCTTTTATTTTTAATAATAAAGTTTCATGATAATAAATTCAGTTATATATATTTATATCGTAATTAATTCAGCATAGGTTTCAAATCTTGAAATTTGCGAGAAAAGGCGGGTGTAAAATTCAATGACCTATTTCTTTTAGCTGAATAACTTAAAAGAAACTTTAGCCATTTTTCTATGATTCTACCGTTGGACTTTTCAAAAATCTTGAATATTTGTCGAAATTACTGCCTATTTTACATTTCAGCTCATTTTATGATGTGACGTCATCAAATTTCCAAATCACAAACCAGAAGAGTGGAAGAGTTTTGCTTGATACCATATTGTAGGCTTCCATAAACTATGGCTTTCTTGAAAATTATTTGATCTTTTGTCAACAGGTTTAGAAATTACGATAGTTTTAAGTTTTTTTCGAAAATTTTCTTGAAGTCTTAAAAAAGAAAAAAAAACACTGTGATTCTGAAAATATTGAAGATTTCAGAAAAGTCCAACGGCAGATTTACTGTAAAATAGTTCAAATTTCTTTGAAACCGTTCAGTTCAAAGAAAGAGACCATAGAATTTTACACCCAGCATTTTAAAGATTTGAAACCTATGCTAATTAATTCTTGCATGCTTTTAATTTCCGTATTTTGTTAGTTCTATGGGGAGAGCCCTTCGAAAATCAGCCCCTAGGCTGAGGGGTCCCCATCCTCAACAAATTGAAATATAGAAAATAATCCTTGTTTTTGCAAAAGCTGATACATCATTTCGGAACATCCGATCTAAAATCAATCTTGACCCAAGTACAATGAAGCTCTTTATTTAAGTTTTCCTTTTGATTAAAGAAACTCAAAAATTTTCCAACGTTTTTACCAAGTTCTTGAGGTCCTGGAACAGTCCAGCCTCTTTTTCGCATCACTGCGAAATGTGTACGTAGCCTCTTTCGGATGTTAGTCCGCATTTTACTGTGCGCCAAAATCGAAGCTCAAAATGACGGTGAACAATCGGTTTTCCAGTGGCAAAACAAGAGGAAACAAGGCTTGTTTTTCAACAAACTGCGGGTCTATGCAACCGCGAACAAGTGGAAAAGTGATTAGAAAGGTATATTCTTTCGTTTTATGTTATCAGAAAGTAGTCTCCAGGTTGGGTCCAACGAACTTTTTTTTTGAAGCCTTCTTCACTGGACTGCCCATGGCCTATGCTAGTTACTGCACTGTTTCAGTTCATCCATGAAACTGTTTATCGTTGCAAAAAACTAATACAAAGTGGCCGACCTGTGGTTTCAGTCATCAGGTAAGTTTGGTCTTCTGAACCTCATAGCTCGATCATTTCTTAACGGATTTTGACGGGGATAGTAGCAAACTTTCAGTTGAACATCTGAAGAGCAACATCATGTAAATGTATTTTGAAGACATTTTGCAACTTTGTCATAATCTTTAGGCAAACGGGGCATGGAGTGGTTTCTTTCACGCCTCGTAAGAAGAATCCAGAAGAGGCGTGCTGTGTTTTTGAAATGCGGTTTCTGTCTATCTTACACCCTCAAGAAGAATCATCATCTATGATATTATCCTTTGCAGTCGAATGTGTCGTCGTCTTCAGACAGTTGTCAAAAACCTCAACTTTGGCGATCCCAGACCTCACATGAATACATGGCCCAACATTTTCTCCAGTTGATACTCATGTGAAAGGGTTATGACTGAATATCGACACCAACTGTCATCTTGCCTAGCCCTTTGTTTACCTTTGTGCTGAGCTTGAAATCCTTCATTCCATTGTTCTTATGCGGTTACTGATGTCCAAAGAAACCCAGGCCTGACATCTATTCGCATTGGATGTGATAGGGATTCAGATCTGATTGTTTCATTGGAGTTGGAGGGGGACACTCGAGATCACGCATAAAACTTGTTCACGCAAAACTCTCCAATTAGTCTTATTTGTGGACATTTTCACGTGACATCTCATTTAGTAAGGCCTTACTTGGTTTGAGCGATAGAGAGGTAGTTGTTAAGACCCCGTTTACACGGGATCGGATCCAAATGGGATCGGATCCATTTGGATCTGATCCACTTTTTGAGGGGCGTTTACACGGAATCGGATCCAGAACTGTTCGCGTTTACACGGGATCGGATCCATTTGGATTTTATGATCTCTTAGCAGCGCTCTAGTGAACCGTTTATCTTATTTTTAATCAGATCCTTTGAAATTTTCCACTCTAATAGACTCTGTATCATCTCTGATTCCCCTTTGAAATGTCAACAAAGGATTTTCAGTTTAATCATGTCATTCCCTATCGGTATCACTTTGGATCCGATCCCATCCGTTTACACGAGACCTTTTTGGGATCGGATCCAAAGGGGATCACTTTCGAAAGTGATCCCGTTTGGGTACGGATAGCAGATCCAAATGGGTTCGGATCCGTCGAGTCCCGTGTAAACGCAAGGCCTATCCGTTACAGTTTGGGTACGGATCCATTTGGATCTGATTTCATGTAAACGGGGCCTAAAGTACAAGTCCGGGGTTGGTATGATTTTTGCTACAAAACAAACTTACCAACTGCCGACGCGGATGCATACCTTTGCTCCACATTTTGGGAGTCGTAACAAATAATGATTCGTTAAAAATTCTGATAACTTAAGCCAAATCTGGTTTCTGTGTCGTCATTTCTTGCTTGAGCACATGATAAAGAGGCTAGCAACTATTAAGAGGCGAGAAAATAATTTGACAGCCTCGTTTTCATTGAAAGGGAGACAAATGCTGTGCGCAATATGACGTCAATTGTGTTGCATTTTATCATAAATCATACCAACGCCGTACTTGTCCTTTAACCTAGCAGTAGGGACATGCAGGGCGACAAATCATAAGTACAATGCATACGTAGCTTCAGGCGTTCGTCCATGTGAAATTTGCCGTTTTCCTCCGCAGAAGCAAGCTTCGTCGTGCTAAGGCAATCGTGGATTTTGAGCGTCACGAGGATGATGAACTTGGGTTTCGAAAGCATGACATCATTACGGTAAGAATATCTCCACATCCTTATTCCCAAAAATTAGAAAACATGCAAGGATTAGAAAAGTCAACGGAGCACTAAAGTGGTTGTTTGGCCTTGTCTTGGTCATTTTGATTTCTAATGACTCTCAAGTTTAGACTCTCATTGCATTCAGCTGAAATTGTGACCATTCTTTGTTGAGGTTCTTATAAATGTATACAAATTACCATTGTTACTGATAGAACCACTTTCTTAAGGTTCATAGTCAACTTATGGTTGTAAAAACAGGCTAGGCTGTTAGCATCATGATACAGTTGGCTTTCAATGATGCTCATGTCATTACATGATATAAAAATAGCAGTATTGTCTGTAAATGTCACAATCTTTGTGTGTCTTGATGAATTATGCAGAAAAAGAAGGTACTAATGATAGATCCTTGACTATGCTCTTTCTTTGTAGATTATTTCACAGAAAGACGACCATTGTTGGATTGGAGAATTGAATGGTTTGCGAGGTGACTCCCTTTGTTTATAAGCTTTCTGCAAAACTATGACCAGTTTAGACCATTTTCACTTAACTTCAAAGAAAAGTGACGGAGATATAAGGCAATTTAATCAGGGGTTTGGGCAATCTAAATATAGCCTGTTGTATTCCATTATACTTGTTGATCTGGAGAGGTTATCAAAACAATTGGAAAAATGATGACAGGAGCCCATCTGTTGTTCTATTCTTAAACTAGAAGCTATATATCCGTCATTTGTCGTTAAGTCTCCCAAATCAAATCAATGGCGAGATTTGTAATAAGGTAAAATTACTTATGTAAAACACTTTGAATTTTTCATTCGCGGATATTTTCACTTGTTATCTTATTTGAGACCAACTTTGGTCACTTTAAAGATATTGAAAAGCTAGGACAAATCGTCTCAGCTGTAAAGGAATGAGTACCAGATTTGATTGTAGATGGTAAACAGATGCAGAAATGGACTATATATATCATTCTCACGAAATAGTGTTCTGTACGAATTCTCATACAGTAGCTGTCATATTACTGACGTCTTTTTTCAATCGATTTAGCTTACCCGAAATGAGAACACATCGATTTGCCTTTGTTATGGTCGCTTTGTGTAAATTCAAAATAAAGAGAGCTTTTACGTAGCTATGTGCAAAACTCGCCAACTATTTTACCGGTGCCATTGAGTTGACTCCTGTTTATTCTTTTTTGACATGGCTTCATAAGCATAAGAATTTTGAAATTTTGAACTTGACTACCTCGAATGGAATTTTAAGTACTTCTGCATTTTCCTTCGTCTTTCCACAGTTGTGTTTTATTTACTTACTTCAAACTGCTCCACCTCTCTAAGTTACATTCAAGGTAGAATCGACGAGATCCCACTGTCATTTCATTGTCGAGGATGGTTGTGATCAGGAAACGTTCAGATTTCAGCTTCCCCTTTTTGAGCACCCGACAGTACTTCTATGGTCTGCGAAGTTGTGTTGGCACTTTGTAAATGAAGGACATGTTACTCCATGAAAATATCATGCGCCTTTGACAAAAATCCTTTGTATTCACAAATACTCGTAAAATCCCAAATCTTATTCTTTAGAATTCTCTTACGTTTTTAGAAACAGTGATGCATGCCATGCCTTCTTTATACATTGTACTAAAATTTGAGTAGAAGTTACTAAATACGCTACGTAAAACAAACTACTTTACATGGCTTCTAGGACAGGCCCACAAGGAGCAATAACTATGTCTACCCCACAACCCATGCATGTAAATATACGTCCTTTATTTATAAAGAAAGTAAAAAAAGGAGTGACTTGTAATCGGCTAAGTTATAGTTACTTTTGATTTTATTTATGGCCACGCCCTGAAGTCGGGCCATGTTGCGCAAAATCTATCAGAATCAACGACGTTGAAGTCTCGTAACCACTGAATCTTAATGATTCAGAAATAAAGCGTGTCGCAAAGACAAAATCACTAGGGGTTGTTGTGGATGAACGGTTAAATTGGGATAACCAACTTAGCAAAGTGAAGGGGAAGATGAGTGGTGGTCTAAGGTCGCTAAGAAAACTGAAAAACCTTATTCCACAATCTCAGCTTGACCATGTATACCGCGCCCTTGTTGAAAGTCATCTGCGATATGCTAATGTTATTTGGGGGAGTCTTTCAAAATCAAAAATAAATACCCTCCAACGTCTGCAGGATAGAGCACGTTCTATCATTGAGAGCGCCAGACAAAAGGATGGCTGGTCTCATAACTGGTTGACCGTTGAACAACTGATAAAATTCGATCGATCAGTTATGACATACAAAATAATCAACAGGCAATGTCCCGAAAGCCTTTGGGATAAATACCATCAAAGGACCCAGCTCTCCAACCGCATAACAAGGAATTGCAGGGACCTTCAAATCCCAAGAAACAATCTTGAATACGTCAAGAAAGGCTTTCATTATTCGGCACTGAAAGCTTGGAACGACATTCCCATCGGCATCAGAGAGCTCCCTACACTTAGTAGATTCAAAAAGCAACTACAATGTCATTTCAAGACCTGAAAGAAAACAAAAACACGACTCCTTGGAAGAGCAGCTGCTTCTAAATAGGTTTTAGACAGGTACACTGTCAATGTGTATATATCATAATTGTTGTGATGTAAGGACTTTTGGACCCAGTGATGTGTTGTTACTGTTTCGCATTCTTGCAGCTCCAACACAATAATAATGTATTATTGTAATTAGGTTTTTTTTCTTTTGTTACTTTCTAGTGCTGAAGGGATTTTGTGTTTAAATAATTTAAAATGAAAAATGAAATGAAATATCATATTTGGACATTTAAAGAAAACTATTTTAATTGATTTGCGCTGCGGAGCAGCATGCAAATCTTTAAAATGCACTGAAAGCAAACTCGGGCTATAGCGCGGATGGCTGAACATTGGTAAGGCTTAACAAAAGATAGATAATGGGTAAACTCCATAATGCTGGCTTACGTTCAAAGGACGCAAAACAAACACAGCCGACGCAAAAGGCACGGTCTCATTTGCGTGCGCACATCTGCAACGTTCAGAACAAACATTTTATTTGTTTTGTAACAAGTTTGCTTGCAGTTCGATTGACGAAGCAAACTTCCAAGATCATCGAACTCGAAAGGACTTATTATCGTTGTGAAAGCACCCAAGGGCAGAAAGCCAAGCGAAGTAGAAGCGAACGAATTTGAGTGATAGTTAATGCTGAAATTTCAACTGTTAAGTTTGATACGTTTTGGAAGGACGGCAGCATCTCTACAAAGTTGCTGTGTCCGTTTAAAGGACTGGTGAAGGAAAATGTTGATTTCTAACAGTGCAAAAGTTGAAACTTTTCTTTTGGCCTACACTCACCTTCGTACACTCCTACCGTAAGCAAATGCAAGATCATGGCCAAGTCGCTCTTCTCCAGAAAATCGAAGAAAATTGTTCTGTTAGGCCCTATGCGAGTCGAATTTATTATTAATTCTTTCATTTAAAGTTGGCTAAATGCTATAGCTAAATTGCTAATTAAGGCCAACAGAAGCAGAACTGCTGCAAAACAACATTCCAGTTTGATTATTTGTCAAAGCGTTACCATTGTTCGACAGTGTCAGTTGAGTTTGGTATTGAAATCAACTGACGCAGCTTAAAAGGCGGACTGTGAATGATGATAGGACACCCGGATAAGGGATTTCATGCCCAAAGTATTTCAAACTTCAAATATGAGCAGCCATTGACCGAATTGGCTAAGGTTTGTTTTACCTATTTCAACTCATGTGACCATACCCTTGGGAAATTTAAATATTGTCTTACTTTTTGTACACATGGCACAACTTTGCATGGCGCGAAATATGTAGGAGAAATCAAAAGATATTTTATCAAGAGATTGATCACATGACTTGAAATGGGTGTAAACAAACATTAGCCGATTTCGTCTATCAAGGTCGCAAATCTTTAGATAGTAATATCTCTTGTTCTCATTGCAGTAATATCCAGACACAACGTATTCATATTCAAATTAACTATCGAGAATTACTATGAAAATCATAGCGGATGACGTAAATCATCATCGCTATGCCTAATCAAATCTGTTAATTTTTTAGGGAAACCTTTTCTTTTATGCACAACTTTTTATACTCAAGCATCAATTAAAACCAACTTCAACCCCTCTCATATTCATGTATGTGAAATTTTAAACTTTTGAACATTGTCCACAAAAGAGAATGTGCCAGAGAAATGCTATGCATCAATAGAAAGGTCAAACTGTCTTTGTACCAGGTGTCACTAGAAAGGTAACAGATTTGACGAGGGCTAGCATGAAGAATTTAGCTTGAAGCAAATGGATCTATTCTAACACTATAAGTGATGAAGCATTCCCTTGCATATATTTATCAATGCTCCATGAGGCAGTGTTCTCTTTGTTTGGAAACATGCCGGGTGTCCCAAAAAAACCTTTCCCTATTTGAGCTGTCGTTTTAGTAAAAGTGTGTTTTATTTGATAAAGATTTTAAAAGAAATCTCTTTTACAATGCTTAACTTAGATTTGACTATTTGTTTCATTTCTGTATCTACGCACATTGATTTACTATAATTATTTTCCTAAAAACAGAATATCTGAAATGCTCATGAAAGAGCTAAAAACGTTTTGTCAATAAAATTGTCAAACCTTCACCTCAAAATCCAAAGAAATTCTGTTTTTTGAACTAAATTCCAACAGTACGGAGCTTGAACTTCATAAAGGGACCAAAGGAAAGTCATATTTGTCTGTTTTGTCCGTAAAAAGCACGATTATGCTTGCAGTTCGAAGAAAATGTATAGTACACTAGACAAGGTCCTGTAGTCCGCACCTCAGCGTATTCCGACTTTGAATTCCAATTTAAGAAATTGACAAGCGGTTATATGCCTTCACACCTGAGATGTAAAACGTGGAATGAATGGAGTATATCTGCATCGCTAGATCTCCCATCTTTTCAAGGACTTCTCCAGCATACGATTTTCGAAGAATTCATATTTTGGAGGTCTTTGATGAGCAAAACAATCTCGTAAAATTATATGGATCCAGGTGAGCCTTTAAGCAAGAGGTTGCCGATAACATCGCTCAAAACGAAGCAATTCAAAACGAAGTTTTTGTGGAACTGTTCAAACGTGGAAAGCTTTTTTTGGGACACCCGGTAATTTGAAAGCTTTTGCTGCATTTTGTCCTTAAACATGAAAACATATCAGTTTTATAGCTCGTAGCTTATTTTCAATCTAAAACCGTTTTGATAACTTAGAGATGTAATCTTCCCCGAACCAGAAACAACCTAATGAAGTCATCCTATTCTAGTGACATTAGAGGAGCAACGGTTCTCGAGAGATTCTCCGCTCGTTGTGCAAAACTTTGTACAACTATAAATCATGATTGATTTCTTTTTATGATATTGACTCTACATCCCTCGCCTTTTAGGATGGTTTCCAGCAAAGTTTGTTCGACCCCTTGATGAAAGAAGCAAAGAGGTTTGTTTCTTATATTGAAACATACCGAGCGCACCAGACAGAACGTAGTATGCTCTGTCTCCTCTTGTGCAGATAAATGTTCTTTTCTTCTCCAGAAGGGAGAAATATTCTGGCTTTTACCTTTTGACAAATTAGTTTCAGCGACGAAATGCTTGCTGGACATTAAATGTCCTCTTTCATTAAATCTAATGTCCTTTTGCAAGCTGAACGAACGGTCTGCGGTCTGCTGTTCTAACTAGCCTTCATGTCAGTTGTTCTGCCAATATACAGATCCGATACAAAGGAAACTGCATTCCCAATTGGCCTTCAGCCGTGATGTAGTGTTCGTAATTTGATTTGGTTGTACTTTAGGATGTAACCAGATTGTCAATATAAATTTCAATGCAGGTATTAATAACTCTTGTTGATGGATACTTTTCTTCAACAAAATTTGCCATTGTTTTCAGCATTGAGAAATGTGCAAGGATCGCTTAGTGGTAGTACACTTGACTGCCTAGATTTCCAAAAGAATCAAAGGAAGGAGAAATTACATCCCTCCTTAAGAGTAGTGATGCCTTGGCAAAGAGAATTACAAGCCAATGACAGTCTTCCCGGCTATATCCAAAATTTACGAAAGAACATTTTCGGGTCAAATTGCTCATTACATGGAAAATTTCTTGTCTCCTCATCTTTGTGCGTATCGTAAAGGCTATTAAACCCAACATGCACTCCTTAGATTGATTGAAAAATGCAGATCTTCCCTAGATAAGAAAGGGTTCGCAGGTGCAATACTAATGGACCTTTCAAAGGCGTTTGATTGTTTGAATCATGAACTACTGATTGCAAAGCTTTAAGCTTACGGTCTCAGTAGATCTGCCCTGAAACTGGTTTATGACTATCTTTCGAATAGGAAACAGCGAGTTACGATCAATGGGTTATTCAGTTCATGGCAGGAATCAGTTAAGGGTGTACCGCAAGGCTTGTTTTGGGGGTCCTCTTATTTAATGTATTCATCAACGACCTTTTCCTTTTGGTGGAAGAGACTGAGATTTGCAATTATGCCGATGACACGACTATCTATGTGTGCGGTCATGAACTAGAACATCTTGTATCTGGCCTTGAAACAGATGCTCAGAAGCTCTCTAAGTGGTTTCTCGATAACTGTATGAAACTGAATCCTGACAAAATGTCATCTTTTGATTTTTGGGGAGAAAAACACGGACGTATCAGTGCAGATTGGTGCAGCTACAATAACAGAATCTGTTGAAGAAAAACTTCTAGGTGTAGCGCTGGATAAGAAGCTAGATTTCAACAACCACGTAAACACACTTTGTAAAAAAGCTGGACTGAAGCTGCATGCACTTGCACGTATTTCAAATTATGTAGATGTTGAGAAATTGAGGGTTATGATGAATGCTTTCGTTGTTTCTCAGTTTAGCTACTGTCCACTTGTCTGGATGCTTCATGATGGGTCGGTTGATAAGAAAATAAACTACATGAGGGAGCTTTGAGAATCGCATACAAGGATAATTGTTCAAATTTCGAGACATTATGGATTAAAGCAAATACAGTGTCCATCCACTACAGAAATTTACAGTTGCTTGCTACTGAAATTTTTAAAACTCAAAGGAATCCCAATCCAAGATTCATGTATCAAATTTTTGTGGAGAAAAATACTCCTTATACCCTTCATGGTTATAGAAATATTTTGGCACCAAAACCAAACACTACAGAGTATGGTATTGAAATGCACGTTTTCTTGGAGCGAAGATATGGCATACAATGCCATCTTCCTTAAAAGAGTCCCAGACACTGAACAGCTTCAAAAAAGACATTAAAATCATCAGTTTGATTGCAAATGTAGATTGTGCAAACGATTTGTTGAAAATTTTAGGGTTTTTATGATGTAACTGATATCCGCTTTGTAAATAAATTTATCATCAACGTGTATTTAAGTTTGGTTGGCATTGATTAGGTAAGAAATTAGCTAGACAAGTACAACGTTAAATAAAGCAATATTATTTTTATATTATTATTGGTCGGTGGTTCGAGTCTCCTCCCCGTCATGAGTGAGGAGAGTAACTATCTCTTGGCAATTCCATGTCAAAGGAATCGTAGGGGTGGTCACATGGAGAAGAAGGACTAGGACACTTCGATGATAAGCATAGATTCTCAGTGTCCAAAAACTGCCAAGGTTCTTGAGGGGGTAACAAGGAGAATCTTTGGTACCGGTACTAACTAAGTCATAAGGTACCAGGTTCCACCTAAATTAAGGGTATTCGTGCCGCCAATTTTGGGAGAAGGAGCTAATAACTGATAATTAGTATTGGCAACTTTTTTGAGTTATTAGCTAAATTAAATATGCTGGCATATGTTTTTTGAATCAATACATATCAATTAGTTTGCAACTGAATCAAACAATTCAAAAATGTGTTTTAATGATTCATAGCCTTTTAGTCCAGGACCAATTTAAAACTTAAACGTTTTCAGTATCTAGTAAAACCAATTTTCCTTTCCTTCTTTGGTCATTTTATGACCATTTGCAGCATAGTATAATTACACAAAGTGGCCTATGAAGAGCTTCCCAGTTTTAAACACAGATATCTCGCAACCTGCTTATCAGAGCAAAGCAAATGACAACCCTCCTAAAAGCAGACTAATGCTTGGTCTAGATTAGCACTGGTTTGATGAAATTTGGCAACAGAAACAAAATGGGGGGCGTGGGGGCGCCCCAAATCCGAATTAACTCTAAAGCGTTTGTAAGCAGCAAGCGTTTACAATATCAACTTGTATTCTTGTCCACAATGATCTGGATATTTACTTTAGACTTGTGTACAAAGTTGTAATTTTCAGAATGCGCCAGCAAAGGAAAGCAGCAGTCCTCGCTCCATAATTAACAAATTTTCATATTTGTGGAACGACTGGATTATGATTTAAATGAGAAAAAGACAAATCTTTAGTTTCAATGAAACTGTAGGAAGACCTGTCCTAGCTGAAAGTTAGACACAAGGATGAGCCAACTTGCAGCTGTAATTTTTGCAAAGAGCAACGTAGGCTGCCGAAATAAGTACTTTATGTAGATTGTTAGTAGTCGATGCGAAGCGGCAGTATATTACAAATTAAATTAAACGTTGCAATGTCCAGATGTTCCGATATTTGATCAGACTCATTCCAGAAGTCTCTTGCTTTGCCTCTCTGCTGACTCACCGCTATAACACAAGCAAGAACAACAACAACAAGTTAAAGTAATTAGTAATGAGTCTTAGTGCATCAAAGCGAGTTTTTCGCCGCTGGGCTGCAGCAGGAGCTAAAAAAGCAAATTCTTCGTGAGCATCCTATTGTGATATAGCAATCATGGAACATGATTGCTATTTAACATTATCCTCTTAATCCGTCTCTTGTTTTGTGGACCATTGTGGAATTTCAGTTGTTATCACAAAATGGCTTGTTGTTGCTGACTGCTTCTCGAGAAGGGGGAAACGGAAATTGGCCTTTTTGCTGCAACATCGAGCATTTGCAAGACAACCATCGATCGTCGGCTTTTGTAACAGGGTTGCCATATTGGCTTTTTTTAAGCCAAATTTCACGATTTTGGCTTTTTTCAATTTCAATTTTAATTTCGGCTTGAAAAATTCGAGTTTGGCTTTTTTCTTAAATTTGGCTTATTTTTGGCTTTTTTGAAAGTCGTATTTTCTTTTCAAAAGTTTCATTGTCCAGGTGTTTATGGTAGAAATAATGTCCCATTTTAGCAAATTAGGCCATTCCTGGATGCCATATTTAGTTCAACGACACAGGGAGACTCGAAAAATTGGCTTGTTTGGGCATGCGTGGCAAAGAAGCCCAATGATGTAATGTTATGCACAGTAGATGTAATGCATCTATGGATGTAATGCACAGTAGAAACTATCTAAGGAAACTACTAAGAAAACAATGACGTCATGCGCTAACTTTTCCGTTTTGGCTTATTTTCCAACCATCTGGCTTGTTTTTTAGCACATTTTGGCTTATGTTTAGAATTCAAATCTGGAAACCCTGTTTTGTAATGCCAACAGGTTGAGAAAGGCCTACTATCAACTGTTTTCCATGTGTTGGATCAGTTTGCTTTCAATACCCAAAACGCAGCACTCACTGAATAATGTTATTGGTAGTTAGAATATTCATCTTAGATTGGCTGCATTAGAAGCTGGAAAGTAATTGAATTAAAATCAGATGAATAATAAAAAAGAAGCAGCAGTGAGTTGTAAATGCTCTATGTTCTGTTTTTCAGTATACTATGGCTGGTGATGATACAGTAACTGAGGCAGTTACTGATCTTGTTCGTGGACAGTAAGTATTCATGTTCACAAAAAATACCTCTTGTGACCAGATCGTATAAGGTAGAACAAACACTGCTTATGATCAGTCCAGAAAAGGTAGACAGATATGTGTGTTTGACCTCTTGCCCACCTTTACTGCATTGTGAACAGTTTTGCCTCTGTGTTATCTAAACAGAGAATGAATAAGCATTTTAATCGTAACATTGAGATGCAACTTTTGTCAGATGGGCGGCTTGCATTTTATATCCTCGCAGCGGTAAAGAATTTCTTCAACATGGTGGTATTGAAGTCTACACAATTTTTGAGTTCCACAATTGGGGTATGCGGAAGAACCCAAAGTTTATTGATTTTGCGACAAGATATTTCAACCCTCCTGCATGGTAAAGTCAAATGCCATATTAATTATCACTCTTTAAGCAAAATCAAAAGTAAATACTTTGATAACTTGATAAAGTACTTACAAAATAAAGCTAGAGCTTTCTTTATCGTGTAGCATTCACTGCAGTGCCTTCCCATGTTCGTAGCCTGGCCAGTTGTGATATAATATATCACTATTCTTTAGTATGCATTTGCATGTTATTTTATAAATATTCTGCTTCCGAAGCTGTTTGCAAAATGATAGATCAATTTTCCATCCGGTGGAGGTTGAAACAACTCCAAGTCGGAGGGACATCTTATCAAAACAATTCTTAAAAATATCTGCCATTGCCAGAAAATGAATGGAAAGAATGTTTAATTGCATCTTTTATAGGTTTGCAGTAAACTCCCACGTTCAAGAAGCACACATATCGATATCAGCTTATTATTTTCCCTCATTGGTTTTCTTTCGTTCGTCATGTCTTTTTTTCCAGTAATGTTTTCAAAGGTGGGACGTTATTGCATTTTACACATAAGTTTCCTTTGGGTGTCAGTTCTTTTGCACTGTCGATTGTCGTAAAAGTTAAATTCCTTATTCGCCTCATCTGCAGTGGGAAAAAGGTGACTCCCTGACTCTCCCGCTGTGGATGGGAGCCGTAGTTTTATTAATATATCTAGGTTAGGTCTACTTGGCACGAAAAACTCCTCATTCCTATTGCTTTTACCTTCATTTCGTTTAATTGTTTCGTACAGCAGTTGTATTATACAACTAAAGATATGATGGCATCTTTTCACAGCTTGTGTACAGCTTTAAAGAGCATATTTCTACATGGGTTGTGCAAAGTTAATCTATTTGGAGCTGAAAATCACCCTTGGCTTTTTATCGAAGAAGTGAGTATAAATATGTTTTTCTCAGTATGTTATTCTCATCAAACCCCCGAGATCTGTAGTATGTAATTTATAGATAGATTTGAGTTGTTTAGTTCTTTGTATTTAACTTTTTATTTGTCATAGACAAAAAGTATTAGAGATATGCAGACACTATCTTGTCGGGTGTACCAG
The DNA here is from genome assembly GCA_964020215.1 of Aurelia sp. 3 sensu Dawson et al. (2005). Classification (NCBI taxonomy): domain Eukaryota; kingdom Metazoa; phylum Cnidaria; class Scyphozoa; order Semaeostomeae; family Ulmaridae; genus Aurelia; species Aurelia sp. 3 sensu Dawson et al. (2005). The sequence goes on along the minus strand of OZ026589.1, from coordinate 11,198,158 downwards.
CCAAAATGGATTATTTGCAATTTATGAAATCAGCGTTTAATTCATGATGCTTCGAATTCGCTAAATAAGTAACATAAACAGATTAGGCCTAAACAAACATAAATAAAACAAAAAAGACAGAACATAACAGAACAGAACTAATGAAAAACGAAGGTGAGCAAAACGATTATAACAACCCGAAGATAACAATTCTGGATTACATTGGAGTCTATACTACAGTTTGAGAGTTGGAATAATGGAGGCATTCTGCCTTTGAGTTTCATGTCAAAATTTTTGAAAAAACTGCTCTTCGCTGCAGCAATGATTTATTTCAAGACCATCAGTCAGCATACAGAGAGTTGACAATTGATTACCTTGCTTTTCTCGGCAGCTCTTAAGAGACAAGCAACATTATGGGTAAAAATTCAGTTTGATCTTAGCGTAGGCTACATCAACGGTGCAACATTGCCCGTGGTGCCAGGGGGAAGCAGTACGTTGATTAAAACTTGCTTTGCTGTTCGACATTTTTCGTTATCATTTGATTTTCTTACGTCTCAGGCTAGCAAAATAGAAGTACAGAAGGACTTTAAATCAGTTTACTCGAGGCTGGTTCTGTGCAAGACTTACAGGTAGGCTCTTTTTACATTCACAAGCGTAATTTCATATATGTAAAGAATTAATCATTGATAGATCCATCCACTGTCACTGACAGAGTTTAATAAGTACTTTACAAAGTTCCTGATAAGGACGTACCAGTGTATCAATAAAGTTGTCTATGCATCCGTGTGACTAACACCATTTGTCTAATAGACCTTTTAGCTATTCAGGAAAAGAGCCTGGATCGAGCGTTATTTTTATACAATTTTATACGCGAGGTTCGATCGAGTGGCGTTAGAGCTTCTATCACTATTGTGCACATTCGAAAATTCTACAAAATGTAGCAGAGTATCGTTTGATTGAGATTCTTTTTCAGAATAGCTAAAATGTCTATTGTCTAAAGAGTATGGAAAAAATACTATTTCAAACGGAAACTATAGTTGTGCAAGCACGTAATGAGACAACAGAGACAGCATTTTCTAAGCATTCTGGGCCAAAACTAGAAAACTTTGAAGCTTGTAGCACTGCAATTATGTTGACAGTAAACAAAAATCCTGATAAGAGCCTACCGGGTGAGTAAAAAAAACGCCCGGCGTTTGAAATGCTACTGCTCCCAGAGTATATATGGAATGGTATTTTGCAATACCTGATTGAATAGCTAACATGTTCAATTATTTTTTAGAAATTCTCCTTGCCAAAATCGGTCACTCTGTTCAGATTCTGTAAGCGATTTTCTAAAATTAATCCCTTTGAGAAACCTTAAAAAACATGCTAAAATTACAAGCAAGAGTCCCTCGTTTGTTTATCTCACAGTGATGACTTTCAGCATCCTTTAGCACGTGCTTTCCTTTTGATGGGTTGAAAATTCTTCCCCCTAATATGAATGAGTTATTCAAGGCGATTCCATTCTCCCATGAGGACAAATACATGAACACATCCAAGAGTCATTATTGCTAGGAAGGAGAACAAAGGGAAGTTTTGCTGGCTGTTTTCACTCGTTTTTGTAGGCTTCGAAAGGGGCTTTCTGCAGAAAATCTCCTATTTCGATGTGAAGGAATGGCCGATTAAAGCCGGCTAAATTACTGAACTTAATTTGACATATCGAGGATAAAACAATACAGTTTTCAATATCATTGCTTTGATATTCAGGGAGCAGGATTTTTTCAAACGCCGGGCGTTTTTATTGACTCACCCGGTACCAATATTTTAGTGTTTTCATTAAAAACCAATATTTGAGCAGGATTGCTTAGCATTATTTACATACTGTTATCATTATTGTTGTGCTGGGAGATAGATTAAGAGTACATTCCATTTCAATGTCTTGAATATACCCGGATGCTCATCACATCAGGTGGGCCACAGAACTAACCCTTGAGGTAGTTCCATTGAAACACTCTACGAATGCAAGATTTTGATGAAATAGGACACTTAAAGGGAATAGACCGATCTATATATCTCTTAGCCGCTATGAATAGGCTAAAGAAATGCCTGCGTATCCATTGTTTCTTTAGCTACACAATGAAATCACAACACGGTACAACATAGAATACACCTATTGATTGAAATTCAGCTCTTTATTTGCTCCGTTTACAGAGAAATGAACTCCTAAGCAAATTATTGCAAGCAAAGTCACAAATTGTCAATAATTACCCATCTTCTCATTTACTGACTACAGAAAAATATCTGTGCAAATAAAGCTGTAAATGCGTCTTTGTCTCAGAGAAATCATTTTATCCTTATGAACTTCCTCTTCTCGTAACGATTCGGACAAAATTGGGGACACTTTTAGGACTTCCAAGTAGTAACGCCTTTTTGTTAAAGGAAAGTAAAGATGAGATCAGATCAGTCGGCCAGAACATAATTTCAATAAAAATTCTCTGTGATCAGTGCGTGGCAAAGCATTTCTTCAGCTTGCAATGTTCTTTTGTGCTTTTAGGCCAAGCACATCCAAGGCTTGTGCCTCAGAATCCAGCTGTCTCTCTAAGACTGCGTTCACACGATGCCGGCACATTTTGAAAACGGTGAAAAATGTGACGGATAGGCCTCCCGTTAACATGAAAACGGCACATTTTTTGCCGGCAGATTTCGAAAACCGTAGATTTTGAAAACGGAACTCTAACCGGCACATTTTGGAAACGGCATCTTGGGAACACTCGAAAATGACGAAAGCAAAGCATTTTTCGATGCTTTAGTAACGACGGATCGATTCTTAGGATGTATGTACATTGCATTGGCATCAAAGCTTTGCAACAAGTTTTACCGTCGAATTTCCTACCGTTTTCAAATCGTTCTGGCATCATGTGAACACTATCTCAAATCTTTCTACCGTCACATTTTTGACCGTTTTCAAATATGCTAGCATCGTGTGCACGTAATCTAAGATCATTGATGGCATGGAAATTCTGATTGCACTTTCTCTATTTTGTTCATACTCATAGAAAATCCGCTGTTTTTGCCTCTTTTACGGAAAATATAATAGTTTTAGCAAGTTTAGCGTATCAGTTCTCTTTAAATCACACTTTTAATGACTGGTGAATACTTGATCGAAGTAGGTCGATAATCTACGATCGTATGTTTGCCAAACGCATAGGAGTCCAAAACTTGACTTTACCATAGCTCCCTTACAGGCAGAATTTTTTTTAAGTTTTAGCCAAATATTTCCTGTACGCAAGGCTCAACTCTTCATCTTCATTTATTTCCTTCAGATTGGATGACGATGGAAAAGTTCTTTCACCAGAGGAGCTACTCTATCGGGTAATTATTTTGTTCTTCTTGTGCTAACATTTGCCAGTTCTTTGCAATAATGAAACGTGAGACTCGACTTTGGTTCCATCTTTTGTTCGTAAATAATCAAAATGCTACTCAGATCTAGTTTACGTAATGAAAAGTGACAATAAAAATGACATCATGAAATTGATTCTCAGTTGTTAGGATCAAAAAAGTGAGTGGATCATATTTTCAGCTATCGGGATGTAATGGGACAAAGGAGAGAACTGCTTCAACTTATTCGAAATAACAAGATCGTACGCTATTGCTCTCACATAACAAACAATTGATAATTTGCATCTTACAAATAACCCCATGGAAAATAAGAACTCGAAGGATCGGTACGTGCCCTTCGTCAGTGGAGACAAAAATTCGTAGAAGTGTATAAAGAAATGAAAGGAAATTTGACAAGTGACAGTGGCGACGAAAGTGAAGTTGCACTTTTTGGCACCAGCCGCTGGATTGCATACATTTGCATTTACATTTTGCAATATATCAAGGAGGGAGGCCCTTCACTTTAGTGGCTGATTTTCAAGGGGCCCTCCGCATAAAAAGTCACAGTAAAGATTAGATAAAGCACCTGAAAACTATTTGCAATATACATATATACAAAACTAATAGGTAAACCTAATTTTCAAAAGTGAAGGAAATTTAAATAAAACAATAGACTGGGAAACTTCTCCAACAAACCCAGCAACCAGGGCAGCCCCGCATAATCAGAGAAGACTTGATGGAATTTGTGACCCTTATAATGACGCTCAAGTGGTGCGGCTCTCATCTCCCTGGGACTGAACACTGACCTCTATTGTTGTTTTATTATCAATTTATTTTTAGTTGGGTTATAAAATACGATAGCTAAACTTTAAAAGTAGCTACTTGATTCCAACGTTAAAAAAGGTATATACAACATTACATAAGAGAATGGTAGATAAGATATTTACAAGTCATTAAAATGTGCAATTTAAAACGGATATCTAAAACAATCATGAAGAGCCCACGTTTTGGAATGAAGATGTGGAATAATTTGTAGGGACAGTTTTCTCCGTACCAGTTTTTTAATCTCTTTTTTACATTGACAAAGGGTTTCTAAATTCCTTATGGTTGGTGGCATAGCCTGCCACAGTTGCGGACCTTTAAATCGGACACTTTCTGTCCCGTTGCTGGCGGTTCTCACTGTGGGTTGAGTAAATTCGTTATTATTTCCCAAATTGTAGTGAGTTTTATTTTCACGAAAGATTTCTTGCATAAATGAAGGGTTTAGCTCATTTTTAGTTTTGTACATCTCAGTCATAAGTGGTTACAGGCTCTTTGTATGAATAGTAACTGCACAGTCCTTCTGTGATAGCTCACTAAAAGTAGAGTCGGTGTCCTTATAATCAATTCTCAAAGCCCTTTCCTGTATTGTGTTGATTTTTGGTTAAGCTGCCTACTGTGAAACATCCAGATTAAAGGATAGTATTGACTGGTAATAGAGAGGTATCGCCCTGATTGAGGGTATTTTACATTGGTCGAAGATTCCTGCTGAACGAAAAAATTTTCAGAACGAAACTTACCATGAACACCTTCGTAAACTCTTCACTGTTGATGATATAGAATATATTTGTCATTGGTGATGTTGTCTTTAAGAGCGAGCTACTCGAGAACAGAGTGGTCGAGAGGGCCTAAATTTCTAATGTCGCCCTGATTTAGGGTATCCAAACTTTTACATGGTTTCAGGTAAATTTAAGATAATTTGATGCGAAAATTAGCAGCATATCAACGAATTAAGAGTTTTTGTTGTTATCAAATGTTTTTTGATTCCGTTTACTGTGTTTCGTTATCCTAAGCCCAGACCTTTGTTGCCGCTTTCATTTTAAGAATTTTCAAGAACGCTGACAACAGTTTTCTTCCTGATGATTCCGGGAAACGCAGCTTTGTTATAAATCGAAGATGAGGACGACGATAAGAAAAGACATTTTGTTGCTTTCGGTTACTTTGACAATCCAGTTACGTTAAAGAAAAATTTTTTGACAATCCAAATGAAATCCATTAAAGAGATATTTGACAATCCATGATTAGAGAAAGTTCGACAGTCCAGTTGAGCAAAAAATTAATTTACTAGTTATTATGACATAATTCAGAACGTTTCGACTCTGGCTAGAGTCATCTTCAGCAAAGAAATATGTGCACGAGGGCCTTCGGAGTTTTCCTCCTTCGGTGAACTGAACGAAGCTTAAATCAATTCATGATTTAAAAAAGACTTTTTTTACTGTCCACTGATAGAACAAACCTGCTTTTGCACCGCAATATGTGCTTTTACAGCAAATAGTAGTCGCCTGCCATGCGTTGACAGTGTAGATTTCGTTCAAGAACCGGAAGATACCACAGTACCCTCAACCAGGGCGACTTCAGGCCAATCAGACGGCGTTCAAAATGAAGCCCGTCATGGCGGAAGCGGATGTCATGTCTCTGAAGTTACGCCAATTACTCATTCTGGGCAAGCAGATCTTGGTGAGAGGCCATGTGTTTGTTGTAAAAGTTTCAACAACGTCCAGAAACCAAGCAAAAAGAAAATTGTGCAACAAAATGTGAAAGGAAAAATGGCGGATACTTATTGTTACATCTCAGGTGACCTTCTTTGTGCACTTCTCCCTCTGTTTGTGGACGGAATTTTAAGAAACGCAAACCAGAAAAAATTTAGCAAATGGCGTCACCAAACTATTTATGCGAACTTTTTGGTCTTAACTAGGTCCAAACGCCCGTTATTCAGCAACAAACGCAAGAGAGTTAACATCGGTCAAAACGTGTTTTCCCTCAACCAGGGCGATACCCCTTTAAATGCCTTCGTCAAATTTCTTAGTGTGTTCTGATCCATACACGGGGATATGCAGGCAAGTGTATAAAGTTTATTGCTAGCTTTTTGGTAAAGCTTCGACACGTGATGGGCAAATGAGAGTTGGCCATCAATATGAACTCCAAGCAATTGCTCTTCGCAACTATGAACGACATCTGTATTTCCAATGTTAACACTAACTGGATCATCACAATTCCGCCTAAGAACTAGAAGATGGCATTTATCTGCCGTTAATTTCATAAAATCGTCAGCAAACCACCTCAAAGCCACGTTACAGTCATTTTCAAGCTTGTGAGTTGTGTTATCTTGGTTCTTATCGCAGGAATAGATCGAAATGCCATCTGCATAATTGCAGATTTCTGAGTATGAATAAAAAGTAAAAGATCATTAATGTACATGTTAAGTAACAGAGAGCCTACAACTGACCCATGAGGAACGCCACGTCATAGGTCTTTCCAAGAACTGAAGGAACCATTTACCGTTAATGCTTCATGGGAAAACTATAAGCATGCAATTTTGCAATCAAAAGATCATGTCTAATACAATCAAATGCCTTGGAGAGATTCATCAATACGGCCCCTACCTTACCACCCTAATCAAGGCTAATTTTGAATTTTGCTAAGAGCCTTATAATAATCGCTCGACGCACAGTGATCCAGATCAGAGAAATTATGGAATAAATGGGAAAAAACGAATTTTCAAAAACGTTTGATATTTCAAATTTTCCATGTAAAAGGAGTGCCAGGGGTCAACAAAAAGGAAAAATTTTTTAAATCGGACCACTGGTTCTGCCACAGTGAATTTTTAAAGTTTGGTGAATTGAGTTGTTGTTGTTTTTCTTGGTGCTTCCGGCACAAATTGTTGTTTTTAGCTCAATTTCAAAATTTCATAACTCCACATGAAGTAGTCCGATTTTTACGAAATTTGTTTCATATGAAAGACCAGCATCTACTTGTATCTCAGATGTCCTTTTCTTTCAAAGATGATACATAAAACATGGGTAACCGGACACATATACAATATTTAGCAGTTTTTGAGAATTTCCACGAAAAACGGTGACTCAATAGTAGAAACAAAAAATTCAAGTGATTCCAAGTGTTCATCCTAAATTGCTGAAAAAACTACAATGTCTTGGGAACATTTCTGCCAGAGGGTTCGTTTCAATTCGTTCTGGATTTTTTTTGTTAATTTTATGAAAATATCCACCACAATTCGATATCTGCAGGTAAGTTTCATAGAGTTTATGGGCAATGTCCGATTTTTTCACAAAACCAGTGTCCCACATTTGTCCTGTGTCATCTAAGCCGTCTTCATTGGAAAGTCCATCGTTTCAAAACAAGGAAAAAATTTGCAAAATTATGCCTTGTTTGCCTGTTCCTGGTACATGGACAACCAGATCTTTATATTTTCATGAATGATTCTCAAAAGTTAAATTGCATTGATTCTCTTGTTGCAAATAAAGATATTTCAGCATTGGAATGGTTAAAACTATAAATTTAGACTCAAGATATCAACTGATTGCATGCAGAGTTGAGTCAAAGAGATCTTTTACTTTCACAGAAACAGAAAGATTATCAACAGCAACTGATCGGTACAAACTTTTCTTATATCCATCTATCTTGTTGCGAAGCTCGAAGGAAGAAATACCATATTTTACGAGGAGATTACTATACATCTGGTATTGTCTCTGAGACAAATTGGCCAGATTGATCAGCGACGTCAATTCGGGTATAGGAATTTGGCATTGCAGGTTTAAACTTTTAAGAAATGATGACATGTTCCAATCATGAGATCGGAAGACCTCTTGAGCAATTTTTTGCAACATCATTTCCTTTTCAATGCCATTTTCCTGGGCCATCAAAGCAACTGTGCTCAGTTCATCCTTTAAAATCTTGCTGTCAACTTTCCGACGTGGCGCATCTCCAACCGTTAGGCTTTTTCTGCCAACCTTTCTTGGCAAAACTGGCTGACTATGTGATGGTGCCCGAGAACGCTTTAAATTATCATCAGATTGAAAAGTTCTCCTTTTCTGTCCCAGTCCTCATTTTTGTTGCGCACTTCATAAACTGCTCGCAGCAGCGTGCTTTGAAGTTTGAAAACGTCCAGCGTCAAGCAATATGTATTTTTTAGGTCCTCGGCAAACTTTCTAACCTTTTCTTCAACTGAAATATTTGTTAGATAAATCTCCATTTTCAATGATAAAATTAAGTAGCTCTAAATTAGATATTTCAATAGACATCTTATATAAATCAAAGTTCACTGCAACTACAAAGTCACTGCAGAAAATTTCAAATTTATTTCAAAAGTTAGAGAAGTTAGCAAAATTTATAATGACATAAGAAAATTTGTCAACAAAACTTGAAATTTTTTGAAGTATTCAATTTCAATTAACGCCGTCCAATGTTCAGACTGTTGAAACAACTGTTCGGTTGATATCTTGAGTCTAAATTTATAGTTTTAACCATTCCAATGCTGAAATATCTTTATTTGCAACAAGAGAATCAATGCAATTTAACTTTTGAGAATCATTTATGAAAATATAAAGATCTGGTTGTCCATGTACCAGGAACAGGCAAACAAGGCATAATTTTGCAATTTTTTCCTTGTTTTGAAACGATGGACTTTCCAATGAAGACGGCTTAGATGACACAGGACAAATGTGGAACACTGGTTTTGTGAAAAAATCGGACATTGCCCATAAACTCTATGAAACTTGCCTGCAGATATTGAATTGTGGTGGATATTTTCATAAAATTAATAAAAAAAATCCAGAACGAATTGAAACGAACCCTCTGGCAGAAATGTTCCCAAGACATTGTAGTTTTTTCAGCAATTTAGGATGAACACTTGGAATCACTTGAATTTTTTGTTTCTACTATTGAGTCACCGTTTTTCGTGGAAATTCTCAAAAACTGCTAAATATTGTATATGTGTCCGGTTACCCATGTTTTATGTATCATTTTTGAAAGAAAATGAAATCTGAGATACAAGTAGATGCTGGTCTTTCATATGAAACAAATTTCGTAAAAATCGTACTACTTCATGTGGAGTTATGAAATTTTGAAATTGAGCTAAAAACAACAATTTGTGCCGGAAGCACCAAGAAAAACAACAACAACTCAATTCACCAAACTTTAAAAATTCACTGTGGCAGAACCAGTGGTCCGATTTAAAAAATTTTTCCTTTTTGTTAACCCCTGGCATTCCCTTTATATGGAAAATATGAAATATCAAACGTTTTTGAAAATTCGTTTTTTCCTATTTATTCCATCCGCTGGATCACTGTGCGACGAGAGCATGTTGAGTACTGTAACCTTTTCGAAAACCACAGAGCAATGAGGATAAGAAAGGTGTAATATAAGCAACTATCTTTTTATTCATTATTCTTTCAAACAGCTTAGAGTCCGTCGGCAGAATGCTATTTGGCCTTAAGTTAGTCCTAGTATTGTTTGGTCCATTCTTTGGAAGAGATGTGACATCTGCGCACTTAAGCTCATCGGGAAAGGTTGAAGTTTCAATGCAATCATTAAAGATTTGTGTCAAAGGTGCCACACATACATCAGCATTGGATTTCAGGATTTTGGGAGGGATATTTTTGTGCGTTGTAGCTTACTTAGGATCTAAAATTCTAACCTCCTTGTCTACGGTATTTTGGGCGATTTTTTGAAAAAGGAAGGGGCCAGGATTTTGATAGTGACCTTTGAGTTGTAGAATGCTTGGATGATTTTTAGAATGATTTTTAGATTCGAAAGTATTTTACTGCTTTCTTAACAGGGTATGTGACCATCAGAAAATTTGAGGCAATTTAGTTGACGCGAAGGTATATCACTCCGGACATAAACTAGTAAGCCATCACCATTTGCACTTCTATCTACTCAAAAGGGAGTTGCAAAGCCCTCTATGGTAAATAGACCATTTGCCAGTTAGGAAAAAGGGACTGAGGCGAGCGCGGCCAATTCCGACAGCCCTAGTAACAGTGGGAAACCCGGGGAATCCTCTCCACTTCAGTGAAACGAGTAAGCTGCACTGAGCGGTCTAGTCGCTGTGCGAACTTGAATATTTTCTTTGTTTGTTTGTTTTTAATCTTGTTTTGATTCGATATTTTAATCTAGCTATACATATATATATACACAATATATACATAGAGGGGTGTCGCCCTAATTGAGGGTGTTCTACATTGGTCGAACATTCCTGCTGAACGAACAAATTTTCAGAACGAAACTTAACATGAACACCTTCGTAAACTCTTCAGTGTTGTTGATATGAAATATATTTGTCATTGGTGATGTTGTCTTTAAGAGCGAGCTACTCGAGAACATAGTGCTCGAGAGGGCCTAAATTTCCAACGTCGCCCTGATTGAGGGTATCCAAACTTTACATGGTTTCAGGTAAATTTAAGATAACTTGATACGAAAATTAGCAGCATATCAACAATTAAAGAGTTTTTGTTGTTATGAAATGTTTTCTGATTGTGTTTGCTCCTAAACGCTCACCTTTGTTGCCGCTTTCGTTCAAAGACTTTTCAAGCAAGCTGACATTACGTTTTCCTCCTTCGGTGAACTGAACGATGCTTAAATCAATTTATGATAAAAAAAGATATTTTCTACAGTCCAATGATAGAACAAACCTGTTTTTGCACCGTAACATGTCCTTTTACAGCAAATAGTATTCGCCTGTCATGCGTTGGCAGCGCAGATTTCGTTCAAGAACCGGAAACCGAAAGATACCACAGTACCCTCAATCAGGGCGACTTTAGGCCAATCAGACGGCGTGCAAAAAGAAGCCCGTCGTGGCGGAAGCGGATGTCATATCTCTGAAGTTGCATGAAGTACTTACTCTGGACGAGCGGAGCTTGGCGAGAGGCCATTTGTTTGTTGTGAAAGTTTTAACAACGTCAAGAAACCAAGCAAAAAGAAAATTGTGCATCGAAACATGAAAGGAAAAATGGCGGATACTTACAGTTACGTCTCAGGTGAGCTTCGTTGTGCACTTTTCCGTCTGTTTGTGGACGGAATTTTAAGAAACACAAACAAGAGAAAATTTGGCAAATGGAGTCACCAAAATATTTTCGCCCGCTTTTTCGTTTCAAATAGACCCAAACTCCTGTTGTTCAGCAACAAACGCAAGACAGTTAAAATCGGGCAAAACGCGTTTACCCTCAATCAGGGCGATACCCCTCTATACAACTAATCTAAGTCAAAATTAAACTACTATATTACAAGACAAAGGAAATAACTAAGGAAATAAATGCTTACAAAACTAAATACTAAAAACAATTTGGATTTGAATGGACAGAATTTACAGGGTATGATTATATTTACAAGCGTTGCATTTACAAGAAGGACCATCCCATTGTTTTATCATACGTTTGAAGCTGTTGAGATTGTCAGCTGATTTTATTTCATTTGGCAAACAGTTCCAGATCTGAGGTCCAATGGCTTTAAGACTCTTGGAACCGAAAGTCACTTGATTTGGTCGAAAATGATTTAAATTGTTCGGATTCCGTGAAGGATGCTTTGAGGTTCTTGAACTAAAAATACTTTGCATAAAAGATGGATTTAAATTTTTGATTGTCTTGAATATTTCGATACAGAGGGTTCTCTGACGAGCGACTTGCATTGTGCACTTCTTTGACCTAATAAGAAGATCATCGTAGGAACTTTTATGATCATTGTACAAAAATCTTAGCGCGCGTTCCTGTATCCTTTCAATTTTTTGAAGCGATTTTGAAGACGAAAAGTACCAAACTAAAGGACAATAGTTGAAATTCGAATACGCGAAACTTTGAACCAAAACTTCTTTTTTCAGCAAAACCAATAAATGACCTAAGTCGCTTAAGAACGTTCAGTTGTGCTGCAGCTTTTTTACAAAGGTCAGATATATGTGGATCAAAGTTCAATTTGTAATCTAGTGTAACACCTAGGAGCTTAACAGAATTTTGCTGTTTATTTCCCCATCCAAGGGTTGTTTGGTACTTTTCTACTATGGTAAGTGTTCTCCCCAGATTTTTGAGCCATTTTCTCATTATTTCAATCATTTTGGAGTGTACTTTGAGGCTCTTTGATTTGACGTACTTTGATACAATTTGTGTTTAACTTTTGAAAGAAGATTCGAAGGAAAATCCACGAAATTCGTAAATCAACCAGGAAACCTAAATGTGCTTCAATCAAGTTTCACTTTTGGTTCATACTTTTTGCCTTTCTCATCTGAAAACAAACTGTGCAAAGACTAAGTGTTGAATTGCTTTATTTTTCGGAGATGTAAAAGATTAATTTCAGAAATTTCAGGTGAAGATATTTTTTAAATAAATTGCACTCGGCAGGTGAAAAGATCGTTACTTTTACCTGCTCGAAGCACATTCAGGTTTCCTCGCTGATTTATCCAAATTCATCGATTGTCCTTCGAATCTTTCTTCAAAAGCTAAAAGTCCTTGGAATTGCAGTTTGTTGTTAAATCTACCTTGAAGTTGAGCTATTTTACAGGAAGGTAAGAGCAGATAATCTGCCATTTAAGAGAACGAAGAGCAATGTTTGAAATTCTCCAATGGGTCCATAAAGCTTCGTACCATTTGAGCCAATTTTACGAGTAACAACAGTCGGAACAGTACCCGTTGAAGGCCATTGAAGAGGGAGAAGTTTCCGGCTGACATGGCCTAAACATTGAGCCGCCCTCTGATCGTGGGAAATACGTCGAGTTAAAGTGCCTCGAAGCATTCTCCAAAATGACTGAAAGGATGAGAAAATGGCTTGAAAATCGAGAGAAAACACCATACTAGAAAAGAACCAAATAACTCTTGAAAGTGGTAAATGAATAGTAAAGCATTCATGCTTGCACAGCGACTAGACCGAACGGTACAGCTTTCCGTGTATACTAAAGTGGAGAGGATTCCCCGGATCTCCGACTGTTACTAGGGCTGTTGGGATTGGCCGCGCACGCCTTAATCCCTTTTCCTAATTGGCAAATGGTCTATTGCCCAGTTGGAAAAGTAGCATCAATTTTTGTTCCTGCTATCATCAACCCGCCCAAACTTTGTGCCGCAATTTCTTTGAATCCATCCAATTCATTTCTAACAGAATTGATATTTAGGTATCAAATTATGACCCTACCAATGTTTCTTATTCTTAGCAATTTTCCTCCTGATTATTCTGGCTGCAAAGTCATAGAATTACTAGATGACCCAGAATAAGTGGCCCTACGCAATCTGTTATTGAAAAAGAAATTAAGTGACCAACTGAAATGCCTCAAACGTCGTTACGTCGCTTAAAGATTGGCCCATGTGATGAGCATTTTCGCAATTTATTTTGGCACGGCAAATTTCCCGAATTAAGGATTTTTGGGGAAGAATGGAGGAAGAGGTTATGCTTGAATTTCTCAAAGAGTCGTCAAAAACAGGGGATCCATTTGTAGCTATTTCAGATCTTTAAAGCAATGACAAGCTTGTTTCACTTCAACGAGGAATGGGCAACTCATTCAAAACTTCAGAGCAAGTTTATAGTCTCTAGATACCATATAATATCTCCTGGCCGGAATGGCACGCTCGTCATAGTAGTTATGAGTTCTTTCATTTGACTTAGAGATCCAAAGAACTTCATCAGTCTCTATAGTTATGTAAATGAGATTGTCTTTGATTGAAATTGTCTTTGCGGAAAACATAAAAGCATCAGAAAAAAGAATTATTTACAATAGCCAAACGTGTTCTGAAAGGTCTTGCATGCAATTTTCCTTTCCATGCATCTATTTCCTTTTGTTTCTGGGCTTTTTATTTCGTTCGTCTCATTCCTCCGTTACTTGCTAGATCCAATCTTCCTGATTCTTTTTTTACATATTATTTGCTTCTCAGGGCTGCCGAGAGGTTGTGGAGGCCCAGACACAAAACTCAGAAATGAGGCCCCCTGCGAGCGAAGTAAACAGAAAATTTCTTCCGTTTACGCCGTAAACAGAAAATTTCTTCCGTTTAGATTAGCGTTAAATGCATTTAAGAACATTTCCTGCAGTCAAAATGTTAAAAATCTTCGACTATGAGATCACCTAGATCCTAAGGGCCTGTGGCAACTTGCCCCTTCCCCCGTCCCCTCTCAGACGCCTTGTTGCTTCTTCTGAGTTTCTTCTTAGCTGTCAAGGGTCACGGTCCGATACGTCTTGTGTGTGTTTTCTTTTGCATTTAAATCTTTTCAGATCAAAACCGTCAATTTGTGCGTTGCCACTCGCTGCACAGCTATCTTAGTCCAAATTTCTTTATGGCTGCTACGAAAGTATTCAAAGAACTGTTTTCTTCTGCTTTCGTTTCTTTTTTTTTGAGAAATACGAATTTTGCGATGGACAAAGATATTTTCTGAAATGGTAGGTGTCCCAAAAATTGTATCTCACCCTCGTAGGTTTTGTGGAGGAGCCGTCGCTTCTTAATTGTGTCGTGTCTTACACAATTGCAATGGCCGAGCTTGAACTTCGAGCTTGATGCCCTGGTTAGGTCAGTCTGGCAGATGCGGTATTTCTTGTTTTATGTCAGAGGAAAGGCAAAATGTGAGCTTGCTTAAAACGTTGCTCTTCCATCGTTCTCCCATCAGTGTCAAAACTAAAAAAATTTCAAGCAAGTCTGTGAAATTGTTGTTAAGAAAGTTGCATCAAAGGCTTATTTTTGGTCATATGATCAGAATACGGCGGGCGATGTCTACATTGGAAGTGCACAAATCCTGTAATTTGCTTGAAATTCGATAATCTGAGGTTTGTCCCTGTACGATATTGAAAGATTTTGCTTGTATGTTGGATTTGACAACTCTTCTGCCAGCATTTTTTAACGTGTGTACTTTTATAACAAATCCTTGGTTACCATTAGACTGACGACGTGATTCCTTGTATTCGTTCATTATTTTCCATCTGATATTTTATTTTCACTCGAAAAAATAAAAAAAAAAATAGAAAATATAGCGATACTATTGAGACTTATGTCATGAGCATAGGTTACCATCACGTTATTTAAGAATCGTTATTTTTCAGGCTGTACAAGCTGTAAATTCAAGCCATAATCCTGCAAATGTTTCTATGGATGTGAAGGTTTGACTCTTCGACACATATGTTTTTCTCACTAATTGACCCTGCTACAGAAATTGTACCAGGTGAGTCAGGAAAAACCTTGGGCCTTTGTCAGACTGTGCAGTTGAGCCACTCGATCGTCGTGACCTAAATTTTTCCAAACAGCCAACAGTCTAACTTAGATCATAAACCTTTCCCCGTATAAATCGGTCTCTTAATGCATTCGTTAAAAGAGATTTTCTTCGTAAGACCTTGTAAGGGATTCTTGCAACCTGATGGAATCTTTAGCCAACCCTCTTCAGCATTTTAGCCTTGCCAGAGTTGCAGGTACATATGGCATTATCAGGGGATACTGAAATTGTTAAACCTGGTTCACACCAGGTCGTTTAGGTCACTAAGATCATCCAGAAAGAACCAAATGACAAAGACTCAGAGTTTAAGCCCTTTGTCTTTTGCGTCTTTTTGTACGACTCTAACGACTCAAAACACCTTGTGTGAGCCAGGCTTTAGGAAAACTGCTGTGTGCAAGAAGTGCCATTGTAATTTAGAGAGGGTAGATCAGCTTGAAAGAAACCTCTTCGCAACACAAAGAAATGCGCATTATTAATGTCTTTCAAACATATTCTTCACGCAGGACAAGTTATGCCCAGGGGAGCAAATACCTAACTATCTCCCAACTATTTCATTTTCCCCTGATAATACCACGTGTACCTGCAATTTTTGCCAAAATAGAATGCGGAGGGTGCTTGGCAAAAGATTTCTCCAGTTTGCAAAACTCCCATACGAGGTCTGACGAAGAAAATCTTTTTTAAGCAATGCATCGAGTGACTGATTTCGATGGGGAAAGGTTTCTGATCTAAGTTAGACTCATGGCTTTGCTCAAAAAATTAGTTCACAACAATCAGGTGGCTAAATGCGATGTCACAGTCCGCCAAACGCCCCACGTTTTTTCTGACTTACCCGGTATGCTTTACCTAATTGACGTCCTGTGAATTTGCTTTGTTATAACGTTATTGAAGTTTTTACACTTACTTGTTTTGAGTGGATTTGAAAGATTTCTCGCTTGGTCTTGCTATGTTGGGACTACTATGCATGCTGCATCCAGGAATGGGACCCCTAATTTAACGTCCCTTCTGAAGAACGTCGAAATGAGTTGCTTGGCCAGGTATCCGAAGGTTCACACATCCATATTTTAACCTCGGAGCATTACTTGGAGCATTACACGATGGAGCATTACTTCAGTCACCTACTGAAAATTGTCTACTCGCTACTCGGTTACTCACTCGGTCCTTCACGTTGAGTAGTTTTGATGGCTGCAATTCAACTATATTGATTCGAAATCGGTCCTCTCTGTCTTTGGTATATGTTATTTTGGACAATGTGTGAATTTCAATCATTTTGTTTTTCAGTTTCGCTCCTTTATTTGCTATGGCTTAAAGTAAGTCCTATTTTGCCATGTTTAACAACTCACAAGTAAACTTTACCTAGTCGCTTTATTAAGATGCGGACCGGCAAGACATGAATATCGCATTATTTTCTTCAGTGCAGAAAAAAATGAATTGACGCCTGATGTAGCGTTATGCAACGCGTATAACTTGTAACCCATTATCCGATGTAACCGATTTTCATATTTAATTGATCCTGAAATATCTCCATTTTGATGTGGTTTTGACATCACCCTTGATAAAATCGATGAGATTGTTATTATTCTACCGGGTGAGTAAAAAAGAGAGACGCCCGGCTTTTGAGAGCCTACTGCTCCCAGAGTATATAAGCAATGATATTTTGCAATACCTGATTGAATAGCTAACATGTGCAATTATTTTTAGGAATTTTCTTGGCTAAAATCGGTCACTCCGTTGAGATTCTGTAAGCGATTTTCTAAAATGAATCCCTTTTAGAAACCTTAAAAAACGTGCTAAAATTACAAGCAAGAAACCCTAATCTGTTTACCTCAAAGAGATGACTTTCAGCACGCTTTAGCACGTGCTTTCCTTTGGCGGTTTGAAGAAAAACCTGCCCCCTGGTGCGAATAACATATTCAGGCGCATTCCATGCACCCATGAGGAAAAAATACATGAGCACGTCCAGGAGTCATCGATGCTAGGAAGGAGAACAAGAGTTTGAGCTCCTCAACTCCTTAAAATTATCAGATTTTGAGTACACAGAGTTTCTTACGAGTTTCTTAAATGTTCCATAACAATCTTCATGTTGGTTACTATCTGTGCCCTCGGGATAATTTCAAAGCAACGCTTTTTGAAGCCTTTCCAGTGTTTAGACATTGCTCTTGTGATTTCTGAGCAAAGTGATAATACATGACGCAAGTGAAAATAAAGTAAGTGTAAGTGAGGGATTTTCTTTTTCAAAATAATAATAAGTAGTTTCTCGAGCTATGTTTTATGTTTGAAGAATGAAAACATACTTGTATACAATCAAAACAATCGAGCGAAATAATATCTCTATCATATTTTGATGAGTTGCCAATTGATTTCTCCCGATTAAGGCTAATTACTAGGTGTTCCTAACAAACTCTCGCTGTTAATGAAATCATTAACAGAGTTGCAAAGTCATTAAAACGCTATTTGCAAAGTTTGATCTGGCAAAGTTCCCTTACTGCTTGAAATCTTCATAGGGACGACTGTTGTCAAGGAAACCAATCAACCCATATAATACTATCAAGAAACAGGTGTTGCACTATTGCAGTGGCAAATCTTGTCTGGTTAAAGTAAAGAATTTGTCAGTATCATGTGCCATCCTTTTTTCGATACATCCGATGAAATAATTCTGACGCTTATCAAATCCTACATTAAACAGTTGCAATTGCAGATGAATATTCATTACTTCATGAAGTAAGCTACGTGCATGATCTCATTCTTCAAACATGGCTAATGGAAGCCTTTAATCAATATCATTGCTTTGATATTCAGGGAGCATGATTTTGTCAAACGCCGGGCGTTTTTATTGACTCACCCGGTATTTCAAATGACTTGCTCTTCACTGTAGGATGCCAATTTGTAAACGTACTTTTTGCCTGTGAACTTCGATTATTGTGCATATGCTCAAGGTGTATTTATCTATCAGCCAATGAGAATATGAGATCTGCTCTGAATAATGAGAAGAATAATAAGGGCCCCATCACTACTAGCATTTCGAAATTTAAGTACACAAAAAATCTGCCGGATGTCTGAAAAAGTTCCCACTTTTGACTAGGAAACAAAACGATAAGATATCGAGAGTCTTTGAGTTCATAGGTATATTCGTTGATCTTCTGTCCGGTGTTTGGTGGACGATTTTTAAAGGCAAGGTATGTGCATCTAAATTAAAGATTAATGAATTTAGTTGCTTACTCGGAGACTAATGACTTGTCATTATTTTTTTCTTATTTCCATTCAAAAAGAGGTACTCTTTTGAGACAGCCGGTATAGATCATCTTTTGCATCTAAATGGTGTTGTTTGGTGTGCATGGTCTTTGAAAATCTATGAGGTGTTTCACCATTCATGTACATTTATCATTTAACTTTGCCTTATTCGTTTATCTTATTCCTTTTCTGTTGTCAAACCGTAGCTTTACAATTCCCTGAATTTGCCTCTGGCCTCTTTTTTTGCCATGATCTGATGTCCTACGCTGTGGTATTTATTTACGCATTAAACGTAGTTGAATTTTAAAGAAATGTTAGCTCCTGAATTAGACAAAGATCTCCACACGTCAGATATTGGATTTATCCTTGTTTTCTTAAATATTTATTACTTCTATTCAAGTGAGCAAGTCTTGCATCTATGGTTTGAAGTGCTGTGTTCTTCTGAAGAGTCACTCATTAAGTGGTGCGTAAAATATTTATTTGTCTTTCTTGATTACTGCATGTTTGATGATTTTGATTTGTTCAGTGAAATTCTAAGCAACTTAGAAAGGTAGACTTTATTATCAAGGAAGCATGAAAATGCAGATGATATCAAGTGGCAATATCGGGTAACCTAGAAAAACTGAATTGCGGAATTCTTTTTATGAAATAAAGTAGTGGACGAAAGAGAATGATTCTAACGTTTTTTAGATAAATGACCAACATAGCTCACCATTATTTCATTATTTTCGCAGCAGCTTGATCCTCTTGTTTCACTAAAGCTCTGTTTTCGCAAATTTCCAATATTGCTCAAAGATAATGACGATACAGTTGGCCTGTCCACCGAAGGTCGAAGGTCGAATAATCGCTATTCGGTTATTTGATCACTATTCGAATAGCAGTGAAGCGAAACGATTATTCGCTGCCAACCGAATAGTCCGAATAATCCGATTATTCGGATAGTATGACAAGTCGAATAGATCAATTATTAGGATTGTATGACCAGTCGACTGGTTGGAATGCAAATGATCAGTCAAAGAAATCGAATAGATTGACATAGCGAATATTGCGAATAGTGTGACTGATCGAATAGATCAAATTTTCTTGTCTGGATAGTGGGTAGAAAGTGAGACAAAAGTATTGTTAGCCTGTTGTATTTCTCTGCCTTGCTTGATTGTATTGCCATTTTTAAGGGCGAAACTGCGTTGAGGATTTCGTAAGTGACGTCTGCTGTTTGATGAAGCAAGCTTCAGTCAGTTATGGTACCTTGGCGGGCCACAGGACTGCAGCTGAACCAGGGGAAGTCCCTTTCCTGAGAATTTTGCTGTGCACATATTGATCTTTGCCATCATATCAAGATTTTAAATTGTTCAGGCAGGACCACACCCTAGCCACACCCCTATTCGCCGAATAACCGAATATTCGGTAAAATTAGCACCGAATATTCGAATAGTTATAATCTTTCATTTGGACAGCCCTACGATACAGGCTAGTCGTTTAGCTAGCAAACAAGGTTTAAATCATACTCTATGGTCTATTAGTTTATTTCTGTTTCTACAGAGAAGTTTATCCGTTTATTTTTTCTGGGTCATCCTGTTTGTGAAAGAGAAGGGAAGTTGGATTTTGTCAACAATATCTGGTTGAAAGGAAGTTGCATTTTATCGCAAAGCAATTTATCAGATATATCAACAATTTGAAAAACAGCACTGCAAATCCATTGAAATGGTAAGAATGATATTTGGTCGGAAGAACAATGGATATGTAGCATTTCATTGCCTAAGTATTTCAAAACAATTGGAAAAATACCTAGTGTATGGAACGCGAAAGTCACCACCATTAGATAAACCCAGTTCAGCTAACTGTGGCAACTTTTGCGTGCCATGCGAGTAACTCAAGAAAATTCACGAGCCAGATCTTAAGTAGCTTTATGAAATAAAAAGTTATTGGCAGATGCGCAGTATGAAAGGCTCAGCGATCTTTTGAGATGCGTCATGATCACTTTAAGCAATGATTTTCCTTCAAAACACCAGATTGAAGGAGTATTTCCTATCCTACATTACTAATTTGAAGTGAAATAATAGCCATCCTTTGCCATTCAGCATTTATGAAACTTATCGTAGCCGTAGAGATGACTGTGCTTTTTCCAAGTTAGATTTTTATCTATTAGGACACCAACGTATTTTGTGCAATGTTTCTCTGTCAAGGTAGATTGTTATCCTTAGTGTTACATTATGGAGGTAGGTAATTTGTCTTAGCAGATGAGACAATTATGAAATTATATTTGTTTTAACTGTTATCAAATTGAAGTAGAAAAATGGGACCATTAGATCAAATTTGGGACTCAGATCAAGACAAAAGAGCTCATTCATTATTCGAAACATTGAATTCAACAAACACGTCCGCGAAATAAGCTTTTAAATAAGAACGTACGAGATTTCAACGACTAAGGATAATTACTGCTTACAAGAGGGTTATTAGTTATTACACTATTCCTTTTTATCGCATGACTTTGGTTGGATAAAGCTCTGTCATGAAGTATCGCTAAAAATGCAAAATTATCGCTTTGAGAGAATGATCGAATAGCCATCATTAAGCCATTGCAGATGAATTATTTTGATCGATTCGATTGGTGAGAAAATCTGAGTTGTTACGTAGCGTCTGTCTTTCTTGTTCTATTTTTTGCTTGGCTGCTTCACTTTGCGTAGTTTATCGCCTTGTTTAAACTATCAACAAAAATTAATCAGGCAATAGTCAAACTTAATCTTGGATTCGATAATCGAAGCTATGTTACACCCTTCAACATACTCCCTGATATGCCAGTCAGCAAATAGTTGGTGAAGATTACGTCTTACCCTTTCAGTGAAGAACAAGAACTTTAAGAACTTGAAATACACTGAAAGACATTGAAACTTTATATACAGAGGTTGGACGACAAAAAAATACTAAGATTTAACACACTAAAGCCTTTCGAACTCGTGTCCTCATCAGATGTGATTTCGATTGAATCTAAAATAGCAACGAGTTGTATATAAGAGAGCTATTGCAAGGAAATTCTAGATATGAGGATAATGTCTTATGACGTAGATATTAATTAAGAGTTTAAAAGGGCGTGTCCCTCTTTGAATAGTTTTTCTTCGTACTATTTCTTCGTAAAAGAGCAGACGAGTCGTTAAGTGCAAAGAAAACGAATATTTTGAAAAAAGGTTCTTTTTGTTTGTTGTGTCTTTTTCCGCATTCGTGAACGTGTTTTGGAAAGCTACAAGTTGAAACTCCAGTTCTCGATTCTGAAATATAATTATTCATATGATTATTCATCACCATTTTTTACCCCTAAGACATTGAAATACATTATTGTTATCATTTTAACCTTGGAATTGATTGGTAAACATAGATTTAGCTCTACTCCTGCGTTGCCGTAATTGGGAATTTGAACGAAAGAACATTGTAAAGCCTAGATAACCGTAATGCGTCTATGATCACCTTTTTTCTGTTTATCAGGCTACATTTTTTGCCCTTAACATTATACCAAAAATGAACCGCAGTGAAAAGCTTCCCTTTTTGTGTCCCTTGTTTGAAATCGTTAGCAATAAGGTTAATTTATCGCGCAGGCTTTCCCTTAACACAACAGTTCCTTCATCACCCGGCACCCGGAATATATAGAATCAGCGTGGATGAATGTAACCATCTCATATTCATTCAATCCCTGCCGAACAGTTGGACCAACCCTTACAAAATTCATTCTTTCAAAGGATCTTTCTGAAAACTTTATGGGCTGCACTTGACATCGACGCAAAGGGAGGAGGAAAGAATCTATGTTTGTGAGGAAGGGTCCAACTCTTTGTAAAAGATCTTAGCTTTGACTTTACAATTATCAAATCTTACAAAGTGTTATAAAATGTCTTAAAGTATCTCTGCTGTGTGTCTCATCTATACTCACTGTGTTTCAGGTACCAACCACACTCATACCTACGAAGTCCAGCTTGGATTCAAATCAAATGTGAATTGAGGTGTGTAACTCAGTTATTTTATTGACTGATGCGCAAAGGGACTCAAAGTCTGAATCCCTTGCATTAAATTGTATCCATAAAACTGGTCGATTCAATTTAAGTCCTATACCACACCTGTCCATAAGCAAACCAATCGTAGCATTGTTTTTGTAACCATTGTTTTCAACTTTAATTTTGTTGACTTAGTCTTAGACATTGTAGTAGTGTCACATAGTAATTTGTAAGT
Organism: Aurelia sp. 3 sensu Dawson et al. (2005); assembly: GCA_964020215.1. Classification (NCBI taxonomy): domain Eukaryota; kingdom Metazoa; phylum Cnidaria; class Scyphozoa; order Semaeostomeae; family Ulmaridae; genus Aurelia; species Aurelia sp. 3 sensu Dawson et al. (2005). The sequence goes on along the minus strand of OZ026589.1, from coordinate 11,175,382 downwards.
AGCACAATCAGTCAAATGTATCGTAGTTTTTAGTCTTGTTCCATGTCTTTATGTTATTGCTGTGGTGGTGTCATTTATCTTTGCTCCCATTGCATCGTATGTAATACGACAAACTAAACACAAATTCTTTGAGGACCTTCGTTTAGCCCTTTTTAAGGTATTTAAACAATAATCCGACATTAGCAAGTGCATTTAATAAGAATCATATATTTAATAGAAGTCAAAAATGTATTTAATAGGAGTTGTTGTTGTTGTTGTTGTTGTAATCTTATTTTGATTCGATCATATATACAAATAGCTAACAATATATACATTATTTAAATATATACACGTTAACTAATCAAAATCGAATATACAAAGTAAAGAAACAAAATTAATATTTTCTAAATTTACAAAAAGGTTGGTAAACAAGTACAGGGCACTACATTTGCAGTTGGGACCGTCCCATTTTTTTATCAAAACCTTGAAACTTTTCAGATTTTCTGCTGATTTTAGTTCACTAGCTAAGCCATTCCAAATCTGTGGCCCAATGCACTTAAGACTTTTGGACCCAAAAGTAGTTTGATTAGGCCTAAAATGAGCCAAATTATTTGCATTTCTTAAAGAATAATTTGAAGAGCGTAATTCAAAAATGCTCTGCATAAATGGTGGATTCAAATGGTTCAGTGTTTTGAATATTTCTATGCAAAGAAGTCTTTGGCGAGCAACATGCATCGTGCATTTACTCGATCTCAAGAGCAAATCATTATAAGAGCTTGTATGATCATCATAGAGAAACCTCAGGGCGCGTTCTTGTAATTTTTCTATCTTCTGCAATGATTTAGAAGATGAGAAATACCAAACCAAGGGGCAATAATCGAAATTCGAATATACGAAACTCTGAACTAGGATCTTTTTCTCCTGAAACCCAATAAACGTCTTTAATCGTTTGAGAACATTTAATTGTGTTGCAGCTTTTTTGCAAAGATTCGAAATATGTGGGTCAAAATCAAGTCTATAATCCAAAGTGACTCCTAAAAGTTTCACAGTCTCTTCAGATTTGATTATTTTACCGTTAATGTTAATTTGTTCTCCACTGGTATTTGTTTGGTTTTTTCTGAGCAATAAAGCATGGAATTTTTCAGGATTGGCAATCATTTCATTTTGTTCTAGCCAGGTTAGAGCTACTCCGGTTTCTTTTTCCAAAATATTTACAAGATCGGGCATGCTTTTAGAGAAATAGGCGAGAGTCTTGTCATCAGCATAATTATAAAGGGTTGCCTGTTTTATGAAAAGGAATAAATCGTTTATATAAAAATTAAACAGGATTGGGCCTAGCACAGATCCTTGGGTACACCAGATATGACCTCCAGAAAAGAACTGTATGTATTATTTATCCGAACACTTTGTTTTCGTCGCTTGAGATACGAATAGGTAAGGACAAGTGCATCTTCATCGAATCCATATGCATGCAGTTTAGCAATAAGCAAGTCATGTGGAATGCAATCAGACGCTTTGGAGAGATCCATCAGGACTGCTCCTACGAGGAAGTCGTTGTTAAGGTTAGACCTCCAGTCTTCTATCAGCCGTATTAAGACATGCTGAGTGCTATATGCTCGTCTATAGGCCGCAATAAAGACAGGAAGTGTGTTATCTAAATGTTGATTCAGTTGTTGCTTCAGGACCTTTTCATATATCTTAGAAAAGGTATTTAGAACACTAACTGGACGGAAATTCCTTTCCACTATGCGATTTGGTTCCCCCTTATCTAAAGGACAGACCGCTGCCTTTTTTGCATCGTCTGGGAATCTAGAATTGCGAATGCTACAGTTTATTGCCATAGTTAATGCGGATGAGAGTTCATTAGAAGCTAGAGATACGAGCTTAGGCGGTATTTGATCCTCACCAGTAGATTTTTTACTATCCAGGGATCTTAATAGTTCCATAACTTCTTGATTGCCTATTTCATGAAACGAAAAGGTGTTCAATACTTGTTTTTATATTTATCTAGAATTAATCGAACAATTTGGTGGTCATCAGAAATTCCGGTATCTTTGGCAAGGTTAACGGGCTTCTTGCCGCTGGATTTCTCTACTATGTTTACATAGTGATCGTTGAATGTCTCCGTCAGCTCCAGGTCATTCGTTATGACCGCGTCGTTTTTCACAAGAGAAATGTCACTACTTATAAGTCTCCCTTTATTTGAAAGAAAAAGGTTTTACGAGATCCCAAAATTCTTTATTAGAAAGTGTACCATTTTTTGTCGCTTCTTTAAAATGGTTTCTCATAGCTTTCTTCCTTAGAGAAACACATTTGTTACGCTGTTTTTTTGAATTTACTTCTATTTTCTTGGGTAGGGCTTTTATTTAGTCTTTTTTTGAGCCTCGATCTAGTGTAAATTGCCTTTTGTAATTGTTGATTCATAAAAGGGGCAGTATTCCCTCTCTGAACCTTCGTTTTCAAAGGAGCATGTTTGTCGATAAGTTTTCGGAAAGCAGATGAAAGATTCCTATAAGACAGATCTGCATCATTCGAATCTGCTTTAAAGTCAGTATTCCTCACATCTTGCAAAAAATTTTGTGAGTCAAAATTTTTGTAGCTACGGTACTTAATAATCTTTGGTTTTAGGCGAGGTATGTGTATTTTCATTACAGTTAAGACCAGACCATGAAAGTCGCTCAGACCAGTTTCAAAAACTGACGTAGTTTGGAAACATCTGGGTTTATTCGTGAGTATGACGTCAATTGACGAACAATGATTCTTCGTGAAACAGGTTTTATCCTTTACCAAATTGGATAGTCCAAAAACATCACAGAACGAAATGAACTTTGTATATCCTGGATGATGAATATCATGAGTATCAATGTTTATATCGCCCATAATCATGACATCATCATATTTATCCAATGCTGAATTTAAAGAAGAAGACAGTTCTCTGAAGAAAACTTCCATGTTGGCAGCATCTGAGGGTCGATAGATGCTAAAAATAGCCCATCTCTTTTTGCAAACCATTAATTCTGAGCAAATGAGTTCGATAGTGGGACACTCAAAAGTAGAAACTCTATTGCAGACAACTCCTTTCCTAATGAATTGCATCAGGCCCCCACCAAATTCATTTCTATCACGACGAATAGGCCTTTGGTAATTATTCATGAGAAAAGTCTCAGTTTTGAAATCTGAATTTAGTTTTGTCTCTTCTACTAACAAAATATCAGGCAGGCATCTCTCCATCACCATTCTAAGATCAGTTATTTTGTTTCGAAGACTATTTATATTTAAGAATCCAATTATAGGATTATTTGGATGTTTTGTTCTCAGATTAAAAATGTCCTCAATATCACTCGAAATTTTTTGTTGCATGGATCCGATTGAAGATGCAGAAAAAGAAAGCTCTGCGCTCGCATTAGAAACATTTGAGGTAAGATTTGAGGAAGAGGAAGGTGAAAAGACTTTGGGCAGATGACCTACCCTCAGGCAGGGATGGCGAAGTACTACCGAAGGTTGGGCTTATATCTATTAAATGTTCATCATTGTGGCTCCTTTCTGAGGAATCTGGTGAACCACTGACAATTTCATCACTTTCATTTGATGAATTTGATATACTCGGATAAGAAATACGTTCACATAGTCAAATAGCATTGAAGTAATTTACAAAACTGCTCCCTAAAACATTTGTACCTTCATTATTTAAGTGGATGCCATCCTCGAATAACAGATATTGCCAGTTTTGATCTAAAGTTTCATGTCTAATAAACGAGATCTGATTACATGCAAGTGATTCTTCCAAAATTGAGCTTACCTGCAGTCGTTTGCCTTCCATTAGGTCTGAGTCCCCTCATGCCAAGATGCTGAACACAGCCACGTTTCGGATCGTTTTCTTAGAATTTACAGCAAGTTTGGTGATCTTCGTCGCAATTACTTCAGGTTCATCTCGTCTTAAATCATTAGTGCCACAGTGTATAATTAAATAATCTGGCTCTCTATTCAGCGTTGGGATCATATAAGATTCCATATCATCAGTAGTTGCACCTGGAAAAGTTTTAACGAACGTGTTCATGTGTCTAACACTTCGATTTATTTCTTGTTTCCGAATTCCTTTTATGATTGAATCTCCGACTAAACTAACTGTTGGTCTTTTCCTGGTAAAACGTCGAACCGATGTGGTGTTAGGCCGAGTATTTGGCTGAGTGTTAACAGTTTTTCCATATCTTGGACTTTCATCACTAGTTTCGTCCCTCCGCGGTCGCAAATCTTTTTGCACTGAATTCTGTTGTGTTTGGCTGAAAAAATCTCCAAACGAATTTGAACGAATTTCAAAAGCCTCCGTATGTGCATAAGGTCTGCATTTTACTACTTTTGGTGATGCATGTTGAGGGTTATTTTTGTCTGTGGCTGTTGGGCAATTCAAATTTACCGCATCAGCGTAGCTATGCTCCCCTGGGACGACGTTTCGTGTTGGTTTTGGAGATGTTATTTCTTTATCGATTGTTACCCTTGCAGAACTTGTTTTTGAAAATTCAAAAGGCTTGTTGTCTGTAATTTCATAATCTTGAAGGCCGTTGAATCTGTTTGCAGTCTCGAAAGAAGTTGCTGAAAAACAATTGGACTTTGCAGTGCGCTTTGGGAACTGCCAAGGGTCTTCTCTTTCTAGATCCAAAGTACTAAACCATGTTGGCCTCAAATCATCTCTTGGCATTGTCCGTGCTTTGCTATTCAAATACATTTTTTCAGAAATATTTTCTTCTTGGTTTTGATGCAAAAAAAAACATCCGTCTTCAAGCCTTTTTTTTCTGATCTTTTTTCTGAATTTTTCCTGATAATTTCTTTTAAATCAGCTATTTCTAGTCTTAATGCTAGGTTTTCACCTTTTAAATTTTTATTTTCTCTTTGAAGTAAAAACGCTTCAGTCTCAGCACCGCTCTCCTGTTCTTCCTCTCTTTCAAGCCGCTGCATAATCTCTGAAATTTGTCGCTCCAACCCGACAAAACGTTGCTCAATTTCCATTTCAATTATGTGCTGTTCTTTCTTTTTGACAATAAAAACACTGCTATCTCTACCGCTTTCCCTTACTCCAACGTCTTCATCATCCTCATCTCCATGACATTCGGGCTCGGCGGCTTCCCGAAGCTCTGCTCTGCATTCTTCGAGCCTTCGAGTCAAATAGGAGCCTAAGTTGAAGCATAAGGACTTTCGGCGCAGCTTCCAAAATAAAATGGCTCGTTATTCTTCAAATTTTGAAAATAAATAGCAGCATAAGTCTGGAATAGGAAAGAATGTGGTTTCACGTCGATTTTTGGCATCCCGAAGCCGTTTGCCTGGCGCAAAACAGAGTTGCTGCGCAGAAGGCGCGGGCCAAACTTTATCCCATTTTCAAAGCATCCGCCTGCAGGCGCTATCAAAGCCAAATCTGTGTTAAAAAATTCCCAGGTGACTGCTCTCTTGAAATCATTTTTCCGTTCTAAAATAGGTTGATTAACCATCGAGCATCAGCTCCAAACGTAAAGTCAAGTCGAAGAAATTGACATTTTTTCTTTGACCCCCATTTATGACGTCATGTTCAGAATCTCCGTGGTTCATTACCCCTTTTCAACTCCTCACCAGCCCTACACATAAGACCAATTTCTCGCCAAAGTCAAGTAATAACTCTTTGGAACAATTAGTGAGCCTTTAGTTGTCGAATAGCCAATCAAATTGCGAATTTGACTTGGCCGTTAGCAGGGTCAGTCAGTACTGAGGTAAGGAGCTGGCCCTTGGAACCAGGTTGAAAAATGAGTTGCTTTACTCTGGTGCTAAACTGTGGAATGATGTACCTCTCTATAGGGAATTGTCCCACAGTTCTCGCAATTAAAAAGGAACTGAAAGACTACTTGCTACACTATCATTTAACCCAAAGCAAGATACCTAGGAAGAGCAACACTTAACCAATGATTGCATTTCACATTATTCTTTACAATTGTGCGCCCAAAGCTTAATAAGATTCAGATCATGGTTCATATCGAGGGCAGTTGTATATGGATCGTGAACAACTGTGAAGATCGACGTATCATCGGCAAAAAGTTTCACATTACACCTTAAGCCATCTGTCAAGTCATTAATATAAACGAGAAACAAGAGAGGACCCAGGATAGAACCCTGGGGAACACCAGCTGAGATAGTACCCCACGTAGATGTCTTACCATTCTAAACAGTACGCTGTTTTCTATCACTGAGAAAGCTTTGCATTAACATTAGTAGTTTATCAGAGACACCACATTGACGTAGTTTGTAAATAAGACCCTGGTGCCAGACTGTTGCAAAGTGCGTATTTCAGGAAGCGTTCTACCTTTGCTTTTTCTTTCTTCTTATCAAAGTATATCTTACATGTTCGTGTTCTATCGATAACTAACTCAAATCCAAACTTTTGCTCTATATATACAAGTCCCTGAGAATAATCTAGAATAATAGTAAAAAATGAAATTACGTAAATATGCGATAAAAATATGCTTAAACATGCAATGCTATTAGAAAGTTCTAGATAATTCATCATCATGGTTCATCATATTCTTATCATGTCCTAGAATGTTCCACGAGTTTCCAGAATATTCTACAAGCTTCCAGAATGTTCCATAAGTTACCAGAATGCTCTACTAGCTTCCAGAATGTTCTATAAGTTTCCAGAATGTTCTATAAGGTTATAGAAAGTTCTAAAAATGTTCTAGGACAGTCTTTCGCTGTCTATCGTTCACGTTTCGTGATGTTCGCGACACAGACCCTGTCAAAGGCCTTTGAAATGTCGAGATAAACCGAACGGACATCAAGTGTTGGATTGCAGTCAAATGCTGTAAATATGGAATTGACGATTGGCAGTAACTGATTAACAGTCGAGTCTCCTGGACGAAAACCTGACTGATTTTAGTTTAATGAACCGTTTGTGCTCAGGTGGTGATAAAGCGAGTCAAAGATAAGCTTCTCTAGAATTTTACCGAAAATTGGAAGGAGAGAAATCCTTTTCCACCTCAGCAACTGTTGCAATACTGTCTTTCGCAACCAAGATGTCATTGGGCGAATAAAGGCCAGAACAGAAAAATTCCAAAGTAGCTTCTATCATCACTGCTTATCTGAATGGAATAAACTTGATCCTGAAATTAGACTTGCACCGTCGGACGCTGTTTCAAAGGAAAAATTTCTCGCAATGATCCGACCTCCTGCAAAATCCTTTTTTGGAATTCATGACCCAATAGGTATATCCCACTTTTGTCAATTGAGGGGTAGTCTCAGCAAACTAAACTGTCACAAATTCAAGCATAATTTTAGGGACACCATAAACCCATTGTGCCCTTCAAACGATGGCATCGAGGATACGGAACATTTCTTGTTGCTCTATTCTTCCTCTACAGTACCGTGAAGAGATCTTCTCACTGGAGTTTTCGCTCTGTTACGACCATCTAGATATGTCAACAATTCAAACGAGGCCCTTATGGAAGTTTTACTGTATGGCGATAAGAAACTTTGAAATCCAGGTTTCAAGGAAGGTCAGGGACATTTTGCAACTTCGCTGCTACCAATGTTTATATGGTGAAACAACTGCAGTGATGATTTTACTGCTACGGAATCAAAATTGAAAATCTTTTCCCTGAATTTATTTGTTGAAATTGTAAGTTGCACAAACAGATGCCGGTATTGATACCATTAATGATAGTTCACAGGAATAGTGTTAAACTGCTATGTTTCTGTTACTGTTTTGTCATTGCTTGCATTGTATTTCTAAACTCTTTGGTACTGTTACCATTATGGTTGTTACCATTAAAATATTCTTTGCTGCAAATACGGTGACTTTAGCTCTTTGTTACTAGTACCATTTGTTACTGCCATACACGTTGCTACTAATTATTGCTATTGCTATTACTATTTGATACTTAACTTTTTGTTACAATTGACTTATCACAGCGTTGCTATTTAAGTTGCTGTTTGAAACTGACCAGCTACAGATGTGGTACCGTGTGTTGAATAAAACATAGTGCAATTTGTTTAAAATTAGCTAAAACATTCTGAAACAATATACGGAGAACCAACATTATTACCCGTTAATATCTAAATAAACATTTCTGTGTCACTATCGATTTTCGACTTGACTGTGTTCTCTAATTATTTCTGAAAATGAGCATAGAATGTTAAAATACTTGAAGTGTACCGAGTGAGTCAGAAAAAACGTTGGGCGTTTGTCATACTATGACGTTGCATTGAGCCACTCGATTATCGTAAACTAAATTTTTCCAAGCAGCCAAGAGTCTAACTTAGATCATAAACCTTTCCTCGTTGAAATTGGTCTCTAAATGCATTTGTTAAGAAAGATTTTCTTCGTAAGACGAGGCTTCGTAAGACCTAGCAGCCCTCAAGCGTAATTTCAGTCGCGTGACCTTCTCTCCCTCACTTCAGCTCTCTCCAGTGTCTAACGTTCTTGTATTATGGGTATCACTTCCTTGGCACTGTTCACCAAAATCTTCTCTTATTTCTAAGTCTATTTCTCATTTACAGAGCCCTGTCACATTTTTCATTGCGGCTATCAATTGACTGGGAAATATCAAATGAATCAGAAGTGAGTATTGTTACCTTCTGTTAGTTTTAGGCTTTACATTGTTAAGATTCTATAAAGCCTATTTACATGAAATAGGTACATCAAATAAAATTTTTGGCATAAATCTAAATGATGTTGGTCAGTTATGTATTTGGTCATTCGTTCCTATCAGGGAGATTAAGTAGGGAGAGGAAACGCGCATTGACTTGCGTTGAGCGAGGTAGTATGCAATCTCCCTGGTTCCTATGAATGCTTCCTTTGAAAAATTACATTTGTTCTAAAGAACGGTTCCTCTGCAGCATACAATGTTTCGTCTACCTTCAGTGCAGTACCTCAAATCCAGGGACTAGTCTGGTTACAGACGACCCGTTCCTTTTTTTTCTTCATTTTGAGGTATTTATACAGGTTACAGTGATTCAGCTAAATCTTTTGGAACCTGACTCGTTACAAAAAAGAAAGGAAACAAAGGAAAAGTAACAATTTTTGAATTTAGGAGTTAAAAATCTGTTTTCGACTACGCGAAAAGACTCTCCCGTTTGAATACGTAACTGAGAGGTCTCCTGTTGACTTTTTTAGGGTCTCTTCATTTGACTGATTGTCATCGACCTTATGAATTAGCTTTGCAGCTCTCACATGGATTTGCTGTATCTGCTGAAACAGGTGTGGTTTACATCTGTCCCCACAATATTTGATCGTAAACGACACTTGCTATGATTATGTTTGCAACACATCTCTCCCAATACATTTGGGGAGACAATTGATTCTCATCAATTGGAGAATATTGACACTAAGGGACATTGTCTCATGTTTAACTCAAACTTTCCACTTTAGCTGGTTATCAGTTTTTATTGCAAGTGTCACGACGAACAGTTTCATGGTTTCGTTTTATTAAATCTCAGGATACTCAGGATGACATGATAGAAAAGACAAATCCAGTAGCAAAAAAATCGACAATCCAGTAGTTACGACATATCCAGTAGACAATCCAGTAGTTACGACATATCCAATAGACAATCCAGTAGTTACGACATATCCAATAGACAATCCAGTAGTTACGACATATCCAATAGACAATCCAGTAGTTACGACATATCCAGTAGACAATCCAGTAGTTACGACATATCCAGTAGACAATCCAGTAGTTACGACATATCCAATAGACAATCCAGTAGTTACGACATATCCAATAGACAATCCAGTAGTTACGACATATCCAGTAGACAATCCAGTAGTTACGACATATCCAGTAGACAATCCAGTAGTTACGACATATCCAATAGACAATCCAGTAGTTACGACATATCCAATAGACAATCCAGTAGTTACGACATATCCAGTAGACAATCCAGTAGTTACGACATATCCAGTAGACAATCCAGTAGTTACGACATATCCAATAGACAATCCAGTAGTTACGACATATCCAATAGACAATCCAGTAGTTACGACATATCCAGTAGACAATCCAGTAGTTACGACATATCCAGTAGACAATCCAGTAGTTACGACATATCCAGTAGACAATCCAGTAGTTACGACATATCCAATAGACAATCCAGTAGTTACGACATATCCAATAGACAATCCAGTAGTTACGACATATCCAGTAGACAATCCAGTAGTTACGACATATCCAATAGACAATCCAGTAGTTACGACATATCCAGTAGACAGTCCAGTAGTTACGACATATCCAGTAGACAATCCAGTAGTTACGACATATCCAGTAGACAATCCAGTAGTTACGACATATCCAGTAGACAATCCAGTAGTTACGACATATCCAGTAGACAATTCAATAGTTAAGAAATATTAAGACATGATCAAGTAAGTTGGTACGTTTCGGCACTCAAGCTCGTGCCATCTTCAGGTAATAAATCGAAATACACGTGCAGTTTATATAGCACTGATTATAAAACCGGTTTAACTGGTCAGTCAAGACAACTAGGAAAAAACAAGTAAGTGATAAACAAGCCAAATACCCTAAAGATCAGAACAAAACGAGGGGTATTGACGAGTTTTCGAATAGCAAAATTTTCTAAATTCGCACAATGGCCTGTTTGCTTAATGTGTTCACTAATGGCCGAAGGTGATGTCTTGATAGGCTGACCTTTTTTACCTATTCCCAAATGTTCTCTACTTCTAATCAACAAGTGGCGAGATGTTTTACCTATGTAACAGGCCTGGCAGCCTGAGCACGAATACTCATAAACCACATAGGAGCAAACATTCTTAGGAATACGATCCTTAAATGGGAAAAAAATGAGAAGATAAAAATTAAATAAAATAATGATAATAAAATAAAATGAAAATAAAATTAAAATAAATAAAATTAAGATAAAAATGGGAAATTAAATGGGAAGCTGGTTGTCAATTGTCACACCAAGGCATTTTGTATTTGTTACAAATGGAATAAAATCTGTACCAAAATGAAGTGGTTTTAAAGGGCCTATAAATGGCTTCAGAGCTATTATTGTGGTCTCTGTTTTCTCTGTATATACTGAAACTTATCATGTTCACACAGCCTTCTTAGATCTTGTTTGACTCTATAAAGTCTATCAGTTACTTTTTCCAATTGATAGTCAACAACAAAAGGCTGTATTTTCAACTGCAAACATGTAAAGATGTAGGTCCCAGTAATAACCCTTGTGGTTCTCCGCATTTGACGACTCTTTTTTCTCGATTTACTGCCATTGATGTTTGTGAACTACTATCTATCTGCTCATTTATAATCCTCAGTCCACTCATTTATGTCTCCTTAAATACCTGTCTTCTAGACCTCTTCTTTAATCTTTTTATGGATCAAAGATTCAAAACGCCTTAGATAACTCCAGGAACAGCATCCCTACAATACGGCCGTTATATATTGCTGTTCTCCATCTCTCTGATAGCATCACATCGGCAAGTATTCTGTTGACTGCCCTTGTTTGTATCTCATTTGATGTTTTGTTGAAAGGTTGTTGTTTCAATATGCCTATCGAATCCTTTACAAATTTGCCTCCCTAGCAGTTTGCTACGTAGGTTTAGCGAAGCAAAGCGTCTAAAGTTATTTCTGTCAGAAGATGATCCTGTTCGTGTGATGTTTTCAATACGCCCACTTTCCATTTCCTTGGTACCGTAAAACAGACTCGTTTACATCAGTACCTTCGAAAAGTGATTCTCCGATGATCTTGAAATTTCTATTTCTAATTCTTTATACACCGAGACCCTTCAGCAACAAAATAACTTTAGCTAAAAAACATAAATCTAATTACAATCATTTTTCAAAACAAAAAAAGAAAACTACTGCTGATCTTTCAGGGGGCCGTGTTTGCATTGGTTTTCAGCTCATCAAATGACTTTTTAACTGTTTTTTATATTGATACAAGTTGGGGAGCTCCCTAATATTCATAGGAATCTCGTTCCAAGCCTTCAGAGCTGTGTAAGAAAATCTCTTTTTAGAATATTCCAGATTATACTTTGGGATTTGAATGTTCTCACAAAATCTAGTATTATGGTTAGAGTAATGAGATCTCTGTTGAAATTTATTCCAAAGGTTTTCTGGACATAGCCTGTTCATGATCTTATATGTCATGACTGATCGATCAAACGTAATGAGTTGTTTAACTTGTAAAAAATTCTTCGACCAGTCATCCTTTATCCTGGCAGTGTCAATTATCGAAATGGCCCTGTCTTGAAAACGCTGTAATGATTCCATTTTGGAGTTGGATACACTACCCCATATGACATCAGCGTATCTTATATGACTCTCTACGAGCGCTCGATAGACATTGCTTAATTGAGATTGCGAAACAATGTTTTTTAGGGTTTTTAAAGAAGCAAGGCCCCCGCGTACTTTCGCTTTGATAGCTTTAAATTGGTCCTCCCAATTGAGTCCTTGATCGATAATTACCCCCAATGATTTTGTTTTCTTCACTCGTTTTATTTCTGAGCCATTTAATTTTAGTTTTTCTTGTTCGGTTATCTTATTAGTTCTATTTGGGTGGCCAATAAACATATATTCTGTTTTTTGTGGATTAGCACTTAATTTATTCAGTCGCATCCACTCAGAGATATTACTTAATTCATCTTGGGCTTTGCGAACCAACTCATCGACACTTGAAGATGCCAACGATACTTGAGTATCATCAGCATACATGCCAGCCTTAGATGCTTTCAAACATTTTTCAAAGTCATTTAGATACACTATGAACAGAAGAGGACCCAAACAGGATCCTTGGGGAATCCCGCAAGTGACAGTCTTAGCCTTAGACTCATAGCAGTTAAGCTTGCAGTATTGTTGTCTGCCTTCCAGATATGATCTGAACCAGTTACCGGCTAATTCTCGGATTCCATACGCTTCTAATTTTTCAAGCAAGATCTCATGGTCAACGGTGTCGAACGCTTTTTTCAGATCAAGGAATATTGCCAAATTAACCTTTCTGTGATCAACATTTTCATACCAAAACTCCGTACTGTCAATTAAAGATGTTACCGTTGAGCAGAGTTTCTGAAAAGCGGATTGGCTAATCGTCAAGATGCCACGTGATCTTAGGTAATCATACATCTGGTCATGCACGATTCTTTCCAGGATTCTCGAAAAAACGGAGATGACTGAGATAGGTCTATAATTATTTGCATCACTTCTCGAGCCCGATTTGAAGATGGGAGTGACTCTCGCCAATTTCCAGATATCAGGAAAGATGCCATGCCGTAAGGAGGAGTTAAAAATCATCGCTAACGGTTCACATATAATCACATAAAATCTCTTGGTTTTACGTTATCTGGGCGTGGAGCCATGTTTGCCTTAACCTACCATAATCGCTTTCTCAGATATTCTTGATCTATAACAGCTTCATCACAAGTTAAAGCAAGTAGAATTTAAGGGTCATCCCATTGCTCATGTTTTTCAGGGAATTTTTCTGTAAGATTTTTTCATTTTCATTTACATTGTTCATTTCAGGCCAATTATCGTTCTATTTCCTATAACTCTTGAGAAGGATTTAATGCCCTGCGTCGTATTCTTTTTGAGAGATTCCTTGCGATCGATTCAATGTTTATGCCCTTTGTACAGCCTTTTGCAACAAGTGAATTTTGGTTTAGTCGAAATTACCTCTGTTTTCTTTGCTCGTAAAATGGTAGTAAAATTGCCCAAATATTTCAGCCTGTTTGCTGTAAAGCAATATTCGATTCTTTAAATCCATCGGTAGGTACTACGATTTATCAAACTCTTGAGCTTTTTGGAGCACCCGGAAAAATGGACGGGTTATTCGATATTTGGAAACCCAAGATTATTTATCTCATTCTGGTTCTAAAGCACCAGAAACAGGGATGTAGCCAAGCCTACCAGCTGCCAAACAACGTTGAATTACTGATTTCTTTGGATGACCCTTTTATACCTAAAAGGGTAAAGTTTGTTAAGTTCTTTGGTCTCCTCTTGCATGAGCATCTAACCTGGAAATACCATCTCACTGAACTGTCTCAAAAATTTGCTAGCACATGTGGAGTGTTTTTCAGAATTTGGAACTTACTTCCATTAGATGCCTTAATCTGCTTGTACAATGCTTTGTTCCTGCCCCTGCCCTTCATACAATATGGTATTATTGCTTGGGGTCAAACATATGCATCATACATTGATCCAATTTTCAAATTACAAAAAAAGCAGTCAGAGCTATCTCATTTTAGTCTCGCATGGCTCCCTCTCTTCCGATTTTAAGCTTCTTAAATTCTCTGAGATCTGTGAACTGTGACTCTTAACTTTTGTTTTTGATTCTGTTAATAAAACTTCACCAAGCTGCTTTTATGAATTTTTCCTACTCAGTTCATCCGTTCATCAGTATTCCACAAGACAGGCCAGTCAAGGTGATCTATATATCTCTAAAAAACAGCCTTCAGTGTGATCTAAAGTCTATTCGATATCATGGTGCTAGACTCTGGAACACATTACCCTTGGAACTCCGAAGTGCTCCATCGAAAATGATGTTCAAAACAAAACTAAAATTCATTTACTGAACAATGTTGACCGTTGAACCTAAGCTATTTTTGTAGTAATAGGGGGGGGGGGCTCACCTCGATTAGTTTACCTTTTGAAGCAGCTCCCCTTTAAGTAATTTCTTGCATACAATTCATTTAGCCCTGTATTTGTATATTCTATTAATTTTCTGTATCATTGTATTAATTTTCTGCGACATTATTTCTAATCTTTGTAGTTTAGTTATTTGTTTGTATTGTTAGCGTAAATTGTAAGTGCTGAATTTAAGTAAAAGGATACTGAACTAAAACTGAACTGAACTGAACTGAACTGGTTTTCACGGTTCACCTTTTTAGGCCCCCAGTATTTATATTCATCTTTGATTTGTACGTTACTTGCTTCTTCCGATTAGATTACAGTGACAAGTATTCTCTCGATATTTTGTTGTTGTACTCCTATTTCAGTCAAAGCTTGGTTTACCAAAACTTTCCAACGATTTTGGTCTTCCTTGTAGGAGTACTTTATAAATATTTTTTCTTGGATTCAGTATAATTGTATTGTATCATTTAAATCTATATTCACGTTAGGTTTCCTTGCATTGATTTTGTCCTATGTGCTTTGCAGACTTCCATAAATATGAAAGAAGATGTTCAAGATATGTTGGTAAAGCATCATCTGTTTAGCTGGGACCTTTAATTTTTCAATGTAATACACTGGCTGTCCCAAGGAGAGAATAAACTTTGAGCAGTACTTGCAGAGGAGCCTTAATTGCAAATATTTTTACTCAAACTCGATGGTAAAGATAGGTCAGATCGGCTGTGCAGTCGCAGCGCAGAGTAATTTACTAAACCCCATCCAGCCTAGCGGGAATCAGACCGTCCGCTCTCTCCCTCACTATCAAATGTCAAATAAAAACTGAAGGACCAATTTCACGTACTTCCTTGCAGATGGGCCAAAGTCTGTCCCACATTAGACATTAGGCTAAGTTTCCATCAACTGCTATCACCTATTCAAAACCAGCCATCATTTTCTTAACTGAAAATTCATTGCCTGAAGTGTAATTGATATGGGCTATAAATTTTCTTTTCTGTAGCAATGTCATTTTCTTTATTCTTTTCGAC
The DNA here is from genome assembly GCA_964020215.1 of Aurelia sp. 3 sensu Dawson et al. (2005). Classification (NCBI taxonomy): domain Eukaryota; kingdom Metazoa; phylum Cnidaria; class Scyphozoa; order Semaeostomeae; family Ulmaridae; genus Aurelia; species Aurelia sp. 3 sensu Dawson et al. (2005). Next base: position 11,159,778 of record OZ026589.1, on the reverse strand, counting down.
ATGACCATAGTTTATGATAGTACTAATTGAAATGAATAGGTTTTTTGTAATTCAGCGGGCAATGTACTATTAGATGTTTATTAGATATTTTTATTATTATTATCACCTTTTGTTTCCTTTTAAACAGAGCACCTCGTAAAACAGTGTCTGAGTAACTGAGTGTTTACACCCTGTAAATGGAATCTAAAATGAAATGAAACGAAAATTTAGCATCTGCTGGGTCCGTGATCTAGTGCCTAGTATATGAGACGAAGCCGCTATGAGAACGTCTTGGCTATTAATCTTTCAAACTGCTGCTCAAAATGCAATCAATATAGTAACAGCATAATACAATAACCATCTGTTTTATGCTGCATTCACATTAAGGCCTTGTTTTTGCGTACATGCTTTTACTTGCGTAATGGCGCTTTGTTTGCGTTTTCCCATACAGATTGATATGTCCATTGGATCCCATATAGCAGGTCGCTTTTTACTTCTGAAATGAAAAGCTCAGAATCCATCTCGCTTGCACGCGCGTGTAAGTAATCTGCTTGCTGACCAACGAGCTTTTTCACATGAGCAAGCATCTTTCCGCATGCAAAAATTTTGCGGTCCGAGCACTTTAAGGGATTAGTATGGCCGAAATATGCACGAACGTTTAAGCGCTTACAAAAGATCTTGCAATGTGAACGCAGCCTTAGGCTGACTCAGATATTGTGCCTGTTTTAGTGAATTATTCTGCGAGTAAAAAGACGATTTAGACATTCGAGGTCGCCAAATCTAAGTTAAAATCTCATCTTTATCATAGACTGAAAGTAAAAGTTCTTGAAAACAAGGATCTTTCCTTGGAACTGTTCAGACTATTATGATTATTTTGGGACACCTGGTAGACAGAAGCATGTAAATTTATGTCACTTTATTTAATACGGGTCTAGCAGGACATAATGGTATCGTTTCTTCTGCTAATCTGTTGTTGGAAGATACCCATTTATTATAGTAAAATATATTAGATAACTATTGTCGAGATCTTTCCATTCAGGATCAAAAGACGGAAAAAATTGTTTTATATCAATGCCAGTGTAATGGAAACAACTGACTTGTATTGATATGCTGTGGAAGAGGACGTTAAGCCATCTGGTCCCGACCAGCCCGACTGCTTATGGTGCTTACAATTCAACTAGTGTGCAATCCAAGAGTAGTTTTTTCTCGCAATAGATGTCAGTTAAAGCTAGCGAAATAACTATTTAACTGGCTGGCTCTGTGGTGTGACCAATTTTTTGTTGCAAATCTCAACTGACAGACTTCTTCAAAAATAAAGATCAAATTAAAGGAAATATAAGCATGCCGTGTGAGTCAGAAAAACGTGGGGCGTTTGTCGGACTGTGGCGTCGCATTGAGTCACTCGATCATCATGAACCAAAATTTTCCAAGCAGCTAAAAGTCTAATTTAGATCATAAACCTTTTCCCGTATAAATCGGTCTCTTAATGCATTTGTTAAAAGAGATTTGCCTCGTAAGACGTTGTATGGGATTCTTCCAACCTCATGGAATCGTTAACAAAGCCTCTTTAGCCCCTTTAACCTCTTTAGATACATTTACGGATACAAAAACTGAATACAAACAAATCATCTCCCTTAAACAGCATTCCGGCTAAGATTCTTAAACATAATGCAGACATTTTTGCTATCCTCCTCCAGAAAATCTTCAGTTCTAATGTGACAGAGTGCTATTTTCCAAAGGAATTGAAAGCTGGTGAGATCTCATCTCTTTTCAAAAGTCTTGATGCTTTTATCAAAAAGAACTATAGACCTATAACGGTTTTATCGTCTGTGTCCAAAATTTACGAAAGGGTCTTAGAGAATCAAATAAAATCGCATGCCCTTAGCTTTCTTTCTCCCCTTCTGTGTGGATTTCGAGAGGGCTATGGAACCCAACATGCACTGTTGCGACTCATAGAAGCCTGTAAAAAACCTTAGATAAAGGGGGTTTTGCTGGAGCACTACTCATGGATCTTTCAAAGGCTTTTGATTGTTTAAAGCACGAGCTTTTGATTGCAAAATTAAGTGCTCATGGCTTCAGTCCAAATGCATTGCTGTTGGTTCATAGCTATCTCAGTGAGAGAAAGCAGAGGGTAAAGGTAAATGGGTCTTTCAGTACTTGGAGAGAAACAATGATCGGTGTACCACAAGGTTCAGTCTTGGGGCCCCTTTTGTTTAATATATACCTCAATGATCTCTTCATGTTTGTGAAAGATGCTCAAATATGTAACTATGCAGATGACACAACGATCTACGCTTGCGATAGCAATATTGAAGGAGCATACAAGTCAAATCTTTCAATAGGGCACAGGGAAACCCATAAATCTTCCAATTTCACGCTTATCAGCCAATGGTGTTGCCGTATTCTCGTCACATGACCGAAAATAAGCTCTTTGAGACGAATTTTTGAGTACCCTTACGAAAATCAAAATGGACATTCGAGTAATAAAGATACAGAGCTGCTTTTGCCGCGAGTCGATTCTACAGGCCCTACTCCATGTTTTACACTTTGCATTTCAAGAAAATCTCATCAGGGATCAGCACTACATCGAATTTCATGCAACCGAAAATAGGCCTATATTCAAACATCATTTGCGAACTCAACAAAATTGATATAGCTTCCAAAATTTCACACCTTACGTGAATTATAGCAAGGAATAAGCTGAAGATGTTTCTTTGCTTCAGTTTCCCAAATCCTTGACGAGTCTCAGCTATTTGCGATGAAGAAAGCTATTGGGCCTACCTTCATCCACTGCATAATGCCATTATTCTGTTTCAAATCGGCTTCTTTGCTGTAGCAAGGTAGCAGAGCTATTCACCAACAACATAACACCAATTTCCACTATTCTCAGCTGAAAAATTGCCATCAACTTTGGTAAAATGCGCTGAACTTTCAACAGCTCTTCGCCACACTATCTATTCCAAGTTTTGAAACAGTGTGCTCACGTGGATAAATTTCTGTTATTGTTAAAGCGCTCATGATGTCATGGTCAAGAGGTAGGTCTCGTATCATCCTCTCTCTGCAAAGACTTGGCCTTTGTTTTAGTATGAAAAAGTGAAGGGATTGAGGCCAGACTTTCAAAATCATCTGTATTTCTTAGAAAAGGAAAGTGGTGAATGCATATTTCAAAATAATTTGAATTATTCAAATGATAGGGGGCCTCGGTATCTTCGCAAGCTCCAATACCCTTTAACTTCCATGAAAAAAACTCTCATATTCATGCAAATTATTTTGAAATATGCATTCACCATTTTCCTTTTTTTAAAGAAATACAGATAATTCTGAAAGCCCAGCCTCAATCCCTTCCACTTTTTCATACTAAAACAAAGGCCAAGTCTTTGTAGAGAGAGGATGATACGAGACCTACCTCTTGACCATGACATCATGAGCGCTTTGACAATAACAGAACTTTTTCCACGTGAGCACACTGTTTCAAAACTTGGAATAGATAGTGTGGCGAAGAGCTGTTGAAAGTTCAGCGTGTTTTACCAAAGTTGATGGCAATTTTTCAGCGGAGAATAGTGGAAATTGGTGTTATGTTGTTGGTGAATAGCTCTGCTACCTTGCTACAGCAAAGAAGCCGATTTGAAACAGAATAATGGCATTATGCAGTGGATGAAGGTAGGCCCAATAGCTTTCTGCGTCGCAAATAGCTGAGACTCGTCAAGGATTTGGGAAACTGAAGCAAAGAAACATCTTCAGCTTATTCATTGCTATAATTCACGTAAGGTGTGAAATTTTGGAAGCTATATCTTATTTGTTGCGTTCGCAAATGATATTTGAATATAGGCCTATTTTCGGTTGCATGAAATTCGATGTAGTGCTGATCCCTGATAAGATTTTCTTGAAATGCAAAACGTAAAACATGGAGTAGGGCCTGTAGAATCGACTCGTGGCAAAAGCAGCTCTGTATCTTTATTACTCGAATGTCCATTTTGATTTTCGTAAGGGTACTCAAAAATTCGTCTCAAAGAGCTTATTTTCGGTCATGTGACGAGAATACGGCAACACCATTGGCTGATAAGCGTGAAATTGGAAGATTTATGGGTTTCCCTGTGCCCTATTGAAAGATTTGACTCGTATGCTTATTGAAGGTGTTATCGCAACATTAGAGAGCGATGCCCTCAAAATTGCAGAATGGTTTCCAAACAATTGTATGAAGTTGAATGAGGACAAATGCCACCTAATGGTATTTGGAGACAAAAGTAATGATGTGTCAGTAAATATCGGAAGGATAACGATAAAAGAGAGTGCAGAAGAAAAGTTGCTGGGAGCGATTCTTGACAAAAAATGATGCTTTAAACAGCAAATAAAGTCCATGTGCAAAAAGGCTGGTCAGAAGCTACATGCACTCTCAAGAATTTCTTACTTTCTTGATACCGATCAACTAAAACGAATAATGAAGACATTTATCTTGTCCCAATTCAACTACTGTCCTCTTGTTTGGATGTTCTGTGATAGAACACTGAACAATAAAATTAACCGTATTCACGAGCGGGCATTACGGATAGCCTACAAAGATATGACATCAGATTATGATACAATGTTACTCAGAGGCAATGCGGTCCCAATCCACATAAGGAATTTACAGTTGCTGATGACTGAGGTCTATAAACAAAATGGGAGCTTAATCCTAGTTTCATGAAGGAGATCTTCGTTGAAAAACGCAGTCCTTATGGGTTAAGAGGCTGTCATGATCTACTATTGCCTCAAGTGCGCACTACGTGCAATGGCTTGGAGACGATATCGTTTCGCGGGTGTAGATTATGGCAGGCACTTCCCAATGACATAAAGCAGTCAGAAACCCTCTCTAGCTTTAAACGGAGAATCAAAGTCTGGAGAGGAGTAGAATGCTATTGTAGACTTTGTAGACCTTTCATGGCTCAGGTTGGGTTCCTGAACTGATCTATTTTACTGCTTTGTAAGTACCGTTGAAAAGAACATTGTAAATATGGAAAACGTTGTAAAAATGTATTTGTAGATAACTATTCTCTATTTGATTTCTTTTTTTTTCTTTTTACAAATTTTACTTTTTTAGATAGTAGGCCTGAGTTAGCTCCCGTTTTATAGCTATTTTGTACGTTGCCTACTTTAAATAAATCAATAATAATAATAAAAAAATAATGATAGCCTTGCCAGAGTTGCAGGTGCACGTTGTCGTTATCAGGGGATACTGACATGGTTAAGTCTGGTTCACACTAAGTCGTTTAGGTCACTAAGATCGTGCAGAAAGAACCAAAAGACAAAGACTCGGAGTTTCAATCTTTTGTCTTCTGGGTCTTTCTACACGACTCTTATAACTCAAAAGTGAACCAGGCTTTAGGAAAAGTGCTGTCTGCAAGAAATCCCTTTGCGATTTACAGAGCGTTGATCTACCTGAAAGAAACCTCTTCGCAAGACAAAGAAGTACGCATAATAAATGTCTTTCAAACATATTCTTCACACAGGACAAGTTACGATAAGGCATCCCAAGGGAGAACATACTATCTCCTATCTATTTCATTCTCCCCTGATAATACCTCATGTACCTGTAACTTTTGCCAAAATAAAATGCGGAAGAGGCTTGGCAAAAGATCCCACCAGTTTGCAAAACTCCCATACAAGGTCTTACGAAGAAAATGTTTTTGTTAAAATGCATCAAATGACCGATTTGGATGGGAAGAGGTTTATTATGTTGGCTGCACGCAAAAACTTAGAGGCCCTTTACATGAGACCCGACATGAAATTCATGCCGGCATGAGTTTCTTGCCGGCACGAGTTTTCATATCGGGTGCTGGTCTGAGCTACTATTGTGTTTACATGATGTCGGGGCGATATGAAATTTTCATTTCGGGGCGAAATGAAAATTTCATGTCGCTTTTTCATGCCGGCATGAAAAGTCGTGTCGGGGGGAATGAAACTCGTGCCGGCATGAAAATCTCATGTAAACACATTTTTCTCAGATCAGGGCGATATGAAAACCAAAATTCCTTTGTTTTCCTTCTAAAATATCTACGTCATGTCACGTGAAAGATGCCTGACGTAGATAGAATGTTTCATATCAGGTCAATATCGGGTCAAACAGGAGTGAATTTTCTCGAATTTTCATGCCGGCATGAGTTCATGTCGCCGTAAGTTTCATGTCGGGTCTCATGTAAAGGGCCTCTTAGTTCACGACAATTGGATAGCTAAATGCAATGCCACAGTCTGCCAAACGCCCCACATTTTTTTCTGACTCTGCCGGTATGAAAGTGGGAGACCTCAAGCCACTTAAGGTCACATTCTAATCGATCAGATATCAGAATTTCTTGTTGACGTAGATCAATTACCCAAATATGGTGCGGCACGTGTAATGCCCTATTGTTTTTGCAAGGTTAGTTTTGTCAAAGTCTTATATATGCTTAGATTCCCTTTAAACCCACAGACAGGACAAAATGGCGGGCGGCGGGTGCCCCTTTGGTGGAGTTCTTCAATGTCTCTAGCCTGTCAGTCGACAATATGAATGATAGTGCTGCCAATAGAATTGATTTATTAGCAATATTGTTAAAATTTGAATTACTTGAGAGTAGTATTTCACATAAGGCATTGGAGTTAAGAGTATCAAGCTGAAGTCCGGGGATTTCTAAAATCTGGTCAAAGAGATCGTTACGCATTTGATCATACGGGAGGCAGTGCTGGAGAAAGTTCTCATTATCCTCAAAGCCTATATATTAAACGTGCAGAGGGACTTACAAATTCAAGGTCGTGCCGAAACTTATGTTCGTTTAGAGGGCTGAATCTAACACGGAGCTTAGTAAAGCATAGCCTGCGCGCAGACCCAATATTCCAAATAAGAAAGGGATTCAAGCTAAGTAAAGCATCTCACACCACATCAGCGTGTGTAGCGGATTTGAAAAACAGATTTTATACATCCCCTTATTTTTGCAAGCACTCAGCGTTTACCTTCACTCAGCTCATGATGTTGGAAATATTATTTGGAAAGCAAGTGTGGGGAACTTTTTATACCGCTGTGAAGTAGCATATCAATTACGTAATGCTTTTAGAAATTAGAACAATAAGCTTAGGGAGTAGGCGGACTCAATGAGCCGTGATCAAGAAACAAGGAACTTACTGCGGAAGGGAGAGAGACCGTGATATCGAGAGACAAGAGACGAGAGAAACTGTGAGAGAAAATCGAGAGAACTTTGCAACTTAGAGACCTTATATCGAGATCCAGCTTTCCGGCGAGATCCAGCCATGAAGGTATATCCAGCTTTTTCCTCAAGGTAGGAATGCCAATTTTAGCTCAGCCCCTAAGTCAGCTCTTTAACTTGTCCCTGTCTTTGGGCCTGTTCCCTGACTGTTGGAAGATAGCAAGGGTTGCACCAGTATTTAAGGATGGTCCTGCCGATGAAAGCTCTAACTATCGCCCAATTTCTGTTCTACCGGTTGTCTCTCGCCTTTTTGAGAAACTAATTTATGACCAGCTGTACCACTACCTAGATTCGAATAAACTCATTTTCGGTAAACAATCAGCTTACAGACAGTTGCATTCTGTTCTGCTTAAGTGCACTAATGATTGGTACTTGAATTTAGAGGGTGGTAAGTACACTGCAGTTACCTTTGTGGACCTCAAAAAGGCTTTTGACACGGTAAATCATGAAATATTATTGCAAAAACTTGAGCTTTACGGTATTCATAATAAAGAAATGAAATGGTTCTGCTCTTATTTAACTAATAGAAAGCAATGTTGTAAGGTAAATTGGAAGATTTCGAATATAGAATCTATAACCTGTGGAGTACCGCAGGGGTCCTGTCTAGGGCCTCTGTTATTTATCATATATATCAATGACCTCCACCTACAGATGAAACATTGTGACGTTAACATGTATGCTGATTACACAAGCCTTATGTTTGCGTCGGATTCGGTTACGCATATTAACGACTGCGTCAATGATGACCTGAATAACCTTAAATCTTGGCTTCAAGGTAATAAATTGTCCGTGAATGTTGCTAAGACACATAGTCTCGTAGTCGGCAGCAGAAAGCGACTGAAAGATATAAATGATGATAGAGTAGCAAAGCCCTCTTTCGTAGTAGGCGAGGAGAATGTTTCCATAGTAGAAAATATAAAATACGTTGGGGTAATTGTTGATAAACATCTGAGCTGGGACGAACAAATTTCAGCAGTGACGAAAAAAGTTTCACGTGGATTAGGGATGTTACGTTTTTCCAAAAAGTATCTGCCCATTGTTACTGTACAAAAAATGTACAGAAGTTTGGTGGAACCATACTTCAGATACAGCTGCCCGGTATGGGGAGTTGCCGGCATCAATGCTATCAATAGGCTGCAAAAACTCCAAAATAGGGCGGCGAGAATCGTCACAAACAGTGCTTACGATGCTTCTGCCTTACCCATTATCAAACAACTTGGTTGGCCCACCATCAATGAACTTATCGAATCAGAAACCTTGAAGATGGTGTACAAATCGGTAAACAACCAAGCTCCCATTTACCTTACAGAAATGTTTGTCAGGCTGTCCGATGCATGCAAGAGAGAAATTCGCAATACTAAAACAGATTTGGCCGTTCCTCGTCGCAAATCGGCTTTCGGCCAGAAATGTTTTTCATATAAGGGTGCTAAATTATGGAACGATCTTTCGGTTGAAGTAAAATCATCAAAATCTTATGAAATATTCAAAAAACGTATCAACAATGCCAACACCGAATGCTGATTCTCTCTTTCATGTTATAGTTAGCATCATTATAAGAAAATTTTGTAAATAGGGTTTTTTAGTTACGTATGCTTTTGTTAGCTTTGTATTTATTTGCACGGCCCACTGTAAATCAGTCCTTTGACTGACGTGGCCACCGTGCCTACACAATTTAAAATCAAATCAAATCAAATCAGATCGACTAACCCGAGACTGAAGCAGCGACCAGTTAAAGACATACGTGAGATCGTTTTATATTTATTTTGCTGTGTGCTTATTTGCTTTGCTGAAACTTTGATGAATTTGTTTGTGTTGGCAAAGTCTGCGTTCTCATTTTGTTTACATGCTTTGTTTGCGCCTTTGTGTGAGCTGTGTTGAAACCGTGATTTGAAGTGATGTGACTTTATCTAACTTTATCGATTTATTCCATAAGTTTTGTGGAATTCTAGCCTAATTCACCACAAGCACCTCCGACGGGACCATTTCTCTTGAGACTGTGATTTTATCAAACTTTCAGGTTTTTATGGAATAAATCTGCGATTTTTGTGCGAATTTATCATGTCCATGACGAGGGGCAAAACAAAGGACCTCGAAGCAAACAGGCAAGAGGGAGGAAGTGAAGCTGCTGAAAATAAATCTGAGCTCACATCGAAGCAGTCTTCCTTCCAGTCTGCGTTAAAGAAGTTAGCGTATTTCGACAGATCTACTGTGAATATTTTGCGAGATGGAGGTCAGGGAAAACTTGATCGCCAACGGAAACTCCTAGGAACTAAACTAGATGAATGTTTAGACCTGATACAGGACATTCAGGGGATATTCGTTGATTTAGATGAGCAGGAAGAAGCCATAGATAGCTGGACAAACAAGGCCAAAGAATCTTTAGAGCCATATGAGAGTTCCATTGAGAATCTTGATTCAAAATTATCAGAATGTGAGGAGCAAATAAGAGAAAATCAGAGAGTAGAGCAACTAGAACGCGAGGCTATTATGAAAGCGAGGCTGAGAAGAGAAGAGGAAGAAGCTGAGGTAGCAAGACAGATTAGGCAGGAAAAATTTGCTCTGGAGCTGGAAAAGAAAAAGCTGGATTTAGCTGAAACAAAGCACGTTCAAACAAAGCTTCCAGATTGCAAGGGGAAAAAAGACTTCGTCTTAACATCGAGGAAAACAAAATACCTACAGCAGGTCACGTTAAATTTCTAGGAGTGGAAATTGACAGCAAATTAACGTTTAGCAAACACATTGAAACGTTATGTTCCAAAGTCAACAAAAAGGTCAGTGCATTTGCTAGGCTGAATAATTATATCTCTCGAGAGCAGGCATTAACAGTTTGTAATGCGGTAATTTTGTCGAACTTCAATTATTGCCCTTTGATATGGCTATTCTGCAATAAAGGTGCAAATAAAGAAATTGACCGCACTCATAAACGTGCGCTTCGGATCCTCTATGAAGACTACGAATCTTCATTTGAAACATTGCTCGCTCGAAGTGGCAGCAATAGCATGCATATAAAGAATTTGCAGAAACTGATGACAGAAATCTACAAGTCCATGAATCACTTGAACCCTTCAATTTTATGGGAATTTCATGAAAAGAAACCCATAATGTACAATCTAAGAATACAAAACTTGTGTAAGCTGCCAAGAATTAAGGCGCTTGGCTTTGGACTCGATTCACTGTCTTTTCGAGGTAGTTTCCTATGGAACACTCTTGATGACAGTATCAAACAAGTACCAACTCTGTCACATTTTAAAAAGAGGATCAAAGATTGGACAGCAGATAGATGCACCTGTAAAATATGTCGCTGATTATAAATACTATTTTTTCTATTTTTGTCTATACTATGCTTTGTAAATAGCTGGTTTGAATTAGTGTCAGCTTGATACTACTGTAAATACCAACTTTAAATATTGATTTGATTTGAAATGAAAATTTGCAAATCTCTAAGTTTCAGGGCACTCATTTAGATTGGGTAAGATTCTGGAGTCTCTTTCAAACTCAAATTGATAAAGCTCCAATTAACGATGAAGCCAAGTTTTCATATTTGAAGGAGTTTGTCATTCCTAAAGTTCGATCAACAATCGAGAAGCTTCCAGTTGACAGTGGGGGGTATGAACGAGCCAAAACAATTTTACAACAGAGATATGGGGATCCTGCAGAAGTTGTGAATGCACACATACAGCAAATATTTGCCTTGCCAACCATTCATGGAACATCTCGTCCTAAAATCCATGAATTTTACGATCAACTCCTTTGTCATGTTCAAGCTTTAGACACACTAGGCAAACTAGGGAACGTAGCAGGAAATGTGCGCATGACATTAGACAAACTTGAGGGCATTCGTTCAGACATAACCAGAATGGATCCAGAGTGGAAAAACTGGGGTTTTCAGGAGCTATTAGAGGCCCTCAGAGGGTGGATAGACAGAAATCCTTTGCAAGTTGGTGAGAGGGATTCAAGACCGCAATCAAGAGATTTCAGAAGAGAGAAAATATTTTCAACAAGAGATCAGACAAAACCACGATCATGCATCTATTGTGATAAAACTGACCACAAAGCTTCAGACTGTGAGTCAGTGAAAACTGTGGAGGAGAGACGAAAGATTTTGAGCAGCAAACGACTTTGCTTCAATTGTACGGGGGAGAAGCACAGAGCGAGTGACTGTAGGAGCAAAACAAATTGTCAAGTCTGTCATAAGAGACACCACACTTCAATATGTGATAACAAGCAAAAGGAGCCAGGAATGACAGCAGCAGCCAACAACAACACTGTGATTCATCCAGTAGTCGTAATCAAGGTTGAAGGAGTAAAATGCAGGGCACTCCTTGATACAGGATCAAGCAGTAACTACATGTCTTCCACGCTACTAGATTTGATCAAAAAGAATCCTGTGAGGCAAGAGCACAAATCAATCGAAACATTACTAGGGACATCAGTTCAAAACATAAACGTATATGAGGTAGAAATCAGTGATGTTGCGGAGAAATTCAGCATTAAATCAGAGGTGAATGGAGTAGCAAGAAAGGTTCTCTTAAACTTGCCAAATCCTAGATATCAGGAAGTTATTCAAGCAAATGCACATCTTAAAGGAGTGAGGATGGAGGATAATGACAGCAAAGAAATCTTACCAGTTCATGTCATTTTAGGGGCAAGCAGTTACTCAGTAATCAAAACATCAACACCAACGAGAGTGGGGAAAGCCGGAGAGCCCATAGCAGAGAAAACTAGCCTTGGATGGGTGATAATGTCCCCAGGGAGGGAAGGTACACACTCAGCCCTCATGTACACGAGAAGTTCTCATGACGACTACATGCAACTGTGCAGCCTTGATGTGCTCGGAGTTGAGGACAGACCTGAGGGCGACCAGCAGAGTGTTTATGAAGAATTCAAGGAACAGCTTGTACAGAGAGAGGATGGGAGATACGAAACATCACTCCCATGGAAAGCAACACATCCAGCATTGCCAACAAACGAGACAGTTGCAAAAGTAAGATTCAATTCATTGATGCGACGTTTAGAGAAACAACCAGAGCTATTGCAAGCGTATCATACAATCATTCAAGATCAACTGAGAGAGGGAATTGTGGAAGTTGCACCAGAGAAACCACAGGGACCAGAACATTACATTCCACATAAACCAGTGGTGAGGGAAAACGCACAGTCCACCAAAGTACGCATAGTATACGACGCATCAGCCAAAGCAGATTCAGAGTCTCCATCTCTGAATGCATGCCTCGACATAGGCCCACCTTTACAGCGAAAGATCTTAGATATACTTTTACGTGTTAGGTTCAAACCAGTGTTTCTCGCAGGAGACATGAAACAGGCGTTTCTCCAAGTTGTGATAAGAGAAACTGAGAGAGATGTTCTTCGATTCTTTTGGGTTGAAGACTTAGAAAGCAAGAAACCAGTCATTTACAGGGTAACAAGAGCTTTATTCGGATTAGGCCCAAGTCCGTTCTTACTGGGGGGAACACTAGAACAACATTTGGAGAAGTTTGCAACGCAGTACCCTGACCAAGTGAGAGAGATTAGAGAGGGGATCTACGTTGATGACATTAACTTGGGGGGAAACAACGTAGATGAGATCAGAGATTTGAAACAAACAGCAGTAAGCATATTCGAAGAGGGAGGATTTGAGCTCCACAAGTGGCACTCAAATGAAATGCAATTGGACGGAGAAGCGAACAACGATAATGAATCAACATTTGCAAAAGACACTTTAGGAACAAAAGCCTTTGAATCAAAACTTCTCGGAGTAGGTTGGGACAAACAGAGTGACACTCTCTCAGTCACATTTCCAGAAAGTGAGCCAACTCCAACCAAACGAGTAGTCTTGCGCACCTTAGCCAAGATGTATGATCCGATGGGAATTGCATCACCATTACTGTTGACAGCCAAGTTGATTTTCCGTGATATCTGCGAGAGGAAGATTCCATGGGACAGTGAGTTACCTGATGATCTAAAGAAGCGATGGGAAAAATGGCTTAAAACTTTGCCATCAGAAATTGTGATACCAAGATGTATTCCACAGAGAAAGGAAGAAATAACCTCCATAGAGCTACATGGATTTTCTGATGCTAGTGTTTCAGGATGCTGTGCCACTGTGTATGCAGTTGTGAAGCAAGGAGAAGAAGTCACTCAAGGTTTACTTGTAGCCAAGTCCAGGCTTGCAAAACGTGATCTTACTATTCCAAGATTAGAGCTTGTTGGATGTCACATGACCAGCAACTTGTTGGAAAACACAGCCAAAGCCCTTGCTCAGTACCCAGTGACTGCAATTTATGCATGGACAGATTCAACTGTATGTTTGCATTGGCTTCAAGAAGGGGTAAAGTACAAGCAGTTTGTATCAAACCGAGTGAAGAAGATTAACGAGAAACGGTACACCTGGAGGTATGTTCCCACAGGAGACAATCCAGCAGACATCGGAAGTCGAGGAGGAAGTAACTTGCAAGAAAATGAGAAATGGATGATAGGACCAACATGGTTAAGCACACCAGAATGGTGGCCAACCATGATTGTGACCAAGGCAAGCGAGGATTCAGATTCAGAGAAACAGCTCTTGAAAGAGATCATGCAAGTGTCTGTTGAAAGAGAAGCAGACACAATCGATGCCTTACTTGAAAGAAAGTCCTGGTGGACTACTGTTAGAGTCTTAGCTTGGATCAAGAGATTCATCAACAATTCAAAGAGCAGTCAGAGAGTCAAATGTCCTTTGACAACATCAGAGATCCAAGAGCAAATCAATTTCATGGTAAAGAGGGCACAGAGAGATGTAGAAGAGACAAGTCAGTTCAAGAACGATTCTGAGCGACTAAACTTAATCAAGAATGAAGAAGGTATCTACGAATGCAGAGGACGCATACAAGGAGTTTATCCTTGTTACCTGCCATTTAGACATCTCATCTCAGAGAAGCTTGTGGAAAATGCACACTTGCAAACGTTGCATGGGGGAGTTTCACTTACTATGTCCAAAGTTCGAGACAGTTACTGGATACCGAAGCTGAGAAGCATCACAAAGAGAGTCTTAAAACAACGCTCTGGATGCAAGAGATTTCATACCACAGCTGCACCAACGCCTCCACAAGGGAATTTGCCAAGAGAGAGATCTGAAGGAAACATGCCATTCGATGTGCTAGGAGTAGACTTTGCAGGTCCAATCACAGTGAAGACCGGGAACAAAGCTAAGAGCAAAGCATACATAATTCTTTACACATGTAGTCTAATCAGAGGTCTGCATTTAGAGCTATTGCCAAACATGACATGTGAGGAATTTCTATCAAGTTTCAAAAGATTCATCGCAGCGAGAGGGAGACCATCAAAGATCATATCGGACAACGGAAGCACATTTATCGCTGCATCCAAGTGGATAAAGAAAGTGAGAAAGAGCGAGAAGGTTCAAGAGTACCTTGCGCAGCAGGGTATCATTTGGCAATTCAATCTCAGCCGTGCCAGCTGGTGGGGAGGGATGTTTGAAAGGATGGTGAGAATTGTGAAAGGAGCAATGTATAAAGTCGTAGGAGCAGCAAAGCTTACATTCAAAGAGTTGCAAGAGGTCATTCTAGACATTCAGATCGTGCTTAATAACAGGCCGTTGACCTACTGTGAAGATGACGTAGAGATGCCAGTACTAACACCCAACATGCTGATTTTCGGGAAAGCCAATTACTTGCCAGATGAAGAGCCGTCGGATATTGAAGATAGAGATCTGAGAAGGAGAGCGAAGTACCTGAGAAAGTGCAAAGATGCACTTTGGAAGAGATGGGAATCGGAGTATGTGAGAGCTCTCAGAGAAAGACACAATGCAATGCATTCTGGGAAACAAGCACAGCTAGAGGAAGGAGACGTAGTCATGATCAAAGGTGAAGAGAAGAATCGTGCTCTCTGGAAGATAGGGATAGTCACAGAGTTGATACCAGGAAGAGACAACATTGTGCGAGCAGTGAGATTGCGAGCCGGCAAATCATTCATGGAGAGACCAATTCAGTTCCTGTATCCACTCGAACTACACTGCAGCAGATCCAAGGAGATACAGAATCAGAATTTGAATGCTGAAGCTCAAGAATTTCGACCAAAAAGGAAAGCAGCCATCGATGCAGCAGCAAACGTCCAGGGAACATTTGACTATGAAGAAGAGAATGACTTTTAAACTTACTTTATATTTGACATCTTTCAGATTCAAATAGGGGGAGTGTGGGGAACTTTTTATACCGCTGTGAAGTAGCATATCAATTACGTAATGCTTATAGAAATTAGAACAATAAGCTTAGGAAGTAGGCGGACTCAATGAGCCGTGATCAAAAAACAAGGAACTTACTGCGGAAGGGAGAGAGACCGTGATATCGAGAGACAAGAAACGAGAGAAACTGTGAGAGAAAATCGAGAGAACTTTACAACTTAGAGACTTTATATCGAGATCAACTAACCCGAGACTGAAGCAGCGACCAGTTAAAGACATACGTGAGATCGTTTTATATTTATTTTGCTGTGTGCTTATTTGCTTTGCTGTAACTTTGATGAATTTGTTTATGTTGGCAAAGTCTGCGTTCTCATTTTGTTTACATGCTTTGTTTGCGCCTTTGTGTGAGCTGTGTTGAAACCGTGATTTGAAGTGACGTGACTTTATCTAACTTTATCGATTTATTCCATAAGTTTTGTGGAATTCTAGCCTAATTCACCACACAAGCAGTTCTGCAGACAACTATGGATCATATTCATTTGCGTTCGTAAGAAATACGAAACTTCGCAAAGGAGAGACTACATGTGAATCAACTGGTGAGAGCTGGCTTATTGGGAATGTATGTTATGTATGTTATATTTCGCCATAATGAAATCAAAGCCCAAGACAACCACCCAACCCAACGAAAGAATAGGTCTAATTACAATATTTACAAGTATACAGAAATTAATAGGCAAAAAGCCAAAAAAGACAAAGGTGTCAATGAAAGAAAGTTTTCATAGAAAAAACGAAAATTCTTGAAGATGTTAAAATGTAGCTAATTTGTACTATTATAGGAATTTGTACCATTATGGGAATTTGTACCATTATGGGAATTTGTAAAATTTGTACCATTATGGGATTTTATGTATGTAATGAATGCATACATAAAAAATCTTGGCCAGCTGATTGGAAAAGAGGGCAGTGGGCCCCTGCTTTTAAGAAGGATAGCAGATTTTCTGATAAGAATTATAAGCCAATTACAATTTTACCAGTGGTAGATAAGATATTTGAAAAGCTGATTGCGGAACAGACAGAATTAGGGATCAAACCCTACCTAAATGACAGTATCACAGCCTACTGGAAGGACAACAGTGCAGAAACTACACTACTCACGTTGGTAGAGAATTGGAAAGATGCAGTTGATCAGAAGCAGATAGTTGGAGTATTGTCTACGGATACAAGTAAAGCATTTGACTCTCTTTACCCTCCACTACTGATAAAGGAAATGGAAATATATGGCTTTAGTAAGAATGCCATAGATGTGATGGAATCACGTTTTGAGAATCGTGAAAACAGAGTGAAAATTGGTGAAACGCAAAGTCAATGGATGAAATCAACCAGGGGGTGTCCCCAGGGATCTTCATTAGGCCCATTATTATGGAATATTTATCAAAATGATCTATGTTATAACATCTTCAACTGTAAGCTGTCAATGTACGCAGATGACCATCAATTATGTATCGCAAAAGAGACACCTACAGATGTACAGAATGCTATCAACAACAACATGGTAGATGTGTGTAACTGGTATGGAGATAACTTCTTACATGCTAACCCTGACAAATACCAAGTGCTAACTATTTCCACTGCAAAAACGCAGGTAAAAGATATAGAAGTAAAGGTAGATGGAGTTGATATAGAACAGACAGTCAACATCACTCTCACTCTTAGGAGTTACAATAGATGGCCAGCTATCATTCAGTGAACATATCAGTAATGTATGTAAGAAAGCTAGCCAGAAAATAGATGTCTTGGTGAGGCTCCGTGATCTCATACCTCAGGAAGAAAAACTGACACTATAGGTATAAAATGTCGATATTGCCAAACTTGACATACTGTGGAATGGTGTTTCATTTCTGTAAACAGTCTGACAAAAGTAAATTGGAAAGAGTACAAGAAAGAGCCTTGAGAGCTGTATTTCAAGACAAAACAAGTTCCTATGAAGAGCTTCTGGTGAAAGCCAATCCACACACACTGAACAATAAATGTTTGCAAGACATCGCTATTTTGATGTATAAATTGAAAAATGAACTTGTGCCAAAGTCACTGCAATGCCTGTTCGAAAGAAAAAACTGGCTACAATTTACGAAATTCATATTTTAAACTACCAGATTATAAAACAGTCAGATTAGGAAAACATAGCATTAAATATTCCGGACCAATGTTATGGTCAAAGATAGGTCAAGACATTAGAAACAGTCAAAGTTCGCAAATATTTAAAATTCAAATTAGAAAAGAAAAGGACATTTCAAGATAGCATACAGCTCAAATCCTTATTGGTTGCTGAAGCACGCGGAAAACATCCAATTTCTCGGTAAGCAGCCAATCAAATAGCCCCTTTCCAACCACGTGATACCAAATTGGCCGTTCAAAGTAAGTTCTTGAGTACCCTCACGAAAGTTGAAATGGCTACTAAGTTACAATAATTACATGGAATTTTCTTTGATAAATCAGTAGAAGGGATGCCCCTCTTCAGTTTGTAACGTGCTTGGAAAAATATCTCATTTGGAGCCGAAATTACAGTCATTTTCCGGTCGAAGAATGTTCCCTTTTTGTTCAAACATTGATAAAAGTCGCTGCAAATGAGGTATAAGGATAAAATATCAGCGATTATGGCTATTGCCCTAAGCAATAACCCAAGCACTGTTCCTTCGATTACATCTCAAAATTGCAGGTGATTTTTAGCGGTTTCTGCCAGAAATGTGATCTGGGCCAGAACTTCTTACCGATTAAAACTCATTCGTTGACCCCAAAAGGGCTTAGGTTTGTGTAAGATCTAGTCATTGGTGAACCAAACAGCCAAAACATGTTTTATCCCTTTGTTTCCACTTGAATGAATTGAGCAAAATCAGGCATGCCATATCTATTTACGAGTGTAATGAACTGTATCGAATCGCATTATCTGTAGCACAAAGCCTATCAATGCGACGCTCTTGAGGAGATTACTGGCGCTTCCAGAGAAAATATGGAGCGAGCAGGGGCGCACATACAAATGTTGTTTGGGGGGGGGGATGTCAGCATGTGTTGGACCGACTAAAATTCTTCGGCCCGACTGAGCGTTTTGGCTGTTCATACTCATTAGGAAGTTTGATAAAAGCAGTATGGATTGACTGAGGGTTGCTAAAATGAGGGGGCCTGGGGCAAAGCCCCCATGAAAATTTTTGAAGACACGCCCTCTACTTTGGTTTACTCTACTCTACCTTTCTTGATCCCATGTTGGCCGGTCCTAAGAAAGAATTTTTGCCATTTTGCAACAGGTTTTTTCATAATCTGGCAACTTCAGGATAAATTTCACGTAAATGCAACTCTCTTTGGCTCAGAAACAAATCTTTCTCAAGAAAAATTAATCGCAAACAAAGCTAAAATCGCTTTCAGAGTGAAAAGAGCAGTCTCTGACATACCTTCTCAAAGTTTTTTATTCAACTTCGCCTGTTTCGCTTCGCAGTGGACGTTTTTCCTGCCAGGCCAGGCGGTGGTTTTCGGACTGTAAGTTCACAATGCAGCATATGCAAAAAAGTGCCTTTCTATTGCTTTATTTTACTGGCTATTTGGTGCATCATATAGCTTTAATCTTTAACTCTTAAATTGAAAAGTAATGGCTCGCATAGCAGCTTTTGTTATGACGTTTTGTTATGGCGTGATCTTTTGTACAATCACTTCTTCGCCGCCAAGCGCAACGACGGCGACTGCTTTTAGCATGTTTTTGCCTCTAGCAAGGCATTCTCTCGTGATTTTTAGTATCTACAATACTAGCGTTTAGTTGAACAACCGTTGATGGATAACGTTTGATGGATAACCAATTTTTGATTTCCTTTTTGGGATTCATTCAGTAGTATCCGATTCCTAACGCCATTCAATTACCACCACCGACGCAAGGGCTGCCGAGAAGCTTTGGAGGAACAAAACTGGGCAAAATGTGGAACGAAACTGCGAGCCAAGCGAGGAGAAAAGCATTGCGATCCAGCTCTTCAGATTAGCTTAGAATGACCTAAAATACATTTTAGAAAATTTCCTGCAGTCGAAATGTTAAAACGTCTTCAAATACGAGGCCCTCTAGACCCTGAGGCCCTGGGGACAAATCGTACACTGCTCCCCTGTCAGTGGCCCTGCCACTACCGACACCCCAGTACCAGACTGGAAGCTTTGAGTATTTGCAAAAGCTTTGCGCCGATCTTATGGCAAAAAATTACCTTTTGCTTTGTCTTAGAGCCCTCACAATCCAGTAATTGCTTGAACTAATTTAGATTTGTCTGGGAAAATTTTTTAAGATGCCATCCTCTTCTTTGGCTTAGAACGACTCTCTCGCTCACTGTGTCGATCGATCATTTCTTGCAAAATTTCTAACTGTCGTCATGGACCGACCTTTGCCTAAAACATTCAGAAGTCGGACCAACCTGGATTCGAACTATCAAAGCTTTGTCGTGGACCGACTTTCCGTTTATGAGAAAATTTTTGGACCGACTCTGAAAATATTGGGGGGTGTCTCATCCCCCACACCCCCTAATGTGCGTCCCTGGGAGCGAGACAAATTTTCAGGAAGTTGCTCAAGACTGGATGTTTTAAACGAAATTGGGAGACATTTAAATGGAAAATGAAGCCAAATAGATAATTGAGTCGTTGGTAAGTGAATCATTTAGCCAGTTGGTAAGTAGACTGGGTGGAATTACTATTAAATACTGAATTGAGTACACGCTGATGAGAATTGGGAGTAGTCCAAAAAAGGGCAAAATTGCCATACAAAGAATAGCAAAGAACATCGACTCAAAATCATGCCTGTAAACATGCCAGTTTCAAATCCTTGGAGGACCTTATCATTCAGGTAGGATAGGCAAGAATCCGTTGAGTGATGTGCACGAAAGCCAGATTAGTATCTATATAGAATTTTATTATCATCAAGGTACTTTTGTACTTGTCCATATCTTTTCAACGATTTTAGAAAGTCGCGGAAGCAGAGAAATAGGTCGGTAGTTTTTGGGATCACTTTTTGATCCTTTCTTGAAAAGTGGTTTTAGTTTCGCTTGTTTGCAACCATCAGGGAAAGTAGATCGAAGGATTGAGAGATTGCACAATTCGGTCATTGGCCCTGCTAAAACAGCTGCACCATCTTTGAGAAATTTGCTTGCAATATTATCCAATCCTGTTGCTTTTGAAAGGTTTATTTCTTCTAAGAGCTTTAGAACATTTTCAAGAGAAGTGGGGGCAAGTGAGAATTGCTCGGTAGGTTAAGGTGTTGGTAGTACTTTTGGACCTGAGTTTTTTTTAACTATGTCAGCGGCTAAATTTGAAAAGAAAGCTTAAATGTTTCAGCATTTGTTTTGTCATCGAAACATGGATTACCCTTTATCGTTCAGACAAATTTTAAAAGATGAATCTTTTCCTAACGACAGTCCTAGGGATTTTGAACATTTCCATAGATCTTTGGGTTTTCCTATATTCTCATTACGTTTTTCAATGATAAAAGATTTTTTCTTTCTTTTGATTGAGCTTCTGCACACGGTTTCGAGCTCTCTTAAAGTTTACGTAATCAGAGTGAATTTGAAATGTTCTATATTTTGTTAGTAGTTTGTAACGAATTCTAATTCCCTCAAGGACTTCCTAGTCCATCCATTCCTGTGAGTCCTTTCTTACCCGAATTTCCTTCACAGGGGTTAATTCATCAATAGCGTTGGTGATCAGTTCTACAAAGTGGGAGTAAGCGGCGTTGATGTTCTCGTATTCCATGTAGTTTGGAAATTTGATTTTACTTAATTTGTCAAGAAAGAGTTGCTTTGTGTAATTCTTGAATGTAAGTGTCTTGATAAAAGTGTGTTTATGTATTTTGGTGTGGGTAGCTTTTCTAGTTCAATAATCGGATAACCCCAAATCAAGAACTTCATGTTGAGAAATTTTTGGGAAGGAATTTGTAAGTATGTGATCAAGAAGGGAGGATGATTTATCTGTTACCCGAGTTGGTGAATTAATTATTTGCTTTAGACCATGTTGGGAGCAGAACTCTGTACCTCTTGATTCCATTTGATGTATCAGAACTTTGGTGGATCAGATTAATGTTTAAATCTCCAAGGATGTAAACTTCTGGGCTAACAAAATCCATAGTTTTGGATATTGCCAACGTCAGTTGATCTTAGAAACCAGAAGCTGTTGGAGGCCTGTAGAGAATTCCAACAAGAATTGGTTTTGATTTTTGCAGTTGGATATCAATAGATAAATTCTCAATTTCTGGTGAAAGTCTTCTCTTGGACTGAATGCCAAGTCTTTTCTTATGTAGCAAGCTACTCCTCCTCCATGTCTGTTTCTGTCACACCTTTTTACATCATACCCATCAATGTTTACTTCCCCATCCAGAACGCTCTTATCAAGCTTAGATTCTGAATCTCCTATGAGTATGACTGCAGCATTGTTTTATGGGCTGTCAAACGTAATTCCTCAATTTTAGGTAAAAGGCCTTTTACATTTAAATGGAGAAAATGTAAACCTCTCTTGTTAAAATTTGTCCACATATCTGTGTCCGTTAAATGCTCCTCCATATTTGCATATGAGATATTTAACTCTTCAGAGGAAGGTTATGTAAATGAGGAGTCAGCAAAAGGCAGTTGGTCCAAATGAATTTCATTAGCTCTACATTTACAAGATAAAAAACATATCACATTTGATTTCTAGGAACCCTAGAATGTGCATCATGATATACATCTGAGATTTCATCACATGTATGTATGTATGTATGTATGTTTTTGCCAAACTAAAAATCTAAATTACAATATAAATTACTAAAAAGAAAGTTTTCTAATTACAGCAAATATAATATTTACAGGCAAAGAATTTAAAAATTAAGTTTAAAAACACCCCAGGTTAAGATGGCAAGGATAGCATTAAAAAGGTCAATATGACCTTGTTTCCATAATGGTCCTTCCGGAGGTGTTATCAAAAAGAAAATTTGTTGCGGAAAAGTGAATCTTGTGTCAAAAAAAAAGAAAAAAAAGATTCGAAAAATGTTGACTAAAACCTTTACGTAGGCTGATTTTAGGTTGTCAATAATATACGTAGGGGCTATCATCTAGTCTTTGGAGATCGTTAAAGAATTTATCTTTAATCTTATGTTTAAAACTGTTGATGTTTGTTGCCGATTTTAGACTTGATGGTAGATTGTTCCATATTTTAGGTCCGAGATATGAAAGACAATTTTGCCCTATGTTATTCTTTCAGAAAGGTTGATTCAATTTGTTTTTGGACCTTCGAGTTATTCGGCTCTGGCCAACTGGTAAGAACATCTCAGACATGTAGGACGGGGCTGAACCAGCAAAAAAAATTGAAAACCTTTGCAGTTGTACATTGTTCAAATCTCTCTTTCGTGGGGAGCCAATTTATATTTTTGAACTCTTTGATTCCTACATGTGCTCGGTTTTTTAGATTCAAACAAAACCTGATACATTTATTTTGAGCAGTCTGAATTCTTCTGGTTAATCTTTTATTCAATAATGGAAACCAAGCACTGCTTGCATAGTCGAAATGGGGCTGAATTAGAGCATTTGCTAGCAATCTGCGAAGGGAGAAGTCGAGAAAATGTTGCTTTCTGTAAAGAAATCTGAGCCTGCCGTTAATTTTACCAAGGATCTTGGTAGCCATTGATTCGCCAGACAGGTTCTCATCAAGAATACAGCCTAAATACGTGGCTGAAGTGTGCTGCTTAATTTTGATGTCACCTCTTCTGATGTCCAGTTTTTTTCTGTCGGTATGTTTATTTTTTCTACCAAAAAGTATCGATTTTGTTTTGTCCTCTCCGAAATGAATGCTTAGTTTGTTATCAACAAACCAATCGCAAAGAGAATTGAAATTTCTATTCAGCTGTTTTTCTATTTCATTGACGTTAGAGTCTCCAAAAACGAGACAGGAGTCATCTGCATACAGAAGTAAGTCACAGTCCACTGCCTGTGGCATGTCATTTACATATAAGAGAAAAATGAGCGGGCCAAGAATGGAGCCTTGAGGAACACCACACGATAATTCACCGAATGAAGAGAACTCTTTTCCTATGTTTACAGAGAATGTTCGGTTTGTAAGGTATGATCGAAACCAAAATATGACTGAGTCAGCAAAGCCAAGGTGCTTCATTTTTTCAAGGAAAATTTCATGGTCGATTGTGTCAAATGCTTTTTGTAAATCTATTAATATCATGCCCGTAAACATACTATTTTCAAACCCCTGTACGATTTTGTCACTTAGATAGATTTTGTCATCTTTGTGAACCCAAAAGCCACATTGGCTACAGGGTAATCCTTTCCTAACTGATTTATTGCATAAAGAGCATGGGGAGTATGTAGGCCCAGGGTGAAGTTGGATATCACCAGAGAGTAGCATAGCAACAGAAATCTGAGAAATAGACTATGATTTTTACCCGGGGGGGGGGTACTTGACCTAAATTTGTACGGGGATGTGCCCACGAAAAAAAATTTTTTCACCCTGCTCCAGAATTTTTGCCTTCAAATGATACCCTGTTCTGGAAAAAATCGGTGAAACGTATGCTCAAAAACACAAAAATTTGACTGAAAAATAACCCGTTGTAACAAAATTTCCTCCTTTGACATATCTTAACAACCTGCTCCAGAAAATTTGCCTTCTTTTGATACCCTGTTCTAGGAAAAATAGGCGAAAACGATACCCTGAAAAACGGCACATCCCCGTCGGACAAATGTACTTAGTCCCCCCCCCGGGGATTTTTATGATTCATGTGTATTAGAGCACTTGCTGACAAGAGCTGTTCGAAACATCTTGCTCTAATTTCTTCAATCATGGAGAGACATTCCTTTGTTAAAAATTCTTGATTCCGTTGATATGTTAGGGTTGGTTGTGAATAGGGTTGGTTTTCTCTTGCCCCTTGTCATCATGGGTAAGAATAATGAAAAAGGACAGTGTCACACATGACACAAGACCGCTTAAACTGCACTCCGGCTTCTGCAACCCTAAGCTTTCCGTAACCCTAATAATGTTCTCATTTTCAGTATCAAATGAATTATCGTGAGTCACCCGAAGGATCGCCTTTGAAGGGTTGAAATCTGGTTAAAACTGCTGAACGCTCAGCCCCAGTCCTTTCATCTTTCCTCAGTTTAGGCCAGGCTAAAATGATCGCTATGAGATGTGGAAGACTTCTGTCGCTCCTGAGAGCTGACTGCGTGCAGACAGGAAGAGCCACGGTAATTCACATTTCCTTTTCTGCTCTTCATAACAAGTTAATAATTTCAACCTCTCCCTAGTTAATGCGAATATCGAGTTGTTAAATGTATCTATTATTCAGGCGCCCTGGGAAAACTGGCTAGCCTAGTAGTAGGCCTATACTATAGGCCTAATCTTTAGGTATCGGCGGTATTTGGAAAGCCATTCCATGTTTGAGGACCAACAGACTCAAGACTGTTTCAAGCAAAAGTTAGTTGATTTGGCCTTATATGCCTCAAGTCATAGGATTTCTGGTAGAATAATGCAAGGATCTAACTTTAAAGAAATTTTTCTTAGGACGAGAATAAAAGACGACAGTCATGCTTGTGCATATATCAGTTATACTAGAGCACTATCGCCCTTATCAGACCACTTTTCAGAAAATTAAGATTTTCGGAGAGGTCAAAGAAGTTCTGGAAGAGAACTCACCTTGAATAGGCTTCTCAACTTTTGCTACAAACCTCAAAGTGAGAGATTATCAATATGGTACAAGACAGGCTGGCAAGGATGACATCTTTCTAACTCGGAAAAACACCAGTCAATACGGTCTCAGATCAGTAAGCTACTATGGAGCAAAGTGCTGGAATGACATTCCTGTAAATATAAAAAGGTCACCATCTGTTAGTGTCTTTCGTTCTAAGCTCAAAACCTACTTTTTTGAAAATAATTATTGAAAGGATATCATAGACAAATCATAATTTACCCACATAGTTTCTAAAATTATTATCTAAAAAAGGGGGTGCTCTCTCCTCGATTAGCTTTGCTACTGAGAGAGTTCCTCCTTAAAGAATTCCCCTTCATACAAATCCTCTAGTGTAGTGTTATTTATCTTTGTTTCATTCCATGTGTATCACCTTATGTATTTGTTATAATTGTTGTAAGTAGTTTAATATTAGAGTGTTTGTATGTAGTGGAATTTAAAATGAAATGAATGAATGAACTGAATGAATGAATGAGTTGCTGCATCCGTTTCCTTGTTGTCATGCTGGAACCACACAAATACGGACAGGTCTGAAATGAATAAATTAGGCCGTATCGCCCTTATCAGACCACCGTAGAAGAACGATGAATTTGCACATCAAAATCTTTTCAAGGCCGTTGACAGATCAACAAAGTATTTCTTGCTTTCCCAGAAAGCCATGACCAATTCTAATTTGATTGAAAATGATTTCAAAATATTGTTAATTTCACTCCTGCTTTTAACTCTCTAAGCCTTGACCTCAGTCAACTCTAACCACATGATGCGATGCGTCAATAGTCTACAAAACTAAAGGGTTTCACACGGTGGACGCACCTGGGCGGCATAATGTCAGTTGCATTGCTCTTCCAAAAGGAGCCTTAGGTCTCGCAATTTGTGTGCGATTCTCAAAATTTCTTTGGATATAAAACGAGAAGAGTTGGAGGAAACATTCATGAAGACTATTCTATGTTAACTGAAAGAGATATCGAGAAACGACACAAAATAGACATGGTGTGTGGAAACATCAAAGGAAAAGTGAATTGTACTTACACTTTCGTTGCAGGTAGGTCAACTTCAAAACTTTATTACAAGTCTTCTGAGCAAAACAAAACAGCGAAAGCGAAGAAATATCAAAGAGATGACATCAGCAAACAACTTTCGCGCGCTTTTTGGATTAGCTAGGCCCAAACTCCTTTTAACTTTAACATTTTATTCAAGTCCGTTGCACAACACGGAATCGAAGGTGATCTGATAGGGGCGATATTACTCTACATATCCAGTGTTACATAAGCGCTAGATTGGAAAGTCTGTACTGCACACGCAATACATTGCGCGCACAGGAACTTATGCGATTTTCAACCTTGGCCGCACCAGTATGGAATGAAAGGTGTGTGCGCCGCACATGTCCAGCACACAGCATTAGTTGATGGCGCACGAATTGGCGCACAGAATGCGATTTTATGCTGGTGTAATACAACCTTAGGTATAAATCTCCGGGTTCATGGTGCACACAACGTTAGGTATAAATATCCGTCCGGCGCACGAAAATCGAACATTCCATACTGGTGGCCGCGCAGTTGGCATTAAACAAAGGATCTATTGTTTAATCTAAAAAGGATCTATTGTTTTAATCTATTGTTCTTAACCGCAAATTTTTAGCGCAATCTTACTTAGGCCATCTCAAATTGCCCGCGCAAGATACAAACTTTCCAGTCTGTCATTAGCGTAGGCCAAAGGCCTAAAAATATTCAACTAAAATCAGGAAATGTTTTCAATCAACCATGATTCATTATCAACCCATGAAACTTAGAGTAAACAAGCTATTTATAATCAATGGGAAAATTTTTCATAAGAAATTTTTCATAAATAAATGTTGGATTTAGATTATTTACTGTTTTTGTAAATTTCAATGCAAGGAGTTCTTTGGCACGAGACTTGCATAGTACATTTACTTTACTTTACTTACTAAAACAAGGAACCACCCAAAACCAGCCACAACTACCCAAAACCAGCCACAACCACCCAAAATGAGGCAAAACGACTCAAAACCACCCAAGACCAGAGCATAACCACCCAACCATCCAAAAATCCAAGAACTATCGGCCCCTCTGGAGGGCATAACACCTCTGAAACTCAACAGGCATTGAAGTGATAACTGCTTGTGTTTCTCGCAGAGTAAATTTTGCAAGATTTTTCAAGATCAGTCACTCACAATTTTTAATGATTTCTCTAAGATTTTTAAGATGTCCCAAAGATTTCTCATCATTTAAAGATTTGTCAAAAGATTTGTTGGGAATTTCTACCATTTGTTGGGAGTGATTTCTGAGAATTCTCTGGTTTTCTAAAATCTTTACAACTTCTTGCAGATTTGTAGGATTTTGCAAAGACTTCTGCAGTATTCAAGATCTTTTGAGATTTCACCGTTACTGAGAGAGTACTCCCAATTCCCACTAGCATGTATCTCACTTAGTATTTATCGTAAGTCCAGCCAGCGAAGATAATAGAACACTTATCTATGCAGCCAGTCAATTTGCCGAGGATGGACCTAGGAAGGTTTGAAACTTACTATTAATCATGGCTTTGCCACTTGGACTTGTCGACTAATTTATCTATTTATTTGATATGGCTGTTTTTATATCACATGGAGTTGTTAATCAAATAATGGAATAATTTATCATGGATGAAAATTGATGACAAGTGAATTGATATGATGATCTTGTTGTTGTCTTCGCTTTGTGATTTCTAATAAAGCTGTGATTTCCAACTGATGTTCCAACTTAGTAACTATTAAACAACTACAAAATGCTACTTATATGATTACATACTCGTAAATACTGGAACCTGTCTTACACTGGACAACAATATGGCAATATGGTTGCATTGGCAATTTGTTATGATTATGATATTTACTGGGTTTACTATAATTAACTATCCACTTTTGACAGTCTGCGATATTTAGATACTGGACAGACTTTGATGATTTATGGCCATGAGGTAGACAGTAATTGCTCCTCATAGCCCCATCCTAGTGGTAGTGTAGAGTAGCTTGTAAGAAGTATATATAATTTAGTTATGAGTATTGTAAATTTTCAGTGGAATGTATAAAAATTTATGAGTTACTGAAGCAGATTCTTGGATTTCTTGAAAGTTTTTATGTTTACAGTTTAAGAGCTATAAATAAGTTTCTTGAAATTTTGTTTCTGAAAACGATGAAGAATTTGTTTCTGAAACTGCTTAGTTTTGTCTATGATTGTGTGAATAGGATTTCCCCTTCTTGTTTTCATTCTTTCTTTGACTTAGTTGAATCTGTTCATCGATATGGTACACGGCAAGTCACTAAAAAGGATATTTTCCTAACCCAGAAAAATACCCTGCAGTATGGTATTAGGTCAGTGCGCTTCTTTGGAGCTAAATGCTGGAATGATATTCATGTGGATATAAAAAGATCCCCCTCTGCTAATATTTTTCGACAAAAACTCAAAGCCTTCCTCTTTCAAAACCACTACAAAAGTTGATCATAGAAATTTTGATTCAGAAAGTCACTACCTGCCCATAGTTTCTGTTTCCTTGAAGAAATCAAATTGATGTGAGAAATTTATGTTAGAAATTTGAAACAGGGGGTGCTCTCTCCTCCATTAGTTTAACTACTAAGGGAGCTCCTCCTTTAAGTAATTCCCTCCATACGATTTATCCTGTTCTTTGTTTTGTATTTATATATTGTATTAATTTTAAGTGTTGAATAGGTTTTGTGTGGTGTAATATTGTATTGTAGGCATATATTAGTTGCTTGTTTGTATATTTGATTTAAATAAATTGTATGTAGAGGAATTTAAAATATGAAACTGAACTGAACTGAAAAACCATTCTAAAGACATCCATCAAATTTTCTAAAGGCTTGACGTGAATTGATGACAGGAAAACTTGTTCCTGGTGATTTAGATTTACAAATTGATTGATTGTAACTGCTGCATAAACACTGGTTCTATCTTTGGAAAATTGTGAATTACTTTCAGTAATCAGAGAAATTTTTTCCTTTTGTAATTGCATTCAATTGATTCTTTGGTGCTTTGGGTTCCTGTGTTAAGGGAGTTAGACAAACAAACAGGGAAGTTATGATATGGGGAATGGCGTTTGACATGGCACTCTATTGCAAGTACTGCAAAATTTCACAACAGGCCAGTTATCGAACTAATTTTTGTGCAGAACTTTACAATTATTTATTTCTAATCACCAAATTACTCTGAAAAGGCTTCTCTTTGTCCATTCATGCTGAGTCTTTAGAAAATTTGCTCAACGTTTTTTGATTGCTTTCAGTGCTTCAATAAAAAACTTAAGAATCTCACTTATAAGCTCTAAAGACTGAAAACATCTAATTCAGACCTTTTGCTAAGGATCAGGTAGTAAATCTTCAAACTTGGTTCAGTGACTTTACTACTGACTTTAAACGACAGTAGAATGTGAGAACAATCAGCCTTCCTTTGTCTTAAATACACAGAGTCAAGAGTCACAAAGAAATCTGTTGTGTTGAGCTCTGACTTGTTGTGGCCAATCCGATATGTGACAGATTGTCTTTGATTTGCATCAAAATTGGACATATAACTTAGACATCCTGTGCAGTGCTATTCAAATGGGGCAAAATCTTTTTTGGGGCATGCACCCTGCAGGTTTTTTTAGAAATTCTTTTTAGTGCTGAGGAAATGTTTGAAATTCAATTTATGGTTCTAATCCTTTATCATAAACAGCGGAGCTATGGGAGACCAGCCATGGTGCCACTTACAGAAGTGCTTGATGAATCGCTGCAAAGCCAGGGAAAGCCAAATGAAGGAGAAATTAGGGTAAGTTGTCCTGACATATCTTACCTCAGAATTTCAGAATTCCTTTCTCTGCAAGAAGTATTTCAAATGTAACAAGAATTCTCTCTGTTCTAAACAATTTTAAAAAGTCTTTAACAAGCTTTTCAACATGTTGCAATGTCTTAAGGGAAGTCCCAACAATTCTTAAGGAAAGAAGAAACTGGTATGTACACATGCTGTGCTGCAATATAAAAAAGCTGTACAGATGATTCAAACAACAGCCAGGAAGCTTGGATTTTGCCGCTAATGTTTGCATATTCCTCAGTTCCTCAATAACCACAGTACACTAGAAGCCAAAATCTTGGATGAATAAATTGCTGACAAAGCTTTTCTGACTTTTTTTCATGGAATTTCGGGTGTTTTAACTAAAATTTCAGACAAGTAAAATACTGCTCATGTTGAGTTGTATTTGCTTATTTCATTATGAGAATTTTATGACAGTTTTCCCAAAATAATTTGGCGCCTTTAAACAATTCCAGAAAACAACCATCGTCTTGTTTTGAATGTTGTAAAATGGCTCTTAATAAGGCTAACTTGGATTGATGTAATGTTTCTTTATTTTTGTGCTTTTACAAGACCTCCAAAATATGAATTTTCTGAGAATCTTATGCTTGAGGAAACCAGCATAGGGCTCAAATCATTGCAAAACTTTAAAATTATATGTGTGAAATGGTATTGCGGAATTATTTCAACTGAATAAATCAAAGAGCACTGTAGGTCATTCGCCATAATTATGGAAAGAGCATCTTTGATATCATCATTATTTTGAGAGTTTCAGCATTTTTTAAGATGTCTGCAAGTTTTGAAGTTATGACATCATCAAATTGCTAAATCGTGAACTATAAAAGCTATAACAGAGATATTTAGAGACGAGAACATAGAGATTTAAAAACAGCTTTTACCCAAATTGTTTGAACGAATGGGCTATTAGAGATCACCGGCCCCGGCCCCCCGGCCCCGGCTCTGGCACTATGGCCCTCGTCCCCCGGCCCCCATATTTATAGGTGTTTTTAAAATTTTGTAACTGTCTGCTTGTTCCCGAATTTCAACTAATCTGTATAATCGCCATTTCATCCAAAAATTGTATTTCAAGAGCTTTGGAAACTCCTTGCAAGTAAAGTGAGAGAACTTCGAGGGGCCGAGCGGTTATCTGAGCCTTGCAAAACAAGTTGAGTATGATTTCCTAAACAAACCGCAAATGTGTATACACACACTGATTCGCAATACGATCATGCGCCTTCGCACCATGCACTCATGCGCCTTCGCACCATACACTCATGCGCCTTGGCATTGAAAATCCTTGAGGGTGTCACATTTCTTTCCATATCGATATGTATCGATACATTCTTTGATACATTACAGTATTTACTAAACAGTGCCTTGAATTGAATAGATGAACCGCAAACTATTCAACATCTTCACAAGGACAGTTTCAGAGTGGGTGACAGGACACCAAAATGATTAAAGGTTGCAGTAAAGTGTACATCGAAACCGAGTAGTACTCAGTACAAAACCAGGTGAGAATATTCTTTGGTCGCTTTCCAGTGTGAATAGTGAAACATTTACGCCAGCGTAAATGTACTTTAACGACAAGGCGATGCAATGATACTTCCTGTTAGTTCCCAGTCCTTCAGCAATTCTAAGGCGTGCTCTGCATGTTGCTGAGGATCTAGAAATCAAGTTCTCATTGCCTTCCAAATGAAGGTCATATTTCTGTTTGATTTATCAAACAAGCTCATGAACCTGACAAGTGATAAATCATGTTACTGCGATGGATTACCTGTAATATAGCTATGCAGATTTGGCTATGGTAAGAGCATCTATTATTGTTGGATGTGCTGGAATTTTTACGGAAAAGGCCTAAATTTGGCCAACATCAGTGAAAGTTGTGTTCAAGGCTTGCGTTATGAACGTTTTTGGCTGTCAAAGTTAAGTATCCCGTGTATATCTTACCAATAAACAGTTTAAATGGCAGCAGAATCGATTTGCGGGGAAGAGTAGCTGCATGCTGTGGAATGTGTACCGAACGTTGTCTTGCATTTATAACGCAATGGAATCATGGAAATCTTCCGGTCGTCATTTCAAGGAATTCAATGCAGAAGCTCAGTGGTCAGTATGCTCTGCTTTTTGACCAATTTCACAACAAACAGAACAACAGGGAATGCAATTACAAACCAAACAAGAGTTATCAATCCCACAGTGCAAACCAGAATTATCAGCGTTTTAGCATAAGGGTCAAGAGCCGAAAGTCTTCTCAGTCAACTGCATAACCAGAGGTGAAAACAGGAAAATACTGTGACCAGTGCAATATGCTAGAAGAGAAATATCAGCAGAAATGGAGCACCTGTTACCTCAGTTTGTTCACTGCCAAAAAGAAGCAATGGAAAGTTGACCAGTTATTGAGGAACTTGCTGAAAAGTAGTAAAAAGTTCAACCGGGAACTACAAGCCCAGCCCTATTAGCAACAGTTGCAATGGTTGGAGCACAACCATTTTCAAAATGTGGGGCAGGAGGCTAAGGTTCAAGTCTTAATTCAAGTTATGTCCTACATACTAACCCCCCCCCCCCTACCCATACACACCGCTTTGCTGCTAAAGGCAATTCCCTGTTTATTGTTTTGCCAGTGCAGTTAAAAGCTTGCTTAGGGCAGTTCATATTAACCTTCCTGCTCCTCAATCCATGCAAGCTCAGGTCATCCATAAAGCAAATTCAATTCAGTAAATATCCTTGTGCAAAAAAAAAAGAGAAGTATTTTGCAAACACAAAAGCATTTACCCCCCCCCCCCTCCACATATAGGCTCATTAATCCCTGCGCCCACCCCATACAAATCAAAATAGGACTTACCAGGTAAATGTCAATTTCAGATTTTGGTCATTTATCCAAATCAACTTAACACAAAAGTAGAATGTACGTATATGATATATGTAGACGCATGTCAACAATATATACTTGGATAAAGCTATTGTCAATGAAAATCAAACAAAAGTCGAAGGCTTCAGACTCCCAAATTGGATTCAGTTTATGTCAAGTAGCACCGAGTTCATCCTCCAAACATCATTTTCACTCACAGGGTACTCCTTTTCAGGTATAACCACTTCTATTTCAGGGTTCACCATTTATTGCAGGCATGCAAGCAGCTTGGTTTCAAACTCTACACAAGTATCCATGTTCAGTCACAAATGTCAATTAAATCAAAAATGTTGAAAAATGTTCAAATCAGTTCAGTAAAAAAAAAAAAAATTTTTTTTTTCAAAATTATTCATGGAAGCTAAGCAAAATAATTTTATGTGATACCTAGTCTTTCTGTGGCAACATTGCAATGGTAATGAAAAACAAAATGAAATGAGGGCTGCGCTCTTCTAAATTGGATTCGGTTTAAATCAAATAATGCTGAGTCCATCGTCTAGTAACAATCAAAATCATCTCATTCACATGGCACTTTGTTCAGGCCTAATTACTTCTATTGAAAGGTTAAGCATATCATTTTATTGCAGGCGTCTTGGTCCCAGTTGGTCCACAATGTAGTTTTAAATTTCATTTGAGGACCCAGGTAAACCCCTATATCAATTTAGTCTTGTCTCTGCCCTCCTGCAGAAGGCAAATAAAGTCTGCTGGTGCATCCAGATCAATCTAAAATATATTAAGCTTCGTGCTCTCAAGAAATCAGCAATGAAATATAATAAAACAAATTAGAGCTCTCCCCAAAATAGTGTCTTGTAGGAAGGGGCCGGGTTATAATGTGAGTGATCCCTTCCTACGGTCCCAACAAGGCAGGGTGGTAGTTTGGGCGTATCTTGGCGGTTTGGCCACCATACAAGAATGGTGGCAGACTAGTTGTAACAATTCAATCTGTGAATACAACAAAGTCCCATCTAGTCAACCATTTCACTTCAAAGTCCAGAGTCCAAACTGTGATTACCAAACATGACTCTGCAAATACCATTCATTCAAAGTCAAGCATTCTTCAGAACAATGAACTTACTTGTAGCATACAAATTTAATCAAAGGAATTGTGATTCCTCATTTGCTTGTAATAAAATAAAATTAGCCGATACGACCCAGTTACTGCCACCCAATGCCTCATTATTCATGCCTCCTCTTTTCAAGTAAGCTGTTTTCACATCGCAGGAGCCACAGGCGTTAATGAAACATTTACGCCAGCGTAAATGTACTTTAACGACAAGGCGATGCAATGATACTTCCTGTTAGTTCCCAGTCCTTCAGCAATTCTAAGGCGTGCTCTGCATGTTGCTGAGGATCTAGAAATCAAGTTCTCATTGCCTTCCAAATGAAGGTCATATTTCTGTTTGATTTATCAAACCCCTTTCCCTCCCTCCCTCTTAGGTATCAGTAAGCCATCGGGCAGCAGGTACTCTTGTCAGCAAGCCTGTGAGATTTCTTGCTGCCCCAAACATGGTCGTATCGTAGCTGATTTGTGCAAATGCAACTTTTTCAGTTCATTTATGTAGATAATTTTTCCCCTGCAAAGAAAAGCAGAGATCAGGTTAGTAATAGTTCTCACAACAAAGCCAATAATTAGCACTGTCCACATGGTTTAAGCGCCAAACCACACTTCGTACAAAAGAAAGGGTAGCAGAAAGACCCCCGTTACCACAGTTTCTGCTGTTTGTTTGGGCTTATGCTCACCTCTCAGTCAACACAGAAGCCTCAACGGTGTGTGCAAAGAAAGAAATACATACAAATCTGAGTAAGAAAATTTGGTTTGGAAGGGCCACTCTAGAAGTAAATTATACAAGAGTCCTTGGAAAGAGCAACCTGCTTTACCATTTGAAATGCTTATCAAAAGAGAAGGGCAAAGGCGTTAGGCTTTCAAGACGTATGTAGAGGTTGTTAGACCTTTGTTAATGTACAGGGGGAAGTCCCCAAAATGTGTATACAAAACAAGCATGTCCTTGAAAACGATATTTAGAAGTTGTTAAACGTAAGGGGAAGTACCAAAGCGTACGCAAAACAAGGAAGTCCTTAAAAATGAAATGTAGCAGTTGTTAATGGTAAAGGGGAAGTCCCCAAAGTATATACAAAACAAGGAAGTCCTTGAAAATGAAATTGTTGAATTTAAAAAGGGAAGTCCCAAAAGTGAATACAAAACAAGGAAGTCCTTGAAAAATGAAATTGCTGATTAAAAAAGGGAAGTCCCAAAAGTGTATACACAACAAGGAAGTCCTTGAAAATGAATTGTTGATTAAAAAGGGAAGTCCCAAAAGTGTATACAAAACAAGGACGTCCTTGAAAAATGAAATTGTTGATTAAAAGGGAAGTCCCAAAAGTGTATACACAACAAGGAAGTCCTTGAAAATGAACTTGTTGATTAAAAAGGGAAGTCCCAAAAGTATATACAAAACAAGGAAGTCCTTGAAAATGAAATTGTTGTTTAAAAAGGGAAGTCCCAAAAAGTGTATACAAAACAAGGAAGTCCTTGAAAAATGAAATTGTTGATTAAAAAGGGAAGTCCCAAAAGTGTATACACAACAAGGAAGTCCTTGAAAATGAAATTTTTGATTAAAAAGGGAAGTCCCAAAAGTGTATACAAAACAAGGAAGTCCTTGAAAAATGAAATTGTTTATTAAAAAGGGAAGTCCCAAAAGTGTATACACAACAAGGAAGTCCTTGAAAATGAAATTGTTGATTACAAAGGGAAGTCCCAAAAGTGTATACAAACAAGGAAGTCCTTGAAAATGAAATTGTTGATTAAAAAGGGAAGTCCCAAAAGTGTATACAAACAAGGAAGTCCTTGAAAAATTAAATGTAGAAGTTGTTAATTGTTAAGGGGAAGTCCCCAAAAGCGTATGAATAATTAATCAAATGGGAAAATCCCCAAAGAGCGTATGCGTAAACAAGGAAGTCCTTAAGGGGGCAATCCCCAAAGAGCGTATGCGTAACCAAGGAAGTCTTGGAAATAGATGTAGAAATCGTTAATTCCAAGGGGAAGTCCCCACAAACGTATGCATAATTAATTAAAAAGGGGGCAGTCCCCAAAGAGCGTATGCGTAACCAAGGCAGTCCTTGGAAATAGATGTAGAAGTCGTTAATTACAAGGGGAAGTCCCCAAAAAGCATTGCGTATTTAATTAAAAAGGGGACGATCCCCAAAGAGCGTATGCGTAACCAAGGCAGTCCTTCAAAATCAATGAAGAAATCACTAAGTGGAAGACGCAACTCATGTACAACAAAATTAAAGAAAAGAGTAATCTTGCAAGCATAAAGAAGCATGAATGAAGCGCAAATTCTCATCAGCAAACAATGGTATATGTCTAACTGAGGAACAAACTTTCAGAAGCAAAAGAAAGTGTCAACACCCAAATCATTCAAAACAGTGCAGCCAGTTACCAGGCAAATGAAGAACGGTTTGGCCACCATACAAGAATGGTGGCAGACTAGTTGTAACAATTCAATCTGTGAATACAACAAAGTCCCATCTAGTCAACCATTTCACTTCAAAGTCCAGAGTCCAAACTGTGATTACCAAACATGACTCTGCAAATACCATTCATTCAAAGTCAAGCATTCTTCAGAACAATGAACTTACTTGTAGCATACAAATTTAATCAAAGGAATTGTGATTCCTCATTTGCTTGTAATAAAATAAAATTAGCCGATACGACCCAGTTACTGCCACCCAATGCCTCATTATTCATGCCTCCTCTTTCAAGTAAGCTGTTTTCACATCGCAGGAGCCACAGGCGTTAAACATTTTTAATGTTTTGAATGTCTGCCTTAAAAAGTTAAAAAAATATCGTATCACAATAGGAATTGTGTAGTGAATGTCATCTTCGCTATGCAAATTTTATTTGGGGGAATGTATGGTGTGCATATCCCGCCAAAAAGAAAAGATCTGCTAAAGTTTAAACACTGTCTAAAGTTTAAGATAAATCTTGTCCGTAATTTCTAAAGTTTTCCTTGTTATTGTATTTAACTTCTAAAATATCAGCCAACGTAGAGGTTCTTATTTCTAAAGTTTCAGTGAATGTTTTAGTTTCTAAAGTTTCAATCAGTCATTTAGTTTCTAAAGTTTTAGTGGATCCTTTAGTTTCTAAAGTTTCAATCAGTCAGTAATTTAGTTTCTAAAGTTTCAGTCAGTCATTTGGTTTCCAAAGTTTCAGTCAGTCATTTGGTTTCTAAAGTTTCAGTGAATCCTTTAGGCCTTTAGTTTCTAAAGTTTCAATGCGTCCTTTTGGCGCTAAAGTTTCAGTGAGTCCTTTTGGCCCTAAAGTTTCTAAAGTTTCAGTGAGTGGTGCTTGTCTTTCTAAAGTTTTGGTCTGTGCCTCGTTCTCAATCTGTCTCTCTTCCATTTCAAGTTTGCGCCATTCCTTGCGTTCCTTTGGAGATCAAGACAATCATGATCGCATTGTTTAAGATTTTAAGATTGTTTCATTTCAAAGCAATTAGATCCAGCTGGCTGGCTTTGAATGAAATCTTGATTGTTTCGATGGCCAAAGGAACGCAATGATTATTTCTATTTCACTTGCACCATGAGCGATAGATTAACATGTAGCAGTTTGAAATTTGTTTTTTTTGTGTTTTGAACTTATTTTTACTAAGAATACAACCACCTTTCACTGTTTCGTAATTTTGAAATTTTTCGGTAGTGAGCTTTACGGTTAAGGTGGCTCTGCACTTAACCCTATTTCACATGGGGTATTGTTTCGATATTCTGGCATGGGGGCGTTTTTCGCCCCCCTCTTTTTCTCTAAAACTACAAAAGGTATAAAAATGAAACTTTCCTCCATTGTTCCTTGGACAATAAGCTTTCCAAATATAACAATGGTAATTAATAAATCACGTGATTTGTTGCTAGGCAACCAAAAACGAAGGAAAAGTGGCCAATTTATAGATGCTAAACAAGAAAAATTCTATTTAATTGAATACTCAACCGATTTTAATGAGAATAGTCTTAAATGATAGGAAATACATTGTGCAATTGAAATATGTACTTTGAAGCAATCTGAAGTATCTATTTATAGACCAATTAGTGCTTAATTAGCTCTTTATTCCTTTCTACTTATTGTCAATGCAGTTTTCCGTAGTTTTCTTGCTATTTCTGACATAGATCGACTTAATGTGCATGAAACAAACAAGATTAAGCAAAATTGCAACAAAAATCTTAATCAATACATTAATTTATTCGAAAAATGATGTCATAAATATTGACGTCATAGATGTTAAATTTTGCTGATGTCAGCAAATTAGCAAAAATTATATATCAAGTGAAAGCTCTCATCAAGAGCAATCGAATAATACATGTTTCAAGTAATTCGGAGGAGAAACAAAGAAAGTATGGATGTTCAAAGCTGTTTTTGTCAACTACTTTCCAAATATGGTGCTATTGTGGTCACGTGATCAAATCTAGAACAATGAGGCATTTAAATTTTGATTGCCAATTAAATTTGAGTAAAAGTCACAAAGGTTTGGTCATCATATCTTTTGTCGTTTCGGCGCAGTGTAGAAAAGTTTGGTTGGGGGGGGGCGAAAAACGTCCCCCCCATGTGAAATAGGGTTAAGGAGGCTCACTACCGAAAAATTTCAAAATTACGAAACAGTGAAAGGTGGTTGTATTCTTAGTAAACCTAAGTTCAAAACACAAAAAAAACAATAAGTTAAGGTGGCTCGCTTCTGATATAAATTTCAAACTGCAAGTGAAGTAGAAATAATATGGGGCAAACTTGAAATGGAAGAGAGACAGATTGAGAACGAGGCACAGACCAAAACTTTAGAAAGACAAGAACTCACTGAAACTTTAGAAACTTTGGGGCCAAAAGGACTCACTGAAACTTTAGCGCCAAAAGGACTCACTGAAACTTTAGCGCCAAATGGACTCACTGAAACTTTAGAAACCAAATGACTGACTGAAACTTTGGAAACCAAATGACTGACTGAAACTTTAGAAACTAAATTACTGACTGATTGAAACTTTAGAAACTAAAGGATCCACTAAAACTTTAGAAACTAAATGACTGATTGAAACTTTAGAAACTAAAACATTCACTGAAACTTTAGAAATAAGAACCTCTACGTTGGCTGATATTTTAGAAGTTAAATACAATAACAAGGAAAACTTTAGAAATTACGGACAAGATTTATCTTAAACTTTAGACAGTGTTTAAACTTTAGAAGATCTTTTTTTTGGCGGGATATGCACACCATAGGAATGTATG
This sequence comes from Aurelia sp. 3 sensu Dawson et al. (2005), assembly GCA_964020215.1. NCBI lineage: Eukaryota > Metazoa > Cnidaria > Scyphozoa > Semaeostomeae > Ulmaridae > Aurelia > Aurelia sp. 3 sensu Dawson et al. (2005). The sequence continues at coordinate 11,120,677 of OZ026589.1, read as the reverse complement.
AAAAGCAAAATTAGATACCCTCCAACGTCTGCATGACAGCGCTCATTCCATAACAGAAAATGCACGCATAAAGGACGAATGGTCATCTAATTGGCTAAGTGTTGAAAATCTTACTCGATTTGATCGTTCTGTTATGGCATATAAGATTCTGAACAAGTTGAGCCCGGATAGCCTTTGGAACAAGTACCAATATAGATTCGCGAATTCAAATTATATAACAATGAATTGTAAGGATCTGCAGATCCCAAGGCTTAGAACTGAACATGCCAAAAAAGGATTTTACTACTCTGCAATAAAGGCTTGGAACGATATCCCAGCTAATATCAGAGAAATCTTAACACTCGGGCGCTTCAAAAAAGGACTAAAAGCGCACCTGAGGAGCTGAGAATGCCGATAAAAAATGCACCAAAACACGACCTTCTGGAAGAACAGCCCATTTTCTTTAGGTAATACTCCATTTTTTTATTATTATAGAAACATTGTACTAGGTTTTCGTGCTAGCTGAAGATTGTAAACATTGTACTAGCTGAAGAGGTATTCGTGTATAAATAATAATAATGATAATGATGATGATGATTTCTCTTGCCTTAAATCAGCGAAATCTCGCTCCATGACCTTCGTTGATATTTCACCAACGTTGATTTGTAGAGTAGCCGACACAAAATTGTAACAGGTTCCATTTTCGGCAACACTGGATCATGAGAGTCATTCCGAGCCAAATTGAGGAATGTTCACTTTTACAGTACTTACAAACTTTCCTTAACTATTACAATTGTTTTAAAGTTTCCATTCTAGCAGTGGCGGAAATTCAGCTTTTTGAGTGGAGGGGCAAGAGCCATCAATTTTCCGAGTCGGGAGAAGTGCTTTTGCTCGACGTATTTTGCTGAAAGACCTGACGTAAATAGGGTCCTTAAATGTGCTAAGAGAATAGGTATATCAGATTTTACAACTATCTAAAGTTTAAGAAAAAGACAACGACATACTATCAGGGTAAGTCGAACAGCTTTCAGGAATCTGGGGGCGAAGCCCCCAAGAAAATTTTTTGGACACACCCTCTACTTTTGCTTAGGATGCATGTCACGACCCAATTTTTACCGGTATTGAACGTGGATTTTGACAATTTTGTAACAATTTTCTGCAGAGTAGCAGCCCCACGAAATTCTTTGAGCATGAGCAAACACAATTTGCTTTCGCTAAGAAGACCTCTTGGATCCCTTATCTTGCCAATGACAAACTTGAATATTTGACGAGTATTAGTAGCTACTTCTCAAACGAATTTTGCAGAAAGAACATCTACTTTGTCTTAAAACGCTTATCGCCATCCGATCATTGCCTGCTCCAAACATAGACATGGAAACGTCCTAAGGAAAATTTTGAAAATTCCAGCCTTTACATTGGCTTAGAACGCCTCTCCCAATCACCAGAAAATTCGATACTGTACCAAAACTATACCCTACCACTTTCTTCACGTTATGAAAGGAATGTTAGTGCATAAAAACTTAAAAAATATGTTGCAGATAGAGCGTGAGCATTTGGTTTGCTCATTCAAAATAGAAACTCTTTGCTTCTCCTTCTCAACGGCGACTCGTTTCTTCATTGCATTTTCGATCCCACCTTCGAAATTTCGGACTTCTACGGCAAAAATTTCCGAGTCTTGTTGAATTGGGGGGGCAGTTGCCCCCCCCCAACCCCCCCCATAATTTCCGCCACTGCATTCTAGCACTGGGAAACATTAGACCAAGAGTGTCCTCAAAAACTTTTCGCAAGAGCAAAATACCCCTCATTTCAATTTCTCCAGTAAATTTACCCTTGCTACGCCACTGTAAGACTGACTGAAATTAATGATAAATCATTCAAAATTCGTTCGAGTTAAAGCTTCAACTGGGTGTGGGAACCATTTTGTGATACCCACTCTATAGACCGCAGGCAATAGATCCTAACACATGTAAAATCCCAATGTATCATGGAAAGATCAATCAATACTTTTCTTGATATATGAAGGCCTTTTTGCTTATTTTCACAAAACTTTGAAATGAGGAAATTGGGACCTTGAAATCCAGGTTTGGAGGAAGGTCAAGGACTTTTTGCAACTCTGGTAATACATCGTACAAACTTTTTCATGGACTTCTTTTCGGAGGGGCTGGAAACAGGCTATAAGAAGCCGGTGAATACAGGCTGCAACTGGTTTTGATAAAATGGAAAAAGCTACTTCAATGAAGTTCTTCGAATTTCCCCATTTCTTGCTAATGGTGACCTCGCCATTGGCAAGTTTAATTTCTTCGAAAGAGTTCCTTACAACCAATTTATTCTGCCTCTTTTCAAAACAGAGGAAAACGGAATTTTCAGGGCGAAGGCGCATGAGTGCATGGTGCGAAGGCGCATTTGTTGAGGACACCGAGGACTGCCCCTTTTGTCCGAACCTTTTGTTTTGTTGGCAATGTTCAAAGCAGACCAACAGTCGAGGAACCTCTTACCATGCGCGAAAATCTCTTTGTTTCTTTGCTAATCCTTGTTTGCATTGTGGTTGCGTTCTCCGCCCACAGTCTTTCCACAGACCAAACATGCTTTCTGCGCATGATCACAGGTTTCCCTTTTGGGGGATGACCGTTGCTTTGAACATTGATGATTCGTATCCCCAACAAACATGATCGTATTGCAAATCAGTGTGTGTATGCACATTTGCGGTTTGTTTAGGAAATCATAATCAACTCGTTTTGCAAGGTTCAGATAACCGCTCGGCCCCTCGAAGTTCTCTCACTTTACTTGAAAGGAGTTTCCAAAGCTCTTGAAATACAATTTTTGGATGAAATGGCGATTATACAGATTAGTTGAAATTCGGGAACAAGCAGACAGTTACAAAATTTTAAAAACACCTATAAATATGGGGGCCGGGGGACGAGGGCCATGGTGCCAGGGCCGGGGCCGGGGGGCCGGGGCCGGTGATCTCTAATAGCGGAACGAATGGGACAAGCTCTTCCCTGAAATTAGACAGGCACTTTCGCCAAGTGTTTTTAAATTAAAATATTGACTCTAATTTGGGCCAGGTGGAAAACACGGAGTTGTCGGAGACGTCGGAGATGTCGGAGATGTCAGAGACGTCGGTGAAAATCTCGGAGATGTCGGAGAAAATCTCGGAGAAAATCTCGGAGATGTCGGAGATGTCGGAGAAAATCGCGGAGTGATCGGAGAAAATCTCGGAAATGTCATACTTCTCGTAATTCTATCTGAGATGTTCAATATTTTCAGAGAATTTTTCAAAAAACCTAAAGAAACCGTTGTAATTGCTCAGCTGGTTGATGAGAAATGAAATGTTTTCAAGCAAACATTAGTTTACGAATGTCCACAACATATTATCAAGCAAAATTCCGTTTACGATATAAAAATTTGATGACGTCACATTCTTAAACGAGTAGAAATATTTGAATACTCTGTAAATTGGAAAAATGTTCAAAATCTCTGGAGAGTCCAACGGTATAATTATACAGTAGGCAAGTAGATGAAGGCTCTTCCAAGCTGAAAGAAATAGATCACAGAATTTTACACCTAACCTTTACCTGCAAGTCTGGGACAAAAGCCCGGGGGGTAACATTGAGGGTACGGGTGTGAGCCGCCCGTATGGGTGGGTTTGTGGCTCCAAAATTCTCTAAACAGGGGTCCCTTTTTCGGCAGATTTTCCTTAAACATAGGTGGGTTTTCTAGAAATTGGCTACAAATCGTCAAAAATGGGTAGTTTTCCTCCAAAATTCATCATAAAAGTTGGTATTACACGTTTTTTTATAAGAAACTGGTTTATAAGAAACTAGTACTAAGATGGCCAAAATTTTAAGAAACTCTAGTACCATGTCTGAGAAGTGCAAGAAACTTTTCAAAGTTACATAAAAGCATGAATTTTATAGCAAATAGATCGTTGAACCTTTATCATTGGGCAATATTATCTAACCATTTGTGTTTTCAACATAACAGAACACTGTTTATTCCTATATCAGGCCCGTCGGAAGCGGGGGGGCTGGGGGGGCTTCAGCCCCCCCAATAATTTGCTGAAGTTCATTGATTTTGTAAGTGAAAAGGACTGTAAAAGCCACGATCGTAGGAATGAAGATTCAAACTCGTATATACTCGAGGAAGCTACCAGAATCTATCAAAAATGCAGTATCTTTGATGTCATACAAGTCAAAAATTTCAAAATTTTCCTGGAAAGACACTCATTAGTTGTGATCCTTTGCTTCCGTCAATGGCACATTTTCCAAAAATATGTCGTTTTCCAACGATTTAAAGCGTGTGGTCATGGAAAATTTTCCCGGGGGCAAGTCCCCAGCACCCCCGTATTCCTCACTTTGCTCGCACCTCGCTTCAGCCCCCCCCCAATATGAATTTCGTTCCGACGGGCCTGTATATGATGTTTTAAATATCAAGAAACATATCTGTAGCAGTGTTAGCGACCATATTGACAATTCATGCATTCAAAAAATAAGAAACCAATTAAGAAACTTTAAGTACTAAAATGGACAAAATTTCATCTTAAATTAAGAAACTTTTAGTACTATGGCCTGATCCTAGTTTCTTATAAAAAAAGAATGTGTATGGCAACTGTCGCTAATTAGGAGAGGGTACCTTTCTGAAAACCGGGCAGCAGACCCCCGTCCATCCGCAAGTCATGTACCCTTCACGGAGGAAAAAGGTAAGGTACTATATTGGTTCTAAACTGTCATGTTTGTCCCTCCCTTCAATTTCAAGATGTTTCCTAAAGACATCAAAGAGTTTGGCCTTCGTTTCAAGAATTGTGATGTGCATTCGCGCTGTGGGCATTTTATTGCCGCCCATTCCCAAAACGTCCCTATAGTAACAAAACCCATGTCTTCATCAGAGGAGAAGCCAAAAAAGGACACCCTTTCCCGATGATAGAAAGGCATACAAAAAGCTGAGGAACGAAGTCAAAAGAGAGTTACGAACAGTAGAGGCCAAATACTAGAATGAAAAGATGAAAGAAGCAACAGAGGGAAGCGCCAACTTCTGGAATACAATCAAAATAGTTACTAAGACAAAAGGGAAAAAAGAGAAAATTATTGGGCCCTTAAAAAATGACGATGGAGAGCTTATATTTAATGACAGTGAAAAGGCAGGCCTTATGAATGAACTTTTCGCAAATATTGGTGAGAAGCTGGCGAAGAATCTTGATGAAATTGAAAATTCCCCAATTGAGTATGTACACAGAGTTACTCCGACAACAGGGCATATTGATATAACTGAAAAGGCCGTTGCAGAGAAGCTGAGAAAGCTCAACGCACGGAAAGCATGCGGACCAGACGAAATAACAACAAGAGAATTAAAAACAGCATCTGAGGAGTTGAGTTTTCCCATAGCAAATATATGTCGCATGGGATATACTGAAGGAAAGTACCCAAGTAAATGGAAAATTGGAAAACTGAAACCAGCACACAAACAAGGTGAAAGAGCAGAGAGAGGAAACTATCGGCCCCTGACAATGCTATCCATTCCAAGGAAGATTAGTGAGTCAGTGATATGCGATGGTATGGAGAAACAAATTGACAGGACAAGACATAGAAACCAATGGGCCTATTCTAAAGGTAAATCAATGGAGTCAGTTCTCCTGTATCTAACTGAAACGTGGAAAAGGCATATGAGTGAAGGAGAAGTCGTTGGGGTACTCTTCATTGACTTCAGGAAAGCGTTTGACTGTATAGATCATGTCATACTTAAACAGAAATTGATAGCAGCAGGGGTCACAGGCCAGTTATATCTGTTGATTAAGAGCTACTTGGAAAACAGACAACAATATGTAGAGCTAAATGGGGTAACGTCTGAGTTGAAAACAGTTGCCTATGGAGTGCCTCAAGGGTCACTTTTAGGACCAAGACTTTTTTCAGTGTATATGAATGACTTGCCTGATATAACATCAACAGGGGAAATACACTTGTATGCAGATGATGTAACGGCTTTCGTAAATGGGAAAAGTGTAGATGAATGTGTTTGCAAGCTGAATGATTTAGCAAAAGAAATAAATAACTGGTGTGTCACAAACAAGATGACTGTAAATGTAGACAAAACAGAGGCAATGATCATGAAAAGAAAGCGGTTTCCTGGACCTCTCACACCAATCAAAATAGGGAAAAGGATGGTGGAATATAAAGATGTATCCAAGGTTCTAGGAGTATATATAGACAATAAAATAAATTGGAATGCACACATCAACAAGGTCTATAAAAAGTATTCAGGAATGATAGCCATAAGGCCAGTCTCTTACCTGCCAAAACACTTGAAGAAATCTATTATAAAATGGTGATCCCAAAAGTGACATATGGAATGCTTGTATCCCTGGGGCACATGAACGCAAATTAAATTTGAAAAAATTGAAAACCAACATGTAAGGGCTGCAAGGTTAATAAAGAACATTCCAAGGACAGTTGGGAGCAACAGAGTTATGGATAAAGTAGGCTGGGACCCCATAATTCACATGTACAAGAGAAAAGTAGCAATTCAAATGTATAAGATATTGGAGGAGGAATATGAACACAGATTGGGAAGTGGCTTCAGAAAATCGAAAATAAGAGAAGGGAAATTAGAAGTAGCAAGACTGAACTCTGAATTTCAAAGATACACTTTTAACTACAGAGGAATCCTCATTTGGCATGAAATATCAAACAATACTAAAAAGCAAATAGTAAACAGATCTTTAGGACAAAACTGAAAGAAGATAAAGACAGATTGAGAATGCTAAATTTTTCTAAAGGGACAGTTTGTGTAAGAAATAGATGTGAAGATTTTATATATTATTAATGTTTTGAGCTTGTAATTTGAAATTTTTAAGTTTTCCTTTTATTTACAAACGTTAATTTGCAGGTCCACATCAGCCATCTTGAGGCTGCCTTTTTTCCAACCTGCGTTATAAAATAAATGAAAAAATGATGTATGCAATAGACCCGATGCTTTCTGCAAACGATGGTGTTGAGGACACGGAAGATTACCTGCTGCTTTGCCAATCTTATGAAGAACCTAGATGCGAGCTTCTCAATGGTCTCAACGCAATTCTGCCTCCTAGTGACATTTCTAACCTCTCAAATGAATTGTTAGTTGAACTCATTCTCTATGGCAATGAAAGGCTACCACCTGATGTTAATAAATGACTCATAGAGGTTAGTCTAAAATTCATTCACGCAACTAAGACCTTTGGAACTTCTACTGCGATTCCCCAATACATGGGCACATCTTTCCTTTGTAATCGTAACCTTAGTTTTATATTAGTTAATATCTTTATGTTTAGAATTATAATTATATGATTAATCACCAAAGTGTTGAGATGTATTTCTATTCTCCTTGTGGCATTGTTTTTTGAAACTGTTTTTGTCATAGTTTTTTGTAATCGTTTTATGTAGTTGTGCAGTTGTTGTATTTTTATGAAATTGTACAAGAAAATAAAAGCTACAGACTGTTGCTTGCTACCATTTTGTAGATCTTCAAAAACTGATTATTTCTTGTATTGGTCATTTTGATTTCCCTCAATCAGTTTACAATTTAAGCTAGCTGCTTTTAATCTTTTGTCCAAGCTTCCGATACCTTCTCTCATACACACTTTTATAAAGCTTAAAATTGCTGTAATTCTGAAAATAATTATGATATCAAAAATGATTTTTCTGGAATTTTTGCGAACGATCTGAGGTTCCTTTAATTTATTCGCTGAAAGAGTTAGGCAGTAATATTTTACACATGTTAAAGTTTTGCAAAGATTCGAGCCCTATGCCGAGGAAACCAGGGAAAGGCAAAAAGTCTAGCGATGGGATATCTTCTGTTTCTTCCATGTGTTACATCGCAAGTATGAAAAATATGACCACTTGTCAGTTCCATAGATTGGTATTAAAACTCGGCAGTATGCTAAAATCCAACCACAGGGCCTTGTACCATTGGGTCCTTGTATTGAGTTACAAGTGCTGTGCTGTTGTCATTCATCAAAAGCAGAAGTTCTGGGATTTTGAGCTGCAGCGATCTTATTGTTGAACTGTTTTTAGGTCTTTCTTGAACAGTTTGGGTATTCCTGTTTTTCAGAAAAATAATTATAGAAAATCAATAAGCACAGATATGGAAGTGAGAAAGTTGCTCAGTTCTAAGTTGTGCATTGTATGATTTTAATAAATATGATATCACTTTGTGTGAAACCGTTAACCATGAGTATTTAGGCATTGTACCGGGTGAGTCAAAGAAAAAGAATCCTCGTTTGAAAAAGTACTACTCCCAAAATATCAAAGCAATAATTTTAAAGCTGCCTTGTTTTATTGCCAGTATGTTCATTTTGGCTCAGCAATTTACCCAGCTTTAACTAGCTATTCCTTCTGCAGAAAGCCCCCTTCAAAAACCTTCAGGAAAGAGGGAAACAATGGGGCAAAATTTCCTTGGTTTTCCTTCCTAAAAATGATAACACTCACATGTTGTCATGTACCCTGTCTTCTTGGGAGCATGGAATCCCCCTGAATAAGTTGCTCAGGCCAGGGGAAAGCTTTTTCATCCTCCCAAAAGGATAGCAAGCTGAAAATATTAGGGAAGCTTACTCGTGATTTAGGAACTTATGTAAAAGGTTTTGTGTATCTGAATGGAACAACCAATTTCATCCAGAAAAATTCTAAAAATAATTGAACAACAGTACCATTTACAATGTTTACCATTTGAAATATGAAATAGATAGATTTAAACTAAAAATGGCAAATTACTCTTCAGGACGCTTTAAAAAATACCAGTGGTGGGTGCTTGTTTGACGTCCATATCTGATTCATTCCTAGTCTTTGCACCTCTGAAGGATGTGGTTTACTGCTCACGTGTAAGGTGTAACTTACTGCTCACTGCTCAGATGTAATCTTTGATATTTTGGATCTGCAGTTGAGGCGACCACGGGTAGTTGCAGTAGTGGGATGATAGTTTGTTTTTGCAGCTTTGATCGACCAAGAAAGTAAAGCTCGGTTTTTATTTAGCATGAATGTTTTGCATTATCTATTTCCTATCAATAATTTTTTATAACTAGTGACTTGTAAATTACAAATATGCGGCCGGGTGGCTGAGTCATAGCATTGTTGGATATAAAATGATTTTGAGTCACGAAAAATCGTCCCCAAAAGTGTAGACTTGCTCCAAATCTTTCAGGTAGATTTATCACAGATGACAAAATAAACTTTGGGCAAGTCTACCAAAAGTGCTGTTTTACTGCAAGGGGCTCTGTCAACAGCATTGCTTCTGCAGAGGATTTGAAATAATGGCACGAAAATTTGAAAGAAACATATAATTTTCCTTCAGTAATTTGACCTTCTGACCATGGAAATGAATTACACTGTAATTCAAAGTTGTTGTCATTGACTTGTGTTGAAAGGAAGTTTTATACAATGTACCTACATTTAAGAAGTTCAAAGAGCTTTCACGGCAAGATATCATGGACATAATAGTGAAGTCACCAAATAAATCCTGTTGTCTGGATCCAATCCCAACTGAATTACTGAAAAGGTGCATTGACATCCCAATCAAACCAATTACTGCTATTGTAAACAAGTCATTGTCAACTGGGAGCTTTCCAGATTGCTGAAAGTGTGCACTAGTCATTCCTTTGTTAAAGAAGCTAGGCTTAGATTTAATCTCCAAGAATTATCGTCCAGTCAGTAATCTTCCATTTCTGGCAAAAATAACCAAAAATGATAGAGAAGTCAGCATTACCTCAATTTGTGCAACATCTGCAACAAAATGGCCTGTATTCTACTCAAAACTCAGCTTACAAAGAATACCACAGTACTGAGACATTTGTTAGTTAAAGTTTACTCGGACATTATGAACAGCATGGACCGGCAGCAAGTCACTATACTGGTTTTACTTGATCTTAGTACGGCATTCGACACAGTTGACCTGGAAATATTGATTTTTCAACAGAGATTTAATATCTCAGGGACTGTTCTATCATGGTTTTTTTCTTATCTGAGAGACATAGAACAAAGAGTTAGTATAAAGGATACCTTATCAGAGATCTATAGGTTAAAATATGGGATGCCTCAAGGCAGTTGTGCTGGTCCAGTTGTTTTTCTGGGTTATTTAAGTTCTCCATATGACATTATCGAAAGACATGCACCAAGCACAGCGGGATACGCAGATGATACGCAACTGTATCTTAGTTTCAACCCATCTGACCCGGAGACAGAAAATAAGGCAGTCAGAGAAATAGAAGACTATATTCGGGCATGGATGCTCAGCCATAAATTGAAACTAAATGATGATAAAACTGAGCTATTATTGATTGGAAGCAAGCAACAACTAACCAAAGTACCAGAGTTGTCAGTTAAGGTTGGATTTGCAGATGTCAATAAATCTAATAATGCCCGGAATTTTGGAGTTATTTTTGACAGTAACATGACTTTGGAAAACAATTTCATTTCATTTCATTTCATTTCATTTCATCAAAATTCAAGCTATCAACTAATATACGATATATCTACGGCAGCTAAGAATGTGAACAAGATTTAAGATACAAGCTAAATATATACTACTTTCTACCGAATTTATAACGAGATTGTAGCTTAGGACACCTAGAAAGAACCCTAATGAGCTTTCGAGCTAGGTGCCCGTTGCCTATGTCAAGCTAACATCTAGAGATATTAATGAATATGAAAAAGATTTTTTTAACATTAGCACTAAAAGAATTCAAAGAAAAGGAAAGGAAGAAAAACAGAAAAAAGGGAAAAAACCGTTCTGCTACTATGATCATGGTCATATTGGAGTTTAGTCAGTTTCAGGTATTACATATGGAAAGTTCATGGGAGAAGTTTATTTTCAATTGTAGTTATCTAGTAGCCATGTTTTATACCTTTTAGTAAAAACTTTTTTACTCTTAGCATCTCGTAGTTCTCTCGGAATTTCATTACATACCTTTACTCCATAATTTGTGATAAAATTTTGTTTGTAGTTTGTTCTGACTAGTGGCTGAGATAAGTGGCCTGCAGTTGCCTGTCTCGTTTGAATGTTATGCCGTGAATTAACTAATTGGAAGAGCTTTTGAAAATGTTCCTCTACCTTTCCTTTTGATACGTCGTACATGAACTTAGCGCACTCAAGCTTGTAACAGTCATCTAGATTTAGTAGGCCATACGATTTGAAAAGGGGTGCACTATGCTCATTTTGTTTTTTGAAGCCTACAAGTCTCACTGCACGTTCTAGTTTCCTTCGGACGGGATCTAGATGCTTAGAGTAGGCTCCTCCCCAGTTAGTAATACCATAGTTGATATGGGGTGAAATGAAAGCATTGTAAATATCTATTAGGGTATTTTCTGATACGAAATGTCTTATTTTAAAAGAAGTAAACCACATCAGCAAAAGAGCATTTTTCGAGCTGAAGCGTATAAGGCAAATAAGACATTATTTGTCACAAGAAGCTGCAGAGCAACTAGTTCATTCCTTTGTGTCGTCTACTATTGATTACTGCAATTCATTGATGTATGGATGTAAAAAGAATTTGTTAAACAAGTTACAAAAGATACAAAATTGTGCGGTACGTGTCGTAACAGGAGCCAAAAAGTTTGATCATGTAAAACCTATTCTTGAATTGTTGCATTGGCTCCCTGTCTCATCAAGAATAGAGTTCAAGATTGCCCTCCTTACTTAGAAATGTTTGAATGGACTAGATCCACAGTATATAGCGGACCTCCTGGTACCATATAACAGTTCTAGGCAACTGAGGACCTCCAACAAATCTATGTTGAAAGTACCAAAAACAAAGATAAAAACCTTTGGAAGCAGAGCGTTTACGTATGCGGCACCAACAGTATGGAATGCACTACCAGAAGATGTAAAGAAAAGCAACAATGTTGAATCCTTCAGAAAGCTCCTTAAGTCACACTATTTCAAGCTAGCATATGGAAAATGACAGTTTGGATTGTTCTACTTTTCTATCTTTTATTCTCATTAAATAGCATTCTGGTGAAATTTTATATGAACATGTAACGTTTTGTTTTTAGATATTAGATTTTAGGTTTTAGTCTCTCAAACGGACATTATTAGGAATTGTAAATTGTAAAGCGCTGCTGAGTACATTAGTATGGGGGCGCTATACAAATTTTGTATTATTATTATTATTATTATGAAAACTAAAACCACCTTCAGGAAAAACAGAAAAGAAAATATGAAAAATAAGACTGTTTTATAAAAGCTAACGTTTCGATTAAAAATCTTCCTCAGAGTAAAACTTTACTGGGACAGCCGAGAATTTATACAGATTGTTTACCGATAAAATTATACATAACGAGTCTATTTACAGATTAAAATACCTGATCCCTTTGTCCCTGACCAATAGAGAACGGATTGGAAGCGTTTTAAAGTTTAAGTTATTCCTTTGAGGCTATCCTGGCAGCTCTACAGTTACCCCCAAAAGACCCTCCGAAATATTCGCTTGATGCTTAACTCTTCTTTTAGCATCAGCTAAATCCCAGATGGCCTGATACTAATTCTTTACCCTTGAGGCTGCCCAGGCAACTCAGTTACCCCCAACTGACCCTCCGAAATATTTTGCATGATGCTTAACTCTTTTTTAGCAACAGCTACACTCCAGATTGCCAGATACGAATTCCAATTTTTTCCGATACTCTTGAGGCTGCTCTGGCAACTCACAGTTACCCCCAAGTGACCCCCCGAAAGATTCGCATGATGCTTAACTCTTCTTTTAGCAACTGCTGAATCCCAGATGGCCTGATACTAATTCCTTAAACAAGAGCAACCTCTAGGGACCTTTAGATGCATTGGCAGAATCTAAGCTGTTCCTCCGCACGCAAATATGTCTAATTCCACGTCTGCAGCTCTTTCATTAAGACCCTTTGGTGAAAAAGTTTGGAGTCGATATTGCCAAAACAACTCCTTTCGGCGAAGCGAAAAAACATCATCTGCCCCATCTATAATTGTGATACCCACCCGAAAAGTCCCATTGTGTCCGTTTTCAAAGAAATGACTGAAAAAAGAAGCCTGTGGGACAGGCTTCCCTTTATCAAGAGAATTTTCGTCGTGTTTGCGTGCGTATGTCCTAAAATAGGACTTGTAAACATTAAACCTTTGCCGAAATTTAGTCTTAGTACTCCCCACATATTTCTTGTTGCATGACTCACACTGCAACAAATAAACAACATGATCAGAGTTGCAATCGTATCGCCCCGAGAAATTTTTAAAAGATCTGGTGGAATCAAAATTGTGGAATGTATCCCCCTCCCTCATCAAAGGACAAATCTGGCAACTCCTTCTGCCATTACATCTAAAAGTACCCTTTTCCATCAACTCCGCATCTATACTTGGCAGCTTAGCCCTCACAAGTTTATCCTTCAAACTTTTTGCCCTTCTGAAAGAAACTAATATTTTGTCCTTAAAAACTGTCTCATGCTCACTGTCTACCAGTAATAGGTTCTGGTTTTTGCGAAGGATGTCATAAACCTTGTACATAGCTGGGTGATATGTCAACACAAAAGGTATTTTCATATCATCCTTTTCCTTAGGTATAGGATTTAACAAAGTTGCACGATTTTTGTCCCGTACCCTATTGATTTGGCTGTCGACCTCGTTTTCACTGTAACCTCTAGCTAAAAGCCAAGCTTTTAAATCTCCTACCCTATCTATAAAAAACTGTTCCTCTGAACAAATGCGGCGAATTCTAAGGGCCTGGCTATATGGAATTCCCTTTTTGGTGTGATTTGGATGACATGAAGTTCGATGCAGGAGTTGATGGGTATCCGTAGGTTTTGTAAACAAATCCGTTATAAGTCTGTTACCCTGTTTGATGACTTGAACGTCGAGAAAATTCACCTTATCTGTTGACCATTCCGCTGTAAATTTTATAGAGTCGTGTGCCCCATTTAAGAAAGATATAAAATCCCTAAGTTGTTCCTCCCCGTGCTGCCAAATCAAAAAAACATCATCTATATACCTCCACCATACCCACGGTTTATCTTGAGCTTCAGCCAGTAATTTTTCTTCTAGCGCGGCCAAAAACAGAATCGCGTATGAAGGAGCGCATTTGGTGCCAATCGCTGTACCCCTAAGCTGCTGATAAAAATCGCCCTTAAATTCGAAAAAATTGTTCTTAAGAACAACGCGAGCTAACTCAAGAAGGGTATCTGTGGAAATGGTTTTATCTTCTCGACATTCAAGTACATCTCGTAACGCCTCCAATCCCTCCTCGTGCGGAATACTTGGATAAAGCCCCACCACATCCACTGTACATAATATAGCGCCCTCAGGGAGACCATCTAGATCCATGATTTTTCTAAGGAAATGATTAGTGTCTTTAACATATGACCGCACCTTTTTAGCTAATGGTTGCAAATGATGGTCCAAAAATGCTGAAATGTTTTCCGTAAAAAAACCACAGTTCGAAATAACAGGTCTCCCTGGTACGCTATTCAATCTTTTGTGGATTTTAGGGAGGAGATAAAACCGTCCTAACCTAGGGTTATTCACCATTAAGTAATCTAAAGTAGCTTGATCCAAATCTCCTCTATCACTAATAATTTTGAGAGTGTCCGAAATATTATTATTATTATTATTATTATTATTATTATTATTATTATTATTATTATTATTATTATTATTATTATTATGATTATTATTGAAAGTTTCTTCAGATTTGCTAATTAAAATCAAACACTGGGTCGCTACCAGTGACCTAGGGTGATTGACGTTTGAGGTAATGGAACGACTGCAAAAATATGCACATAACTATTGCCGGACAATTACAAACTACAGCTACCATTCAAGTCAATTTACGAACATAAAAAGATTTTAGATCGACAGGGCTCTTATGAGAATATGCGCTGTGCTGTTTAAAACTATCTTTTGGACTTCTTCTAATCTTGGGTTTCCCGGTATTTGTTCAAGAAACTTATCAGTATCTTTCTTTATCAGGCCAAGTGCTCCAATAACAACAGGCAAAGTTTTGGTTTTTAGATGCCACATCTTTTCCACCTCTATTTCCAAGTCTTTATACTTAGAAAGCTTCTCAAACACTTTCGCTGAGACGTTTCTGTCTGAAGGGATACTCATGTCCATAAACAGGCAGGTGTTGTTTGTTTTGTCCTTGATGACGATGTCTGGACGATTCGCCTGTATAGTACGATCTGTGTGAATTGGAAAGTCCCACAATACTACAGTATCTTTACCTTCAGTAACTGGCTCTGGATGGTGTTCGTACCAGTTACCTTGCGTTCCAATAGAGAAGTGCTTGCAGATCTTCCAATGCAGGTATTGGCCTACTCTGTCGTGGCGATTTTTGTATTCATTCGGTGTTAATATTGAGCAACCAGACACAAGATGATCAATAGTCTCAACCTTGTCTTCACAAAACCTACACTTTGGGTCAGTGCCATTGTGCAAGATGTTAGCTTGATAGTTTCTGGTAAACAAACTGATTATTATGATTATAATTATAATTATAATTATAATTATAATAATAGTAATTATTATTATTATTATTATTATTATTATAAAAGCACAACTGTTTATAAAATACGTTTCGATGATAAAATCTTCTTCCTATTATTATTATTATTATCATTATTATTATTATCATTATTATTATTATTATTATTATTATTATTATTATTATTATTATTATTATTATTGTGTTCATTTTTCACAGTTAAAACTGGACGTGTGAGCTTGAAATCAAATTGCAACAAGCAAAATCAGATTTCAAGTACTTTTCGTAAAATCCTTGCTGTTCCTAGCAATACTGTCTTTTGAATTTGAGCTATCTTGATCGAAATTCCAATTTCCTTGATTCGGCTTTCCAACATTGTTGGCACAGTTCCCAATGCACCTATCACAACAGGAATTATTGCAACTTTGACATTCCACAATTTGCTGACTTCTCTCGCTAAATCCCTTATTTGTCAATCTTTTCATCTTCCTTCTCGGCTACTTTATTGTCGCCAGGGCATGCTATATCTATCAATTGGCACTCTCTTGTTTTTTTGTTAACAATTGTGATGTCAGGTCTCCTAGCACCGATCATTCGATCAGTTTGAATTGTGAAGTCCCATAATATTTTACATTTCTCATTTTCCATTACACTTTCAGGCTCATGATCATACCATTTATCCACATGATCTAAACCATTTTCCTTGCACAGCTCCCAATGAACTGCTTTGGCTACGTTGTCGTGTCTGATCTTGTATTCCGTCTGGGCAAGCTTCTTGCACTGACTTATGATATGAGTTACTGATTCGTCTCCTTCCTTGCACATCCTACACTTAGGGTCATCACGACTTTTATCAATCTTTGCTTTGATTACGTTTGTTCGAAGTGCCTGATCTTGAGCAGCTATCAAAAGACCCTCAGTTTCTTTCTTTAGGTTCCCGTTAGTAAGCCATATCCAAGAATCCTTACTAGCTATATTCTCCGTCTGCCTCAAATGTTGCCCATGTATTACTTTTTCTTTCCACTCCGCTTTTCTCTCCATTTTCATTCTCCGTTTGAACTCTTCTTCATTTTCACTAGGTGTATCTATTTCTCTTCTTGCTGCGATTATCAATCGTTCATCACTCTCGCTTATATATCTTTCAAGTCCCAGTTTAGCAAGGTCAATACAATCTTCTACTGCAATTAATCCTCGACCACCCTCTTTCCTTGGTAAATACAATCTGCAGACGCTGTCTCTAGGATGCAATGCCTTGTGCATTGTCGTAATTTTTCTTGTCATTCTATCCATAGTCCGTAATTCCTCCCTTGTCCATTCAATGAAGGGAGCTGAATACCTTAATGAGGAGACTGCCGACGTGTTGATAGCTTGCACCATATTTCTTCCGTTCAATTTCGATTGTAAAACTTTCCTCACCCTACGTTTGTACTCATTTCTTAATTTTTCTTTCATCTCTTTTTGCTTTACTTGATCGGATTCAAGAACACCCAAGTATTTATATGAACAATCCTCATTCATTGACTTGATTCTGTTTTCACCTGGTAGCATGATCCCGTCAGATGTTATCACCTTTCCTCTTTTAACAACGATAGTAGCACACTTATCTATCCCAAACTGCATCCCAATGTCACTGCTGAACACATGAACTGTCTGTATCGAAGAGTCTAATCCTTTCTCATTCTTGGCATACAGTTTGAGATCGTCCATGAAAAGAAGATGGTTTATCTTTTCCCTATTTCGAAACTCGTATCCATGACGAACGCTCCTCAGGACCATTGACATTGGGGTCAACGCCAACACAAACAAAAGTGGTGACAGCGAATCTCCTTGAAATATTCCCCTCTTTATCTGGACATCCCCGAGGCTTTCTCCGCAAGAAGTTAACTCTGTTCGCCATGTTTTCATACTATTTGATAGCAGTTTCTTCACGTTGTCAGCAATTCCAAATATCTCCAAACACTCCTCCAGCCATGAATGTGGGACCATGTCGTAGGCCTTTTTGTAGTCAACCCATGCCATTATTATTATTATTATTATTATTATCATTATGATTATTATTATTATTACTATTGACAGAAATTTGTTAATAGTACTTCAAAAGGTAAAAGTTTAGCTGCGGGCAAGCCTAGGCAACTAAATTTAATGTTTTTTGTTCTTCAAGTGTTCAATGATCTTTTTTCTTCATTTTCTTGCGTAAAGATGTCTCACTATCTCGCAGTTTTGACTCTTGATCCACTTCTGCGACTGTTCCAGTATCAAGGTCGTTGTTTTGCTGTTTTCTATCAGTTTTTCCATCTTTGTGTAAAATTGCTTGCTGTAACATGCAAGGAAGTCAAAAACGACGTTAATCTGGTCAACATTGTATTCTGGGTACATCTTTTCAAGCGATTTCCTCATCTCTCCATATTTTTGTTGTTTCTCATCTTCACGTGTCAAAATGATATCTGGAGCACATACAGTTCCCTCTATCAGCATTATCTTTTTCGCATCTTTATCAAATAGGATCATATCTGGCTTTATTGCGTTATTGGTTGGTCTTCGTTCTAAAACCAAAGGTACATCCCATAGTATTTTTGCTTGTTGATTTTCAATTCATGTAACAGGAATGCTTTGTTTATACCATGGTTTGCCATAGTCTGATTGGTTAAACTTGTATTTGGACAGTAGAAAATGGTAAATTGGTCTTGACATTTTATCATGTCTAGCTTTGTAAAGTGATTGTAAAGCGCTAAACTGATTGTAGAGAGTGTAAGTGATTGTAGAGAGATGTGAACTCTCTCTTGGTATACACGCTTCAGGCTTTTCCTCAACCATTCCCACGTTTTCTCATTCCTAATTATTATTATTATTATTATTATTATTATTATTATTATTATTATTATTATTATTATTATTATTATTATTATTATTGACAGAAATTTGTTGATAGTACTTCAAAAGTTCAAAATTTAGCTGCGGGCAAGCCTAGGCAACTAAATTTAATTTTCTTCTTTCTTCAAGTGTTTCAAGATCTTTTTTCTTCATTTTCTTGCTTAA
This sequence comes from Aurelia sp. 3 sensu Dawson et al. (2005), assembly GCA_964020215.1. Lineage (NCBI taxonomy): Eukaryota > Metazoa > Cnidaria > Scyphozoa > Semaeostomeae > Ulmaridae > Aurelia > Aurelia sp. 3 sensu Dawson et al. (2005). The sequence goes on along the minus strand of OZ026589.1, from coordinate 11,102,214 downwards.
AAATGTCTGACTATCTCGCAGTTTTGACTCTTGATCCACTTCTGCGACTCTTCCAGTATCAAGGTCGTTGTTTTGCTGTTTTCTATCAGTTTTTCCATCTTTGTGTAAAATTGCTTACTGTAACATGCAAGGAAGTTAAAAACGACGTTAATCTTGGTCTTAACATTTTATCATGTCTAGCTTTGTAAAGTGATTGTGCAATGGCAGAACATCAACTCATCAGATGTTTCACTGTCTCTTCAGCATTATGACATAATCTACACGTTGGTGTTGGTACTTGCTCTTGTAACTTGTATTTTTCGTATGCCTTGGACGGCAGCAGTTGCTGTTTTATTGCTATATTTGCTGATAGCACAATATCTGGTATATTTTTCCATTTATGGTTGATCGCTTGGCTGTTGGGGGACAGGTCCTTGTTCTCCGAAATCAATGTTGCAAAGTGGCCCAGCCACTTTTGAGAACTCTCTCTCTTGGTATACACGCTTCAGGCTATTTTCAAGTCTTCTTTTGAAAGCATTGGCATCATTCTCACAGAATTCCACAGGCTTTTCATTCTCTACCAACGCTGTCTTTCCCTCTTCAAATCTCAAAGCTCAAGATGGTCTTTGCAAGTTCTTATCGCTTGAGTTATCATTGATCTATGATTTCTTTTCATTTTGTAATCTTGGAATGAGCGTATTAATTTTATTCTTGGATCTATGGACACATTGATATGATGCGCAACTTTTATCTTTGACATTCTGTAAGTATCTTCAACGGACTTGAAGCCTCTCCCTCCTACAGTCTTTGGTAGGTACATCAGAGGTAGTGATTCAGATATATGCTTTCCTTTATCTCTGCGATGATACTGCTGCTTTTTCTGTCGAGAGCCTGAATTTCTGTAACTTCCCATTCACTTGTTCCCATGTGGTATTCTAAGACTGGTAATTCAAATACTGTAGTTGATGTTACTTTTCTTGGGACAGACAATGGCGATTATTATTCAATATTATTATTATTATTATTATTATTATTATTATTATTATTATTATTATTATTATTATTATTATTATTATTATTATTATTATTATTATTATTATTATCTGCTTTTACACGGTATTGATCTAACAACCGGCTAATTGTCTGAATTATGTTTCTCATCGAACCACTACCCGTGGTCTAGGATGGGAAGCACTTCTGTCCTTCTTATTATTTTCCTTCTGTACAGTACTCCTTTGTCCTTTACTTTGTATCGAGGACCTTCCGTAGAACTCGCGCTGTCCCTAGAAGACATGTTTTTTGAATAGCATCAACCCCCAGGTGCAGGTCTACCTTGTCAAGGTTTTTTCTTAACTTATTTGTCACACTTCCCAAAGCCCCTATGACGATTGGTAGGATCACGACTTTATCTACTTCTTTGTTCCAACATTTTCAAAATTTCGTATTTCAAGTCATTGTAGTATTCTAGAGGGGTATCGCCCTGATTGAGGGTATTTTACATTGGTCGAATATTCCTGCTGAACGAAAAAATTTTCAGAACGAAATTTACCATGAACACCTTCGTAAACTCTTCACTGTTGATGATATAGAATATAGAGGGGTGTCGCCCTAATTGAGGGTATTCTACATTGGTCGAACATTCCTGCTGAACGAACAAATTTTCAGAACGAAACTTAACATGAACACCTTCGTAAACTCTTCAGTGTTGTTGATATGAAATATATTTGTCATTGGTGATGTTGTCTTTAAGAGCGAGCTACTCGAGAACATAGTGCTCGAGAGGGCCTAAATTTCCAACGTCGCCCTGATTGAGGGTATCCAAACTTTACATGGTTTCAGGTAAATTTAAGATAACTTGATGCGAAAATTAGCAGCATATCAACAATTAAAGAGTTTTTGTTGTTATGAAATGTGTTCTGATTCTGTTTGCTCCTAAACGCTCACCTTTGTTGCCGTTTTCGTTCAAAGACTTTTCAAGCAAGCTGACATTACGTTTTCCACCTTCGGTGAACTGAACGATGCTTAAATCAATTTATGATAGAAAAAAGATATTTTCTACAGTCCAATGATAGAACAAACCTGTTTTTGCACCGTAACATGTCCTTTTACAGCAAATAGTATTCGCCTGTCATGCGTTGGCAGCGCAGATTTCGTTCAAGAACCGGAAACCGAATGATACCACAGTACCCTCAATCAGGGCGACTTTAGGCCAATCAGACGGCGTGCAAAAAGAAGCCCGTCGTGGCGGAAGCGGATGTCATATCTCTGAAGTTGCATGAAGTACTTACTCTGGACAAGCGGAGCTTGGCGAGAGGCCATTTGTTTGTTGTGAAAGTTTTAACAACGTCAAGAAACCAAGCAAAAAGAAAATTGTGCATCGAAACATGAAAGGAAAAATGGCGGATACTTACAGTTACGTCTCAGGCGAGCTTCGTTGTGCACTTTTCCGTCTGTTTGTGGACGGAATTTTAAGAAACACAAACAAGAAAAAATTTAGCAAATGGAGTCACCAAAATATTTTCACCCGCTTTTTCGTTTCAAATAGACCCAAACTCCTGTTGTTCAGCAACAAACGCAAGACAGTTAAAATCGGGCAAAACGCGTTTACCCTCAATCAGGGCGATACCCCTCTATTTGTCATCGGTGATGTTGTCTTTAAGAGCGAGCTTCTCGAGAACAGAGTGGTCGAGAGGGCCTAAATTTCCAATGTCGCCCTAATTGAGGGTATCCAAATTTTTACATGGTTTCAGGTAAATTTAAGATAATTTGATGCGAAAATTAGCAGCATATCAACGAATAAAGAGTTTTTGTTGTCATCAAATGTTTTTGATTGCGTTTACTGAGCACGCTAACATCAGTTTTCTTCCTTCGGTGACTGAACGATGCTTAAATCAATCCATGATTTAAAAAAATATTTTTTTACGGTCCATTAATAGAACAAACCTGCTTTTGCACCGTAATATATGCTTTTACAGCAAATAGTAGTCGCCTGCCATGCGTTGACAGTGCAGATTTCGTTCAAGAACCGGAAGATACCACAGTACCCTCAACCAGGGCGACTTCAGGCCAATCAGACGGCATTCAAAAAGAAGCCCGTCATGGCGGAAGAGGGTGTCATGTCTCTGAAGTTACGTCAATTACTTATTATGGGCAAGCGGAGCTTGGTGAGAGGCCATGTGTTTGTTGTAAAAGTTTTAACAACGTCCGGAAACCAAGCAAAAAGAAACTTGTGCAACAAAATGTGAAAGGAAAAATGGCGGATACTTACTGTTACATCTCAGGTGACCTTCTTTGTGCACTTCTCCCTCTGTTTGCGGATGGAATTTTAAGAAGCACAAACCAGAAAAAATTTAGCAAATGGCGTCACCAAACTATTTATGCGAACTTTTTGGTTTTAACTAGGCCCAAACGCCTGTTATTCAGCAACAAACGCAAGAGAGTTAACATCGGTCAAAACGTGTTTACCCTCAAACAGGGCGATACCCCTCTATCTGTTCTTGCTCTTTTTTCTTGATTCTGGTGTCAAACGGGCATGCAACATCAATGATGAGGCACAACTTCTGCTTCTTATCTCGGACCACAATATCTGGCTCGTTATGCTCTATTCTCTTTTCAGTTTGTATAGAAAAATCCCATAACAGCTTAACTTAATCGTTTTCAAGGACTTTCATCTTTGTTTCCACAAAATGCTCACAGTATTTCTCCGTGCATGCAAATCCGAATTTCTTGCAATAGTTCCAATGGATTATTGCGGCAATTTTACCATGTCTGCACTTCTTGTAATTATTTTGGGCTAACTGTGAGCATTCAGATACAATGTGTGCTACAGTCTCGTCTCGTTCATCGCACATTCTGCATTTGGCTGAACAGTCTTGTTTATCTATCATTTTCTTGATCCAATTTACCCGTAATGCCTGCTCCTGTGCTGCTAGTATTAATCCTTCTGTCTCTTTCTTTAATACCCCTTCCTGTAACCACAGCCAGCTATCCTTGTCATCCCTAACCTCTTTTGTTTCTTTGGAAAACACTGAATGGAGCTTTTGCTTTCCGTCTTTTCATGATTTCCTGTTTTTTCCTTTTTGGTTCTACTGACTCTGTAAACAACCCATCTCTCACAACCTCCTTAAGTAGAGTTTCTTCTGTCTGCCCCAGGTAATAGCCAAGACTTGCTTTCTCTAATTCTACAACCTCTTCAACACTCTTAAGTCCCCGCCCTCCTTCAGCCCTTTTCCAGTACAAATGGTCCACATCAGATTGGGGATGCATGCTTCTGTGCATTGTAAACAACTGTCTATATCTTTCTGTAAACAATATTATTATTATTCTTATTTTTATTATTTCTTTTTTTAAAAAAGCACCATCGCATGATGGGAATGTCATACTTGATATCGGAGTTCTACCCGAACCCTGAGGTGCCAAGCACTCTTCTCGAGATGAAGGCTGTACCTAGCAATGCAGCCTTCTGCAAGCATGGGACAACGAGAGGAATGTCTATTCGTTTAAGATGTTTCTCCAGCTCATTTGATACTGTTCCCAGTGCACCAACCACTATCGGTACTACAACTGCTTTGACATCCCATAGCTTTTCAATCTCTACACGCAGGTCTTGGTATTTCGCGATCTTTTCTTGCTCTTTGGCTGTGATGTTTTGATCTCCTGGTACTGCAAGGTTGATAAGAATGCATTCTTTTTTCCCCTTATCTATGACAACAATATCAGGCCTCCGATGTTCCAGCACCTTATCAGTTTGTATTCTGAAGTCCCATAGCAACTTACATCTTTCGTTCTCTTGCACTGGCTCCGGTTCATGCAAGAATTATTATTATTATTATTTTATTTTTTTATTATTATAAAATTCTTTAAAGTTGGTTTACAAAATAGCTCTAATATGAGAACTAATAAAGACCAACTATTTACAAAAACAAACCAAAGTACAGTTCATCAACAGCCAACGTAATACTTAAAATACCCTATTTACATATTTTACAGCGACAATTCTCTCCATACCATTTTTTTATTCATGGTTTGAAGGAACAGACGGAGGTGGCAGTTTTCTTGTCATAAGGTAGGGAATTCCATAATATGCTACCACGAAAAGATAAACTATCGTTGCCATAAGTAGTTGTTTTGGTTGGAGGCAACATCAACAGATTTTTTGATCTTAAATTATATTTATTATCCTTTTCGTGGAACATATCCCACAAGAATGAAGGATTTTGCTGTGTTAAACTGTTATAAACCTCGAGCATTAATTTTTGCAAGTTCTTTTGATGAATAGTGCACTCATTTCCTCTGTGTAACAACTCATTAAAGGTGGATGTATGATCATTGAGGAGAATTCGAAGCGCTCTCTTATGAGTGCGATTCAGGTCATTGTTTGCAACCTTCCCGCAAAACATCCATATTAACGGACAGTAATTGAACTGGGACATTATGAAAGAGTTGTACAGCAAACGAGATTGCTTCTCATTTAAATAGTGCGAGATTCTAGAGAAGGCACTGATCTTGTTGTTTGCTTTTTGACATAATTTTGCCACATGTTGGTCAAACTTTAGTTTCGAGTCTATCGTGATCCCCAATAACTTAACACTACTGACAACATCAATGGATACATTTCCAATATCGAGAATAATACGATCATCTGTCTTCAAACCTAGTAGCATAACTTGAAATTTTGATGGATTGGCTACCATTTGATTAGTTTTGAACCACGAGATCGCTTGAGACGCTTGAGAACCATTTCTCATTGCAGTCTATCAAGAACTTCTTGCACAGCAACCAATGTATTTTCTTCCCTAGCTTGTCATGTCGCTTTCGATACTGCTTCTTTGCTAGATTAGAGCACGCACTTACAATATGGGTTACACTTTCTGTTTTCTCTTTGCAAAGGCGGCATAATGGTGTGGTACTTGTTTTGTCTATACTATATGCAACCGAGTTAGTCCTTAGGGCTTGCTCTTGTGCAGCACAAATCAAACTTTCCGCTCCTCGCTTCAACTCTCCTGCTTTTAACCATTGCCATCTGCGCCTATTAGTAAACATTATTATTATTATTATTATTATTATTATTATTATTTGTTCTTTGCTTTTAATGCAGTACAGTTCTCGCCACTGTGCCGAGGTCAGTCCATGTCCCTAAGGCTACAGCAGTGTTCACTTGATGGACAACGTTTTTCTCAGGATGTGGGCGCTTCCGAGAAGAGCAATCTTCTGCAATTCTTCAATCCGTATGTGGCCAGGAATTTGACTAACGTACTTCTCAAGGCCTCTCTTGATGAGTCCAAGTGCTCCCACTACAATTGGAACTGTCGATGTCTTCATTTCCCACATTTTTGTTACTTCGATTTCAAGATCTTTGTACTTGGACAGCTTCTCTACTTCTTTAATCGATACATTTCTTTCAGATGGTATACTCATGTCAATCATAATGCATTTCTTTTCTATCTTGTCTTTGATAATTATGTCTGGTCTGTTAGCTTTTATCTCTTTGTCCGTATTTACAGGCATGTCCCATAATACAGTGGCAGCTTCATTTTCAGTGACTTTCTCGGGTTTGTGCTCATACCACTTATCTGCAGTTGGAAAATGGTAATGTTTGCATATTCTCCAATGTAGGTATCCTGCTGCCTTGTCATGTCGCTGTATATATTCCGTGTTTGCAAGTACTGGACAGCCGGCTACAATATGGTCGATAGTCTCCTCGAATTCATTGCACATCCTACACTTGGGGTCAGTGCCGTCTTTGATGATCTTATTGTGGTATGATCTTGTTGCTAAGCTTTGATCCTGTGCAGCAATTATTAATCCCTCAGTTTCCCCTTTAAGTTCAGGACTCTTAAGCCATTTGTGAGTCTGTTCTACTTCAACATCTGACTTATTCACCCTAGTTGGATACTGGCCATGCATCGGCTTTCCTTCCCATATCTGCCTCATCTTCTCATGTGCCTTCTTCTTTGTCTCCTGCTTTACTCTCTTAGCAAATAAAGTGACTCTTTCTTGTTGTATTCTAGTTGTGTCTGGTACTTCGAACTCTCCGTTAAATTTTCTGGCATCTTTTGCAACAGAATAAAGCTTCTTGCTGTTTTCATGCCGGTACACAAGTTTGAGAAGGGGATCTTCTGTTTGTTCCAGGTACGCGTTTAGCCCCACAGTGGTTGTTTTGAACACGAGTTCGAGCTGCGTGAGGCCCCGTCCACCACCTTCTCTTGGTAGGTACATTCTTTCCACATCAGATTTTGGGTGGTTCATCCTCTCCATAGTTGACAGCTTCCTTGTCTTTGTATCCAGCTTTCTTATTTCACTCATCTGCCAGTTTACGATGTTGACACTATATGTAAATACGGGTACAGCAAGTGTATTGATTGCTTCTATCTTGTTTGATCCGTTGAGTTCACTTTTTGTTACCAGTCTTACTCTCCTGTAGTATTCTTTTCTAATTTTTTCTTTCATGGTGGCATGCTGTATTCCATCACCCTCATTGATCCCTAGATATTTGTAAGCACCTTCCTGTTCTAGCTCCTTTATTGTAGTATCAGTGTCTACTGTAATGTCTGTAGTTTGTGTGAGCTTGCCCCTCTTGAATGTGGCTTTGGCACATTTTGCAAGGCCGAACTGCATGCAGATATCGTCGCTGAAGGCCTTGATTGTCTTGAGCAGCCCTTCCTGTTGATTATCGTTTTTCACGTAGGTCTTTAGATCGTCCATATAGAACACATGGCTAATTTTCTTACCTCCTACTTCATACCCATATCCAGTGTTGTTGAGCAAAGTGCTGAGTGGTGCTAATGACAGGCAGAACAGAAGTGATGATAACGAGTCTCCTTGAAAGATACCACTTTTAATGCTTATTGCTCTGGTCTTGATTGTACCTTGACTGTGACTTAGAGACAGTGTGGTCTTCCAGTTGCTCATACTCCCTGTCATGAATCTTATTAATACATGAATCTTATTATTATTATTATTATTATTATTATTATCATTATTATTATTATTATTATTATTATTATTATTATTATTGTTATTATTATTATTATTATTATTATGAATTGAATTTTTAGCGTTGATTTCAGGTAATGTTTAGTTACTAGCCGAGTCACTACCAGAGACTTAAGGCTAGCAACTATGTCATGACAGTCCTTCTGGAAAGTTTACCAAGTGTCATTATCTTTTGATGGTTCCGCAAAAATCGATAACTACATTGAAAGGAATTTCCTCAAGAGATGGGCTGTCGATGTTAGTGCAATTTTTTGAACTTCACAGATGTTCGATTTTCCCGGGATTTGATCAATAAAGTCACTGGATCCTTTCTTTAACATTCCTAATGCTCCAACTACTATTGGCAATGTGATTGTTCTTAGCTGCCACATCCTGCTTATCTCTATTTCTAAGTCCTTGTACTTTGCTAACTTTTCGTATTCTTTCACCAAGATGTTTCGATCAGCTGGCACAGACATATCTATCAGGAAGCAGGTTTTTTGTTTCAGATCTTTGATAACAATATCAGGTCTATTCGCATTAATCTGCCTGTCTGTATGGATTGTAAAATCCCAGAGAATGGTGACATTATCTCCTTCCGTAACTGGCTGTGGGTGATGTTCATACCAGTTCGTAGGGTGTGGGATTTCGTAATGACAACAAATGTTCCAATGCAAATACTGGCCTATTCTGTCATGTCTAGTTACGTACTCAGTTGCAGCAAGTTTAGAGCATCCAGAAATAATGTGGTCGATGGTCTCAATATTCTCATCGCAGAGTCTACATTTGGGGTCTACTCCATTGTGTAAGATATTAGCCTGGTAGTTTCTTGTGAGCAAACATTGATCTTGTGCCGCTAATAGAAAGCCTTCGGTTTCTGCTTTCAGTCCTGAGCTGCATAACCACTGATGCGTTTTCTCCTGGTCTACATATGCTTCCTTTGTACGTTTAGGGTATTGGCCATGAAGTGGTTTTTCCTGCCAGTGGTTCAACATTCGTTTTAGAATTTCTTGCTTAGCTTTTCCTTTGCTACTTTTCGCTGCTTTTGTTGGCATTGTGGCATCTACGTTGTCACTATCTTCTAAGTTTAGTTCTCTTCTGTATCGCATATTTATTATTATTATTATTATTATTATTATTGTTATTATTATTATTATTATTATTGTACTCATTCACAGTGTTGTTGTAATTTACTGGTTTGCGTCCTACCAGCAGGCTACTTCCCGTAGCTTTAGCAGGTAGGCTTCTACTGTTCAACTAATCTTTTCTTGATGTTATCTCCTGTTCTTCTACTTTGTGTCCAAAACTTTCCTCAGTATTCTTGCTGATCCCAGAAGGCAGGTTCTTTGCACTACTTCCAAGTGAACATCGCACTTCAGCTGCTCTAGGTAACTTTTGAATCTTTTGGTCACTGAGCCTAACGCTCCGATGATAATTGGAATGATAAAAACTTTGTTGACTTCACCTTTATATACTTTGAATATCTCGTACTTCAGATCACCGTAAGCATCTTTCTTTTCCATTTCTTTTTTCTCAATTCTGGTATCGAAGGGACATGCCACGTCTATTATATAACATGTTTTTGACTTTTTCTCAATGACAACTATATCTGGCCTGTTATGTTCGATTTTAGACTCAGTCTGCATGGAGAAATCCCATAGAAGTTTAACTGCTTCATTTTCTAGTACAGCAATTGTGTTATCTACAAAGTGTTCATAGTTCTTTGATCCGCAAGAAAATCCAAACTTGTGACACAGATGCCAATGTATCACGGCAGCCACCTTATCATGACGCCATTTCTTGTACTCATTTTGTGCCAGCTTTTTACACTCCGAGAGAATGTGGCTTATAGTTTCATCCCTCTCCCCGCACAGCCGACACATTGCAGATCCTTGTCTTTTATCTATCATAACCGATACCCAGTTTGTTCTGAGTGCTTGATCTTGGGCTGCCATGAGCATTCCTTCTGTTTCCTTTTTTAGGTATCCATTGGCCAGCCACTCCCAACTTTCTTTTTCATCTTTAACGTCTTTTGTCTCTTTGAAGTAAGCAGAATGCAACGGTTTTTCCCTAAACCTTTCTTTTCTATTCTCAATGATCATTCTTTTCTTTTCCTTAGGGCTTTGTCTCTCTTTGATGATATTTTCCTTGCAAACTTCTTTCAGTAGTTGATCTTGTTTCGTGTTTATATAATATCCAAGACTATTTTCTTCAATAGTGATACAATCCTCTATACTAATTAGGCCCCGACCCCCTTCTTTCCTCTTCCAATACAATCTATCGACATCTGCTTGCGGATGCATGCACCGATACACAGTCAGCAGCTTTCGTGTTTTCCTGTCCATTTCTCGTAAGTCTTCCTTTGTCCAGCTGACAATTCCTGCACTATATCGCACTGTTGCAACTGCCCATGAATTTATTGACTCGATTGTATTCTTTCCATTAAGACTTGCCTTTAAGACCTTTCTCACCCTTCTGAAGTATTCTTTTTTTGTCGTTTGCTTCATTTCCTTATTCTTGGTATCATCACTTTGAAGAATGCCGAGATATTTATATTCCTCACTCTGCTCCAAAGATCTAATCTCTGCTCCATTTGGTAAAGCTATGCCTGAACTTTCCACAATTTGGCCTCTTATCAATTTAACCATTGCGCACTTTTGGATGCCAAATTCCATTCCGATGTCTTCACTAAAGATTCTCACCGTCTGTACAAGTGTGTCAAGCTCCTTTTCATTTTTTGCGTATAGCTTCAGATCATCCATAAAAAGAAGGTGGTTTATCTTGCCACGGTCTTTTCCAAGCTTATATCCATCACCCATTCCATTCAACAATGCAGATAGCGGTATCAAACATAGAACAAACAAGATTGGAGATAAACTGTCTCCCTGAAAAATCCCTCTCCTGATATTCACCATCCCTAATCCATCTGTGCCTGATGTCAACTCTACCTTCCAGGATTTCATAGAATTTGCTAACAGTTGTTTGACATTTTCAGATATCTTAAACATTTGCAAACATCGTATGATCCAGGAATGGGGCACCATATCATATGCCTTCTTGTAGTCAATCCACGCAAGGCATAGATTTGTCATTCTTCTTTTGCAGTTCTTGATGACCATTTTATCGATCAAAAGCTGGTCTTTAGTACCCCTACTATTTCGTCTGCAACCTTTCTGTTCTTCTGGTAGCAACTTGTTCGTTTCAAGATGGTCATATATTTCTTCAGCAAATATCCCAGTCATCAACTTCCACATCATGGCAAGGCAGGTAATGGGTCGGAAGTTTGAGACAAGACTCCCTTTTGACACATCTTTGATGATAAGAGTCGTTCTACCCGCCACCATCCACCTCGGTACTTCTCCTGTATCTACGCATTCTTGAAGATGTTTAGACATTCTTTCATGTACACTATCAAATATTTTTAACCAGTACCCATGCACTTTGTCCGGGCCACACGCCTTCCATTTTGGTAGTTTAGATAGCTGTTTTTTAATTTTTTCCTGGTCGATTTGGAAACTCTGTTGTTGTGGAATGTTACAATAATTTCCTTCTAGATCTTTGAGCCATTCTGCATCTTCGTTGTGCTTCTTCTCTACACCCCAAATGTTACTCCAGAATGCTTTACTCTCCTCTGCATCTGGTTTGATCTCGTAATTCCTTTCCTTTCCATCGATTTTTTCAAATAATCTCTTTCTGTTTGTTTGGAAGAGCCTATTTTGCAGAAACTGATTGTTTCTTTCCTCATATTTCTTTATCTTAGCTGCCTTAGCCTTCACCCTTTGCTTAAGCTCTTCAATAACCACCAGAATCCCCTTTCTTTTGACATGGTAAAGTTGTTCCAGCCTTTTCTTGCTATGTTCACTTTTTAACGATTTTCTGTTCCATTGGTCCAATTTGCTGATATTATTATTATTATTATTATTATTATTATTATTATTTCTCATGTCTTTTTTATTTACAACGAGTTCTGTCTTCAAGTGTTTCCACCCCAGAAATGGGGTAAGGTATCACTGTTTGTTTGCATTGAGTCCCAGTCTTCACTAGTTCCATGGTTTCACTAGTTCATTAAGAATCTTCTTACTGCGTAGCACGTTCCCAATAATGTTATCTTTTGTATCTCGAAGATATTGATCTTTCCTGGTATCTTTTCAATGTATTTCGCAAACGTTTTGTCAACGACCCCTGTACATCCAACAACGATAGGGACTATTGCAATTTCTTTGAGTTGCCATAATGCTTTCAACTCGATAGCAAGATTTTGGTACTTCTCCACTTTCTCGATACGCTTATCAACAATGTTGTCATCTCTTGGTACTGCAATGTCTATTAACAAAGCGGTTTTGTCTTTTTTGTTCATGAATACAATATCAGGTCTAATCGCCGTTATTTCTTTATCTGTTTGGATCGTGAAATCCCATAGCACTTTGATTTCGCTATTTTCGACAACCGGTTGTGGCTCTACGTCGTACCATTGATTTATTGATGGTAGATCATTTTCCTCACATATCTTATTGTAAATGTATTTCGCAACATTGTTGTGTCTCCTTAGGTACATGGTATTTGCATATTTTGGACATCCACTAACCACGTGGTGCATTGTTTCTTTGTATTCATTACATAGTCTACATGTATCATCTTCCCTTGTGTGATAAATATTCTTCTCGATGTACCTTGTTTTAATCGCCTGATCCTGTATAGCAAACACCATGCTTTCTGTGTTGCCCTTTAACCGGGAATCTTTCAACCATTTAACAGATAAATCTTTATCTACGAAATCTTTTTCTATCAATCTTTGATGCTGTCCGTGAAGAGCAAAAGTGTGGAATTATTATTATTATTATTATTATTATTATTATTATTATTATTATTATTATTATTATTATTATTATTATTATTGAATCATAGCACACAGATAAAATGTCATTTCATTCAGCGGTAGCGGCTCCTTGATATTGGTAACAGCAAGTCTCCTCAATTTTCAAGGACTTTTCTCAGGATCCGTGCAGATTGCAGGATTACAGTCTTCTGCATCTCTTCAATTCTGGTCTCAATTCCCAGTTCTTCTACTCTCCTTTTGATGTCTTTTGGTGGTGTTCCTAATGCCCCAATGACTATGGGTACTACTTTTACTTTCATATTCCACAGTTTCTGGAGTTCTCTCTTTAAATCCTTATATTTCTCAACTTTCTCTTTCTCCTTTTGCTCTATCCGGGTATCATATGGGATGGCAAAGTCAACGATAATGCAGTTGTTTTCCTCCTTCTTGATCAAAATTAAGTCTGGCCTTCTAGCTTCAATTACATGATCCGTCTGGATGGTAAAGTCCCACAGTACCTTGCAAGTATCATTTTCAACCACACTTTCTGGCTCATGGTTGTACCACTTCTCGCTTACATTTACCCCAAACTTCCTGCATATGTCCCAGTGGATTCTTGTCCCGACCCAATCATGTCTGTTCTTATATTCCTTTTGCGCCATTTTGCTGCATTCGCTGATGAGATGATTAATAGTTTCATCAACCTTACCGCACATTCTACATCTACTGTCCTCCTGCGTTTTGTCGATTTTGGCTTTGATGAGGTTCGTCCTAATGGCTTGCTCTTGAGCTGCTAGGATGAGAGTCTCGGTCCCCCTCTTAATGCCACTATTTTTCAACCATTTCCACCTTTCCTCTCCAGCAATCTCCTCAGTTTGTCTAATGAATTGGCCATGTAAGACTTTCTCCTTCCAGCTTTCTTTGCGCTCTCGTCGATCTTTATATTGTTTCACTGTTTCCTTCACTTCCATGTCCGATGTTTTAGCTGCACTCAACAGCCGTTCCTTGCTCTCCTGTGCGTATCTCTTTAGTCCAATTTTTGATGTTTCTATCGTATCTTCAACGCTGAGAAGTCCTCTACCACCTTCATTTCGTGAAATATACAGCCGGTCTACATTGCTTTTTGGATGGAGTGCTTTGTGCATCGTCATAAGTTTCCTAGTACGTTTATCTAATTCTTGAATCTCTTCTTTCCTCCAGTCTAGAAAGGGAGCAGAGTATCTTACCACTGAAACAGCCCATGTATTAATTGCTTTAATGACGTTGTTTCCATTTAACTTTGTCTCTAACACTTTCCTCACTCTTCGCTTATGCTCTTTACTGACTCTTTCTTTCATCTCAGACGTCTTTATATCATCTAACTCTTGAACACCAAGGTACTTGTAGCTTTCGTCTTCTTTTAAATTCCTGATCGTTCTGTCGTCTGGCAAGGTGATGCCATCAGACTCAGCAATCTTTCCTCTTTTCATGACAAGTGATGCACACTTTTCGAGGCCAAATTCCATTCCTATGTCTGAGCTGTAAATTCTGGCTGTCTGTATCAATGATTCTAGGTCTTTTTGTGTCTTTCCATACAATTTAAGATCGTCCATATACAGTAAATGATTGATCTTAACCTTACTTGATGAAAACTCATACCCAGGTGCTGCTTTTCTCAAGATGCTCGTAAGTGGGATCATTGATATGACAAACAACAAAGGTGATAATGCATCCCCTTGAAATATCCCTCTCTTTATTCTTACTTCTCCTAATATTTCATCTTTGCACATCATTTCCACCCTCCATGATTTCATTGTCTCGCTTAGCAGATTTCGAACATTTTGGTTTACTTTCAGGGCTGTTAGACATTCCATTAACCAAGAGTGTGGGATCATGTCATACGCCTTCCGATAATCCACCCATGCCATTGACAAATTTTTTCTTCGATGTTTTACTTCTTTCAAAATCATTTTATCTATATATAGTAGATCTCCCGTTCCTTTTGACCTTCTCCTGCATCCTTTCTGCTCTTCAGGTAATAGTTCTTGTCCCTCTAGGTATCCGTATATTTCGTCAGAGAATATGCCTGTAAGTAATTTCCACGCAAGAGGTAGACATGTTATGGGACGGTAATTGCTTGCAACTGTACCTTTGGATTTATCTTTTTGGATTAAAACCGTCCTCCCCTTTGTCATCCACAGTGGTGTTTTGCCTTCCTCTAAGCATTTTGTTAGGCTTGACGCAAGCTGCGTGTGCATGCTTTTGAATTTCTTTAGCCAAAATCCTTGGACACCATCTGGTCCTTGTGCCTTCCAATTGGGAAATTTTTTCAGAATTTTCTTAACCGTGTTTTCTGTGATGTGAATCTCCTCTTGGCCACCAACTTCTTTAACTTCTTCATAAAATCCCTTCAGCCATTCTGCATCTTTCTTTTGTTTTCCCTCTTTGCTCCAGATATCAGACCAGAATGTTCTAGCTTCTTCTGAATCTGGTGCTTCACTTTCCTCCCAGCCTTGGTCGTTGTTTAGTTGCTGGTAGAATCTTCCTTCATTGTTACTGAATAATCTGTTCTGCTGAAATTGAGATATCCGCTGGTTGTATCTCTTTATTTTAGCTGCTTTAGCTTTAATTCTCTGGTAAATTATCTCTTTGGTTGTCTGTAGCCCCCTTTGTTTGATATTATATCTTTTCTGTAGTAGATCTTCGTGCTTTTTCTTCACTTTTCTCCTCTCTATAAGCATGTTAACTCTTGATAGATCCTTGTTTAGCACTTTTAGTTGGTTTTCCAGCCTTCTTTTCCAAAAAGGTTCCTTCTTATCATTTTTGCAAGTTTTTATACCCAATATTTCCGTTACTAGTGCGGCTCCACAGTATATTAGGTCATTCACTTCAGTAATATCAGTTACCTTCACTTTACTCATAGTTGGGTCAGAATCTGCAGATCCGTGGCAAAAAAGGGTGTAACTAAGTTTGACAGCTGATTCCCATAGATTGAAGGGTGCTCTTCAAAATGGGCTGGGTCCAACCTCTGGGAATGGTGGGGAAAAGGCAGGAGGGGGGCTGGTCCAAAATTTTATCCAATTTTCTAAAGTCTGTATTTGGTGGCGAATTTCAATAAACCAGCGCCACCAAATCATTTGCAAGTGAGCCTAATTAACTTGTATTAAGCTGTCATTTCGTTTTAACTATCAAAAATTACTAGAATTAGCGTTCTCAGCTGTAAAATTGGTTTGATAACTTGCGCATGCGCAGCGAAAAAAGTGCAAATTTTTGCGTCGAATCTTGAAAGTGACGGATCTGTATGATAGAAAGCTGTGGAGAAGAGTCAACAGAAGAGTAATTAAGTGGCTTCTTTTAATTCTGCCAATTTTAGCGTTGTTTGTAGGCGTCTGTGCGCAGAAATGCATTAAAATGCAACTTGCAAAATGCATATGTTTCCAAAAACAGAACTGTTTCCATATGTTTCCAAATTCATGTCTTTGAACTAACACAATTTGACTTAATTAACAAAGTCTGAACAAATTCTGCAGAAGATGTCTTAAACGTCTAGTATCAGCTCTATTCATTGTCGCTCTCATCAAAACTGTCCACTTCTACATCTGACTCCCGATCTGCCTCATTAGCAGAGCTGCTCTCGTGATTTTCTTCTGCAGTAATTAACAGTTCCTGTAGGTTCCTTGGTAAAGGAGGAAGAGAATGCTTTATGGGTAAGACTCTTCCATTTTTTTGGAACCACCCATGTTGCAGTGGAGACGGAGGTGGTGATGGATCATGATATGACAATCAAATAAATGTTTGGTAATTAGCACGCTGCATGTGATGCAGAAGAGTATCTACATCTGGACGAATCCTCGACGTTGTTTTGCGTTTTAAAGATCGCCATTTACTTGCTCTAGCTTGATGCAAAGATTCGCTTTTCTTGTCGTTGTAGATGTATCTGATGGTAAATTTCTCTATGTCTTCTTTGCATCTATTTGACATTTCAAGAATTTGCCCGATATCTGCTAGCAAACTCTCAGCATCCTCACTTTTTTCAACTCTGGCAAATATCGTTCGCTTCGATAATCCGTAGAATCCACTGATAGCATCAGCACCAGTTAGCGCATGAAGCTGGACAATAATTGATTAAATTTCTTGACTGCACATCCTTCTGCAATCATAGATGAAACCTCGTCTGTAAAGGTATATAGGATGTAGACATTTGTGAGCCACAGCCAATGCGACAGCCAGAACATCAGTATCTTCAGCATCAACAAGAAATGGAATCCTGCTGCCGCCTCTGCTCTCACAAAAATGTGAAAGAAACTTCATGTATCAGCTTCATGTTGGCAACAGTCAAACTCTCGGATTTCTTCACCTGTATTTAACAAAATGCATTTTTCTCCGTTTGTGTAGAAAAACATTTCTTCTCTACTCTCGATTCTTTGCTTGAATTCTCCTAGAAGGAATGCTTGTAGAAGAATCTTGTTGCTTGCATTGGCAAAAACGGCATCGAATCTGCTTGCTTGTGGAATCTTTGCTCCACGTCGAGGGAAAACATTGACAGCGCCTCCAATGTAGTTTGCACTTCACCGGCCTTGCTCAGAATCCTTGACTGACAAAGCAACGACATAACGATCATTTATCAGATGATACTCTGCAACATTCGTATGTCTTCTCAAGATGGCATCGAAGAGCTTTGATGCATAGTCGTCCCATGTATAAGGTGCTTCATCAGCTGATTTTCGGTCCTCTTTACTTTGAATGCATACCCGCCAAAGACGTCCTATTTCAATCACAGCAATGACGCGACTGTAGTGTAGCCAGTTTTAATTTGTTTTAGTTCGAAGCAGTCAACCAGCTTTGCTTTCACCATCTTTCTGAGAGTTCCATTCAGGTTGAAAAGAGGCAAGGATACTGCTGTAACTCGATGCTTCATTACTTCCTCTAGATTCATTGCTGACTTTTCAGCAATGTTTAGTGGACTGACCATGGCCTTATTCTCCATCCCATCAGTCGCCCTGTTCGTTGTGATGTTCACTTGCTCTTTAGGTGGCTTCACAAATGATGCCCTTTTGTGCAGCTTGATTCTGTCATGGATCAGCTATTCGGACGAAAAGATCCTCTCTTCAAAAAACTAATCTATCTGCCTTTCATCATCAGATTTTGCTGACTCAGAATCACCTATCAACTTCTCAGACGCGAGAAACCCAGACTGTAGGGTACACAGTGGACTCTCATCTGATGACCATGGATTACAATCCCATTCGTCTATGCAGCCAATCAGTGCTTGTACTGCTGTCTCATCTTTTACCAATCTTGATTTAGCATTTGCAACATGATCACGCCTCTCTCTTTTCATGGATGCAGACGCCTTGAGAGTGTAATGTACTTTCATGATTTTATTCACGGTCTTAGTGTGGATATTAAACATAGCCTCGTTCTTTGTTATGCCAATCCAACCTCCTTTCATTTTTGAGCCATTATTCATTGTGGCCTCAATCGCATGAAAAAGGCAGCCTTGAAAGTGAAGCAGAAAAAAGGCCTTGTTTCATATGGTTACTTACTTCCTCATTGAGATTAATCATCATTGACCAATAAATGCTTAGATACCTTGAGTAATGTAGATTGTCATAAGCTGCCATCCATGGAAGCATGAGCCTTATTGAAAGAAGGTAGTTTTCCCAATTTTGACATCTCATTGAATGATAGTGAAGAAGCAGCACCTCTACCATTTCAAGAAATGACAACCAATAACGTATTCTGGATGAGTTTGATGCTTCACTGCCAGCATACAAATCATTCAAATATCCTTTGAAGGATGGTTCAGCAAGAAGCTCTTCATAGATTTCAATTCGCATTTCCTTGTCCTGCTTGCCAACACTTCTAATCTTCTCTACTAGTTTATTTGATTGTCATATCATGATCCATCACCACCTCCGTCTCCACTGCAACATGGGTGGTTCCAAAAAAATGGAAGAGTCTTACCCATAAAGCATTCTCTTCCTCCTTTACCAAGGAACCTACAGGAACTGTTAATTACTGCAGAAGAAAATCACGAGAGCAGCTCTGCTAATGAGGCAGATCGGGAGTCAGATGTAGAAGTGGACAGTTTTGATGAGAGCGACAATGAATAGAGCTGATACTAGACGTTTAAGACATCTTCTGCAGAATTTGTTCAGACTTTGTTAATTAAGTCAAATTGTGTTAGTTCAAAGACATGAATTTGGAAACATATGGAAACAGTTCTGTTTTTGGAAACATATGCATTTTGCAAGTTGCATTTTAATGCATTTCTGCGCACAGACGCCTACAAACAACGCTAAAATTGGCAGAATTAAAAGAAGCCACTTAATTATTCTTCTGTTGACTCTTCTCCACAGCTTTCTATCATACAGATCCGTCACTTTCAAGATTCGACGCAAAAATTTGCACTTTTTTCGCTGCGCATGCGCAAGTTATCAAACCAATTTTACAGCTGAGAACGCTAATTCTAGTAATTTTTGATAGTTAAAACGAAATGACAGCTTAATACAAGTTAATTAGGCTCACTTGCAAATGATTTGGTGGCGCTGGTTTATTGAAATTCGCCACCAAATACAGACTTTAGAAAATTGGATAAAATTTTGGACCAGCCCCCCTCCTGCCTTTTCGCCACCATTCCCAGAGGTTGGACCCAGCCCATTTTGAAGAGCACCCTTCAATCTATAGGAATCAGCTGTCAAACTTAGTTACACCCTTTTTTGCCACGGATCTGCAGATTCTGACCCAACTATCAGTACTTCATCTACTGTATTCACTGCATCTGACAATCTCTTTCTTTCTACTCCCCTTAATGCTGGCAGTCTCTTGCGTTCTTTCCCTTGAATTTCATTCAGCTGTTGCAGTATCCCTGTTTGCTTTTCATCTAATTCATTTTGATCTCTGTCTACAACAAAATCTTTCGTTCTCATTGTTTCATTTGCATTTCGATCTTCTTCATCCATATAGATTTCTACCTCACGTTGAGTATCTTCATCTCTCTCTTCATTGATCACAATTCCTGGACTTCCACATTCTGCATCCTCTATCAACCTTTTAATTTCCTCCAGTTCAAGATCTGTCAACCATGATCTATCAACCATTTCTTTTTCATTATCTGGGCTTTCTGATCTAGTAAGCGTTGTTCAGTTATTTGGAACATTCCCAAGTCCTTCCATAGATCATGCATTCTTTTCCTATACCCAAATACTTTGGGATTACTTCTAAAGAAACACTCTATGACAATTCTGTTTTCTTCATACGACCATTTCTTTCTGATCCTTCTAGCAGCAGCTGGTTGACGACCGAGCCCACGCTGCTGAGCCGTGGGCCACCTGCCGGGCGAGAGAGCTTCACATGTTGTTCCACCCTCATTAACGCCGTTATTGGATCATCCATTATTTGACATTGCACTCATGATGAGGTTAGTGGTGATAAGGTGACACAACCACCGGTATTAGTTTTGTGACACCATCACTAGGGGGGTTGCCAACCAAGGCTGAAGGGTCCCCCCTACCCATGAGACAGACTAGCCCCCGCCGGACGCCAACCCGGAATTTCAAGGCCTCGTGGAGAGCTGACAGGTACTACACCTTGCTCAAGGGTGACCTGGAGGTAGTTGTGGCAAAGGGTAACCTCATTATCCCACGTCGAAACTCCACAACCGGATGCAGTTTAATGTCATGACCAGGACCAGTTATTATTATTATTATTATTATTATTATTATTATTATTATTATTTTTATTATTATTGAATTATCGCACACTGATAAAATGTCATTTCATTCAGCGGTAACGGTTCCTTGATATTGGTAACAGCAAGTCTCCTCAATTTTCAAGGACTTTTCTTAGGATCCGTGCAGATTGCAGGATTACAGTCTTCTGCATCTCTTCAATCCTGGTCTCAATTCCCAGTTCTTCTACTCTCCTTTTGATGTCTTTTGGTGGTGTTCCTAATGCCCCAATGACTATGGGTACTACTTTTACTTTCATATTCCACAGTTTCTGGAGTTCTCTCTTTAAATCCTGGTATTTCTCAACTTTCTCTTTCTCCTTTTGCTCTATCCGGGTATCATATGGGATGGCAAAGTCAACGATAATGCAGTTGTTTTTCTCCTTCTTGATCAAAATTAAGTCTGGCCTTCTAGCTTCAATTACATGGTCGGTCTGGATGGTAAAGTCCCACAGTACCTTGCAAGTATCATTTTCAACCACACTTTCTGGCTCATGGTTGTACCACTTCTCGCTTACATTTACCCCAAACTTCCTGCATATGTCCCAGTGGATTCTTCTCCCGACCCAATCATGTCTGTTCTTATACTCCTTTTGCGCCATTTTGCTGCATTCGCTGATGAGATGATTAATAGTTTCATCAACCTTACCGCACATTCTACATCTACTGTCCTCCTGCGTTTTGTCGATTTTGGCTTTGATGAGGTTCGTCCTAATGGCTTGCTCTTGAGCTGCTAGGATGAGAGTCTCGGTCTCCCTCTTAATGCCACTATTTTTCAACCATTTCCACCTTTCCTCTCCAGCAATCCCCTCAGTTTGTCTAATGAATTGGCCATGTAAGACTTTCTCCTTCCAGTTTTCTTTGCGCTCCTTTGCTCGTCGATCTTTATATTGTTTCACTGTTTCCTTCACTTCCATGTCCGATGTTTTAGCTGCACTCAACAGCCGTTCCTTGCTCTCCTGTACGTATCTCTCTAGTCCAATTTTTGATGTTTCTATCGTATCTTCAACGCTGAGAAGTCCTCTACCACCTTCGTTTCGTGAAATATACAGCCGGTCTACATTGCTTTTTGGATGGAGTGCTTTGTGCATCGTCATAAGTTTCCTAGTACGTCTATCTAATTCTTGAATCTCTTCTTTACTCCAGTCTAGAAAGGGAGCAGAGTATCTTACCACTGAAACAGCCCATGTATTAATTGCTTTAATGACGTTGTTTCCATTTAACTTTGTCTCTAACACTTTCCTCACTCTTCTCTTATACTCTTTACTGACTCTTTCTTTCATCTCAGACGTCTTTATATCATCTAACTCTTGAACACCAAGGTACTTGTAGCTTTCGTCTTCTTTTAAATTCCTGATCGTTCTGTCGTCTGGCAAGGTAATGCCATCAGACTCAGCAATCTTTCCTCTTTTCATGACAAGTGATGCACACTTTTCGAGGCCAAATTCCATTCCTATGTCGGAGCTGTAAATTCTGACTGTCTGTATCAATGATTCTAGGTCTTTTTGTGTCTTTCCGTACAACTTGAGATCGTCCATATACAGTAAATGATTGATCTTAACCTTGCTTGATGAAAACTCATACCCAGGTGCAGCCTTCCCCAAGATGCTCGTAAGTGGGATCATTGATATGACAAACAACAAAGGTGATAATGCATCCCCTTGAAATATCCCTCTCTTTATTCTTACTTCTCCTAATATTTCATCTTTGCACATCATTTCCACCCTCCATGATTTCATTGTCTCGCTTAGCAGATTTCGAACATTTTGGTTTACTTTCAGGGCTGTTAGACATTCCATTAACCAAGAGTGTGGGATCGTGTCATACGCCTTCCGATAATCCACCCATGCCATTGACAAATTTTTTCTTCGATGTTTTACTTCTTTCAAAATCATTTTATCTATATATAGTAGATCTCCCGTTCCTTTTGACTTTCTCCTGCATCCTTTCTGCTCTTCAGGTAATAGTTCTTGTCCCTCTAGGTATCTGTATATTTCGTCAGAGAATATGCCTGTAAGTAATTTCCACGCAAGAGGTAGACATGTTATGGGACGGTAATTGCTTGCAACTGTACCTTTGGATTTATCTTTTTGGATTAAAACTGTCCTCCCCTTTGTCATCCACAGTGGTGTTTTGCCTTCCTCTAAGCATTTTGTTAGGCTTGACGCAAGCTGCGTGTGCATGCTTTTGAATTTCTTTAGCCAAAATCCTTGGACACCATCTGGTCCTGGTGCCTTCCAATTGGGAAATTTTTTCAGGATTTTCTTAACCGTGTTTTCTGTGATGTGAATCTCCTCTTGGCCACCAACTTCTTTAACTTCTTCATAAAATCCCTTCAGCCACTCAGCATCTTTCTTGTGTTTTCGCTCTTTGCTCCAGATATCAGACCAGAATGTTCTAGCTTCTTCAGGGAGTAAAATGGTACAATCACCAACCAGAGAGCGTCATTGAGAATGAAAGCGTTCGAATTTTGTGGGATTTTGATATACAGACAGATCACTGCATTGAATTTTATTATTATTATTATTATTATTATTATTATTATTATTATTATTATTATTATTATTATTATTATTATTCCTTATATTTCGGCGATGATGTTATGCCGGTGTTCTTCTTGGGAACAGGCTGCAAGCAGCAGCTTTAGGTCTCGAGAATCTTTCTCAGTATTCTTGCAGTTCCCAAAAGAGTGGCTTTCTGCAACTGCGCTGTGCTACTCTTCAAACTAATCTTCTTCATCCAGCCTTCCAAGTTCTTTTACACAATTCCTAAAGCTCCAACCATGATTGGGACTATTTCAATATGTGAGCATTTCCATTTTTTCTTCAATTCTCTCTTGAGGTCTGAATAATGCTCAATTTTCTCTTGTTCTTTCTCTACAACTCGCTTGTCACCAGGAGATGCTGTAATGAAACACCTTCTAGAATTCTTTTCAAAAACCAGGATGTCAGGACGGCGATGTTCAATGCAGTGATCTGTCTGTATATCAAAATCCCACAAAATTCGCACGCTTTCATTCTCAATGACGCTCTCTGGTCGGTGATTGTACCATTTTACTCCCTGAGCCAGGTCTTATCTCTCACAAAGTTCGAGGTGGATGATTTTTGCAATATTGTCATGTCTGTTCTTGTAATCCTTTTGCTCCAGTTTTTGCATTCTGCAGTTAGATGACTAACTGATTCTTCCCTTTCACCACAGATTCTGCACTTGTCACCTTGACTTATGCCTTTTCGTCCCTTGTTTCCCTGCATTCTTTGATTTAATGATATCACTTGGTCAATAGGGACTCATAATATTACGCTTATATAATGGGCCCACTTTTTCAAAATGGCCTAAACAGGTGGGAGTTCTCCAACACTCAACAAAATCGCTTCAAAATCTGGTTTAAAGAGCTCGAACTTTGAAAAGGAAACTTTTAGTACAAACAATGATGTTGTCTTGACGTACAAAACGCAAAATTCCTACCTTTCAGACAGTAATCTTCCTCTGCAGAAGCAAAATAGATCCATCGAAGCTGCGAGAACTCCAGGCTTCTTCAACCGTTCTTTACGAGCAACAACAACAACATTCTGAATAGCGGCCCCTGATTGGTTAAAGACTGAATTCTAGCGATTTGATTGGTGAATACGGAATCACCCTACGCGGGCCTAAAGTGGGCCCACTATTTCAGAGTAATGTTATTAGTCCCTCTTGACCAAGGAACGCAGGGAAAAAAGGGACGAAAAGGCATCAGTCTACTTGTCACCTACGTCTTGTTTATCAATATGCTTCTTAATCCAATTTGTGCGCAGAGCTTGTTCTTGGGCAGCAAATATCATTCCTTCTGTTTCTTTTTCCAAGAATCCTTTCCTTATCCAGTCCCAAGACGACTCATCCTTTATATCATCTATTTCTGTGATCAATTTTCCATCTAAAATCTTTTCTCTTCATCTTTTGTGCCTCTCCTTTTTTGTCGTCTTCTTCACATCCTGATCGCATGTTTGCCTTGTGATTACATGCTCTTTGATAATGGCCTGGAGAAGCAGCTCGTCTGATGCACTGACATATTTAGCCAAACTTTCCACTTCAATCTGCACACAATCTTCTACACCTAGCAGGCCCCTTCCTCTTTCCTTGGAATGTAGAGCCGATCAACATCACTTTGTGGATGTAACATTCTATTCATTGTGAGTATTTTTCTTGTTTTCCTGTCAATTTTCTTCAGTTCCTCCTTGGTCTCCTTGGCCTATGATTCCAGCACCATACCTTACCAGAGACACTGCTCGGGAGTTGATGGCGTCTATGGTATTTCCACTGTTCAGTTTTGAAGACGCAATTTTCTTTACTCTCTTGACGTATTCTTTCGTGATTTTGTCTTTCATCTGCTCATGTTTGATGTCATTTGCTTCAAGAATTCCTAGATATTTATATCCTGTTTCTGTATGTCCTGAACAGGTCAGCAACGGGTCAGGCAACAGGTCAGGCAACGGGTCAGCACTTGGCACAATATCAAGCATATGGAGTTCAACGGGTCAGCACTCTTTTATAAAATATATACCATATGTTTTATAAAAAAAGGGTGCTGACCCGTGCTGACCCGTTTGCACCCCATTTGTTTTGCTATAGTTGCAAATGCTGACCCGTTGCTGACCCATTGCTGACCCGTTGAAAATATAACCCTCCCCCCCCCTAAAAAAACGCGCATCAAGTAGGACTGAGCAAAACTGAGCCCCCACCCCTTGGAATCTAGAGTTAAGTGCATTTACTTTCATCAGCAGTTTAATTCATCTAAGGGAGTTACAAGTGATAACAAACAAAACTACTAAGCAACATCGTGCGATGTAGCATTGGTTCATATGAATTGTCTTCAACGTCACATAGTTGTCCAATATGCTCAGCAGAGCCTTTGAGTCCATCGGCCTCAAAATCTTGTTAATAATGATGTTCATTTCACGGAACCTTTTCTATAACAGAAACAGCAAAAAACCCTAGTTACGTTAATAGTAGCTACAGTAAAAACAGAGAAAAACTTGGTGAAATCCAAAGACAATCCTAGACAAAAGGTTATGAGACTAGCAGCGTTATGAGACTAACACTTAAAGCACTTAAAGCCTCAGCTTGTGACTGCCATTGTTTTAAAAATTGTCTAATTCGCAAGGTATGTGCTCAAATCTCAAATTCACTCACCTACATACAGATTGGTAAGCGATCTTCGGCCGCAATAAGCAGTACCACCATAAAAAATTAACTGAATTAGAAATGAATAAAGGAGCACCATTGTAAATAATGCGGAACATTTTGATTAAAAATCTTCATCAGCACTCAAAGTGATTTTTTAATTCATTTTTAGAAAACAAAGTTAGACAATGGAGTTCAAGTCATTTCTTTGGCTGCAGATGGGGGTGTATCACGTATCTCAATATTTATTAAAGCAGGCAGCAGATATGAAGATGCATCAAACTTAGGTATTACACATGTCCTGAGGAATGCTGCATTCTTGGTAAGTTCCAATAGCTTATAGAATTGCCTGTTGATGCTGTCTTTCAAAATACTGCAGACATTTGTGAATGTTTGAGACTTGTCGATTGAGGCAGAAAAAAGTTCCCACTTTGAAACATTCGTAGCACCAAGAGCACTTCACAGTTGTGAATGATTCATCGTGAAGATAGATTTGTTGCCGAGGCAAGAAAAGAGCTTGTGTAATGCATAATGATAAAATATATAAAATATTTCATGCTCTTTCGACACACTTAAAGTCACCTAAACTAAAACTAAACAGTTATAAAACATGTTTCGACCTTCCGGTCCTCATCAGTTGACGCCATATTGTTATGTGCAGATGGAATGCGCAGTAGAACAGTTAAGTGATAAAGTCACATCGAAACGAGGCGAAAACGTCACTCAACTGCTACATGTGGTACATGAACGTAATTCCATTCACTTTTATTGTTCATTACATTTTTCTTTCCTTCTCTGTTTATTCTCACTGCTTCTGAGATTTGTCGTAACATTGCATCCTCAGGAACGATGCAATGTTACGACAAATCTCAGAAGCGAATAAACAGAGAAGGAAAGAAAAATGTAATGAACAATAAAAGTGAATGGAATTACGTTCATGTACCACATGTAGCAGTTGAGTGACGTTTTCGCCTCGTTTCGATGTGACTTTATCACTTAACTGTTCTACTGCGCATTCCATCTGCGCATAACAATATGGCGTCAACTGATGAGGACCGGAAGGTCGAAACATGTATTATAACTGTTTAGTTTTAGTTTAGGTGACTTTAAGTGTGTCGAAAGAGCATGAAATATTTTATATATTTTATTATTATGCGTGAATGATTCAAATTCCAGTTAAAAGCCAAAAGATCGAAGTGTTTTTGTGATTAATCTCGCTGCCTTACGAGCACTAGAAGTATCAGTAAATTTAACTTTATGAAAATTTCTTGGCCGCAAAATAACTGAAAAAGGGCCTAAAACATTGACCAAATTGTAAGGGCTCTCCTTACAAAGAACAACACACAATGAGCGTTTCACCTCCCCGGGTTCACCTCTCTTTAAAGAGTTATTCCACATCAATTTTCGAACAGATACTACAGATTTTCAGTCCCATGGCAAAAAGTGTGCAATGAATAGCTCTCATCCATTAACAATCACATTTTCTTTATTGATCTGTGTGAGGAGTCCTTTATGATTTGATCAATGTTTTAGACCATTTTTCGATCATTTTGCAACCATGACATTATTGTGAAGCGCATTTACCTATATTTCTTGTGCTTTTGAGACAAGGAAAAAATAAAGAAGAAATCTTCGATTCCTCGGCTCTTAACTAAATTTGAATCATTCAAATCTGTGAAGTGCTCTTTGTGACATGAACTAGTATGTTATAAAAGTTAAAATCATCTGAAATTATCTGAAACTACCTGAAACTACCTGCAACTCACCTTAAATCACCCGAAATCATCTACAAATCGCCTGAAATCACCTGCAGATCACCTGAGAGTATAACTGTAACTATTCTTGCTTTTTTCATTTGTTTTCTGCCGCCATGAGAGACGGTTATCAAATCGCTTTTGTTCGACATGTTATGCAGAGTGACAATAATCAGCATCAAAGAAAACTGCTAATCCTATGACCATGCTATGCATAGAAATCAAAGGACCGAATTGTTGGTTACTAACAATGTCATTTGGTGCAAATCACATAATAGTTAAGTTGTAAATTCCTGCAATTCCCAAATTCCCGATCTATCAAGGATGATCACACCTTTGTTTTGAAGAATCACCTTGATTACAATCTGCACTGATCAAATTGTTCTCATAAAATGGTTTCATTAATGAATGGGTTTTGTTTTAACACAAAACATTGCTCAATCCTTTTAATAAAATTAAGCAGCAACCTTTGTTTGCACACCTGGTCATATCATTTGCTCTATGTGGACTGTTTTCAGATCAGCAAATCATATCGCCGTTAAATTCTGTTGCCATGCTAACCTTTGAAGGCTTACCTTCAAAAGCAACCAATCAAGTAGGTTCGATTTGTCTTCCCCTTGAATTGCGTTTCTGAAACAACCAATCTTATTGCTTTGATTATCTGAGTCGCTTTTGTAATAATACATCTTTTCAAGTAACGGCCTCATTTTGGAATTTTTTGAAAATTTCTTCATACAAAATTTCTGACTATGAATTTGGATTCAGGGCTTATGATAATTTGCGAAGTTTTTAAAAACTTTGCAAAAACTTTGCAAAGTTTTTGCAAAGTTTTTTCGATCCATCTAATATAGAACTAAAAACTGTTAAATACATGGTGAAACGGCTGAATCTAAGAAAATTAGGTGAAATAAGAAACTTTCAGAAAAACTTCGCAAATTATCAATTGGCCCCCCTAAATGATAATTTGCGAAGTTTTTTTGAAACAGCCCAGAATTGGTCAGCAACCAGGGTAGGGCATTGTGTGTCTGTAAAACATCGTACAGTGCGTTGAATCGTCATCAAATCCACCCTTTCAAATAACTTTTGCCGATGTTTACGAGGAGACTTGCAATCACCACACGTTTTAGGCCTAAAATATGAAATTGCTCGGAACAATGGGCAAACGCATGAAAACTACTTTATTTGCCGCTAAATCAGCTTGCCTTGATACTGTCTTGATGATTAAACACAACAAAATCAAGTATCAGGCAAATTTAATAGCATTTTAAAGAAACTTCGCAAATTATCAATTGGCCCCCCTAATTGATAATTTGCGAAGTTTTTTTCAAACAGCCCAGAATTGGTCAGCAACCAGGGTAGGGCATTGTGTGTCTGTAAAACATTGTACAGTGCGTTGAATCGTCATCAAATCCACCCTTTCAAATAACTTTTGCCGATGTTTACGATGAGACTTGCAATCACCACACGTTTTAGGCCTAAAATATGAAATTGCTCAGAACAACGGGCAAACGCGTAAAAACTACTTTATTTGCCGCTAAATCAGCTTGCCTTGATACTGTCCTGATGATTAAACACAACAAAATCAAGTATCGGGCAAATTTAATAGCATTTTAAAGAAACTTCGCAAATTATCAATTGGCCCCCCTAATTGATAATTTGCGAAGTTTTTTTCAAACAGCCCAGAATTGGTCAGCAACCAGGGTAGGGCATTGTGTGTCTGTAAAACATTGTACAGTGCGTTGAATCGTCATCAAATCCACCCTTTCAAATAACTTTTGCCGATGTTTACGATGAGACTTGCAATCACCACACGTTTTAGGCCTAAAATATGAAATTGCTCACAACAACGGGCAAACGCGTAAAAACTACTTTATTTGCCGCTAAATCAGCTTGCCTTTGTACTGTCTTGATGCTTACGCACAGCAAAATCAAGTATCATACACATTTAATAGAGGGGTTTCGCCCTAATTGAGGGTATTCTACATTGGTCGAACATTCCTGCTGAACGAACAAATTTTCAGAACGAAACTTAACATGAACACCTTCGTAAACTCTTCAGTGTTGTTGATATGAAATATATTTGTCATTGGTGATGTTGTCTTTAAGAGCGAGCTACTCGAGAACATAGTGCTCGAGAGGGCCTAAATTTCCAACGTCGCCCTGATTGAGGGTATCCAAACTTTACATGGTTTCAGGTAAATTTAAGATAACTTGATGCGAAAATTAGCAGCATATCAACAATTAAAGAGTTTTTGTTGTTATGAAATGTGTTCTGATTCTGTTTGCTCCTAAACGCTCACCTTTGTTGCCGTTTTCGTTCAAAGACTTTTCAAGCAAGCTGACATTACGTTTTCCTCCTTCGGTGAACTGAACGGTGCTTAAATCAATTTATGATAGAAAAAAGATATTTTCTACAGTCCAATGATAGAATAAACCTGTTTTTGCACCGTAACATGTCCTTTTACAGCAAATAGTATTCGCCTGTCATGCGTTGGCAGCGCAGATTTCGTTCAAGAACCGGAAACCGAAAGATACCACAGTACCCTCAATCAGGGCGACTTTAGGCCAATCAGACGGCGTGCAAAAAGAAGCCCGTCGTGGCGGAAGCGGATGTCATATCTCTGAAGTTGCATGAAGTACTTACTCTGGACAAGCGGAGCTTGGCGAGAGGCCATTTGTTTGTTGTGAAAGTTTTAACAACGTCAAGAAACCAAGCAAAAAGAAAATTGTGCATCGAAACATGAAAGGAAAAATGGCGGATACTTACAGTTACGTCTCAGGCGAGCTTCGTTGTGCACTTTTCCGTCTGTTTGTGGACGGAATTTTAAGAAACACAAACAAGAAAAAATTTAGCAAATGGAGTCACCAAAATATTTTCACCCGCTTTTTCGTTTCAAATAGACCCAAACTCCTGTTGTTCAGCAACAAACGCAAGACAGTTAAAATCGGACAAAACGCGTTTACCCTCAATCAGGGCGATACCCCTCTAGCATTTTAGAAAAATTTCGCAAATTATCAATTCGGGGGGCCAATTGATAATTTGCGAAGTTTTTCTAAAATGCTATTAAATTTGCCTGATAATTGATTTTGTTGTGTCTAATCATCAAGACAGTATCAAGGCAAGCTGATTTAGCGGCAAATGAAGTAGCTTTCACGCGTTTGCCCGTTGTTGTGAACAATTTCATATTGTAGGCCTAAAACGTGTGGTGATTGCAAGTCTCGTCATAAACATCGGTAAAAGTTGTTTGAAGGAGTGGATTTGATGATGATTCAACGCACTGTACAATGTTCTACAAACACACAATGCCCTACGTTCGTTGCTGACCAATTCTGGGCCGTCTAGAAAAAACTTCGCAAATTATCAATTAGGGGGCCCAATTGATAATTTGCGAAGTTTTTCTAAAGTGCTATTAAATTTGCCTGATAATTGATTTTGTTGTGTCTAATCATCAAGACAGTATCAAGGCAAGCTGATTTAGCGGCAAATGAAGTAGCTTTCACGCGTTTGCCCGTTGTTGTGAGCAATTTCATATTTTAGGCCTAAAACGTGTGGTGATTGCAAGTCTCGTGGTAAACTTCGGCAAAAGTCGTCCGAAAGAGTGGATTTGATGACGATTCAACGCACTGTACAATGTTCTACATATCCACAATGCTCCACCTTGGTTTCTGACCAATTCTTGGCCGTCTAGAAAAAACTTCGCAAATTATCAATTAGGGGGCCCAATTGATAATTTGCGAAGTTTTTCTAAAGTGCTATTAAATTTGCCTGATAATTGATTTTGTTGTGTCTAATCATCAAGACAGTATCAAGGCAAGCTGATTTAGCGGCAAATGAAGTAGCTTTCACGCGTTTGCCCGTTGTTGTGAGCAATTTCATATTTTAGGCCTAAAACGTGTGGTGATCGCAAGTCTCGTGGTAAACTTCGGCAAAAGTCGTCCGAAAGAGTGGATTTGATGACGATTCAACGCACTGTACAATGTTCTACATATCCACAATGCTCCACCTTGGTTTCTGACCAATTCTTGGCCGTCTAGAAAAAACTTCGCAAATTATCAATTAGGGGGCCCAATTGATAATTTGTGAAGTTTTTCTGAAAGTTTCTAATTTCATCCAATTTTCATATATTCAGCTGTTTCACCATGCATTTGACAGTTTTTAGCTTCATATTAGATGGATCGAAAAAACTTTGCAAAAACTTTGCAAAGTTTTTGCAAAGTTTTTCAAAACTTCGCAAATTATCATAAGCCGGATTCAGCACCTGAAGTTCAGTCAAATTGCAAATTTTAATGTTCTTAGATTTTGTGATTTTGATTTTATGATGATAATAAACTTGAGAATTTATAAGGGATTTGACCGTGAAAATCTTTCAGGGTGTAACTTTACACCTTTAGTCATTATCCACGGTCAAATCCTTTACAAGTTTTCGAATTTGTCATCCTCATAAAATTAAGGTCACTAACACTAAGATTACGAAAATAGACTAAAATTCGGACTAAAATTTGATTGCTGAATGTGAGTCTTGAGTCTGAAATTTCATATGGCACAAGCTGAAGATATTCTGAAAAATTCCAGAACGAGGCCACCCAGTTAAAAAAGTGTGTTGATTTTTGTTGTTGATTTAAGATTTACAGCCGCACAACGTTCTCATTTGTTCGAGTTATGTCTCGTGCAATCCCAGCTTTGAGTTATATCTTAGAGCTTCTAGTTATATCTCGTGCAATTCCTGCCCTGACCATCCCCCCGGACACCTGATGCTTTTCCCAAACTTACACAAACTTGTTGTACAAGCCAGACCCGTCGGAAGCAGGAGGCCCCCCCCCCCCTATAGTTTGCTTAAGTTTGTTGATTTTGAAAGTGAAAAAGGCTATGAGAGCAAAGTCCATGATTTTCGATATTCGAAGAAGCTCCCAGAATCTTTCATGGATGCAATAACCTTTGATGGCATGCAATTCAAACCTAACATACCGGGCGAGTCAGAAAAAACGTGGGACGTTTGTTGGACTGTCACGTCGCATTGAGCCACTCTATCGTCGTCAACTAATTTTTTCCACTCAGCCAACGGTCTAATTTAGATCATAAAGCTTTTTCCAGTGGCAAAAGAGATTTTCTTCGTAAAACCTTGCATGGAAGTCTTGTAAACTGATGAAATCTTTGACCAAGCCCCTGCAGCAGTTTAGCTGTGCTAGAGTTGCAGGTACACGTTGTATTATCAGTGGATAGGGAAAGGTGGGGTAATTTGGGTCTACCGGGTAATTTGGGTCTATTTGCTTTTTCGCTTTCAAAGCGATCGAAAGTTGAAAATTTCGATTCATGACTCCATGGGTGTTGAAATCTATACCTTCAGGAGTTGTTTAAGATGTGTCGAAGAATCATTTGATAATATCTAGTGCTTCAGTTTCCTGATTTTCACCGGCCTAAGTTTCATCATCATCTGACAGCGCAGAAAATATGCGATTTATGCCAACTTGCAACTTCTTTTCGTCAACAAATCATAATCGCATGTTCAATCATGTGGACAATCAGAGAATTATTGGACAATTATTGGTGCACAAATCTCCAGAGTTTCACCGGCCTAAAGTTTTGTTATGATCTAACGCCGCTGAGAACTTTCGATTCACGCTGCCGGATGATTTCTTTTTGGCGGCAAATCATTATTGATCTCAAGTTCAATTCATTCGATTTTATTTTGATTTTTTTGCAAGATAGGGTAATTTGGGTCTATTGGGGGCCTTGCTCCACACCTGTCTGCAATGAAACTTCTACTCAATAAAAAACACGTGAAACAAATAAGAAACCAATGAAACGAATAACCTAGTGTATGTATCCATTCTTTCGAAAAATTTTCTACCTTTCCTCAGTAATTTCAGTGTAATTTCAGACCACTGAAGGTATCAAAATCAGTCCAGATTTCTTATTTTGAGCCTTCTGATGACGGCATGCCGAGGAACTATGTTCGAAATGGGAAATCTAGAAAGCATTCTGCTGCCGACTTAAATCACGCTGTAGAGCAAGTTTTAACCAAAGGAAAATCAATCTATTCTGTAAGCAAAGAACCAAAAATTCCGAAAGAAACGCTTCAACGCTGGATCTCCAAACCACCGCTAAAAATAGGAGCAGGCAGGC
Source organism: Aurelia sp. 3 sensu Dawson et al. (2005) (assembly GCA_964020215.1). Taxonomy (NCBI): domain Eukaryota; kingdom Metazoa; phylum Cnidaria; class Scyphozoa; order Semaeostomeae; family Ulmaridae; genus Aurelia; species Aurelia sp. 3 sensu Dawson et al. (2005). The sequence continues at coordinate 11,068,699 of OZ026589.1, read as the reverse complement.
CGACCGTTTTGACCGAGAATGAGGAGCAACATCTCGTAGAGGCTCTTAAATATTGTGCCTCTAGCGGCTTTCCTCAGGACCGCGACGATGTTAAAGAATGGTGAAAACGTTTATTCAGGACACTGGCCGAAAAACTCCATTTAACAACGGAGTTCCAGGAAAGCATTGGATCTTGTCGTTCTGCAAGAGACACAAAAATGAACTTGGCACGAGAAAACCTGAACTCCTTACGAAAGCAAGGGCCTCTTGTCTGAGTCCAGAAGTTGTTCGAAATTTTTTTAAAATGCTCGTCCAAATCAGATTTTCAACTTGGATGAGACTGGCCTATTAGTGGATCCGAGATCAAAAAAGGATTTTGTTTCCAGAAAATCAAAGGATGCATACATGATGTCAGCCAGTGGTGGGAAGTCAATGTATTCTGTTTGTTTTTGCGCTTCAGCAACAGGTGTGCTCGTACCTCCTTTTGTAGTTTATAAAGGGTTGCATTTGTACAGCAGCTGGACATTTGGAGGGCCCCAAGGTACAACATATGGAGTTACACCAAGTGGCTGGATGCATGACTTTGCCTTTGAAGGTTGGTTCATTCGCTCATTTCTACCATTCGTTGAAGCTATGCCCAAACCCATCCTCCTTATTTATGACGGACGTGGAAGTCACCTTACATATAATACAGTCTCAGAAGCAATGAAAAACGAAGTCATCATATTATGCTTGCCCCCTAATTGCTCACATGCCCTCCAACCACTTGATGTGGGATTGTTTAAAAATCTTAAATGCGAGTGGAGGGCGATCCTGAAAGATTGGTACAGGGAAACTCGTCTTGAAAATGTAGACAAAGCTGTTTTCCCTTTCCTGCTACAGAGTTTATGGGGTGAAATTTCAAAGGCAGATGTCATCAATGGGTTTCGAGGATCAGGAATCTTCCCATTTGATAAAGAGAAAATAGAGCATCGCATTGTGACCATCCACGATGAATGCCAGGCGACAGCCCCTCCAACAATTCACTGAGCCAGAATCAATGCCACCTACAGAAGCAATGACCGCAGCTGTCTGCAAAGTTCTTTCTCCCCATATGTCTAAGGTAACCAAAGATGCTTTGGAAAATAAGAAGAGAAAAAGAGCGCGGGTCCAAGCTCAGTCGGGTGAAGTTCTCACCACCGAAGAGGTAAGAATCCGTATGAAAATCGAAGAAGAGAAAAGACACAAGAAAAAAGCTAAGAAACCGAGGACAGGTAATAGTAATGGCAAACTCGACGACGCTCCATTGTACACAACGACGATTGGACATGAAGAAGATAGTATAAAATGCTATCTCTGTGATACTATTTTCATTGACGAGCAAGGGAGCAACTGGGTAGAATGCGAAGGCTGCGAGAATTGGTGCTGTATGCCCTGCACACCAGGTAACTTTATTCCAGAGGTGGACAGTTACTTCTGTCATTCCTGCATCTAAATTTTGAACATTTCGTTGTTTTCTTATATCTTTGTAATGTTGTTGTTGGTATCAGTTGTTGTTATGACTTTAAATGAATATATTTTGAAAGAGAATTGACACAAGTTAACACCACTTTACAGTCTGTAGAAATTTACTCTGGCAGAACGGGTTTCGCAAGATTGAATTTAACTTCCAAATCAAAACAAAAATAACAATGACATCGCAAATGAATGGATGAGTCGAAAAAATGTTAGTTAAACTTCTCTTCATGCTTTATTTAGTGCAAAGACGCAAGGATTTATGCCCCTGAAACTTTTTACAAGGAGTGAAAAACTTTGTTTACATGTCGATGCTTTCACGAAACCGGCCTAGGAATTACAACAATGCCTAGCTAAGGTTGATTTTTCATTTTTTTGGAGCGAGTTCTCAAGTCCTTGGCCTCGAAAGGCTGCTGATCATGGTTATCCATGAAATCGTTCTAAAATTCTGTTTTATTGAATTCACAAAACTCTTGGTAAAGTAGATAATGATTTGCTCGAACAGACCCAAATTTCCCGCCGACGGTTTGAAATCATACGCAAAAGTGAGGAAACTAAACAATTCTAAAAAATTATTCAGACTTGAAATTTAGAAACGGGAACAAGCTCCCAAGAACGACAAGAGGTTCAATGTAGGTAAAACGAAAAAAGATCTTCAATAATTCCAACGACTTCGTAAGGGTACTCTGTTTATTGTGAAAATTGCCCATTTTAGACCCAAATCACCCCACCTTACCCTAGTCTTTTGAATCTTTCTGCACGACTCTAAGGCTGCGTTCACATTAAAAGCTTTTTTTTACCATATAAAATTTAAAAAGAAAACTACAAAGCTGGTTTTCAATTTTCTATGGCTGCCATAGCTGGAAAGGACATGATGTCAGCGAGTCCCAACTACGACAGCCATTTACAATAATTTCAAAGAAACTCGAACGGGCGTCTCAGAAAGAAGACCTCCCCCACCTTACTGTAGGTGGTCAATGAAGCACCCAAACATTATCTTGGAGACTGTAGTATGCATTTCAACTATCACGGTGCAAATGGGAATACTTCTTTACAAGACGCCCGTTACAATACTAAAAAATAAACGAAAATGTTGCTGCTGTTTTGTGTTTAAGTTCAATCTGAAAACCTTTTCGTGTTTTTGATGAAAGAAATTGTTGCTTCAAGGATTATTCGATTGGTGATGACACTATTCTTTGAGTCTACGAACAGAAGCAAGTCACACAAAGGTTTATCATCTAGATCAATATTTAAACCAGGGATATCAGAGAGCTGCCCAAAGAGATGTTCCCGCATCACATCAAACTGGGGGCAGTGCAGGAGAAAGTGCTCGTTGTCTTCCATGTCATTACCGCAAGCACAAAATGGAGTAAGACTATCAAAGTTGTGTCTAAATTTATGTTCATTTAGCACACTAAATCTTAAACGCAACTTTGTGAGTAATCTCACACCTTCAATATCAGAAATATTGTAGACAGAATTCCCCTCCGGTCTTATGATTTTTAATAATTTGCTCTTAAACTGAGAAAGGGATATTGAATTTTTGATCTCATCCCCAAGCAAATTCCACTCAAACAGGGTATTATGAAAGTAAGTATTAGAAAAGCGATTGGTTCTGGCAACTTGCACTTCATAATCGCGAGGGTGTCGAAGACCGTAGTTAAGTTGACGTTAGGGAGGGATTTCATCAAAAAGGTAACTTGGTGATTGTGATTTCACTAAGTTAAAGAAATGGCATAGCCTTCTGTACCATCTTCTGTGATACAGACTTCCCATCCTAATTCTTCATACAACCTTTGCCTATTTGTACCTCTCCAAGCACCAGCAACAGCTAAGGCTGCAGAATATTGGGTCTGTTCAAGCCTTTGCGTAAAGGTTAAGCGCATTTTTTTTTCAATTTATTTAAAGTTGGCGCTAACATAACTATGTACAGTAAATATTAAAAACAATACTATACAAGCTAATCCAAGCCAACTGCTAAAGTTAATACATCTAATGAATATATATACATGATTAAATAAAGAAGATATAAAATACAAGGTATAAAATTTCAAAGCAGAATTAAAAACTTAATATCATAAAAATCCGAGCAGTTTAAAAATTTAAAATACTGGCTCTGGTGTGTCATGGTATCACAAAAATCCAAGTTGTGGTATGAAAGTCCTACATAATCTGCATGTGCAGTCAGTGCCATTCCAGCTTTTAATTTCTTTCTTAAACTCATTGATAGATTGAGCATTCCTTATGTGCTGAGGTAGAGATAGCCACAGGCGCTGCCCTCTATATTTGATGGTTTCAGATCCGTAACTTGTTGTTCTTACCATTGGTAGCAAAAATTCATTATTGTTTCTCAGATTATAACTAACAGTACGCTCACAGAAGATCTCCCTCATGAAAGGGGGGTTTATGTTTTCCTTAGTTTTGAACATTTCAATCAAAAGAGTTTGCAGGTTCTTAGCATGAATACTAACCGAGTCATCCTTTCCTAGCAGGGTGTTAAAGCTAGATTCATAATCCTTGTATGCGATTCTCAGGGCCCTTTCATGTATTCTATTAATCTTATTATTCAGGTGCCTACTGTGAAACATCCAGACTAATGGACAATACTGAAATTGGCTAATTACAAAGGCTCTCATTAATATTCTTAGTTTATTAGAGTCCATGTATCCAGATATGCGAGCGAGGGCAAAAAGTTTGTTACCAGCCTTCTTACACAACTTACTGATATGTGTCTCAAAAGTTAGTCTTTTGTCAATCACAACGCCAAGTAACTTTTCCTCTTCCATATTTCCTATAACAGAGTCTCCTACATTAACTGTGATATGCTGATTAGAATTTCTGCCAAGTATGAGTAAATGACATTTATCTGTGTTCAGTTTCATAAAGTTGTTAGCGAACCATTGGATAATAATGCTTGAATCATTCTCCAACCTTGCAATTACATTATCAAGATTATCATCACATGCATATATGGAAGTATCATCCGCGTAATTGCATATATCTGTATCCTGTATGGAGAGCAACAAGTCATTTATGTAGATGTTAAAGAACAGGGGACCAAGAACCGAGCCTTGTGGAACACCAAGAGAAAGTTGTTTGTAGGTACTAAATGACCCATTGATCTTAACTCTCTGGCGCCTATTTTCTAAGAAGCTGTTAACGAGACGCAGTGCTTCACGGCTGAATCCATAAGCATCTAATTTTGCTAAAAGGAGGTCGTGTTTAATACAATCGAATGCTTTGGATAAGTCCATCAGGATTGCGCCAACATTCTCTCTATTGTCTAAGCTTGTTTTCCACTTTTCAAGCATTCGAACCAATGCGTGCTGCGCATTATACCCTTTACAAAAACCGCAAAGAAGTGACGATAAATAAGGTCCCATATAACTAATAGTCTGTTTATCCAAAAGTCTCTCAAAAACCTTAGAAACAGTTGGCAAAACGCTCACGGGTCTGTAATTTTTCTTCCTGGTTTTCTCCTCCGTTTTATGAAGGGAAGTGACATCCGCTAGTTTCAATAAGTCTGGAAACAAACCATTTTGTACACAATCGTTGAAAATAAGCTGCAACGATTCGGAGCAAATTTCAGAGCTGCTTTTCAGAACTTTTGCAGGTATATTTTTAAAGGTTGTTGCCTTTTTAGGATTAAGTCTTCCAATTTCAGTATGCATCTGTTCCAACGAAACCTTTTGGAATTTGAAGAAATTATCGTTTTGAGCAAAACTACGGATCTTCCTTATGCTTGGGTGGTTGGAATACTTGATTATAGCCCTATCTATAGGATCTGAGACACCTTCTGTACTTGAAATAACCTCACTGTTCTCCGTAAGACCTAATGAGTCAGTAATAGATACAAAATAATCATTCAGGGTTTCAGCAACTTCCTTGTCATTGGAGATTATCGTGTCATTCTCAATAAGGGTAATTTTTGAATTAGATCGACCTTTATCGGAAAGGATAGGTTTCACAGTTTTCCAAAACCTTTTATTGTCAGTAACATCAGAAATATTCAAATTTTTGTAAAAATTCCTTTTCTCCTTTCTGAATGATTTAACACACAAGTTACGCTGCCGGCGAAACGCTTCCCAGTGTTCAGCAGTGCGGCTTTTATTATATCTATTTTTCAATCGAGAACGCAACATAGTAGCTTTACGGAGAACTCGATTCATGAAGGGTCCATCATTAGCCCTTGCGTATTTCTTCTTCATCGGTGCATGCTTATCAAGCACTTTTTCAAAGCAATTTTGAAAAGAGCTGTAGTCTAAATCAGTTTGCTCGATACTGTCCAACTCTTCTTTAAGTTCTCGTTTGAAAGTCTGTTCCGAAAATTTCTTATAATCTCTATAGTTAATAACAGTAGGCCCAGTTTTTTTGTACGTTGTTTTCAAAACTGTGACTATCATTTTGTGGAAGTCAGAAAGACCTGTCTCGAATGTAGTTGTATGTTGGAAACTCCTATACCTATTTGTTAGGATTAGGTCAATACACCGTGGATTATCAGCCCTGAAACAGGTTGGCTCTTTTACCAGATTTTTGAGGTCATAGCTGTTCATAAGAGTACGAATCTGCTGATCTGTCTCCACTGTATTAAAATCACCAAGCAACAGAACATTGTCATATTTTTCACTGTAATGATCAACTGCTTTGCCAAGATTTTCGAAAAAGTGATCTTGTGATTGGGATGGTGGTCGGTAAATACTGAAGAGGACCCATTTTTTCCCCCTTAAATTTATTTCAAAACAAATGCATTCCATATCAATTTCAAACTTGAAAGATTGTAACTGTCTCATTGTGATGTCGCTTTTCACGTATACCAACAGACCTCCACCTTCACCATCTCTATCAAGTCGCAGTGGATCAGCGTAACCTTCAATATGGAATTGTTCTTTTGGGAAAGAATCATCAATTTTTGTTTCCCCAACCATTAGAATATCAAGATTCTGTGAAACTATCTCTTTTAATGGATCAAATTTATTTCTAATGGAATTTATATTTAAATAACCGATAGTCAAACGACCGACGTTCCTTAAACGCAGGTTTTTCAATGCCGATTTTGCATCACTGTCATCAGGGGCTTCCTGTGAATCCAAAATAGTGGATTCAGGAGAACTAACCTCCGCTGCTGAGTTAGTAGAAATGGTGACGCTAGAAGGATCAGGCGTTTCAGCTTTTATACGCATGGGAAGTTCGTTGTATGACTTTACCCCCTCAATATCTAGTCAGTATCCAAGATTAAAAATAAAATTGTTTGCTAAAAGCGTGGTCCCATAGTCATTGAGATGAAGTCTGCTGCGGTTAAGATGAATGCTCGGATCTATGTTCGAATTGTCAATGAATTTTAAGTTCTTACTTTGACATAACTGTTTCAGCACTTTATTTACTTCTGTTGCCTTGCCATTCAGGAAATCACCCCGGGGCACCAACCCCGACACTATAACTGTATTGTTACCTGTTTCCAATGTTTTGGCCAAATCGATTATATCTTGAGCAATGTTGCATGCAGCTTGGGGACTACTTAGATCGTTCGTACCACAGTGAAGAATTATTGTCTTGGGATTCTTTTTTATCGTTGGGCAAACATAACTGTTCATGCAATCCACAGTTGCTCCTGAAAATGACTTGACATACACATTTTGATCGTTGTTGATTGCCTGCTTCATTTTGAATCCCTGAATATTTTTTACTATAGAATCGCCAAGGATAGTAATACAGTCTTGCGTTGGTTTTGGCTCCCTAACTTCCTGTAGCCTTTTTGAAATATTCTGGCATGCCGCAGTAGAACTTTGCTTGCTGTGTTCGATGACACGAGGGTGATCTTTTTTCTTTGGTGATGCGCTTTCGAAACCAGTATGAATAGCTCTTGTCTTCTCCTCTGAAACTTTTGTAGGCCGCTGTGACTTTGCTGAGGATTTTGTACAAAAATAATCTCCAGTATCATGCAGATCCAGCGATGACAGCAGGTCAAATTTGTTCGACAACGGTGGAAAGTCTTCATAACTTGCATGCCAGTCGAAATCATTTGATGGCCTTTTCGCCATGCTTGGTCTATTCATTCCAAGTCTCTTGGGGATGACCTGTCTCCATTCATAAGTTTTGTCTGAACAAGGTCTTGCATTGTTTTTGCATGCCCCACCTTTGTTCTCCTCTTCGACGTTTTGAAAGTTGGCCTTGCTGTTATCCATATTTCTGAGCATACTTGAAATTTGATTATTCTTATTTTGTATTTCTGATTTGAGAAAATCTACCTCCCTTTCTAGCCTCTCAACAAGAACTTTATCATTATTTGCTTTTTCCAGATATTTTCCTTCAAGATTGGTCATGATCTTATTGGCGAGTCGTAATTCTGTTTGTTCAAGCTCGGCGCGGACGAAGTCCATGATGGTTGAGGGAGGGCTGTTGGGGCGGGGTGCACAAACACTTTCACGCTGTTTCTCCTCTTCTTTCCTTTCGACATCACTGTCTTGAGTCTCTTCCTCCAATAAAGAAGAGTTTTCGTCCTCATCCAAGCCAGATATGAAGAAAGAGGCCTCCTTTTCTTGACTTTTCGAAAGATAGCTCCCCTGGCTTCGAGTTGAGCCATAATGTCCGCCACAACGGTATGACTTACGCCATGCCTCGAGTGTACAAAATTTGTGATGGTGACTTTATCTGGTCTCTTCTTTAGCTTTTCTCTGATATAACTAATTGCATGTATGATCAATTCATCGTTACCATTCATTTCCATTCTTCCCTTTGATAAGTTATCGTTGATTTCGAAAGAAACAGCAGAGCGATTTAAAACACGTCTGACTGTCAACACACACAACACAGATGGGAAAAGATTGAAAATCTGCCTCTGGCTGGATCTGCCTGATCTGACTGGATCTGCCTGAGGGAAGGTCATCTGCCCAAAGTCTTTTCACCTTCCTCTTCCTCAAATCTTATCTCAAATGTTTCTAATGCGAGCGCGGAACTTTCTTTTTCTGCATCTTCAATCGGATCCATGCAACAAAATATTTCGAGTGATATTGAGGACATCCTTAATCCGAGAACAAAAAATGCAAATAATCCTATAATTGGATTCTTAAATATAAATAGTCTTCGAAACAAAATAACTGATCTTAGATTGATGATGGAGAGATGCCTGCCTGATATTTTGTTAGTAGAAGAGACAAAACTAAATTCAGATTTCAAAACTGAGACTTTTCTCATGAATAATTACCAAAGACCTATTCGTCGTGATAGAAATGAATTTGGCGGGGGCCTGATGCAATTCATTAGGAAAGGAGTTGTCTGCAATAGAGTTTCTACTTTTGAGTGTCCCACTATCGAACTCATTTGCTCAGAATTAATAGTTTGCAAAAAGAGATGGGCTATTTTTAGCATCTATCGACCCCCAGATGCTGCCAACATGGAAGTTTTCTTCAGAGAACTGTCTTCTTCTTTAAATTCAGCATTGGATGAATATGATGATGTCATGATTATGGGCGATATAAACATTGATACTCATGATATTCATCATCCAGGATATACAAAGTTTATTTCGTTCTGTGATGTTTTTGGACTATCCAATTTGGTAAAGGATAAAACCTGTTTCACGAAGAATCATTGTTCGTCAATTGACGTCATACTCACGAATAAACCCAGATGTTTTCAAAATACGTCAGTTTTTGAAACTGGTCTGAGCGACTTTCATGGTCTGGTCTTAACTGTAATGAAAATACACATACCTCGCCTAAAACCAAAGATTATTAAGTACCGTAGCTACAAAAATTTTGACTCAGAAAATTTTTTGCAAGATGTGAGGAATACTGACTTTAAAGCAGATTCGAATGATGCAGATCTGTCTTACAGGAATCTTTCATCTGCTTTCCGAAAACTTATCGACAAACATGCTCCTTTGAAAACGAAGGTTCAGAGAGGGAATACTGCCCCTTTTATGAATCAACAATTACAAAAGGCAATTTACACTAGATCGAGGCTCAAAAAAAGACTAAATAAAAGCCCTACCCAAGAAAATAGAAGTAAATTCAAAAAAACAGCGTAACAAATGTGTTTCTCTAAGGAAGAAAGCTATGAGAAACCATTTTAAAGAAGCGACAAAAAATGGTACACTTTCTAATAAAGAATTTTGGGATCTCGTAAAACCTTTTCTTTCAAATAAAGGGGGACTTATAACTAGTGACATTTCTCTTGTGAAAAACGACGCGGTCATAACGAATGACCTGGAGCTGACGGAGATATTCAACGATCACTATGTAAACATAGTAGAGAAATCCAGCGGCAAGAAGCCCGTTAACCTTGCCAATGATACCGGAATTTCTGATGACCACCAGATTGTTCGATTAATTCTAGATAAATATAAAAATCACCCTAGCGTCCTAGCTATCATTCAAAATCCAGAACAAGTATTGAACACCTTTTCGTTTCATGAAATAGGCAATCAAGAAGTTATGGAACTATTAAGATCCCTGGATAGTAAAAAATCTACTGGTGAGGATCAAATACCGCCTAAGCTCGTATCTCTAGCTTCTAATGAACTCTCATCCGCATTAACTATGGCAATAAACTGTAGCATTCGCAATTCTAGATTCCCAGACGATGCAAAAAAGGCAGCGGTCTGTCCTTTAGATAAGGGGGAACCAAATCGCATAGTGGAAAGGAATTTCCGTCCAGTTAGTGTTCTAAATACCTTTTCTAAGATATATGAAAAGGTCCTGAAGCAACAACTGAATCAACATTTAGATAACACATTTTCTGTCTTTATTGCGGCCTATAGACGAGCATATAGCACTCAGCATGTCTTAATACGGCTGATAGAAGACTGGAGGTCTAACCTTGACAACGACTTCCTCGTAGGAGTAGTCCTGATGGATCTCTCCAAAGCGTTTGATTGCATTCCACATGACTTGCTTATTGCTAAACTGCATGCATATGGATTCGATGAAGATGCACTTGTCCTTACCTATTCGTATCTCAAGCGACGAAAACAAAGTGTTCGGATTAATAATACATACGGTACTTTTCTGGAGGTCATATCTGGTGTACCCCAAGGATCTGTGCTAGGCCCAATCCTGTTTAATTTTTATATAAACGATTTATTCCTTTTCATAAAACAGGCAACCCTCTATAATTATGCTGATGAGAACACTCTCGCCTATTTCTCTAAAAGCATGCCCGATCTTGTAAATATTTTGGAAAAAGAAACCGGAGTAGCTCTAACCTGGCTAGAACAAAATGAAATAATTGCCAATCCTGAAAAATTCCATGCTTTATTGCTCAGAAAAAACCAAACAAATACCAGTGGAGAACAAATTAACATTAACGGTAAAATAATCAAATCTGAAGAGACTGTGAAACTTTTAGGAGTCACTTTGGATTATAGACTTGATTTTGACCCACATATTTCGAATCTTTGCAAAAAAGCTGCAACACAATTAAATGTTCTCAAACGATTAAAGACGTTTATTGGGTTTCAGGAGAAAAAGATCCTAGTTCAGAGTTTCGTATATTCGAACTTCGATTATTGCCCCTTGGTTTGGTATTTCTCATCTTCTAAATCATTGCAGAAGATAGAAAAATTACAAGAACGCGCCCTAAGGTTTCTCTATGATGATCATACAAGCTCTTATAATGATTTGCTCTTGAGATCGAGTAAATGCACGATGCATGTTGCTCGCCAAAGACTTCTTTGCATAGAAATATTCAAAACACTGAACCATTTGAATCCACCATTTATGCAGAGCATTTTTGAATTACGCTCTTCAAATTATTCTTTAAGAAATGCAAATAATTTGGCTCATTTTAGGCCTAATCAAACTACTTTTGGGTCCAAAAGTCTTAAGTGCATTGGGCCACAGATTTGGAATGGCTTAGCTAGTGAACTAAAATCAGCAGAAAATCTGAAAAGTTTCAAGGTTTTGATAAAAAAATGGGACGGTCCCAACTGCAAATGTAGTGCCTGTACTTGTTTACCAACCTTTTTGTAAATTTAGAAAATATTAATTTTGTTTCTTTACTTTGTATATTCGATTTTGATTAGTTAACGTGTATATATTTAAATAATGTATATATTGTTAGCTATTTGTATATATGATCGAATCAAAATAAGATTACAACAACATCATATTTGTGATAAATGATGTCTCCATAGTCCAAGTGTGGTCTCATGTATAATTTGTATATTTGGTCTAGCACATCCCTAGCCACATACTTAGACAGAAATCGTATCATTCCTATGCCCCTTCTAGTCTTGCCAATAGCCTCTCAAATGTGACTGAGAAAATTCAGTTCAGAGTCAAGCTGCATTCCAAGTTGCTTGTGCTCAGATTTTCTCTCAACTTCATCATTGCCTAGCAAAACGTGAGGATGGAACGGCTTTCTTTTTTTGCAAGAGAAAACAACCTCTTCAGTCTTATTTGCATTAAACTGCATCTTCCATTGCCATTTCCATTTGCATTAAACTGCATCTTCCATCTTCCATTAAAAGCTTGTTTTTGCGTGCATGCTTTTGCTTGCGTAAACGCGCTTTTGTTTGCGTTTTCCCGTTCAGATTGATATGTCCCTTGGATCCCATAGAGCAGGTCGCTTTCTACTTCTGAATTGAAAAGCTCACAATAGATTTCACTTGCACGCGCGTGTAAGTAATCTGCTTGCTAACCAACAAGCTTTTTCGCATGAGCAAGCTTCTTTTCGCAAGCAAATATTTTGCAGTATGAACACTCTAAAGGATTAGTATGGCGGATTTCTGCACGAGCGTTTACGCGCTTACAAAAGATTGTGCAATGTGAACGCAGCCTAACGATTCAAAGTACTTAGTGTGAACCAGGCTTTAGGAAAGAGTGTTTTCTGCAAGAAGTCCCATTGCGATTTACAGAACGTTGATCTGCTTGAAAGAAAACTCTTCGGACGACAAAGAGGCACGCATTATTAATGACTTTTAAACATTCTCCACACTGAGGCCCCGTTTACACGATACCGTTTTCATTTCATATCGGATTGGTTTCATATCGGATTGGCCTTCTGTTTACACGATACCGTTTTCATTCCATATCGGATTGGCCTCCTGTTTACACGAGGACGCACCAATCCGATATGCTTCATACCGTTTTCGCGTTTTCAAATGAAAACGCTCTGAAAGTGGCATGAAACCAATCCGATATCGTGTAAACGGTCGAATCCGATATCAACTCAGAACGGAACCTCATTATCAATTCTACTAGCCTCGAATCCATTAGGGGAGCTGCGCAGAATGAGCAGTGGAACCATTACCGAATACGGTGTAACCATTACAGTGCAAGGCGAAACGGTATCGTGTAAACAGAACCCCAATCCGCTATGAACTGAAAACGGCATCGTGTAAACAGGAGAAATTTTCATATCGGATTGCCTTACCCAATCCGATATGAAATGAAAACGGTATCGTGTAAACGGGGCCTGAGCAAATTATGATAAGATATCCCAGCATCCCAGGGGAGAAAATACTATCTCCAACTATTTCTTTCTCCCCTGATAATACCACGTTGTCCTGTAACTCACCCGGTATATCCTTGTGAAAGTCCTCTTTTTCAAAATTTCCCTTGAATGGCACCCTTCAGTCGTGATCCTTTGCTTCTTAAATGGCAAAGTCTCCTTTCATGAGGCGTTTTCAACAATCTAAAGGGCGTGGTCGTGAAAAGATTTTCCCGGGCCAGGCCCCTGGTCCTGGTCCCCATGTTTGCCCGCTTCGTTCGCATCTAGTTTCAGCCTTCCCCAATATGAACTTCGTTCCGACGGGCCTGTAAGAAACTAAGAATTTAGGTATGTACTGGGAGTTTGTTAAAATTATCAGATTTTGAGTACTCGGAGTTTCTTACTAGTTTCTTAAAGATTCCATAATAGCAGTTTTCATGGTCACTTGCTATGCCCTCCTCAAAATGTCAAAACAAAGTTTTTAATCCATTTCCAGTGTTTAGACCCCGTTTACACGATGCCGGTAGAATTTGAAAACGGCAGAATTTTATGCCGCCTTGGAAAATGAGCTCCCGTTTACACGATGCCGGTAGAATTTGAAAACGGCATGAAAATGTGTCGTTTTGGCCTCCCGTTTACACGATGCCGGTAGAATTTTATGCTAATTCCATAGACAATAACCAATGACGTCAACAATCAATCAAGATAGACAAAGCAACTACGACAATAAGGATAATAGGGGGATTAAAAATATTAGACTCGTGACCAAAGCGACATAAAATTCTGCCGGCAAAGGGGGGTTGCACGATGCCGGCAGAATTTGAAAACGGCAGAATTACAAACTTTGCCGTTTTGCTAACCGAAACAAAATTCTGCCGGCAGAATTTGGAAATTCTGCCGGCATCGTTTAAACGGGAGGCCAAAACGGCACTTTTTCATGCCGTTTTCAAATTCTACCGGCATCGTGTAAACGGGGTCTTAGACATCACTCAAGTACATTCTGGGCATAGATATGATACAGGAAACAAGCGAGAATAAGTAAGAGTCGCGGTAAAAATATGTTAAGGATTTCAGGAGTTTCTTAATGTTTTTGGCTATCTGCGAATTGACTTTCTTAAAGCATTGTTGTCATTGAATCGTAATTCATCGCCGATCATTGTCTTAGAGCATCGCCGATAATCGCCGATGCTATAAGGCAATGATCGGTGATAAACTACAATTTAAATGGTAATTCGTCGCCAATCTTTGGCTTAGGGCATAGGCGATGATCGCCGATGATGTAAGACAATAATCGGCGATGAATTTTGATTTAACGAAAACCAGACTTTTTATTTTTTTATTACTATTTCTATTTCTATTTCCAATTTGTTTATACACGAAAACCCTTCAGCATAATGAAATAAATTCAGCTAGCAAACAGAAATCTAATTACAATCTTTGTTGTTCAAAAATGTAAAAAGAATAATCTAAAGCTACTGCTGTTCTTCCAGGGGGCCGTGTTTGTATTGGATTTCAGCTCATCAAATATCTTCTTAACTGTTTTTATATTGATGCAAGGTAGGGAGCTCCCTCTATTCATAGGAATCTCGTTCCAACTCTTCAGAGCTGTGTAAGAAAATCTCTTTTCAGAATGTTATAGATTATCACAAAACCTAGTATTGTAGTTAGAATAATGAGATCTGCGTTGACATTTATTCCAAGATTTTATGGACATGGCCTGTTCATGATCTTATGTGTCATGACTGATCGATCAAACGTAGTAAGTTGTTTAACTTGTAAAAAGTTCTTCGATCAGTCATCGATCAGTCAGATCACAGTTCTTCGATCCAAGCAGTGTCAATTATCAAAATGGCCCTTTCTTGAAAATGCTAATGATTCCATTTTGGAGTCGGATACACTTCCCCATATGACATTAGCGTATCTTACATGACCCTCTACGAGCGCACGATAGACACTGCTTACTTGAGATTGCGAAACAATGTTTTGTAGGTTTTTGAAAGACGCACGTATTTTCGCCTTGATAGCTTTAAACTGGTCCTCCAAAGTGAGTCTTGATCGATGATTACCCTCAATGATTTCGTTTTCTTCTTTCATTTTATTTCTGAGCCATTTTTAGTTTCATTGTGGTAAGAGCTGTCGAATCGAGGATCATTTCACCCCCAAGTATACCGTACGCTTTTGGCCTAAATCCTTTTGTTTTTCATAAAACTGCAGGGAAAAAAGGCAAAAAATCCTTTATTCTGGAATGTCTCGACTGCTTTGCCAAAAGAGTAAAGTGCCTGCGGTTGGCATTAGTAAAAGGGCATGTTCAAAGGGTTTTCTGTTATGTCAGATATTCCCAAATCGATGCACGTAGTGACGTACCTCTCCTTTGATTTTCAATGGAGCATGTATACAGTAAATCCCCGCATATAAGAACCTACCAAAATAAGATCCTAGAGGCTGTTTTTCCTAAATTATGTACCTTGCAATTAAAAACCTGTTTCAGTTTGATGAAACATAGGTTCTTATTGCAGGGGTTGCAAAGTTGATCTTTAATTGCTGTTATTAAGGTCTTTGTGGTCTGTGGCTTTGAAAGCTTTATTCCCCTCCCCAAGTACTTATTGGGTCCAAAAGAAGCTTTCTAAAACAAATAATAGGACTGAATATCCTTGTGAGACTCTTAAGGGGACTGCATGAGGCACCCTTCAAATAAGAACCTCTATACCCTGAAATTAGTTTTAGTACCTTTGAAATAAGAACCAATTTCAGCCTGGATCTCGAAAAAGTAGGTTCTTATACGCGGGGATTTACTGTATCTAAGATTGACTAAAAAATCTCCTGAAAAGTGGATGCCATTAAATTAGGATTTTCTATGAGGGGAGGAAGGATGGTTGACCAATCTATCTGGCGCAGGTCATTGATGAATGCTGTTTTATCGTATTTGGTAAGGCTACGAGTCTCAACGACTTTCGGTTTGTTTTTCCTTTCGATTCTCCATGCAGATGCATTAAATTTTCGTATCCCATACACCATATCATCAACCATCCCAATTCGCAGAACATCAGCTCTTAAAATGCCCTAAGGGCTCGTTGTAGAAAAATGGTCTTTTAGCGTTTCGTGGTTCGTTGCTCATTTCGTCCATTGCTTGTCACAGCATTTCTATTATACTTATTATTCATTTGAGAAAATTGAAATTCAGCATATATTTGTTAGAGCTTTTTGGCGTTTCCATTATGATTACTTTTAAAGTCGCAATTAGTATCACCGATCAATATGGTCTCTTTTTCTTCCCTGTCCAGTTCCTGAAAAGTCTCTCTTAGCTTTTCAAGAGAGGCTTCATTAACTCCCGCAGCAGAAGCCGGTACCAGCATACAACAAAGAAGGGCTTTCCGTGATTCGGTAAAAATTCAAGTGCCAAAAAGAAATTTTAAAAAGAAATTTTTCATAAAACGCTAAGATCAGCCCAGTTGGAATTGTTGAAAACAATAGACTTTTCACGGAAAGTAAAGCATGCTGGGAAAATGGGGGAGATTTGGAGATTTCGACACCACGCAGTTTCGAATTTCGCCAGGTTTTGCGATCCTTATTTTCGCAACAAACCTCACTCCCTAAGCACGAAAAAAGATATAAGAAATCTTGTGTGCATATCGATAAACTCCGTACACTTCAGAGATAACGAAATAGCACTGTGTTTGTGGATCGGATTCCTCTAAATCATTTTATGGGACGAGAAAGAAACCCGAGGCAGCTTTGAGAATCACAGAATCATGCCTAGGCCCTTGCGACCAAAGGCCACATTTAGGCACATAGTTCTGTGATTAATGGAGGAAAATAACCTACATTCAAAATAAAAGCACTATATTTTGTCTGAAATCGGATATAAATTGGCAGGCTGTTGGATCGCAAATAAGGGACCGGTCATCAAGTATCTGCTGGGGTGGGCTGGAGGGAAAATCGAAATTTTCTTAAAATATTTGGTGGCCCAACCTGAAAGAAACTAAGAACTTTCGTAGCCCATCGATCATGTGGGAAAATTTTTCATGGCCCATCCTTAGTGCCAATCTTGTAATCCTAAAATGAGACAGTGATGGCACCAGGGGAGGGCTAGAAGGGGTTACAGCCCCCCTCCTATCGGAAGTAAATAGCAGACACTTCTGTATCATTGATGGCAGTTGTTTGTTGTAGACTTATTACATGAGCTCTTCATTCATTTTCAGCTTCCTATTTAAAATTACATTGAAATGCAAGACTAAGGTAGTAAGTCTAGATGCATATTGAGAGCAACACCAACAACAACGAAGCTGTGATTATGGCCTAAATTGACATGCACCAGAAAAGGACTCGGATGAGATGAGATGACTATGAAGTCTTACGAATTTAGTAAACATTTTAGTGATCTGGTTGCTTGTTGGAGGCAGCTTTGGTAAACAGACTGCTCTGACGACAGTTTCCCCATACAGCAAGTCTCAGCGCCGAGATGTCCTGCATCTTCTTACAGGATTTATTGTTGGAAATTGTCCAACACTGTGGAGCCACACAAAGAGAGTGCAAATACAGAGTTTGAAGTTCTTGTAACGTGAATGATGCTGCAATTTAAGTGTTGATTAAGGATTGGCAGCTTGTGGCTACAACAAATTTCGAAAGTATCATGAAGAAATCTCCACCAACAAAGGGTCGGGAGGTAATAACTGAAATTCAGAAAGAAAGATGATCGAACGCTGAATTGGCCATCAACCCAACTGGGCCATCATTCTATCATGTCTGTAACAGCAACTATTTCTGGTATGATCATGGTGGTTGATATCTCCCCTTTTTCAGGGTGTTTATTGCAACATTTTCCTAATAAGCTCTGGGGACATGACACTTTTATTTTCTTTGAATCAACGTGTCCTATGCAGCAAATTTTAATGGTAACTAAGTCAAGAGTACTGAAGCAGATCTAGAAAATGAGTGGATCTATCAGTGCTCAAAAGCTATTGTGAGGAAAATCATTAGATCTTAAAGCTATTTTTCCAAAAGTGAAGCATAGTTTTAACCTTGACTACATTGTGTATTGTACATTTGTATGTGAATTCTGTTGATGTTCACCGCAAGAATATTTTTCCAAAGCTTCCTCCAAGTCTACATTTTGCCAACCCTTCCTCCAAATTCCCACTATTTTACAAAGCTTCCTCTGGTTCATGACTGTGTGACTGTGATGGTTTCTGGACTGGTGTGTCACACTGTAGTATGGATATCTCGAGCAAATGTTTAAATTTGCCCAAAAAGGCAGAGCTATCAGAATCAGAGAGGACTAGTTACAAAGATGATCTACTGTTTATAAAGTTTGTCACCAAACAGATCATGTATGATTGTTTGAAAAAGTTCATCTTTTGATAGACTATGCTGTATAAATCAATGTATTTGTTTCATGGCCCACCCAAAATTGCAAAAATTATTTGGTAGCCCACCCAATTTGTTGGAATTTATTTCATGGCCCATCCATATTCCCTCCGGCCCACCCTAGCAGATACTTAATGACCGGTCCCTAAGGATCGCAAAGCGTGGTGAAATTCGAAGCTGCGTGGTATCGAAATCTCCAAATCTCCCCCATTTCCCCATCATGCTTTTCTTTCCGTGAAAAGGTCTATTAGAATGGAAAAAAATGCCGAAGAACAACGAATTGCTGCCAGTGGGATTATTATGTCATCGTATAATCAAATGATCACTAAGAGTTGAAAACAACCGTGCGATAATGGGTTTAGCGCAGTTTTCTTTGAAGTTGATTATTGTCATTTTGCATAACATGTAGAACAAAGCGATTTGATAACCATCTTTCATAGCGACAGAAGACAAATGATAAAAGCAAGGATAGTGATAGTCATACACTCGGGTGATTTGCAGCTGATTTCAGGGTGATGTTTAGGTTTTTTCATGTGATGTGCGAGTGGTTGCAGCGATAGCCTACGCGTAGACCCATTATTCTACGCGTAGGCTATTTCAGCAAGGGTTTCAGGTGATTTCAGGTGGTTTCAGGTGGTTTCAAGTGATTTTAACTTTTATAACATACGGCCATGAACTTTCAACAGTGGGTAGTTTTTTCTGGCTCACCCGGTAGTGATTCCTTTGGTGAACGCACGATGATCCAGATTGCTGAAAGAAACAAGAAACAGCAAGGGAACAATTTCGCTAGACCTACAGGATGTCTCAAATTGTTCGACGTTTGATTAAATACTAAGAAATAACGATAAGCTGAATGGAAACGTGGTCAAATAACCCTTTTCCTGAGATTTTGAATTAATGTTTGACACAAGAATCTTGCAAATCGGCCAAAAATTCATGGAGTTACCAGCCTTTGAATTTCAAGTTTGTGCGAAAGCTGAAACCAGAGGCCTCGAAATGCCATTTTTTGTAAAAATCCCATAGGCTATCGTTCCTGTTATTTCTCAATTGTTTCAAGGCGAAGCTAATGGGGTTTGAACAGGTTTTCGATAACCTAACTTTCAAGCATAGGGATGCTTTGAGGTAACAGACTCGGTCTCTCGTCGATTATGTTTTCAACCACTGTTTTTGGACATATGCAATGTTAAGCAAATTTTGACAATGATCGCAAGGGTTAAATTACTTTGGAAGTCCTACTTGGTTTGCTCTCATATCAACGAGAGGTATGACATTGGATAAGCTTCTTTTACCTCGGCTGTCGAGCTATTTTGCATCACAAGTAATCTAGGGGTCTCTGGTTTCAGCTATCGCAAATTTTTTATCTTTGAAAGCGCGCAAGTCAGTGAATTTTCAACCGATTTGCAGGATTCTGGTCTCTAAAATTACTTCATAATCTTAGGAACATTGTCATCTTCCCGTCAGTCTGTTTATATTGTCGCAATTTTTCAATATTTGATCAAACATCGAATAATTTTTTTTGAGACATCCTGGAAATTCATCGTAAAGGAAAACCGCAAAACAACGTTAAAGCAAAGGCCAATATTTCGCCTTGGCATAAGAGGCTTCTTCAGAGCTAACCTAACGGAATTACTAATTTGCAGTAATTCGAATAAAGATAAACAGTAACATGATTGGCAAAGGTGTGCTACATTCAAGTAGAAATTTGTCTTTCAAATGAAACAATACCAATACCGGCCGAATTATGAACTTACGAAATTATTCTATAAACAATGTATAATGCCAACAACAATTTTGCAATTAGTGATCTTAAAAGAACTCTTGATAGAATCTAGTAGGGGTCCAATCACAGGGCTTCAGCAGATTTCAAGCTGTCGAGAATAGCATCCGTTTCAAATAGCGTCAAATAGTTTCATCAATGAAAGTATAAACAGATATGTTGTGTACGAAGTTTAAGATTGGGGGCAATAGCATTGAATTCAATGGCATATGGTTTAATAGCAGCAATCGGCAGGACGAAGAGTATTCAAGTGGAGATCAAGCTGAGGCGTGAAGACTCGAGGACTTGGCCCCCTTTTTGTTATCCACAACTTTTTGACAGAGCTTTTTTTGAACTGGACAAGGGACTGGACGTAACTTGCAGTCATTGTTGAAGAGGCTTCCTAGCAACAATAGCTTCCTGGCAGAATAAAGAGTCTCTTTGATACCATATCACCGACTTCAGTGAAATCAAAATCCACATCTATGTTGTAGCTCTTCTGCTACGAAGTGAGCCGCAAGACGTTGAACTTGAAAGACTAAGTTCTGGCTAATGCCTGTACCTTCTTTGGCTCGCCCTGCATGCTTCCCCCTGTCGGGTGCCTCAAGTGGCTTATATTTCAGATCAGTTGAAAGGCATGTGCAGAAATTCTGAGAACGGCGGGGCACATGATAGCAATGTCCTGTAAAAATGCAACACGTATAGACTTACCTGCTTGTTGTGTAATTGTGTGCTCGTGGTAAAATATTCTAATTTTGTATGTATCAACTGATGTTATTATTTTAATCGTTTCTAAATGATTTTTTCCAGACAAACAAGGCCAAAAGCAGTTTAGGTATTGTGAGGGAGATGCAGCAACACGGGGTATCTCTTGGGTAAGCTATTCTGTATACAAGGTGTCCCAAAAACTTTGCCTCAATTGTGTTGTTGCTGCGGAGGAGCTCGACATTGTATTCGGTTCTTAAAGGGGTTGTGCTGAATTTTGTAAAAAAAACTGATTTTGTGGGACAATGCGTGTTTCTTATCAAATGAGGCAAATGATCATGGCGGATTCCAATCACGCAGCTGCGAAGTTCAAGAGAAGAGCCGGTAGCATGTATCATAAAGTTATTGGTCTAAATCACGTCACTCGTCTCTCACGGCGCAGGGCAAGGAAGGGGTACCAAGTAATGTTGAAAATTTTGATTTGGAGGCAGACGTTTTGACCTGGTGAGCTTCAGGCCAGGTTATTGGTCCCCTCAAATGTAGGAGGAGAGCTGTAAAGTTGCTCTTCTGAACTGCTGAAAAATGAAGTTGCTTTCTGTGAAATCATTTTCTTTTGCATTCTATTCATTCATTTAGGAAAAGCTAACGTGAACATTATCAGGAGGGCTTTTCACTGCTCCCCTGCTCAGAATCTCATGCTCAGGCCTCCATGGAGGACGGAGGGGCACGCAGTGTCATGGAAACATAGCATGATTTGTAAATAGGAAATTTAACAGTTTTCAGGAAAGACCTGAGAGTTCACACCATGAAAATTAAACCAGATTTCATATGAAATACAGATTGCTGGGTGGCAAGTTCGTCATAACAAACGGGCATATGGTGTGTAGCATAGTTTTGCATGTTGAATTGGTTATGCAGTGTCTATGTTAGACCCCAAGTAGCTTTGGGTATTTGGGATATTTGGAATTGTGAAACATTGTACATGTACAGTTGCCCAGGAGCGGCATATGAGAACAGACTGTCTTCTCACTTGATGCAAGTCTTCAGCTGGCTTGCAAATAATTCCCATTCAGACAAATATGTTTTCTAAGTGTTCCATTAGCTCTCGACAATTATTGCTGCGCAGCGGGCGCAGCATACTAATTTTGGCGAGACTATTTTGATAGTGAAATCGAGCTGTCTGTCTGGCTGTCTGACCTCAAAACATGTGACTTTGCATCATGTGATTATGTGCATTTCAGATGTGAATAGATCATGTGTGCATGTGATCGATCATATATTCTTGACATTCCTGCAGAATAGGTTTTCTGATGTGTTGTTATAGGTTGAGCAATGACGGGAAAAGCGTCAAGCCCATTAAGATAGGGGTATTTTCCGATCTCTATGGTCAGGCCCCAATACAGGGGGGATGGAATAGTATCTCACAATGCTTTGCGTACCATTCATATTATTGGAGTTGCGCATTAAAATTTGACCAGTTCGAAGTTTTGTTCGAGCGCGAATGATGAAGCTGTGACGTTGTCCTAAAGTAATGGAAGCTTTGCAAGATGTCAATTCGCCAATTTTGAAACAAAATAAAACACCCAAGAGCTTTAATGCATTGGGCAACTACTAAAAGAAGAAATAGCAATGAAAACGTGGCGAGAATGTTGTTCAGTGTTGTTGTTGGGCACGCATAATTTCTTCGCTCACATTGGACGAGAACCGCATCTTGTTTTCAGGTGAAATAATGCTTTAGACATTGGGACTTAGCGGGACTTAGATGTTTTTCTACCAGCCAAAGCCCTTTGAAGTATAAATGAAAGCAAAAAAATGCTAAGTCCTGTCCCCGTCTGTCATGGAACGAAGAACAAATTTGACAAATTTTGGTCGAACTGCGTTGCTTAGGCCCACAGTGGCTTCCCGGGAAAACGGCCGATTAAAGCTGATCACTTACTGCCAATGACTGCAATTCACAATGAAACTGTGTGCAAATGCTCAATTAATCATGTTCGCATCAAAACGCCTACCTACTCTAGACCCAGTGTGGAATAGCGCGAAAAATTTTCTTTCATTTGCAAAATTTCGAAGAACGGCGCTCAAAAGCTTTGCGGGGCGCTTTTGCAACCCCCCTGGCCCCAATGCTGACCTACATTTTCCCCCTGCAGTCATGCACTCAAGTCATGATCGTAAAAAGAGGCAATTTGATTGGATAGTACACTTAGAGACTTTGCTCCTGATTTTTTGTGATGAGAATTGAACAAAGGAGCTTTGTTATTCGTTGAACAATCTTTGTTTTGTTAATGACAGTAAAAAGCTGACAGTATCACACCCTAAGTTCAAGCCCATCCTATGTAACTGTGCCAAGAGCAGGGCGACAGAACGTACAGCTCATCTGCAGCAACCACACAAGTTAGGCACAGATTTTTGTATATGCTTGAGATTTAATCATAATTCGAGAGGCAATTGTCTTTAGTTTATGTAAGAGCATATTGAATAATGTAAAGCAAAATTTATGAACTCTGGGAGGCTTAGGCATAGCCATCTTTGTCAACGTTGCTTAGACATCTGAGAGTCTTTTTTTTTCTTTGTAAACGTTGCTTGATACCATTAACCCTCTTTTGACCGGGGCATAGACCATTTGCCAGTTAGGAAAAAGGGACTGAGGCTAGCGCGGTAAATTCCGACCTTCAGTATACACGGCAAGCTGTACTGTTCGGTCTAGTCGCTGTGCAAACATGAATGCTTTACTATTCATTTACCACTTTCAAGAGTTATTTGGTTCTTTTCTAGTATGGTGTTTTCCCTCCATCTTCAAGCCATTTTCTCATTCTTTCACTCATTTTGGAGTGTGCTTCGAGGCACTTTAATTCGACGCATTTCCCACGATCGGAGGGCGGCTCAATTTGAGGCCACGTCAGTCGGAAACTTCTCCCTCTTTATAGGCCTTCAACGGGTACTGTTCCGACTGTTGTTTCTTGTAAAATGGGCTCAGATGGTACAAGGCTTTATTATGGACTCTTTGAAGGATTTCAACCGTTGCTCTTCGTTCATTTATTGACAAATTATCTGGTCGAACTTTCTAGTAAAAAAGCTCAGCATCAAGGTAGATTCAACAACAAACTGCAAGTCCAAGGACTAGTAACTTTTGAAGGAAGATTCGAAGCACAATCTATGAATTTTGATAAATCAGCGAGGAAGCCTAAATGTGCTTTGAGTAGGTAAGTGACAATCTTTTGGTCTGCCAAGTGCAATTGATTTCAAAAAAATATTTTCGCCTGAAATTAATCGTCTAAATCTCCAATAAATAAATAAAGCGGTTCAACATTCATTCTTTGCACAGTTTATTTTTAGAAGAGACGGCAACAGAATCTTCCTCAAGAATATTGTGAGTCTAAGAGTACAAGTCAAAAAAGAGACCTGCTTGAAGCCCATTAAGATTTCCTGGTTGATCTATGAATTTCGTAGATCGTTCTTTGGATCTTCTTTCAAAAGATAAACACAAATTGTATCAAAATACGTCGAATTAAAGAGCCTCGAAGTACATTCCAAAGAGATTGAAAGAATGGCTCGAAAAAAATTCCAAGGCGAGGCCGCTTAGTTCAAAGGTGTATTGTTGTCCAACTGCCACTGCGTAGGGTTGGTCAATAGAATCAAAATATTGTTATTTGATTCTTCAAACGTAATATTAGATTGCTATACGATTAATATTCGCATAATCCATTTCAATTGGTCACAGTAGTCTTGTCTTGACTGTAACATAGTGGAAAAGTATCAAATAACTCGTGGAAGGGGAAATAAACAGCAAAATATTCAAGTTTGCGCAGTGATTAGATTGCACAGTGTAGCTTACTCTTTTCACTGAAGTGGAGAGGATTCTCTGGCTTTCTGACTGTCACTAGGGCTGTTGGAATTGGCCGCGCTCGCCTCAATCGCTTTTCCTTATTAGCAAATGGTCTTTTGTGCTCACGACATGAAATCTTACGGTATAGCTCTTAGCTGAAGGAGAGCATGGGGCTCAGATCTTTCAAATCTTTAAAAAGGTAGGTATTAAAATTTGGTTACATGTTTCTTTGAATTGAATTGCTTGACACGAACTGGACATATTTTACTGTAAATCTGCCATGTAAATTTATTTATATCACGATTATTCTCTTAATGGCGGCGGTTTTTCTCTCTGTCTCTCTTAGTGCCCTTTTCTTCCAGAACGTTGGCGGCCATGGTTCTCCATAACTCTCTGTCTTTTGCTGTTCTGATTATTTCTTTTTCGCCGATCTTCATCCAATGGCTGAGACTTGAGATGAAAGTGAGCTTCTGCCTTCCTATAGCTCTTTTTCCTTCAATTTTCCCAGTTATTGCCATTTCTTCAAGTTCTCCTTTTCTTAAAACATGCCCTAAGAATTGCAATTGCAGCGGCGTTTTGTTCTTGCGGAAATGGTTCGTGGAAAATTCTGAAAAGTTGAAATCGTCGCCAGTCATAAACTAATAGAGGGGTGTAATGGATTTTCGTGCGGCCCATAAACACGACAAAACAAATATGCAATTTCCTTAAAATGTAAAGCAAATCATTTTCAATATCAAAGCATACGATCCAAAGATCAACACAACGAAATTTAAGTCAATCAATGTTGTTGAAAGTTTCTCTTTGATGCCTCAGCTCTGACTCCCCGACAAATAATAAGAAAGAATACGCTCACCAACATGCCGTCATCGGTTGGGCTAGGGTCGACGTTTGACTTGCGGCCTGGCCTATCTTGACGTCACTTGAACGCGTTCGGTTTTATCTTGCGTCTTGTACTCTCCTCAAAACATAACTCACAACTGAACACTTTTCAACTCTGTCTCGCAACGATATTTTTTGAGCTCCTCAGGGAAGAGAGAGAGGCACACACCACCAAAACACAGGGGAAAAACCATTACGACTGGAAAGGCTAATCAACTCTCTCAAAGGACATAACGCACTGGGGGTCTCCTGAGTCTCATTGGCCTCGTTTCAGGTTTGTCAACATTCTCCCCGCCTTGACGTACTACGTCAAATGACTTGGTAGATTTGGGCTTGGTGACTGCTCCATGAATACATGTCTTTTCTTTCAATATTTCATCATTTATATATTCTTTGTGACCTTCAAGTAGGTGTAACTTTTGGATAGATCTATTTAACTTTCCTTTCTGTGTTTTGAGTGTCACTGTCCGAATTAAACCATCTGCTCCTTCATGAACTTCTGTCACCATTCCCATTGGCCAATTATTCCTTTTGACATTGTCTTCTGATATTAATACAACATCACCTTTCTGTAACGAAGGAGCTTCATTTGTCCATTTTTGTCTCACGGTTAACTTAGGTAAGTATTCTGCTTGCCATCTTTTCCAGAAGTGACCAGTCAATCGTTGACGATAAAGATACCTTTCACTGATTGGAGCTTCACATTGCTTCCCATGCGGTATGTCTGGAATAGTCTTTAATGCTCTTCCGAGTGCGAGATGTGCTGGTGTGATAACTTTTCCATCTTTTATACTTTCTCCAACAAAAGTCAGAGGCCTTGAATTGACCGTTGCCTCAATTTCTGTCAAAATGGTGTACATTTCTGTATATGTAAGAAAGGCTCTACCGAGAATCTTTCGCAATGGTTCCTTTAGCGAACGACAAATTCTTTCCCACCAACCTCCTCGATGTGGGCTTCGCTCCGTAATGAACTTCCACTTGATCCCTCTATTTGCTAGATCTGTTTCTACTCTCTGAGTATCAATCTTCTTCCAAATTTTCTCTGCCTTTGTCTTTGAAGCCTCCACTATCCATTTCAGATCTTTATTAGCTCTTTTGAAAGTAGATTGATTATCTGACCACATGGTGTTGCAGAGACCCCTCCTGTTATACATCCTCTTGAAGGCTTGCAAGAACTCTTCAGTTGTCATATCATTTGTTAATTCGAAATGAACCATTCGTGTTGATGCACAAGTAAATATGCATACATACGCCTTCTGAGGTACTGAACTTCCTTTCAACTTTAGGAACAAGTGTCCGGTGAAGTCTAATCCCACATGCGTAAATGGAGGTGAAGGACTGGCTCTCTCTACTGGTAAAGGAGCCATTTTCTGCATCAGTGGCTTTGTAACTTGTCTTTTACATTTGAGACATCTGTGAATTACTCTGGTAACATTTCGGCGGCCTTGGATTATCCAGAATCTTTCCCTCGTTATGGCTAAAGTAGTTTCTGGTCCTGCATGTGTAGCTTCTCTTTCATGTGCTGATAGAATAATCTTGTCTACGACCATATGTTTTCCAGGTAATACGATTTGATGCTTACTTTCTTCAGGTATCAATGAAAATTGCAATCTACCTCCAACCTTGATAAGCTCCTTTTCATGATCAAATATTGGAGACAGACTTTTCAATTGGCTAGTTTTCGAAAGCTGTGCACTGTTCTTTAGTGCTGCAAAATCTTCAGCAAATTCTTCTCGTTGTACTGTTCTGTACCAATATTCTTCTGCTGACTTTATCTCATCAGACGTTAAATCTGTTCCAAATGATTCCATTGGTTGGCTTGAAGCTTTACTTCTTAAACTCGTCTTAAAATTACGAACTGCTCGCAAGACGTAAGCAGTAACTCTTGCTAACTTCAAAAATTTCTCATATTTGGCTGGATCAATTACTCTTGATACAAACTTTGTAGTTGAATGGTTGCAAACTGTAATTTTGACCATCTCTGTTTCTGACTCTGGAGAAACCTCGAGCTTATTTTCTGGCCATTCTACTTCATCTTTCTTTAACCACTCTGGCCCATTCCACCAAAGTTGGTTGTTGATTACTGAACCTAAATTCTCACCCCGAGTCAACAAATCGGCAGGGTTTTCATTTCCTGGGCAAAAACGCCAACATTCAGGTGATACGTTTTCTTGTATCGACTGCACTCGATTTGCAACGAACAATTTCCAGTTTCTGCTTGGTTTTCGTATCCAGCTGAGTGCTACCAAACTGTCTGACCAACACACTATTCGGTCAACAGTCAATTTCAATGATTCCAATACAAACTTCAACAGTTTGGAAAGAATAAATGCAGCTAGCAACTCAAGTCTTGGCAAAGTCACTCTTTTAGTCGGTGCAACTCTGTTCTTGGACATGACTAACTGAACATTCACTTTTCCAAATTCGTCTTTCAACACGACGTACACTACTGCACCATAGGCTTTGGGACTAGCATCTCCAAATCCGTGGAGCTCGACGCTATTGACATTAGTAAGATCACTTACAAACCATCTAGGAATGCGCAGATTTGATAACTCTTTCAAATCTTCTTTCCATTTATTCCATGAAGGCATAAGATCTGCTGGTAACTTTTGATCCCAATTTAACCCCCGTGTCCACAGTTCTTGGTATAGGATCTTTGCTGTAACAGAGAATGGACCTAACCATCCCATTGGGTCGAAAAGCTTTGACGATATACTGATAAGACTCCTCTTGGTTCCTTGATCTTGAATATTTGTCAGTTTCTCTCCTTGATTGAACAAAAATTCATCTGTTTCTGTATCCCATGAAATGCCCAATGCTTTCAATGGGTCACCTTCGCTTTCAATCTCTATCACATTCTTCGTTGCTCTTTGATCTTGTGGTATACGGACAAGAACCTCTTTAGAATTACTTGCCCACTTGACTAATTCGAAGCCTCCAGATTTCATCATTCCCGTAGCTTCTTGATACAACTGAAACGCACTTTCATTATCTTCAGCTCCCGTTAAACAGTCATCAACATACATGTTCTCTTTGATGGTTTCTGAAGCTTTAGGAAATGATTCCTTGCTTACTTCAGTATGATGCTGCACAGTTGCTATTGCTTCAAAAGGACTTGAAACATCTCCAAATGTTAGGCGTGTCATGCAGTATGTCTTTGGCTCTATCTTTGTATTAAAATCACGCCACAGAAATCTATGCACATTCTGATCTTGCTTTGCAAGCTTTATTTGCAAGAACATCTTTCTGATATCAGCCATTAAGGCTACACGATGAAGGCGAAACCTAATGATGATTGAAACTAAGTTAGGTTGCAACACAGGTCCTGGTAGAAGACAGTCATTGAGAGAAACTCCATTCTTGTTCTTCGAAGATGCATCAAATACCACTCTACACTTTGTTGTCACTTTATCTGAGCGAAAAACTGGATGATGAGGCAGATAGTTAATCCTTGTCCCTGAATTTGAATCCGTTTTGTCTGTTTCTCTTGCGTGCCCATCTTTCAAGTACTGATTTATTGCATCTTGATACATGCTTGCCTTTTCTTTGTCATACTGAAAACGTTTCTCTACTTTCACAAGTCTGCTAACAGCTTGCTGCCTATTGTCTTCCAAACCTGTACAATCCTCTCTCCATGGCAATGCAACTTCGTAACGTTCTCCATCATAGACAAGGCTATCTTTGAATTGTTGCATCGCACTTTCCTCGTCTTTTGTCAGCCTTTTTTCACTTTCATCGATTCCCAAAGATTCTAATTGCCAAAATCGTTTGAGATCGAGGTTGAGCTCTTCCTCTATTGTCTTCACTGTAGCAAAATTTGTCGTTGCTCTGTTGCTTGGATGATATTCTGATCCTACATCTAAATTTCCTGAGATCATCCATCCAAATATTGAATTTGTTGCTATCGGACTGCTAGCATCTCTCTTCTTTAGTCCGCTTCTTAAGATCTGACCCCACTGGTCTGAACCTAATAGAATATCAATGTTTGCTGTTTGTCTTGGGTAGCTATCAGCTAACTTTAATCCCTTTAAATATCGATATTTTGAAATATCGACTGGAACTGCTTCTAGCGGTGCACACACCTTATCCACCGCCCATGCACTTACATCAGCAGACTTACTGCCATCCAATGCTGTCAAAGTAAATTTGAACTTTCTCACTTTAATTGTTCTTGATTGACCACCATGCATTAATATTGTCATCAGTTTTGATGGTCCCTCAGATTGCATTCCTAATGACTCTGCAATGTCCTGCTTTATGTATGAGTGATCACTTCCACTATCTATCAGAATCCTGACATCTGTTTCAGTGCCATTCTGAATTAACTTTGCCTTTGCTGTGGGTAGCAGCCTCATCTTAGTTTCTGAATCTGTTTTCACAATACCGTTTAAAACTCCAACATGGCTTGCTACTATAGCTTCTACTCTCTCGGAAGAATTGACCTTCTCATCTTTAGTTACTTCTGTCTTGGGATTCGAACTTGCTCTGTGTAGTAATGTATGATGTTTTCTCTGACATCCCTCGACCATACATCCTTGGCTCATACAACATGAACTGTAATGCGTGGAACTTATAGGCTTCAAACAATTGAAACACAATCCTTTATCTTTAACTGTCTGTATCCTCTCATCAACTGATTTCTTCTTGAATCCAAAACACTTCTTTGATTCATGATTTTTCTCACAAAAACCACATTTATTTTGATTATTTCGGCCTTGATTGACAGTTCCTTGACTAGTTTGAGCTGCTAATGCTGTTGCTGATGAAAACCTACTGTCCCCTTGATCCTTGTTTTGTATACGTGGCCTATTTGACATTCTGGGATGAGTTGAACGGTTTGGAGTCGACTTCTCTATGGCCTCTTCAGACATTACATGTGATCGAAGAAAATCGAAGAAAAACTCTGCCGTAACTCTCTTATCTTCTTCTTCATTCTCTAGCTTGGAAAGTTCATACTCCCACTTTCTCCTTATGTCATTTGGCAGTTTACTTTGGAAAATTGGTACAAGAATTCTGTGACACACTTCAAGGTTTGGCTCATACTGCTCCAGAGTGTGATATCTATTAACCAAAGTGTCATACAAGTATCTCAGTGACTGTGCAGTCACCCTTTCTCTCTTCTCTATATTTAGTATCGATTCCACCAAATGTTCAACGACTAAACGTTGTCTACCATAACGCTTCTTCAATGCGTCTATGGCCTTTGAGTAATTTGAACTCGTAACTTCAATGTATTCAATGGCTTTTCTTGCAGATCCCTTTACATATACTCTCAGATAATTGAATTTCTCTCTCTCACTTAATACATGGTTCTCGTGAATACAAGATTTGAATTGATCCCACCATGAAACCCATTCTATCATATTGCCATGAAACTCTGGTAATGTAAACTTGGGTAATTTCAAATTACTACTTGAATTTGATTCTCTGCATTCCTTCAGTGGTGTCCTATCCTCTACTGATCTCAACTCTGCTTCCTCATCCTTTGTTAATTGTGAAATAAATCGTTCTGCCCCTTTTGATGCACGCAGGATTCGTTGTTGAAATTCTGTCCAAATTCTTATCTCTCTATCTACAATACTTTCATCTATCTGTAATGTAATGATTTCTTGGACTATAGACCCACACTGTTGTTCCTTTTCATTCAGTCGACGTAATGAATTTTCCATCTCAGCTTTTGATACTTCACCCTGATCAAACTCAGAAATCTCTAACAGTATCATCTCTATCGCTGAACCATAAAATTTATATTTTCTGTAAAGTTGCTCCATCTCACTTGGATTTCTTATATCATCACTTCTTGTGTCTGCATTAACATTGGCTTTGTGCTGCACTGCCTCTAATATTTTCTTACTCCAACTATTTATCTTTAAATCCATTTCTTTCTCAATTTGATGAACAAAATTCGACTGTTTTTCCATTAAAACTTTCATTTCACTAATCTCTTGAAAAATATTCTCATGATCTTTGCTTTCTCCATGTCCGCTATCTCCATTATGTCCGGAAAATTCATATTCTCCGTGATCTGTTTCATACTTTGGTTCATCTGAACTAACTTGAAAACGAGGCTGTCCGGTATTTGAAAGCTGTCCGGTTTGTGTGGTCTGCCCGTTGTGTTCCCAACTTTGCTGTCCATTATCATGCAATTGTTCATGTATAATCTTGCCTTCATCTCTTCTACCATCACTGCCTTTCGAATGTCCGAACAGATCAATGTCCCGATCTTCGAACTGTACGCTAAACAAATCCTGCTCCAATATTCTATTTCTATCACGAATTGATGACGTCCTGTCCAAACGTGAACGTGCAGACTTGCTTATCTCTTCAACATTCGGCAACAAACGCGGTATCCTCGAAGGAGTTTTCAACATCGACTCTGTTTTATCTTGAGACTTTTCACTGGGAGCAGAATCCTCAGGAGAACCCCCTTGACTCGTGATTAATTCCCTTTTGGCGAACTTGTACAGCCTTTGTATCAGCTCCGCTTTTCTCCCCGTGGTTGGCAATGCGTTTTTCTCCAATTCCCTTCGGAGCTCCACGACATTCAACTTCAAAATATCATTATACAATTGATCCTCCGACGACATTGTCCCATGAGGAATACAGATAGCAAGTTCACGAGAGACTGATCCAGTAAACAATTAAATAACAAATTTTTCCACGAGCGATTCGACTTTCAAACAAAGTGATCCAAATCTTTAAACTTTAGCCAGTAAACAAGTCCAATAACAAAATATGCAGCAACATGAACTGTCCAGTAAATACCAATATCAATAGAACTAGCTAAGAAACTATTCAATTCAACTCAGCATAATGCGTTACAAATTCATTTAAATTTTGTGTAATGATTGCTATGAATTACACAACTTTCTCAAAAAAACAAGAAAGCAGCTCTTAGCTTTCTTATTTTACGCAAAAATCGCTACGCGCAAAACATGCACTAGGACGCAAGCAAAATTTCAATTAGCACACAAATAGCACATCGAAGTAGCGCACAAGGTCCATACCCACATAAGCACAGAACGAGGTACAACTCATCGTGTCGACATGATGCAAGTACCTGCGTAATGAGCTATGTTAAAAGGAAGAACCCTGAGAACCACCTCATTCAGTAAACTAATATATCATGCAAATGCAACAAACAGGAAAAAGATACAACTGAGGCTGTACGCAAAGTTCAGCACACACATATAGCACATAACAAGGTACAATTCATCATGTCGAAATGATGTTACTACCAGCGTAATGAGCTAAATTAATGGGAAGAACTTCACGCAGTACCTCAAAAAATGTGATAGTTTAACAATTCAACTACCCTCTGCTACCATGTAATGGATTTTCGTGCGGCCCATAAACACGACAAAACAAATATGCAATTTCCTTAAAATGTAAAGCAAATCATTTTCAATATCAAAGCATACGATCCAAAGATCAACACAACGAAATTTAAGTCAATCAATGTTGTTGAAAGTTTCTCTTTGATGCCTCAGCTCTGACTCCCCGACAAATAATAAGAAAGAATACGCTCACCAACATGCCGTCATCGGTTGGGCTAGGGTCGACGTTTGACTTGCGGCCTGGCCTATCTTGACGTCACTTGAACGCGTTCGGTTTTATCTTGCGTCTTGTACTCTCCTCAAAACATAACTCACAACTGAACACTTTTCAACTCTGTCTCGCAACAATATTTTTTGAGCTCCTCAGGGAAGAGAGAGAGGCACACACCACCAAAACACAGGGGAAAAACCATTACGACTGGAAAGGCTAATCAACTCTCTCAAGGGACATAACGCACTGGGGGTCTCCTGAGTCTCATTGGCCTCGTTTCAGGTTTGTCAACAAGGGGACCCCAACTCCAACAAAAGCACAAGCAAAGAAATGCAACCCAACAAAACCATTGTTTATGAAGGTCTGCATTATGGTGGAAAGCAGAAAAATATTGAATCCTTCTGATTTCGGATTAAGGTTACGGTAAACGTTTTCTGGGTGAAAATATCAATTTTTCGATTTTTTCATATTCTGTTAGGCGAACTTTCAAGGCACACAATGGTACCTTATTTGGAGCTGACATAAGTTGTGAAAATGGAAGAAATTTCATGTAAACGAAGGTTTCCATAATTTTTTAATCAAAGTATTTGTTTGCCGTCTTCAAAATCCATACCTAATCGCTTGACCTGTTAACCGGATAATCCCTAAGCCCTTCTAGTTTGTGTGAAATAGCATTGCGCGTTCAAGTATCGTTCTGTTTATTGGGTAATTATTTGAAGATTCTAATTGATTTTTAAGCCTAAATGGCTTAATCCGGATTAGTGTGGTTTATGTGATCCTGATTTGTACTTTACCAGTGGGGAAGAGTAAAATCCTTTTTCTCAGGACTAACAAGTCCACGAGGTACGAGATAAGGCTCAAATCCTTACTGGTTCTCAGAACACGCGGAAATCATTCAACCTCACGAAAATCAGCCAATGACATCTTCGCTTCTGACCCCCGGAGACAAAATCGGTCGTTTATGATGAAGTTTCTAGTACCCTCACAAAAACTGAAATGGATGCTCAAATAATGCAGTCATTGAAAATATTTTTTGATAAATCGGTTGCAGAGATATTCGTTCAGAGTT
Source organism: Aurelia sp. 3 sensu Dawson et al. (2005) (assembly GCA_964020215.1). NCBI lineage: Eukaryota > Metazoa > Cnidaria > Scyphozoa > Semaeostomeae > Ulmaridae > Aurelia > Aurelia sp. 3 sensu Dawson et al. (2005). Next base: position 11,034,649 of record OZ026589.1, on the reverse strand, counting down.
GTTTGCATGTTTAGGCAAATATCTTATTTGGAGCCGGAGCCACGAGCGATTACCGGCCAAGAAAAATTGACCTTTCTTCGAAAATCCAGATAAATTGCTAGGAAGGAGATATATCGATGAAAATTTTACAGAATATGTAAATTAATCTGGGCAATAACCCAGATGCATTTATTTTCCCAATGTCTCAAAATATTTGACAAATTTCAGCGATTTCCAACAAGCAAGGGAAATGGGCCTACGCTCATCCTGGGTAGATACCGATTCTTGGCCCTGGAATCGGCCAATTATACAACCCTGAGCAAGATAATTCACCCACCTTTGACTCCAGCACTCATTTGAGCTAATTTATGTATTAAATTGGGACTAACTTCGACAGAAAGCAAACAGATTCGTGCAAATTTGAAGAAGCTTCCACATTCCATGTTTAATGTCGACAAACGCAACAACTCTCCACTGTTGACAAACATACGATGCAGTCTGGTGTCATGGTTGAAGAGTTTTATTATATCATGGCCCTCCTGAGAATGCTTTAAAATGTCAAAATCTTTTTACATTACAAAGCACTTTTTCAAAAACAATGTTATTTCATGTTTCAAGCAATGTAAAAATAAATTTTAAATATTCAGGAGGGTAATGACATAATACTACCCTTGAGTCGCAACACCAGATTGCCTCGTGTGTTTGTCAACAGTGGAGAGTTGTTGCGTTTGTCGACGTAACATGGAACGTGGAAGCTTCTTCAAATTTGCACGAATCTGTTTGCTTTCAGTCGCAGTTAGCCGCAATTTAATGGATAAATTAGTTCAAATGAGTGCTGGAGTCAAAGGTGAGTGAATTATCTTGCTCAGGGTTGTATAATTGGCCGCTTCCAGGCCCAAGAATGGGTTTCTACCCAAGATGAGCGTAGGCCCATTTGCCTTGCTTGTTGGAAATCGCTGAAATTTGTCAAATATATTGAGACCTTAGGAAAACAAAGACATCTGGGTTATTGCCCAGGTTAATATACATAATCTGTGAAATTTTCATCAATGTATCGCATTTGCAGCAATCTACAGGGTGTCTCAAAAAAATTGTTCGACGTTTGATTAAATATTGAAAAATAACGACAACATGAACAGGCTCATGGGAAGATAACCCGGTTACTAAGATTATGAAATAATTTTAGAGACTAAAATCGTGCAAATCGGTTGAAAATTCACTGAGTTACGAGCTCTTGAAGATCAAAAATATGCGATAGCCGAAACCAGAGACCCCCCCAGATTACTTGTATTGCAGAAAGCTCGAAGACGGAAATAAGAGAAGCTTATCCAATGTTATACATCTCGTTGATATCAGAGCAAACCAAATACGATTTCTAAAGTAAATTATTTCATGCGATCATTTTCAAAATTCCTTAACATTACATAGGTCCAAAAACAATGGTTCAAAACAAAATCGGCGAGAGACTGAATCTGTTTCCTCAAAGCATCCATATGCTTGACAGTTAGATTGTCGAATACTTGCTTGGATCCCACTTGGTTCGCCCTGAAACAATTGAGAAATAACAGAAACGACGGCCTGTGGGACTTTCACCAAAAATTCCATTTCGAGGCCTCTGGTTTCAGCTTTCGTACAAACTTGAACTTCAGAAGCTTGTAACCCCATGAATTTTTATCGGATTTGCAAGATTCTTGTGTCAAAAATTAATTTCAAATCTCAGGACAAGGGTGACTTGACCAAAGCTCCATTCAGCGTATCGTTATTTTTTAGTATTTTATCAAACGTCGAACAATTTTTTTGAGACACCCTGTATATGAATTTTCGAAGAAAGGTCAATTTTTCTTGGCTGGTAAACGCTCGTAGCTCCGGCTCCAAATAAGATATTTGCCTAAACATGTAAACAACTCTGAACGAATATCTCTGCAACCGATTTATCAGAAAATATTTCCAATAACTGCATTATTTGAGCATCCATTTCAGTTTTTGTGAGGGTACTAGAGACTTCATCACAAACGACCGACTTTGTCTCTGGGGGTTAGAAGCGACGATGTCATTGGCTGATTTTTGTGAGGTTGAATGATTTCCGCGTGTTCTGAGAACCAGTAAGGATTTGAGCCTTATCTTACGAGGTACAGGTACGAAAAAGCCGTTTTGTACTCTTTGAGCCAATGGAATGGCTCGAAAATTTTCACATGGCCAGGGCAGACTTGAAGCTTGGAAAGTGTGTCCCAAATTATTTGTATTTGTTCTGGTCCGTCCTTTATAGTCAAATACAACTGTTGGAGGATAGAAAAGTCATTTGCCAATTTTTAACAGAATGTACTTTTAAAGGGAGAAGGAATTTGAAAAATTCCAGACACAGTTTAAAAACTTAGGATCAGCATTTCCTGCTGATGTCAGTCAGATTCTGTTACCTCATACGCAAGGGTACAAAATAGCTTTTGAAGGTGGCACACTCTTTTAAGCTATAAATTTGCCTGGAAAATATCATTTTACAACATTTGCCAATGATTTTGATATAGTTCGAAAAGCCAAATTCTTCTGCATCGAATGATGTATAGTTTGATTAGATTCCGTTAATAGTTCTGCTTTTAGGGAGCAAAAACCAAATCTCGTGTCACAAACGTTTACCGTAACCAAGATAGGAATCAAATGTTTTGGCCGAATTTTGCTCGTGGCCCATGGCCGGAAACCATCAAAATCTCGTTTTCACGGACGGCGAATAAGTGAGGAAGACAAAAGAAACGTGTGAAAATTCGTCTAAATTTTACCTACCTTCGTAAAACGCGAGCAGGAAAAAAAACTGCTAGAAATTTCCCGAATTTTTTTGAAGAAATCTACTCTCCATACGTTTGGGTAAGTTTGGATGCCGCACTGTGATCCAGCTCTTTAGAAATCATGGAATTGATACCAAAAAATGAAAATTCGAGTATCAGCTATTTGATAATTTTATCATATAGAAGAGACACAGTACTATTGAACGAAACAAAAAAATTTTCAAATCGGAATTGTGGGTCCAGAGTTGTGATTTTTAAAGTTGTCCTATGATGCCAAGTTTTGTTTACATTACCATTTCAGGCCTAATGTTTGTGGCATCGATGAAAACATACAAATTGAAATTACTATATATCCTCAACGAGATGGCCAATTTTCAAAAACTTCCTTTTATTTTACAGATACATATCTACCCTTTTTGAAAATGTAAGTTAAATCTTTAAAATCTAACTAAATCTAACTCTTAGCAAAAGATACTAGGATTACATTTGATGTGTTTGGAACATCTTTGCCAAAGGATTCGTACAGATTCGTGCAGAAAAAATTTTCACGACCCTTTGAAGATCCTAGGCCCTATTCGGGCTTAATGTTGATTTATTTACATAAGTGATAATTTTGGGAATGGCGATGCCATTTTTTGCGAGAAAGTCTTTTTTTCCGGTCCCAAAATTGAAAAAGTACTTGCCATGGCGTGATGAAAGCGGGAAATCTACTTCTCTGCATCGTCTCATCATCTAATCGCTTTTGGAGTAGGGCTGACTTTTGATGGTGTGAAGATACTGCTTTCGGTTATAGGTACATCCAACTGTCAGTTCATATCAATAACCTTGATAGGAGGAGGTTTCACTTGGCGTTGCAGATGGGTCTATAATCTGAAATACCTCCGTTCCTCTTTCATAAACTTTTCTTCATTGGCTGGAAGCTCTTTAAAGGAAAATTTCAGCCTCTCATTTTCTCCTCGATTCACTTGGGAGTAAATCCTTTGCAGGAGGAAAGACAATTTCCTCGCAAGCTGAGGTGCGACTGAAGGAAATGAACAAAGGTGGCCCCTCCTAACTCAGACTGTCCCAAGGTGTTTCACATGCCTCATTGAGAAGTGGCAATTTTAGAGGCAATTTCCTAGACGGTCTCCACCACGAACGGAAAAATTTCTAAGTATAGGTAAATGCCAATAATAATTGAATGAGAAAAGAAGATGGTGGTGGAGGCGTGTAATTCAGTAGGCTGAGACATATCTTTGAAGTTTCCTAAAGCTTTCATATTGCTTCTATTCCTGTCAGTGGACTAGCAGCCCTTGTGTACGTTGGAAACCTCTCACAGAGTTCTCACAGAGTCATTACCTGTTGTGTTGCAACTTGTTGGTGAAATATGAGGTGAATTTGGGGTGAATTTGTACATACCAAGCAATAAAATTGATTGTTACAGGATTTCCTTGCACTCCTCAGTTGCTGTAGAATCATGGGAGAGTCTTTGTCCACCTCGTTGGCTTTTAAAAGCAATTTTGAGACCTTTGGCACCTTTACGATCATGGGTTCCTTTCGAATGAGGTCTTGGAAGGCACACTTAAGTTGTTAAGGGGTGATAAATTCTGACACCGAGACAGAAGGTTTGATTACAAGAAGCTCAAATGCCATCAGAATATAGTTACCAGTAGTTCCGGTAAACATTTGTCGCGTTGGGAAATGTCCTGTTATGCTGAGAAACCATCATTGCTGGAAAACCAATGTTATACCCTGGTAAACCCGAATAGGGCCTAGAATCTTCAAAGTGCCATGAAATTTTTTTCTGCACGAATCTGTACGAATCCTTTGGCAAAGATGTTCCCAACACATCAAATTTAATCCTTGCATTTTTATGTGCGAAGATTGAGCACATTATGTGATGGGGGAGAGTTTGTATAGGAAGGAAGCGAGCTAGGTAGCTAGGTAGCTAGCTAGCTAGCTAGCTAGGTATCTACGGACGCTTTTCGTGCCAAAGGTGTAACAATAGGTAGGCATACCTAAAATAGTTTGACCACTGAAGTAGTCATCAGAGCCTCAATTAGGCTAGATAATTTTGAACTTTTATCTGGCAACTTGACAGCGACATTTATGATGAAAATTAGCTGTTAACAAAGTTAAGTGAGTGCAGCTCAGAACACTTAGATGGAAAAGACAATCGTTTGCCAACCTGTACTCACTACCATTCGCCAGGAATTTGAATGATTCTTCTCACTTGAAATAATATACAAGTGCAATTGTTTTCCTTCCGGATTCATTAAGCGGTTTTACAAAGCAACTGTTTGAAAATTCCACCACTCCTCCCAGCCTTTACTCTTGAAAAGAGAGGAAATTTATCTGCGGGAGGAGATTGCTAATAAGTTGCTCGAGGGGGCTTAGGCCGCTTTTTGAAGCATGTCAGAGCAAAGAATTGTCTGGAAATTGTATGTTTACTAAAGCCGATATTTTAGGGTAGAAGTTTAGTTCCCCATGTAAACGATGAGTAACTAGCTGAGACAGAAAAAAACAACTGATTTGTCTCACATCCTAATAGTTAACATGATCACTGGAAGTAACGAGTTCACTTTGTGTCGAAGAATTCCATCTGTATACTCCAAACACCCACTTCCAGTTCTCAGATTCATGGCTTTCACCTCGGCTTTCACATTCCAGACTTCTCCCTCGATTATCAAAAGAATATGAAATACAACAGCAACAAACAAGCAGTGTCCTCTTTGACATCACCACTCTATGGAAAACACAGAAATTCATTCTCGCCCCAATATTTTACATCCACCAGAATTCTTCGCACATCCCAATAGGGTCCCTATTTTTTGCTAAGAGTTAGATTTAGTTAGATTTTTTGTCTTCACTATAAAAGACAAAATTCTGATGTTTTCCACTGTTTTTGAGCCTAAAAATGCCGTAATCAGTTTTTACAAAAAGTCTAGTTTAGCTTGAGGTTTTAAAGACTTAGCTTGCATGGTCGAAAAGGGTAGATATGTATCTGTAAAATAAAAAAAATTTTTTAGAATCGGCCTTCTCGTTGAGGATATATAGTAATTCAATTTGTATGTTTTTATCGACGCCACAAACATTAGGCCTGAAATGGTAATGTAAACAAAACTTGGCATCATAGGACAACTTTAAAAAATCACAACTCTGGACTCACAACTCCGATTTGAAAAGTTTTTGTTTTGTTCAATAGTACCGTGTCTCTTCCATATGATAAAATTATCAAATAGCTGATACTCAAATTTTCATTTTTTGGTATTAATTCCATGCCTGGATCACAGTGTGCCGGTCAAAATATCTCCCGATTCCAAGGAGTTATTACGCCTGAAACTCACGACCTTTGTTCGTTTTCAGTGTTTTCAGCATTTCTGGACTTCCAGCATTCTTGGTACACAATTCATTCCTAAAAAGTCTTCAAAAATACATGTGAAACATCGCTAACCCCCACAAAGTTGATGACTTGGGTTTGGGGGCCTTTTCTTTCTTCGGAGATGAGCAAATTTGACCTGCAGGTTTTGGTGTCCGAAATATGGCCTTCCCTAAAATGTGCTACATCATGTTTTTGGCTCGGAAATTTCAAGTGTACCCACCTCTTTTCGTTTGTTTGAGGCATCCTGTAGTTCTGTGTATCTACCAGACGGTGCTTGGTCTCCATTTGACGATATTCTTCCTCAAATAATGCAGTAAATAGCACCGTAAACATCAAATTGTTGTCTTTATGCGTCCAAGCACTGATCTATGATCACGAAATCACGAATCAAAACATCACGTGACAGTATCACGCGACACATGATAATTTGACATCTTCCCGCCTCTTCCCCAGGCCTCGCAACGCACAGCGCATGTTGTGATTTTGTGATCATAAATCAGTGCTTGGACGCATAAAGACAACAATTTGATGTTTACGATGCAATTTACTGCATTATTTGTGGAAGAAAATCGTCAAATGGAGACCAAGCACAGTCTGGTAGATACACAGAATTACAGGATGTCTCAAACAAACGAAAAGAGGTGGGTACACTTGAGATTTCTGAGCCAAAAACATGATGTAGCACATTATAGGGCTAGGCCATATTTCGGACACCAAAACCTGCAGGTCAGATTTGCTCATCTCCGAAGCAAGAAAAGGCTCCCAAACCCAAGTTATCAACTTTGTGGGAGTTAGTGATGTTTCACATGTGTTTTAGAAGACTTTTTAGGAATGAATTGTGTACCAAGAATGCTGGAAGTCCAGAAGTGCTGAAAACGAACAAAGGTCGAGAGTTTCAGGCGTAATAACTCCTTGGAATCGGGAGATATTTTGACCGGCATCCAAACTTGAATGCCCTAACGTATGGAGAGTGGATTTCTTCAAAAAAATTCGGGGAATTTCAAGCAGTTTTTCGTCCTGGTTGCGTTTTGTGAGGGTAGGTAAAATTTAGAAAAATCTTCACACGTTTCTTTTGTCTTCCTCACTTATTCGCCGTCTGATTGGTCCGTAAAAACGAGATTTTGATGATTTCCTGCCATGGGCCACGAGCAAAATTCGGCCAAAACATTTGATTCCTATCATACCGTAACCATAAGAAATTTGATGACGTCACACCCTAAAATATATGGATTTTGCCAAGTCCTGATTTTGAAACTATATGAGATATCAAAACATTTCCCTGGCTGATTTGCAGCAAGGTGCGCCAAGTTCCTTTCCAGCCATTCCATTTAAAGAAAGATGTGATAGAATTTACACCCACGTTTTTAAAGATTTGAGCCCTTCCTCTGAAAGAGATCTGATACAAAAACTTAAGTGTTTTATTGTCATGAATAGTGTAAGGAGACCTCATATTTGGAAATGGGCAACAAAGAAACTTTCAAAAAGATGTAATAATTCTTCGGTTTCACATTCATTTGTAGCAGCATTTGTACCAACTGATAGCCCCGAGGGGCAAATCACTTCTCAAAATAGCGTACGTGATTTTTGTGATTTTGAAATCACATGATTTTTTTCTGTGATTTTTTGCGATTTTAGTGATTTCTCATGATTCTTTTCGTGTGATTTTCCAGTAATTTTTCAGTGATTTGTGATTTTTGGTGCTATCTGTATGTGATTTTTCTTGTGATTTTGTGATTTTGTATGTGATTTTTTGTGATTTCAAGGGAGGTGTACGAAAAAAAATCAGTGAATTACCCCTCGGATAGCCCTTCAAAAAGCTCTTGAAAAGGCTTTTATCCCAAAATGGGCGAAACTTTCTCGGAAATATCAACTTTTATCACTAGTACAAATCTCTAAACGCAAAACGCAAGTTTAAATGGAGTTCATTTTTATATAGGCTTCCCAATGGCCTTTCACATCATTTTCGGTTATGTTGGGGTGGGATTGTGGAAATTTTGTAAAAAGGATGAATGCTGGTCGTCAAGTTCAATATAGATAGGTTACGCGACTGCCATGTGGAGATATGCTATATTTCTAAGACAAAAATTTAATTGTTCTCTTGTAGGGCGACAAATTCAAGAGACCACTTTATTTATTCTGGGGCATGTACAAAAGATGCAATGTAAGTGATCTATTCTCGGCAGATTTTAACTTCTTTTAAATCTATTGATTGTTTGAAATAAATTGATTGTTGATATTGTCGTTTATTCCAAAAGCTTGGTTACCACACAGTTGTTACAATCGAGGACACCACTGGCATTGTGAGCTTTTGTTTGAAGATTGCTTTGCCAGTTGTCTGTGGTTCCTTGTGTTATCTTTTCAGTAAGTCATTGTTTGTGAGAAAATTTCCGGAGGACTACAAATTGTGCATATTGAACTTATCTTCAAGAGTGGCGCAAGGGATGACAGGTTGAACTATAGGCCAAGAGCAGTTCTTCCTTTCATTTGTAGGCTATTTGTGAAAGTAATTTTCAATCAGTTTTATGAATACTTGGAGGCAAATAAGTCACTATATGAGCTTCAGTCTGTAAAGCTTCAAGGTAATACAACTGTTACCTTATTTGCAAGAACTCTAAAACGACGATCTTTCATGATTAATTGCTTTTGTTTTTATATTGTTAGCTCGATCATGTCGAGTCAATTCAAACTCCCATCCCGGTGGTCTTCATCAATTACACGATATGCATTCAGTAGATTTGTCATGGCAAGATTCATCAGGAATTCAAAAAACTGTTAATTTATATGAAATATTTTCTTTTTGTTGTAACGTAACTTTCTTGTAGGGAGCCACTTTTGGAAAACATCGCTTCATCAATCTATGGTCCAATTTTTCAAAGATGGGAGGTCAGTGTCAATTTATTCTGCCCATGTCTTCCATTTTATGCAATTTCTATTTATTGAAGGGTAGAGAAGAACAGCTAAGGGCTGATGTTTTGATTTCCCACAGGACTGATTTTTGATTTCCCATGGGTCGAGTTTCGTGGTCGCTAAATTCAGCCTTTTATGCTAAAATAGGTGTCCTAAAGAGGTTTATATTTGACAGAATTTACAGGCATAAATCACCGGATGAGCGAGAAAATAGTTCCCACTTTTGAAAATTCATTGGACCAAGAGCATTTCTCAGATTTGAATGATTCAAGTTCTAATTGAAAGCCGAAAGATTAAAGTATTTATGTGATTGTTTTCATTGTCTTACCAGCACTAAAAGTATCGGCAAATTTGACTTTACAAAAATTTCTTGGTTGCAAAGTGACTTAAAAATGGTTTAAAACATTGATCAAATCAAAAAGGACCCCTTCCACAGATCAATAAAGAAAATGCAATTGTTCATGGGTGAGAGATATCCACTGCACATTTATTGCCATGGGACTGAAACTTTTTAGTATTTGTCTGAAAATTGATGTCGTATAACCCTTGACTGAGGTGAAATGTTCATTGCAAAATGTTCTGTGTAAGGAGAGTCCATACAATTTGATCAATGTTTTAGTCATTTTTCAGTCATTTTCAAACCATGATATTTTTATAAAGTTAAATTTTGCGATGCTTCAGTTGCTGGTAAGACAGCGAGACAAATCATAAGATTACTTCAGTCTTTCGGCTTTCAATTAGAATTTGAATCATTCAAATCTGTAAAGTGCTCTTGGTGCCATGGATCGTCAAAAGTTGGAACTTTTTTCTGGCTCACCCGGTATATGGACCATTTTCAGTTGACACCAAGGATTTTGTAGCAAAGATGACTAATTTAGAGATCATTTCATATTCTCAAAGTTCAGGGTTTATAAAGTTGATGTCAAAAGCAACCTTACCAACTGCTGCAGACCAATGGTATCTTCTTTCCAGGTTTGACTTCCCTAACAGATGTAAATTCGTTAAACATTTGTCATAAGTGAGGTCAAAAGTCGTCGCGACTTTGTAAGCGTGCGCGATAAGGAGGCTTACCTCGGTTTAGAGGTTAAGTTGAAGGCTATGATCTTGTGCGCTGATGACGTCACTTTGCTCATTTCACAGATTGAAATACATAATTTCGCAGAGAATGGAGGGAAAAAGTTGGGAAAAAGTACTACACACCGGTCACAGCAATTTAATCTTTCATTTTTTCAACAATGATGCCATTCTTAGACTTATCCTTTAAGATCTGCCGTATTGTTCTCATGTTAAGAGCGATTTATGAAAATGTTTCATCTCAGAACCCCTCTAAACAGACCTAAAATTTTTGATAAAACTTCTAGCAATTCAGCGCCACAATACTAAAATACCTCAGAGTTGAGAAATCGTTTAAAGCAACATTTCATTTTTTCATTTTTTTCATGTTCATTCATTTAAGGAGGGTTGCCGTCAACAAGTTGATTTTAGACGTACGGACGTACGGACATTCCGAAGCTCCGGGCGATAACATTTTGCAACTTCGGAGATGAACACCGCCTTTGGATGCAAATGCTTTAATCCTGAACTTGACAATTAAGTTTATTTTGGAAACAGAACGCTTTGATTAATCTTTCCACTTCCCTACGAATACCCCCATACCCCCAACCCTCCATGTATCTAATGTTCTTATTTATTTTTGCGTGATAGTTTGAGGTAGCTTGCAACCAAGTAAGATATTTATTCTAACCTACATCTCTGGGTTTGAAGTTTCAAGCTTGCAAATCTGCAATTACTTGGTTGCAGGCTACCTTAACTCATAGCTTAACGTCGTATTTACTTGTAGTATGTTGTTCGTCTATGTTTTTGTCCCCTCGTTGTTTCTTTGCGTACAGTTTTCTTGTATTGTCCTCGTTTTGTTTCATGTAATCATGGGGTAGTCGTGTAATTTCGCTCCTCTTGGTATCGTCCCTGTAGTGTCGTATGGTTATAATTAGATAGTATGGTAGAATGTAACTAATATTGTAAATTTTTATCTGGATGTATAAAAAAGAGAAGTTGATTTTCAAGGGGACCTCCGATGAAAGCATTTAATTAGGGAAAATGTTTTTGAGGCAAACACTTTCTATTTACGCTAGCTACATGCTAGACATTGCAACTTTTCAACTTAAAGTTTGGCATATGGTAAGGAGAAATCAGTAACCTGAAAATTGAATAGACCATTTGCCAATTAGGAAAAAGGGACTGAGGCGAGCGCGGCCAATTCCAAGTAACAGTCGGAATTCCGGGGAATCCTCTCCACTTCAGTGCAACAAGTAAGCCGCACTGAGCGGTCTAGTCGTTGTGCAAACATGAATATTTTGCAGTTTATTTCCATTTCCAAGAGTTATTTGGCACTTTTCTACTATGTTAAATGTTTTCCCTAGATTTTCGAGCAATCTTCTCATTCTTTCAAACATTTTCCAGCGTACTTCGAGGCCCTTTAATTCGACTTATTTTGATACAATTTGTGTTTAACTTTTGGAAGAAGATTCGAAGGACAAACTACGAAATTCATAGATCAACTAGGAAACCTAAATGTGCTTCAAGCAGGTTTCATTTTTGACTTGTACTCTTTGCCTCACAATATTCTTCTGAAGAAGATTTTGTTGCCTTCTCGTCTAAAAATAAACTGTGCAAACAATGAATGTTGAATTGTTTTATTTTTCGGAGATTTAAAAGATATATTTCAGGTGAAAATATTTTTCAAAATCAATTGCACTTGGCATACTCTTAGATCGTCACTTACCTGCTCGAAGCACATTTAGCTTTCCTCTCTAATTTATGCAAATTCGTAGATTGTCCTTCGAATCTTCCTTCAAATTTGAACATCCTTGGACTTGCATGTGGAAACGTCAATCCACCTGCTCATAATATCGCACCCCAGTGCAGGAAGGACGCAGAGACAAGACGACTTATTTAGAGGACTGTATCTTCCGACAAAACCATTCTTCACAAATCGTACGGCCGCTCACGGCCGAGCTAGCTCACAAGTCAACGAAGTAAACAACTGCACGCAACTTTATAGCCATGCCAAAAACACATACGCAAGAGGTCACATGCATCCTACAATTAACCAATCAATGTTTACTTATGTATCAATTTATCACTACAGTTCTGACATTTATTCCAGTAAATTTTCAAAAACAGAACACTCCTCCACATTGCAGTTTATTGTTAAATCTATCTTGAACTTGCTCTATTTTGCCGGAAGATTAGAGCAGACAATCTGCCATTTGAGTGAACGAAAAGCAATGTTTGAAATTCTTCAAGGGGTCCGTGATAAAGTTTTGTACAATTTGACCCCATTTTTCAAGTAACAACACTCGGAGCAGTACTCGTTGAAGGCTATTGAAGAGGGAGACGCTTCCAGCCTACATGGCCCAAAAATCGAGCGGCCTTCCGATCGCTGGAAATACGTCCTAGTAAAGTGCTTCGAAGCACACTCCAAAATGAGTGAAAGGATGAGAAAATGGTTTGAAAATCGAAGGAAAACACTTACCATACTAGACAACAACCAAATAACTCTTGGAAGTGGTAAATAGATAGTAAAACATTGAAGTTTGCACAGCGACTAGACTAAACAGTACAGCTTACCGTGCATACTGAAGTGGAGAGGATTTTCCAGATTTCCGACCGTTACTAGGGCTGTCGAAATTGGCCGCACTCGCCTCAATCCCCTTTCTTAATTGGCAACTTGTCTATCATGAGCTCTAACATTTCATTTTCATCCTCAAGACAAAACCACCAAATTTATAGTTTACCGCGGTTATACAATAAAAGTGAAAATAAAAAATGGAAAAGTGAAGTCAGGTATGATAAATTTGCTGGCTTTTTGGTGCACCCGATGATACAATTGATTTCTGTAATTTTGATTGTACTTTTACCCTTCCAGGTTAACGATGCCCATCATCTTTGTTTGCTGGATAGGGAAAGTCTTGAGGTTCATGGACAGCTAAGTAAGTTAATCATATTTTCTCCATAATTCAACTCTTTCTCCATAATTCACCTCCTTTGTATGTCGAGTTTTGCAATATCATCAAACCGTAAAAAGTTCTAGAGAGCACGTAAACTACAGGAAGCCTAAACTGGTTATCGCGATCAATGCACTACTTACTATCACCTCTAATCAACTCTGTATTGATTCCTTGTATCTAAAGGCGATAAATGCGCTGAGCAACATCAAAGAACAGAACAAACACCAAAATTACATACCCCATACGATTAGGGAGTTGATGTCTGACCCCCTTTTTACTATTCTGGGAAAATATTTGTTTCATCGAATATCTATACCAGCCTTTAGTACAGTGGCAAATATAGACGGAATTTGCAAAAAAAAACAGACTTCCTCCTCACTGGTTTTCCTGAAAAATTTGCCAACATTATTTAACCCCATAGTGGTTGGGCCATCTGATACGTCCTATGTTTGTTGGGGGGGGGGCAAAAAAGCCCCCCTACCTAACTCTTGACTGGTAATAGGTAGAACAGCCAAATTTGGTGTGCTAATAGCCTCAGGCAGGTACTTTCTGAAAGTGTAAAGATTATCCTAAAAAATTAGCAATCGTCTTTGCTCACATCATCATTTTCCTTTGTGTGGTCAAGAAAGGCGGCAAAGTTGGCCAAATCGGGAAAATTGCGATGAAATTAAATTTGAAGCACTATTTCCATCCAAGCATGTTAATTATGATAGAATACATCAGGTAACACTACACTACAAAAGGAATTTGCAAAATACTGTAAGGCCCGGCATTTAAGAAACCACGTAAAAGAAACTTTTAGGCTACTGAAAAATGATTACTTACTTATAGGTATGATACTTATAAGTATGATCACTTACTTATAAGAAACTGTTAAGGAAGTTTCTTGTACTTTGATGCTTTTTACCCAAATTTTAATTGATATTCATGAAAATCATTGATAGCAAACACATATGGCTAATATATCAATAAAAAGCCAATAATATCGTATATAACTTATTTTCCAGGACTTTCTAGAAAATAGATTTGAAACTTAAGAAACCTGAGACTAAAAAATAACAAGTACCATAGATATAAGAAACATTTTAGCCCAAGGTGTGAAAAAATGGTCTCCTAAATGAGGGGTCTTACTGTATTGCAATTTTGATCCTTTTTCGCGATACTTGAGATTCAAGAATTTGCGATTCTTCAAGGGGCATTCCCAGTCTCCCTTCCCTTAAAAATAATCTTCTGGGGGGGGGGGAATTTGCCCCCCAACCAAATTAGGGTTAAGAAGGGCTTACTCCATTTAGCCCTTTTGCAACAGCATTACCAGTAGGTCAAACTTGATAATGCAAGAGGTTTCACAGGAATTCTCAAACAGATATTTTTTTACTGTCAAAGAAGCTTTTTCTGATTCAGTTGTTACTTTTTCAATGTTTGTTTACTATTATGAATTTGCAAAATTTGCGCATCCCAAAATCAAATTATCACTCGACCTGTACACTACACATTCTGCACGGTTTATCTGTTAAACAAAACAAAGATCATGGAAATCGAATTCGAAATTCGAATTGGAAAGTCATTGCCATTTTATGGCCGTGCTTTGCAATGAGAGAAGCCGAAAGTGCACTTTTCAGGCCTAACTTGAAATAACTCCACTAAAATGGAAATTTTGATCACAGTGCACTGAATAAAGAACAAACAATTGCAATGATTACAATTCTGCTACAGAGATGCTTGTCACTTGTGTTTGCCTTCACATGGAGCCAAGCAGTGAGACCTTTTACGATGAAATCTCTTATAACGGCAGTAAATTTTATTGCTTGTCATGGTCTGACTGATTTTGACAAAATTCCTTGCATATCAATGTTTGAATTCAGTCAGGCAATAATGATCACGCATGCTGTCAAAGAGATATTTTTTACCAGTTGAGTCAGTAAAAAAGCCCGACGTTTGAAAAAAATTTGCTCCCTGAATATCAAAGTAATGATCTTGAAAACTGTCGTATTTTATTCCCGATACGTCAAATTATGTTCAGTAATTTTCTCGGCTATAATTGGCCATTCCTTCCTGCCTAAGGCTGCGTTCACATTAAAAGCTTGGTTTTGCGTGCATGCTTTTGCTTGCGTAAACGCGCCTTTGTTTGCGTTTTCCCGTTCAGATTAACATTTCCCCTGGATCCCATATAGCAGGTCGTTTTTTACTTGTGAAATGGAAAGCTCACAATAGATTTCGCTTGCACGCTCGTGTAAGTAATCTGCTACCAACAAGCTTTTTCGCATGAGCAAGCTTCTTTCCGCATGCAAATATTTTGCAGTCTGAACACTATAAGAGATCAGTATGGCGGATTTCTGCACGCGCCTTTAAGCGCTTACAAAAGATTGTGCAATGTGAACGCAGCCTAAATGAGAGATTTTCTGCAGAAAGCCCTTTTCGAAAATCTGCCAAATCGAGTGAAAACAACTAGCAAGATTTCCCTTTGTTCTTCTACCTAGCAATGATGACATTTGTATAAGTTCATGCATTTCGTCCTCTTAGGAAAATGGAATCCTCCTTAAATATAATCCTTTTTTGTTTATTTTCAAAATCGTTTTTGTGTTAGCTAAAAAGTGTCTTGTGTCGTATAATTAGTTGTATTTTAGGTATTCTATACACAATGTTAAATGCCACTGGGTAGTAATGATATTTTTGCTCCTCTTGGTATCGTCCATGTAGTGTGGTAGAGTAGTTCGTAGTTAGTTTCTTAGGTAATTCGTATATTGAATGTAAGAAAACATACATTAATTTCAATCCGGAAAATTTTCGGAGATAAAATGAAAATGAAATGAAAAATGAATGGTGCTCTATGGGTTTCTGGTGGCTCTATGGCTGGAGGCGGCTTCGCTCTTCATGGTTTTTCGTCTCTCCTTAATGTAGCGTAGTGTTATTGGTAAAGAGTGGTGTAGTGTTACGTTGTGTTGTTTTGTTAGTTGATTTTTAGATAATTGTTCAAATTCATTGTGAGAGCCATTCATAGTGGGGACTAGATGTCCCATCTGCCCATCTACAGTGGGAACTAGGTGACCTCGTGTCTTTTCCCGCTGTGGATGGGACAAATAATGTATAATATGTTTAGATTAGGGTTTTGCTTGATAAAAAAAAAAAAAAAAGACTAGATGACCATGTGTCTTTCCCCGCTATGATTGGCTCAGATTATCGTATTGTGGTTTTTTTAATGTTATATTTATAAAAAAAAATTCGGAAAATTCTAAAGATAATTGAGTATATTCAATCAGATATTGCAAAATATCATTGCTTATGTACTCAGGGAGCAGTGGCCTTTTTAAACGCCGAGCCTTTTTTGACTCAAAAGGCATCATTATCAATGTGCTTACGAAATATTCATATCTCATATTCTGAAGAAATATTCCATCATGTCGACCAGAGTTGAATAACACAAAGGTCTAAGTTTAATTAAACTTCCATTTCGTAAAAACAACATAGGCCAAGCATGCTTATCTTGCCTGTGACCCAAAATATCGAATAGCCTCACGAGCCCGGGGTAGTATTCACCCCGGGTCAGCTCTTACTGCCTCATTGAAAAAAATTGCTGTTTACACGAGCCCGGGGCAGCTCTGTGGCGTGGTAAAAAGCCAGCCCGGGGCAGCTCTGTGAGTTGCATTATTTGACACGTGGCAAGTTGCCTCTTTAATTGCCTTTTGTTTTCATGATGGTTCCTTTTGTTCAAATGACCCCGGGTTGGCTATTCGAAGCGTTTACACGAGCCCGGGCTGAGCTGACCCGCCTTCACATGGAAAAATTCTACAAAAAGCCAACCCGTCTCAACGGGTCAACCCTACCTTCGAGAAGGGTTACCCGCCTAGGCGGGTTGACCCGGGCTGGCTACTGAGTTCGTGTAAACGTTTGAAGAGATTTGACTGGAGAAGGGCTGACCCTCTGCGGCGGGTTGGAGCCAACCCGGGCTCGTGTAAACAGGCCCTTAAAATCCACAAAGAACATCATTCCGTTTAAGCAAAAGATCAAGGAAAATCCTTGACCTAAATATGGAATGAGGGAAGATGACGTATATATGAACTACTGACTCATGATCCTCTCTCAAACTCATGATTCAGCATTATCTAATATATGCTTCCCAAAAGGACCATAAAGCCTCTATTTTTGTTTTTCTTTCTTTCCTTCAGTAACCTTATATTTTCTGTTTAAGCAACCATCGTAGAAATAAGGTCATTTGACAATTTAATGCCATCTCTGCCATTACAATTAAGGATCTTTTTACAATTATTTCTGAATTTTGTTATGATTGAATCGTATCTATTTTTATCGTTTGAACATTGTAAATTGTAATCATTTTTGTGGAAAATTGATACATGCAGAGTGTCTCAAAAATAATGTCTGACGTGTGATTAAATGTTAAATAATGACGATATAATATAATGAAGGGTCCAATGATGAAGTAACCCAATTCCTGAGATCTTTGATTGATTTTAGAAACCAGAATTTTCCAAATCCGCTTAAAATTCTTGGAGGTACAAGTTTCTGAATGGTATTTTTGATAAACTGATCATGGGCTTTTGCTTTTGTTATTTCTCACTTGTTTCAGGGCAAAATAATTGGGATTTGAAAAGATTTCGATAACCTAACTTTCAAGCGCATGGATGCTTTTTTTTGAGGAAAATAATTCAGTCTCTCGTCGGTTATGTTTCAAACTGCTGTTTTTAGACACATGCAATCTTAAGCAAGCAAATTTTGGCAATATTATAAGAATCAAATTACTTTGGAAATCCTGTTTGATCTGCTCTGATATTAGCGAGAGGGATGATGTTGGATATCCTAGATCTCGGAGCTTTTTGATTATAAGTAATGTGGAGGTCTCTGGTTTCTGCTGTCGCATATGTTTGATATTTGAAAGCTTGCAACTCGTTGTATTTTCAACCGGTTTGCAAGATTTTGTCTCTAAAATTATTTCAAAATCGTCGAGATAGGGCTATTGTTCCATGAGCTTGTTCATGTCATCGTTATTTTTCTATATTTCATCAAACTTCGAACAATTTTTGAGGCACCCTGTACGTAAACATATACAAAAATAGGTATGTTTCCTCTCTAGATGTTCTTGATAAGCTTCACTATGCTGCTTTCAGGTATGTCTCTTTGCATAAATTTACCATTGATATTTATTCTTCAATCCCTAAGTGATTAAGGTTGTAGCTGATAAGAAATTACAGTAAAATCCCGCACGCAAAAACTATTACAGTTTAAGTAACACTGCTTTCCTCTCTAGCGAGCAGCGAGTTGCAGCTTTGCAAAAGCACTCTCCTCGGAAAAGAGTAGGGGAAACCGGGGTAAATTGAAAATCTTTTTTGGAAAATCGGCCATATCGTACAAGTATTAATTAATAGCCCTCTTTGAAGAAGATGATATTGTACTTGTATCCTTTGGAATGAAATAGCGCTTAGTTCCCATTACGTAGAACCAATTTTTTGTGACGCTGTATAGTTTAAGATCAGTGGTCACAATTGTCCCGTAACACTTAAAAAAGTTCCTTGCTGCCATTAGCGCAATCGTCCATTGTTACTTATCTTTCAAATCAATACAGTTAATTATTGCATGACTCTATTTTGTAATACACGGAATGCAGCATTAGGTAGCAGACTATCCATTGCTTCGAAAAGAAAAAATTGGGGAGTGGTTTTATCTCTCTCTAAATTTGATGCTCCAAATGAATTTATTGAGGGAACAAGTGACTGAAAAAAACGTACAAGCAATCAAAAAATCTCTCATTGGTTAAGTTATTGGTCAAAGTTATTGGCATATAAAGCGTAGGTGTTGTCACACGTCGATAGCAAGCTCTCAAGCTAGCAATGCATAATTAAATTATCAATCGTGCGATTTCTAAATAAGTACAGGCTATTAAAGCTACTAAATGAATAATAAGAAAGACCAGTGAGCTTTAAAAAAGATACAGTGGTATAGAAGAATTTTGCTGATTGAGTGTCGGGCGGTCCCTTAGGATCAGCAGGCTCTTGTGTATCAGTAAATCGAAATTGTTATTTGCTTTGTCTAGAATGCAAAATCATCAAGCGACACAGCATGACCAGTTTCATTGATATGGTTTCTAATGGACGAACAAGCACCCTTTATATTTAATCCCTTCTCGTTTATGCCTAAATATTCCCTACAACGAACAATGAAGTGGCGTGAAGTTTTGCTAAAATAAGTAGCCTGGCAGCTACTACACGTGACTTTGTAAGCAACAGAACAACAAATTTGTGCAGGGACACAATCATTAAGGGGGAGAAAGTTTTCAATGCGTTTAGCTGATTGAGAAACAACGCGAAAGTTAACGTCGGGACACACGTTTCTTGGAAATTTGCAGAGTTTCTTATTCAAATGTTGGTTAGGGACTATGGTGCTTTTGAAGCTGTGGTCATGGGTGGGTGGGAGTGGGGACTATGGTGCTTTAAAGCTGTGGTCATGGCCGTGCTGAATGAACAAGCACCCGTTAAGCAAAAATATATTCGCGCAAACGATGGGCCTTTTATGACTAAAGCCCTGCGTAAAGAAAACATTCATAGAACAAGACTGCGTAATAAGTATAATAATGATAGCACTGAGGAAAATCTGAAGGCCTTCAAAAAGTAGAAGAACAAATGCGTGAATTTACTGCGTACGGCTAAATTTGACTACCAAAGGAACATCGACCTTGGTAAGCTTACCGATAATCATAAGTTTTGGAAGACTGTAAAGCCATTGTTTTCAGACAAAGTGCAAGTGAATTCTTCCATCTCCTTGATCGAAGACGGAAAAATGGTAAATCAGGACTCTCAAATTGCAGAAATTTCCAACCAGTATTTCGCAAACATCACAGAAAGTTTAGGGATCACTGTACATTATTATTATTATTATTATTATTATTATTATTATTATTATTATTATTATTATTATTATTATTATTATTATTATTATTATTATCATCATCATTATTATTATTATTATTATTATTATTATTATTATTGTCCTTTATCTAAACACAGCTTCTAGCTGGATGTTGATACCAAAGTCTCAACATTTCGTTTCAACAAACATCGGAGTGACGCGAAGCACGACCCAACAGCGACGGAATTGAGCAAACATTTTTACGACAGTAACTCGTGCAGCTTTGATAGGGACTTACGTGTGCACGTCTTGGAAATTGTTGAAGGGGGCATTGATGCTCTCATGCACAGAGAGAGTCAATGGATGTCCAGGCTTGGAACTCACGAACCAATGGGCCTAAATAGTAGCTGTAATGAACTAGGACGGATTCATTGCAAATTATTTAGCAAAACGAAATTAAAGTGTATTTCATAACGCCACATTATTAGAAACTTAAATTCTATAACTCAGCAGAACGTTTAACTCTTCTTCTATAATAGAATATTACATTCTCTCGTTGAACGTTTATTAACTATTCGATTTAAAGAACACACGTATTTAGTGACTGAAGAAGATCTACGTAAGATCGAAAATTTTCACACAAGCAGTCTTGTTTTTATTCGTTGTTAACTATTAGCAAGCAAGGCATCTCGATCAATTCTTTCTCTATTATTATTATTATTATTATTATTATTATTATTATTATTATTATTATTGTTATTATTATTATTATTATTATTATTATTATTATTATTATTATTATTATTGTTATTATTATTATTATTATTATCATTATTATTAACAATTTATTTTACGTTGGCAAGAAAAAATATATATATATATACATAGCTAATAAGCTAATTAAAGCCAACAAAATAATTTAAAACCTACTTTACAGTGTCCCAAACAAGCCTACAAAAACACTAAATCTTTGATAAAAACTTTGCACAATCTGCAGATGCAAGTATTTCCATCCCATGATTTTATTTTTCGTTTGAATTCAGCGAGTGTGTTGGAATCTTTATTTTCCCTCGGTAATGAGGACCACAAATGGCAACCTCTGTACTGAATATTCTCTATTCCGTGCGTTGTTGTCTTAACTTTTGGCAACCGCAGATGATTTTCACTTCGTAAACTGTATGGAATATTTCTCTCTGTGAAAATGTTTTTCATAAATGTTGGATTTAGATTGTTTTTCGTTTTGAATATTTCAATCATTAGCAGTTGCAGATTGTGCTGATGAATAGTTCCATATTTTTTCTTCAATTTTTCTAGCTCTGATTCATTATCTTTGCATACCAACCGCAATGCTCTTTCGTGAATGCGATTTTAACTTCGAATTTGTTGCTGTGTCATGAAACATCCATACAAGTGGACAATAATTAAATTGCGACCTGATGAAAGAATTCATTAAAATTTCTGATTTGATGGGATCAATGTAATTTGACAAGCGAGCAAGCGCGTGAAGCTTTTGGTTGGCCTTTTTAGACAAATCTTCAACATGTTTTTTGAAACTTAATTTCTTATCAAAAGTCACACCTAATAATTTCTCGTAATCACTTTCATTAATCCTTGAATTTCCAATTGAGATTGTTGTTTCAGTACTTTCATCGCCAAATATCATCAGGTGGCATTTGTCATCGTTTAATTTTAAAAAGTTGTCAGAAAACCATTTTACTAGCACAGAGCTGTCCTCTTCTAATTGTGTGACAATAGTATTAAGATCCGGATGGCATGCAAAGATTCTGGTATCATCAGCATAGTTACATATCTTTGTGCGATGTGAAAACCACAATATGTCATTTACAAAGACATTAAACAATAAAGGCCCTAGGACCGACCCTTGGGGTACTCCAATCTTTATTTCTTTCCAATCACTAAAAGAGCTGTTGATCTTTACTCTCTGTTGTCTATTTGATAGATAGCTTCTTATGAGCTGAAGGGCATCCATATTAAGTCCATAGGCACTCAATTTTGCTATTAAAAGACCATGGTTTACACAATCAAAAGCCTTTGAAAGATCCATGAACACTGCCCCTGCAAGTCCCTTATCATCAGTGCTGCTCTTACAGTATTGCAAAAAGTTCAACAAGACATGCTGTGTGTTGTACCCTTGTCTAAACTCCTCCCTAAAAACCCTCCTAATAGTGGTGAAAAAAAGCGTGCAGTAAATTCAGATAATTGCCTATGCATTAGTCGCTCAAATATTTTTGCGATTGTAGGAAGGAGACTTATTGGTCTGTAATTCTTTTTGCTCATATTATCATCCTTCTTGAAGAGTGAAGAAACATCGGCATTTTTCATATCATCTGGGAAGCTACTTTCCTCAACAAGTTTATTAAAAAGCTCGGTGAGAGGAAAACAGAACAAATTTGCGTTGGACTTTAATATTTTTGCAGGGATTGCTTCCTGTGGTGAACCCTTCTTAGGATCTAAATTTTGCAACTGTTCTAGCATTTCTTCGACTGTGATCTTCCTGAAGGAGAAGTTTATGGTGCTCTTGACGGACGACTTTATCCTAAGGACACTGGGATGTGACTGAAAACGTTTTACAAACGTTAAGCAGGGATTGTCCTCTTGATCATTCAAAGGCTCTTGCTCATGTTCACTGGCGATACCCAAAGTTTCCGTTATATTAACAAAGTAGTTATTTAGAATTTCAGCAACTTTGCCCTCATCTGATTCAACAACACCATTTTCTAAAAGGGTGATACAAGAGCTACTTTGAATCTTATTTGAAAACAAGGGTTTTACAGTTTTCCAGAACCTCTTATTGTCACTGACAACTTTTGGATCAAGTTAAGTACTTTTGGATCACGTACATGACTCACTGTTGTTACCAACAAGTGATATACTAGATCCCATTGACAAATCTCTTAAGAAATACGAAGCTCATCTAAGTATTTGCAAAATCAAAAACACTATGAAGTTTTCAGAGAAATTTGAATTCAGAGAAGTCACCACCGAAGAGGTTACTATAAAGATCAGGCAACTTAATCCGAGAAAAGCCTCTCCAGCTGACAGCATACCTGCAAAAATTCTAATGGAAAATTCTGATGTATTTTCTGTTGGCATACAGAATTTGTTCAACTATTATCTATCCAAAGGTACTTTTCCCAAAGAATTAAAAGCAGGAGATATAAGCTCGCTCTTCAAAAAGGAGGATGCCTTTACGAAAAAGAACTACCGACCAATTACAGTTTTACCATCGGTATCAAAAATTTATGAAAGATTGGTGCAAGATCAAATGCTACCTTTCGTCCAAAGTTTCCTGTCATCACTCCTTTGTGGATTTCGAGAGGGCTATGGTACACAGCATGCATTGCTACGTTTTGTGGAAGCCTGCAAGAAGACAATGGACAACAGGGGCGTCGCAGGGGCTGTCTTGACAGACCTTTCGAAGGCCTTTGATTGTCTAAATCATGAACTATTGATTGCAAAATTGAATGCATATGGCTTCAGTAGATCTGCCTTGCTGTTTATCCATAGCTGTCTCACATACAGGAAGCAGAGGGTAAAGGTCAATGGTTCATTCAGCACATGGACAGAAACCGTCCTGGGAGTACCACAAGGTTCCGTCTTGGGCCCCTCTTGTTTAACATATACCTGAGTGACCTTTTCATGTTCCTGGAGGAGACCGAAATCTGTAATTATGCCGAAGAGACAACTATTTATGCGTGTTGTCCTAACATCGAAAATGTCATTATGCGTTTAGAGAATGTTGCCCTTAAGATAACTGAATGGTTTCCAAAAACAACTGCATGAAGCTAAATGAAGACAAATGTCACTTAATGATTTTTGGTGCAAAGAGGAGTGATGAAACAACAATCAAAATAGGCGAGGCCTGTGTGAAAGAAAGTACAGAGGAAAATCTTCTCGGTATAACGTTTGATCGATCACTTTCTTTCAAGCAACAGGTCAAGGCTCTTTGCAAAAAGGCCAGCCGAAAGCTCCATGCTCTTGCTCGAATATCACGATACATCGTCACAGAAAAACTACATTGGTTAATGAGGGCGTTCGTTTTGTCTCATTTCAGCTACTGTCCGCTTGTTTGGATGTTCTATGAAGCGATTGAGTCTCTTTCCCGAAATTCACAGAGATTTTGAAACAGGAAAGATTCAGAGTAAACTACAATTTGTTCAGACATCAAACGCTCGTAAACTTTAGAAATTGCAGACAGAAGGGTTATTGGCCTGTAATTGCCCTTAGTCATTTGGTCATTTGCTTTGAACACAGATGTTACTTCACATCTTTTAAGTTCGAAAGGAAAGGAGGATCGTTTGATGAATTCAAATACATGGGTTAGAAATGTAAACGAAAAGTCACAAACCTTGAGTGGGCCTAAAATGTTGGACTGTACAGTAGCAACCGCCCCCGGCAGAGAGTTGGATGAGCTTGAAAATGCCTGTAAAATATTGCAAAAGCATTTGCCATGTCCTGTTACAGCACAAACAAACATTCCGTGCAATTGCTCACTTTGTGAAAACGGCTGGCTAGAAAACTTGATCAAGTTTACAGAGCTCTCTTTGAAAGCCATCTTCGCTATGGCAACATCGTTTGGAGTATTCTTTCCAACACCAAACTATCCAAAATTGCAACGATTACAGACAGGGCAAAGAAGCTAATAGCGAATGCCAAGTATAAGGACGGATGGACTTGCAAATGGCTCTCTGTAAAGTCATTGATCTCCTTTGACCAAGCAGTCATGACATATAAAATCTTGCATGACCTCTGTCCCGAAAATCTTCGCCATACGTTCACTGAAAGATCCATGATGTCAGAGTATAGAACCAGAAACCATGGATTTCTGCAAATTCCTAAAGTTAGGTTAGAAAATGCAAAAACTGGAATAATATCCCTGACAACGTTCGAGGAAGAGACTCAACCGCTCGTTTTAGAACAGGTCTTAGAGATTATCTTTTGAACCTTTCGCAAGACCCAAACACGACCCCTTGGTAGAGCAGCAATGAATATTACTATTTTTCTATTTCTCACATCATTTTTAAACAAATATTGTCAATAGGTTATTAATTTGCTGAAAGGACCTCGTGTATAAATATTGATAAAATGAAAAATGAAAAAAAAGAAAAATGAATTCCCTCACCTTCTCTGCTCAATCGAGCTGCGTGCGAACTGCGACGAGGAGATCCGACCCTATTGCTTTTTCTTGACAAAAAGGTAGATCAATAACCTAGCTATAGGTAGAGAGTAAAGGAAAATCAAATATTTCCAAATAGTTTCTGAGATAAATCCACTATTCTGAAAATCAACAAGGAGTTTTGAAACAAAAATTGCGAAGCCGGCGCGAATGGAAACATTGCTATTCATTTATCTTTCGATTACCAAGACTCTAAAGACTAGCATCCATTTACCGTTTTCTCTATTTTTGCAGCAAATGGCAACTCGCTGCTTACTGAAGCGAAAAACAGTGTTACAAAAGAGTGCAATTACCAGGTGAGCCAGAAAAAGTTCCCACTTTTGAAAATTCATAGCGTCAAGAGTACTGGATAGATTGGAATGAGCCAATATTTGCTTGACAGCCAAGAGACTGAAGTGTTTTTGTGATTTTTCTCGCCTTCTTACGAGAACTGGAAACAAAGGTATATTCAACTTTACAAAAATTTCATGGTTGCAAAAGAATGACTGAATAAGGACCTAAAATACTGGATCAAATCATAAACGACTCTTCTGCACATTTATTGCCATGCAGATAGAAATCTTTGGTATTAGTTTGAAAATCTATGTCTAATAACTCTTGAGAGAGGTGAAACGCCCATGCGTATTGCTCTGTGTGAGGGGAGTCCTTACCATTTGATCGAGTGTTTTGGGCCCGTTCTCAGTCATTCTTCTGCAGCTATGACATTTTTGTAAAATTGAATATACCTACCAGGTGACCCAAAAAAAAGCTTCACGAGCTAGATCGCCTATATCTCCTTGACATTAAACGTTATCAACAGAAAGAAGGTGTCAGCATGTAGCTGAAAGGCTCCGCTATCTTTTAAGATGTTGCTTGGTCTGTTTAAGATATGCATACTTTCCGAAGAAATAGTTTCAAAAATATGGAAATTCATTCATTTCTTGAACCATTCCCTCGCTTTCCAGTCCATTGTTTGGAAAGTGTGACAAAAGCTGAATTCAAACTTTGCTTTGGAGCATGAAATTTGAATGAGAAATTTAGGTCACTCATTTTGCAAACAAAAAATTTCCCCAAACGACTTCTAATGCATCGCTATGTCGAGTTTTCACAGAATGTTAACTGGATAATGATGGTGATTATTTCACTCAAAATGAGGAATCCTGGATTCAAAATTTTCATTAAATCTGGTTTTTCGGATGGTAATAATTGTTCAAAATGACAATGCAGCATCTCAAAAGATAGTTAAGCCTTTCAACTAAACAATGATGGAAAGCATCTGGCAATAGCTTTTGATTTCATGGAGCTAGTTATGATCTAGCTCGTGAAGTTTTTTTGGGTCACCCGGTATGTTTCCAGTGCTCGTAAGGAGGCGAGAAAAATCACAAAGACACTTCGATCTTTCGGCTTTTAACTAGGATCTGAATCATTCAAATCCTTGGAGTACTCTTTGGTGCTATGAATTTTCGGAAGTGGGAACTCTTTGCTGGCTCAGCCGGTACTATAAAGAGAAATCTTCTAAATGACATAATAGATCAACAACACACATGAGTAAAAATAAGGAAATTTGTCAGGGGAACGGCTCCAGCTTATACCGGTGAGATATTCCATCCAATCGAGTAGAGCCGAGCAAGACGACAGTCTAAGTTTAAATTCAGCATCCCATTTCGCAAAGGTAACACAGGCCAAAAATGCCTGTCCTGTTTGGGGGCAAAAAATGTGATTTGATTTGATTTGACTTTATATTTTTACCCATGGTGGCCCCTTAATTAGAATAACTAATTTACAGGGGGCCATGCTGAAAGCTTACAATACTTAATAATTTACAATAAAAAAGTATATTGAACTAAATTTGAATTACAATTTATCAAAAAATCAACAAAGGAACGAAAAGATTTTAGTGTTCATTTTTGCACCTCCCTCTTGAAGGCTCTAAGTGTTGAAGAATTTGTAGCCTCAGTACCAAGACTGTTCCAAAGCTTAGCGCCTCGGTACGAGAAGTATTTCTGCCCCCCCCCCCTGCTGACTTTAACAATGGCAACCTGAGGTTGACTTCAGCATTACTAAGAGAACGAGCAATGGAACTGTTGACTCTCGTGAACATATCATTTATATAGGAAGGCGCGTCTCCTTTAAGGGATCTGAAAACGATTTTCTGAAATTCAAAATCAATTAGTTCCCTAACAGTAGGCCATTGAAGCGGACGAATAATTGGTAGAGCGGTCGCATCAAATGGACTGTTGGTGACGAGTTTTGCAGCACGATTTTGGAGTTTCTGCAAGTTTTCAATGACTGTCACCCCTGCATTTCCGCAGATTGGACAACAATATCTAAAGTACGGCTCCACTAAACTCTTACACATAGTTTTGACAGTTGATATTGGGAGGTACTGCTTGGTATAACGAAGCATACCAATACCTCTAGAGATCTTATTAGTTGTTAAGGCCAATTGAGATGTTCATTTTAGTTGATGGTCAACCTGAACACCGAGGTATTTGACCTCCTTTACCAACTTGATATCCTCGGAACCAATGTTAAAGTGCAGTTTAGTGGAATCGACGGAGTCAATTTTTCTCAGCTTTCCATTGCTTCCTGTGATCATTGCATCTGTCTTAGCTACGTTCAGAGACAACTTGTTTCCTAGCATTGACTGCCTGATTAATTTAGAAACAGATTCAGAGGCATAGTAAGTGCTTGTGTCATCTGCATACATGCAAACAAGGGAATTTTTCAAACAACTAGGAAGATCATTGATGTAGACGAGGAAGAGAAGTGGTCCAAGACAAGATCCTTGTGGTACACCACAAGTTGTACTGTCTGTAGCGGAAATTCGACCGTTTACCATGCAGCATTGTCGTCTATCGGTGAGATACGAACGAAACCAGCTCAGTTCTTTTCCCTTTAGGCCAAATATGGAATAGCCCATCTTCTGCTTAAAAATCTACAAATGATATCAACTCGCTCAAACACAAGATCAAAGGAAATTTTTCCAAAACATGCCGAGAGAGAAAAAGGCGTATGTGTTCTCTAAAACAAGCTTCCTCTGTCGCATTCATGATTCGACTTTAATAAAATATGCTGTTTTACAAAAGCACATAAACATCTATCATTTATTATACTTTTTTCAACTACCTTTAAGGGGACCATTATGGAGGTAAGGTCAACTCGACCGTTTAATGCTATCCCTTATACTGCTGTGATCATGGGTGTTTTCAACTTGCATCTATTAACGTTGTATTATACAGGGTGAATCAAAAAAGGCCCGGTGCTTGACACGTTACTGGTTCCTGAATGCATTGCAATGATATTTTGCAATATCTTATTGCAGTGGTGGAAAAAATGTTTTCCTTCCTGCGAAGCAACTTCGTCATGCTAAATTCTTCCTTCCATTGCTTCTTCTCACTTTACTCTTATGCCAGATTTCAGTATAACTTTTGCATAACACATATTTCAGTTTTCTTGTATGTTAAGAGTTACTCGGAATGGTCTTCCGTTATTTTTAGGTTTCAGAAACCTAACAAGTTTATTGATTTACATGTCATCAGGCGTTGTTTTCCTCTTCCTTTTATTCTTTTCTTCTTTTATTCCTCCCCTCTTCTTTATGTTTTCAGTATTAGTTTTCATTGTCATCCTACCTTCTTTCCCCTTTCTTACATTCATTCACGCATTTTCCCTTTTTGCTTTCTTTTCTTTCTATTCCCTTTCTATCTTTCCCATTTCTTCCTTCCAGAGAAACTAGCTTCCTATGAAGCTGCTTCGCTCATGTTGTCCACCTCTGTCTTATTGAAGAGATAGCATGTTCAATTATTTTTAAAGCTTTTTCTCGCAGAATTGGTCACTCCCTTTAAACTTTGCAAGGAATTGTCTAAATTAAGTCCCTTCGATAAACGTTGAGAAGGTTCCGAAATCATGAGCAAACTTCCCGAGTATATTTACCTTACCTTACGGAAATGACCTGGGCACGCTTTAGTACGTGCTGACCTCCTTGGGAATGAAAATGACTTCCCCTTGTATGAATAATTTTTTAGGGGGTTTCCATTCTCCCAAAAGGACGAAATACATGAATGCATATTATTGTCATTATTCATAGGAAGGAAAACAAATGGTGGTTTTGTTCTCACTTGTATTTTGCAGGTTTTCGAAAAGGGCTTTCTGCAAATCTGCCACATCGACAGGAAAGAGTGGTCGATTAAGGCCGGGCAAATTACAGAAACTAATTGGACATTGCTTTGATATTCAGGGAGAAGTATTTTTTCAGACGACAACCATTTTTATTGACTCACCAAGTATAGATCTTTTTTATCTACTTATTATTGCTGCATCAGAAGCAACATCTAATCGTTGTCAATGCAGCAAGCAAGAAAAGTCTGTCTGGCTGACTATGTAGAGGAGCCACCACCATTTCTTTCTTTCCTTGGGACAGGACAGACACCATTGTACTGATCTACTGAAATTCCCGACGGTGCTTTTTTATCATTGTTGTATCTTTCTCTTTGCTGTTATTTGCAAAGATGTCACCGAATCGTATCAAAGACACTTTGCGCAAGATCTTTTTGAAATGATTGAGCATCCTTTGTTGTTCGAAACGGCTGTGATTTACTCTCGATAAAGAATTTCCCGAAGGTTGGCTTCCCTGCGCTTTGGCTAAAAAATTCTTGCGAATGGCTCTGTTTGATTCATTGTCAAACTACGATAAGATGTAAATATCCTCTCCAAGCAATGCTAGAAACTGAGGAGGATATTTCATGTGGAAAATAGTAAAATACCACACAGCACAGTTTAGTCCGTTATTAAGTAGTTTGAGGCAGGAGAAAATGTTGAGAGATCCTCTTTTCAAAAGTATTGATGCTTTGGTCAAGAAAAATTATAGGCTTGTAACGAATTTAGCGTCTGTTTCCAAAATTTACGAGAGAGTTCCGGAAAGTCAAATGAAGTCTCGTGCCCTTAGCTTCTTTTCACCACTAACCACTGTTCGAGAGGGCTCATGTGGTTTTCATGTGGTAACCCTGCATGCACTTATGCGACTATTGGAAACTTGTAAAACGACATTAGATAGATAGGGTGTTGCTGGGGCAGTGGATCTCTCAAAAGCTTTTGATTGCAAAATTAAGTGTTTATGGGTGCATCGCGATCGATTCATAGCCATCTCAGCTATTTGAAGGAAGCAGAGGGTAAAGGGTCCTTAAAACGTTATTGGTGTCCTGCAAGGCTCAGTCTTGGGGTCTCTGTTGTTTAACATGTACCTTGTTGTTTAGAGATCTTATTTGTTAACATGTACCTGGTATGTCTTGTTTATGCAAGGTGCTCCAATATGCAGATGATACAACGATCTATGCTTCTGATAGCTATGTTGAAATTGTCATCAAACATTAGATAGTGATTCCCTTGTAACTGATTGCAAAATAATTTCGAAAACAATTGCATGAAGCTGGATGTGTAAAAATGCCAAGTAATGGTATTTAAAGACAAAGAAGCAATGTTTCCTTGCATATCAGAAGAACAAAGATAAATGAGAGAACAGAAGAATAGCTGCTTCGTGTGATTTTTCAAACAGCAGGTCTAGTCTCTTTGTGAGTAGGCAGAATAAGCAGAATAGACAGTCTAGTTGACAGGAAGAATAGAAGTGGAGAATTTGTTGATTTTTAAGGAGTTCGATTTTGCAAAACGGCAAATTTCAGCTCATGAGAACGGGTAGCAGAGTTAACTTAATTCAAAATATGTCTAGCTTCTTTTATTTGTATCCATTAGGAAGGGACTTGGCAATTCAATTTTCTGTGCTGAACACAGGGGATACTCTGGCGATGAGGTAAATGAAACCGTAATTCTTTAATCAATTTCAATTTTGAACAGCTTAACGTAATAACGTTAGCTTGGGTAGATCTTGCGTACACTTACTTTGCGTTTCCATGGTGATAAGTTCACGTTACATGTGTCTCGTAATATCTAGCAAACTTATCATTCGTGAAATGGTTTTGGTCCGCTCGCTTGCGTTCTAAGTACAACACAAAGCTATGTTGAGTAAAAACTATTTTGAGTAAAGCACAAAAGATCTTAAAATGTGATAAGCAAAACAACTTCAAATATTCCGCAAGGGACTGGGATGTCATTAAGTAAACACAATTTTATAACGCTTGAGAGATTCAACTTCTATTCGCTAAGTTCTTTCAAATTATATCGAGCTTGCGTATTTATCAATACGTCGGTAACCAACGAATTTACTTTCTTTAGTTTTCAGTTGCAATGAAATCTCAGCAATTTAAGTTTCCCAAAATGCGGTGAAAATTCGTCCTTTCTTCAAATATTCATTGCAGTTTTTTTTCATTTCTTAAAATATCTCCAAAGTTTGTCAATGGAATTTAGATACTGGGTGAGTCAGGAAAAGCGTAGGGGGTTTGTCGGACTGTGGCGTTGCAATTAGCCACTCGATCATTGTCAACTAAATTTTTCCATACAGCCAACAGTCTAACTTAGATCATAAAACTTTCCCCAATGAATTCAGTCTCTTAATGCATTTGTTAAAAAGAGATTTTTCTCGTAAGAGACTTTTCAGTATGGGAGTCTTGCAAACTGGTGAAATCTCTGACCAAGCTCCTTTACCATTTTAGCCTTGCCAGATTTGCAGGTACACGTGGCATTATCAGGGGATACTGAAAAAAGTTATACCTGGTTCTCATTCGGTCGTTCAGGTTGTTGAGATTTTGCAGAAAGACCCAAAAAACAAAGACGCAGAGTTTGAATCCTTTGTCGTTTGAGTCTTTCTGCACGACTCTGACGACTCAAAATACCTAGTGTGAACCAGGCTCTAGGAAAAAGTGTTGTCTGCAAGAAGTCCCATTGCGATTTACAGAGGTTAGATCTACTTGAAAGAAACCTGTTTGGAAGACAAGGAAGCACGCATTATTGATGTCTCTCAAACATATTCTCCACGCAAAGGAGAAAATACTATCTCAAACTATTTCATTCCCCCCGGATAATACCACGTGTACCTTTAACTTTTGCCAAAATGAAATGCAGAAGGAGCTTGGCAAAAGATTTCACCATTTTGGAAGTCTCCCATACAAGGCCTTACCAAGAAAATCTTTTTAACAAATATATCAAATGAACGATTTCA
Source organism: Aurelia sp. 3 sensu Dawson et al. (2005) (assembly GCA_964020215.1). Classification (NCBI taxonomy): domain Eukaryota; kingdom Metazoa; phylum Cnidaria; class Scyphozoa; order Semaeostomeae; family Ulmaridae; genus Aurelia; species Aurelia sp. 3 sensu Dawson et al. (2005). Next base: position 11,002,476 of record OZ026589.1, on the reverse strand, counting down.
ATGGGGAAAGTTTTATGATCTAAGTTAGACTCTTGGCTGCACGGAAAAATTTAGTTCACAACAATTGGGTCGCTAAATACGGTGTCACAGTCCGCCGAACGCCCCACGTTTTTTCTGACTTACCCGGTATATCTTACTGATAATCAGCCTAAGTCAAAATGATTGAAATTTTCTTATCAAAAGCCTTCAAACTTTGTTTATGCTTTCTTAATTCTACCCATTCATTCAGATGACTAAATACATGAAGTCAAACTTTGTTGGGGAGAGAGTATCCGTCGTTGCTGTAGGTACGTACTATGTTTCTGCTGGCAAGGATACCTCATGAAGGAAAGAACGTATCTACTGTTTGAAAAAATTGTCCCGCAAAACCGATTTGATAAAGTTCTATTCCTCAGCATAGCTGAAGTTTTAGCTTACACTATTTGATGACTTGTTTACAGTTTGCTTTTGAATAAAGAATGTCACTGACATGGGCACGGTTATACAACTGCAGTAAAAGTTCCATTTAAATGACCTTATGGTTTCTGTTGGTGGAAGATGTATCATTGTTATGATAAGGAAACTCTTACGAATGTAGAAATGCCGTCTATGCAGTGCTAGACACGAAGGAAGACAGTCTTACCTAAAATCAGTATCAAACTGATCCTGAAACTTGGCAAATTTAGACAGCCAGTTAGTCTTATTCTATACATAATTTGTAACGAGAATTTAGAAAACATGTAATATATTTTGTTACACGTTTCAGCTTTTGACTTTCGGCAATCTTATTGATCAAGATCACAAATCGATTCGTAGAGCAAAATTTATTATATTAAAGAATACTCAAACTGAACCGTTTCTGCTTTTCTTTGTCAAATCGAGCAAATCCATTGATTAATGTAACATTTTAAAACGAACAATTGAAAATTTACCAGGTTAATGTACAGCTATTGCAGTATGTTTTTTTCAATAGACGAATTCTTATATCTGTCCAGATTCATGTCAGAAAATTTTTGTAGAGTAAGTGGTAGAGCGGCTTATACGGTTTCCATTAGGTAACTGAGGTTAAGCTTGGTCGTGCGAGGTCAAGATCTGCCTCAACAAGCAACTCACTTAGGCTTCCTTCCGGAAGGGACGTGAAAATAGCGTCCCATGCCTGGATGCAGCAAGCACAGTGGGTCTAATTTGACTAGAAAAAGCTGGAAATCTTTTCATCCAACTCAGAATAAAGCATGGAATGAATGAATGAATGAATGAATGAATGAATGAATGAATGAATGAATGAATGAACGAACGAATGAATGAATGAATGAATGAATGAATGATGAAGAAGGACAGTTGAAATAGTAATTTGATTCTATATTTAACAATAAATGATTAGCTCGCTTCTCATAAAAATGCGGGTACGATAAAGGATTCTACAGAACAGAGAAGACTTCTTTAGCTTTTCGCTCTGTGCCTCTCGAGGAAATATTTATCCACATTCGATTTTTTAATTTTATGTCATAATTCTTTGTGAATTTCGAAATATCCCCCCATCGTTGAGCATTTTTACGTAGCATTTTAACGTATTATTTTAGGTAATATTTTTATCGCAGTTTTCAGGGAGCTTGCTCCCTGCAATGTGCGTTCCATAAACTAAGCGTCGTGTTTCATTGCTTCTCATTTAAGGTTGCGATCACGATAGTCTCGTAAAGTCCGTCACAGCAGCCCTTGGTGGCCTTCCGCAAGGATCCTCGCCTGCCACAGAGAGACAAAAATATCATGGAGGTATGTGACATTGCTTGATATTCAGTTCGCACTTATTTTCCATTTTGTATTTCCAAATTGTCATGTTGAAATTTATGACTTTGATCTTCAAAATTATTTGCTATAGCTATGTCGACAGCGGTAAATGTATGTGTGACGTGAACTTATCCAAACTGAATGTTTTGGTCACCAAGACTTAAGAAAGTGGTTCAAAGAGACTGAAATGCAAGACTGTTTATATACCGGGTGTCCCAGAAAAAAGGTAACAGATTTGATCACGACTAACGCTAAGAAATTAACTCCAGTCAATCGAAAATAACCTTTAAACTAATCCTCGATAGTTTACTTGAAGATAGACACCTTGTTTGTTGATATTGGAGCATTGAGCGTAGACATTTTTATCTTGAAAGTCCAGATTTGCCTTCACCTCCAAACCAGAGCTTTTAGGCTTTGGCCTAAACTACAAACGCGCTGTGATGGGGAATCTCTTCAAGGATAGGCACAATGTAGAAAGTCCGAGGAAGGACCTTTGCTGTGTGCACGCACATTTGAGTACAAATGCAAAAACTGAAAACTGAAAAAGTCACTAGGGAATATCTTTACTCAGCCAAGATGAAAATGAATTTACAAGGAAGAAACAACTTCTACATGAGAGAGCGCTTTCAAGGATCTTACCCTCGTGGATGTTTAATCCTTTGGGTATAAGCGACGAATTCTTGTTTGGTGATAATTTCAATGATCAAAAAATGTATTTTATTCGAACAAGGAAGAATTTTCCACGCTCAAGAGAATCATCTCCCTGTAGGGTAACTTTTATTTGGCAGCGGCAATTCACAGATTTCGTAGAATGAACAGAGATATCCCTTTGGGAAAAACTTCTTGAGTTTGATTGTCAAGTTCGATTTGGATGTCTAATAAGAATTTTTCCGAAGCATGAGGCTTCTTGTGTGTACTTGGCTATGATTCAGGAGATTCCACAACAAGCGCGTTGACAGCTTAGGCCAAAATCCAAAGGCTCTGGTTTGGAGATCTAGACTTTCAAGGGGCAAATCTAGACTTTCAAGACTAAAATTTCTACTCTCAATGCTCCAAGATCAACAAACAAGGTATCTATCTTCAATTTTACTATCGACGATTAGTTTAAATGTTATGTCCAACTGATTCGAGCCAATTTCTTAGTGCTAGTCGTGATCAATTCTGTCACCTTTTTTCTGGGACACCCGGTATGTTGTAGAATCTGACGCGCAAAGCTCGAATAATAATCAACTTTCTTTTGTATTAAAACCGCTTCCGAAATATAAAGCTTTGAAGCTGAGGTAAGGACACCGGGGCCCAGGAGCGCCAGTAAAGACCGTAGTTTTGGTTTCTTTGCTTCCCTGTGATCTGGATTATGGAAAACAGCAACTAGACAATGTAATTCGATACGGATAACATCATCGATGCGGTCGACCCGCTATTGTTACAGAAGAATAATAATATAATTACAGGCAGGGGTGTTGGCTGGCTGACTTCGTGCAAAATTGCACGTAGTGGTGGGGTGGAATTCCCCATCGAGCTATCCTGGATTTAGCAACTTAAGCAAATCCTTGGAGGGTCACTGGCTTACATCCCTTACCTTCTGTCTCGGGTTATATAAGTTCTTGTCACGCAGAGCTTTCACTGCCTTTCTAGTCAGTCCAAATTCAAAAAATTCACAAAATTCAAAAAAGAAAACAGGGAGTAGGAAACTTTGGAAGGCCACTAAGGGGAATTTCGTGCACGAAAATCATTCCTTGTTTCGAAACCGCTCTGTTCTTATGTAAAAACTTCAATAGGATTTTAAAATGATAATTTTTCTTTTGTTTGTCTGGGTTTTAGAATACATTTTTATGCAAATTTTAGGTTTAGAGTATAAATACTTGGCTGTCTAGGTTTGTAAGTACACTGAAGAAGATTTTACATCGAAACGTATGATATAGAACAGTTGTGTTTTTTATTAATTTTATTTCTGTTTTATTTTGGTGATGGTTTGAGTTTGATCACATAATAATAATTATTATTTATTTATTTACAGTTGGTGGCAGCAATAGTTTTAAAGAAAACTAATAAATACCAACTATTTACAATACGAAGTTCAAACCTGAATATAAACGTAAAATATATACATGAATCTATATACACATCATCTGCAGATGTTGCAACTGCAAGTGTCTCCTTTCCAGTTCTTAATCATATATTTGAATTGCTTTGTGTTTTAAGAGGCTTTTATTGTGTAAGGTAACGTGTTCCACCAAATGCTTCCTCTAAATGATAAAGAATTGTTCCCATAAACTAACGTATTGGTTTTAGGGAGCTGCAGAAGGTTATTTGTTCGTAGGTCATATTGAATGTCCTTTGGTGTGAAGAACTCAGACTTGAAGGAGGGGCAAGCCGCATTTATGCATTTATAGATCTCAAGCATTAGTTTTTGCAAAGTTTTTGCAAATTTTTGCAGTGGATTGTAAGCTCACCAGACCTTCTCAAGAGATCTTCGAACGATGCATCATGGTCCCTATATAGAACTCTCAGTGCACGTTTGTGCAAACGGTTGATTGTGTGCACCTCGTAAAGGTAATAAAGAGAAGACAAGAAGCCGAACGGCTTGAACACGGTAGCAATTTGAAAGTTGCCTACAGTCCACAATGGCAACAGATATGAAGATATTTTGGATAGAGGATATCTAGTTGAAATGTTTCCATTGAAATCCAACCAATGTAATTTACACGTATTTTTGTATAAGAAACCAAGAATTTGGGCCAGTACCGAAAGTTTCTAGAAAATTATCAAATTTTGAGTATTCAGAGTTTCCAATTTAAAGGCTTTTTACGATCTTCACGTTGACTACCTGTGCCCACCTGAAAACTTCAAAACAACGTTTATTGAAGACTTTACGGTGTCTAAACATCGCTCAAGTACCTCATGAGTAACATGATACAGGAAACAAGTGAAAATTGAATAGAAATTTGAACATGCGATTGCGTATTATCGATGTGAATATTTTTAGGCATATTGGTTGCAAAGTTATTGGGCGAAAGTTTGATGGCTCGTTTGAAGCTCCTTTCTTGTGAATCAGTATTGTTGTTGCAGAAATAGGTTCGCAAGAATGCACATCTTTTCAACATAATCACAGAAATTTGGTCAAGCGGACATGGAGATTTGCTTAATTTCATTCGCCAAATAATTTTTGAAATTTCTTGGTATGACGGTGCCTCTAAGTCAAAACTTTATCCCCGTTTGGGAGGGTTGGCATCCATGACGGTATTGTAAATAGTTTCTTATTTTTGGCATTTGAATATTTTCTTGAAATATGCTGTGCATGCTCCTACATCAAAACTTGGCAAAATATTGGTTGGTTCATCAAGGAATTTCTTCGTGTAACTCCAGAAATTCTTTTTAATCTCGAAGTCATGGTCAGTACTTCGGTAATCTCGTTTCCCCCCTTTAGCGGGCAACATTGATCGCAACAGCTTCCCAACAAATCGGACTTCAGACCCTAATTTTCCATCAGGATTGTTCAAAGACTTAAGGTATTTCATTGATCGTTTGAGTTTGTTTCGATTATGTTGTTTATATTCCTCTTCAAATTGTTTAATTTCGTCTGATTTTTCATTCACAAGACCGCAGTGGAGTTTGAAATGGTGTATGCCAAGTTATTCATTTCTTCAACGCAGTGGTCTAAGTTCTGGTCGTTGATGTTACTCGTATTCAAATTGGTTTGGAAAAATAAATTTGCACGAGACCAATCTTGCGTACTCTCGGGTAATTTCACTCCTGTATTGATCACAGGTGAAGTTGTATTTTCAGCATCTGTCGGTTCAACCTTCAGGGTTAAGTCCTGGTTCACTACACCCTCCGACAAACCCGAAATAATTTGTTTTGAAAGTCCTTCGATTGTTTTGCATGATCGCTGATGTATTCTTAATCCCTTTTCACCCTTACAATGCTTGCCGCAACAGCAGACAAAAGATGAGCTTCCATCGGTATTCAAATAATTGAAAGAGCATTCAGTCAACGATGAAGTGGCATTGTTGTTATCCTCGCCATTGTTTCAACGACTCTTGCAACGCCAAGAATGACGACCTATCACTGCAAAATCCTTGCCGCAGAATGAGCAGACTGTAAAAACAATCAGCCAAACCAGGATCGTTACCTTATAATAATGATTGTAATAATAATAAATAGATTCTCGTATGATTTGACTTTAAATGAAACGAAGGTTGGTGTCTCTTCGTCAAATACAGTATTACCCCGCCAATTAGAAACTCATTTTTTAAAACCAGGCTGCTTGGTTTCTTATAAATGGAGAAAAAAAGATAAAACAGGCTGAATAATTTCTTATAATTACAGCAAGAAACCCATCAAATGTGCATCAAAAGAAACCATGAAATTTCTTTTTATTTAGGTTACATTAAACCAAATCTTGGACAATGACTATTCAAATTCAGGTTAATGTAACCTTAAATTGACATTGCCATCCTATGTAAACTAAAAACAGCAGAAAACGTTGACTACATTAGTTACTAGCCATGTGATATTCTTTTCTACTTCTAAAACCAAATTGTCAGATTTTTTTGTTTTATTAGACACATAATAAGTTTTGTATTATGAAGTGCTTGAAAAATACCACTTTTCCAATCAAAATTACTTTTAAGAAACCAAATTCAAAATTTCAGGCTGATTGGTTTCTTATATCAGGGTAGATATTGGGCCATCTGACAGGCTGCAGTTTCTTATTAGTCAGTTTCTAAGTGGCGGGGTAATACTGTATGTGCCTTGCACCGTCCAGATGAAACCTTGTTTTTACTGTTTGTGTATTTGTTTACAGCGATTCTTCCAGATGATATTGCTACTAATCATGTTCGAAACTCCACACCATTTCATCGTGGCTTTCGTGTCTTCGTGAGTCAGTCCAAGCTTCCGCAGATTTCCTCTAACATCTTTATGCACACATCCTAATGATCCAAAACACGTCACATAATAATCAGTCGAGTATCCAGCTTGTGCCAAAGCTGCCTTTAGGTCATGATACTTGTTTAGTTTCCCTCTATATGATTGTTCCATGTACATGTCAAAGCAAACTGTAACTTCGATAATCTTGCATCCTTTCTGTCTGGTATCGACCATCATCAGATCTGGTTTTCTTTGTCTGATTGTGCGTAGTTCTTCTCTGAGCTCAGGAAATATTGTTTCCGCCATTTTGTTTGCAAAAATTTTCCAGCTAGGGTCTAATTTCTCTATTCTCATTTGTATGGCATCAGCTACTCGATCGTGCCTTCTAGAGCATAGGTCGCTGAACTTACGACCTGAGTTCATTAAATGAGCCACTGACTCACAATGGTACTTGCAGAGAGTACAACTTTTTTCATGATCTTTGTTCCACATATGGATAACCTGGTTGCATGGAAGCTGGTTCATACGTGCTCTTAATGTGAATTTTACCAGACTATCTGACAATTTCCAACCATAATATATTTGATGTGATATTTTTTATCAATGTGCTCCATTGCTATAAACTTTCCTTGGATTTGAAGCTGCAAACAATGGTCTATGTCTAACTTTCTTAGTTCCTTTTCAATCTCTTGTCTTAATTTCTTCTTTGGAATCTCTCTGTCATTGATGATTACTTCGGCAATTTCATTCTTAAACATTATTGATCCTTGAAGTTTGCCTACATGGAACAACAAGTCAGGCCAATCAGAGATACCCCCATATGTTTTTGTTTTAGCTAGCCTGTGGTTTTCATCTATGGAGCATCCCAGGAAATTTATCTTTGCATCTGTTGCGCTGACTCCCCTTGATTTCATGTCCAATTTTAGTGATTCTCTAGCGATATATCTAATGTTTTCTTCTTCATGATTCAACATTTTCATTAGGTTGGATATGCGTGCTGCTCTATAAACATGGGAAGGTCTTTTAATCCCTAGGCCCCCATTCAATCTGTCAACAAAGAATACTCTATTGCTACTCTTTGGATATAACTGAAATAGTCTTTTTACCGTGGAGATTACTTTATCATCCAAGTCATCCAAATTCTTTTCGTTTAATCTAGTGTTATCGAAATGATATGAAATTTTTGCTGATGCCATATTGTGTAAAGCACTCAACTTCAATGACAAAGGCAATGTACAGTCTTCGATGTTTGCAAGGTTTGACAGAAATGTTTGCAAGGCTGTCCGACTCAAGCAATAGAGAATTTCGCAATACTGAAACAGATTGGACCATTCCTCGTCGCAAATCGACTTTCGGCTAGAAATGCTTTCCATATAAGGGTGCTTAAGTATGGAACGATCGTTCGGTTGAAGTCAATCATCAAAATCTTATGAAATATTCAAAAAACGTATCAACAATGCCAACTCCGAATGCAGATTCTCCTTTTCATGTTATAGTTAGCATTACTTTAATTTGTTTATAAGAAAAATTTTGTAAATAGGGCTTTTTTTAGTTATGTATGCTTTTGTTAGTTTTATATTTATTTGCACGGCCCACTGTAAATCAGTCCTTTGACTGACGTGGCCACCGTGCCTATAGAATTTAAAATCAAATCAAATCGATCTTCCCTACCAGCTCCTTACAATCTGCAATGAAATTCTCTATCTGCTTGACATCTTCGCCGGCAATATTGAGTGATTTTCCTAGTGATTTTCCTTAGTAATCGTTACCTTATGATAATAATTGTAATAATAATAAATACTAATGATAATAATAATAGTTATAATAATAAAGATAAACACAATTGTTAAAAACTCAGTACGTTTCGATTAAAAATCTTCGTCAGCAATACTTTTCTAATTGGACAACCGAGGATTTATACTCCGTATTAGTAATAATAATAGTAATAATGAGAAGCTGTTGCGACAACGTTAATACCATGAAGAACGTAAGAAATTGTACTCAGTCCAGAAAGAAACACACAGGTTTAGGAGAGAAATTCAAATGCAAGATATTGAAGTAGAGGAAAATGCGTCACCTACAAAGTGCGCTAGAGAAGCAAAGAAAAACGCCAAGAAGAGAATTATGGAAATAATGAAAGAAAATTTGGAAGCGAAGCCGATGCATGGACAATATCCTGAGAGAGTTAACAAAGCAGATGGATAAGGAATGCACCCATAAATGACTAAAAAGTGCCAGCTTGAAAGGGGAAGCTGAAGGATTTATGATCGCAGCACAGGATCAGAACCTTGCAACAAATAACTATCGCGATATCGAAATAAGATCATTAAAGACAGGACAAACCCAAAGTGCAGATTATGTCACAAATATGATGAAACCATAGAACACATATCAGGATGACTAGTTCTGGCAAAAAGGAATACCTTGAAAGACCATGGGCGGCAGGAGATTGCTGTGTTAGCCTGAAAATGCTTAAATCGCCTCATAAAGAAATATATTCATTCAAACTTACGATGCTGTGGTTGTTTCTTTCCTCTTCATTGTCTTTGCCCAAATATTTCAATCAATATGACACACGACTGGGGTCTACAAGGCGCCGCTATGTTACATTGATTCTATGCATTCGCATGTAATGCTGGGGCGAATCATATCCATTGTTTCTTTGGCTCCACCAGAGTCAATTGAAAACACTGGTCAAGAAAGCGGCAAAGCTTTCGAAGGGATCACAAAGGTGCCGCCCGCTAATCACCGACGATCTTGATAAGGTACGTCACGTGACCGCGAAGGTGCACACATGTTGCTGTGTTCGTGTGTGTTCATGTCAGTGGCACAATGGATTCCTTTATCAACGGGGACGATTTCGACGCAATTTTGGAACTTTTAGAGGAGGATGAAATCATACAGAATAGTATTGATGTTCAAGTTGAGGAGGTGAGTAAAGTTCCGTTCATGTTGAGTTAGAATGTCATATTTCAACTCAGATTCTTTGGCAGATATCTGTGGTGAACGGCCTAAAGATGGTTGGGGGCTTTTTATAGGCGATTTTTTAGGCAAGGCAATGCTGGAAGTTTTTGTCGAATTTAAAGTCTGTCCTACAATTTTTAATCAATATATGTGTTAAGGCAGAGTCAAATGGGTTAAGGGTAAGACTTAATATGTTGTATAACAGGCTAGCAATTCACAAGCAGAGGAGCATCGCCAAAACACTCACTGTTGTGCGGTACTTTCTTTGCCAAAGAAAGACTTCGGGCCTAAAAATGCCCGATTCCGTTGTGAAAGAAACTTCGGACTCTGGAAAGTTACTGCTTCCCTTTGCTGGTTGCAATTGTATCTTAAAGCCATAAATGTTATACTTCATGAAATCAATTCGTTTTTGTCCCTATCCGTAGGTTCAGCAAGGCAAGTTCCCTTGCTCATTGTGTGGCAAAGTTTGCAAATCTAAGGCTGGCCTTTCAAGGCACTGCACTGCAAAGCACCAAAACAATGATGCTGCAACTGATGGAAATGGAAACAGCTCCAAAAAAACTTCCTCTGTAATTTCTGTTGAAGACTACAATTTCATTGTCCAAGAAGCTGCCCATGACTTGTCCCAGAATGCTTGCTATCCTTCACTCATCAGAGAGGAATTTAGAAATTTCAATGTGATCTACCAAATTGACGACCATGGTTTTGAAAAGATGGCAGCTCTCTTTGCAATTCTTTCTTCCACAGGAAATGCCGAGAAGTTTTATACAGAATATTTTGGTGCAGTCCCATTGCATGCTAATTTGTTTTTTCCAGGACTGACCACAAAGGTAGCTGCACTTTTTGCAACAAGAATCGCAAACAAACTCATTGCATTTCACAAAAAGTCAGTTACAAGTGCAAAACCCTTGAAGCCTGTAAAAGAAATAACAGATGTGGAAACTTGTGGTTTACACTATCTTGGGGGCTATATATTCCATAAAGTCCACAAGAAATTTAAATATTCAAAAGAAAGGGCTCACCCAGAAGTGTGTCAATCATTGGCAATTTTAGAGGCTGCTAAGTCAGCCAATGATTCTAGTCGTTCTGAGAAGCTAACAGCCTGCCTTGATCGTGGGGGACTGTGGAAAATAAATGCCACAGCTCAAAGGGTACTTGTTGAAACTGAGAAGATCTTCAGAAGAAATGTCAGTTGCCAAAGCTGTGTCTCTATGATTGACAAAGGTGCCATTTTGATACAAGCCTTAAGAAATGTGGATGTGCAGTCACATTTTGCAATTCTTTGTGAATCTTCTGCTTGCAAGGTGGACAATACTATAGCCAAAGATTTGCTCACATGCCTTCTAAAGCTGTTTATTCAAGTGAGATGCTTTTCATTTGCAAAGGATGTACTGCAAAAGTACAAGCTCAAAGCAAAACAAATGAAGACAAAAGCTTTGAGAAACGATTTGAAACAAAAATACTCTGAGAACAGCAAGTTGAATGAACAGAAACTTTCAGATTAAATAATGCCTTATAAGTAGTAATATGGTAAGGTTTTTGAATGAAATTCTCAGCTAGGAGGAGGAACTACGCATCTTGAGCTTTGATACTCGGTGTTGATCCTTGGATTTTTGTGATGCTCCTCCAAAGTTCTGCTGGATGTGCTTGAATTTAAAAACTGACCAAAAGCTATCTGGTTTTAAAAGTTAGTCATTCTATCAAGTTATGCTGGGGTCAGGGATGAGTTTCTATGGTAAAGATCTCCAGGGATGTTCACCATTGAAAGTATCTTTTTATAAGAAACTACTTTTTAGAAGCTGAACTCCCTGATTGCCAAAGATTTAAGGAACTCCAGCACTGGGAAATATGACTTAAGAAACAATTTCTTTGATACAGGAAATCCTTGTAACATTTTTTTACTTCCCTTTGCCCTCATGAACATTTAAAAACACGGTTTTTGAAGCCTTTTAACATTTGGACATCACTTAAGTATGTCACAAGTATTTTGATACAGAGAACAAATGAAAACAGACCTATTGATGCCAAGATGTTGGAGAGGCTCCAAAAAACCTTGTTCTGAAATGTTCATGAGGGCACAGGAAGTAAACATGAAGACTGTTATGGAACAAATGATTGACGAAATCACAAGAAACTGAGTGCTCAAAATCTGATAATTGTTAGAAACTTTCAGTACTTGCTCAAATTCTTGGTTTCTTATGAAAATATGTGTAGCTGAAGTGGTGAACTCCCCTTGTTAAAATCCTGATTGATCTGTGCTGAGATTTGCAAGCAAAGGCCTTCAAGTAAAACATACTTTTCTAAACAAACTACTATTAGATGACCTACTGTTAAGCGCTGCATTTAAGAAACCTGCTAAAAGAAACTTTTAGGCTACTGAAAAATGATCAGCCCACTTAGCCCACCACAAACTCTTGAGGCTCACACCCAAAATAAAGTTTCTTATACTTTGATTTACATTAAAGTCCTGATCTGATGGTCTGGGAACATTTCAATTCACTTTTTACCAAAATTTTAATTGGCATTCATGACAGTCATTGATAGCAGACACACATGGCTGATATATCAATAAAAAGCCAATGCTATCATAACTTATTTTCCCAGAACTTTCCAGAACATAGATTAGAAACTTACGAAACTTGAGCCTAAAAATAGCAAGTGTCATAGACATACTGTAAGAAACGTTTTAGCCTAGGGTATGAAAAAGTGGTTTCTTAAATGCGGGGCTTTTCTGTATTGGATCCAAAGTTTTGAATATAGAGAAAGTACTGTACATGCTTTTTACAAATTTCTATATATAGGCAACAAATTCAGGGCACAGTAGGAACTTTTAAATTTATTAAAGCAGACATGTGCTCGAAACAGTGATGAAACCTGTGTGGTATGAAAATTACAATTGAATGAGGAAGGTGCACGTCGCCTCAACATGTTATGTCCCTGAAGAACAAAAAAGTCTTAAACGTTGCATTTCTTTACTTTAGGCTTTTCTGAACTTTCTGGCAGCATATATAAGCTTTTTCAATCAGTTTCCAAATAAGATGAGATTTCCATGGACATTTGAATTTTGATAAGCCTGATTCATTGGGGGGGGGGGAGGGGGAAGAATCCTGTTTTGCGAAACTTTTGGAAAATTGAGGTGACTAGGCTTCCCGCTGCAAAGCTTTGATTTTCTACAAGAGAAACCTACTGTAAGATTCTGTTTCTTTCCTGCAGTTTTATTTAAAAAACTTAAGCCCATACCAGAACCTCTTTGACATTTTTTTTGAAACAAGGGGGCGATTTGAATAAAAGGTATCTTTGCAATTCTTATATGTGTCTTACTGGAAGCTGCAGCAAAAGTTTTAGTCTGTTTTCTCTATTCTAGTCAATTTTTCTTTCTCTTCTCATGTCAATTTTTTTTTCTCTTTTTGAGTGGCTCTTCCTCCACTTGTACCCATTTGGTTTTGTTTCCAGAGTGCTTACCCTTTGTGTTTCCAGCCACTGTTGCTAACCGTCTCTGAATCCTTATGGTATTGTCATTGTAGCCAAAACTTCTAAGGTCAGGGTTATCATTGCGCCTTCCAAGTTTTCTTTGATGGCCAAAATACTCCTCAACTGGATCTTGGTTAAATCGCTCAGTGAGAACATAGTCTGCTCCCTCACTAAGCAGATATCTTGTTGCCTCAACAACAGAGTGCACTGTTATCTTTAAGCCCTCATGAGTTTGCCTGGAGATGAACATGCGGGTTTTTTCACTCTGAGAATATTCTCTGTCAGCTCTCCTTTCAATGCTGTCTTCCCAATCTTCAAAATACTTGAGAAATTCCCCCTCAAGCCATGCAAGCCTTTCATCTTGGGGACACGAGTAAGGTTTCAAGTCTTGTTTCCTCTTTGCCTTGTGCTCTACCAGACTTCTTACATTGAGGCAATCAAAAAATTTGTCCATCACCTTGCACAGCTTTGCAGTTGCTGCTGCTTCAGGGGGACCAAAACTGCTAAGAACAGCAGACATCCTTGAACTCAAAATTTGAACTGCTAGGTTGACCCTCATCACTGAGAAGCAACTTAAGTTCACATGTTCATATGTTAACTTTGGAAGCAGCTTCAATTCTCTATCCAGATCAGCATAATACATATCAGTGACATGCTTCCATAGGATAGACATACCACTATTCCACATGTACCTTGAACACTTTCCAGCTCCTGAATGAGCAAGGCAGTTTCTTGTTGTCTTCATGAGATGTGGTGCATCAGCAAAGAAAAAGATGTATCGTGATGGATCATAGATATTTACAGCTCTATGGACCACATCTTTTCCACAGTTGTTGTCCAGTTTTGCATGCAGCCGGAAGAACTTCCTGTTTGCAGATGCCCCATCAGAAGTTGCTGCGATCACCCATAAATTGCATGAAAGTTCAAGTATGGAGACTGCTTCCCAAAATAATGGCATTATCTGAGCTGCTGTTATACCATCTGTGGCAAAATGTGCAAAAGGAAACTCCAACTTTACTGCCACTCCCCTCACCAGAAATGCCAGTACATGTGTTGCCAACTTGTCAGCTTTCTCAAAGTTAGCATAATTAACATCTGGGTCTCCGAGGTCTAGGAACCCAATGAGCTCTCAAGTGGATTTTTCAAACACCAGATTTGACTGGATTTTCATTTCATCAAACATGATTAATACATATCGCTGAGTACCAAAAAATGTTGATGCTCTGTCTGAAAGTTCATCAACAACTTCACTGTTAAATCCTCTCTTTGGTCTAACCCAGTTCTTATAGTCTCTCAGGGTTCGTCGGCTTGGGAGGCGTAAAATATTACTGGCTCTCAACTCATCATAGCAAGATGGGGACTTCGATGCAAGGGACAGGCAGTACCTAATGATCATTGGATGAAACCGAGCACCTTTGCTGGATCTCTGGAGCAGCTTCTTTTGCTCTTGCCAGAAAAGACTCATGAAGGGGGTTACATTTGATCCCTGTTCTTCAAATAACTCAGACAGATCTTTTCCAAGATCATCACTTACTTGGACTGCTGATGCTTTCAACTCTGCATCCATTTCCTTTATTCTCTCCTCCAACTGTGCACACTTAAGCCTTTGCTGCTGTAAAGTCAGCTTTATTTTTTCTGGTGCTGTTGTAGAAATGGGAGCATTAGGCTTGGCTGGTATTGCAAGGTTCCTCTCCTTAGTCTTTCTTTGCCACTGCAGTTTCTTTTCAAAGGCTGCACAGCTATCACATTGTTCTTTTTTGAGCAAAATTTCACATTCAATAACTCGTTGATACTCTTGCCTACTGTATGGAAATAGATCATCACTCAGTGGATCTATTTTACATGGAATGATGTGGTTTATCAAATTGGCATTGAGTGCCTTCTCTGAAACACCACAGCATATTTCATACTCCTCTATCGCTTGAATAAGTTCAGAAACAGTTATATTCTTCACTGAACGTTTATTGTCCTTGTAAATTTTGTGAGTCTCGGGTAACAGCCATGAGAACATAGCAATGGAGAATCCAAGACTGTCATCAATGACTATCTCAAATTTGGGGGTGAGACAGCTCTCTATCCATCTCCTCAATATTATCCGATCCGCTTTTTCTTCAAGCACCCATTCCTTCAACTTTAAGGCAACAGTTCTTTTGCGAAGCTCTGAAAAACTTTGATAGCATTGCTTTTTCTTTGGCTGAACAACAGTGTTACTTTCTTTCCTTGGAGGTCTTGATGTTGTCTCTACAGTTGGACAGCTCTTTTGGGGTAACAGTTTTGTTGGGATAACTCCTTTCTTTAAGAATCTTTTTGTCATCTTCTCTGATACAACTGTCAAGAAAAGGGAAAAAATTGCATTGAGATCGCCAAGAAAACTTTGAGAAATTAGCCCTCCCTTGGTCAAACTCTGGTTCGCTGTAAAAAAGTGGCCTAAAATCGCTAAAGCCTTTTCCCCTTTGGTGTCCGTTTTTGTCATAAGATTGATCGTGCATATAAGAATACATAATTAAACAAGTTCTTACCTGTTTCTATTTCATCCTTGTCGAAGTGTTTCTCGCAAATATGCACTCTATCTTTCTTTACTTGATCTCGAAAACTTGCATCAATTACTCTATCCTTCGTGATCTTTGACAGAATCCTTGCCCTCCAATCTGCGTGAAAATCGTCGACTGGAGCTGGCAATTTGAAGATTCCGATGCCTTTCGTTCTTCTTGAAGTACCACAAGTGGCAAGAGAGCAGTTTGCCCCAGGCATACTATCGATTCGCTCATGAAAACTTGCAGAAAAGTCGCATAAAAATCCCAAATACTGTTGGCCTACGTACTTTCGCTGATTCTGGCCATTGTTTGCTTCCCGCGCTGTGCACTCTCGTAATCACGTGACTGCTAGAACTAACGATCAAAGAGTTCCGGCTTTGATCTTTGCCGCTTTCTAGACCAGTGTTTTCAATTGACTCTGGCTCCACAATGAAGCCGCATGTGTGGAAGTTATCAAATTCAATAGATTATATTTTTTACTTGGCCCAAGCCAGCTTTTAAGCGCTTTTAAGCATCTCGATTCCCGTTAACACAAAACTTTCTCATGTTTTCCAGACTAGAATCGCGAGTGAAATTGTAATCCAGCTTCCGCAGCAACTTCTTTCACATCTGACCAATTGCGCCAATCGAGTTTTAACCCTGTCAGACCTAGGGTATTGGATGCTTCAGAAAGGCCATGGGATTCAGCCCCGTAATTCATTTCTGTTCGCGACAACCTAGAACAACCTTGAAACTTTGAGGTGTATAGAACAACATGGGGTGAACCCAAAAATGAAATCTATTTTTTGAAGTATCACGTTTACGGGGTGAGTGGCCGAGTGGCTTATACAGTCTTCGCCAGGTGACTGAAGTTAAGCTTGGTCGACTGAGGTCAAACTCTGGATGGGTGACCTTGGAGGTCTGACCTTACAACTCACCTCGTCGTCCTTCGGAAGGGACGTTAAACTAGGGGTCCCATGCCTGGATGCAGCATGCACAATGGGCCTAAATTAGCTTTCAGTAGCTAGAAATCCTGACAAGCCCACTCAAAATAAATTGAAAACAAAACAAACGTGACCTGCCAATGACGTCACATTATTCCATTTTAAAGTCAACAGGGATTAGTACTAAACATTTTCACTCCTTGATTATGAGAAAACGAAAAGCATTAAGGACAATATTCTAATTTTAATGTTTTCTATGTCTAAAAAGCATTCCTCTGTGATGAAAAATTAATAAAAGTGATGACATCATCGCACAGGAATACATAGAATGTGGGCATACGTAGTGCCAATATCTGCCAAACCATACGTTTGAATTAAAACATAACTAGTTGGTTGGAAAGAGCATCAAAAGTAGTGTATATTCCCCTCCTTTTCATTATTTTACATTATTTGCAGAATTTATAAAAGCTAGATTTGAATTTTCCCGTCCTTGCCATTATTCGCCCTACGACATCCTGTTTGCGAAGGGGGTAACGCGACTGATGAAGCTGAGGGATTGGATCCATTGTATAATCAGGGGCAAGATTATTTACAATCTTGTAAAACAAAGTAAGACGTCTGCTCCATCTACGGGAACTTAGTGATTCCCAGCCGAGCTCTGCGTACAGCTTTTGTTGTGAAGTGCTCTTTGACTTGATGATGTCGCTTAGGTCAACATAGACTCATAATATCACTCTGAAAAACAAGAGGCTTCCAGTCTGACCAATCAGATTGCATGATTTAGCAAAGAGCAACGGTTTCCGTATTTAGACCTATCAACCCTAGGGGAGGGGGCTGAATCAGCCCCCCTTAGCGGTTTTTCGTCTGTAGATTCTTACTAAGTGCACTTAAAATGCTGAAGCTTTCTGACTTTTATTTCTATCTTTACCACAATCAAATATTGTTTTGTGACAAACTCGAATTCATTCCAAGGGGTAAACGTGATCAATTTTCGAGAGATGTCTGGGTAAATTTTGAATAATTCCTTATCCTCACTGTCTATGTGAATGGAACGATATTGAACCAGAACTTAGACTTGCACCATCTGTCGCTGTCTTTAAGAAGGAAATTTTGTCAGTTATCCGCCCCCCTGCAAATCCTGTCTTCGGTATTCATGACCCAATAGGCTTATCTTTTCTTACTCAACTTAGAGTTGGTTTAAGCAAATTAAACTTCCACAAATTCAAACAGAGTCCAGAAAAAGTCACGGTTCCACGGCTGTGAGACGGAGGAAGGTTTTGCTTTTTACTATCATTTTTGAGGAAGGTTTACTAATTTCATTAAGAATCCAGTTTGAGGAAAACTTCAGTTCATATGACGCATCTGACTGAGGGTCAGTCATTTCTGTTAAAAGCTAAGAAAAATTTTGGGTTAGATATGTGATTTAAACTATATATATTTTCCTCAAAAATACAGTATTTGTTATACAGTTTCAAGGCATATTTGACTTTCATAGTAATAGGACACCATTTGGAACCACATAGCTATCTTTTGGGCCTATATTTGGGGGGCTTGCAATGTGAAGTTTATTGTGTGAATCCTGCATTTTTCCACTTAATGGTTATGTATGTATGTATGATTTTGCCATAAAATTAAAAATTACAATATAAATTAATAAAAGGAAAGTGATCTGATTTACAGGAATATGATATTTACAGGCAAAAAGTTAAAAATGAAGTTTAAAAACACCCCAGGTTAAATATGGCAGGGATAGCATTAAAAAGGTCCATAAGACCTTGTTTCCATAATGGTCCCTCAATGGTCCCTAAATGGTCCCTGGTTCTTAATTTTTCTCATGGTTATTACCATATAAACTTTATATTGCAAGGCACCAGCATAAGTCCACAAGATAGTTGTGCGTATCCATTTTTCTATAGCTTTGGAAATCAAATATGTTATGAAATTGTATAATTCTAAGTGCCAAAGCCTAGCACTTACTAGGCCTAAGAAGTCCATTTATCTGCCAAGGTTAGGTACTGTTCTAAAACAATCAATTCTGTCAGGTACAATACAATAATCTATTTCTGTGGGAGTCTGGATCTCTTATCTTGACTTTCATTTCAATTTCATGCACCATCATTGATTGATTTCATGGGTGACAGTCAGCATTCACAAATAGTAATAATTTAAACTTCATCACCCATCTATTATCCGTAAATTAGCAGAAACTAGCCAACCTTCTGTATGCAGGTTAGAACTTCTTCTATTAGCTGTTTTTCCTTCAGCATATGCTTTCAGCAAGCAAACCAAATGATTTCAAATGATTTCATGAAAACAGGCCATGAATGATGAACTCTATCTAGAGGATCCACCAGGCTGCCACCAAATTTCTTCTTTAAAATTAGAATTTAGTAAACTCATCCTCTTGTGACTCCATTGTTAATTTCATAGACATAATCCTATCATCTTGGTGTACTTCTGGTTTATGATAATGCAAACATGATAAATTAACACATCACATAATTTGTTCTCTCAAAAACGCCCCTTGCCATTCGCCATTTTGCCTCCATCACATTGTTTTGTTTCTTGTCAAGTCAGGCCTCTTTTCCGTTCATGTAAACGAGACAATTTTTGGCGGGAAATATCGGGGACGGGGCTGAGGAACGATGGGCGGGCGTCGGGCAACACATGAATCGTATTGTTTGTTTCTATTTTGAACAAAGAAAAGATAAGTATCTATTATAGAGAAGAGTGTAGAAAAGATAACCGCAAAAGAAATTCAAATACAAAGCATCATGGACAACCATTCTAGTCCAAATATATGGAGGGTCAAAAACCACCAAACTTTAAGCCTGAACCCTCTCAACAACAAGAAACAACTTTTCGCTGCTTCTTGGACAAGCCACGTTGACGGATGTGAAAAACTGATGTGAATGTAGAAAACAGAAGAACCTGTTGATTCTATTCCATCATCAAGGGAAATCATAGGCAGTTTCCAACAGATCAAGGCTGGCAGCAGGGCAAAGAAAAGGAAAACAGGAGAAATAGAAACTATTAATGCTGAATCTGATTCAGCTCACACTCTAAATGAATTTAGTGCGCTATGCACATATAAGAAATTAAGAAATTCGATACTCTTTCCGAATTCAATGCAGTTCAGCAATCAAAGGATGAGGTCAAACCTGACTTTCAATTTGATAACAAATCAAAATGCTATCTCTTTATCCAGGATTCAAGGCCAGCCAGAGGCATGCACACCTGACCTCGCTCAGGAATATTCCATATTTTATAGCAAGACTTGCAGAGACACGGTTTTAAAAGATGTTGAGAGTCACTTTCGCAGCATTGATGTAACATTGATATGAACAACTTCATGATGCTCATAATATTTTAGGACAAACTCACTTTATTTGAACAATTTCAGTTAAATTAGCATATGTGACTTTTTAAAACGGTTTCCATCCTATATGATAGAATACACATAGAATGTTCATATTGCCACAAGATATGAAAGTTGTTTCTAGATTTGTGGTTAAAAACAATGCAAAGAGTTCGAAAATCTCATTATTTTGATTTTCTAAAATGAGGAAGGTTCAGCCTATACAATTTGACAGCCGGAGGAAGGTTTGACCTTTTTCTGGACTCTGAATTCAAACACAATTTTAGGGATGCTGTAAACCCTATGTGCCCTGCGAGTGATGGCATTGAAGATGCGGAACACTTCTTGTTGCTTTGCCCTTCTTTTGATGCTCAACGACGAGATCTTCTCGCTGGAGTCTATGATGTATTACGACCTTTTGGACATAGTAATCTTTCAAATAAGGTCCTAACTCATCTTTTACTATAGGGCGATGAAAAATTCTCCTACGACCTCAATAGAACTATTCTCAACCTGACTATACAGTTCATCCGCGAAACTGGTCGGTTTGAGTAAAGTCGTTTCTAACGAAAGATGTACACCTCGTAACCACTAAGTCCCTGTCCATTTATTTATTTATTTTTGTCTCTTTACGCTTGAAAGTCTGTTGCATATTGGCCGGCAGGTGCATAGTGGTTTATTCTCTTACTTCAAAAAAAAATACACATATTAAAGAAAAAATAAAAAAACTTCCAATACAAGTTTTTCTCCATCATTACTTTTCCTCACCATCACATGGATCTGACTTCTAATATGCAGCAGACTTAGTGTCAAATCGTTCTTAGTGTCAAATCGTTCTTATTATCCGTATGTATTGTTTTTAGTAGTGTTGTTTAAGTTTAAGTAGTTTTCTTTCTTTTATCTATGTTCATTCCCTTGGGGTAGACACAGCCTCTTGCTTCCCGGGGGTTTTTGTCCCAGCAGTATTGTAAAGTAATTCTTGTAAGTAGTGTAGACCGTAATATGTATTGTAAAATTTTAATGACATATATAAAAAAGAGCACTTAAAAAGTGGCTGTAAGTAATAGGTGTAGCACCTGGTAGCTAACAGAACAGATTAACATGATTGAATATTTTTCAGGTGAAGCAAGGCATGAAGCAGACCTGAGTCTTACACATACTGCTTTTGCTGCTCATGGAGCCAGGTAACCGAATAACTGATTGAGAATAGGGCTTGTTTTTTAAATATCTTGTAGGTTATTTTGATGCATGTTTGCATACGGTATTAACGTCAATGGCAACTTATTGCCCTTATGGTCATCTTACCACTGATTTGCAAGAATGCGGGGCTCAATACTTGCTAATTCTTGCGTAGGAAGTGTCAAAGAAGAAACCATTCTGTTTCAGGCCCGATCGATAGGTATGCTCTTTGCTTCATAAAGCTAGCTTGCGCGTAGCACGTAGCCAAGCTGCTGCTCAAAGGAAAATAGAAGTATGTACAACGAGGAACCAAAGTTGGCATGAGCCTCCCTCTGATCCAGGATTGTGATAGATTTTGACTGTCTGCCCATTGTGATCCAATCAAAACTTTGCTAACTGTCTGCCAGTTTGGTTTTGATTGTTGTTTGTATTATTGAATATCACGTTATTCACGTCAAACGCCATAATATCACGTTACATGGACACTGAAAATCTACAGCAGGTCATGAGGGCGTTCATCTTATCACATTTCAGTTTCTGCCCACTTTCTGGGATGTTTTATGATAGAACTTTGGATCATAGAATGAATTGAGTTACGAAAGGGCATTGTGTATAGCATATAAAGACTACGGAAATGACTTTGGTTTTCTCTTGGAACAGACTAATCGGTGACAATCCTTGTAATAAACCTACAGTTTGTATACAGTTTGTATGACGGAAATGTATAAAACCAAATCTGATCTAAGTCTACCTTTCATGAAGGATCTTTTCATGAAACAAACTATTAGCTACAATCTAAGGCATGGCAATGACGCTCAGCTTCCAAAAGTACGGACAACGTCCTTTGGAATTGAGACCATAGCCTACCTTGGAAATAAACTATGGCAGCTTATACCTACAGAAATAAAAGAATCAATCGCCCTTCGTATTTTCAAAAAACGAATTAGGTGGTGGAATGGTGATAAATGCAACTGTAGGCTCTGCAAAACATATGTTTCGAAAGTTGGGTTCCTAACAGGATAGACGTTTGATAGGCCTTCTCGTGGGGACCAGGGGGGCTCGCGGCTGTTCTGGGAGTGGGGGGGTTCATCCGGTGTGTGCATAGGGGGCTTTAAATATGTATATATAACACTTTTAGTTAATTTATTTTATACATTTTAAAACGTTTTTTTTAAGTAGGCCTTAATTAGTTCTAATTTAGCTATTTTTAATGTAAGCATACCAAGAATAAATAAATGAATAAATCAATAAATGATGATGATGATGATGTTGATGATTATGATGATGGTGGTGATGATGATGATTATGATGAGATTGTTTGTGGTCTGTCCACACACAAATTTCGAGTCGACTAATGTGAAAAAGCATAGCAATAAACAAACCTCACAAAGTAGCCAAGATTCTCCTTGGAGCTGTTTGTGTTAGATTGGTTGAAATATAATTCCTTGTATCTTGTGTTTTGACGTTTTCTAAAGGAGGGACCTTTGTAACTTCAAGGCTACACGTCAGCGCCAACCGAAATTTTGATGAGAGTGAAGAAGGGGGTTTTCCGAAGGAAGCCCTTCTCTGTAAGCCCTATCGACAGGAATATTATTTGCTTTGTTAAGCTACTTGGACAGTATGAAACATAGCTCTTCGAATAGTTGATGACACATCCTAGCTTTCTTGGCATTACCATGGAGCCGTAACATAAGCTTTGACCTTTACTGAAGTACACCCTGCAAACAGATAGTATTTTGAAACAATTGAGTGGAGGGAGACCTTTGAAGTGATTTTGTGGAAAGTGCAATAGTTTGCTCTCCTAATTTGGGAGAAAGCTCATTTAAAAACATTTCTTAGGTTTCAGAAGAATTTTGTTTTCTACTTTCTTGATATAGAGACTTTAATGAAACATTTTGGCCACTAACATCATATGTTCACACGTGCCACATGTTTGGCCACTAACAAAATGTCTAGGCACATGCCAAATCTGAAGGCACAATTTGACGTGGTTGGGTCTTCCGTCATAGCATTTCAAAATTTGCTAAGCTAGTCGACAACAAACACCAGAAAGACTGGTAAGTCAGTTATCGATAGGGAAATACGATAAAGTTGTCAAGTGTTAGGAACCATGTATGATTCTGTCTGAGCATTCCTTCGAGAACTCGACCACTTTCAATCTTTCCATCAGTCTTTGCATGAGCAATGAAGTATTTACTTAACCCCCAGGAGAGGAACAGAAGGCGATTCCGAGAGTGTATAGACACAGAGCGCAGTTCCTTCGCAGCTCCAAGCGCCACGATTCCCCCGCAGTTTCCTACGCAGCTTTTGTTTCAAGACTTCGCATATCCTTCGCAGTTTCCTACGCAGCTCCTATTCCAGACATTCTATTTTTGAGTTTGCCACTTATTCCTGGGCTCCCTGTGGTATAGATTGAATATATTTCTATGCATTTCTATCTGTCGTCTCTTCGGTACTAAATCAAGATATCAGATAAGCTATTTTTAAAACACGCAGTATGGAATGATGGAATGGAATGATTTATCATGAAATAGAATGATGAATGATGGAATACCTCTAAGATGTTTGGAATTGGTCTCTTATATGTCAATGGGATGTTAATTCTACTTTCAAATAGCTAACACATTATAGGTCAGAAATCCCAACAAATCGAGTAGAGTAAATAATTCGCTTTCTTGAACCAGTCCGTGTTTTTTCAGATCATTCCGTGTTTCCTCGACTCATTTTGTGTTTTCTCAAATCATTCCGTCTTTTCATTTCACAGGGAATCCCATTTTCTTCAAGCGGGTAATATTATCTGTCTTATCACCTCCATTGAATTTAGAAAGTGAGCTGACATGGGTCTAAACAACTCTCTTTGTGAATGCTAACAAGGTGACTATAATGGAAAATGGAAACACAATTGTAGCATAGGGCTTAAATCTTTCAAATCTTCGAAAATGTGGGTTTAAAATTGTATCACATTTTTCTATGAATTGAGCGACTTGGAAGGAAGTTTGGATAATTTGCTGTGAATCTGTCGCGGCAAATTGTTGACATCTCGATCTCGATTATTTTCAAAATGGCAGCATTTTGGTAATTTTTTTAAAATTCATCGAAAATTTTGAAAAAATTTAAGTTGTCTTAAATCTTAAACTACTAAATCTTACTACATAAACTATTGTTTTCTTAAAAAATTGATACATTCTTCAAGAAAACAATAGTTTATGAAGGTCTACAATATGGTGGAAAGTAGAAATCTCTAGCTCTTCTGGCTAAAGATTCAGAAATTTGATGATGTCACTGCCTCAATATTGATAAATGCCGCCATTTTGAAACTGATCAAGATATCAAAAATTTGCCACGGCAGATTTACAGCAAAGTACCCAACCTGGTTCCGAGGGCCAATTTCCTACGTCAGTACTGACCCTCGCACCGGCCAGGTCGATTTTGCAATTTGGCTGGCTATTCGATAACAAACGGCTCATTAATCATTCCAAAGAGTTATTGCTTGGCTTTGGCGAGAAATTGGTCAACTTTGGATCGCTGTCACGGGAAAACAGCACAAAGGATTAAAAAAGGGATTGTTGCTATACTTAAATGTTATGTCCTTGCCCCAGTTGATTGGGTTTGAGCCCTATCAGTCTGTGCATGCGGGAGAAATTATCTATATTTGGTCATTTTGGGGACCATTCCTATTGATTCCCATTCAAAAATGGTCATATTTAAAATGATATTTGAGAAAAATATGTTATGTGTAGGGCTGGTGAGGAGTTGAAAAGGGTAATGGACCTTGGAGATTTCGAATTTTGGGGTTTCAAGAAAGCTGGGGGCCATTATGACGTCATAAATGGGGGTCAAAGGAAAATAATGATTTTTTCGATCTGGCGTTACGTTTGCAGCTGATGCTCGATGGTTACTGAACCGATTTAAGAACGGAAAAAGGATTTCAAGAGACCGACCATCTTGGAGTCTTTTGCCACCATTCGGGATGCGATACAGCCCCCAGGGGCTTTGTGACGGGGCTCAAAGATGGGATAAAGTTTTGGCCCGCACCTTTTTGCGCGCTTACTCAGTTTTGCGCCGGGCAAATGACTTTGGGATGCCAAAAATCGACGTAAAACCCCATTCTTTACCTACCTCAACTTCAATTTGCTATTTATTTTCAAAATTCGAAGAATAACGAGCCATTTCAATTTGGAAGCTGCGGTGAAAGTTCTTCAATTTTTCAACTTAGGCCCATTTTCACTCCAAAGAAATCGTGCTCGTTTTCCTGTTAAATGCACTTGCTAACCTCGGATTATTGTCTAAATACCTTTAAAAGGGTAAAATAAAGGTCCTCAAAGAATTTGTTTCTCGCATTATTTACCACTGCATCGGTGGAAGAAGGTCGGTCATTTTTCGTCACATTTTCATACTTCCTCCAATTTTTTGGACTACCTCCTCCTCCAATTTTTTGCATAACATAATATGTTATGCATCAAAATTTGATGGCATATTGTTTATGCTGTTAAACTCATTTTGACTATAGAATGAATAAGAGAGTTTGTAATAAGTAAGCAGATGATAATTTATGCAAAACAAAATGGCGTCAAATATACCACTATTTCGGCAACCGGTACCATGGCCTAGACTCGATTACATATCGTAGTTTCGCTTTTGCCTGAACTGATATCGCTACAACTACGACTCATTCCCATACGCTTTCGGAAACTGTAAAGTTTTGTACTGATTCTATTTGAAACCTTTCCTCTGCTCCACAAAATGTTGAACTGAGCAGTGTTGGAGTCTCTATCACTATTGTGTACATTCAAACATTCTACAAAATGTATCAATCTGTTGTTCGATTCGCATTCTTTTTTAGAATGTAGCTGTAGGCCTAAATAACCTGCTAGTTTTTCCTCACAACCACTGGCTCTAAAATGCTATAAAAATCAGTTTTCTAGAACTGCTGTACCATCAAATTATGTATCAGTACTTCGGTAAAGGATCATTCTTGCCACAAAAGCAAAAACCGCTTTTCTCTAAGCCACATGCTGATCGGTAGACGATGGGGCAACAAAATCCCGTGCCGATTGAAATTTTTTGCCGTTTTTACAGCTCTCTGTCCATAAGGCCCTCAGTGGAGCGATAACAACAACAGCAATTCAACTAAATGAGATGAGCGTAACTTGAGGGTCCTTATGGTAGTGAGGCTAACCTTGGCCCAAATAGGTTGGCGTAGACTCCTTTTGGGGCATGGGGACGAGGTTGCAAATTACCTATAGTTTCTTTCAAGCGCTTAACTTCAAAGAAAAATGCAATAGAATTATACACTCACCCTTTTAAAGATTTGAGCGCAATGCTCATAATTGTTAAATGTAAGCAAGAATAGCATTTGACTTCAGTGATTTTGTAAAGTACCCTGACAGCTATTGGCAGACAGTTCAGTTTAGGGAGCCCATTTTAGGCTGCATGGTAGAAAACGCGTGTCATAGATCGGATGTAGGAGAGGGTGCCTGGTGCGCCATAATAAACAATGCAACCTTAACAGGTCACGATCCACCACATACTGCCTGCAGACTCTACTGATTTCTTTTCAGAGAGGTTCCCCCCCTGCAGAGTCTGCGCATCGGCGACCAAATCCTTGTTCTGGGACACGTGCGGTTTCCTTGAAGGAACCAAGTCATTGAATTAGATTTAATAGAGCGGCTCATAGAAGGGGAAGGCATAGCACCCACACATAATATGGCTTCTTTGGCCAGCTTTGTCCATGGAGTTAAATACTTGCAGACTCGAACAAAGACACGCTCATAAAAGAAAGCGGATATGCCTCAACCAATCAGGAAAAGTTCCGCGATTCTCATGAAACAATAACTAGGATTTGGTCGCTGATGCGCAGACTTTACAGGAGGAGAACCTCTCTGAAGGAACTCAGTAGAGTCTGCACGCAGGCTATAGCTAAGATCTTCAATTAGATGCTAGAATTTTTTTACATTTTTTTGTATTCTACTTATGGAACTATGTACGAGTTTCTCAAAATTTTCGATTTCGAAAACACTTAAAACGGTCAAAAACGTTGATCCAACTTTCTAAGACTCAACATGGATGGACCAAGACAGTATGTTCTCCTATACCGACTATGTTCTACTCTTTTCATAACAGTCCTAATGGGAAACTTAAAACTGGAGATTCCCAAAGAAAATGCAGCGTGACTTGTGAAAGCATGGAATGATTTGCGAAAGCATGGAACGATCTGAGGAAACACGAAATGGTTCGAGAAACGCGGAATGGTTTGAAAAAATGAATTATTTACTCGATTTTCTCGACTTTCTGACCTGCAAAATACTATTTGAAAGCAAAAATTAACATCACATTAACATTGAGACAAATCTAAAATATTTGTCCAGGTATTCCATCATTCCATGTTCCGTCTTTTAAAGATTGCCAAATCAGATTGCAAATTTTCAAGAAAAGCGATTGGTCGAAAGAATGCTCTGTTGTTTCGGAACTACTTGATTTTATTCATTTCATTTCATTTTGTATTCTTCAAAACGGTAACCCCGTAAGCTAAGGCGAGGGGCAAATCACTTCTCAAAGTAGAGTACGTGATTTTTGTGATTTTGAAATCACATGATTTTTTTCTGTGATTTTTTGTGACTTTAGTGATTTCTAATGATCTTTTCGTGTGATTTTCCAGTAATTTTTCAGTGATTTGTGATTTTTGATGCTTTCTGTGTGTGATTTTTCTTGTGATTTTGTGATTTGCATGTGATTTTTTTTGTGATTTCAAGGGAGGTGTACCCCGGGGGGGGGTACTTGACTAGGGAAGTGACAGGGGTGTGTGGCAAAGCTCTCCACACCCTGTACCCTGTCGCATAAAAAATGGCCCAAAAGTATACCCTGTCGCATAAAAATTTTGCCAAAATCCATTGTTTCGAGAGAAATCTAAAAAATTTCCTTCCACATGATACCCTGTCGCATAATTTTCTTATCAATTCTAATACCTTGTCGCATAATTTTTATCAGAAAAGGACACCCTGTCGCATAATTTTTCCCTCAAAAGGACACCCTGTTGAGCGGCACATCCCGTCAAGTCAAGTATGGGAGTGACCCCCCCCCCGGGAGGTGTACGAAAAAAAAATCAGTGAATTGCCCCTCGAGCTAAGGCTGCTTTTCAAGAGGCCGTGAGAAAATTCACAATTTACAACTTAAAATCTAGATACGAAAATGAATAATCTAATTACGGAACTGAAATGTGACGAAAATAAATTCATAATGATCAAGAGCAGCAGAACACAATTAGACCAAACCAGAACTTGCAAGCGCTTTACCAGTTCTGTCGCATTTGCCTGTCGATAATCAACTGACCAGTTTACAGGTTTTGTCGTCGTATGAAGGTGAAGGTGAAAGTGAAGTTGCGTTTTTCAGCGCCAAGCGCTGGGATCACAGAAGTAGTGGGGTCCAGCCCACCCCGCCTGACTGTTCTACCTGCAAAGTTAGAGGATGACACCACAGCGCCACAATACTAACACCGTGTAGGTTACCAAATTAAAAATCTCGTTACGAAAAATTTGGCCAAACTGTTGCTTTTAAAGTTGGCATGTATCTCCCCGATAATGTAGCATCAGTAGCAAAAAAGTTTTATCAGAATCGTTAGCTTAAAGAAGTGGAAAATCAAGTCCTTGTGACACTTACGAAATATCTTGAAATCACCTTCTTCCCAAATTAAGAAAGCAGGATATTGCATGTAATTCACCTTTTGTTTGTCAAGCCTATAGTTAATATCGTGCTTTTTCAGAATTTCGATAGACCAATTGTTTTTTTTTATTTATTTTAAGTAGGCTATAATACAATTAAAAACAAATGGCTAAATTACAGCTAATTGAGGCCTACTTTATACAGTTAAATAGATAACATTTTTGCCACAATCTGCTACCAAGATAGGCTATGGTCTCAATCCTAAAGGAAGTGGTTCGCACCTTTGGCACTTGAGCATCATTGCCATGTCTTAGATTGTAGTTCCTATTTCGTTCCTGAAAAATGTCCGACATGAAAGATGGATTTAGATAGGACTTCGTTTTAAAAATTTCCGTCATTAGCAACTGCAGGTTCCGTACATGGATGGGCACCGACTTGCTCTGCTCCAGGAGATAACCAAATCAGTTCTGTGATCTTTATACGCAATGCCCTTTCATGAACATGATTTATTCTATGATTCATGGTTCTGTCATGAAACATCAACACAAGTGGGCAGTAGCTGAAGTGAGATAAAACAAACGCTCTCATTAAATGCTCCAATTTTACAGTGTCCATGTAGCAGAAGACACGGGCAAGAGCATGTAGCTTTTGGCCAGCTTTTCTACACAAGGTCTTGACATGTTCTTTGAAAGAAAGTGATTGATCGAAAGTGATACCGAGAAGATTTTCTTCCGAACTTTCCTTCACGCAAGCGTCGCCTATTTTGATTGTTGTTTCATTACCTCCCCTCGCACCAAAAACTATTAAATGGCATTTTTCTTCATTTAGTTTCATTGAATTATTTGGGAACCACTCAGTTATTTTAAGGGCATCGTGTTCTAAATGCGTAATGACAGTTTCAATCTTTGGACCACACGCATATATAGTCGTATCGTCCGCATAGTTGCAGACTTTGGTTTCCTCCAGGAACATGAAAAGATCATTCAGATATATATTGAACAAAAGGGGCCCCAAGACTGAACCTTGCGGTACACCCAAGAGGCTTTCTGTCCATGTGCTGAATGAACCATTGACCTTTACCCTCTGCTTCCTGTTGGTGAGATGAACAGCTATGGATGAACAGCAAGGCAGATCTACTGAAACCATATGCATTCAATTTTCCAGACTAATTGACAAATTTATCGAAGGAACGATATCTGAAAAGAGGCTTGCCATGCTCATTGGAGCGGAAAGCAGAGTGGCCTTAAGGCAGTTTCTTTCGATGTGCAAAGGCAGCGGATCAATTCACCAATAAGATCAAGACAAATGCCACTTTTTCTACCGTTTATCATCGTTAATTCTGAGAAAATGTGATCACATTTCAATCCCTACAACGAAGTTTCTATTTGAATTTTTCTTCCTCTGTAAAAGATTGAAGTCCAACTACTTTTGAAAAATGAGGGTATTCATAGAGAAATCAAAGAAAAGAGAGTGATAGTTGCGGAAGTCAAGGCTGACATTGCCATAAATGCAGGGTGTCTCAAAAAATTGTTCGACGTTTGATTAAATACTAAACAGTAACGATACGCTGAATGGACACTTAGCCAAGTAACCCTTGTCCTGAGATTCTAAATTAATTTTTGAAACAAGAATCTTGCAAATCCGCTAAAATTTCATGGAGTTACAAGCCTTCGATGTTCAAGTTTGTGCGAAAGCTGAAACCAGAGCCAGAGGCCTCGAGGTGGCTTTTTTGGTAAAATCCCATAGGTCATTGTTTCTGTTATTTCTCAATTGTTTCAAGGCAAACCAAATGGGATTTGAACAGGTTTTTAATAACTTAAATGTCAAGCATATGGATGCTTTGAGGAAACAGATTCAGTCTCTCGTTGATTATGTTTTAAATCACTGTTTTTGGACATATGCAATGTTAAGAAAATTTTTGCTATGATCGCAAGGATTGGTGTACTTTGGAAGTCCAATTTGGTTTGCTCTGCTATCAACGAGAGGTGTGACATTGGATAAGCTTTTTTTACCTCGGTCTTCGAGCTTTTTGCATTACATGTAATTTGGAGGTCTCTGCTTTCAGCTATCGCATATTTTTATCTTTGAAAGCTCACAACTCAGTGAATTTTCAACCGATATTCGAGACTCTGGTCTCCAAAATTATTTTTAACAATCTAAGGGACAGGGTTATCATCCCATGAGCCGGTTCATATTATCGTTATTTTTCAATATTTAGTCAAACGTCGAACAATTGTTTTTGAGACACCCTGTAATTAAACTACTCTATACAGTTTAAAAAAATTTGTTTTCTCAATCATTTTTGTCTACAGCCATCAAAGTAAAGATATTCTGAAGTTTGGTCTTCTCCACGTAAGCAAAATATATATACTTTATTCAAATGTGTAATGAATGTTCTCTATTTGCTTATTTTTTATGCATTCTGAATTGCCGCAAGTGTTTGTCCCACAGGAAGGTTAAGATTGCTACAATGCAGCTGGGTGAGAGTGAGGTACAACGTGGTTTAGTGATTTGCCTTCAACAATTTATCACAGTAGATATGCAATTAGGCATGCAAGTCCAAGGTAACATTGAGAAATCAGAACTCCCCTTTGTACCCTGAAGGATGTAGTGAATCCCAGCAGTAAAATGAGGGAATAACTCAAATTCCAATCGTCATATTGTACCAAACGCAAGCTTCTTTGAAAGTTCTAGCAAAACGCTATTTTCGTCTCTAGTGTGTAGCTGTGAGATTTAAATGTATCCTACGAATTTTATCTTCATTTGCAAAGCCAATTTCTTTCCATTTGAAATGAACGTGAGTTCCAATTTGTCTACGTAATGTGTCCAATTCAACGATTATGATTTGTTGAGGATTTTCCATCTTTGATAAAGATTTGCGAAGCCACCATGAGGTTTGAATAAAAGTGAGGGATTGGAAATTTTTTCAAAAATTAATACCGGGTGTCCCAAAAAAAGTATACAGATTTGGTCGACCCTAGCGACTAGAATATAGCGTGAGTCAATCCGGAATGATTTTCAAAACATACCTCGATAGCTAACTTGAACATAGATACCTCGTTTCTTGATATCGGTGCGTTGAGAGTGAAGATATTAATCTTCAAAGGACAAATTTGCCTCCACCTCGAAACCAGAGCTTTGGCGTTTGGGCCTAAGCAAATTCTTGAAGCGCAGTGAATAAAATCAACAAAATTTGAAGACGGCACAACAGATGTGTTTTCCAAAATACAGTTTATGTCAGACCTATCGTCAAGGGAGCTTCGAAATCAGCTTCATTCATCTCAATATCGACAATTGATTTTACTCTTATTATAACATCGGCGAAGAAACTCCCTTGAGCATCAACACACTCTACTCTGGGTACCAAAGCCTCAAAATTTAGATGAAAGGAAATTGGTAAGAGGAAAAGAGAGAAGGAAGAAAGGAGGCTCTGGTCAAATGATAACACAACCTCGTTTTGGTGCTGATCAGCGTGATTATGAATCAATCCGATCAGCTTTTGTTCATACACCGTCATTCATACTATTAATCACATATTTTGCTGTTATCTGAGCTTTACTGTTTTCCTGAACGATTGATGATTTGATTCGAATGGCGAGAAAAGTTTCTGCTGTGGAGCTGGATGTTTGCTGAAAGCCGTAAAGCTAATTTCGTCTAACCACGATAACTGATTTCAACTGCTTCCAGCCTTTTATAACTATCAACATGGAACTGAAGTCTGTCCCGTGCAAAAAATCCTCTTTTTTCGAAATATGTATTTATTATAAAATATTGCACTGTACCGTCTGCGGTTGATAAAACACTTATGGGAAAACCAAGGTCAAGTCACTTATGGGATACCCTGGGTACCAGATGGGGAAACCAAGGTCAAATCCAAACGTTGTGTTGTGTTGTGTTGGTATTTGTAAATTATATGATTAACAAATGTCTGTGCTCAAATAAACTTTGAACAACTAAAATTGCCGAGAAAGTTGATACGAAACAAAGCCGTCCTTGACACAAACAAAAATCAGTTTCGCTGCGAAATGACCGATACAGGAAGTATTTCTTGGGTACCAGTAGGAAAAGTTTATCGCAAGAAACGGGTTGAAGACACTGCGAAATGACCGATACAGGAAGTATTTCTTGGTACCAGTAGGAAAAGTTTATCGCAAGAAACGGGTTGAAGACAGAGGATGTCACATTTCGATAGGAATCAATCTGAAATCCAATATCTATGGTCAAAGATGCGACGATCATTCTTTGAGACTTTCCTTCGATATTTCAAGTAAACACAAATCATATCAAATACAATAAGAAAGATAATTACGTTCCTACCAGTTTGGAATGCAGTCCTCATCAGCAACGATTACTCTTTGCCAGTGTGTCAATGATTTTCAGTAATAGCGTGACAATCACAATATCACGGCTAAATTCTCGAAACTGCTCTCCACTTCTTGTTCCTCGCCTCAACTAGGCCTAAACTTTCAACCAAGTTCATTGGGCGAATGAAATCTCAACTTCAAACAGCAACGACTTTTCCGTGATCAGGAAGTTATTGTCTCAAACTGTTGTGGAATTAAGTTCCTATTTTGGCTGCAAAGCTTTCCAATTATTATACAGACTCCACAACTCGCCTCAGAACATTCGCCATTGTTGTGAAAGCAAACGTGATCACAACCGTCTGAATCAATTTTCTGCGTACAATCGTAGTCTTGTCATGTGACACACGCTATCCAATCAAATCTCACAAAGTCTATATACCCGATCGGGTATATAGGCTTCTCATTGGTCAATTCCTACAATGAATGTCACCATTTGACCAGAGCCAACTTTCTTTCCTTCCTTATTTTTTCTTTTTATTATTTTTTGGCTCTGGTACCCAGGGTACAACACACTCGTGCAACTGTCGAATCATTCCTTGAAGAGAATTTATCAGATCTCTCCGGAGTCAAGACTGGAAGGTCTGGAGATCTTTTGGGGACCAAAAAATGTCTCCTGTCTTGTTGATGACCCACCTGGGAAAGCAGCTTCGAAGATACCTCATGATCACCCTGATCTCGAGAGATCTGATAACAAATTCTTTTCAAGGAATGATTCGACGATATCAAAATCGCGTTGAGCTCAAGGGAGTACTTTCACAGATGAATAGCATGTGTGATTTCGGAGCTCCTTTGACGATAGGTCTCTCATAAACTGTATTTTATAAAACACATCTGTTGTGCCGTCTTCAAATTTTGTTGATTTTATTCACTGCGCTTCAAGAATTTGCTTAGGCCCAAACGCCAAAGCTCTGGTTTCGAGGTGGAGGCAAATTTGTCGTTTGAAGATTAATATCTTCACTCGCAACGCACCGATATCAACAAACAAGGTATCTATGTTCAAGTTAGTTATCGAGGTATGTTTTGAAAATTATTTCGGATTGATTCACGCTACATTCTTATTGCTAGGGTCGACGAAATCCGTATACTTTTTTTTGGGACACCCGGTAGGGGGAGGCGACTATTCGGTGCTCGAGAGTACTTTGATTCTGTGTATCTCTTCAGAGGACGAGTACTGCGACGAGGCAGCTGACTTTGATGTGGAAGACAAAGATTCGTTCCAAGGAAACCTGGACATTTGTGCCTGAAAGATATTCAGCAAACAACGGATGACTTTGAAATGAATTCGTCCCGTGTAAAATAGTCTGTCCCCTGTTGTTCTGAGTTCTCCTTCATGGTCACAAAATTCATGCATCAATGAGTCGCTATGACTTTGCCTCTTTAGATAATGCAAACAAGCGTAATCTTGTGCAACCTACTATACACTCATATCGATCTACCGGCTGAGTCAATAATTCTGCCCAGCGTTTGAAAAATGCTGCCCCTAAATATCAGAGCAATAGTATTGACAGCTTCCTTATTTTATTCCCGATATGTCTAGTTGGGTCCAGGAATTTACCCGGCTTTGAAGGGCCATCCCGTCCCGTCGATATGGGAGAAAACCTGCAAAGACGAGCGATAACATCGATCAAAACTTCCCTTTGTTTTCTTTCCTAGCAATAATGACATAGGCGTTCATGTATTTTGTCCTCTTGAGAGAATGGAATTGCCCTGAATAGTTTACTTATACTAGGGGGAGACATTTTATTCTCCCAAGAGGATAGCATTTGCCAAAGCGTGCCCAAGTTATTGCTGTAACTTAAGCCTGGTTTGCACTTGATCTTTTGAGTGGCTAGAGTCGTGCAGAATGACCTAAAAGACAATGGACTCACTCTCTGAGCCTTTGTCTTTTGGGTCTTTCTGCACAGTCTTAACGACCTAAACGACCTAGTGTGAACCAGGCTTTAGAAACGTTAAGAAAACATTAAGAAAACTGATTTTCTCACGTTTTTTTCAGGATTCATGAAGGGAGTTTTATAGAACCCTTTTCAAAATCTGAATGGAAGGATCGATTTCAGCAAGGAAAAATTCCAAAAATAATGTAAAATGTCTTACGTATTCAGGGAGCAGTAACCTTTTTTGGACTCACACAGTTTTTATTCTTCAACGGGACAGACTGCCTGTAAGGATACTTATAGGCTGCTAGCCCTTTCAGAGACACTTCTTAATATCAATGTCTTTTCTTTTTTAGTATCTGATTGGCTCAGCTCCTTTCATTAAATGGAGTAGCAACACAGTCTCATCAAGGTTAATAGTTTTATTTAACCCTATCAGGCCTAGGGTATTTAATGCTCTAGGAAGCCTAGGGGGCTGATTCGGCCCCCTAATCTATTTCTGTTCTGGACAACCTAGAGCCTTGAATCTTTGCATGTGTATAGAACATCATATGTTGAACCAAAAAATGAAATCTGTTTCAGATATGTCACGTGACCTTCCCATTACGTCACATTGTTCAATTTCCAAAGTCAAGAGGGTTCAGTACTAAAAATTTTCAATCGTTGATTGTGAGAGAACGAAAAGCATTAAGGACATCAGCTCTATTTCATTGTATTCTATGTCTTAATAGTATTTGCTCTGTGAAGAAAAATTAATAAAAAGTGATGATGTCATCACACAGGAATGCAAAGAATGTGCTCTTGTGTAGTGCCAAAATCCGCGAAACCATACGCTCCAATTAAAAGATAGTTAATTTGTTGGATAGAGCATCAAAAATAGTATGCATTCTCTTCTTTTCATCATTTTATCACATTAACTGTAGATTTTATTAGGAATTATTCAAAATTTTACACATACATCTCTCGAATACTGATTGCGTTTACCCCCTGGAATGAAATTGATTTTTTCAAAAATTGATTTGAGATCGTGGCAAAGATAAAAACTGTAAGTCAGAAAATTTCAGCGTTGTAAGTGCACTTGGTAAAAATCTACCGACGAAAAGTCGCAAGGGAGGGCTGATTCAGCCCCCCCCCCCGGCTTGATAGGTTAAGCTCAGTCAGCTAAATCACAGTAAACTTTGAAACAGATAAACAGCTAAAAAACAGATAAACATGCCCCTACCAAAAAGAAATATGTACGTGCAAACCATGCCCCGTTCATGACGAGAGCTTTACGTAAAGCAATTGTGTTGCGTTCTAGACTTCGAAATAAACATAAAAAATCTAGGACGGCTGAGTATTGAAACAGCTTTCGTAAACAACGTAACCGTTGCGTTAAGCTTTTCAAGCAAGCCATAAAAGGCTACTACAGTAAGTTATAGATCAATTTGGTCACCGATGATAGGAAATTCTGGAAAACAATGAAGCCTGCTCTGTCTGACAAATGTCAGAGCAATAACAAGATAGTTTTAGTCGAAGATGATGAGATTATATCTGATGATATTGAAGTTGCAGAGATGTTCAATAGTTTCTTTGTAATGGTAACGGAGTCCCTTGGTATAAAAGAGAATATTGATAATATTTCAGGCGCTAAATTACTCTAATCATCCTAGCATACTAAAAATTAAGAGCCACTTTATGAATGCAGAATCATTCACTTTCAATCCTGTTTCATTAGAGGAAATGGAGACTGAAATTGAAAGGCTCAATCCCAAGAAGGCCACGACCTTCGAGAATATACCGCCAAAGATTCTTAAGAATAATTCTGATATATTCTCCGAACCTTCACAGGAAATATTTAATAATTGCATTAGAAGCTCTACTTTTCCTGATGAGCTTAAGTGTGCAGACGTATTCTCACTTCATAAACGAAAAGAAAGTACAGTTAAGAAAAACTATAGGCCAGTTAGTGTTCTGCCAACTGTTTCAAAAGTTTTCGAGAGGGGCTTCTACTCAAACAAGTGGAAGAACACATAGAACCGTATTTGTTAAATTGGTGAGCCTTTCAGACAATCAGTTACAAAATTGTTGAGCCACCCCCAAAGTTTCAAATTTTTTGCCCCTGTTTCCCCCCTCCCCCAAATCAATGTTGCAGTACCGCAAAAAGTTGCCGAGTCACGCGTGTCATCTCGATCAGATAGTTTTTTCAAACCAACATTGACATGGGGAAAGGGGGGACGAAGATGCCATTTTTTCAAGGGTGGCTCTACAATTTTGCAACTGATTGTAGCTTTGAAGATCTCTTAGGATATGATAACAGTGTATCTGTTCATCAGAAGAACTTACAGGTATTAATGATAGAAATGTTCAAAACAAAGCATGGCTTAAATCCTCTTTTTATGAAAGAAATATTCTGTCCACAAACCAACCAGTGTAGCCTCAGAAATGATCGCGATTTTAACTTACCAAGAGTGAGATTAGTTATGTATGGCTCAGAAACTGTGCAATATAGGGGTCCACAGTTATGGTGTACACTCCCAGTTTCAATTAGACACTCAACTAGATTGAATTTAAGACAAAAATCAAAGCTTGGAAAGGAATTGAGTGCCAATGCCAATGTAGGCTCTGCCGACATTTATACCACTTCTAGGTTTTATATAGGTTTTAGGTCTTAGGTGTAGACATTTTAATCCATTCTGTTTTCGTAGTTTGAATTAGTTGGCTTTTATCAGCTATGCTTGTAAATATTTTGTTTTATGCATGTATAGCTATTTTATACCTTTTTTATGCCAGCATTGTAAACAAAGTGTTACTAACAATAAATAGTGATAGCTAATAAAGGTTAGATCTCTGACTGTGCCCGTGACTCATTGTGACCCATATCCTCGACCATTTAGGTCCACCTTGCTGCATTAAAGCTTGACTTGATTAAAATCTTCGTTTGCTTTCTACTGGCATTGTCATGGTGTAAAATTTGTACCGGCGAAGGCTCAACTAGTGCGTAGCGCGAGGGTGGTGTAGGATGTGAGTGGCCGAGTCGTGAGGTAACTGAAGTTAAGCTCGGTCGAGTGAGGTCAAACTCCGGATGGGTGGCCTCGGCCTGACCTCACAACTCACCTCGTCGTCCTTCGGAAGAGACGTTAAACTAGGGGTCCCATGCCTTGACGTGGCATGCCCGGTGGGCCTAAATTAGCTTTCAGTAGCTAGAAATCCGGACAAGCCCTCTCAAAACAAATTGAAAACAAACAAAAAGGATTGGAAGAACGAAGCCTTGAAACTCTTGTTGTAGTAGTGACAAGCTGCTTCCCCCGTTATTGAGGAAACCAGATTTTCCAAAATCTGTCAGCCCTTGGCCATTTCTTCATATGTAGACGAAAATCTACTGAGTTAACAAATGAACGAAGCACAGATTTGGATACAGCTAGAGTAGAGCTTTTTAACCATATACTTTTCAACCATTCTGAGGATGGATTTCAACTCCCTTCTTCGTGTTTGAATGTCGAAAATGTTTCATAAGAATATTACGGTTCTCTTCCTCTTTTGAAAGAGACCTTAGCTTTTACTATTAAACAAATAGAGCTGAAATGGCATCGAAAGAGTTTTTTACTCTACATAGTTTTTGGTCGTACTTTAGTTGAACAGATATGGGGATAAAATGCTGCCTTGCCTTGCTCAATGTTAAACTACATACAGTTCGACACAAATGCTACACACGACTGAAAAAGAGCACGATAAGTGCTGTACTGGAGTCTATCTATTGTTACGTGTCAGGTTGGGGCTGTAATAACTCAATAAATTTCATGAACAAAACTCTTTTGTTTTATGTGGATAACTTACGTTACATCCTCGCTTGATCTCATTACGCTTCCCTCTTTGTCTTTTTAACCCCTTGACACTGGACAACAACCCACACCAAAGCATAAATTCAATGAAATTGCAAAAGAAAAGATATTTCTTGGTGTCATTGAAAGTAATGTTACATTTCTCTCAAGATGTAATCAACGCTCGTGCAGCAGATTAAAATTATTTTCAACGCCTGTGCAGCAGATTACAATTTTCTCTTTGTCAATTCATGCTGAGTCTTTAGAAATTTTATCTACTTTTTTGATTGCTTTCGGCGTTTTTGAAACGAAAATTTTAAGAAACTAGCTTAAAGCTGTAAAACAGAACAACCAAGTTGCGCAAACATCCTATGATGTAATTCAGGCCTTAATTTTTTTTATATCTTAAGCTCATTTTAATTGATGCAGCAATCTCAGTTTAACATATATTTTACTGTAAAGCATGTTGTCACCAGTTTTCCTGTTTCTTTGCAGGCTCAATCGGGCCATAGCAGCTTCAACGGACAGCCCTTTTATGGTATGCCATTTTACTCGTATTGCTTTCAGGCTGGCTACAAGGGACGTTCAAGTAAACATGACGCAGAGATACCTGAAAATTATATGAGTAAAATTAACTTTCTCCCAGTATCTTTTCAGGGATGTTTGGCTGTGATCCACGTTAGAAGCACCAATTGAGAAAGCGTCCTACACCATGCTTGGTTTAACGAAAACGTGCTATTCAAGATTACTTGCATAACGTCTTGTGTTAAGTACAGAGTGGGCAAGCAGGCACTCATAACGAAGATAAAGTTTTTAAAGATGCACCGAAACGTTTAATTTTTTTTCTTTTAAGGTCATTCTAGTCTCCCTTCGTCGGCAAGGAGATTGACTTTAAGTAATTTAGTACAAAATTTGCAGTAAAATTTCTTGCTGAAACTGAATACAAGGTAGGAAAATTTTAGATTCTTGCTTGTCAGTACGACAAGCAGAAAACTGATTAAGATTACCAAAAACTGTATCTAAATATACGTTCATACAATACGCTACATTTCAAGCGCAACTTTGTGGGTAATTTTGCGCCTTTGATAACAGAATTGTAGATAGAGTTCCGTATCGGTCTTGTGATTCCCACTAATTTGCCCGTAAACTGAAAAGGGATATTTAGTTTTAATCTTTCCTTAACCAGAGTTTGGTAATTGTCCAAAATGTGTACGTCTTGTTGTTTACCCATGCGGAACAAATCTACACTTCCTTTTTTGAATTTTGCTTCGAAAAGGTCATCATTATAGCTGCCCAAAAAACTCGCATCTTTCATTTTCACTGACATAAACTCCTCTGCAAACTGTGAAATGTTGCGCGTGAAGTTGATCACATGATTACAAGGTTACTAATTTTATTGGTTATCGTGTGTCCAAGAAACATTTTCCATTTTTCTTAAGTGCCATATCGGCTCTAAGTGCTTGCATGAAATGCTAGCCAAGTGTTATAACGTCATGAAAAATGCTTGTGTTGTGGATACAGCCGTAAAATGATCTTAAATTAATGTGCTGATTCTTATACAACAGGCTTCGGCATTGAATGTCAGTCATTCGGATGCAGGATTATTTGGCTTTTATGCAATAACAGAGCCAAGCGACACAGGAAAGGTATGCGTGATTTATCAGTCACTTGTTTTTACTATAATTGCTATCGGCAGGAATCTTGGAATTTTTCTTAATGAATTATAACCATATTGTCAATAAAAGTTTTTTATCGGATGACCCAAAAAAAATTTGCGAGCTAGGTCATAACTAGCTCCCTAAAATCAAACGCTATTTTAAATCGCTTTGCATTGCAGCTTTGAAGCAATGATTACCAACCGAAAAACCAGATTCAAAGATAATTTTAAACTCCGGATTCCTAAGTCAGGGGCGGATCCAGTCGGATAAATGACTGAGGCACTAGGGCGAGCGCGAGGCGCGAGCAATATGGGGGTCTGGGGACGGAAGCCCCCGGAAAAATTTTTGAGTGCCACGCCCTTCAGATCGTCGGAAGCGCCCCTTTTGAATTGAAGCTAGCAGTAGAAAAGTTTTAGCAACATACCCTATTGAGAAAGTGTGTAGTGGCTTTTGGCTGGCAAGCAGCACTGCACTGGTCCTCCACTGGCCTAGATTTTTTTAGGCCCACGAAAAAAAGAAAGTCTTTGCATTTTGCATTGATAATCAACTTCCTGGTACAGTTTTTAGAGCTTGTGCATTCTTCAGTTCATAGTTATTTCTTGGGTCTGTTTGTGTGTTCCAAGATCCATTGCACTATAAAGTTTACTCTCTTTGTTTGCTTGTGTCTTGCAATAATGCCATGCCACCATCCGCTCCATTTCGATTTGCAGGTCAAAAGGAATGAGTTGAATTGAATTTGCAAATTCATGTTTTGGCGGCATTGGTCTGCACTTCCTGTTGAAGTGAGGCACCAGAAGATTCTCTTCCGTTGCCCAAATGAGTTCTTTCCGCAAGGAAGTCCAGAAAGCAATCGTTAACTGAGGCAAACCAATAGATAATACTTAAAAAATTCTACATTGTATTATCATCCAATAAGCAAGCGCATGAAGACAATCCCGATGCTTTATTGACCAATCAAATCAAACTGATAGAAACCGTCACTTGTGTATAACGCTCCTGCACATAGGCTACTCCAGGGGCACGACCACTGATCTGTGAGCATAACTAGTGAACATGGCCAGCCCAGCTTCAAAGCCTCAATCGCAGCTTTGATATTTCATTTTTCAAAAAGAGATAGTCCACTTGGATGACAATTAAATGTAAGATTTATAGAAGTAAATATCTGAAATTTTGACTGAGTTCTGTGCCTCAGATAACGCAGCCTGGATCCGCCCCTGCTCAGTTCGAGTGAAATAATCGCCATCATTTTCCAGTCAGCATTTGTGAAAACTCGACGTAGTGACGGATTTGAAGTCGTTTGGAGTTTTTTGCACACAAATGATTGACCTCTTGCCTCATCCAGATTTGGTCCAAAGCAAATTTTGCACTCAGCTTTCTTCACATCTTCCAAAACATTGATTGAAAAGTAAGGGAATAGTCCGCGGAATGAAAGAATTTTCGTCTTTGTGAAACAGTTTTTTCTGGAAAATAGGCATACCCTGATCACGCTACATCTCAAAAGGTAGGCGAGCCTTTCAGCTAAATGTTGATACCATGTTTGCGTTCGTAATTTTTGCTTATAGGAAGCTATGTGCAATCTAGCTCGTGCAGTTTCCCTGTAGTTGTCAAATAGCTGTTTTGATTAGTATTGTCCAAAAGGATGTCACAGCTGTTCGGGATTTTTGAACTACCTGTTTAACGAAGCAAAACAGTTGTCTGTTTTCTAATTTACAAACGACCCTGAAAATCAGTGGCAAATGGATAATTTTGTTCCATCTGCCATGGAAACAAATACTGTCGTGGATCCGTAATAACCATTCAGCCCTATGTGAGAAACTACGTGTCAGCTATATGAAGTTGAATTTTGCTCTAAATTCGAACAGTAAAAAACAACATATAAGAACCTTCCTGTAATAAGAAATTACAGTGTGAAATCTTTAATATTTGCTCTTTTATAAAAGAACCTTTATCTTATATGTTCAATATGTTCATAACAGGGAGAAATTGACAATTTCTCCCTGGTTCATGATATTTACCACACAGTAAATCTACACTCGACTACACACAACTATACAACGACGCCGCAGGGAGCATGGAATTTCATAACAGCCCCTTAACTCCTGGTTTTTCATAGGTTCTTATTTCAAACAAAAGATGCATTGATCTATGGTTTTCGACTGTAACAATCCACAAGATTCATTGATTATTGTGTAAAACAGGAAGTGATAATATTACCTTTCTGTCATCTAGCAGGCTTAAGCAAGTCTGATTCCACCACGTTGCTAATGTCTCATGATAATGGATCACAGTATTTTGTTTCTGAACAGAGACATTGTAAAGATTTTGAACAAATAGATATCAGTGCAAAATTTTTTTGGCAAAATTTAAGTACCTGATTGATGAACCTACAGGGTGTCCCAAAATAATTGTGCCCAGTTTGTTTGGCTACTGCGGAGGAGCTGTATATTCAATTATTTTGGCTTATTCACAGCTGCATAGGTCAGACTTCAACTTAAAGTTTGAGACCTCGTTTGAGTCAATTTGGCAATTGGTTGCTGATTTATGGCAGAGAAAAGGCAAATGTTGTGGTCGCTTCAAAAACAGCACTTGTATTGTTCACCAGCAAAGTCAAAATATAATAAGTTTTCAAAGAAAGGGTTCCGGCATCGTATTAATGATTTTCACCACCTTTTTAAAAAGGTAGAAAGCGCTGTCCTATGAATAGAAAACACTGCTAACCCTCTGAAAAATTTAGCAAAAATTTTTACTCAACGTTAGAATTCCTTCTTTGGAACTTACTTTATTATTTTGACATTGGTGGAGAACAATAGAAATGCTGTGTTTGAAGCAACCGCTTATTTTGCCTTTGCCATAAATCAGCAACCACTTGTCACATTGACTCACACAAGGTCTCAGACTGTAAGTTGAAGCTTGACCTATGCAACTAAGATAATAGAATTAATAGAATTTAAAGCCACAGTAGCCACAAAGACGGAGCATAATTTTTTGGGACACCCTGTATTTCCTGATTACATAATTGTTATCAATGACACAAGAACCGAAACAGCTTGATTTTAAAAATGTAGGTTCTTGTGAGTGGGTTTAGTCTGTGGTTTGTACCCAAGAGAAAACGTTTAAACGAGTTTCGTGCTTTTAATCCGAGATATTTTTGCTTGATTGTTTCATAAGATACCTTGGCAAGCAAATGTGCCGAGAGGCCAAAGATCCCAATTACCCAGTTATAGCGTAATTGATTTCATGCTGATCCAGTTGGATCTTATGTTTCAGAAAATGACTAGGAAAATGTTCCCAATGTTCCTGGCATTTGTCGAGGCTGGTAGATGTATTATCGAGCAAGTAGTGACTATACGAATTGAGTTTATTCGCGTCCTTTTCGTGACCAAATACACATAGTAATAGCAATCCTGCTAATCTGATCTTTGTTCTTCGCCTTCACGAAAGCATGCTGCAGTGGATAATGGTTTGTACTGTACAGTTAGGCAACTGTAACACTTGCCTTGGACAGCAGATTTTCGAAGAATCCATTGTTGAACCCTATCGAATTTTCAACTGAAGCTAATGCCAAGCGTTTCGTTGCCAGCGTTTGCTTCTTTCCAAGTTACTATTCTTGGTTTCTGAGAAAGGTCCAGTGTTGTAAGTAAAAAAGCATATAGACTGTTGATCAATTGGGCTTAATGGCCATAGATTACAGTTTTGTGTGACTCTAAAACACATCTTTATCGATTATCGATTTCCTTGTCATTGTAGAGCAGCAATCTGTCAGCAAAACTTGAGAAAGCGTTTTTGGCAAAAGCCTTTTATTTGAGTGAGATGTAATTATTAAAAAGTTTCCACATTTTTGTTAAAGCCTCAGGTCATTGTCGTAAATGTTCTTAATGATTCTTCAAATGTATGGTTCACTTCTCCAGAGTGATCATACATAGTGAACCCCACGAAGGTTGCAAATGATATTGTAATTTTTTAAACCCCTGACAACACTGGCTCTAAAACTAGTCAATTTCTTAAAATCTGGTGCAGGTACTGTTCATAAATTCGTGAACGAAGTGACATGCTCCATTTTGTTCAACGCGTAACTTGGTTCAACGAATGGAGAAACTTCTTACCAAATACGACTTTTTTTATTTACAAATGGCATAAGAGCTAAGAAGCCGCTTCACAGCCATGTGTACTCAATACTTTGGGTATCGTGACTTAAACGTGAAGTTGTACTTTTAAATTCTAGACATTGCTATATTCTGAATTTTTGGTACCTTGGTTTGACTTCATTTTACTTTACAATCAGTTTTCTTTACCTCAGGTCATTAAAGCTGCCGTCAATGAGTTCAAAGCAGTTGCTAGTGGTGACTTCAAAGATGATGAACTTGTTAGGGCAAAGTAAGTTTAAGGCTTTCTCGT
This sequence comes from Aurelia sp. 3 sensu Dawson et al. (2005), assembly GCA_964020215.1. Taxonomy (NCBI): domain Eukaryota; kingdom Metazoa; phylum Cnidaria; class Scyphozoa; order Semaeostomeae; family Ulmaridae; genus Aurelia; species Aurelia sp. 3 sensu Dawson et al. (2005). The sequence goes on along the minus strand of OZ026589.1, from coordinate 10,957,664 downwards.
TTCGCTGTTAACTCAGGGATGTGTAACGAGGCTTGATAGCACAAAGAAATTCTGATGCCTTACGACAAATCAGCTCGAGTTTCATTGCCGCTAAAGAAGCGCTGTGACGTTTGATATGGTACCGAGAAGAAATAGTTTTGATTCATCAGATTAGACGATTTACCTTGCAAATCATCATAGTTAAAAGCTACCTGGTTATGTCTTTCAATGCAATCGTCCACGATTTCTTAGTGAGTTACCACTTCCAAATCGCATCAAAATTTGTTGCTTCCATCTAATGCGGTAGTACAGTAAAGACACCAGAAAGATTTCACCCTCTCAACGCTTTTTCCGTCGCATCTTCTATGTATTCATTGCACATTTTTATGGGAACCAAGCTCAAGAGACCAATTTTTACAGAGATTACTTTTGAAAGAGTTTAGAAAATAATCCACTTTAATAGGGTTCCGTAAAGAAACCACTTTTAATGGAGTTTTAGCCTGCAAATTTTTTAACTCCTCATTGTATACGGAAAATTTCTTTGCTGTTATCCACTATTGTTTTACATATATTTGGCCCCGCCAGCTTGAAATCAACAATCACTTTATCAACAATCGTTTGATTTCTTTGAATCCGAATTGTAATTCAACTTACCATTTCTACTTTATAACTCGTTTTTACAGAGGCATGGTTCCATGATTGAAACTCATAAAATATTCACGATAGCTCAGGGGACCCCAAGCGATTAAAAACACGAGAATTTTACGAGCATTTCAAGAAATTTTCAGCACTCATAATCTGATCATTTAGGAAACTTCCAGTCTCGGCCAATTTCTTTGCTTCATGTTACAAATACGTGTAGTTTTTCTCACCATTTGATCTGGCCACAAATTGAGGGCACTCTGCAATGAATGTGACGCCTTCCCTTTCGCTTGATAAGTTAAATGAGACTTAGGTTAATTCAATGGAAATGTCCGTGAAAATAGTTCATCGCTCCGTTGGGAACTTGAAAGGCAGTGAGGTTTCTGGCTTCTGATGAGGTGTTTAAATGCATATTTCTGCAAAAGTTTCCTGTCAAGGTACACTGGAGCACCCATCTTAGCTTGATTTTAATCTTCCTTTATTTCATATATTTGACCAAGATCCGATGTAAACAAATCACATTTGCTTGTCACTTAAAAATCTAGGATATAAATCTACAACTGATGAAACTTTTTATCACTTGCAACATCATAGAATGAAGTCCTCCTGATGACTCTTTTCATGACATCTGACAATCCGGCAGGAATAAAATTGAATCAAAATCTAAAAATCTATCGTAGTGGCCGCAAAAAGTATTAACCGTCAACATTTGAAAGATCACCCAACATGGTGCTGCACAGTTCTTACAGAATTGGAGAGAGGGGGAGATTGTAGGGAGCAAACCCTCTGTGTTATACCGGGTGACCCAAAAAGAAGTGACCCGACGCAACCTGCTATAGAAAAATAAGTAAGAAGCTGATGGAAATGCTTCAAACTTTGTTCTGTGGCTAAAAGACTACTCTGCCCTATGAGTTTGCTATGAGTTTTTGCAATTTTTCAGCACGGTAAATTTCGCATGTTAAGGATTTGACGAAAAGGGCAATTCTGAAATCCTCGAAATGTCGTCAAAAACAGGGGATCCATTTACAGCCATTGCAGGTCCTCAAAACAATGAGGAGCGTGTTTTATTTCAAGCAGGAAATAGGCAGCTCAGTGAACAAGGGCAGATTTTGTAATACAATAGCATCAGCCGCTTTGGTTCACACCTCAATTCAAAGTGATTAGCGAATGCAGACAAAAGAAGTTTTCTCAACCAGTAATTCAAAACAAACACAGCCACAAAGTTGCCCTGAAGCCAGTAGGGCAAACTCTCGATTGGTGCGGGCAAAGGGACGTTTTTAAGAGAAGTTAAGTGCTTATAGCGAAAGAAGAAGGGTAAATCCATAGTTCTATTTGGCGGATTTGGTCTACTTGACTAAGGAACTGAGGAGTAACCGTTCACATTTGAGCCATAAATATGCAGGAATCGTAATGCCCTCTGCTCGAGTTCTGAATAACGTAAACAAAATCCGCGAGACAGAACTTTAGAGTTACCCTTCTTCTTTCGCCTTAAGCACATAACTTTTCTTAAATAACTCTCGTGCTCCAACTTTTCCTTTTGGTTGCGTTCTCTTCTGCCTCACAAGACATCTCTTTTTCGACGTGGAGAAATTTCCTGTCTAATTGTTTACGCTGTTTGAAAATGGTCTTGTCACCTTCCGATAATTTTCACTGTTTTTGCTGGTGAATCCATAATTCGACAAAGCAGATGGAGGAAGTGAATGAGCACTTGAATTGGACTGTGATGATTTACTTGACTTGGATCTTCCTGCGACATGGCGTGGCGATATTCCTACATGCACATACGTCTGATCAGCGAACAAGCTATCGACGTGTGACCTTTAGACTCTTGTACAGACAGACAATTTACAGTGACACTATTTCACGTGCAAGCACACATCTCAAAATCACGGACATGCTTATATCCGCGATTCAATTGTAACCTTTTCTAGACTCTACTCTTTTTCCCTCTCTTGGGACTAAATAAATTCAGGTATCTTGGGACAAAAACTTGCTCTGAAAACTTTCGTCTGAGCTGCCTATTCCAGATTGAAATAGAACACGCTCCTCATTGTTTTGAAGATCTCAAATGGCTGTAGATCGATACCCTGTTTTGACGACTTTTAGAGGACTTCCAGCATGCCCTTTGCTTCGAAATCTTTAATTTCGGGAATTTACTTTGCCGAAAAAAATTGCAAAAAATACTAATAATGTAGTCTTTTAGCGACGGAACAACGTTTGAAGCATTTCGATCGGCCTTTTACTTTTCTACATCAGATTGCGTCGGGTCACCTTTTTTGGGTCACCCGGTAGTACTATGACAAGCGTATAATATGCAAGTCTCGTTACTGAATACTAAATATTGACATCATAATACCAAAAGGGAGATGGTGGGTTATGGGCACATATTAAAGTGAAAAGTTATGAAGAAGAAGAAATATTTAGGCCTGCTTGCAATTGTGTGTTTTATTTCATTGTTGGTAGACACCTTCCTTAAGGCTACAATATGTCAGAATCTTATTTTCTTGAGAAATCTGTTGCATAATCGTTATTTACAAAGATCGATTTGCTTCATGCTTATCTGAACAGATCTATTGGGTCTATTTGGTTCTGTTGTTATCGTAAGATCGATGCCCGTCTCATTATCATCATGATTTCTACGAAATTTGCTATGACTATTTTTACGACTATTTCCACGACGATTTTTGCGACTATTTTGTTGAATATTCATTTTCAATCGACAATTCATTACATTTTATAATTTTTATGTTGTGATATTTATACCGGGTGAGTCAGAAAAACGTGGGGCGTTTGGTGGACTGTGACATCGTATTTTGGGACCCGATTGTAGCGAACTAAAGTTTTCCGTGCAGAAAGAAGTCTAACTTAGATCATAAACCTTCACCATCCAAATCGATCATTTGATGCATTTTCTAAAAAAGATTTTCTTCGTAAGACGTTGTATGGGAGTCTTGCAAACTGGTGAAATCTTTTGCCAAGCCCCTTCCGCATTTTATTTTGGCAAGAGTTAACAGGTACACGTGGTATTATCAGGGGAGAATGAAGATGTAAGGAGATAACATTTCCTCCCCTGGGATACCTTATCATAACTTGCCCTGCATGGAGAATATGTTTGAAAGACCGCAGGATAAAGACGACGATCAGAAAAGACATTTTGTGGTGAGACTTTGAAAAGACTTTGACAATCCAGTTACATTACAGAAATAATTTTTGACAATCCAGTTGAAAATCCATTACAAAATAATTTGACAATCCAGTAGAAAATCCATAATTAAAGAAAATGTGACAGTCCAGTTGTTATAACATAATTCAGTACGTTTCGACTCTGGCTAGAGTCATCTTCAGCAAAGAAAATATGTGCACGAGGGCCTTTTAAACTAAAACGAAACACGGCATGCGGGAGAGGAGAGATACCTAATAAGGTAAAATAAACAGCAAAACAAAGAAGAAAAAAACAAGTACTAAAATGCGACATGAAAAACAAGACCTAATAAGGCAAAATCAGAATAAGACCATGTTTGAAAGACATTAATGATGCGTGCTTCTTTGTCTTGCAAAGAGGTTTTTTCCAAGTAGATCAACGCTCTGTAAATCGCAATGGGACTTCTTGCAGACAACACTTTTTCCTAAAGCCTGGTTCGCACTAGATCTTTTGAGTCAATAGAGTCGTGCAAAAATATTTTGCAATCTGAACACTGTAAGGGATTAGTATGGCGGATTTCTGCACGAGCGTTTACGCGCTTACAAAAGATTGTGCAATGTGAATACAGCCTAACTGTTTTAGTATCCCTTGATAATACCACACGTACCTGCAACTCTGGCAAGGCTAAAATGCTGAAGGGGCTTGGTCAAAGATTTCATCTGTTTGCGAGACTCCCATACAACGTCTTACGAAGAAAATCTTTTTTCATAAAAGCATTAAGATACCGATTTTAATGGAAAAAGGTGTATTATCTAAGTTAGAATGTTGGCTGCATGGAAAAATTTAGTTCACTATCATCGAGTGGCTCAATCCGACGCCACAGTTCGACAAACGCCCCACGTTTTTTCTGACTCACCCGGTACACGTAAAAAGTTTCAGTATAAGCTAGAAATACTATTTTCTAAACTGACGTGTTAAAAACAAATTAATAAATATGATATAACAAAGTAGCCCTAATGCAGAGAAAAGAAAACGAGGCAAAACAAAACATTTGCTCTGGCTCATTGCATTGATATTGTCTTTTGATAGCCGTCTGATGGCACTGAGGGAGGGTGCCACTTTAGGTTCCCTACGCAAGCTGTTCCGAAGTCTGGCCCCTCGATAAGAGAACGACTTTTGACCAGCGTTAGTTTTTAAAAGTGGCAATTTTAGATCTGTATCAGTGGAACGTAGTACACGACCGTTGCTTTCTGAACATCTTGTGAACAGATTTCGCATGTATTCGAGTGCAAACTCATTCAAAGAGTTATACATTAGTATTGCCTTTTAAGATTAGAAATCGTTGGCCAGCCTAGACTTTGGATGAGTAGGGCCGCTGATGCATCATATGCACAATTCATTATTATTCTTGCTGCTCGAATCTGTGCCTTTTGCAAGCTGTCAATTTTACGCTTACTGTAATTACCCCCATACGGAGCGACAATAACTCAATGGGCCTCAACCAAGCTGCGGTACATTTTTGCAAGGACTTCTGAAGAAAGAAATATCTTTGAATATTTGACCCGTCCAAGAACTCGCAGTGCCTTTTTCTTTACCTTAGTAATATGATCATGCCCATTGAGTTGATTGTCAACTTGAAGACTAAGATGTTTAAGACTACTAACGATCTCTATCATTATCCATTCCAAACGATGGTTGAAACGATGATAAACGATGTTCGAGTTAACTCATCTGACCAGTCCGTTGAACAACACCAAACGAAATTCTTCCTGCCTTTTGTATTCTTTCACTGCGCCATTTCGTGCTGGCCTCTCGCCTCCGCCCTCTCAGTTATTCGGCCGCGCAGGGGAAAAGTTGCTATATTTCCACAAATATCTCAAGTTTTTTATCCTTTTCATATCGTTGGCGGCTAGCCGCAAATGTTATTGGAAGAGAACTAAACCAACCTAATTACCACTTTCAATTTCTGAAACACAAATACAGAATCCCTGTGATGTGAAAGCCTGAGATTTCATGGCGTCAATTTTCTTTTTTACATGCAGTTTGACAGTGCTTATTGCTCTGTTTTTAGGAATCAACTGAAAGCTAGAATTTTAATGTCAAGTGAAAATAAGGATGCAAGACTTGAAGACATTGCTCACCAGGTATCACAGCATTTTGAGTTAGTAATGTAAGTAATGTGAGTTCCCAAGGACCTTTCAGACTGGATTCTTTCAACTTTTCAGCTCTTTCCTAGTGTTACTCTCGAATATTTAGCTCTCTGTATTCATATGTTAATTGAAAATTTTCATTCCTTGGCTTGGAGAGGGTGATTTCGTTTGAAACATTCATAGTTATTGTAGGTCAGTAGTATGGAATCAACCGCTTTAATCGTACGTAGCACTCTTAGTACCTTTTCAGTCTGCATTCGGTAAAACGCAAAACAAAGAAGTAGACAGAGTTCACAAAAGAGCCTTGAGAATACTTCTTGAAGACTATACATCGAGCTTCGGTGAGCTTCTTCAAAAGATTGATGACACTAGGGTCCATGTAAAAAATCTACGAAACTTGATGGTAGAAATATACAAGTGCTTATCGTGCGAAAATCCCTCCTTTATGTGGAATATTTTCCAGCGAAAAGAGCTTGGGTATAATCTAAGATCAGGTTCACTGCTAATGCTGCCACAAGCAAAAACGACAACTTATGGGACCAGTTCGTTGACCTTTAGAGGTAGCATTCTCTGGAACAGCCTACCTGACGCTATAAAAAGCTCACCATCTGTTGTATATTTCAAAAGATCGATAAAAGAATGGAAGGGTGAAAATTGTACATGCAAAAATTGCTGTTGAGAACAACATCTTGGAAATCCCTCCGCAAACAGTAATTATGTAAATCATGTAAATCGATGTAAATATACTTATTTTCTTTATATTATTGTAAATTTTTCCTTTGCAGATAGTTGGTTTGAATTAGCTAATTGTATTTAAGCTATTGTAAATACCAACTATAAAGAATTTAATAATGATGGTGGTGGTGGTGGTGGTGGTGGTAATAATAATGATAATGATAATAATAATAATAATAATAATGATAATAATAATAATAATGATAATAATAATAAATTCTGATATGATTTGACTAACGAGAGCTAACTAAGATGTCTCAACGTCAAATGTTTGTCCAGCATACTCATAACATCAAATTCCAGTCTGTCCGTGAATCCATTTGCATCGGTTTCGCCATATCATGTTTCCACATATCATATTAGATACACTGCACCATTCCATTGTAGACTTTGCCTCCTCACTCGACAGTCCTAATCCTCTTAAGTTCTTTCTTGCGTCTTGGTGAACTGTTCCAAGCGATCCAAAGCACAATATTCTTATATTTGTCTTTATCCCATTCCGATTCAATATGTTTTTGAGTTGTTGGTACTTCCTAGCTTTACTTTCATATGACTCTGACATGTACAAATCGAAGCATACAGTTACTTCTATGATCTCGCATTCTTTTTCGTTAGACTTTATCTCTAGCAAATCAGGCTTCCGGTTGTTGATTTGCTGTAGTTTAGTTCGTAAATTTGGAAATGCTGTTTCTGCCATCCTGTTAACAAACTTGACTGACGTTTCACTGTACCGACGAATCTTTTGATAGATGGCTTCTACTATCCTATCGTGTCGTTTTGAGTAAAGATCTTTAAATCTGTTGCAAGAGTTCATTAAATGGGCTACCGACTCTGTGTGATGGTTGCACAACGAGCATTTTTTGTCGTGATCTTTATTCCAAAAATTGATCAGCTGGTTGCAGGGTATTTGGTTCATCCTTGCTCGTAACACAAATTTTACTAAACTATCTGAAAGCTTCCAACCGTAGTATATTTGATGTGATATTTTCCGATCAATGGCATCCATTCCTATGAATTTCCCTTGAAACCTGAGTTCTGAGCACTTTGCTACATCAAGTTTTTCCAATTCTCCCTCGATCTCTTGCTTCAGATTTTTATGACTAAGTTTTTTTCCATTGACAACAACTTTCGCCAAATTATCCTCGTATATGACACACTCTTTCAACTTATTCACTTGGAAAAGAAGATCTGGCCAATCTGAATTTCCACCGTAAGCTTTGTTTTTCACCAGTCTGTCGTTATCATCTAATTCATAGCCTAAAAAGTTCTTTTCACCGTTTGTAGCTCTTACACCCCGCGCTCTCATATCCAAACTTAACGATTCTCTTGCTATATACCTTATATTTTCTTCTTCGTGGTTTAGCATGTTGACTAGATTTGAGATTCGTGTAGCTCTGTAAACGTTGGATGGCTTTTTTATACCAAGACCCCCTTGTAGCCTGCCAATGAAAAACACTTTATCGGTTGTTTTAGGGTACAACCCAAACATATTTCTTACGACACAGCTAACTTTACTGTCCATCTCTCCTAGTTGTTGTTCCTCTATTCTTGTGTTGTCAAAGTGATGTAATATTTTGGCTAGAGCCATGTTGTTAAACGCACTAAGTTTTAGAGGGATTGGAAGGGAGCTAGCGTCAATCTCATTCAAAGTTTCTTTGAATTCTTCGATAAAGGCTTCAACTTGCTTTGGGTCTTCACCACAAATGCTGAGAGATTTACCAAGATATTTGTATGCCTGCGATCTCTTATATGTTTCAATCTTTTCTCCTTGAATCTCTATGACTGGTTGTCTATCATTCTTTCCTTTATACCAATTATTGCCCGAACGCCTTTCATAGAATAATGCACATTTTGGTCCCTTCACTTTTAATCCAGCATCATTAAAGAGTGGCTCACTTATTTCTAACATCTTCTTGAGCATTCTGAAATCATAAGAAACCATTGCGATATCATCTGCATACGCTTGAATAGGTAGGGGGTTAATTTTTCTTTCATTTTGAATACTAAGAGCTATCAAGGAATAATTGAAAGCAGGCTGTAAAACTCTATTTAATACCATCAGAAAGATGATAACACTAAGTGGGTCTCCTGTTTTTGTGCCCCTCGTGATGTAAATCTTTTTTGATAAAGTGTTCCCACATATGACTTGAAAACATGCTCCTTCATAAATGTTCTTGATGATCTTACAATACGTAGCAGGAATATCATACTCGCTCAGTGTCTGTATCATTTTATCATGCTTGATGCTACCATAGGCATCTGCGAAGTCAATAAACAGGACGTGCAACTTTGTACTGATATGTTTGAAGTCATCTAAAGCCGTTTTTAAACTGAAAATCAGATCCTGCCTGTTTCTTCCTTGCAAAAAGGCTCGTTGCCAGAATTCAATCTTTGGCTCAATCAGTGGTAAAATTCTCTGGATGATACATCGGGAAAAAATCTTATAAATCACTGATGACAGACATATGTCACGCAGCGTTGTTAAATCCTGTTGTTGAAAATTCTTCTTCGGTATCCTTTGTATTATATCATGCTTCCAACTGCTAGGCACCTTTTTGTTGATTAGACATGTATTAAAACAGATTCTAATGTCTACCCCCTTGTCATCGTATTCCTTTTTCACATCTTCATAGCGAACCCCTGTCATATCCTTGTACATAGTTTAGACTATGGACTCCCTATGGAGCGAGGACACTAATTGTAAAGCTGCGTCTTTGTATTCATTCGTGATATTCGTTAGGTAGATTCGTACTATGCTATGCTGAATGCTAGTTATGTTTGGTTTTCGAAGTGGTAGTTTTCCCTTGTGTTAACCTGAATAAGCAGGTTATGACATTGGCGACGAGTCAAAATACAGCATGGCCTTAAACCTCAAACCGTTACCAGAATTCAACCCTGATGGCGAGGTTGGATCGAGTTTAGCAGCACGTTGGCGTCTCTGGTTGAGCGACTTCGATACATTTCTAATTGCAAGTGGAATACGCGATGCTTCACGAAAGAGGGCATTACTTCTATACCAAGCAGGCTCTCGAGTTCGAGAAATTTTTCACCAACTTGAAGATGTTGGAACTGATGCAGATTATGATAAAGCAAGGGACAAACTTACCGCTTATTTCGAGCCTCAAAAAAATCAAAGATATGAGGTATACAAATTTCGCCAAACCCGTCAAGAGGAGGGAGAGACACTGGATAAATTTCATACCAGATTACGAAACCTCTCTTCTAACTGTGAATTTACAAACCCTGATTTTGAAATCGAGCAACAGATTTTAACTGGTGGCTCTTCTTCTAAAATACGAAGACGTGCACTGAGGGATCCAGATTACAAGCTAAAAGACATGTTGCTAGATGGTCGTAGAGACGAAATGAGCTCATATCAAGCGAAAGATATCGAGTCTAAAAGCGAAGAAACTCTTGCGACAAACAGATTTCAAACACAGCAAACGAAGCCGAAGGCAAACAAGGAGAGAAAATGCTATAATTGTGGAGGAGCATGGCCACACGAGCACAGCTGTCCGGCAAAAGGAAAGGTTTGTCGAAAGTGCCAAAAGAATGATCATTTCGCAAGGGTCTGTCGCAGTAAAAACAAAACAAAAGGACAGGCATCGAATGAGACCGTTAGCAAGCAAGAATCCAACAAGAAAAACCTTGTCAAGCCTTTGCAGCACCATGACGACACTGACAATGAATCCAGTGCTGAAGAATACACGTATACAATTCGGCAAAAGACCCCTGAACAAAACAAGGGATGTCCTTACGTCAAGGTAAAGATCGCAGGACAATTGGTTTCAATGATGGTAGATACTGGAGCGTCTATAAATGTTTTGGATCAGAACACTTTTGAAAAGCTGAAAGAAGTTGAATTAAAGCCAACAAAAGTCAAAGCGTATCCTTTTAACTCAAAGAAGCCCGTTGAATTCAGAGGAAAATTCGAGACTTTGATTGAATCGAAATCAAGATATTGCGTTGCAACGTTCTATGTCATGCATGACGAGGATACTGGCTGTTTATTATCAGGAAACACTGCTCAGGAATTGGGTGTTGTCCAGTTCAATTTGAATAAAATCGCAGATTCACAAGGCCCTACTGCCAATACAAAAGACCAAGCCATTCAAGCGATAATCGAAGAATACAAAGAAGTGTTCACAGGGCTTGGAAAGTTGAAAAATCATGCAGTGAAACTGAACATCGACAAAGAGGCGATTCCCCAAGCACAGCCTCAGAGAAGGATTCCGTTTCATATCAGAAAGAAAGTCAAACACGCCGTGAAGGAGCTTCAGAAGGAAGATATCATTGAAGCAGTACCCGAAACACAACCAACACCTTGGGTATCACCAATAGTAGCTGTTCCTAAGAAAGATGACACTGTACGTATTTGTGTTGATATGCGTATGGCGAATCAAGCTATCAATCGTGTGAGATACCCCATACCTACGGTCAACGACATAAGTTTAGATTTGAATGGTGCAAAGTACTTTTCGAAACTGGACTTAGCTCAAGCGTATCATCAGTTACCTTTAGCTGAGGAGAGTCGTTATATCACTACATTCAGTACACATGTAGGCCTCTTCAGGTACAAAAGGCTTGCATATGGCATTAATGCTAGTGCTGAAATATTCCAGCATGCATTGCAACAAAGTCTTCAAGGGATACATGGAGTTCGTAACATAGCAGATGATATCATTGTACACGGAAAATCGCGAGAAGAACACGATACAGCACTTCGCAACTGTCTGAAACGTCTACAGGAGAAAGGTCTGACACTTAATGCCAAGAAATGCAGTTTTCTCCAGCCGACCTTAGAGTTCTTTGGCCAGATATTTTCTGCAGAGGGAACACGCCCAGATCCCAAAAGAGTTACAGATTTGCAGAATATGCCTACACCTACGAATGCTCAAGAAGTTAGAAGTCTATTGGGTATGGCAAACTACAGCTCAAAGTACATCCGTAATTATGCCACAATAACTTCTCCTTTGCGTGAATTAACGAAGAAAAACGTCAGATTTTCATGGACAGAAATACATCAAAATGCGTTTACGGAGCTGAAAGATGCATTAATAGCTGCACCAGTGATGGGTTATTTCGATATTTCAAAGAGCACAACAATTACCGTTGATGCAAGTCCTGTCGGTATTTCCGCTATCTTAGCACAAGGCACAGATTCGGATTACAAAGTCATTGCTTACGCAAGTAGAGCATTAACCGACGTCGAGAAACGGTACTCTCAAACGGAAAAAGAAGCGTTGAGTATCGTGTGGGGAATAGAACATTTCCACTTATACTTGTACGGGAAGGAATTTACCCTTATTACAGATCACAAGCCGTTGGAAATTATTTACGGTACACCAACATCAAAGCCATCTGCAAGAATCGAACGTTGGGTGTTACGCTTACAACCTTACAGATTTGTTGTTCAATACAAAGCAGGTGCAGACAATCCGGCTGATTACTTATCAAGGCATCCTGTACCTAACAACAACCCAAGCCATATCGCAGAGGAAACAGAAGAGTTCATCAACTTTGTCACAAAATATGCAGTTCCGAAAGCTATGACAATTGATGAAATATCCGAAGCAACGAATGCAGATCGAACACTGCAAGGACTTCGTGCCGCAATACGTACTGGTCATTGGGAAACTGTGAAGCAATACAAGCCAATCAAAGATGAGATTACTGTTGGTTCTAACAACATTATACTTCGTGGATCGAGAATCATAATTCCAGACGCACTTCGTCAAAGAGCTATCGATATTGCCCATGAGAGTCACCAAGGCATATCTAAAACAAAGGCTCTGTTACGTGAAAAAGTGTGGTTTTTCGGAATGGATGAATTAGTTCAGAAAACATTAGAATCGTGTCTAGCATGTCAAGCTGTTGGGAAGCCAGCTCCACCAGCACCGCTTCAACAAATCGAAATGCCAAATGCACCTTGGGAACAAGTACATGTGGATTATTGTGGTCCAGTACCAACAGGTGAATATTTGCTGGTAGTAATCGACCGATATTCGCGTTTTCCCGAAGTGGCAATCGTTAATTCCACGAAATCAAGCTCGTTATTTATACAATTGGATCGAATTTTCGCTGTTCATGGAATTCCAGAACTTATTATATCGGACAATGGACCCCCCTTTAATAGTGACGAATTCAGTCGTTACGTCACAGCTATAGGATCAAGACATCATCCGATAACACCAAGATGGCCTCAAGCGAACGGTGAAGTTGAGAAGTTCAACCAACCGTTAGAAAAGACAATTCAAGCCGCAGTTGTCGAAGGAAAAGTTTGGAAACAAGAACTGCAACGATTTCTTCTTCAATACCGTACAACGCCACATTGCACAACAAAGGTTGCACCGTGCGAGTTATTATTCAACAGACAAGTTCGAGGGAAGTTGCCTATACTTAAACGGAAAAGCATTGTGAACAAGCACAAGATCGCTCGAGAAAATGAAGAAAAGACTCAGAAATACCAGAAGAACTATATTGATAAACGAAGAAACGCAAAAGAAAGTGATATCTCGGTAGGGGACACGGTACTCGTGAAACAGCAGTACAAAAACAAATTCTCATCGAGATTTGACAAAACGCCGTACACAGTTATTCTGCGTAAAGGAACAATGATTACTGCAGAGAACGATACACGACGTATTACCAGAAATGTGTCACACTTTAAGAAGTTCAACGCTCGAGTAGATCGACAAGAAGAGTTTGATAGCGATGTAGAACAAGATCTAAACAGAGGAGACAATCAAGCGGAACAAGAACACGAACACGTACACGAACACGGAAACAATACACGCCGTCAATCAACGAGAGCTAGGACTCAACCCGTGAGATATGGTGATCCGGTACCATCAAGACTAATTCCCTGAACGTTTTCGGAAAAGGGGAAGTGATGTCATATCCTTGTACATAGTTTAGACTATGGACTCCCTATGGAGCGAGGACACTAATTGTAAAGCTGCGTCTTTGTATTCATTCGTGATATTCGTTAGGTAGATTCGTACTATGCTATGCTGAATGCTAGTTATGTTTGGTTTTCGAAGTGGTAGTTTTCCCTTGTGTTAACCTGAATAAGCAGGTTATGACAACCCCATCAAGCCCTGGTGATTTCCCATTGGGAAGCTTCCTCAGAACACTTTGTATCTCCTCCGCAGTAAACGGCGGAACTTCATCCTGGTATCTTTCCGCTTCCTGTTGGTGTCCTATTGCGTTGTTTTCATCCCACTCATTTTCCAAAATAAAGTTCTTTTCATTTTGATAGAATGCCTCTGTTTCTGCTTGATTAATTTCTACGTGTACCTTTATTGGCCATTTGTTGTCATTCTTTATGATTTGAATGGCTTTCTTCCGTTTGTGAAGCCAAAGATTGGTTAATTTATTTTGTGAAACTGGATCCTGTGAGACGTGTCCTTGTCCTTTTGAGAAGAATGGTTGTATTGTTTTTGTAACATAGTAAAGTTGTTTTCCTAATTGTGCTATAATTGGGACTCCCTCGTTTAATTGCGATGGCTCATGAGGCATTGAATTCAAAATCCTTAGACAATAACTGCACAGATTTGGATTCCAAGGGGTCCCATCGATCTTTTGCTTCTGAAACTCTCCCCCCTTCGTAAAGATTCCGTTTAGAAGCTTTATTACTTTTCTCCACTTTATAAACTCCCCCTTGCAAACAAATTGGCCATAAAAAGTACCTTGACCACCCCATGGTGTGTCCTTCGTCGCCACACGAACAATTTTCCCTTGCTTAATTGCATCCTTGAAACATATCTTCAACTTCTGTATCAATTGCATTGACTTTCAGTGTTTCATGAGTATACTGGACAGCAACAACAATAATAATAATAATAATGATAATAATAATAATAATGATAATAATAATAATAATAATAATAATAATAATGCATTTTGAAATTGACAGTGACCTGTTTTATCAAGGTATGATCCGCGCAATAAGTTAGTAAAATTTATTCTTTGATTAATTACATCTGATAGTTGCCAAAATTTCAAGCTTTCGGACATTTCCTTGGCGCGGTTTTCCTAGCCTCATTAATTTCTCTATCTGTTATGTATGATAAAATTAGATTTTGACTTTACTTCGTAGATGTTTGCGCATGATTCGTACCGATCACCGTTAGAAATTTGCAAAGAAGTTGATAGTATTAGTGCGAATGATATTATTAAGGTACGTACCCTTTGCAAGATTTAAATTTAATTGCATTCCATCAGAAGCAAATTGTGCTCCTTTGTGCAGGCCAACTGATACGCCTCAGTGTTTGTATAAGGCTCCCCGTCATTGATGACAAAGAAGCTATTTCCGTATGGTCACGATCTTTGGATTCGACGGATAAGTTTTGAGAAATGGCCAAAGAATTTTTTTGTTTTTTAGTCAAATGTTAAAATTTACAATGTGTTTTATGTTTGACTATACCTTTCTTATTACCATACAACACTACGGATACCATGGGGAGCGAAAGACAATGACTACCCCATGGCCAATGTAAAGAGACGCTTAATGTTTAAAGGGCCCTGGTCAACTAGCACCCCTTGCGCTCTTCAGCTGTTGTTGATTTGTGGTAGTGCGAAGCGGCAACCTATTATTAACAACGCGTGATTGGCAAAGTGATAGGCTCTTCCGCCGTTCTCGCGCACAACCCGAGTTCAAATCCCGTCGAACAGTTTTTGTTATTTTTTTATCTTCAAGTGACTGCTGTTATAGTTTTAACGATAAGAGACAATCTTAGATATATGAAAATGAGAAACCGTTGGTGTCACATTATCCGAGAATATCACCGTTTCAAGAAAATACACAGCAGGTTAATCTAAAAGAGTAGGAAACTACAATCCCCTTATTTGGCGATAAAAACAGTCTATAAAAACAGTAGCAACTTGCTGGTTAATCCTTCCAGCCTTCAAAGATGTCAACTGAATACTGTATTGAGCAGCCATGCGCCATCTTTTCTGCCTGGCAGAAACTCTAAATCACAGGGAAGCAAGGAAGAAAAAGAGCGCACTGCACTGATGTTGACCAGGGCCCTTTAAAATAACTACAACGACACTACAAACGATTAAAAGCTGATCGATAATGTACTAGGATTCTGTTCCACATCAGATGTCAGGTCAGGGTATGTTTATTGGCCGATGGATGTCATGAGAAATCACTCATAACGTGCAATATGGCATAGTGTAGGTGATTCATAGGGACGTTCTTGTTAATCAGGGCTAAAGAGGTATTCGCAGTGGCGTAACGCACGGTGGTTTGGGTTAGAGCAACTCCTAAGGGCCCCCGAGCTTTAGGGGCCCCGATGGGGCCCCTTACGATTTTCAGTAACGAACTGATACAACTTTGGAGAAAGGGCATGTTGATTTGCACTGCACTGAATACTTTTCAGGCCCTCTAAAGAGACTTCAAGACTTCTAGTAAATTTAACACTGTTGTGATGTAAACGAAACACAAGTTTAGTTTAGTATAGATGATGTAAACTGCAAACTTTCAAAAATGCCTTGTTATCTTTTAGGTAACATGAGTGTTTCAGAAAATGACTTGACCAAAGACCCGTTTCTGTACTATACCTAAGCTTTAACTTTGAATGCTTCCTTGGAAAGCATATCGTCGATCACAGTCCTTTTTCTCTGAATTCGATGGCGAAAGTTGTTAATAAAGATGCGTTTTCAGAAATTTTGAAGAGCAAGATTCAAAAAATCTTCCCGAGGGGATGCCCCAAATGCAGCTCACTTCGCTCGCATTCACTTTCAATCACTCTCCCCAATATGTTTCTTGTGCGAACGTGCCTTCATGTGAAAAATTTCAACAGAAACGCCAGTTATGGAGATTTTGATGTGTTTGGTTCACCTTGATTTTGCAAAGATACCGCTTTGATGTTGGAAATTTGCAAACTTTTTTGATCTATCTGCCGCGGCAGAGAGCCCCTGTATAGCTAAAATTACTAAGGGCCCCAAGCTGCTCCGTTACGCCACTGGGTATTCGGGAACTGCATCATGCCTTAAGGTAGGTGTAAACCGTTGTAAGCAAGCTTTGGACTCTGTTTGATGTGTCTACAAAAATCAAGAGGGTGCTACTTGCTGTACCACTCGCAGCTCTTGGCTGCTTGAACATTTTGCAAACCACTCTCCATTTCAGGATGGAAAAAAAAGACTTCGTGTTATTGATGTGACCATAGTTACAAGATCCTGTGACTATGATGTGACATAGCTCGTTGTTAGGTGTGTCATTTTGGCTGGATGGTGATACAGTAAATCCCCGCATGTAAGAACCTACTTTTTTGAGAAATAGGCTGAAATAGGTTCTTATTTCAAAGGCATTAACACTAACTTCAAGGCATAGAGGTTCTTATTTGAAGGGTGCCTTGTGTGGGCCCTTTTAGAGTCTTACAAAAGATGTTCAGCTCCATCATCATTTGGAAGGGTTTTTATGAACCTAATAACATCATAGTCATAAGAAAGGAACTACTTTGTACTTCGCACGCGGATGTCGGTGGCCTAACATAAACGCAAACAGGCGTAACCTTGAAAAAGAGGGTAGCAACCCCAATCAACAGAAAAACTCACCATATCGACAATCTGTTCAACTTCTTCATCTATGAAGATTTCTTCTTCGAAGACTCCTTCGTCGATAAGCTGCATTATTTGGTCGAAATCATTGCTACTTTCTGTGCTACTACCATCGCGATCCGCCATTTTGATAACTGGTGTGCACTTTCGGAGGGCGTAGCAGGTGCGATTCAACTTGCCCGTGCGGAGAACAAAGGCCGCATTGTTCGCTTCCAGACTATAGTTCCTTTCTTATGACTATGATACAACAGAGCGAGGCTCTGCGATGTTCTTTGACAATGGCCAACTCAAGCTTCGATGAAACCCCCATCATTTTGAAAATGGAAGTAGGCTCGATAGCTCATGAATATTAATGAGCATGCCAAGTATTACAAGTCTCCCTCACTTTTTTCCTTCTCCCGTTTTTGCCGCGAGAGAGACTTGCTGCAAATCCATTTATTTTTTCGATACTGTGTAGCTTCTGTGGCACTGCGGTGGTGGAACTGTACTCTGCTTCACATCTTTCCTCCTTTGCGTTTCACCTCACAAGTACAATTCCACCACTGCTGTGCCAAAGAAGCTACGCAGCATCCAAAAAAATACAATTATCAGAAAGGAGAATACTGGTTTCCCTGTGGTTTTTACACAGTTCCATAGGTTATGGCTTCAACTTGGAGTTTTAGATCTTGTTTGAGTCAATCTGACACGTTGTTGTTGATTTATGGCAGAGAAAAGGCAAAATAAGTGGTTGCTTCAAAACAGCAATTCTGTTGTTCTCCAGCAATTTCAAAATAAAGTAAGTTTTCAAAGAAAGGGTTCTGTTATAAGTTTAAAATTCATATTCAAACATTGCTAAACCTTTTTCAGGGTTAGCAGTGTTGTCTATTCATAAGAGAGCACTTCCTACCTTTTAAAGGTTCAGTGAAAATTGTAATACGATGCCAGAACCCTTTCTTTGAAAACTTACTTTATTTTGCCATTGCTAGAGAACAATAGAAGGGTCATTCCAAATAAGCACAACAGATGCATGTCAGGTGACATTCTCAAAAGTCCTTCTAATTTTAACCATGGGAGCACATGCATCTAAGAACCCCAGAAAAAATTTTCAGCAAGATATCTCATTTGGTTCAGGTTTTATGCTCGATTGAATATTTAGCTAATTAATGCAAAAATGTGTTTTTTCATGAGATGGCAAATTCAAGTTCAAATATATGAAAAACAAAATTTCCTATCCCAACTTAATCTGCATTTACTGATAGTACACTATGAATGATTGTAGAAATTTAAGGTTTTGCGTAATTGAAGACCAACGTACTTGTAGAATATTGCTTCAAAGTTTGAACCAAATTTGATTTTGCCCCAAAATGTGTCTGGGGAAAGGATTTTGGTGTTGGCTTTCTGATCGATAAAAGCCATGATGCTTTTCAATTTTACGGAATAGAATACTGATCTACCCAAGATGCTATATTTTAATCAACCGAATGCTTTTCGCAAAATTATGTTGTCCAGGGGGGTTGTTCTGCTGACATGAGAACAATAGCTCTGTCAAGTTGGATGCACGCTCAAAACGGTCAAATTTGGCCAACTTCAACGGGCTAGAAATCTTGTGTCCCAAGGTTGCACATTCTGGCAATTTTTTACATGGACTCCTACACCTTATAACTTATTTACCTACAAATATGGAAGCGAAACGGAGTCTGGAAGTGTGTCAAATAGCAACACTTGCCAACACGGGGGGTAACATGATAACTAAAGGGTTTTTTGGACCGATTTTTTCATGGTGCAATTTCTTTGCGCTTTTTAGTCCAAAAAACAGTTCATAATGAAATGCATTCTATCCTTATAGAGGTGCATTGTATGGTTGTGCCATATTTGCTCAAAACGAGGGGGTATTCTCATATTGTATCTGTCCAAGACGATTGTCACATAATTTTTCCAAAGAGGGAATATCATGCGAAAAGATATGATTGGAAAATGTGGTTTACCGTAGCTTCAATGGATTGATTCACCTTAGAAGCCGCCGAAAATTGATGTCCACCTCTTCCAGTTCAGATATTTTGAGTATCTGTTCCCTATGGGTTACATCCAGAAATATCTAATAACTCGACAAAGTGGACATGAATTTTCGAAGGCTTCTCACACAAATCAATCCATTGAAGCTACAGTAAACCATCTTTCCCCATTATGTCTTTTGGCGAGATATTCCATCCTTGGAAAAATTCTATGCCATTAGATGCCAGTTCCGTCTTGGACAGATATGGGGATACCCCCCTGTTTTGAAAGAAATATGGCACAACCATAAAATGGATCAATCAATTTCATTATAAACCGTTCTAAAATGATTTCTTGGGAATAAAAAGCGCAAATAAATTGCACAATGAAAAAAACCGGCCAAAAAACCCTTTAGTTATCATGCTACCCCCCGTTGTTTGCAAGTGTTGCTATTTGACACCCTTCCAGACTCCGTTTCGATTTCATATTTGCAGGTAAATAAGTTATAAGGTGTAGGAGTCCATGTAAAAAATTGCAAGAATGTACCACCTTGGGACACAAGATTTCTAGCCCGTTGAAGTTGGCCAAATTTGACCGTTTTGAGCGTGCATCCAATTTGACAGAGCTATTGTTCTCATGTCAGAACAAAATTTCCTTGGTTTTGACACTTTTTCGCAATTTCTGCATGTGCACATTTGGATGATATAAATAGCTATCTTAAGCGCTGCAGGATATTTGCAAGATACCCTCTGAAAGTATGGAAAAATAGACTTTTTGGCAAAAATTGAGAGATTTTGCAACCCCCCTGGACAACAGAATTTTGCGAAAAGCATTCGGTTGATTAAAATATAGCATCTTGGGTAGATCAGTATTCTATTCCGTAAAATTGAAAAGCATCATGGCTTTTATCGATCAGAAAGCCAACACCAAAATCCTTTCCCCAGACACATTTTGGGGCAAAATCAAATTTGGTTCAAACTTTGAAGCAATATTCTACAAGTACGTTGGTCTTCAATTACGCAAAACCTTAAATTTCTACAATCATTCATAGTGTACTATCAGTAAATGCAGCTTAAGTTGGGATAGGAAATTTTGTTTTTCATATATTTGAACATGAATTTGCCATCTCATGAAAAAACTCATTTTTACATCAAATAGCTAAATATTCAATTGATCATAAGACCGGAACCAAATGGGATATCTTGCTGAAATTTTTTTTTGTGAGGTTCTCAGATGCACGGGTGTCAGTGGTTAAAATTAGAAGGACTTTTGAGAACGTCACCTGACATGCATCTGTTGTGCTTATTTGGAATGACCCAGAAGTGCTTTTTTTGGTGCAACCATTACTTTTGCCTCTTCTCCGCCATAAAGCAGCAACCACTTGTCAGATTGACTTGACTCATACAAGGTAACAACCTCTTAAGTTGAAGCTTTTCCTATGCAACTGTGTAAAATTCGAGATAATTGAATCTACAGCTCCTCCTCAGTATCCACAGAAACGGGGCGCAAAATTTTTGGGATACCCTGTAGTCTGGGTAAATTCAATTTTCTTGGTCATGGACCTTGAATTTTGTGACTTTGATCGAGAAGTTCGAGCTCGTTTTAAACGACTCTGAAGTAACTCACCTTTGCAAGACCAGATGTACTTCTTGAAAAATATCTTTGTGCACTTGTTAGTTTAAAGGAATATAACGGGTAGTAGGAGACTGCAGGCGTGTAAGCGTTTTAACGTTTATTGAACTCTTTCATATTAATTAAGGCTAATGATATTTCCTTTGACCCATAGGTTGGAAAAGCTTTATTTGCTGGCAAAGGAACGTTAGTTGTATCAGGGGATTTGTCTTCCGCTCCTTATTATGATGAACTAATTTAGCTTGTGAAAGTCGAAATGGATAATTTGAACGTACAAGATGCCGACAGCATTGGAGGACAAAGAATGGTGCTGAAGAATTTTTGCTTTATTCCATAGACAATCTTTAGATAATTCAGATACAGTGTTGCTTGTTTTCGTGATGGCAGTTATTTAATCATCAACCTAACAAATGAGTTACAAATATTTTTTCTCTTCAATTAAGTATGTAGCTAATGTTTGAATGCAGTTGCTATACTCACCCCCGGAGAAGATGTGTGCAGCATGGCGACGGGTGCTGGGTTTCTTTTGTCTTCTTCGCTTATTAGCCGTCTGACTTGTCCATGAAGGCTTTGGAGGTTTCGGCAATGGGCCAGGAGCAAAAATTGGCTAGAACATTTTATCACTATCTTCTAGTTCCTGTTTCCTCGGAGTTTGCGATTCAGTTTCGCAGGCTATGATTGGGGATAACGGGGGAAGGTTGGCTTAGCTGCGGGTTTAGATGTTTTCCTTTAGTTTTGCAAACGGATTTTTTCCCACTAAACGAAATGATTAATGCAAAACTATTGGGTTTCCCGAAAAGTACTCCCCACAAAAAAATTGAAATTGGCTTTCCACAAAGACCAGGATTCATCAATGTGTCTGTGTCAACGTAATGAAATTTTTCAAAGGTACTGTCCAGCTAGCCTCTCTCCATAAGGGTCCTCAACTTACGCTCATCTCATTGAATTGAATTTATGTCGTTGTTGTCGCTTCAGTGAGGGTTTTATTTCCAAACTGAGCAAGTCTGCGAAATGATTTTGCTGCTGGCCAATAGCACTATGCGCCAGCATACAGCTCAAATCCTTACTGGTTGCTGAAGCGCGCGGAAATCATCCAATTTCACGGTAGTCAGCCAATCAAATAGCCCCTTTCTAACCACGTGATACCAAACTGGCCATTCGAAGTGAATTTTTGAGTACCCTCACGAAAGTTCATATGGCTACTAAGTTACAATAATTACATGGAATTTTCTTTGATAAATCAGTAGAAGGGATGCTCGTCTACAGTTTATAGCGTGCTTGGAAAAATATATCATTTGGAGCCGAAATTACAGTCATTTTCCGGTCGAAGAATATTGACATTCGTTCAAACATCGATAAAAGCCCTTTTCAGCTCAAAAATACAAACTAAGCCCTTTTGGGGTCAACGAATAAGTTTCAATCGGTAAGAAGTTCAGGCCCAGATCACATTTCTGGCAGAAATCATTGAAAATCACCTGCGATTTTGAGATGTAATTGAAGGGACGGTGCTTGGGTTATTGCTTAGGGCAATATCCATAATCGCTGAGATTTTTTATCCTTATATCTCATTTGCAGCGACTTTTATCGATGTTTGAACGAATGTCAATATTCTTCGACCGGAAAATGACTGTAATTTCGGCTCCAAATGAGATATTTTTCCAAGCACGCTACAAACTATAGAGGGGCATCCCTTCTACTGATTTATCAAAGAAAATTTCATGTAATTATTGTAACTTAGTAGCCATTTGAACTTTCGTGAGGGTACTCAAGAATTCACTTCGAACGACCAATTTGGTATCACGTGGTTAGAAAGGGGCTATTTGATTGGCTGACTACCGTGAAATTGGATGATTTCCGCGTGCTTGCAGCAACCAGTAAGGATTTGAGCTGTATGCTCTATGCGCCACCGCATTTAGTTGGAATCTGTGAATCTGGGAAACATCCAGGAAAAGCGAACAATGGAGTTTAGAGGATTTCTGTCCCTCGGGAATTAGCCTATTGTCATCGACACATGGCTACTTGCACAGGTTGGAACTTGGAGATCGCTTGGACGACTCAAGATTATAAAATATCAAGAAAAGTACAAAATTTTTTTTAAAAATATCTCCAAAACTGGCCGCAGCTTTTTCACCATTATCGCTGAAATTGTCTCCAAGGTCCAAGCAACTTTCTGAACCATTTCATTTCATTTTAAGTTCTTTACCCACGATTACCTCGTCAGTCACGAAGGACTGCTTTTCAGGGAGCCGTGCATAAAACCTTGCAAATTAAGTTATATGAAATGAAACCCTATTCTAGTTACAAAAATAAAATGAATCATAAACAAGAAACAAAAAAATTATTTAAAGCGTTTTTAAATGCTTTGAAAGAGAATGCCTGCTTGACTTCCGAAATAAGTGGTTCCAGACTCCAGCACCACGATATGAGAAAGCTCGCTGACCATTACACGTTTTCATTAGTTTGACTTGGAGATCGGTTGTGGTGTTTCGCAAATTTTTCCTACTGCATGCAGAGTTTTTTGTAAAAATTTCTGACAGGTAGTCTTGAGCCAGGTCATTTATTAATTTGTAAACCATGCAAGCTGTCTCCATTTTTATCATATCCACTTTAGAATTTTTATCAAGGCACTGGCGGAAGAATAATAACTACTGTTGGTCACAATTCTAGCTGCACGGTTTTGAAGTTCTTGCAGCACCTGCAACTTAGTCCCCCCCACATGCCCCTGCCCCCAGACCGAACAGCAGTAGCGGAGGTGTGGCTCAACGATACCACGATACAATGTCCTGTGACAGTAAATTCTTGGCATATTTAAGGAAATCAATTGCGCGAGAGACCTTAGATCATACAAGATGGGTATCTTCGTCCCAAGCTAGAAATTCATCAATATACACCCCTAAATATTTGACGTTATCTACCATTTCGACTTCGGAGCCACCAATAGAAAAGGAGAGAGATTCCACTAGTTTTTGCTAAAATCTTCTTAAGGTTGGGGCGAGATCCAATAACCATTGCCTGTGTCTTCAGGACATTCAAAGACAGTTTATTGCCTTGGAGCCATTTCCGTAAATAATCAAGTTCTTTGTTAATCGTCACATTCAGATCATTGACACTTCTAGCAGAATAGTAGATCCTGGTATCATCAGCATACATGGTCACCTGGCAGCTCTCCAGACAAAACGGAAGATCATTGATATAGACTATGAAAAGAACAGGTCCAAGACAAGATCCCTGTGGAACATCACAGTGTATTTCTCCTATTCGTGACGAACCACCATTGACCTTGCATAACTGCCGTATGTCTTGGATATATGACGTAAAGCTCGATACCAGAAACGCCATATTTCTGCATCTTTTTCAGCTGGATCTCATGATCAATAGTATCAAACGCTTTCCTTAGATCGATATACACCAATGCAATGTATTTCCCGTATCAATATTTTTATACCAGTTTTTGGTGCAAGAAAGGAGACTTGTTACTACCGAGTAAAGGCGTCTAAAACCGGATTGTTTAGAAAACAAGTGCTTGTTTGTGTCCAGGTACTTGTAGAGTTGCCTGTACCCTGGGTACCAGAGCCAACAAATAATAAAAAGAAAAAAATAAGGAAGGAAAGAAAGTTGGCTCTGGTCAAATGGTGACATCCATTGTAGGAATTGACCAATAAGAAGCCTATATACCCGATGGGTATATGGATTTTGTGAGATTTGATTGGATAGGGTGTGTCACATGACAAGACTACGATTGTGAGCAGAAAAATTGATTCAGACGGTTGTGATCACATTTGCTTTCATAACAATGGCGAATGCTCTGAGGCAAGCTGTGAGTCCGTAATAATTGGAAAGCTTTGCAGCCAAAATAGGAACTTAACTCCACAACAGTTTGAGACAATAACTTCCTGATCACGTAAAAGTCGTTTGTGTTTGAAGTTGAGATTTCATTCGCCCAGTGAACTTGGTTGAAAGTTTAGGCCTAGTTGAGGCGAGGAACAAGAAGTGGAGAGCAGTTTCGAGAATTTAGCCGTGATATTGTGATTGTCACGCTATTACTGAAAATCATTGACACACTGGCAAAGAGTAATCGTTGCTGATGAGGACTGCATTCCAAACTGGTAGGAACGTAATTATCTTTCTTATTGTATGTGATATGATTTGTGTTTACCTGAAATATCGAAGGAATGTCTCAAAAGATGATCGTCGCATATCGTTGACCATAGATTTTGGATTTCAGATTGATTCCTATCGAAATGTGACATCCTCTGTCTTCAACCCGTTTCTTGCGATAAACTTTTCCTACTGGTACCCAAGAAATACTTCCTGTATCGGTCACTTCGAAGCGAAACTGATTTTTGTTTGCGTCAAGGACGGCTTTGTTTCGTATCATTTTTCTCGTCAATTTTAGTTGTTCAAAGTTTATTTGAGCACAGACATTTGTTAATCATATAATTTACAAATACCAACACAACACAACTTTTGGATTTGACCTTGGTTTCCCCATCTGGTACCCAGGGTATCCCATAAATGACTTGACCTTGGTTTTCCCATAAGTGTTTTAACAACCGCAGACGGTACAGTGCAATTTTATGATAAATACTTATTTCGAAAAAAGTTAAATCACTCATACTGTAGTTCTCAATTTAGGATGTTTTGCACGCGACAGACTTCAGTTCCATGTTGATAGTTACAAAAGGCTGGAAGCAGTTGAAATCAGTTATTGTGGTTAGACGAAATTAGCATTACGGCTTTCAGCAAACATCCAGCTCCACATCAGAAACTTTTCTGGCCATTCGAATCAGATCATCAATCGTTCAGGAAAACAATAAAGCTCAGATAACAGCAAAATATGTGATTAATAGTATGAATGACGAAGATGGTTATTGATTACAATCATTGCGCAAAAGGTGATCGGATTGATTCATAATCACGCTGATCAGCACCAAAACGAGGTTGTGTTATCATTTGACCAGAGCCTCCTTTCTTCCTTCTCTCTTTTCCTCTTACCAATTTCCTTTCAGCTAAATTTCGAGGCTCTGGTACCCAGGGTAAGTTGCCTGAAGTTAAGTTTTTCAAAAATTCTCGAAAGAACGGGGAGAACAGATATAGGCCTGTAATTAGACCGATAACAGAGTCTAGTGAACATTGCAGTCCCACGGTCATTGACCGGTGGAAGGTTTGTAAAACAATGGAAATTTGGAGGAAGGTTTGTCAAAATAGAGATTTTAGGGAAGGTTTGGATAAATATTTCGACAATAAAACTAAGACAAATTATTGGAAGAAACTTTTATATGCAATGAAGTCAGAGTGCATTGGCAAGACATGTCAAATGATTTGTCTCACAATACTCTTTTAGCATTGATAACTGGTGTATCCACTCATTTTCAATATGCACTTATTGTCCATTGAAACTTACTCCATGTGTAACGCAATTTCATTTCTGTAGAGCCAAAACTACGAAAAATATACCGGGTGAGTCAATAAAAACGCCCGGCGTTTGAAAAATCCATATCCTTGAATATCAAAGAGTCTGCTAAATCACGTGCCAAGCGTGCCAAACGTGCCAACGTGCCATACAATGTTACGTGCCAACGTGCCTACGTGCCAAATTTTCTTACGTGCCAACGTGCCAACGTGCCATACAATGTTACGTGCCAAAGTGCCTACGTGCCTACGTGCCAAATTTTCTTACGTGCCAACGTGCCATACAATGTTACGTGCCAACATGCCTACGTACCAAATTTTCTTACGTGCCAACGTGCCATACAATGTTACGTGCCAACGTGCCTACGTACCAAATTTTCTTATTCATCATCGCAGCAGTGTAAGTACAAGATATACAAACTTGAAAATAAAAGATGTTTCAAACTACATCTTTTATACAACAAAACATTTCGCAACTTGAAAGTCTACTTACTGTTGTGTAAGTACCAACAATGTCGTGATAATAATCTCAAACTAAGATAGCACACGGAATTCGGACTATTGGTAATAATGTTCATATCAAAAAAGCGACATTCTGGAATCATGGCAAATTATATAATGTTGCTTCAAAGCAACTCTGTCCAGAAAATTAAGTAAGAAACTTTTATACTTCAAAGACTCGTCTCCTACAATAACCCTATGGGAGGGTCATAACAAGTTGAGGCCACGGGTATGTGCTGCCCATATGGGTGGGTTTCTGGAGCCCCAAATTCTCTAAACAAGGGATCCTTCTCGGCAGAGTTTCCTTAACCCTATGAAGCCTAGGGCGGCTGAATTAGGCCCCCTAGCGGTTATTCGTCTGTAGATTTCTACCAAGTGCACTTACAATGCTGAAACTCTCTGACTCTTAGTTTTTATCCTTGTCACGATCTAAAATTAATTTTTTTAAAAAATAAATTTCATTCCAGTGGGTAAACATGATCAGTTTTCGATATATATATATACTTTACTGATGAAGGTTTACTGATGAAGGCTTTCGCCGAAACGTTTACAAGAATGTGTTTTTTCTGAGTTTATATATCTATTTCTATTACGCATTGAGATTGAGCTTATGAGGATATATATATATTAGCGTAAAGATAATTGATAGGCTAACGGGGGGTAATAGGATGCGGGAAAGCTTCTGGCAATATCGGCTAGATTGCTTTGCCCCTAAGGGTTTAAACACTAGGCAGGTAGATACATAGATTTCATTTTTGTTTACTTTTTGGTTGTTGTGTTGTTTTGATTTTTTGCACTCAGCTTTTCGTTAGGGACACACGCTGTTTTATTAGGGATTTCTTTCTGCCCATCCACTCTGGGATCTTTCT
This sequence comes from Aurelia sp. 3 sensu Dawson et al. (2005), assembly GCA_964020215.1. NCBI lineage: Eukaryota > Metazoa > Cnidaria > Scyphozoa > Semaeostomeae > Ulmaridae > Aurelia > Aurelia sp. 3 sensu Dawson et al. (2005). The sequence goes on along the minus strand of OZ026589.1, from coordinate 10,930,062 downwards.
ATCGTTTGTTTTGTTTTAATAGACATTTTTTCCAGCTCCTGCGAGACAGACACAAACACCGACTTCGGCAGCTCTTAACTCTGCGCTTTCTTGTGATCGTTCTCCTGCCACCTTTGTCATTACCGCTACTTTAACACTTTTTCAATGCGTATTGTAATAGGTAAGATCCCGCCTAGGCTATTGTTTTAAATTTCGTAATCTATATGTATGCTCTGTTGGATTTGGAAAAGTTATTACTGATGAAGGCTTACGCCGAAACGTTTACCAGAAGTGTTTTTCTTTGAGTGTCTATACTATTTTTAAAGCATCTTTTAGAATGAGCTTTTGAGAATATATAATAATATTTGCTAGGAATAGGAATCGAAAGGTAATTCAATGGAGCGTACTATATCAATCATTAATACATTTATAAATTTAAGTAAATTAGAGCACCATCACAATTTTCTGGAATTTTGCAAGAACACGAACATCATTCCACTTGGGTTGCAGCTGAAGAAATCTCCGTCACTTTTTGGATTGGCATCGGAAGACTTTGGTGAATGTTGGAGACAGATCTTGGATACTGCCCAGTCACAGCTATTGACCTTGCTTCTACTCCAGTATCGCGAACGACTGCCAGGAGCACAGAAGACAGCCTATGACATTTTGCAGCAGTTTAGACAGGGTCTTACAAGGGATGAATTGGAACACATCAGGGACAGGGTACAGGAGACGAACGAGACCCTTTATAGGACACGTGTGAAGAAGGCTTCTAATTTATGCAGAAGAGCAGGACTTGAATGGACACGAAATAGAGCAGCCCAGCTAAACACCACCAGTCATCACAGAAACTGTTTATTTGATGGAACGGACCTGCCGAACAGAATCATCACCCGTGAAATAGGCCAGGACAATTTGGATGTGGAAAGGAGACCAGAGACAAGGGAAGACGTCAACGTTGTAGAGGAAGTACCAGAGGCAGTACAAGGAGTATCAGAAGATGAGAATGGCCGATTGGTTGGACGATTTGTCAGTGGGAGTGTGGTGAATCTATCACGGAGGGAACTTTCGGAGGAAGACGTAAGTCTTCTTTCGAAAGGCCTGAAGTTTTCACCCACTCCCACTGACATCGACAAAGCAAAGTTAAAAGAGGATTTGGAGGCCTACAAGCGAAGAATGCGATTGAGGTGGCACTTCAGAAACAATGAAGAGGACTATGTACCAGATGAGAACGCTAATTTCAGACCTAAATCCACGTGGCAGCCCCCCAAAGATGACCCTGTTCTTGAAAACTACCTTTCGCTGCTGGAGAAGGAGGTAATGTCTGTCTCGCCGGAGGGTAAGAATTTTAGTAATCTTTCTTCTTCTGAACAACTTTCTTTACAGCAACTTAAATCTGATAGGAACATAGTTATCAAGGAAGCGGACAAGGGATCAGCGGTTGTAGTATGGGATAGGGGGGATTACATAAGTGAGGCTAACCGACAATTAGATGATAGGCAGGTTTATGAAGAAATAGAGGTGGATCCCACGGTAAATTTGGGTAAGACCATTAATTCTAGGTTGAATGAGCTGAGGGAGGAGGACCCGGGATTAGAGGAAGTGACTGAGTATTTAGAGGTGAAAGATTCTAGGCTAGGTAGATTTTATCTGTTGCCTAAGATCCACAAGGGTCTTAGTAGTGTAAAGGGGCGACCAGTCATTTCCAATAGCGGTACTATAACGGAGCATATTTCAGAATATTTAGACCACCATCTTAACCCGTTGGTTAGCCAAAGTAGGTCGTATGTTAAGGACACTAACCACTTTTTGTCTAGGCTAAGTAAGTTAGGAAAGATACCAGAGGGGGCTATGTTGTGTACTGTTGATGTTGTGGGACTCTATCCCAGCATTCCACACGGGGAGGGTTTAGAGGCCATCAGGGAGGCGCTGGATAGGAGGGAAAACCCGGGCGTGGCTACTGATACCCTAGTGGGGTTGGCGTCCTTGGTCTTGGAGAATAATTATTTTGAATTTAATGATAGGTTTTATAGGCAGAAATTGGGCACGGCTATAGGCACGAAGTTCGCTCCGGCCTATGCCAATCTCTTCATGACCCGGTTGGAAGAGAGGTTGTTGGAAGCTTCACCTGACAAGCCCCTCGTCTGGATGAGATTCATCGATGATGTTTTCTTTATCTGGATGCACGGGGAAGAAAGGCTGAAGTCTTTCATCAATCATCTCAACAGTAGCCACGAAACGATTAAGTTTACTAGCGAGCAATCACGGGATAGTATTAGTTTCTTAGATGTTCAGGTTAGCGTGCGGGAGGGGGGAGTCCTTTCGACAGACTTGTTCTGCAAGCCAACTGATACACATCAGTACTTGCATAAGAAGTCTTGTCACCCCTGGCACACGAAAAAGGCGATCCCTTATGGTCAGGCTCTTAGGTTTCGTAGGATATGTTCGGAAGATCGCCAATTTCAGGAGAGGGTAGGCGAGTTAGCTGGATGGCTTAAGGACAGGGGCTACGAAGAGTCTTTAGTTAACGAGCAAATAGATAGGGTACGTAGGTTGGATAGGACAACTCTTCTAGCAAATTCGGGAAATAGGACCAATGACCAAGGGAGGGGGGAAAGGGTTCCACTTGTTGCAACATATCATCCAGCGCTCAATGGTTTGGGGAAGGTTGCCAGGAGACTCCATCCTATGCTCACGAATTCGGAGGAGCATAGGAGGGTGTTTCCTGAGCCACCTTTAATAGCTTTTAGGAGATGTAAGAACCTTAAGGATATACTTGTTAGGGCTAGGCTCAGTAGTGAGGGAAATGGGGGGACTGATAAGAAGGGATGTTCTCGTTGTGGTAAATCTCGTTGTCAAGTGTGTCATGTAATGAGCAATAGTGAACATTTTCATTCTAACGTAGATAGCCGGGAATATAGGATAAACTATTCGTTTAATTGTGACTCGTCAAATGTCGTGTATTTGTTGGAATGTACTGTTTGTGGTGTACAATATGTTGGTAGCACCTGCACGCCTTTTAGGCTTAGGTTTAACAATTACAAGGCGTGCAGTCGTAAGTTTAATTCGGGGGCCTCAGTACCCCAGGCGGAATTCTTCAGACATTTCACTGAAGAAGGCCACCGGGGGTTTCTGAAGGATATTAGCGTAAAGATAATTGATAGGCTAACGGGGGGTAATAGGATGCGGGAAAGCTTCTGGCAATATCGGCTAGATTGCTTTGCCCCTAAGGGTTTAAACACTAGGCAGGTAGATACATAGATTTCATTTTTGTTTACTTTTTGGTTGTTGTGTTGTTTTGATTTTTTGCACTCAGCTTTTCGTTAGGGACACACGCTGTTTTATTAGGGATTTCTTTCTGCCCATCCACTCTGGGATCTTTCTATCGTTTGTTTTGTTTTAATAGACATTTTTTCCAGCTCCTGCGAGACAGACACAAACACCGACTTCGGCAGCTCTTAACTCTGCGCTTTCTTGTGATCGTTCTCCTGCCACCTTTGTCATTACCGCTACTTTAACACTTTTTCAATGCGTATTGTAATAGGTAAGATCCCGCCTAGGCTATTGTTTTAAATTTCGTAATCTATATGTATGCTCTGTTGGATTTGGAAAAGTTATTACTGATGAAGGCTTACGCCGAAACGTTTACCAGAAGTGTTTTTCTTTGAGTGTCTATATATATATATATATATATATATATATATAAATATTCAACAGCTAGCGAGCAACCAGGATTTCTCCTTTTTCGGTGCAAACGGAAACATTATTTTAAAATTCTCAGGAAAATCGAGAAAATTAAAATGCGCCACAGCCGGGAATCGAACCACGGATCTCCTGCTTTCCGGGCAAGCGCCTTAACCTTTAGGCTACCGTGGCACGTCTTAATTTTCTCGATTTTAGCACCTTATGGGTTGCTTTCGGCTTTCGCCTTTTTCAAGCAGCGTATTTTATAAATATTCAACAGCTAGCAAATATATGTTCTCTTTGACCGTTCACTTTATATATATATAAAGTGAACGGTCAAAGAGAAGAAGAGGAACAACATCTTTAGAGAGCAGGCATCAATTGAGGGTGAGTATATATATACCGAGTGAGTCAGATATATATATATACCGGGTGAGTCAGAAAAAACGTGGGGCGTTTGGCGGACTGTGGCATCGCATTTAGCCACCCAATTGTCGTGAACTAAATTTTTCCGTGCAGCCAAGAGTTTAACTTAGATCGTAAACCTTTCCCCATCGAAATCGGTCATTTGATGCATTTGTTAAAAAAGATTTTCTTCGTAAGACGTTGTATGGGAGTCTGGCAGACTGATGAAATGTTTTGCCAAGCCCCTTCCGCATTTTATCTTGGCAAAAGTTACAGGTGCACATGGTATTATCATGGGAGAATGAAATAGTTAGGCGATAGTATTTTCACCCCTAGGATGTCTTATCATGACTTGCCCTGCGTACAGAATGTTTGAAAGACATCAATAATGCGTGCTTCTTTTTCTTCCCAGGAAGTTTCTTTCAAGCAGATCAACGCTCTGTAAATCGCAATGGGACGTCTTCCAGACAATACTTTTTCCCAAAGCCTGGTTCACACTAGGTCTTTGAGTCGTTAGAGTCATGCAGAAAGACCCAAAAGACAAAGGACTCAAACTCTGCGTCTTTGTCTTTTGGTTCTTTCTGCACGATCATAGCGACCTATGCGACCTATTGTGAACCAGGCTATACTTTTTCCGTATCCCCTGATTATACAACGTGTACCTGTAACTCTGGCAGGGCTAAAATGCTGAAGGGGCTTGGTAAAAGATTTCACCAGTTTGCCTGAATCGTATACAAAGTCTTATGAAGAAAATCTTCTTTAGCAAATGCATTAAGAGACTGATTTCATTGGAGAAAGTTTTATGATCTAATTTAGACTGTTGGCTGCATGGAAAAATTTAGTTGACGATGATCGAGTGGCTCGATGTGACGCCACAGTCCGACAAACGCCCCACGCTTTTTCTGACTCACCCGGTATATATCCCGGTATATATATAAAGCACTTCTTGAGAAACCCTCCAATCAGAAACATACAAGGAATGGTACCCTCAACTGAAAAGCCTGTTTTCAAAACTGGTTTCTATTTAGCGGGATCTGTATGTACTGTATAAAGTGGGAAATAATTTTTAATGCAGATTTGGCTCTTAGGAAGATTAAGGACCCTCGTTGGACAGTTTTACTACCTATGAAAAGGGATCTTTGGTTAATACCCTAATTTGAACAATACGAAGAACAATACATGAACTATATCTAGGAATGAAATGGGGCATTTCTGAGACCAAAAAAACTAATTCTCTATGCGTCACATTATGAAAGCGAAAGAAGATTAAATATCTTGGCTTGAGCAGACTTTACCCTTCAAAGGTCTACCTAGAGACTGATACTCAAAGTTATCAGTCAAAAACTTAGATGTTTATGCCAAACACATAGATGCCCAAAGGGAATTTGTTGATATACCCACAAAGTAAACAGAACAAATTTATTTTAACTAAATTTTCTTTGGAGTGTAATTACACTGGATTTAGACCAAGTAAACTTCCAACTTCCTGCTTTCTCTCCTCGCTTATCGTTTCACCACTTGTAAAAGAGGTTGGTGACCGAATGTTTGTCCACGGAGGGCGTCGATTCATGCAGTTCTTTGACAAGCAATAGTAAAATTTTTGTTTCACTGCCCTGTTTCCATTGTATGGCACCGTTAAAGCTCCATCCACGGAGAAGCACTCTGTGCCCCGGTGAATAACCTTCTTGCAATCGTTTGCTGTGCAAAGGGCACTTCTTGACGACTTGACATGAAAGAACCATGTTTGCTCTTCATCATATGATTCATAGTCTTTTAATATTACATCGAATTCTCTTTTTTGCCTTTTCGGAGCCTTCTCTTGCTGGTATCTTGACGGTATATCATTGCCTGCATTTGTGAAAAGGTTACGTATGTCTTCAGTAGCTAGATATCGATCTTGCAACAACTTTTCATAATCATGACCATTTAAAACGTGGATGAAGATGAAAATGATATGCTTGCAGACAACTTTGGAGCCATGTTTCTCAAAATCAGGGCAAGTGCAACAGGGTGTGTTAGATATTGTAACTTTGTATAACTTTTTCCCAGAGGCACTACTTGTCACATGGTACACTCGCTTCAGATTTGAAACGCTCTCACTTCTTCGAACCTTCATTGTTTCAGCAAGACGTAACGCAGCTTCTCGACGCGACACAAACATTCTCTCGGCATCTTGAATTCCCCTTTTTGGTGGGTTACAACCGCCGGTGGGATCGACCCCAGGTAGATACCTTCTCTTGCAGGTCGGTCCTTCAACTCCATGGTCAAGCAGATCTTGTCCCTTTCTGTTAGCAGACTCGCTTTCTCGATGTGCTCGCCTTTCTGCGATTTCTGCTAAATCAGGGCCGCACCCGAATCCCCTAGCAGCCGTTGATATTGCTTTCAACTGAGCCTCCAGTATAATTGTGTCCCTTGCATCAAACTCAGCAGCTTCCAGTAGTGGAAGACCCTTAGCATCACGATTTGCCCAGCTGGCATGCACTACCTCTGCTTGGTTCATTCTTGGCTTATCAAATCCAGTAAAAGCTCTGAAAATGAACTGTCGTCGGTCGTGCCACCATGCAAGCCAGCTTTCTAAAGATCTCCGCCCGTCATTTTCGTCGATGAACGCTTTCAGGTTTGTGTGCGCCTGATCGTATGCCTCGCGTGAACTTGAAACTAACAACTGTTCGGAAAGCGAATGAAATAAGACTTTATCATCTTCGGTCAAGCAGGCACTGTGGCGATGGACTGAGGAACGAAAATGAAACTCGCATCCCTTTATCTTTTCCAGTACTTCTTCCCCATAAATTCTCTCTAAGCCACTGAAGTTAGCCGTCGCCATATCAGTGATCCATCCACTTGGCTGAAACTTGTTACTGCTGTTATTGACTTCCTTAAACGCTTTGTTGAATAGCCGCCAAAATAATTCAACGCATTCGGTGTCTTCACTCTTGCAGTCCATAATAGCAAGAGGAACTTGTTTCTGCAAAAAAGGGTGGTAAACACTTGCTGTAAGTGTTGTGAAATATCTAGTGCGATTTACTTTACCATCAAAGCAACAGAATTCTGTCGAGAGAACGTTACCTCCATCAGATTGCATTTCTGCCGCAATTTCCATTTTCACTCGTGAGGTCTTGAAGACATATTGTTGATTTTCATCAATGGCATAGATCAAAAATGGATCTTTTGCATCTGTATAACATTTGTACTCTTTTGTTCCATTGAAGCTTGTGCCCTTTGATTGTAGCAGTTTCTTTTGCTTCAATTTCTCATTCGAAATTGCCTTTTTACTGACAACTTTTTTTGCCATATTTTCAACTTCACTCCAGGGCTTTCGCTTTCGTAATTCCATCAGAACAGCATTTCCTTGAATGGATGATGGCTTTATAGATGGATCAACAGCAATTGACCTGGAAACCAGATCAGTAGGCCTTGTTGCAAGAGCTTTTGCTTGGCATGTGTGCTCTCCGTAATGATATACGTGTGCTTTCCTTGCATTCTTAAGAGCGGTGTATTTCCTTGCAGGGCATTGAATTAATTCTCCAAGGGCTCCACAAACATTACATACATTTGATCGATCAAACTTGAGCCTATTCTTTGAACCGAATTCTTTTATAAAGCGACACTCACTGTTGGGGCAAGAAGGGCTTCCACCACAGTTTCGATATCGAACATTTTCATAACCTCTCCAGTTGGTCTTTGTGTCGCGTTTCCATGGTCGACCATCTCTGCACTTCTCTAATAAAGACGGTCTTGAATCAGAGTAAAGACTGTATAAGCTCAAACCATCAACATCACACGGAAGTTTTTCTACATGTTGCATTGAGACTCGTTGCCAGGCATCCTTGGATATCACACAATGACCTTGAGCGTTCAAAACGATCTCACCTTCTTCAACTGATGAAGGGTCACTACAGATATCATCTAGGGAGCGATTCCAGGAGAAAGAGCAATCATTGCTATCATCACTTGAATCTGTCCAGAAAAAAAAGGAAACCGTTAGTTCTAATACAATGTGGGGTGTATCGCTTCTCCGAGAAGGCGTACGAAATGTTTTAAAGCGATAGGTTTTTAGGGTTTTGACGTATGTTTCCCGACAACAATTTTTGCAAAAGGTCTTTACAGAGTGATACGCCCGTCAGTCATCAATTTTGCATTTCATTGGTTAGAATCCAGCCTACCATTGTGACAACACGGATCGAATGGCAGAACATGGAACGCCTATCATTGTATGAAAAAATGGTCTCGAGCTTAAGCTTCAATGAAGTACCGGATTTACCAAAGCATGTTCCTGGTTTGAGGTGTTATCCTAGAAGAAGTATGCGTTCCTTGATAGAAATTTAGATCTGCCCCAAGTCAGTGTGACCATTCATTTTACGGTACCTTATGGATCCACCATTTCAAAATTCCGTCAAAATCTCCCTGTTTAACCCTATCAGGCCTAAGGGTATTTGATGCTCTAGGAAGCCTGGGGGGCTGATTCGCCCTCTAATTTATTTCTGTTCTGGGCAACCTAGAGCCTTGAAACTTTGCATGTGCATAGAACATCTTATGGTGAACCAAAAAATGAAATCTATTTTTAGACATGTCACGTGACCTTTTCATGACGTCACATTGTTCAATTTTTCCAAGTCAATAGGGTTCAGTACTAAAAATTTTCAATTGTTGATCGTGAGAAAGCGAAAAGCATTAAGGACATCAGTCCAATTTCATTGTCTTCTGTGTCTAAATAGCATTTGATGTGAGAAGAAAAATTGATTAAAAATTATGACATCATCACACAGGAATACAAAGAATGTGCGCATGCGCAGGGCCAAAATCCGCAAAACAATCAGTTCAAATTAAAAAATAGCTAATTTATTGGAGAGAGCATGAAAAGTAGTATGCATTCCCTTCTTCTCATTATTTCATCACATTAGCTGTAGATTTTATTAGGAATTATTCAAAATTTTACACATACATCTCTCAAATACTGATCACGTTTACCCCTGGAATGAATTTGATTTTTTCAAAAATTGATTTTACATCGTGACAAAGATAAAAACTAAATGTCAGAAAGTTTCAGCGTTGTAAGTGGACTTGGTAAAAATCTCCAGATGAAAAACCGCTGGTGGGCTGATTCAGCCCCCTAGGCTTGATAGGGTAAATTATTGAATACAGGAATGGCTGATCTGGGGTCCATTTGAAAGGAATCTGTTAGACAGACTTCAGGAAACAGACTTGGGGCAAGTCTAGTAAAATTCATATTGGAATCTACGATATATTGCCCGACATGGATTTAGTATTTCTTTCACTTCTGTTTTCCCCCCATTGATTTTCTATGGATAGTCATAACCGAGTGCCTGAAAGTTCATGAAGGAGCCAAAAGCAGTTTGTCAATGAGATTGTTAGACCTGACGATGATCAAATGACTGTCCAAAATACAGCAAAATACGAAAACAGCAACTAGAGAGTAATTATAACCATTGATACCAAAGATAAAATTGCCTTGTTTAGCACTACCCAATCATAATCTTTGCCACCAACTCCCCACTCCAACCTTCAAACACACTATTGACACCGTAAAGAGGCTGAGAATCATGTCTGGAGGAGCAGGAGGTTGGTAATACCCAATATTCCCTCTCGTTCATCTTACTATTATTTCTTACAACAACGATTCCCCTTGAAGTTCGAAGAAACTATGTACTTCCAAGTCAACTGATAAACGTTTGCTCGTATGCTCTTTACACCTACGATATATGGCACGGAAGGAATCGAATGGAACGTACTTTTATCGCTTGATTTATCTCTTTTTCAAAGGTTTCTTGAGTTGAGGGTTTCCGGAAAACTTATTTTGGAGGCCTTTTCATCGAAAATTATGTGGCTTCAAATGATCCTTGAATGAGAGATTGCCGAAAAACGGGACACCCAGTACGTTTTGCACCAGCAATCAACATTTGAAATTTTAAATATGGGTAAGTTCTTTTCGAAAAGAAAATCTATTATGGAAGGAGTGAAAGTTATAACCAATTAACTTTAAACTGAAGGAAGAATCATGTACGAAAAGTCATCTCACCTGAAGAAGACGAAAAAGACTGATTTCCTTTGCAAAGATTCGGTTTCTTGAGAGGGGGATTTGGTGACTCGTTCTTGCAAATAATGACGTCATCCGAGTTATCAGAATCAATTTTTTCAGTCTTAACATTCAGGCAAAAAGGAGGTTTGGTTCCTTCAATAACTCTCAGAATCTCTATGTCAGAGTCAGATGAATCTTCTTGTAGTGGAACAACAGGATCAAGATGGTCGGACACGCCCCTTGCGAAGTAGAGTGTTTTGGGCAGCATTTCGTTTTCTTTGCTGAGGTTTACTGTCCAGCAGCGATCAACAGAAGCTTGAAAGACGACTATTTTACATTTGAAAGCATTTCCTAGTGCCATTAAGAAGGTGTCACATGCATCGGTGTTATAATATTTGAGAGGTTCTTTCAAAAATTTATCAAGTTCCATTAGTATGTTCACATTCGCTTCACAGAAATTCCCGTAAAATTGAAAGTTTTGCAAAATTTCGCTGCGAAGTGCTGCTAGGATATCATCTACCTGCACATGCTGGTCAATTGCTTTCATGCTTTCTTGAAAGGATCGTATGATGCAAAGGCCATCACCTTGAATTGACTTGATTTGGTATCCAGGCATCATTTCTTTGACATAATTTACCACCTTTTCCTTTGAGATGACGATCTTTTCATAAGGAGTCCTAAAAAAATACATCTTTAAGAAATTAACACTATCTGACCTGGGCGTTTGAAACACTCAATGCTGACCCAAATACTCCATGGGGGGGGGGGCATTAATCTGAAACTTTTGGCCAAAGCTTTCGACTGAAGGCTCTCCACTACCATTCTCCTTGAAGCTATATTTTTCGCAAGGTTGAAATGTAGTTAGTAACACAGTGTTTAGATCACACCCATTGTCGGCAGAACTACTATAATTGCCGAGAATTTCTATAGATTTAATTGTTACGTCACAACAAAATGGCGCAGAAATTCAAAAAACAACATGAAAATTCGGAATCTACATGGAAAGGGAAGGCTGACCTCAACTAACTTTAAGCGAGTGAATCAGGCCGATCGCTTTTTTGTTACCCCCAAGGAAATTTGTTGACAAAAATCTGGTCTTAAACTTTTGGTCACGACTGTAATGTGTCCGCATCAATCCTTACATGGCGTTCGCCAAGTTTGCCTTCACCCTTCATCATTCGTCGCGAGCTCCCAAAAATAAAAGTGTTATATAAATACGGTATATAGGTAGATGTAAAACTTTGATCCTCACATTTCTTCAACAGTAACATTTTGATTCTCCATTCCACCTTTGACCCTGACAACGAAATCTATCATGTCACCACAGTCCGCACCCAATTCTTGACAAGTCATATCTCCTCTATCTGTGTACTTTCCCTTGATATTCAGTAACACATCATGCAGTTTTGACTTCTCTTTTTGTCGCATTTTTTTCAATACTAACAAGGGAATAACAGATATGAGAAACTGCTTTTTTACTGGACAAAGTTAACGAATTAAAGGTAAGACAATAACTAATTCTAAGAATTAATTTGTGATGAGAAACATCCAGTGGCGTGCTGAGACTCATTCCACAAGGGGGGCAAAATGTGAAGATGGCGCCCCCTCATTAGTATTACTCAAAAGATACTCAAAATATTCCCTCTGTGATGCGTGCTGCATATCTCTCCTACCGCATATTTTCTTTGGATGTAGTTGGCTTCGGTGCTCTTTACTGTAGTAGACATAAAAAAGTCACATTACAAGATTCCAATAACTTTGGTTGAACATTTATCTTCAGCAGTGAAATGGCAAGGGAAATGCAAATTGAAATTTCTGAGGACACACCCTACACTTTTGCTTAAAACATCTCATCCATTACCATTTTTCCAGTGCTAAAAAATATTTTTAACAATTTCAAAACAGTTACCATATAGTTTAGCATCATCAAGAGGTTCTTGAGTTGAATTCTAACGCATGGTTAGAACTTGTCAGCTTTTTGTCGTGGGCGCTGTTTCTGCCATTTTTTTGAATGATCAGAACACTTAGCACTATCTACGAAGCTGAAAAGAGCTACAATTTTGTTTTCAAGCATGGGGTTGACATTTGTCGCTTGTCCTCCAATTAAGGAAATGGTTTCCTTTTCTTTTTCGTTTTACTAAGGCTGGAAAAAAGTTTATCCCCTATATCCCTCGTGTGATTCCTGTTTCGAAGTCTTATGAGGGCAGCAACTACTGAAAATCACTCACAATCCACGTCACAATCTTACAAAGTCACCCTTCTGCCTCTGTTCTTATTCTGCGCCCCAAGTTCGGTACTTCCTTCATGCTTATGTCTGTGCATTGCTGATAAACGTTTCAAGTTTGAAGAAGAATCCTCGGAGAACACTTAGATAATATGTGTTTGAGATTGCAGTTTTGGCGCCCCTCATATTTCACTCGCAGGGGGGCAGTCGTCCCATGCCCCCTGTCAGCACGCCAATGGAAACATGAATAAAGAAACTTTGATGCTGCATCTCAAACTCTAAGAAACTTTGGGATCTGAGCCGTAAGTCGCAGCTAAAACTTGGGGCCCAGGATATTTCAAGGACGTTTTTGTCTTTTGTCATTAAGGGGAGTTCCTAGAACGAAAAGGGTATGCCGAGAAGCCACTGAAACTTCAGAAACCAGTTGCAAATGCTAAGAGACTTGTTGTGTACCAATCAGGAAGAGATCTAAGATACTCTTACAGGCCTTACTGGGAATAATTTTGAAGGTGTGTGGTAAATCGCACTCCTTGGGAGTTTCAGGCGTGCTATGGTGTGCGGTTGAAAATCTGGTAAAATCAGATAGACATTGATGAAGAATTTCCTGGATTTCCCTTGCATGAGAAAGAAACCAGTAAAGATATAAATCAGTTAATGAGTTTGATATCTTTTCTCATAAACCAAACATAAAGCAATGAATTTGACATCTTTTCAAACAGAAACCTCACAGAAACCAAACATATCGTAAGAAACACATAGGCTACTAAAAAACTAAGAAGGTAGTATCTAGGAAGAAACGTCTCGTGGGCTACATTTAGGTTGCTGCTTTCCTTTTAACTCAGGACTTGTTAAGATCCCTACAAAAAGTGTATATACATGCTTTAATGATAAAAATGAAAGTGTTCGGCACAGCCTTTTGAACGAAATATTATTCATTAGTCAAAAACAGGAAAATCAACGCTTCCATCAGAACTTTCTGAGCTGTTGTCCTCTGCTGATGTGTCCATGGATGTTTCGCTGCTTTCATTTTCCGGAATTTCATGCTCAAGCACTTCTTTTGATGATGTCCCAGCTACATTATCCCCCTCCTTGGCAAAGACAGCGGTTCTGCGTTTTTCCATGTAGAGATCAACTGCCCTTTCAATCAATTGCTCTCTTTCGCTCTTGGACCAGTTGGAATCATTCGCAGAAATCATTATGCAACGCTCCATCATCTTGTGAGACATACTTAAGCGGCGATCGGACAGGATCAGGGATAGGATACTGAATGCTTGTTCTACAGTGGAATTTGAGGCAGAAATGCAAAGAGCAAGTTCCACCAGCAGGCACAAATTTGGAAATTCGCTTCGCCTGGAACTCAAGATTTTCTCCCAAAGCTGACGTGATTCCATTTTAGTATAGAGAGATTTTTGGGTGATCTTCAATGAGCGCCATTCCTGAAGAACCTTGCCTCTTTCGAAACCAGCAGCTGACAGTGGTTCCTTGAACGTATCACATAGCTGGTTGATCTCCGCTTTGCCAAAGGCTTTGTCGCTGTGGTCCCAAAGTTTGGGGTCAAGCCAGGCTGTTGTCTTGAAAACTTCTTGATCATAGGATGAAAAGCGGTTTCGAATCAAGGGACATATTATATCGGCAGCCTTTCTTTGAATTTTGATTGCTCTTTCAAATGAAGTGACACCAACATTTGTCATCACCAACTCAACTTCAGTGTACTCCCGGTTAGCTGGCTGGCGTCGCTCATGCCCGGCTTTGGGATATTCGCCTTTGACAACGTTGTTCTCCATGCGAAACTTGGAAAGAAATGTGCTCAGGGATGTATCAATAGCATCAGTGACATCCAAAATCTCTTCCAAGGCAGCAAATGTTTTTTCGATTGCAGGAGGGATTTCGAATGCCATTAAGCCAGCCTTTTCAAAGACTAGAGAGAGGGGGCTCATAGTTTCCAGGACATCCAAATACGCAGAAACTTGACAGAGAAAAGGATGAATGTTTAATTTCTTCAAGAAACCAGCCAGTTTTGATCGTGTCTCAGGACGGTATCCTTGATTTGTAGCCAGAGCATTTTCAAAAGCTGCAATGATGGGAATGATTGCAGGCCAGTTATGAAGGAGCTTTGACAGGCCTCTTCTTCTGTGACTTAAGAAGCGCGTACCATGGATCTTGGGCATCGTGTAATACGTAATATTTAGGCTCTGCGATGCTTTCTTTATCTCAGATTTCAGTTTTCCAGAGTTTCTTAGCAGGGTCCATACATTCAAGTAGAACCTGTCAACCTCATCAAATTCCGCAACTTGTTTTACTGCATCTTTAAGGGCAAGTTCAAGCCTGTGGTTCACACAGTGAATTTTTACCAGCCATTCTCTCTCCCTCTTCATTTGAGTTAAAACTCCAGAATATACCCCCATGTTGACATTTGCACCATCCGCTGTTGCACTTACAACTTTTGTTCTGTAGTCAGACAGAGGGACAGGACCATTTACTGCGTGCTCATCCTCTTCTCCTGCTTTTTGAAAGATTCCATCGATAGCAGCTTTGATGGAGTCGGCATTTGTACCCCCGAGATCGGCCATTTCTAGCAGTTAAACAACGAAGTAAACTGGAATGCCATTTCGCTCTGTTCTCACAAGGACAAGTTCTTTCTCGTCATTCGTCTTACGAGCTTGAGATCCATCCGACAACACTGAGATGAAATGGCTACCAGCAATTATTGCTGCACAGTTTTCTTTGATTGCTTCTGATATGTAATGTACATATTCTCGAGCGGCATTACTGTTATCTTTGCCTTGGACAAGCCTTACGCCATTTGCACGCTGGCATTTCACGAGAACTTCAAAATGTTTGTGGGGCATTGACGGTGTTAATGCCATTTCGTACGCCGTTCTCATTAGCTTCAAAAAGGAATCTCGGCTGGATTCATTTAGTTTCTGTCGTATGTCTGGCTGAACTGGTCTTCGAGTGGTGTCCAATCTTTCTTGGGCTGGTTGGCGATTATCCAGCATCAATGCTAGTTTATGGGCTTCACCGGTAAGATGACGATCCACCTGAAAAAGAATTTTTGAATAACATTTTAACATTCACACAAAATTAATGTTACCAATTAGAATTTATTAATGATGCCTCATTAAAGTGAGGGTTTCACAAGATATCACCTGTGAACACGTTCAGTATTTTTTGTTAGAAGGTAGGAACTTGGGCCAGTAATGGGAGTTTCTTTACATACAGTAATGGGAGTTTCTTTACATATCAGATTTGTGCCATCCAGAGTAATATGAATTCAAGGACGGAGGAATCATCTCAAACTTGGGGGGGGGCACAACACCTCGAGGGCACCTTTTCCTTAAGAAAAAGGGGCGTTTTCTAAAATAAAAGGGTACTTTCTTGTTTATTGCAAAATCTTGGGGGCACATGCCCCCAGTGCCCCGGCTCCTATGTCTATGAATATGATACTGCAATCAAGTGAGAATAAAGAAAAACATGCAGAAGTTTCTTAATTATCTGGCTATCTGAGAGTCTGAGTCTCTTATAAGAGGTTTCTTATAAAAAGACTACGTGTGGTCAATCTTAAATCTCATTTTTGATCCGTAGGTAACGCAGAGGAGTGACTGCTCTCCTTTATGAAGCTTCTCTAGAAATGCTTTTCATAAGATTTTATTTCCTAAAATTTGTAATGTACAAAGGCTTTGTTGTTATTCCATATGTTAAGGAGAGGTCAAGAAGTCAAGATATCCTTCCCCTGCTGGCTTTCAGATGAACTGTGAATTTTAATCAAAGAAAGTTATTATGCCACAAAAGTTATTAGCAGATCAAAAAGTAAATACTTTCAAGGCCAGTACATTAGAGCCTATTAATAAATCTTAGTAATGCGAGAAAACCGAGTTCCATTCATCAAGGATAACAGAAAGCTCATTCTATTCGCTCCCAAATCTCTTTGCATGTTAGGTAGCAAGGGACTTTGGGGCGCTGCGCTGTGGCCTATACTTTATCGTGCTGAACAAAATAGTTCTGTCACTTCTACTATCATGGAATATCATCAATTGATAAGTTAGAAATTGAACTTGCCTGGTGCTTTGTAACAACCTCAGTTCCATCAGCAAACGCTTTCATAGCGATGACAGGTGCTCCTCTACACGTTGGATGGTTCACGATTTGCTCTCAATATTTTGCACATAATTTGCACCAGATTTTTGTCACGTACTGCTTTGACTCAAACGTCTCGATTTTGTGACCGATAATACCTTCCTTGCCCCATTTCAGGAAAGTGCTCAGTTCCTTCATTGTTCCTTTCTTTTTCTTTGCAAACGATGCCATTTTTCTCAAAACCGTCTACAAACATGAATCGGCTCACAACCATCGAACGTGGGTCAGTTACATTTACTTTCGTGACTCATCAAACAACTGATGATTGTTTGATTTTCCACATTGAATTCCAGCATATAAGTGCTTGCTAATGACATAAATTTAGTGACAGGTCCTCAGTAAAGACACAAATTATACTTAACGAAAACAACGGGAAATCACACAACGTTTTCAAGAGGAAATCGATGATTATTGAAGGACAAATGATGGGAGTTTGAAAGGTTTCCTGTAAATCATGGACAAGGGCAATAAAAAACTTCGCTAATGCCAGATCAAGGCGTGCGATAATTCGCACTTCTAGGAAAACGGAGGCGTGCGCCAAGGCGTGCGAGAGCGATCGCACGCCATTCCCAGTAAGGCCTGCTCTTATACATATCTTGGAGCTAGCTTTGTTTAAAAGATGAGTATATCTCCACCGGAAGGCAACATTAATTGAGGATAAGTCAATCGATAAGAGTTATTGCTATTGTAAACAAAATGCTTATGGGTACCTTGCAATGGTGTTAATTTGAGGCTCAGCTTAAAAATATTCCCTCGCAACGTTCTGACGTAGAAATATCCAATAGCTGAGGATGGTGTTCGTTTCTTTCTTCTTGTATCAATTTTGAGCAACAATCTGATGAACAGTTGTCCGACAGTGAAACCCATACGGACAGAGAGTGCAACGAGTGCAGCAACCAAAAAAATGCAGATGCCTCCATACAAGAGAATGTCATGAAAACTATGGTTCATTAACAGCAGTAGAGAATTCCCAACTGGCAATCCATTTTTCCTTGCGTTTCCCTGAAAAATCGAGTTTATTCCGTTTTACCGTGGTAGTAGGTAGTTTAAGAAGTTCGTGATACACATTTTTATTGATAGTGTTGTCAATAATTCCTTTCAAATTTCCTGATTGGTTAAAACAGGGTAGATAACTCTAACAGCTTTTGTTTTCCACATTCTCGCAGAAAATTTAGTCACAATGGAGAGTGATGTTGTTCTGAAAATGGTCATTATAAAGATATTGTCACAAATTCATGGAAGGTCGTGATGATCTCGGGGAACCGGTTAACTTTCTTTGGGGAAGACAAACAATTTGATTTGCTAACGCATAAGTAACGTCGTATATGGGCTTTGTCACCAGACCCCATCCGAGCCATCCTAAGCAAAACTTCCTGATACAAAATCAATTTTTTTCCAAAAACCAGAGTCTAACCGAAGTCCTATTTTCTCATACGAATAGCTTTTCTTCTGGCATAAAAATTAAAGCTAGGTAACTGTGCGATGAAAGCTGCGTAATAAGACTTTATCCAAGTGAAAATCTATAAGTTTATAACGAGATCATTAGCAAATTGTTCCTTGAAAAGGCTAAACCAGTCCCAAAAAGCTAAAAATAGGGATGCCGGAGCGATGGTAGGGCAAGGGGATCGAAGGGAAACGCAAGAGCACTCTAGACCGATGACAAGGGAAGCGAACCGAAAATTTGGTGGATATGGGGTCCTCCCCCGGAAAAATGTTTGCGGCCACACCCTTTAGATTCGCTTAAAATGCTATCAGGGATATTCTAACCGATGTAAATGATGTTCTTTTTGCATTTTTGGGTATGACCACTGCAAGTTGCGATAATTATTCAACTCAAGGGTTAGATTCATGGTTTTTATGATATCTAATTGAACATTGTTAAAGAAATATATTTTTCCATTAGAAGGGCACTCTTGCCCCCCTTAAAAAAGGGCAGGTGGGGCGCTTGCCCCCTACGCCCCCTCTCCTGCGTTCCTGGTTAAAAATTCATCACAACCTAGCCATTATTCAGCTTACAGTAAGACCCCGCAAACAAGAACATAGCAAAATAAGAACCTGCAGACTGATTGGGTGGAAAAAGACACCCAAAGATAAGAACCAAAAACAGACTGACTTACTCCAATGTTCTTATGAAATGGCACACTTAATTAAGAAATTTCATCATGTCAGTGTAACAGATTCCCAACTATCGATAACTGAACACCACTAACAGTTTTCAGGGATATGCAAATTGTTTTATCAAGCTGTATGATATAACTTGCTTTGTCAGCAACAAAATACCACACCCTCTAATATTCAAATGCAGTCATTCTACCTTCAAGTTTATTTAACACATACTGTATAGCTATGTATTCATCATAGTAATAAGTGTCCTCGCGATAAGAACCACACCTTGAAAATGCCATAATTACCTCATACATAAGAACCTAGTCAGTCTGTTTTTCAGAAAAGTATGTTCTTGTTTGCGGGTTTTTACTGTACCTTTCAATATTTAGGAGAAAAGTGAATAAGGTAAAACCAAGTCGCCAGGGTATAGGAGACAGAGGGCTAGGGGGCTACAGCCGTCCAAATTGAGAACAATTTACAAAAATCGGCCATAATCAAGCAGAAAGTCGGGCTTAGATTAGACAAACTTTTCGAAAACAATGAATCTTTATCGGGCAGCCAGCTACCCCAGGCACCAGATAGAGTCTGGTACCCAGGGAGGCAACCCCTAATTTATCTCCCCGCACGCTTATGCAAATTGCGAATACGAAATCAGGGTAAGTTCAAAACGGAAAGAGAAGAAAATAGGAATTTACCTCGGCATTGTGCTTTGTCCAGTTGGCCAATGACGCGTGAAAACCTTCTAAGTACAAAACATATAACAAAAATCGACGAAAGAAATAAAATCCCATTTCCGAACTGAAAGTTTTCCTTGGCTTTACTTTCGACGAGGAAAAATTTGCTTGTGATTTGCTTGTGGATTGTGTCGAAAAAGCAGTCCACGTACCAGACTCCCACTTGCGAACAAACCATGCATCACTGTACACAATGTGATCTTTCGGTGTTCTCGATGCATTATCTGTGTAAGTCTAAAGTCTGAATTACATTAGAAACCGAAAATCAAACAACGAAATTTGAAGTATCTATACTTTTTTCCATAGTATTTAAGTTATTCACTTACGCAGTAATATGAGGATTTCTTCAAGTGACCCTGAAAGTGGGTTGACGATCAAGTGACAAAGACACTTGCTTTCGACCACCCCACAGTGGGCCAGATTACGATTTTTTTGGACATAAATCGCATAAGGCATAAAATGGTAAAGAATGCTATAAAAGTTGGAAACTTACGAAGAAAAACGTCGTGAGGACAAAATTTCTTTGCTTAGGTATTTGTGCAGTTGTCGGAAAATTCTGCTAAGTGCTTATTTGAAACAGCCAAAGTCAATGCATCAAATAACTTCTGATAAGTACGTACCCATAATAAGGAAAGCAGAATTAATGACTATAAATCTATAATCTGAAATGATTCTTAAACAAGGACAGGCTTTGAAATAGACTTGGCATAAAAAATGAATAGAATTTGACATCGATCTGAGAGTTATTCAGCAGTGCCCTATTCCCTATACACCTCAATTTTGCCGTGGCAATAACCATCGTTGTATTTTCTACGGCGCCTCTCGGCAGCCAAATGTAAGTCAAACGGTTAGAGGATGCTTCAGTGCTTGTAAATATGCAAAGAAGACGTTTGGCGTTTACAAGCGAAATTTTGAACTTAGTTTTAAAACACAGCGTACAAAGTGCAGCAACGTGTTTCTGAAGTACTTTGAACAAAATCACAATTTTGCAATAGGAGTCTGTGCTCAATCGAAATGCAGTCAGTTACACTTAGATCACTGCCTGTGAACGTTATGAAGATGCTATCGAAATGCCGCTTGCAGACAAATCTGTGCCTGAAGACGCAGTTGGTAAAATTGAAGTTGAAAACAGTTGACGGCTTGAAGTATTCAATGACAGTTAGCATCCTGTGATTTGAAATTGATTAATTAATAGAAAGCAATTTTTTCGATAACGTTGAATGTGATTTCCTTACTCGATGAGGCATATGATATCAATTTCCACTGATAAAACTATTATTTAAATTTTTTCATTTTTTTATTTTTGTCCACCCTCTGGCCCACTGTGACCCAAAGTAAATCATTTTGAGAATTTTGTGTTAGAGGTTCCATGATCACCAGAATTCCGGTGTGCGATTAAAATCGTTCTGGTGTGTCAAAGAAAAACTTCACGAGCAGTGAACCTAAAATGAAATACTAATCATGGCGATGTATTGATCGCAGGTGACGTTTTCCGAACTCTCTAATGATCTACATTGAAAAAAAGCCACTCACATGGGCTGCACACACCCATGGCCTCAACTTGTTATGACTCCCCCTGGACAGAGTTGCTTTGAAACAACATTATATAATGGAACGGTAGGAGGAGAATAAAAACGACAATCATGTTTGTGCATATCAGTTATATCCAGTCTTACATAAACGCAGGCCAAATTTGCCAAGATTAGAGACTTACGCCGTTGGGTGAGGCGAAACCGGCAAGTCAGTATTTCAATAGATTGTTACAAATATTTAAAATGGATTGTGCGATTTTGCGCGAAGGTATTAGTGTCCATGGAAGTCATCTCCCCATTTCCCCAAGGTGCATTGGCAAAACATTACAAAAGATTCCTCATGGAAAACGTAGGCACGTAGGCATGTAGTCACGTAGGCACGTAACATGCCATGGCACGTTGGCACGTAAAAAACTTAGGCACGTAGGCACGTTGGCACGTAGGCACGTAACATTGTATGGCACGTTGGCACGTAAGAAAATTTGGCACGTAGGCACGTTGGCACGCAACATTGCATGGCACGTTGGCACGTAAGAAAATTTGGCACGCAGGCACGTTGGCACGTTGGCACGTAACATTGCATGGCACGTTGGCACGTAAGAAAATCTGGCACGTAGGCACGTAGGCACGTTGGCACGTAACATTGCATGGCACGTTGGCACGTAAGAAAATTTGGCACGTAGGCACGTAGGCACGTTGGCACGTAACATTGCATGGCACGTTGGCACGTAAGAAAATCTGGCACGTAGGCACGTAGGCACGTTGGCACGTAACATTGCATGGCACGTTGGCACGTAAGAAAATTTGGCACGTAGGCACGTTGGCACGTTTGGCACGTATGGCACGTAATTTAGCAGACTCAATATCAAAGCAATGATGTTGAAAACTGTCTTTTTTTATTCCCGATATGTCAAATTAGGTTCATTAATTTAGCCGGCTTTAATCGGGCATTCCGTCCCGTCGAAATAGGAGATTTTCTGCGGAAAGCCCCTTTCGAAAACCTGCAAAAACGAGCGAAAACAGCAAGCAAAATTTCCCTTTGTTCTTCTTCCTAGCAAAAATGACTTTTGGATGTCCTCATATATTTTGTCTTCATGGGAGAATGGAATCCCCCTGAATAAGTTATTCACACCAGGGGGAAGACTTTTCAACCGGCCAAAACGAAAGCACGTGCTAAAGCGTGCTGAAAGTCATCGCTGTGAGGTAAACACGTCAGGGACTTCTGCTTGTAATTTTAGCACGTTTTTTAAGGTTTCTCAAACGGACTCATTTTGGAAAATTGCCTGCAGAATCTGAACGGAGTGACCGATTTTAGCCAAGAAAATTTCTAAAAATGATTGAACATGTTACCCTGGGTACCAGACTCTCCCAAGAAAGAAAATTGAGAGTCTGGTACAGTGCGACCAAAACCTTCTCCTGGTGGCGTTCATATTGACCAATCAGGAGCCTACATACATATCCGTGTATGTTCAAAGGTCACGGCGAAACAATAGAAAGCACTTGAGATAAGCTTCGATGTGAAACGCTGAACAGGCCTGAACAGTGATAGAAGATAGCAACTCACTGATGGGGAATACGATTGCTAATGAATTTAAAGACACTGTAACGCGTTGAGTCGCCAGCCAGAAGTGAAGTACTGGCCAAACTGCCCATGGAGTTGAAAAATTCGTCAAGCTGCCGCTGTCACAACGAAGTGAGGCCTAATTCTCAGCAGTTGACAACCACCATGGCGATCGGCTCCCCCGAACCGAAGCTTGTTGCCTTGATTGATCCAATATGCAACATCTGATCTCATTTGTGCACCATAGAAAGGAGATTTGTATCAGTATACAGGGAAAAAGGTAAATTCGACTTGTTATTCATCACTCGCTGACCTCCTAATGTACTTTGTACTCTGTCATTTTCATTTCATTTCATATAATTTCATTTCATATAATTTCACAGAAAACTTGTCAGCAAGCCTGCCAGAGAATTTGGCAATCCCCATACTTAACAATTTGCAGTCAACTTACACAAGACATCTTTGGCAGATTAAAAAAAAACAGCTTTACAAAGCAGAGGGATCTTGTTGAAAGCCCCAGTACTGTGAACCCGGGGGGTACATGACTTGCGGATGGACGGGGGTCTGCCACCCGGTTTTCAGAAAGGTACCCTCTTCTAATTACCGAAACTTGCTGTCATACCCACTTTTATGATGAATTTTGGCGGAAACCACCCATTTTTGACTATTTTTTGCCAATTTCTGGAAGACCCACCCATGTTTATGGAAAATCTGCTGAAAAAGGGACCCTTGTCTAGAGAATTTTGGGCCCAAAAACCCACCCATATGGGCGGCACATACCCGTACCCTCAACATGTTATGTACCCCCCCCCCCCGAGACTGTGAAGGGGAGGGGGCAGAGAGAAGTAACCTACCGAAGGTGATTTTTCCTTGTGCCATTTTTAGAGTTCCTTTTCAAAGCACTTGTGGATTTTTGGGTATGCTTTGTCTGTAACTGTAGAATTTTCAAGAATACTTTCTTCAGCTGTCTTGGATTTGATTACAAAATGTGAAGATGGACCAACCTTTAATTAGGACTCATCTCCATTATTATCTACAGGTTGTCTGGCTATGAAGATGAGATCTTATTCTATCAGATGATCATCACCCTACCTAACCATCAATACCAGATCTGAACAAAGAAGTATGTTGATAAAGGAATCATGCATCAGTTTGTCCCATGACATACTGCTGGGATCTTTGAATATGGCTTCATCATCAGAATAAAGCTAGACTAGTTCATTTATTGGACTCTTTGTGTTTTGATCCAGTGCCCAGGGGGGGGGGCACACAGCACATACACATACGGGGAGGTAAGTCCGATGTTTTTGGGTCAGAATATTGTGAAAAGTGATATTTTTGGATCCAAAGAAAACTAAAACTATTATGTTCATGATATTTTTTGACACCAAACATCGTTGAACTGATATTTCTGGGTTCATTAGAGGTAATGCTCTTTTCTATTTGCATTGTTTCGGGACATTTTATGGCCAGGTCGGAAACTCGGGCGGCTCGGGCGACTCGGGCAACTCGGGCAACTCGGGCAAAAATTTTCATTGCAGAAACCATGTCTGATAGTATTATTTCGACCTTTCTCGGGCACAGAAGACACAAAAATCCTTTGCTGTTCAAAATAGGACACTTTTTAAAGTTTACCCGAGTCGCCCGAGTTTTCGTTCTGGACCTATAAGCAAAACGAAAAGTCGGGCGACTCGGGCGAAAGGCAAAAGAGCCATCAGGCAAGTCAATTGTTGAGCCGAGCTGACTATATCGAAATACATGCGTATTATTTTTTGTTCATTTCAGAAAACATTGTAAAAGTTTAGTTAGTTGAAAAGAGATTAATTGTGTTTTGTTGTTAATGTTGTGCTTTTTATCTGAAATTCTCTTCAAGGCCTGGAAATTAATTTGTAAAAATGTCATCGTGGTGAATCATTTGCTACCGGGTGAGTCAATAAAAACGCGCGGCGTTTGAAAAAATCCTGATCCCTGAATATGAAAGCAATGGTGTTCAAAACCGTCTTGTTTTATCCCCGATATGTCAAATTAAGTTCAGTAATTTACCCGGCTTTAATCGCTCATTCCTTCCCGTCGAAATAGGAGATTTTCTGCAGAAAGCCCCTTTCGAAAACCTGCAAAAACAAGCGAAAACAGCAAGCAAAATTTCCCTTTGTTCTCCTTCCTAGCAATAATGACTCCTGGATGTGCTCATGTATTTTGTCCTCATGGGAGAATGGAATCCCCCTGAATAAGTTATTCACACTAGGGGGGAGACTTTTCACTCCACCAAAACAAAAGCACGCGCTAAAGCGTGCTGAATGTCATCGTTGTGAGGTAACCACATTAGGGAATTTTGCTTTAATTTTAGCAAATTTTTTAAGGTTTCTCAAAGGGATTCATTTTAGAAAATTGCCTACAGAATCTGAACGGAGTGACCGATTTTAGCCAGGAAAATTTCTAAAAATAAGTGAACATGTTATCTATTTTATCAGATATTGCAAAACATCGTTGCTTATATAGTCAGGGAGCAGTAGCCTTCCAAACGCCGGGCGTTTTTTTTGACTCACCCGGTAGTAAAGATGCAAAAAAGTAAAGTTTTCATCTGTTGCCGTTTTCCTTTTCGTCTCAAATCGTGCCTTAAAACTTACGTTTTACAATGTTACCGATAGGCGTTATCTTAAAACTGAAGCGTGTTGTTTGTGCGAATTTCCCGAAATAAACAGCCAGAGCCAACCATTGATCTGCGACTGAAAGACTGCCCATCCGAGTCGCCCGACTTTTTGTTTTTGATCATAGGTCCAGAACGAAAACTCGGGCGACTCAGGTAAATTATAAAATAGTGTCTTACTTTGAATTGCAAAGGATATTTATGTCTTCTATGTCCAATAGTCCAATAGGGTCGAAATAAAACAGCCAACCATTGATCTACGAGTGAAAGACCGCCCATTCCGAGTCGCCCGACTTTTCGTTTTGCTTACAGGTCCAGAACGAAAACTCGGGCGACTCGGGTAATCTTAGATATCAAAGCATTGATTCTTCTTTGAGCTGATGGCAACTCGTAGTAGCTATCTACTTGCGTTTGTAAAAGTTTCTTCTGTTGGGGATTGTTTGGATTGACTTGCCTGATGGCTCCTTTGCCTTTCGCCCGAGGCGCCCGACTTTTCGTTTTGCTTATAGGTCCAGAACGAAAACTCGGGCGACTCGGGTAAACTTTAAAAAGTGTCCTGTTTTGAACAGCAAAGGATTTTTGTGTCTTCTGTGCCCGAGGAAGGTCGAAATAATACTATCAGACATGGTCTTTGCAATGAAAATTTTCGCCCGAGTTGCCCGAGTCGCCCGAGTTTCCGACCTGGCCACATTTTATGTTCATTTACTGATTTCTAAGTATGAAATGAGTTGATATTTTTGGGTTGCAGTGAAGCTGAAATGATATTTTTGGGTTGCCTGAAAATTTCTTGGACTGACTTCCCCCCCCTCCCCCGTATCCGTATCTGCTGAGTGCCCCCCTGGGATCCAGTGCTTATTGCAATGGGACATTATTAATCTTTTGTTTTGTTAAAACAGAATTTTGATATCATGCATACATGGGATCGTTGTTAATTGGAGAGAACTCTGAAGCACTGTTGCAGAATCACCATTTAGCTCATATGCCAATATCATGTCTTGATATTATGATGTTTCAGTGGTAAATGCTGTAGTTTTTTGCTTATTTGCCTGTCTGTTGGCCACAAAAATGTACAGTACAGGTCTTGTGTACATTAGCAGTGTTCTGTTGCCTAACATTCAAAACAGAGCTATAAATTGGAAATTCTTTCACACATTTCAAAAATCCTTAAAGAATGTGAAAATCAATGTGTACATGACATATACTGTAATAAGTAAGATCTACAAGCTGTCACTGCAGTCTTCAAATGAGAAAGTCAGACACTAGAAATCAAAACAGAAAGTTTTTGCTCTCAAGAAGTCTTGTATGCCATGCAAAATATCAAATCAATAGTTAACGTAAAACTAGTCATCTTCTCTTTCATATCATTTTGTGGTGTTCCTCCCTTCAGAAACTTCTTAGCTCGCACTCAACTACCAATATGAAAAAATTCAGCTTGCAATGAGCTTGCGCAAGCTTGAAAGGAGCATGACTTTGGCTTGAAGGAGCTTGAAATGAGTATGTTGGCACAATTTTGGCCAGTTTGCATGTATGATTAGAATTTGATCAAGCTTGACAATAATTTCATGCTAAAATCATTGTTAAACATACCACAATCAAGCTTGATTGATTTTTTTGCAGTTCAAAAGATGCATGGTGCAAGCTTGCGCAAGTGGTGCAAAATCATTACTTGAATCAAGCTTTAAAACTTACTCAAATCAAACTCAAAACAAGTTAGTATCAGGTTTGAAGCATGCTGCAAACACTCAACATTTTGCTGAGGGTATGCAGTTTTCATACAGTGCTCACAGTACACATAATTTTTCAAAAGAAACAAAGAATTTGTGCATGTACTGAAGTTTCTTAAAATCATTTAGTTTTGAATACCCAAGAGTTTCTTATGACCATAGTCTATTGAAATAGAGCTGCTCTTTTAAATAGACTATGTTATGACCTGTTTCTCAAAGGTTCCATAACAATCTTCATGTTTAGTGCCCATGTGAGCATTTCAAAACAATGATTTTGAAGCTAAAGAGAAAGTCTCTGCTGTGACATACAGCCTCGACATTTAAAGTAAAGTTCTGCTCAAAAATTTTCACACAACCTGCAACAGCAGTACAAATATGTTGCTGGGAACAAACCATTGTATTGCCAAAAGCCAAGAAAACATGGTACCAACTCAGGGTAAGGGTTCTTATAGAATAGATGAGTATCATAAATTACAGGCATCCTTGAAATGCAAACCTTAACAGCCACCTTCAACACACACTCAGTTAGGTGGTATTCTGCTCTTCCTTTCTTACCATGGAGTGAACTGAATACAGGTTTTTTCACAAGGAACTGTTTTAAGAAACTCTGCACTTAATTTCATAGAAAAGAAATTTTAAGAAACTCCAGTGCTATGGTTAGGCAGCAGTAAGAAACTTAGGGGGCTTAGTTCAATATGACTTCAATTTATATTTGCATTTGATTTTGAACCCAACAGAAATTTTTTTCTGATACCCAGATCTAGAAACACATTTGCTGCAAGGGCCCAGACCATAATCCTTTGACCTTAAAGTGAGAAACAAACTAAGAAATTAAGAAACTACTCCAGTCATACTTTAGTTCAAATCATGATATCACAGTGCCATCTCCCTCCAATCAAGTTTCAGTCAGCTGCCAGGATGGAAATCGATAGTCCTATACATCAATAATGAATGACAGGGAAAGGAATAAATTTGTTAGTAGGTTCTTTGCATCAGAATATGGCTTCTTTTGTCTATTGTGTAAACGTCCAATTTTCCCGAAGTTTGAAACGAATGAAATCTGGTAGTTAATCGCTGCTTATTCCCCTGATTTCTCATTGTACTTTTAGGCAGTTCATTCCATCTGAAGTGTCAGTATAATTTTAGGCTTATTTTCGTTGCATTTCGTTCAATCGGAATTCAGACATCGCTCTGTTTCACCGTGACTTGCGATTCTTTGCAGTGCTAAGTGGACAGTCTCTTCCCAAAACGTCGGTCCTATCACTCCTGATCATCCCGATAAGTAAGCTTAGGTGGTTTGCAAGTGGCGAAGAGAAGTCCTCGTCTTCTCGTCTTCGGTGTTATTCCAAGTAGGCCTGATCTAGCCGACCATGGTATCTGATTCAAGGGTTCCTGGTCCCTGATTCCAGTCCGTGGAATGGGCTAAGCTGCGTCCAGGGATTTCGCACCAGGACGAGGTTTTGGTCGCACTGTACCAGACTCTCAATTTTCTTTCTTGGGAGAGTCTGGTACCCAGGGTATGAACATGTTAGCTATTGAGTCAAATATTGCAAACTATCATTGTTTATATATTCAGGGAGCAGTGTGGCCTTTCAAACGACGGGCGCCTTTTTCGACTCACCCGGTAGACATGTTACAAATGATTCATTGATAACAAGACACATACAGTAGAAGCAAATTTAAATACGACTAATCCATGTATACAATTTAATGAACGTTTCGACTCTGGCTAGAGTCATCATCAGCAAAGATCTAACGGCGCGAGGGCTTATTATGGAGATCCGAAACAATAGGAAATAGAAAACCACGTGAGTTCCAAATGGGAGAACATGATTGGTAGAACGTAACAGGAAGAAGTTGAATTTCATTTCTCAAATTAAGTGGGGATATTTTCCATAATATATACTCTGAAAAGTCTCCAACGCTTAGGAAAGCTTCATCATAAACTCCTTGAAACGGTGATGTCAACCAACTTCACCAACCATGGTGCCAAACACAGTTGCTATGCAGACATCACAGAATGTTCCAGTTGGGTTGAATGTCAAGTCAGAGTTGAAACATCTTTCAGTCTTAATTTCAAACTGAAACTTTCAATTATTGCCTTCCTGACCCTTTGTTGTGACTTCATAATGTTTTCGAAATTTATTGCTATTAATCCTCAATCAAAACTTCAAGCAATGTCTTTAATGGTATATAACCAATTTCAAATTCTGTGTGTACTTGGTTTCTCTTTCATCTTCAAAGTATTGGACTTCAAGCATTACAAATCAATCCATCGAGGTACTACATACAGTGTCAAGTCACCACTTCCTCAAAAGTGAGAGTCCACCACCTAGCATTTCCCTCCTCAGTTGAGTTGTTGGCTCTGACTCCGTGTCATGGGGAACAACATAGTCTTTTCACCAAAGCTGGCTCCACCAACAAGCAGCCAAATCACTAAAGTTTTACGCAATTCATACGAATTCACTTCCATCTCAATCTGATGCAAATCAACATTCATTGAACTATTTTGCCTAGGCCATCGATTTCCGCTGTTTTCGTTGTTTCTCCCCTAAATGCGTGTGGACTTACTACCTGAGTCCTGCATTTGGCTGCAGTTTTACAAGAATGTTATGTAGGACAATGTAGAGCTCAGGTAGTAAGTCTAGTGCAGCAGCAATGATTCAAGAAAGGGTCATGATTTTGTATCGTTTTTAATGCTTTTTCACCGTAGAATTCTAAAGACAAAGGCTGGCGTGTCCTAACCATGACTTATCCACGCCCTGGTATTTAAAAAATTGGAGGAACGTTTTGCTAAGAAAAAACTTTGACCGGAGGAAGTTTTAGTACTTTTCTGGACTCAGAGACAGACCAATGTTGTTGTATTAATATTAACACGAAAGATTTGATTGATTATCTTGCGAAGTTTAGACTAACTTGAGCAGACAGGGCTCATGTAAATGAAATGAAAGGGAATTTAGAACCTGCATCGTTTCGCACATAAAATCGTCGGTTCCACCTGTGTTTTTTTTCTTACAGCACTATACCTATGGTACATGGCTAAAAACTAAACTACTAATAACAACGAAAAGAATTACAATTAAGGTTTAACATTGCGGGGTGAGTGGCCGAGTGGCTTATACAGTCTTCGTCAGGTGACTGAAGTTAAGCTCGGTCGAGTGAGGTCAGATTTCGGATGGGTGACCTCTGAGGACTGACCTCGCAACTCACCTCGTCGTCCTTCGGAAGGGACGTTAAACTAGGGGTCCTATGCCTGGATGCGGCATGCACAGTGGGCCTAAATTAGCTTTCAGTAGCTAGAAATCCTGACAAGCTCACTCAAAACAAATTGAAACAAACATTCCAACTGTTGACAAAAGAAGAAACATTAAAAGGTAACAATAAAATTTGCAAGTGGCTATGTGGAATGTGGTGCTGCTTCCGTCATTTCTGCTCTCATTCTAGTAGCCTCGCTTATGTAATTCGTTAGCGTTGAGATGTGATCTTCTTCACCCAGACTGAGGCCTCGTTTACACGAGATCGGATCCAAATGGATCCGTGTTGTGGCAGACGCGGTTAACTCTCCTTTTAATCATAAATTTCTTTTATATCTTCTTCTAACTTCTTACATTGAATTCTAAAACTCGTAGTGAATTTGTCCTATTTATACGATTCATAAAATATTCTAGAATGAACTTAAAACAATAGAAATAATGTCCCGTCATAACGACAAAGCATTACGTCATGACAAGTCAGCAAAATTTTCCATTATTCAGCAAGTTTATACACAACAAAGGATATTATGAAAGTCGATAAATAAAACGTCATTTCGAATGTTCTAGAACTTTCTTCATAAAATAGAACGTGCTTTGCTTCACGTTGTTTATCGTTCGCGACATTCCCGACGCCGAGATTTTCAATCATCAGATAAGTATTGTCCAATTATTCTGTCTCTGGCATGAATCGCGGCTTTTCGTGTAGCTCTTCCTGTCTTGTTCGATTGATTGTCCTTTTTTTCGTTTTTCTTGTCGGCAAGTTTATCTTCCGTTATGTTTTCTTCGTGACATTCCAGGGGGTATAGCAAGTTTAATGGTCTGTTGATTGTGTTTCGTGTGGGTAATAGTACTTTAGCTGCTCTAACATTTCCTTCGCTATTGAAGATGAGTTCAACAATTTTCCCAATTCTCCATGAACCTCTGGGAATGTCTTCTTTGATCTGTATAATATTTCCAACTTTTGGCGATTCGTTTGATTGAATTCGATGAGATTTTAACTTTGTTTGTGTTCTTTCTCTTAAGTTCAGTAAATAGTCGTTACGCCAGCTCCTCCAAAACGATTCCAACATATTTTGTCCCTTCTTCCAAGTATTCAAGAGAATTTCCTTCGATGATGGGTCTTGTTGATAATCAGGATCTTCGATTTCATCTTCTGTTCCTAACTGAGGTGTTCCTGTCTTAGTGTTGGGAGATAAGAAGTGTGAAGGTGTGATTATTTTTCCATCGTTCAGATCTTCTCCGATGTAAACAAGTGGTCTGGAATTGAGTACTGCTTCAGTTTCGGTTAGGAATGTTTGTAGCTGCATCATGGTTAAGCATTTCTTTCCTATCGATTTTCTTAAAGCCATCTTGCTACTTCCTACCAATCTTTCGTAGAAACCACCCATCCATGGTGATAACTCGACTATGAAGTTCCACTTGATTCTATGTTCGGCCACGTATGAATGAACTGTTGGGTCGGTTACCACCTTTTCCCATGCTATGTCAAATGTGGATTTTGTAAGTTTAAATTGTGCAGCATTATCTAAGATGATTTCTTTTGGTGTCCCTCTTCTGGCTATGAATCTTCGTAGTGATTGTGGAAATTGCTCTGCTGTAAGATCTTCAACCAATTCCAAGTGAATGGCCCTCACTGCAACGCAGGTAAACAAACATACCCAAACCTTTTGCTTTTCTGTAGTGTGTTTCTGTTTGATCAGCAAGGGTCCAAAATAATCTAATCCAGTGGTTTCAAATGGTATTGCTTCGTTGACTTTGCTTCTTGGCCAATTGGTCATTGATGGCATCTTAAATGGTCCTCCTTGATGTTTACGGCATGTTCTGCATCTTCTGAGAACAAATTTTACTTCAGCACGCCCCTTTGGTATCCAAAACTTGTTGCGAATTTGGGAAAGTGTGTGACTGACTCTAGCATGGCATAGTTTTTTGTGATATTCTTCGATTATTAAGCGTACTAAAGTCTCTCCTCTTGGCAATATTATTGGAGTGATAGTTTCTTCCGGCAGTGAAGCATTCTTGAATCTTCCATGACATCGCACAATGCCGTCTTTGTCGATCTTTAAATTCAGCGGGTGCCGATGAGAATTCTTGTTCAGTTTGATAGCTTTGTCTTCGTATTCTGTATAATGTTTGCTTTGGATGTACTTGATCCATCTTCTTTCTGCATCTTCCAATTCCTTTGCTGTCAATTGCCCTGTTGAGATCTGTTTCTTCTGCACTCTTTGTATGAAGCGGTTTGTGTAGACAGTGACTCTCAGCAATTTTGAAATTGAAGAGAATTTGTTTTCGTCGATTCCGAAAGGTGATTTGATCTCCTCCTTGACTTGTGCGATGACAGATGTTTTGCAGAGAGTTTTTGGTCCTTTGATCTCTGCTTTGATGTTTTCTAAAACTTCTTGGTCGAGTGGCTGTACATTCCACGTAGGCCATGAGTCGCTGTCCTCCTTGAGCCATGATGGTCCACGCCACCACAAGTCGTTCGTTTTGAGCTCTTTTTGTATTTCAAGTCCTTTGAATTCTTTTTCTCTCTCTATTTCACGTTCTTTCTTGTGATTCGTAATTATTGTCTGCAATTGATCCTTCTTGGTTTCTGCTTCATCAACTACTTCTTCGTATTTGTCTGTTTCAATGTTTATCTCCTCTTGTTCTTCTGCTTTTTCCAACATGTCCTTCAAGTATTCCAAATGTCTTTCAATTTTCACTTTTAACAATTCTGCTCGGTTAAATCGTTGTTGCTCATCTGTGAATTCCTTTTCTAGGAATTCCTTTATTTCCTCTGTGTCTTCTTTTACTCTTTTGCTTGTTCCATCGACCTTTTGTTGTGTAATCCTTCCCATTATTATTGATGTATGACGTCACTATGATCTTTCCAGATTCAACGAGAACTTTCTTTTGATAAACCAAAATGTTCTTGTGTAATTCTTTCTTTTTCTTGTATTGTAAACACAGCCCCTTGAAGTAAAGATTTCTTTCTTGATGTTTTCTTTGAGACGCGACCTTGTCTCTCTTCTTTTTGTAGTTTGATTCTCTTCGTGATGATAACTTTTTCAAATTTCTTCTCCCCAAGTTAACCAGCAGTAACTACCCTCTGCTACCAATTGTTGTGGCAGACGCGGTTAACTCTCCTTTTAATCATAAATTTCTTTTATATCTTCTTCTAACTTCTTACATTGAATTCTAAAACTCGTAGTGAATTTGTCCTATTTATACGATTCATAAAATATTCTAGAATGAACTTAAAACAATAGAAATAATGTCCCGTCATAACGACAAAGCATTACGTCATGACAAGTCAGCAAAATTTTCCATTATTCAGCAAGTTTATACACAACAAAGGATAGTATGAAAGTCGATAAATAAAACGTCATTTCGAATGTTCTAGAACTTTCTTCATAAAATAGAACGTGCTTTGCTTCACGTTGTTTATCGTTCGCGACAATCCGTACCCAAATTGTAATGGATAGGCCTTGCGTTTACACGGGACTCGACGGATCCGAACCCATTTGGATCTGCTATGCGTACCCAAACGGGATCACTTTCGAAAGTGATCCCGTTTGGATCCGATCCCAAAAAGGTCTCGTGTAAACGGGTGAGATCGGATCCAAACTGGTACGGATAGGATATGACACGATTAAACTGAAAATCCTTTGTTCACATTTCATTTCAAAGAGGGGAATCAAAGATGAGACAGAGTCTATTAGAGTGCAAAATTTCAAGGGATCTGATCAAAATAAGAGAAAAGGTTTTCTAGAGCGCTGCTAAGTGTTCATAAAATCGAAATGGATCCGATCTCGTGTAAACGCCAACAGTTCTGGATCCGATCCCGTGTAAACGCCCCTCAAGGAGTGGATCGGATCCAAATGGATCCGAACCCATTTGGATCCGATCCCGTGTAAACGGGGCCTAAGTATTTGCCCGAAGAGGGTATTCCTTTCTATATCTAAGTTAATGATCTCTTTGATCTTTTGTAAGGGGAAATGAACTTCGTCCGCCAAAACATGGTCATCACACTTTGTACAAAGCCTGTCTTCAAGTTTTATGTTTCTATGTCTACGAGTCTCAATGCATCAGTTATGATCACTGCAGCGAAATTTACTATCGCTTGTCGTATTCTGAAGGACTTGGAAGTAAAAGCGCTCGCTTCGCGGGCGCTTTGATATTCCTAGCTCCTGCGGAGTGCTTTTTATGGTTACTGTATTCATTCAGTGACCACCATTCAAATTCAGCATGAAATCCTGCTTGGTAAATCCCCGGACCGCCCCCAATCCAAACCGAGGTCGAAAAAAGGCCAGAAAAAGCCAAACCTTTCAAAACAATAGCCTATTGGCACACCACCTATTGTTCTATTGTTATTTTAAGCGATGGGCACTTGCATTCCATTGTTTTCACATACTATGTTGTGTAGCTCCGGATGAAGACCCTTTGGCTTTAAATGTTGTCTTGCACAGAAAAATGTCCTAGATTGTGATTGTCCTACAACATTTTAGGCTTTGAACACAAGCCAGGTCAGAAATGTAGTCCAGTTTGAAGAGAACTGAATGAAAATTGACTAAAATCTCAAAAGAAGCCAAAATTAAGCCAAACAGCTAAACTTTATTTTTGAAGCCAACAATAAGAGAAAAGAGCCCAATTTCCAAAACTTGGCTCAGGGAAAGATAAGTTACCAGTCCTGCATGAAATCAGAGCAGTTATGATCATGCATAAAAATTCAAATAACTTAGAATGGTATTACACCAGAAAGAGGGATTGAATTGAATGGCAATGGCGGACGGACGTGTCGAAGTGGGAGCTGCTGCAATTTCAACGCAAATCGAAGATAATGCTACCACAAATGGAATTCCAAACGGCTACAATCGATCTCACTATTATATCTGAAGCCCTAGAACCATGCAAAAAAAGAGCAAAGCACAAAATATTGAAAATGTATCCGAAATATGTATGAAAGATCAAGGATGGAGCTGGCCCACACGAGGTCAGTGATTGAGAAAGCGAAGGACAAAGGCGTCATAAAAGAAGTCACGTTTGATGGCAAACCAGCACTTCGAAAAGGAACTCAAAGCTCTGCATTCCAAGATAAATCAAGCTCTTCATATTCTCAAACAACAGGTACGGATGTTCATAGTGAACTGATTGATTTCAAAAAGTTCCTTTTTCTCAGAAATAGCGAATTTACGCACATCAACACATGACAAAGACCAAGGGATGGATGCCAGCGACACCACAACGGTGCTAATTAAATGCCCACAGGACCGAATCACGTCCTTAGAAAAACAACTTGACAAAAAACAAACGATTATCGAGGAGAACACCAAAATTATTGGAAAACTTATTTCGAATCAAACCAAAGGCGAAGGGTATGGACAAAGAGGAGTTGCAGTGCTGCCACATAACAAAAGCCCTAGTAGCAATCTCCATGACAACCAAGTATTGCAAAGCAAAAACCAGAGGCAGGAAAACGATGTCAATGATGAAGCATGATGATGAAGCGAGAAGGGCAATGATGAAGCGTACCAGACTAAAAAGAGTTGCTAATGAGTCAAAAAGTGCTGCGGATATTGCAGAATACAAGAAGCAAAGGAATCTAGTGGTTCGACTAAATAAAACAGCAAAAAGGGAATATTTTGAGAATCTTGATCCCAATGAAGTCGGTAAGAATAAAGCTTTCTGGCGGACTTTTAAGCCTCTTTTGTCAAACAATTGTCAAAATGGGGCAAATAAAATAACATTGGTAGAAAATGGGTCATTGTTGACCAATGACAAGGATATCAGTGAATGTTTTAACACCTACTTCACAAATATAACAGACACCTTAGATATTGATCGGCCAATTATCATAGACAATTCGGTGATGGCAGCTATTGAAAGGTATAAGACACATCCAAGCATTGTCAGAATAAAGCAGTTAGTTGAATCCAATCACCAATTTAGTTTCTGCAAAATTGGTATAACAGAGGTTTGGGATGAAATCAATCGACTCGATAGCACAAAGTCTGTTAGTGGCAACATTCCCACAAAAACTTTGAAGTTATCATCTGCCTTATGTTTTAGTGAGGTAACCAACATTGCTAACTCAATGATTGAAAACTGTACGTTTCCAGACACCCTTAAAAAAGCTGATCTGTCACCTGCCTTTAAGACAGGAGAAACAACAACGAAAAAGAATTTTCGACCGATAAGTGTCTTATCAGCAACATCCAAAGTTTTTGAGAGGTTGCTGTCGAAACAAATCATGCCGTTCATTCAGCCAAAATTGTCTAAACTCCTATGTGGCTTCAGAGAAGGCTACAGTTCCCAAGATGCTCTATTTCGAGTTATTGAGCAATGCCGTAGAACACTTGACCAGTCAGGCAAGGTTGGGATGGTTTTAATGGACCTTTCAAAAGCTTATGACTGCATCCCTCATGACCTGCTGTTAGCGAAACTTGAGGCATATGGCTTCAGTTTAGATAGTTTGAATTTACTGCATAGTTACCTCACGAACAGGCTACAAAGAGTGAAGATAACTGGTACCTACAGTAACTGGCAGCAAGTAAAATCTGGTGTTCCACAGGGTTCAGTTCTTGGACCCTTACTGTTCAATCTATTTATTAATGATTTCATATACGCGGTCGAAAACTCGCAAGTTTGCAACTTTGCCGATGACAACACTATCTACTCATGCGAAGATAGTATAGATAACATTCTGAGATCCCTCAAAGGAGACATAGATAATGCCTTAAAATGGTTCAAGGACAACCGAATGGTAGCTAACCCAGACAAGTTTCAGGTTATTTTCATGGGTCTTGAAAAGGGGCAAAAAGTCAGCCTTGAAATAAATGGTCAACCTATCAAGACAACCGAGGAGGTTAAACTCCTTGGAATAACGATTGATTCAAAGCTACAGTTCCATAATCATGTTGAAGGTATTTGCAAAAAGGCAAGTCAAAAAGTTAAGGCCTTCTCTCGTATTGCTGGGTTTCTACAAAAGGACAAAGCAAACATACTATACAAGACTTTTAAAAAGTCAGCCTTCAACTATTGTCCACTGATATGGATGTTTTGTGGTAAAACATCTAATAATAGAATAAACCGGTTGCATAAGCGTGCCTTGAGAGTTCTCCATGGCGATTATACATCTACATTTGAAGAACTACTGGCAAGGTCGGAAGAGATAACGATCCATTGTAGTAATCTGCAAAAGCTAATGGTTGAAATATATGAATGCTCCAATTTCGTTAGTCCTTCTATTTTGTCAGAGTTTTTCACAACGAAGGAAATCACGTATGACCTAAGAATAAAGAATCTACTCCAGGTACCAAAATTTAAGACATCTTCATATGGACAAAGTTCCCTATCGTTCAGAGGTAGTATACTTTGGAACACTTTGTCAGACAGCATAAAATCCGCACAAAATACAAAACAGTTCAAAACAATGATCAAAAATTGGAAGGGAGAACAATGCCGATGCAACATTTGTAAATAGGATTTATGTTTAGATAGTTGGTTTTTATTAGTTTATATTGACTAGACACTTAAACAACTGTAAATAAATGAATTATTATTATTATCATTATTATTATGTCAAAGTGGCGCTAACCATAGTGGACATCATTGATGATCAAAAGACCCAGCCAAGCAAAAAAAATAAGAAAGGGAAAAATAAGCAAAAAGAACAGAAAGAATACAGTGCTATTCAGAAAAATCAAGTCCCAGAGGAATCACAACCCACAACAGAGAATAAAAATGAAAACAAGGCAGCGAATGAGAGTGAAAACAATAACAAGAGCAGTGAAAATGGTGAAGGAAAAAACAAGCGATTACATGTCACAATTGTTGGAGACTCCTTACTAAACGGGATTGATGAAAAAGGCCTCAGCAGATACCACATTGTCAAAGTTAAAAACCACCCTGGAGCTAATATGGAAGATATAGCTGACCACATAAAGCCAGCCGTGAGACGGAAGTCAGACATGCTCATTATCCATGCTGGAACAAATGATTTTAACAACAAAAACATTAACACCATTGAGGTCCTGAAAAAGACAATTAAATCTGTAAAAGAGGAGAGCCCAGAAACGAAGATTGCTGTTTCCACATTTATTACAAGGCATGACAAACCAGGCATGGTCAAGAAAGTCCAAGATATAAACAGGAAGATTAAGTATTGTGTGTTGAAGAAAAAGTGAAACTTGTGGACAATTCGAACCTGAATGAAAACTGCCTTGGCCGAGGGAAACTGCAGACATATAATGCAACTCTTGCTCGGAATTTTATTTCATTACTTAATCATTGAGATATAACAAGATCCTCGTATAACTCAAGCTTGAATAACAAAAATGATCTTGAAATGTTGTATGTGGGTAGTAGTGGGTAGTGGCAGTGAAATAACCAAAGCGAGGTCTGGGTATAGCAACCTGGAAACCTCCCATTAATATGATGCGCATAATGGCCCCGATCTGACAAAGGACGTTTTTCATGAAATGAGGAAACTTAGAACCGACCATCCTAAAAACATCATCGTGAGCTATATCAATATAAATTCCATCAGGAACAAATTTGAAAGTTTTTCTAGCCTTATTCACGAGAGTGTCGATGTGCTAGTTATAGCTGAGACAAAACTGGATGATTCATTTCCTACGTCACAATTCGTAATACCAGGCTTTAAGAAACCTTACCGCTTGGATGTATCTGTCAAAGCTGGTGGCCTTCTAGTCTAGACTGATTACAAGCCGTAGTTTCGCTCCTCCGCCAAACTGATATACCCCGCAACACTGTGAGCGGTCTCAGTTTGGCAAGCAGTAGTCTCGTTTTGGTGAGCGATAAGTGGGACTCACTGTAATCAGTATACTTCTAGTCTATGTTAAAGACCATCTAATCTCAAGACAACTAAAAGGGCTTGAAATGCCACACGATATACAAGTTCTACCGATAGAACTTAACTTCAGAAAAACAAAATGGCTACTACTACCCTCATACAGACCTCCTAATTGCGATGAAAGATATTTTTTAGATAATATGGAAAGACTGATTGATTTTCATTCCAGTTCTATAGGGAATCTTCTTATTTTTGGTGACATGAATATGGAGGTAACAGAAACAAATCTGCAGTCATTTATCGACCAACAAGAACTGTATAGCATGGTGAAATCGCCAACTTGTTTCAAAGGCAGGGCAGGGAGATGTATTGATTTGATGTTAACGAACCGAAAACACAACTTCCTGGAAAGTCAGTCCTTTGAGAAGGATTCAGTGATTTTCATCACATGATCTATATAATTCTTAGAACGACATACACGAAAATTCCACCAAAGGTCGTAAGATATAGAAACTACAAGAATGTATCAGAACAAGAATTTCGTGGAGATGTAACGACTGGTCTGACAGCCATAAATCCGGAAACACATGATGAATTTGAGAATTTCATCAAACAAGCCCTCGATAAACATGCCCCTATCAAGACTGCGATCCATAGGGGAAACAATAAACCTCATGTTCATAAAGAAATGAGAAAGGCTATGATGAAAAGGATGCGTCTAAAAAATATTGCAAATAAGAGTAAATCTCATAATGATTTCCAAAGGTACAAGAAACAACGAAACCTTGTCGTTAAGATTAATAGAATGGCAAAGAGACAATTTTATGCCAACTTGGATCCAATGGTAGTAGGCAAAGATAAAGTTTTCTGGAAAACATTTAAACCGATTTTCTCAAAACAATCGAACACTAATGAACGAATTGTTCTTCTTGAAGATAATACCATCATATCTGCTGACAAGGAAATTAGCAATTGTTTCAATTCATACTTTGTTAATATCACTGACACCTTATGTCTTAATGAGCCTGGGAGCATCGATGGGCTCATACCATTTAACGATCCCGTATTGAACGCAGTGAGAAAATACGAGAACCATCCTAGTATTGCTAGAATTAAAATAAACATTCGGACTGAAGAAATATTTGAATTTCAGCCAGTTAGTTCTTTAGATGTCTGGAAGTCTGGAACAATTATCGATTTTATTGGCAAATCATCTCAGGTCAAAGTTCAACCAAACCTTGGAAGTCTTGGAAGTCAACAACGTTCCCTAGAGAATTCACAAGAAACTTGCACGTTGAGTCCCCAGGAGGACTCAACAGAGACGTGCAGTCACCAACCAGCTCCTGAGCCCCCTGAGACTCAAGAAACTCAAACAACACGAAGTTTTGAATCTCAATTGCAAGCCTACGTCAAAGCGAAAAGAGAAAAATATGAAGAACACTTGGTAAAAAGTAAGGCTGAAGCAATGCATTCCTTGAAAAAACCGCAAGAAAAAGAACAAGGAAAAAATCAAAATCGAAAGAAAGGAAGCAAACAAAACAAAGGAAACCTGGGGAAAGCAAATAGCCAATCAGTAAACCAGTCTGTCCACCTGGATGACAAACAACCGTACAGTGAACGCGTACAACCTCAACAGCAACAGAACCAACAGCAGCAGCAACAACAGGTACAAAATAGTCAAAGCACCTCTGACAAGTCTCAGCAACCACAGCAAAAAGATAAGTTGCCTCCTTCGCAGAAAGGGCAGTCACAGCAACAGGGTCTCTGGAGGCCTGGAACTATTCTCATAGTTGGGGATAGTATGCTAAATGGAGTGGAGGAACGCAAAATGCCATCTAATGTCAAGGTGAGGAATTTCCCTGGTTCAACTGTTAAAGACATGCATGATTATGTGAAGCCCCTGTTGAGAAAAAAGCCGTCTCATGTAATTTTGCATGTCGGTACAAATGATGCTGTTAATTCTGATTCAAATGCCATTGTCAACCAACTCATTAATCTGAAAGAATACATCGAGAATGAGTTGCCTAATAGCACGGTCACCCTGTCACTGCCGATGATGAGAGCTGATGATGCTAATAAATAAAATTTAATCTGATAATGATAATGCAAATAAAATTCTGGTTGCAGTCAAGAATGCAATAAAGAAGATGTCAGTTGACATAATCAACAATAACAACATCAAGAGAGACCATCTTGGACGTTTAGGCCTGCACCTAAACTTTTACGGGAACACAAGATTTTCAGCTAACCTATTAAGTAAAATAAAGTTAATTTAACAACAGTGACAGAAATAACAATATATGCAATGAAAGTCTTGAGTTGAATTGTTGCAATGTGGGTAATAAGGATAGCACATCAACAGAAAGTCTAGGATTTCGTAAGGGGATGGTAATTGCATCCCTCAATATCAATAGTTTGCTTAGACACCATGATGAGCTAAGTAACTTTCTTTTTGAGAGAGGTATCCATATACTTGCCCTCAACGAAGCTAAGCTGGACAGCAAGATCTGTAAAGATCTCTTAAAAATTGAAAATTATAAAATTGAGAGATGTGACAGAAATCGAGAAGGGGGTGGAATTGCTCTCTATATAAAAGATAGCATAAAGTACCATGTACGCAAAGATTTGCCCGAGAAATCGCTTGAATTATTGTGCATTGAGGTCGAGCCTTTAAAAGCCAGACCATTTTTCGTTATTTCATGGTACCGACCCCCTAGTGACACTGTAGAAACTTTTGATAAACTTGATCGAATTTTGCAGTTTCTTGAGACCGAGGGTAAAGAGCTTATACTCCTTGGTGATACAAATTGTGACTTCCTTAAGTTTTCAAGCACGTCAGATGTGTCCTGTCTGAATAATCCAAGCAAGCACATGCAACAAATCTACTGTTCTTATGAGCTAAAACAACTCATAAACAAACCTACGAGGGAAACTTCTCTACAGTCTACCCTTATCGACCACATTGCAACAAGTCACATCAACAATACTACATCTTGCGGCGTTCTAGAAATCGGTCTTAGCGATCACTACTTGGTCTACTGTGTAAGAAAGTTCCGGGGAGCCCTCAAGACTAAACATAAAGTAGTAACAACTCGCCAGATGAAAAAATTCAACGAGAGTGCATTTTTGCAGGACCTTGCATTAATTGACTGGTCGTTGATTTTGCAAAATGGTACTGATCTCAATGAGCAGGTAAGGAACTGGTGCGAAGTGCTCTCGATGATAATTGAAAAACATGCTCCTTCAAGAAAACGGAGGGTTGCCGAAAGATACACTCCTTGGTACACTTCAGAGCTAAGTAAGCTCTCGCAAGTAAGAGACAGAATAAAGAAAGCTGCAGTTAAAAACCAATCTGATTTGTTATTTGCTGCATATAAACAAATCAGAAATAAAGTTACTAATATGAACGAAAAGCTAAAAAGGGATTTTTTCTCTGATAAAATAAATGCCTTTGAGGGTAACATGAAAGAAACTTGGAAAACCATCAACCAGATGATAAATAAGAGATCCAAAACTACTCATATTTCTTCTCTCGAGGATGGTGACAAAAATATTACTGACTCTCAACAAATTGCCGACGCTATGAACCAGTAATTTTGTAACATAGGAGAAAAGCTCAGCAGCAAAATTCTAACAAGGAGAAATCCCCTGTTATCTGGGGATGTTAAGATAAATCAGCATTCTAAAATCTTTAGGTTCAAGAACGTTGATGAAATGCAGATATGCACGGCAATGAAACGCCTTAAAAAATCTAATGGATTTGGTTTAGACGGTATTTCAAGCTATTTTTTGAAAGCCGGCATGCCTGTCCTACCTAGCTCATTGAGTGCCATTTTTAATAATTCTTTGAGGCAGGGTGTATTTCCTGATTGTTGGAAAACAGCTAGGATTGCACCTATCTTCAAAGATGGCCCTGAAAATATTAAATCTAACTACCGTCCAATTTCGGTCCTACCAACAGTTTCGCGTTTATTTGAGAAAGTTTTGTATGGCCAACTTTACCAATACCTGGATGAAAATAAGTTGCTTTACTTGCACCAATTTGGGTTCCGATCATTGCACTCTTGTGTCACATGTTTACTCAAGAGCACGAATGATTGGTACACAGACATCGACAGAGGCAATGTCAATGCGGTCGTTTTCATCGACCTTAAAAAGGCTTTCGACACTGAAGACCATAGTATCCTGCTAGAAAAGTTGTCACTTTATGGCATAAGGGGTATTGAGCTTGAGTGGTTCAGATCCTATCTTAGTGGGAGAAAACAGTGCTGTAAGGTGAATGGGCACATATCGAACATTGAAAGTATTCGATATGGAGTTCCCCAAGGGTCTTGTTTGGGACCACTTCTCTTTTT
This sequence comes from Aurelia sp. 3 sensu Dawson et al. (2005), assembly GCA_964020215.1. Lineage (NCBI taxonomy): Eukaryota > Metazoa > Cnidaria > Scyphozoa > Semaeostomeae > Ulmaridae > Aurelia > Aurelia sp. 3 sensu Dawson et al. (2005). The sequence continues at coordinate 10,886,889 of OZ026589.1, read as the reverse complement.
GATATATATTAATGACCTTCCACTTGCACTTGATAATGCCAAGGTTACTATGTATGCAGATGATACCAGCATCTCTTATTCCTCTAAATCAGTTGATGAAATCAATTCAGCAATCAATGATGATTTGTCCAATCTCAAATTATGGTCAGAAGGCAATAAGTTGTCTCTAAATGTTACGAAAACTCAAGCTATGCTTATCGGTAGCAGGGCAAAACTCCAGAACATTTCTAACAGTGATGTCATTAGCCCTAAGTTTGTTATTGATGACGAAGTTGTCCCGATGATAAATGAAGCTAAGTACCTTGGAATACAAATTGACAAAACATTGGGTTGGAAGGAACATATCAACATTATTGCTGCGAGGATTTCGCGAGGGATAGGGATGCTGAGATATGCAAAGAGGTACGTCCCACTCAGTACAGTAAAAACCATGTACAGAAGTATAGTCGAACCCTATCTACGATACTGTTGCACGGTATGGGGATGTTGCACTGAGGCAGACTTAAAAAGATTGCAAATTCTCCAAAATCGCGCTGCCCGTATTGTGACAAATAGTGCTTATGATGCACAATCCTTGCCCCTTATTAAAGGTCTGGGCTGGCTAACAGTTAAAGAGCTGATCAGGTTTGAAACGGCAACTATTGTTTTCAAATCTGTTAACCAACTTTGCCCAGACTATATGGCCCAAATGTTTCAAAGACTGCGTGAACAGGCAATGAGGACGCTAAGAAACACCGAAACTGACTTAAGACTTCCTTTGTTTAAAACAAACAATGGACAAAAGTCATTTGCATATCGAGGGGCTACCGTTTGGAATAGTCTAGATCACCAAATCAAACTGTCTCCCTCGCTATCAAACTTCAAATTTAAACTAAAGGAAGGATTATAAAGCAAACTTTACGTACTTCCTTCCATCAAGAACATATATTAATTTTTCCTCTCTGTTGCAATTTAATTTCCTTTTTTCGTTTGGATAGGAATAATTAAAATTAGGTTTTTTTTAGGGAATTTATCTGACAATGCATTAAGTGGTATTAGGAATTTCTTGAGTAATTAATTTTTTCTTTTTGTTTTTCTTTTCTGTTTTAACAGGGCACATTGTAAAGCAGTTTTTTTCCCGTATGAACTGAATGTTTTTTACCCTGTATAAATAATTTAAAATGAAATGAATGAAAATGAAATGAAATGAAATGAATGAAATCAATCAACTAAATCGTTCGAAAAAACTAGCGGTGACCTATCAACAGACATAGTTAAATCTATTTCTGGAAGTTGCCTAGAATATTTTACATATTTTGTAAACCAGATGTTCGCAGACTGCACCTTTCCCGATAAACTTAGGGACAATGCAAAATTTATTCTATTACATGGCCGGTGGAGAAGAAAAATTGTTGCAAAAAAATCTGCTTGCCCCGTGTGAAATCATTGCAAAAAAAATACAACTGCCCAGTCACCTTTTCCTTAAAAAATCAATCTGCCCCGTCTTCATTAACAACGGATGTTGTATAAGTACTATAGTACCATCGATGAATTAGCCAAAGGCCATATGAAAGGCAGTTCTTCTCCATACGATAATAACTGATGAATCCTTCTAAGAAACTAACAAGGACATTTGACGTCATTTATACGCATTTTTGCATGCATTTAACAACTTGCATGATTCATAATTTTGTCATCAAGGTGAGCCATTTTATATTTAAAAGTTCATCCTAAGTTGAGCTCATAAAAAGTTACTGCCCCGTTCAAGCCCATTCATTTTTGCTCAATATAAAGTGTTGACCCAGTTGTGTACAAGCTCAATAAAAGTAGTTGCCCCGTTACGTTTTTCACCGGCCATGTTATAAAATAAACTTTGCACTGTCCCTTAAACCTGCCGATGTGTCACCAATCTTCTTTAAGGCGGTCGATTCTTTCTTTAAAAACAACTTCAGGCCCATAAGTGTGCTATCAGCGATATCCAAGTTTTTCGAAAGCTTGATGTCCAAACAAGCTTGCCCATTTGCGTACAGACTTCTTTCAAATTTGCTATGCGGCTTTCGAAACGGACATAGTACAGAACACGCCCTATTCAGGCTAACAGAAATGTGTCGCAAGGCCCTAGGTGATAGGAAAGTTATGGGGATGGTACTGATGGACCTTTCAAGGGCCTATGACTGCCTGCCTCACGACCTTCCAATAGCTAAACTTGCAGCTTATGGATTCGGCCAACATAGCTTACTATTAATCCACAGCTACCCTTCGAATAGAAAACAGCGCATGAAAGTTGGATCTGGGTTTAGTGAATGGCTAGGGATCAAATCAGGTGTTCCACAGGGGTCAGTACTTGGACCACTTTTCTTCAACATCTTCATTAATGATCTGCTTCTCGCAGTTAAAGAGTCTGAAGTTTGTAACTTTGCAGATGACACTACGATATACAAATCTGGGAAGGATATTGAAGAGGTGGTAGTGAACCTTGGGGAAGACCTGTCTAACACCCTTGACTGGTTCAAAGATGTTGTTGTGTGGTTCGTGGAGTCAGACGTGTCTTGAAGATATCCTCGAATTTCTACTTGTTTGAAGATAATTTCAATCGAATTTTGGCAGAATGACCACTAAACGTGATATACAGCTGCGATTTATAATGGATGTTATCGACAATATCAAACGAGTAAAGAAAAAGAAACTAGAAAAGGATCAAATTATGCGTGATGTCGAAACGCAATTGGGCCTAAGCGCAGTCGATTCGCACTCGCTTGTCGAAGAGCTATTGAGCAAGGGAATATTGTGCAACAATGAGGGTTCGCTTGACATTGATTACAAGCAAAGATTTAAACTGACAAAGTCTCTCGTCAACTTTATGCACAATGTTCCCTTGCCCCAGCCTGACGTCCAAGCCAAATCGACCGATGAAAAACAGACGGAAACAGAGATGGGGATGAGTGTCCAAGCCAAAACTACCGATGAAAAACAGACGACAACGGATGAGATTGGCCATCATTGTCGAGTTGCAGATGAAATTACTTACTTTGGTAAATCTGTTCATGATGAGATTCTCTCATTGAAGGCTTTGCTGTCAAGTCTCTCAACATCGGATGCGAGCAAATCTCCGACCACCCCATACCCCACTAGGGCCCCCCTAGATTACGAAAAAATTTTCATTAAAAGCTTTGAGGATAGGATACTTTCATTGGAAAAACAACTAGATCATAAACAAAGGGTTATTGAAAAATTGATGGAGACACTCAAATCGGTTGCGACAAAAGAATGCACCTCGGAGAAGTCTCTAGAATGCCGCGTGGAAAAAGCAAGCCAAAGTGAAAAGGAAACAGATTTTATGTCATCTAAAGAAAATGTGACAGTGAAAAACAAAACATCTATTGTGTATGAAGACATAACTGAGTCTGAAGTTAGTAGCCAAATCAAAGCTCAAAGGGAAAAACAAGATAAAAAGAAGAAAAGTAAGAAGAAGAAAAATGCTACCAAGGGACCATCACAAGCCATCGCACAAAGTACAATCGAAGTCGACGAACAAAAGAATGGCGATATTGAAGCTATTGAAGACAATAAGGCAACAAGCAAAATTGGCATGGGTAAGAAAGACAATAAAGAAGCCGAAAACCAATCTTCGCCAAGACCCAGAAGCACTGACCTAAACAAACAACGTAAAACGATAGTTGTAGGAGATTCTATGGTCAAAAACGTCAAAGCAAGGAAACTAAAAGAACAGTGCGAGAAAAACGAGCATATCTGCGTTTACGACTTCCCGGGAGCCACGATTAAGGACATGGCAAGCTACTCCCAACCACTTGTTGAAAAGAAACCGGACACCATTATCATACGTTGTGGGACAAACGATCTCAACAAAACGGGCAAATCAGAAGTTATGATCGCTTCAGAAATTGTCGCTTTGGCCAAATCAATAGGATCTAATGGGATTGATGTATGTGTCTCAGGTTTGATTACGAGAGGTGATATACTCGAGCAGAAAAGACAGAGGACTAATTTCGTTCTGCGGGATAAGTGCTTCGAAGAAAGTATCACTTACATAGATCATCCAAACATCGAGGCAGAGAAGCACCTGAACAGAAGTCGATTACATCTAAATAGATTTGGAGACGAGATTTTAGCCGACAATTTATTAAAAGCATCGAGGATCTGACTTAACCCTATTAGTACTGGGGGGGGCGTTTTCCGCCCCCCCCCTACCACACTTTTCTACATTGCACTAAAACGGCCTGTAATTTAACCACCAAACTTTGTGACTTTTAGTCAAAATTAATTGGCAATTAAATTTTTGACATTTTATTGTTCTAACTCTTATCACGTGACCACAGTAATACCATATTTGGAGAGCAGTCAACAAAAAAATTCTTAAAGCCTCAACAACCTCGTCCCCAGGGCCTTTTGTCATATTGGGACGGAGACGAAAAGGCCCTGGCATCGGCTGGTCACCTAAGCAATCTAATTGGCTGTTGCTTTTCACATAAATTACATACAATTCAAATCAATGACTTCCCGGTTTGTTGTTGTGAATGTCAAAATCACTTCCGTTTGTGATCGAAGTTACGAAATTCATTTCTTTCAAAATTAAGAATAATCCAACCTTGTCCCCAGGGCCTTTTATCATATTGGGACGGAGACGTCCCAATTTGACAAGAGGCCCTTGGGACGAGGTTGAGAACAAAACCTTGCAATTCCTTGGGCTGGCAAACTTCGTTGTCAAACTTCCTGCGGCATTTTAGTACATTTGTTTTGATAAGGAAACTTCCCTGAGACTGAATGAAAGTAATTTAAAAATAACATTTTGATTATTTTCGTGTTACTCGGAGGTGCATGACCGAAGAATAATACTTTGTACAAACAATTCAAGTAACTCTCAACTCGAAATGTATTTGAAATCTGGTCAAATGGCAAGCTTCCCTGAAGTCATTGAGAAAATATGGAGAGCTTACAAACCATCAGTTGATCTTCAATGATCGAATTCAGGGGAGTAACGACCAACACAATATTGCTTGTCGTCTTCGTTGGAAGGATATCGGGCAGAAGCTGGAAAAGGAGGGACTTCCCATAACCAGTTGGCAAAACTGCAATTACATCTGAGCCATCGATCAGACTTTCAAAACACAGCACCTGCTTTGGCTTTAGACAAAAACATTGATCATGATTCGATAGTGCGATTGACAACCTTTGGAAAACTGGCAGAAACTTTGGCTGTCTGCTGCTACCTGTCCCCGCCATGGTACAGCGGGTATAGCAGCAGTGTAGCTGTGGCCTAAAATCTTGCATACATTATAATTTCAATAATTTATGACACCCACTGAGAGAGGGTGTTTTGATGGTCATGTGAGCAGCCGATGCCAGGGCCTTTTCGTCTCCGTCCTAATATGACAAAAGGCCCTGGGGACGAGGTTGAAAACCTCAATAGATTCTGCCTCGTTTGTCCGATTGATCTCAAACATGCATCATTCAATTGCATTTGATGAGTACTTTCATATGATATATATACATTCCACTTTTGCTGACATCAGCAAAATTTAATATCTATGACGTCATTGACATTTATGACGTCATTGCTCTAATGAATAAATGTAAGATATGAAAAATTGTTGTCTTTTTTGCTTCAACTTATTTATCTTATTACTTCTGAGTCCATATTTACAAGATAAAAGGACGAGACTTTGAAATAACTGCAAAGAAAATCTGTACATGGAACATAAAGCTAATTAAAAGCTAATTGTGCTAAAAATAGAAACTTGAAATATCTCATAAGTATGCATTTTAAATTTGCAACATGTTTCCTACGATTTGAGACAAACCTGGAGAAAATTGGATGAGAAATAAATTAAAAAGAATTTTTCTTACTGAGAAGGTAAAAAATTGCCAATTTTCTTTTGTTTTTTGGTTGCCTAGCAGCGAAACACGTGACTTATTAATTGTCATTGTTATATTTTAATAGCCAATTGTCTAAAGAACAATAGGAGTAAGTCTTATTGTTATATCTCTTGTAGTTTCGGAGAAAAAGAGGGGGGGGCGAAAAACGCCCCCCCCCCCAGTACAAAGTTAGTAAAAAATCGCCCAGTACTAATAGGGTTAAGCCTAGCCCAACAGTTACAAGAAGGTATCAAGAGGATGAGTCTGAGATGAGCATAGAAATAGCTACTCGAAACTCTTTCATAATAGATTCCTCAGACACATCCTCTAACAGTTTTTCTAACATTTCTGATAACGATATCCACACTCTTAACTTTGTTAACATGGCTGCTAGTATTGATGATGTCAATGATATTGCCGGGGAAATCATTGATGGCGAGTCAGCCAATGAGCAGGATGATGTAAATACAGCATTGAAAAATGTTCGAATAAAAAATCGCAATGATCTCATAATCGCATATTTAAACATCAGTTCTATTAGGAACAAAATTGACTTTCTGAGACCGATGATGTCAGAAAGTATTGATGTTTTGATAATAGCAGAGACTAAAATCGATAATACCTTTCCTGCAAGCCAGTTTGTGATTGAGGGATATATGAAGCCCTTCAGATATGATCGAAATCAAAATGGGGGTGGTTTGTTGATTTATGTGAGGGAGCGTGCACCTATAAAGGCTCTCACACAATACAAAGCTCCTGACGATCGTGAATGTGGAATGATAGAGATAAATCTGAAGAATAAAAAATGGCTTCTCGTTGCCATTTATCGTCCCCCTTCTCAAACGAAACAGTATTTCTTTGACGAGATCAGTAAAATCCTCGATCACTATTGTAGGCAATATGAAAATTTCATTTTGATAGGGGATTTTAACTGCGAAATTGGGGATGACGTCATCAATGATTTCGTCGACAGTTACGAGTTAGCTAGTCTTGTTAGGAGCCCAACTTGTTTCAAGTCCGACAGTCCTCGATGTATTGACTTGATTTTCACAAATACGAAGTCGAGTTTTCAGGCTACAACAACAATGGAAACAGGACTTTCCGACTTCCATACCATGATTGTCACCGTTTTAAAAGGCGGACATGTAAAGAGGGGGCCCAAGATAATCTCCTATAGGGACTACAGCCGATTTAGCGCCGTGGACTTCAGGACTCATCTTATTCATATGCTCTCATCAGAGCTGGGTGGGAATGAGGACTATGATGCTTTTAAAGCTGTGGTCATGACCGTGCTGAATGAACACTCACCCGTTAAGAAAAAATATATTCGTGCAAACGATGGGCCTTTTATGACTAAAGCCCTGCGCAAAGAAAACATGCATAGAACTAGACTGCGTAATAAGTATAATAATGATCGAACCGAGGCAAATCTGAAGGCCTTCAAAAAGCAGAGGAACAAATGCGTGAAATTATTGCGTAGGGCCAAGTTTGACTACTTGTGGTGAAACTAATCTGTTGTTGTTGATATCTCTCTCATTGTTTTGCATTCTATGAACTTGTTCTTTAGAAACCATTGAAAACCATTGAGTTAGCTAAAACAAAGAACCCATTATGTTTTGAGTTTAGGCGCATTAGCGCACTGAAGCGTCGATCGATTTGAGTATCTAGATAAGATGTTTTTGATTAAAGCCTTATTTAGGTTAAACTAACTACATTCATTTTGTTGAAACTGCAACATTATGACAATTTAATCAAAAAACATCATATTGACGATGAGCAAGGCGTTGAAGCCATTACGACTGGATCTTGATCCTAACTCTCCAAATGCTGCCAAACAATGGAAACACTGGAAAAGAACTTTTGACAACTTTATCGAGGAGTGTGGAGACACAGCTCCTGTTCGTTTTCGTTCCATTATTAACTTCATTTCTGCAGAAGTCTTTGATTATGTCGAGGAATGCGAAACTTATGAAGCTGTTATTGAGACACTTGACAGACTCTATGTGAAGACGCCAAACAAAATTTTTGCTCGCCACGATCTTGCTACACGAAAACAACAGCCGGGTGAATCCCTTGACGAATTTTTGGAAGAGCTAAAGAAATTAAGCAAGCATTGTGGTTTCGATGCAGTTAACGCTGAAACTTACCGATCTGAGATGATAAGAGATTCTTTCATCAATGGGCTTACATCTAATTATATTCGGCAAAGGCTTCTGGAAAATTCTGAGTTGTCGTTGGACAGGGCTTACGAAATAGCACGCACTCTTCATGCAGCTCAGAAGAACTCTGAATTGTATATTCAACAAAGCCCTCAACTAACACCCAGTAGTGTTGCTGCTGCATCTACCAATGATCAGTCTAGTCCACATATTAATCCAGATCAAGAATCATTGGCTACCTTGAGAAAACAAACCCCTGTAAAAAAGTCCTGCTACTTTTGTGGAGGCTTCCTTCATGCCAACCGTGCTTCTTGCCCTGCCCGTGAAGCAGTTTGCCATAACTGTTCAAAGAAAGGACATTTTGCCAAAGTATGCCAATCTGCAAAGAAAGCTGCCACAGTCAATGCCATTTATAAGCCTTCACTCTGTACTATTACAGCTGCTTGCCCCTCTGATCTTAAGCATGCTTCGATTTCGGTCAAAATAAATGACAAAGTGAGCATGACCGCCTTAATTGATTCTTGCAGCTCTGATAACTTTATCAGTGAAGATGCTTTCAAAAAGTTGCAAATACCAGCCCATCCGTCAAGTAGGAGGGTAACAATGGCACAGACATCCATGGAGTCTCCAATAATTGGAATGTGTAATGTAACAATAGAGTTGAAAGGAAAGAGATATGATGACGTCAGACTAGATATTTTACACAACCTTTGCAGTGATGTTATCCTCGGACATGATTTTCAGAAACAGCACAAGAATCTTACTTTTCATTATGGAGGGGATAAAGGAGACTTAGTCGTCACAAGCTGTACCCCCAAAGTAGTATCTACTGTCAATACAAAGCAACCTCTCCCTCAACCGATCACTGATGCCAATGTAGCCGCTGTTGACCCGCCCACTTTGTTTAAGAGCGTTCCAAATGATGTAAAACCTATTGCTACGAAATCAAGATTCTTTAATAAGGATGATCGAGCTTTTATTCGAGATCAGATATCATCATTACTAGCAAAAGGCTTGATAAAGAGAAGTGATTCACCATGGCGAGCACAGGTCATGATTGCACGTGACGAGTTTCAACGCCATAAGAAGAGAATGTGCATTGACTATTCTCAGACGATCAATCTATTTACGGAGTTAGACGCATATCCACTGCCACGTATTGAAGATATGGTCAATAAACTATCCCAATACAAAGTGTTTTCTACTTTTGATCTAAAGAGTGCATACCATCAAATACCTCTTCGAGAGTCCGAGACCAAGTTCACTGCATTTGAAGCACTTGGTGACTTGTATGAATTTGTTGTATTGCCGTTTGGAGTCACAAATGGAGTACCGTCTTTTCAGAGAATCATAGACAATGTAGTTACTCAAGAAGGTCTAAAGAATACTTTCCCTTACTTGGACAATGTCACAGTAGCTGGAGTCGATCAAGCTGACCATGACAGGAATGTCGCTGCCTTCCTTGAAATGATTAAACGAAGAAACATAACCCTCAACGCATCGAAAAGCGTTCATTCAGTTCCAGTTATCGATATACTTGGGTACCGACTTAGCCACCAGAACATCAAACCAGACCCTGAGAGATTACAGCCTCTGCAGGAATACCCACCTCCTTCAAATGTTCCTTCATTACGTAGAGCTTTGGGGATGTTCGCATACTATGCCAAGTGGATTCCACAATTCTCTGACAAGATTCGCCCATTGGCAGACACGACATCTTTCCCTCTCGACAAAGAAGCTCTTGCATCATTCAATGCTTTGAAGGACGAACTTGCACGTGTCGCCCTGTCTCCGATTGATGAGGATATACCTTTTGTTGTTGAATGTGATGCATCTGATGTTGCAATTTCTGCTTCTCTGAACCAGAATGGAAGACCTGTCGCATTTATGTCTAAAGCGCTATCCGCTACCGAACGCCGTTACCCAGCCGTAGAGAAAGAAGCTCTAGCCATCATTGAAGCTGTTAGGAAGTGGAATCATTTACTATCTCGTCAGCAGTTCATCCTGATAACAGATCAAAAATCTGTTTCTTTCATGTTTGACAACAGAAAACGTTCGAAGATCAAGAATAGCAAAATTCAGTCTTGGCGTCTAGAACTTGCAGAATTCAGTTATGTTATCCAGTACCGGGAAGGAAAGGATAATGTTGTTCCAGATTCATTCACTCGTGCTCATTGTGCTGCAGTTTCGACAAGTCTGGAGGAAATCCATGCTCAGCTATGTCATCCAGGTGTGACCCGTCTTCTTCATTTTGTGAAAGCCAAGAACCTTCCATTTTCAACACAGGATGTGCGAGATGTATGCTCTAATTGTCGGATTTGTGCTGAGCTGAAGCCTAAGTTTTATCAGAGCCAGAACAGTAAGTTAGTAAAAGCAACACGTCCCATGGAGCGATTGAGTATAGACTTCAAGGGACCCCTACCATCTTCATCAAGGAACAAGTTCTTTCTCACTGTAGTTGATGAATACTCGCGATTCCCCTTTGCCATTCCCTGCCCTAATGTTGCCACAGAAACAGTTATAAAATGCTTGGAAGTGCTGTTTTCCCTTTGTGGGATGCCTGAATTCGTTCACTCTGATCGTGGTTCTTCTTTCATGTCTGAAGAACTCGTCAACTATCTTAGAAGCAGAGGTATTGCCAGCAGCCGTAGCACTCCCTATCATCCCACCGGCAACTCACAAGTAGAAAGATTCAATGGTATTGTGTGGAAATCAGTAAGACTTGCTTTGGCCTCTGTTAAGCTACCTGTTGAGCAATGGGAGAGGGTTTTACCTGATGCACTTCATTCAATTCGATCTTTACTTTCAACGGCCACAAATACCACCCCACATGACAGATTCTTCAACTTTCCAAGGAAATCCAGTCAAGGAGTATCTCTACCCTCATGGTTATCACCAGGACCAGTCCTTCTGAGAAAGTTTGTGCGTTCCAGTAAACAGGATGATCTAGTGGAAGAAGTTGAGCTGACTCATGCTAATCCAACGTATGCTCACATTCGCTATAAAGATGGCCGTGAATCATCAGTTTCCCTCACAGACCTTGCACCCTGCCCAAGAGATACTTTGAATGCAGAGAATACAACAGTTGGAAATGATGCAAAACTGCTTCATGAAGGCAATGTAGCTGAGCTCGGGCAATCAGATACTGTTCATTTTCCCACCCCAATCATTGAGGATGCTGATGGCGATATGGCGGAACCTGTTCAGCAACTCCGACGTTCTACTCGATTGCGCAAGAAGCCTGAAAGATACGGGATTCAAGATGATGAGTGACTTTCTCCATCGGGGGAGAATGTGGTGAAACTAATCTGTTGTTGTTGATATCTCTCTCATTGTTTTGCATTCTATGAACTTGTTCTTTAGAAACCATTGAAAACCATTGAGTTAGCTAAAACAAAGAACCCATTATGTTTTGAGTTTAGGCGCATTAGCGCACTGAAGCGTCGATCGATTTGAGTATCTAGATAGGATGTTTTTGATTAAAGCCTTATTTAGGTTAAACTAACTACATTCATTTTGTTGAAACTGCAACATTATGACACTACTATAGGAACATCGACCTGGGTAAGCTTACCGATAATCATAAGTTTTGGAAGACTGCAAAGCCACTGTTCTCAGACAAGGTGCAAGTAAATTCTTCCATCTCTTTGATTGAAGACGGAAAAATGGTAAATCAGGACTCTCAAATTGCAGAAATTTTCAACCAGTATTTCGCAAACATCACAGATAGTTTAGAGATCACTGTAAATGACTCACTGTTGTTACCAACAAGTGATATACTAGATCCAATTGACAAATCTGTTAAGAAATACGAAGCTCATCCAAGTATTTGCAAAATCAAAAACACTATGAAGTTTTCAAACAAATTTGAATTCAGAAAGGTAACCACCGAAGAGGTTGCTATAAAGATCAGGCAACTTAATCCGAGAAAAGCCTCTCCAGCTGACTGCATACCTGCAAAAATTTTAATGGAAAAAAATTCTGACGTATTTTCTGTTGCCATACGGAATTTGTTCAACTCTGATTTATCCAAGAGTACTTTTCCTTAAGAATTGAAAGCAGGAGATATAAGCTCGCTCTTCAAAAAGGAGGATGCCTTTACGAAAAAGAACTACCGACCAATTACAGTTTTACCATCGGTATCAAAAATTTATGAAAGATTGGTGCAAGATCAAATGCTACCTTTCGTCCAAAGTTTCCTGTCATCACTCCTTTGTGGATTTCGAGAGGGCTATGGTACACAGCATGCATTGCTACGTTTTGTGGAAGCCTGCAAGAAGACAATGGACAACAGGGGCGTCGCAGGGGCTGTCTTGACAGACCTTTCGAAGGCCTTTGATTGTCTAAATCATGAACTATTGATTGCAAAGTGAATGCATATGGCTTCAGTAGATCTGCCTTGCTGTTTATCCATAGCTACCTCACCGACAGGAAGCAGCGGGTAAAGGTCAATGGTTCATTCAGCACATGGACAGAAACCGTCCTGGGAGTGCCACAAGGTTCGGTCTTGCGGCCCCTTTTGTTTAACATATACTTGAATGACCTTCTTATGTTCCTGGAGGAGACCGAAATCTGTGATTATGCCGACGACACAACTATTTATGCGTGTGGTCCTAACATCGAAAATGTCATAATGCATTTAGAGAATGATGCCCTTAAGATAACTGAATGGTTTCCAAACAATGGCATGAAGCTAAATGAAGACAAATGCCACTTAATAATTTTTGGTGCGAAGGGGAGTAATGAAACAACAATCAAAATAGGCGAGGCCTGTGTGAAAGAAAGTACAGAGGAGAATCTTCTCGGTATAAGGTTTGATCAATCACTTTCTTTCAAGCAACACGTCAAGGCTCTTTGTAAAAAGGCCAGCCAAAATGTCTTGCTCGAATATCACGATACATGGACACAGAAAAACTCCAGTGGTTAATGAGGGCTTTCGTTTTGTCTCATTTCAGCTACTGTCCGCTTGTTTGGATGTTCTATGATAGAACTTTGAATCATAGAATAAATCATATTCATGAAAGGGCATTGCGCATTGCATACAAAGATTACGAGAACAATTTTGGTTTTCTCTTGGAGCAATCTAAGTCGGTGCCAATCCATGTAAGAAATCTACAGTTGCTCATGACCTAAATTTATAAAACAAAATGCGGTCTGAATCCACCATTCATGAAGGAAATTTTCATGCAACGAAATATTGGTTACAGTCTAAGGCGTGGCAATGACGCTCAACTGCCAAAGGTACGAACAACATCATTTGGAGTTGAGTCCATTGCTTACCTTGGAAATAAACTGTGGCAGAATTTACCGCAAGAAATAAAACAATCAAACAGCCTTCCCATCTTCAAAAAACAAATTAGATGTTGGAATGGTGGAAAATGCAACTGTTGGCTTTGCAAAGTGTATATCCCGAAAGTTGGGTTTCTAACAGGATAGTTCCTTTTTAGCATCTTTTATCCTGTAAAGTATATATATATTTTTTTGATAGTTTCATTGTTGATAATGTATATTGTAAATAGTAGGCTTTAATTAGCTGTAATTTAGCTATTCTGTTTTCCTAGCCTACTTTAAATAGATAATTAATAATAATAATAATAATAATAATAATAATAATAATAATAATAATAATAATAATAATAATAATAATAATAATAATAATAATAATAATAATAATAATAATAATAATAATAATAATAATAATAATAACAATAATATCTAACACAATCCATCACCAAAATAAAACAGAAAGAAAATTACGAAAAACACAACTGTTCTATATCATACGTTTCTATGTAAATCTTCTTCAGTGTATTTACAAATCCAGACAGCCAAGTATTTATACTCTAAACCTAAAATTTGCATAAAAATGTATTTCTAAAACCCAGACAAATAAAAGAAAATTATCATTTTAAAATCCTATTGAAATAAAAAGAAGTTTTTACATAAGAACAAAGCGGTTTCGAAACAAGGAATGATTTTCATGCACAAGATTCCCCCAAGTGGCCTTCCAAAGTTTCTTCCTCCCTGTTTTCTTTTATGAATTTGGACTGACTAGAAAGGGAGTAAAAGCTCTGCGTGACAAGAACTTATACAACCCGAGACAGAAGGCAAGGAGTGTCAGCCAGTGACCCGTGAGTAATAATAATAATAATAATAATAATAATAATAATAATAATAATAATAATAATAATAATAATAATAATAATAATAATAATAATGATAATAATAATAATAATAATAATAATAATAATAATAATAATAATAATATGAAAACTAAACCACCTTCAGGAAAAACAGAAAAGAAAATATGAAAAATAAGACTGTTTTATAAAAGCTAACGTTTCGATTAAAAATCTTCCTCAGAGTAAAACTTTACTGGGACAGCCGAGAATTTATACAGATTGTTTACCGATAAAATTATACATAACGAGTCTATTTACAGATTAAAATACCTGATCCCTTTGTCCCTGACCAATAGAGAACGGATTGGAAGCGTTTTAAAGTTTAAGTTATTCCTTTGAGGCTATCCTGGCAGCTCTACAGTTACCCCCAAAAGACCCTCCGAAATATTCGCTTGATGCTTAACTCTTCTTTTAGCATCAGCTAAATCCCAGATGGCCTGATACTAATTCTTTACCCTTGAGGCTGCCCTGGCAACTCAGTTACCCCCAACTGACCCTCCGAAACACGTTGCATGATGCTTAACTCTTTTTTAGCAACAGCTACACTCCAGATTGCCAGATACGAATTCCAATTTTTTCCGATACTCTTGAGGCTGCTCTGGCAACTCACAGTTACCCCCAAGTGACCCCCCGAAAGATTCGCATGATGCTTAACTCTTCTTTTAGCAACTGCTGAATCCCAGATGGCCTGATACTAATTCCTTAAACAAGAGCAACCTCTAGGGACCTTTAGATGCATTGGCAGAATCTAAGCTGTTCCTCCGCACGCAAATATGTCTAATTCCACGTCTGCAGCTCTTTCATTAAGACCCTTTGGTGAAAAAGTTTGGAGTCGATATTGCCAAAACAACTCCTTTCGGCGAAGCGAAAAAACATCATCTGCCCCATCTATAATTGTGATAACCACCCGAAAAGTCCCATTGTGTCCGTTTTCAAAGAAATGACTGAAAAAAGAAGCCTGTGGGACAGGCTTCCCTTTATCAAGAGAATTTTCGTCGTGTTTGCGTGCGTATGTCCTAAAATAGGACTTGTAAACATTAAACCTTTGCCGAAATTTAGTCTTAGTACTCCCCACATATTTCTTGTTGCATGACTCACACTGCAACAAATAAACAACATGATCAGAGTTGCAATCGTATCGCCCCAAGAAATTTTTAAAAGATCTGGTGGAATCAAAATTGTGGAATGTATCCCCCTCCCTCATCAAAGGACAAATCTGGCAACTCCTTCTGCCATTACATCTAAAAGTACCCTTTTCCATCAACTCCGCATCTATACTTGGCAGCTTAGCCCTCACAAGTTTATCCTTCAAACTTTTTGCCCTTCTGAAAGAAACTAATATTTTGTCCTTAAAAACTGTCTCATGCTCACTGTCTACCAGTAATAGGTTCTGGTTTTTGCGAAGGATGTCATAAACCTTGTACATAGCTGGGTGATATGTCAACACAAAAGGTATTTTCATATCATCCTTTTCCTTAGGTATAGGATTTAACAAAGTTGCACGATTTTTGTCCCGCACCCTATTGATTTGGCTGTCGACCTCGTTTTCACTGTAACCTCTAGCTAAAAGCCAAGCTTTTAAATCTCCTACCCTATCTATAAAAAACTGTTCCTCTGAACAAATGCGGCGAATTCTAAGGGCCTGGCTATATGGAATTCCCTTTTTGGTGTGATTTGGATGACATGAAGTTCGATGCAGGAGTTGATGGGTATCCGTAGGTTTTGTAAACAAATCCGTTATAAGTCTGTTACCCTGTTTGATGACTTGAACGTCGAGAAAATTCACCTTATCTGTTGACCATTCCGCTGTAAATTTTATAGAGTCGTGTGCCCCATTTAAGAAAGATATAAAATCCCTAAGTTGTTCCTCCCCGTGCTGCCAAATCAAAAAAACACCATCTATATACCTCCACCATACCCACGGTTTATCTTGAGCTTCAGCCAGTAATTTTTCTTCTAGCGCGGCCAAAAACAGAGTCGCGTATGAAGGAGCGCATTTGGTGCCAATCGCTGTACCCCTAAGCTGCTGATAAAAATCGCCCTTAAATTCGAAAAAATTGTTCTTAAGAACAACGCGAGCTAACTCAAGAAGGGTATCTGTGGAAATGGTTTTATCTTCTCGACATTCAAGTACATCTCGTAACGCCTCCAATCCCTCCTCGTGCGGAATACTTGGATAAAGCCCCACCACATCCACTGTACATAATATAGCGCCCTCAGGGAGACCATCTAGATCCATGATTTTTCTAAGGAAATGATTAGTGTCTTTAACATATGACCGCACCTTTTTAGCTAATGGTTGCAAATGATGGTCCAAAAATGCTGAAATGTTTTCCGTAAAAAAACCACAGTTCGAAATAACAGGTCTCCCTGGTACGCTATTCAATCTTTTGTGGATTTTAGGGAGGAGATAAAACCGTCCTAACCTAGGGTTATTCACCATTAAGTAATCTAAAGTAGCTTGATCCAAATCTCCTCTATCACTAATAATTTTGAGAGTGTCCGAAATAATTTGGTGAAGCCGTTCCGAAGGATCGTCATCAAGCCTACTATATACCTCAGAGTCACCGAGTTGACTCTCTGCTTCCATGTAATAATAATAAGAATAATAATAATAATAATAATAGATAATCATATGGCAGCCAACCCTGGAAAATTTCAGGTTATGTTCTTAGGGCTGAAAGAGAAACCAACATTCATCCTCGAAGTAAATGACAAAGTCACAGTTAAATTGCTAGGAGTCACTATTGACTCTCAGCTGAAGTTTGATAATTATGTTAAAGCCCTCTGCCAGAAAGCGAATAGGAAAGTGAATGCTTTTTCGCGCGTGGCTCCTTATCTGAACCACGAGAAGGGTAAGATCCTCTATACAGTGGCGTAATGGAGGCAGTCGGGGCCCTTAGGGATTTTTCAGCTCGAGGCCCCCAGCTAAGAGCATGTGTAAAATGATACAATAGACATGGAAAAGGATTTCCAGTTAAAAATTTGAGGCTAATGGTTGCAACCTAGAGTGTTGTCTAAGTCAGCAGCATGGCAAGGACGAACCAATGTAGGCAGTGGAGTAGGGGGTCTGGGGGCAAAGCCCCCAGGAAAATTTTGACAGAACGTCTTTTACTTTGGCTTAGAAACGTCTCCTAATTACATCTAAACTTTCTGAGACAACATCAATTACCTTTGCTCAGTGGGCCTATCTCGCTCCAACGCTTACCATATCAAATTGGAATATTTGACAAGTTTGCCAGAGTTTTCTATGAATCACCTCCTTCATAACTTTTTGCGTAAGCACCCTTTTTAGGCTAAAAATGCTTTTCACGATCCCGTGTTGCATGCTCCAAAATTAGAAGCCTTGTCACGTTCCAGCTTTTTTCGCTAAAATTCACACTCTACCGTACCTATATATACCCGACAACTTTTGCCTTGTTTTGAAAGAACCTGAGGAACATATTTTGACAAAAGGTAGAAATGTCCAATCCCATCAACACGCTTTTCATTTAGAGTGACTCGTCATGCAGGCATGGGGCCCCTTGGTCATTTTATCAAAGCTACAGCACCAGTTTTACAATAAAACAACAAGGAATTTGACTTGCTTGGGGCCCTTTTGGGGCCCTTAGAGGTCGGGGGCCCTTAGTTTTTGAACTAAAGGTAACTTTAGTCCGTTACGCCACTGCCTCTATAATACATTTGTTATGTCCAATTTCAATTGGGAAGACATCAGGCAATCAGGTAGACCGTGTCCGAAAGAGAGCTTTAAGAATTTTGCACAACGACTTCAATATGCAATTCGAAGTACTTCTCAAAAGAACAGATGAACAAAGGGTGGACACAAAGAATCTGCAAAAATTGATGCTACAAATCTTTAAGTGCCTTTCAGAAGAAAATCCATCATTTATGTGGACATCCTTTGAAAGGAAACACTTAACGTACCGAAAAGATGTGCGAACAAAATTGGAGCCAATTCACTCATTTTCAAAGGCACTCTCCTCTGGAACACTCTACCAGATACAGTGGCGTAGCCAGGTCCCTGCCTATGGGGGGCAGAGTGCGAGCGGAGCGAGAAAATACGGGGGTCCGGGGGCTTGCCCCCGGGAAAATTTTTGGGGGCCACGCCTTTCAGACGCTCGGAAAACGAGGGAAACGCCCTTTTCAGTCATATTTTGCATCATAAACATGACTGCATTGAACACAAAAGGCAGGACGTTTTGTTAAATTTTCATCAAGAAATTATCCTCATTATTGCAAGTCACTCTAAGAAAGCAAAAGAAGAATTCTCATTCAGTTACAAGCGGTCCAACATATCAAGTACAAAATACGAAATGAATCTTCTCACAGTTTTACTGCAAAATGATTTGGTGCTGGTCGTTCGATCTTGATATTCAAGGAACTGTCTCTCTTCGCTACTTTATCATTGTCTAGTCAGTCTACAGAATCTTTTGCAGGAAAATTATGCAAAAGAAATTGTTGTTCAGTGTACAGGTTGTTCAAATCATTTTTTGATGTGATGAGATTTTTCCAGAGAAGTAGCGAATAAGGATCGGCTGACGACAGACATTTACAGGCTAAGATTAGTGGGGACATTGAAATGGATGGGTCCAGGGTCAAGTCACCAGGAAAATTTGTGATGACATGCATTCTACTCTGGCTTAGAATGCCTCTGCCAACATTGTTCAAAAATTTCTTCGGATCCCGCATTCCTCTTAGGTACGCCACTGGAAAACCAAGATTGCACTCTAACTAAAAAGTAGACAAAACTTTCGGTGCCGCTCTTATAATGGAAGGGACGAAAGCTTTTCTTTTTTCTGTCAGTCATATCTGACTTCTCGCCAAATTTTCGCAATTTAGTACCATGGGTGCCTGAGACAAAAAAAGTACAAAGACAACAGCTGAGAAGGTCTGAACTTTGAATTGTTTTGAAACACTGATAAAAACTCTAGAAAGCGCAGCGCAGCGAGGCTTATGGACAGGGCCGTCGAAAGCCAGCTCGGGCCCTGGAGTGATCTATGGAGTATACAGAGCATGGAGAAAATGCGAGCGAAGCGAGCCGAAATTTTTGAGAATCACACACAGAATTTCACTGGATGGTTGAAATGTCACATCACTGTAGAAGAGATGCACTGTCGATTAACCCTATTCAGCCCGGGGGGGGGGGCCATTATGGCCCCCCCTATGAAACGTTTTTAGATAGCATCTCTGCCATGAAAAATGTAACTTTGAAGCTTCTTGACTTTTAATGAAATTTAATAGGCTACATAATTATCCATACTTCATTGTTAATTGTTGTGTCACGTGACCTCCAGATGCCTTTTGTTGGGGACTAGTCACAAAGAAAATCGTAAATCCTCTGTTATTTTCTTTCCAGTAGCATTAAATGTAAAGATATACATACCATTGGCTTTGTCTTGAAGAGAGCTTTCATTTCATATATAGTTTATTGCTATTTGCTTACATCAGCAAATTTTAATTTCAATGACGTCATACAACTTTATGACGTCATATATTGAATGAATTAGTGAATCATTCATGAAAATTTGATCGAAATGGCGTGATAATGAACTGAGGTGTCTAATTTCGTTGATTAAAAGTCAAAATATATAATAAATAACTGTAACAATAGTTTTCATTGTTTGAAGTGTCCGTTAATTGGACTTAATCTGCAATAATTAACAAAGACAATTTTCAAAATTCAAATAATCAATAAAAGTATCTTTGGAGACTCTAACCATCACTTTTGCAGCATAGTTAGCTACTCATCTTAAACAAATCAGTAAATATCTGGCATTTAAGAATAGTCACTACTTTTTGCTTGATTTTACTATTGTTTTTGGTTGCCTAGCAACGAATCACATGACAAATTACTAATTACTGCTAGTTTTGGATTCTATCCAGGTCCCTAATTGAATGTGCGAAGTTTCACCTAGGAACAGTTTCTCGTTTCTGAAATAAAGAGGGGGGGGGGCCAAAATAGCCCCCCGCCGGACCAAAATACCAAAAATTTTACCCGGGCTGAATAGGGTTAAAGTTAAGGAAGGTTTAAGTTGGATTCATAAATTCTTGTAATGCTGGATATATAAGAAAATGGAGAAATCGTTCAAGAAGACAAATGGCAGCATAAGTACACATGGAAGGAGGAATTCTTGATAGAAGTGCGAAACGAAGCGAGAAAAATTCGAAAGATGTGATTAATTGTATTGTATGTTCTGTGCCAAATAGACTCATACACATACCAAGTTGAAGTGGTGCCTAGGTCGGTTTCAAAGAAACTAATGAAGCTGCATGCCTTGCCTGGACATGATAGCAGGCCAGGCGGTACAAAGATGATCCCAAGATGATACAGTGATGACGCAAATATGGACGTGCGAACGAAGCGAGCAGAAAATTTTTGATTCTTTTTTTTTTTTTTTTTTTATATTCCAATAAAAGTTTACAATGATATTTTACTTAATACTCTACTAACAAAATTACTTTACTAACTACTCTACTTACAAAATTACTCTACTATACTACTAGAACGATACCGCAAGGAGCAAAAGCATTTAGTCTACCCTGCAGCCAAAACATAAAGGTAAAAACTACTGACGTTAAAACGAGACGAAAGAAAGAATAAATCAAACAATACACGTGACTACAACAACAAAAATTTGCTAAAGAGGCTATGCTGGTTGAAAAGCTTAGGATGGAGTTTGATATATTCTAATCAAGTCGACCAGTTTGGTGGATAAAATTTAAAGTTAGAAGAAGTATGCTTTTATTGAGGTCATTAGGAAGGTTCTTATCACCATACAGTAAGACTTGCATGAGGGCCTCGTTAGAATTGCTGACATACCCATATGGTCGTAACAGAGCTAACACTCCAGTGAGAAGACCTCTTCGCGGCACTGCAAAGGAAGGGCAGAGCAACAAGAAATGTTCCGTATCCTCGATGCCATCGTTCGATGGGCACAATGGGTTTATAGTGTCCCTAAAATTATGCTTGAATTTGTGAAAGTTTAGTTTGCTGAGACCAACCCTCAATTGACAAAGGTGGGATAAACCTATTGGGTCATGTATTCCAAAAAAGGACTTAGCAGGGGGTCGGATTATTGAGAGGAGTTTTTTCTTAAAAACAGCAACCGACGGTGCAAGTCTAATTTCAGGATCAAGTTTATTCCATTCAGATAAACAGTGAGGATAGAAGCTACTTTGAAATTTTTCTGTTCTGGCCTTTATTCGCCCAATGACATCTTGGTTGCGAAGACAGTATTGCAACGGTCGCTGAGGTGGAAAAGGATCCTTCATGTAACTTGGGGTAAGATTATTCAGAATCTTATAGAACAAAGTAAGGCGTCTGCTCCACCTTCGGCAATTTAGTGATTCCCAACCAAGTTCTGTGTACAACTTTTCTTGCGATGTTCCTCTCCATGTTCCCGTAATAGCCCTGGCAGCAGAATACTGTACAGATTCTAATTTTTCCATAAGGCTTGGTAAAGTGATGTTACTACTAAAATCACATACTTTTGCCGGAATATAGTAAATAACATCCCCATAGTCTAGATGGGGTCTTACATAAAGCTTGTATAATTCATTTAGATTGTGCATGGGCAAATACCTGGAGAGATATCTCAGCAAGCCAATACCCTTTCTTGTTTTAGAAATAGCTGATTTGATATGAGTAGAAAAAGACAATTTTGAATCCAAGATAATTCCTAAGTGTTTATGATCATCTACTCTCATAACTGGTATGTTGTTAAAGCGAATTTCTGGATGGTCAACTTCGATTCGTTTCTTTGAAAGAATTAATTCAACAGCTTGCTTCTGCGGATCTGGGTTAAATGACATCCTCCAGTCATGAGCCCAATGTCTTATTAGCTCCAAGTCATGGTTCATGTCGTCGGCAGCAGCAATGGTATCATGGACCACTGTAAATAACGATGTATCATCGGCGAAAAGCTTGACGTTACACTTCAAGTCATTGGTTAAATCATTTATGTACACAAGGAAAAACAAGGGCCCTAGGATAGAACCTTGTGGTACTCCAGCTGAGACATCCCCCCAAGTGGAACAATGCCCGTTCAGAACGGTTCGCTGTTTTCTGTCCTTTAGAAAGCTTTGAATAATAAACAGTAACTGACCTGAGACACCGCAGCGCTTTAGTTTATAGACCAAACCATCGTGCCAAACCCTATCAAATGCTTTAGAGATATCGAGATACACAGATACATTTTTGATTCTTTTGTTGGCTAAATCCTACCAAGATGTCACTTATTAAGGGAAGAATTTCATTCCTGTTTTTTTTATAACATTGACATATCATGCTGCCACAAGTGTTGGAGAAAAATGCAGCCAACCCCCCCCCCCCCTTCAGTTTCTCAACGGATTTGGGATAATTACAAAACTCATCTCTGGCGATGATTGGGGGGCGGCCGCCCCCTCTTGCCCCCCCTGGCTACGCTACTGACCAGATACTATAAAAAACGCAGCCTCAACAGCGATATTTAAAAGAATGATCAAAGGATGGAGTGGGCAAAACTGTACATGCAAGATCTGCAGTTAGATTAAAAAAGAGGTGACAATGAGGATCCCAGATGTTAACTTTTTAATTTTTGTAGTATTTATTGTAAATAGTTGGTTTGAATTAGTTTACCACTATGTATTATACCAACTGTAAATAATTTGATAATAATAATAATAATGATAATAATAATGATAATAATAATAATAATAATAATGATGATAATAATAATAATAATAATAATAATAATAATAATAATAATAATAATAATAATAATAATAATGATGATAATAATAATAATAATAATAATAATAATAATGATAATGATAATAATAATAATAATCCACGGAAGGATGGGGGACGAGGACTTTTAGGAGTAGAGGATACAGTCAATATAGCAAAGGTTTCATTGAAAAGGTATGTCAACAATAGTACAGAAAGATTAGAATTCATTGAGAATCATAGAAGACGATGCATTTATTGAGTCGGAAGCTGATGCGAAGAAAAGAAAAAGAACGGAAAGGAAAGAAAACTGGAAAGAAAAGACACTGCACGGACAATTTCTGAGGCAAACTGATGACATTGCTGGTGAGGACAGGTGGCTATGGCTAAAGCAGGGAAACTTGAAGAGGGAAACAGAATCCCTAATACTTGCTGCACAAGAGCAAGCAATCCGTACAAATGTGATCAAGGCGAAAATTGATAGTACTCAGGAACAACGTAAGTGCAGAATGTGCGGAGAAAAGGACGAGACAGTGAACCACTTAATAAGTGAGTGTAGTGAGATAGCACAGAGAGAGTACAGGAGAAGACACGATTGGGTTGGTAGGAGGGTGCACTGGGATGTTTGTAAAAAGTATGGCATCGTAGTAAATGATAAATGGTATCAACACGAGCCAGGTTCAGTGATAGAGAACGACAAATGTAAGATTTTATGGGATTTTACAGTGCAGACAGACCATATCATCCAAGCAAGACGTCCAGACATGATAGTCATTGATAAAGAGACAAACAAGGCTCAGGTAATAGACTTTGCTATCCCATATGACAGCAGGGTGGACAGTAAAGAGATGGAGAAGATTGAGAAGTACCAAGATCTCGTACGAGAACTGAAGAGACTGTGGGACATGAAGGTAGTGGTCATTCCTATAGTATTGGGGGCACTTGGAACTACCCCAAAGACACTGCAGAAAAGAATGAAGGACATTGGCATTGAGACCAGAATCGGTGAACTACAGAAAACTGTTATCCTGCATACAGCAAGGATCCTTACAAAGGTCCTTGAGGTTTGATGAGTCTTGTTGACATCAAACCCCAAGAAGAACAATCCATTAACTAGAACAATGTGCGTTATCTTTCAATCATAATAATAATAATAATAATAATAATAATAATAATAATAATAATAATAATAATAATAATAATAATAATAATAATAATAATAATAATATTATTACAGAGTCAGTAGAACCAAAAAAGGAAAAAACAGGAAATCATTAAAAGACGGAAAGCAAACTTTGACGAAAAGAAGCTCCATTCAATGTTTTTCAAAGAAACAAAAGAGGTTAGGGATGACAAGGATAGCTGGCTGTGGTTACAGAAAGGGGTATTAAAGAAAGAGACAGAAGGATTAATACTAGCAGCACAGGAGCAGGCATTACGGGTAAATTGGATCAAGAAAATGATAGATAAACAAGACTGTTCAGCCAAATGCAGAATGTGCGATGAACGAGACGAGACTGTAGCACACATTGTATCTGAATGCTCACAGTTAGCCCAAAATGATTACAAGAAGTGCAGACATGACAAAATTGCCGCAATAATTCATTTGAACTATTGCAAGAAATTTGGTTTTGCATGCACGGAGAAATACTATGAGCATTTTGTGGAAACAAAGATGAAAGTCCTTGAAAACGATGAAGTTAAGCTGTTATGGGATTTTTCTATACAAACTGAAAAGAGAATAGAGCATAACAAGCCAGATATTGTGGTCCTAGATAAGAAGCAGAAGTTGTGCCTCATCATTGATGTTGCATGCCCGTTTGACACCAGAATCAAGAAAAAAGAGCAAGAAAAGATAGAATACTACAATGACTTGAAATACGAAATTTTGAAATGTTGGAACAAAGAAGTAGATAAAGTCATGATCCTACCAATCGTCATAGGGGCTTTGGGAAGTGTGACAAATAATGTAAGAAAAAACCTTGACAAGGTAGACCTGCACCTGGGGGTTGATGCCATTCAAAAGACATGTCTTCTAGGGACAGCGCGAATTCTACGAAAGGTCCTCGATACAAAGTAAAGAACAAAGGAGTACTGTACAGAAGGACAATAATAAGAAGAAGGACAGAAGTGCTTCCCATCCTAGACCACGGGTAGTGGTTCGATGAGAAACATAATTTAGACAATTAGCCGGTTGTTAGATCAATACCGTGTAAAAGCAGAATAATAATAATAATAATAATAATAATAATAAGAACTGGACAGGCAAACGAGGAAGCTGTTAAACATATATAGAGCGTTACATCCTCAAGCTGATGTAGACCGATTATACTGGAAGCGAGCAGAGGGAGGAAGAGGATTGTTAAGTGTTGAAGAATGTGTCAAAATCGAGCAAACTAATATTGGCTATTACATCTACAACAGCAACGAAATGTTATTGGCTGAAGAAGGTAGAGAGGGTATTGTATCTGATGAAGGTGACCCGAAAGATAAGAAGAAAGAGCTAACAGAGGCAAGGAAGCATAAATATCTCCAAAAGAAACTTCATCCAGTATTCTACAAAGAGACAATGGACGTAAGAGATGAAGAGAATTCATGGAACTGGCTTAAGAACGGGTACCTAAAGAAAGAAACGGCGGGGACAATTTTAGCGGCACAAGACCAAGCCCTGAGAACGAATTGGGTAAAGAGCAAAGTTGATAAAGGAAATATATCATCAAAATGCAGAATGTGCGGGGAAAGGGAAGAGACAATTGCACATATTGTATCTGAATGCCAAAAATTAGCACAAAGAGAATACAAAAGCTGGAGACATGATAAAGTGGCAGCCGTCATTCATTGGTACCTGTGCAAGAAATTCGGATTTGAGTGCGACGACAAGTACTACAACCATATAGTGACAAGAGAAAATAGGGTACTTGAAAATGATGAAGTATTATTACTGTGTGACTTCTCTATTCAGACTGAAAACCGCATTGATCATAACAAACCAGACATCATGTTAAAGAACAAGAAAGAAAAGACCTGCCAAATAATCGATGTGGCATGCCCATTTGACACTCGAGTGAAGCAGAAAGAGGAGGAGAAGCTGGACCACTACAACGAACTAAAGTATCAAATTTTGAAAATGTGGAAGGACGAAGTAAAGAAAGTTGCAATAATACCAGTTGTTATAGGCGCACTTGGGGTAGTCTCAAAACGATTCAAGAGTTACATTGCAGCATTAGACTTTGACCCAGGAGTACAACCATTGCAGAAAGCATGCCTCATAGGCACGGCCAGGATTGTGAGGAAAGTACTGGACATAAGAGAATGAATAGCAGGAAGACTTTTTATGTTTTCGATACAGACAGTACGCACACTTTCTTAAGTTACGGGATGTAACCTGAAAGTGGACAATGCATTGCCAGTTGCACTGTGATAATTACTGAAATAATAATAATAATAATAATAATAATAATAATAATAATAATAATAATAATAATAATAATAATAATAATAATACCAGGATCGAAAGAAAAGAAAAGGAAAAAATTGAGGTCTATCAAGACTTGAAGAGAGAGATTAAGAGGCTCTGGAATGTAAGAGAAGTTAAGATTGTACCAATAATCATTGGAGCTCTGGGTACGATTGGAAAGAACTTTGAAAACTGGTTGAAGAAGATTGAAATAGAATGCAGCACAGAACTTTTACAGAAAGCTTGCCTGTTAGGAACTGCAAAGATAGTAAGAAAAGTACTGGATACCTAAAGCCAAGGGATTTGGCCTGCTATCCAGAAGTCAACCGGCAGTCAACATCACCGCCGAGTGAACAATGAACAATAATAATAATGATAATAATAATAATAATAATAATAATAATAATAATAATAATAATAATAATAATAATAATAATAATAATAATAATAATAATAATAATAATAATAATAATGATGATGATGATGATGATAAAATGAGAA
The DNA here is from genome assembly GCA_964020215.1 of Aurelia sp. 3 sensu Dawson et al. (2005). Classification (NCBI taxonomy): domain Eukaryota; kingdom Metazoa; phylum Cnidaria; class Scyphozoa; order Semaeostomeae; family Ulmaridae; genus Aurelia; species Aurelia sp. 3 sensu Dawson et al. (2005). The sequence goes on along the minus strand of OZ026589.1, from coordinate 10,860,030 downwards.
AGTCAGACATGCCCCTTTCTACAACGTCCCTGTACCCCCAAATAAGCCTCACATAAACCTCAACAAAATTGTCTTGCTTTCAGCACATGAATCCAGTAGCAGATGCTTCAGAGTTCCCTCGCGTACCTTAGCTCCAGAAAGATTAAGTAATCATTAAAGATTAATGAGAAAATTTTTCAATTCATCCCTGGCCACTTTTTTGAATTCATTCAAATAAAGTTGGTTCCTGCAATTTCTCTCCAAACTGAGACATCCTTTGATTGCTCTATGCTAAGAATGAGTTCCTAAAGAACCATTGTCACATAGAGTCCTTTGTGTACAGGCTGGATCTTCAGAATGTCTGAAAATCAAATTTGAGGTTATGAGTCTCCACTATAGCAGTTCAACAGATAATGAAAATTTGACTTTAGATGACTTTTCCATCAGTTCGTTTACTGCAAAGTGGATACATATTTCCGCTGACTTGGGCTAAATTTGATTTTCAAATAATCTGACATTGCAAAATGCCAGCAAAGTATCCTGGGTGACAATTGCTCTTTAATTGCTGACTATTGGTGTTCTAAATTTGCTATAGACAGATACATCTGTCTCTGAACCTGTCAGACCTGGAGCCTATTGATAAAGACATACCATACATAGATTCTTTTCAAATATCGAAACAAAGGTGAATTTCATTTCATTTTATCATATTTAAACACAAAACGCTATCAGCTAAAAAAGAAAAGAGAAACTATACAAATGTCTATTTACATATATATAAAATCTTACAATTTTGCTGGTCTTCCTAGGGATCGTGCTTCGGGAAGGATGCTAATTTTGTAGGAATTCCTTCAGTTTCCTTTTGAATAGGGTGATAGTGGAACTTGTTCTGATTTCTAATGGGATTTCATTCCACGTCTTTGCACCAGAATAGAAAAAACTGTTTTTGGAGAATTCTAGGTTCTGCCTTGGAGTGTCAATATCTAACTGATTTCTTGTTTGATAACTAGATATTTGAGATCTGGTAACAACTCTCCCTCTTAAGTTGTCCGGGCAGAGGCCATTCATTATTTTATAGATCATCACGGCCCTGTCAAATTTTATCAAGTTTTGGACTGAAAGCCAATTGCATCTCCATCCATCCTTTAATCTAGAGCCTTCTATTAGCGTTCGTGCTCTAGTTTGCAGACGCTGAAGATGATCAAGCTTTGTGTTTGACGAACTGCCCCATAGTTCATCACTGTATCTCAGATGACTCTCAAGCAGTGCCTTGTACACCTGATCCAATTTTGATTGCGGTAGTATGTTCTTTAATTTCCGCAGGGACGAGCGAGCATTTTTAATTTTACCTTTGAGGTTTTTATATTGCTCGTTCCATGTAAGGTTTTCGTCCACTGTAATTCCAAGGTATTTGACTTTTTTGACTCGTTTGATTGGTCCTCCATTTATGTTTACCTCTAATGGACCTTGGATACGGTTAGTTTGTCTTTTGTGACCAACAACCATGTATTCTGTTTTATCAGTGTGTGGAAATATGAAAAAAGCTAACGTCGAGTCATTAAAATCGGATTTGCTTCAAATTAACTGGGAAAATGAATTTAGAGGTTGCAGCTGCACTGAAGCAACAGATATATTTACAAAAAAGTTTCTTAGCTTGTGTTCCTCTCACATTCCCAACTCCGAAATCCTCTGTAATCCAAAGGATCCTCCCTGGATAACAGATGTTGTCAAGAAGGCTATCCGTCGGAAACACAGGGTTCACCGAAAGTTTCTTAAAAATGGCAGAAACACCAGTGATCGTGACAGGGCCAAGGCTGTTCGAAATGAAACAACAAGGACCATTGAACAAGCAAAGGAACGGTATTTTTGTGATTTAGGCCAGAAATTGTGTGACCCTTCAAGGGGTGTAAAAGCATACTGGGAAACAATTCACAAGATCCTAAATAGAAAAAAGGTCATGTGCATTCCGCCGATCATCGAGGATAACATCTTTGTCACTAACTTTGAGGAAAAGGCTATAATTTTCAATGATCTATTTGTGAAACAATGTTCCCTTCTGGTCAACGAAAGCCAGATTCCTGAGTCACTACCGAGAAAAACACAGGCTAATTTGACACGAATTGATGTTCCAATGGATAAAATTGTGACGTTAATAAATCAGCTGAACTGTAGTAAAGCAAACGGTTGTGACGACATTTCGATTCGTATGCTTAAGTTATGCGCACGTGAATGTAGTACACCATTGAAATTGATTTATGATTTGTGTCTAGAAACAGGCCATTACCCTGCTCTATGGAAAATGGCAAATGTGGTCCCTGTTCATAAGAAGGGTGACCGTCAGGTTAAAACTAACTATAGACCAATATCTCTCCTTCCAATATGTGGTAAAATTTTTGAAAAAATTATCTTCGATGAAGTCTATAAACACCTGTCTGAAAATAACCTTATTTCCACTCATCAATCTGGCTTTCGTCCTGGGGACTCTACCATCAATCAGCTCTTGTCTATAACACACGAGATATATCAGGCATTTGAAAATCATCAGGAAACGCGCGCCGTCTTTCTCGATATATCCAAGGCATTTGACAAGGTTTGGCACGAAGGCCTTCTCCTTAAATTGAAATCAAACGGAATTGATGGTCAGCTTTATCTCCTAATTGAGAATTTCCTCTCTAAGAGGTACCAAAGAGTAGTCTTGAATGGCAAGGCATCTCCGTGGAAGCGCGTCTCAGCAGGAGTTCCTCAGGGATCTGTCCTTGGGCCTCTTTTCTTCCTTATCTATATAAATGATCTCGCTGAGGGTGTAACATGTAAAGTGAAATTTTTTGCCGATGATACTTCCATGTTTCAAGCGGTTTCCGATGTGAATATGACAGCAGACACTCTCAATCAAGACCTCGCAATAATACAAAATTGGGCTTTCCAATGGAAAATGAGTTTTAATCCTGATCCTACAAAGCAAGCTAAAGAAGTCATATTCTCGACGAAACTTTCAAGGGAACAGCATCCCCCTCTAACTTTTAATGACCATCACATAATTGCCAGCAGCAGCCACAAACATCTCGGACTAATCTTGGATGAAAAACTTTCCTTTGCTGAGCATGTGAAGGAAGCAATTATTAAGGCTAAGCGTGGCATTGGAATTATTCGTTTTTTGTCAAAATATGTTTCAAGAAATGTACTTGACCAGATGTATAAGCTCTACGTCAGACCTCATATTGATTACGGCGATGTAATTTACCATGATCAAAGCATGCCCCTTTCTCGTAAACTGGAATCAACCCAATACAAGGCAGCACTGGCTGTTAGTGGCGCATGGAAGGGTACGAACAAGGACAGGCTTCTTGAGGAGCTTGGCTGGGAGACGCTTAGTAACAGACGATGGTATCGTAGGTTATGTCTATTTTATAAGATTGTCAACAATCAAGCCCCTCATTATTTGCGTGATTACATTCCTGAAGAAAATAATATTCAATACAATCTACGGCATCCTACCTTGCTTAGAGAAAACATATCACGCACACTTAGATTCTCAAAAACCTTTTTCCCATTTTGCATTAACGCGTGGAACAACCTGACCCCCACCATACGAAGTGCTCCGACCATATCCTCGTTTAAAAAGTCACTGATCTCCATCATTCGACCTATCAAGAAGTCATTGCATGGATTAACCAACAGCTATGAGTCAGCTCTTTTGACAAGACTTCGTGTTCATTTTTCGGATTTAAACGAACACAGATTTGATCACAATTTTGCTTGTGAAAGCCCTAATTGTAAATGTAATGTTGGGGTCGAATCAACAATCCATTATTTCCTGCACTGCCATCTCTACAGAGCTCATAGGAAGATCCTGCTTGATGAAGTATCTGATATAGTTGGCAATGACATTTCCCAGCTTCCTGATGACCACTTATGTGATCTGCTTCTCTTCGGTAGCAAAGCTTATAATGAGAAAGCGAATGAAATGATATTGAAATGCACAGCTAAATTCGTCAAGCTTACAAAACGATTTCGATAACTTTGTCATTGTCCTCTGTATCGGATGTTTTGGGGTGGCTCTGCTCTCCGGTTGGGGTGGGGAGCGGAGTAGCCCCTAAAACATGGCCTTTGACTACAAGGATGTATGTAAATCTTTATCTTGTTTGTATAGTATTGTTTCGTTTAAGTACCGTTCTGCAAGTAGTGTAACTTATAATTTTCTTGTAATTTAGTTGATTGATTTGAACTGTTGAGTTTGGAGGCGACTTGATAACGTTATGTTTTTCGCCTCCATCTCAACAGTAGATTGATTTAAGTTGTTTAGTTGTATTTTAACTTTTTTATTTGTTATAGAAAAAAAAAAAGACTGAGCTTATTCTGCCGTAACCATTCTGCAATATTGTCAACCTCAGTTCTTAGATCATTGCAGAGTTCGTCAATATCTTCAGCAGAGCAAGTTACGCTGGTGTCGTCCGCATACATGTTTGTGGTGCATTTATTGAGGCACTGCTCAAAGTCATTGACATACAGAATGAAGAGGAGAGGCCCCAAGCACGAACCCTGAGGAATACCGCAGTGAACAGTTTTTAGGCTAGATTTGTGGCCATTCACTTGACAGTATTGTTTTCTATTCGTCAAGTACGATGTGAACCACCGAAGAGGTGTCCCTACAACGCCGTACTTAGTAAGCTTTGAGAGGAGAATACCGTGGTCTACCGTATCGAAAGCCTTTTTGAGATCTAGAAATACGCTTATGTTAATTTTGCGTTTGTCAATGTTAGAAAACCACGCATCTGTTACGTTAAGTAGTCACGTTAAAGTGCTATGCATCTTTAAAAATGCGTGTTGACATTTTGAAAATTTCTTATGCACCTTCAAGTAATTTGAAACTTGATCATGCCCTAGTTTTTCTAGCAACCTCGAGAAAACAGATAACACGGATATAGGCCTGTAATTGCCCATGTCGTTCTTCGAACCAGACTTGAAAATAGAGGTCACTCTTGCTATTTTCCACATGTCAGGAAAAATACTCATTTCAAATGAAGAGTTGAATATGGCAGCTAGCGGCTTACATAAAATTCCTGCTGCATCTCTTACTAGCTTTACAGAAACTTTATCATATCCTGCAGATTTGGAGCACTTCAACTCTTTGATTTCTTTTTCGATAGTGCTTGGATCAACCGGATGAAATTCGAAACGAGGGGCTGTAGAAGGCCCTTCATCAATTAGGTATTTTAGTGGGTCATCGGATTCTTTAGTTTCGATTTTTTCCGCAAGTTTTGGGCCTATGGTGGTAAAGTGGTTATTGAATGCTTCCGCAATTTCCTTTTGCATTCGCAATCCGCAATTCGCAATCCCAGGGTACTTCTTTGAATGGTCAGATTTTGAGTAGAAAACCTCTCTCTTCCACGCTCTAGCATCACTGGGAAATATTGCTTACCTACCCGACCACTTCTTTCTCAAATTTGAAAGAAATGCAAATGTAAATAAAAGCTGAACAATATGCTTTTGAGCATATCCTTTTTATTTGCTTTTTCCGATAAGAGCTATTCTTTTTTTCTCCACGGTATCTCGTCTTTTCATTGCAGTTTCGATCCTATCTAAGGATTTCTGACTTTTCAGTAAATTTCTTAATCCTTTCGAATTTGGCAAGTAGCATTTCATTCATTCGAAGGGGCGTGCCAGTTTTTTGCAGAACAGAGGGATCTTTACGGATTTTGGTAGATTATTCGTGGAAAAATAGGATTTTCGCCAAAGATGTACCAGAATTCTTGGATTGAAATGCCCCTCGGAATCAATCCCCACGATTTTTCTGCCGCTGTTACAAAAGCCTACCAATCTGTAACTTTGCTCTAGTGCCTTCGCAGTAAATACGGGAAACTGCGAAGGCAGTAGTAACACATATTTCCTTTATACAGTAGTATGATACAGGAAAAAGTGAAAGTAAGTAGAACTATGCTAAGGCTTTCCTTGAATGAAATGAATAGCTTCTGAATTATATTACCTTGCACTGGAGATTCTTAATTTTGATGATCTAAGAATGGAGTTTCTTATAGGCAGCCTTTGTATGAAAGAAACATTCGTGTACAGCTTTGCACTTATATAATGGATGCGTGCATTTGTATAGCCTGTGTTCCAGACCACAGGCTAGCATTTGTAAGGAATTAGAAATAAGGTGTTCTGTGAGAAAATACTATGGTATGCTAGAATTCATCTTTTCATATAGATAAATTGCGATTTTATTGCACGAGCGAAGCGAGGAAGCAACCGAGTTTCGTTCCTGGTCCACGCATATTTTATTGTGATTCAGTGTTATTTTCCGCTGGTCAATAGGTTTGCATCAATAATTTGCATAATTAAACAAAAGAAACCACATTATGCTCACATAATTTGTGTGGACTGTTTATATTTGGTTTATTGTGTCATTATTCCTGGTTTTAAGTGCTGTTATTGTTTTTGGTTGTTTCTTGTTTGAAAGGAAATGAAATATAGCCATCTGCGGTATTTGAGGTATTTCGTTGACGTCCCGATGCTTTCAATTTCAAATGGGTTGTTTGTTGTTTGATTTCAATCAGTGTCTGGAAACGAACTGAAACAAGAAACCGGAAGTTGACGTAAGATGATGTGCATTAAATTGCACTACAATGGAGACAAAATTTAGCATTGTGATGTGGAGTTTCCTCTTTTTGATGCTCGAAATGTATGAATCTTTATGAATAAATAAAGACTGTATTTCTATTTCTGCAGAAAATATATTCTCGTATTTCGTAAAGTTCACAAGGAATTTCACAAATGGAAAAACGTTTGAAGTCCGATTCCAAGGGTTAAAAAAAAATTGTTCTATTAGTCATTGTTGTAAGCCCCTTCACTGTGTCTGCCGAATCATTCTGGTCCTTCCTCCTGCTCCATCGACGACAGGCAATAGCGAGTTGACGATTGACGACGAGGCTCAGGAGTCCAAAGGGAGGGCAGCAGAGGAGTCCAAAACAAGTGCGGTCAATTTTTAGTTTCTGATCAAGCACACCACAGGCACGATAAATTCTTTTTCAGGTCTCATTTAAACATGTATCCAATTCCAATGTAAAAATTTAGCAAATAAGTAAAGATGTCGGAACGGAGATGCAAAGCTGATAAACAAGTACAAATGTCACTCTGTGTAATCTGTTAAAGAGAAATTGTAAATAGCACAAACTACCTTCTAAATTTTCCTATCTACTTTACAAAGGCGATGATGCTACGTTACAGTTCAACCACAGACCTTCAGGAATACCAGGGTTTCGCACGATGAAGACGAAGTCTGAAAGTCAAAGGGATGGGGTATCATAGAGCATTTTCTATTTGCTTGCAAAATTCTAGGCTTTTCCTGAGTCTTCCCCCAGTCTTCCCTCTGCAAACTGTGGTTCTGTAGACTTTGGGTCGTTTCTCGCAAGACAAGGCAGTGTGTTCTCAATTAGAAAATTTGAGCAGCACTCACTTAACCATATTAACAGCTAGTTTGGATTTACTTGAACAAATCAACTTTTTACCTTTTATTGAGGGATGACAATTCCAGAAATGCCATTCACTGAGGAAGCTTTCAAATGTAAACAACAAAGCATTTGACTGGGCTTGGCCTATGGAGTGTCGTTTGCGTCTAAATGCTGATTTTCATAGTCTTTGTCAGTTGTGTGCGCTGCCTTCTCACTTCTCATTCCCTTTCTGTTCTTTCATCATTCCCTTTGTCTAATTAACGACATTTTCTAATTCCCTTTCTCAATTCTCTTTCCCTTTCCAAAGGCCAAGGGTATGGCACGCGAAAATCACCACAATTAGATAAACCAGGTTTTTCTCAGATAAACCAAGTTTTTCTCCAGATAAACCTGGTTTATCTGAAGAAACCTCACTTTTCTGGAGAAAAACCTGGTTTATCTGAAATTATGGCATGCGAAAATCACCACAATTAGATATACCAGGTTTTTCTGAGATAAACTTGGTTTTTCTCCAGATAAACTAGGTTTTTCTCCAGAAAGGACGAAAGCATCAGATAAACCAGGTTTCTCTGACTGAAAGCGAGGCTTTTCAGATAAACCAGGTTTTTCTCCAGATAAACCAAGTTTTTCTAACAGGAAGCGAGGCTCATCAGAAAAACCAGGCTTATCTAACTGAATGGGAGGCCGTCGGGAAAACGATGTTTAGCTGCAGAGAAACCATATTACTTTTCCACAACAAAAATTTCATGCAGTACTGAATTGAACATTTGTGGCGTTGAGTTCATTACCTTAGGGTTTTATCTGACACCTCCCCACAGTTTGACCTGGTTTATCTAAATTGTGGTGATTTTTGCGTGCCGTAGAGAAACCATATCATTTTCTGCAAATGCCCTTTCTAATTTTCCGTACTTTACAAATTTAGATCATAATGGAACAACAAAAATTTCTTACGAAGCGTGTCCCGCAGATCATCTAGGGGCTTATCACTTTCCAAAAATCCCGTACACCTTTTGCAAAACATCCTTTGTTTTCAAGCAAAACCAATGAAAACTCCCTGAAAAATCCTATTGTCTTCAAACTCTCTTAGGATTTTTTGGAAGAGTGTATGGCACGCGAAAATCACCACAATCAGATAAACCAGCTTTTTCTCAGATAAACCTAGTTTTTCTGGAGAAAAACCTGGTTTATCTGAAACATGTGGCCATGTAGCAGATAATCCTAGTTTATCTGTGAAAAACTAGGTTTTTCTCAAAACAATAGCCTCCAGAAAAACCAGGTTTTTCTGAAAGAAAGTGAGGCTCATCAGATAAACCAGGTTTTTCTCCAGATAAACTAGGTTTTTCAAAAACTATTCTTTTCAATGGAAAATCAATCCAGAAAAACTTGGTTTTTCAAAAACTAGCATTTTCTGGAGAAAAACCAAGTTTTTCTCAGAAAAACCAGGTTTATCTGGAGAAAAACTAGGTTTATCTGAGAAAAACCTGGTTTATCTAATTGTGGTGATTTTCGCGTGCCATACAAGGGTATTAGTAAATTCATAACATAACTAGACCAGTCCATCTAGCAGAAATTACGAACTTTTTTATACTACAATTTCTGTTCTTTGACTTGCCCCCAGGGGGGGGGGACTTGTTAGTTCAAGGTGACGTACCCGTTGCAAAATTTAGGGTCTCAAATTCTGCGATTTACTACCTCTTAGGGTAAAAAAATTTTCAAATTTACTACCGCTTTAGGGTTATGAAAATTGATATGATTGGTTCGTGGAGATTTAAGAACATTTGATGAACTGAATTGGTGATAGTAAGATTCTGTAACAACAGAAATAACCAGTTATTCAGTCTCCTCATATTATGCAAACTCATCTAAGCAAATTGCAATTAATTTCTGATTGACCATTGACCATACTGTCATATGCTCACACTAGGAGAAGGTTCCCACATCCCAGTCCTACCTTTTCTCCAACACCCTGTACAATTTCAACGTAAATGGAAGTTATTTTCTTGCTCATGCCTGCTATACAATAGCACTATTGTTTCTAGAACAATCAATGTCTTGTTAATGCTGCTTATTGCTGAGCAAGTTACTACCGCTTAGGCAACGAGTTACCACCGAGCTACTACCGCTAAGGGTTCAGGGTTTCGCAACATTTTGAAACGGGTACGTCACTTTGAACTACCAAGTCCCCCTGGGGTCAAAACAAGCCTAACACTGTTGATTTTGACGAAAATACTCTATTTGACTATTTCAATCACCTTTTAAGTACTAACGTTACTTACAATCTGCTGTCAGAGGCAGAAGAAGTTGTTGAGCAAAATCAAATTGATGAATACATGGGCAACCTAATAAATGATTCTCTTAACTGTAAGATAACCTTGCAAGAAGTTGTTACTATGATTGGAAAATTAAATACAGGGAAGGCATCAGGCATTGATCTCATAACTGCTGAACTTTTGAAGGGGCTTGATGAACCATTTCTCATTGTGTTTACAAAACTGTTCAACAAAATTTTCGATCACGATGAGTTCCCAGAAGAATGAGCCGCAGGCAGTATAGTTCTTTTGTTCAAAGGTGGAGATAAGTCGGACCTTGATAATTACAGAAGCATTACACTTCTCAGTATTTTCGGGAAACTGTTTTTGGGGATCCTTTTAGCAAGATTTACTACAATGCTTGATAATTTCAAAATCTTAGAAGATAATCAGATTGCATACCGGAAAGGTTACCAAACGTCTGATCATCTATTTACTTTCATATCAATTATTCAAAATGCATTTAATCAAAAAAATTCTGGCCTTTATGTCTGCTTCGTTGATTTTAAAAAAGCATTTGACTCAGTTGACCACTCTTTGTTGATGAAAAAGTTAACAGCCAAGGGAATTACGGGTAAATTTTACAAAATAATCTCCACATTGTATCATCATCATCATCATTCACACGGGAACGCAATCGTTCCGTTCCATCTTCGTTCCAGTTTCTGGAACGCAAAAATAGACTGTTCACACGGGAACGGAACGATTGCGTATCGGTTTTTGTTTCTGTTCACACGGGAACGCAATCGTTCCGTTCCACAGTTTTCTCTTAAGTCCTTGCTAGTTTTTCCAGCAACAACTACATTCACACATGCGTTTAGGGCAAAAATCTTATCGTTCCGTTTTTTGGACCAGTCTTGCACCTCATTGCCTGTTCACACGGGAACGGAACGGAACGATTGCGTATCGTTCCACTTTCCGTATCACTTATTTTATCGTTCCACTTTATGGAACGGAACGATGTTATTTCAAGCGTTCCCGTGTGAACGCAACCCCTGAGCGTTCCACTTTTCGGAACGGAACGATACGGAACGGAACGATTGCGTTCCCTTCTGAACGGGGCCTAAAGTCAAATCTTGTGCTCGTGCCAAAGATGGCCTTTCAAATTTCTTCAGTTGCTCTCGTGGGATAAGACAGGGTTGCGTCTTGTGTCCAATGCTTTTCGCATTATTCTTAAATGATTTAGACTGCGTTCACACGATGCCGGAACATTTTGAAAACGGTGAAAAATGTGACGGTAGCAAAATTTGAGCTAGCGTTCACACGATACCGGCACAATTTGAAAACGGTAGGAAATTTGACAGTAAAAACTCGTTGCAGGACTTTGATGCTAAGGAAAAGTACCTACACCCTAAGAATCGTTCAGTCTCGTTCCAAAAGCGTCTGAAAATGTTCTATTTTCATCATTTTAAAGTGTTTACACGATGCCATTTCCAAAATGTGCCGAGTAGAGTTCCGTTTTCAAAATCTACCGTTTTCAAAATCTGCCGGCAAAAAATGTGCCGTTTTCGTGTGAACAGAAGGCCTATCCGTCGAATTTTTCACCGTTTTCAAAATGTGCCGGCATCGTGTGAACGCAGTCTTAGACCCCGTTTACACGATATCGGTTGCATACCGGCATGACATGACACCGGCATGAAACCATGCCGGCATGGTCATGATCAGAGATTTTTTCTCGCCCCGTTTACACGATACCGGCATGATATCATGTCGCTTCGGTAAGACAATGGCTGTGACGTAACGTGATTGTTTTATTGTACGCTTTCGCGTTGATTCTCAAACAGGCTCCAGAATACATGAGAAAAACAAAAGAAATCGAACTCGAAGCAACGAACGAACGATCGAAAATAGCAACGAAAATAGCATCGTATTACATATACGAAAAGCAAGAGTGAAATAAGGCCACAAAAGAAAAAGACCAAGTTTAATAAAAGCAAAAAGCAAGGCTCCATCGCTCGCATGGAATAATTAACGTAATTCGTCAATACAAGGCAGACAAGCACGCTTTTTCGGCTGCAATATTCCCGAAGATTTGACTATTTCTTAGTGTCGACGCGAAAGCGACATGAAATCAGGTCGGCACCATGCCGGCATGGCCCGTTTACACGATGTCGTTATCATGCCGGCATGAACCCGTACCGGTATGGCTATCGACATGGTTTTAATCCGGATTAACACCTTCGCATACCGGCATGGTACCGATATCGTGTAAACGGGTGGCCTAAAAACAAAAGATATCATGCCGGTGTCATGTCATGCCGGCATGCTACCGACATCGTGTAAACGGGGTCTTAAATGCAGCTATTAGTTCCAAAGCGACGGGAATTAATTTAGGGTCTGATGTAGTACACACTTTGTTATACGCAGATGATTTAGTTCTTGTAGCAGAAACTCCAGAAGATCTCCAAGCACAACTAGATATACTGAAAGTTTTTACAGATGATGTCAAGATGAAGGTCAACATTGGCAAAACCAAAATTATGGTTTTAAGGAAAAATAAGAGAAAGTCTCAATCACAGAATACATGGCTTTTAGGTGAACAGGAACTACAAGAGTGCGATTCATACAAACATCTTGGTGTCACAATTGAATCTAACGGTTCTTTTAATGAACATATTGAAAATATCAAGTTGAAGGCTGGTAAGGCGTACTATTCTCTGATCTCAAAATGCAAAGATCTTAATGGTATGCAACCAAGTTTGTTCTTGTATCTGTTCGACCAAACAATCGTTCCGATTTTGAATTATGCTTCTGAAATTTGGGGTTTTGATGAACATGCCACATTGGAACGACTGCAACTTTCTGCGTGTAAATACATCTTGGGTGTAAAATCAACAACTTGTACGGACGCAGTTTATGCCGAATTAGGTCGAAGTCGAATTTCCCTTCAGTCGAATAGACACGTCTGCATGTTAAGATTCTTTGCAAGGCTGCAATTGCTGAATGCCTCTGAGCCACATAGACTTGCCTGTAAATCCTTTCGCTCCCTGTGTGAAGCTGCTGACTTAGGTTGCATCAACTGGGTATCAAGGGTTCGTGAATTGCAAGCCAGATACGATATTCTACCTAGTGACAACGTCTCTGCTATCAAATCATTTCATTTCATTCATTTCATTTCATTTTAACTTTTTTATCCATGGTAATCCACTCAGATACACTGTTGTACAGGGAGCCATGCAATCAAAGGTTAGATGCTTGTTAGCAAGGGCAGATTTTGTAGTACAATAGCATCAGTTGCTTTGGTTCACACCTCAATTCAAAGCGATTAGTGAATGCAGACAAAAGAAATTCTCGCAAGCAGAAATTCAAAACAAATGAAGCCGCAAAGTTGTCCTGAAACCAGTACGGCAAACTCTCGTTTGGTGCGGGCGAAGGGAGGTTTTTAAGAGATGTAATGTGCTCATAATGAAAGAAGAAGGGTAAATCTAAAGTTCTGTCTGAGGCATTTTGTTTATTTGACTCAAAAACCGAGCAGAGGGCATTACAATTTTAGCACATTTATTGCTCAGATATACGCAGTCACTGCTCAGCTCCTGAATCAAGTAAACAAAATGCCCAAGACAGAACTTTAGATTTACCCTTCTTCTTTCATTATGAGCACATTACATCTCTTAAAAACCTCCCTTCGCCCGCACCAAACGAGAGTTTGCCGTACTGGTTTCAGGGCAACTTTGCGTCTTCGTTTGTTTTGAATTTCTGCTTGAGAGAATTTCTTTTGTCTGCATTCACTAATCGCTTTGAATTGAGGTGTGAACCAAAGCAACTGATGCTATTGTATTACAAAATCTGCCCTTGTTATGCTTATTTGAAAACCGCACCTTGTCTAACCTCAATGAACATCTAGTGCAGGATAAAAAACTTTGTACTTATGCTCAGAAAAAGTTGGTTATAATAATAATAATAATAATAATAGCAAGCAAACTCAAACCATCACCAAAATAAAACAGAAATAAAATTAAGAGAAACACAACTGTTCTATGTCAGACGTTTCGATTATAAAATCTTCATCAGTGTATTTACAAATCTAGACAGCCAAGTATTTATACTCTAAACATAAAATTTGCATTAAAATGTATTTCTAAAACCCAGACAAATAAAAGAAAAATTAACATTTTAAAATCCTATTGAAATGAAAAGAAGTTTTTACATAAGAACAAAGCGGTTCCGAAACAATGAATGATTTCTGTGCCCAAAATACCCCCAAGTGGCCTTCCAAAGTCTCCTACTCCCTGTTTAAATTTTTGGATTTGGACTGACTAGAAAGAGAGTGAAAGCTCTGCGTGACAAGAACTTATACAACCCGAGACAGAAGGCAAGAGTGCAAGCTAGTGACCCTCCAAGGATTTGCTTAAGTTGCTAAATCCAGGATAGCTCGATGGGGAATTCCACCCCACCACTACGTGCAATTTTGCACGAAGTCAGCCAGCCAACACCCCTGCCATTATGCTGCCCATGATTTTCAATGCAATGGTAAGAGAACTAAGCAGTGCCACAAGCAAATATATCCAGCTCAACATCGGCTGCCCTCTCATTTAGGCCATTTGGTGTAAACAAACCCAATTTGTATTGCCAAAAAAGCTCCTTCCTGCGAAGGGAGTACACATCCTGTGCTCCATCAATGAGGCGAATAACGACCGAAAATTCACCATGGTGGCCTTCCTCGAAAAAATGAGAGAACAAGCTTGCCTGAGGGACCGCCTTTCCCGTATTAAGAGTACCAGCATTACGCTTCTGTTTGTAAGTCCGAAAGTATGATTTGTACACGTTAAATCTTTGACGAAATTTTGTTTTAGTGCTGCCAACATACTTTTTGTTGCAACATGTACATTGCAACATATAAACTACGTTTGTAGAATTGCAATCGTAAGCCCCTGAAAAATTCTTGAAAGATCGCGAATCATTCGCATTAGAAAAACTGCAGCCCTCTTGAATAATAGGGCAAATTTGACATCTCTTACCACTGCATTTAAAAGTTCCTTTTGGCACCAACTCCTGATCTTGAGTTTGCAACTTAGCGCGAACCAAAGTGTCTTTAAGGTTTATAGCCCTCCTAAATGAAACGAAAACTTTTCCGCCAAATTGCTTGCGATGTTCGTCGTCAACGAGGAGAATATTAGCGCATTTTCGCAAAATATTGCTGACCCCTTGAAGTGCCGGATGGTAAGTTAGAACCAACGGTATCCTCGTGTCATCCTTCTGCTTGGAGATCCCATTTAACAGGATTTCCCTATCCAATTGTCTGACCTTGTCTAACTGAATGTCGATTTCCCCTTCATGATACCCCCTCCCAATTAGCCACGATTTTAAATCACCCATCCGTTCGTCAAAAAATGAATCTTCGGAACAAATACGCCTTATGCGAAGGGCCTGTCCGTATGGGATGCCCTTTTTGGTGTGATAAGGATGACAAGAAGAACGGTGCAGGAGCTGATGTGTATCAGTCTGTTTCGTGTAGAGATCTGTCACCAACTTGTAACCTTTTTTAATGACTTTAGTGTCAAGAAAGTTGACGCTCTCCTTGGACCATTCAGCTGTAAATTTTATGGAATGGTGTGCAGTGTTGAGGTATTCTACAAATTCGGAAAGCTTCTCTTCACCATGGGTCCAAATTAGGAAAACGTCATCGATGTAGCGCCACCACAGCCACGGCTTGCAGCTGGAACCCCTAAGAAGTTTTTCCTCCAGATCTGCTAAGAACAAAATCGCGTATGATGGCGCACATTTGGTGCCTATTGCTGTGCCCCTCAGCTGATGGTAAAACGCCCCATTAAACTCAAAAAAGTTATTCTTAAGTACTACATCTGCAAGTTCAACAAGAGATTCCGTAGAAACAGACTGATCGTTCCTAGAGTTAAAATAGTAATAATAATAATAATAATAATAATAATAATAATAATAATAATAATGGTGTTTTGGAGATAAGTGAACAGCGACTGGCTGATCAAGCAAGAGCAATAAGAACAAATGGATGGTTATCCGAAATAGAGCTAGAAGAGATACAGAGAAATACGGAAAGTGATCATATGGAAGCTGATGTCAGAGAAACAAGTGGTAGTGAGGATACCGCCCGAAGAATAGAGCTTGAAACAACAGATGAAACTGAAGAGCATGAAACAGCAGCTGAAATTGATAACAGTGTTGGCAATGAGTTATCTGTGCAAGATCTTTGTAATACGTTGAGAAGGGAAGGAGTTTTCGAGGAGGATATAGATCTCGTGAAATTAGTACTTGAGGAGAGACAAAAAGGCAATGCACCCCCCGATAGTCTTAGGAATGTTGACCGTAAGATATTGAAGCAACATGCAGCAAAAGTAAATGGGATATTGAGATACATACCAACTAAAGATATAACAGATATGAACAATTTATTACTTGCGGCTGGAAGAGTGGTACAATTGAAAGTAGGCATGAAAAGGAATGAAAATGGGAAGGCAAGGGAACCATTATGGAAAAGAAGGCTCCGGTCTAAGATGTCAGGTATAAGAAAAGATCTTGGTCGTGTTGAGCGTTGGAAGAGAGGTGAATTAGCGAATGGTGACCGTAAGTATGAATTAGAGAGGAAATATCATGTTAAGAAGAAGGGGATAAACGTAGTGATAGAAGAGTTAAAACAAAGAATGAAGGCCATCCAACACAAAATAAAGAGATACGAGGATAGAACTGAACAGTATAAGCAGAATAGAATGTTCGAAACAAATCAAAAGAGACTGTATGAAATCATCGACGGCGTCCACAGGAATGACGAAGAAACACCTAACGCTGGAGATTGTTTAGAATTTTGGAGTGGAATATGGAGTAAGCCAGCCAATCACAACGTCGATGCAGAATGGCTTACAAAGCTGGAAAAAAAGCTAAGAAACGTTGAGAAGCAAGATGATATATTGATAGATTCTGGAAAAGTTCGGGTACAGCTCAGTAAAGTACCCAATTGGAAGTCACCGGGACCTGATGGACTGCAGGGTTACTGGCTCAAGAATTTCACTTCATGTATAGACAGGATCGCTCAACATCTCCAAGAATGTTTGGTTACGTACAATGTGCCAGGGTGGATGACCAGAGGAAAAACGAGTTTAATAATGAAGGATACGGAAAAGGGGCCTATAGTAAGCAACTTTAGACCAATAACATGCCTACCTCTAATGTGGAAGCTGTTGACCTCAGTCCTTGCAGATTCTATGTATGAACACCTTGACGGAAAGGGACTGCTCGTGGATGAACAAAAAGGCTGCAGAAGGAAATCAAGAGGTACAAAAGATCAGTTACTAATCGATAAGATGGTAATGAGAAGTTGCAAGAGGCGTTTATGTGGGTTAGGAATGGCTTGGATTGACTACAGAAAAGCGTATGATTTGATACCGCATACATGGTTGTTGAAGTGCATGAATATGTTTGGAGTGGCAAGCAATATGATATCTTTACTGGAAAACAGTATGAATACTTGGAGAACGGACTTAACATCTGGCAAAAATGTCTTTGGAGAAGTTAGGATAAAGAGAGGGATATTTCAGGGAGACAGCTTGTCTCCTCTCCTTTTTGTATTGGCCCTAATTCCATTGACTTTGATTTTAAGAGATGTTAAAGCAGGGTATGATTTGAGAGAAAAAGTGAGGATAAATCATCTACTATTTATGGATGACCTGAAATTATATGGCAAAAACGAAAACCAAATAGATACACTTGTCAACACAGTAAGAGTATTTAGCGATGACATTAGAATGGAATTTGGAATCAGCAAATGTGCGATCTTGATCATGAAGAGAGGAAAGATTGTGAAATGTGATGGTATTGTTATGCCAGGTAATGAAATTATGAAAGGTCTTGAAGAGGAGGGGTACAAATATTTAGGAATTTTAGAGATCGACAACGTAAAACACGAAGAAATGAAGGAGAAACTCAAGAAGGAATATATCAGGCGGGTTAGATCAATACTGAAATCTAAGCTGAATGGTGGAAACATCATCCAAGCAATAAATGCCAGGGCTGTATCAATCATCAGATACGGTGCAGGAATAATTAGCTGGAGGGTAGATGAGCTGAAAGCCGTCGATAGGAAAACCAGAAAGTTGCTAACAATATATAGAGCATTGCACCCGCAGGCGGATGTTGACAGACTCTATTACAAAAGAGCAGACGGTGGCAGGGGCTTAATCAGTGTTGAGGATTGCGTTGAGATTGAGGTAAACAGTTTGTATAGCTATATAGATCTGAGCAAAGAACCATTTTTAAAAGCAGTAAGGGAAGAAAACTTGTTGGGCTCTGGAATGCCAAAGGAAGCAATCAGGGTAAAAAGAATGGAATCTTATAAAGAGAAGGTTCTACATGGCCAGTATGAGAAGTTGACTGCAGGCATAAGAAGTTCTGATTCATGGGAATGGCTGAGGAAAGGTACGCTGAAGAAGGAGACAGAGGGGATGTTGATGGCAGCCCAAGATCAGGCGTTGAGGACGAATGCTATAAAGAGCCGCATAGATAAACAGGATGTTTCACCTGTTTGCAGAATGTGTGGAAAAAGAGAAGAGTCTATTGCGCATGTAGTGGCTGAATGTGAAAAATTGGCCCATAGCCAGTACAAGAATTGGCGGCATGATAGAGTTGGGAAAGTAATTCACTGGGAGCTTTGCAAGAAATATGGGTTCGATTGTACAGAGAAATGGTATGATCATATTCCAGAAGGTGTTTTAGAGAATGAAAAGTCAAAGATCTTATGGGATTTTAGAATTCAAACGGATCAGCAGTTGAATCACAACCGACCTGACATCGTAATACACGATAAAGAGAAAAATGAATGCAAAATCATTGACGTTTCATGCCCGTTTGATGGAAGAGTGATCGAAAGAGAAGAGGAGAAGAGGGAAAAGTACGAAGATCTTAGAAGGGAAGTGGCAAAATTATGGAATGTCAGGAAAGTGGTGACAATACCAATCATCATCGGAGCTCTTGGTACGCTGAGCAAAAACTTTAAGAGATATGTTGAGCAACTTGAAATGGGACAGATGACAGCTTTATTACAAAAGACTTGTGTACTTGGCACGGCGAAGATAATTAGAAGGACTCTGGACACCTAAGATTGAGGGATTCAATCCGCTGCCCAGAAAAAGCCGCCAAACAACGAAAAGGCGTGAAGAAAGGACAATAATAATAATAATAATAATAATAATAATAATAATAATAATAATAATAATAATAATAATAATAATAATAATAATAATAATAATAATAATAATAATAATAATGATAAATAAACTCAGACCATCTTCAAAAATAACAGAAAAAGTAAAATAAAAACACAACTGTTAAAATGCCATACGTAATAATAATGATAATAATAATAATAATAATAATAATGATAATAATAATAATAATAATAATAATAATAATAATAATAATAATAATAATAATAATAATAATAATAATAATAAAGCCACTTCTATAGCGCCATATATCCCCAGGGCTCATAGGCGCTTAACAACATAAATATTAAAATTAGAATCTAGGATAAAGCTAATTTACATAAGGCCACAAAAGTAAAATTTACTTAAAATATCCAAGCCATTCAATTAAAATGTCCATCTCAAGATAAAATTAATCAATACCTCCAAAAAACTTAGCCTGGCCCTATTGTTCCCATTTTAAGAATCCAACATCTAAGAATAATACGACCTAAATAGGTATGTCTTCAATGATTGCTTGAAACTACACAGTGAATCTAATGAACGAATCGAATACGGAAGTTTGTTCCACGAAGTTGGTGCTGCATGACCGAATGAACGATCTCCTGCCGTTTTCAAACTTGTCCAGTTGTGTTTCAATCTATCACAAGCTGACCTTGTCATGCGAACAGGCTCATACTTTGGCACAAGGGCCTGCAGATAGTGAGGTGCCAATCCATGTAAACATTTGAAAGCAAGCATGAGAATCTTGTACTCAATTCTTGATGATACAGGCAGCCAGTGCAGTTGTTTCAATACTGGGGTGATATGATCATACTTTGATGCACCTGTCAGCATCCTAGCCGCAGAATCTTGGATCTTTTGGAGTTTCTTCAGTTCAATGGCTGGTAGACCATACAGTAAAGAGTTTGTGCCATCAAGCCGTGATACAACAAAAGCATGAATAGCCTTTTCAGCGGCTTCAGTGGTCAAGTATCTCCGTGCTACATTGATGTTGTGGAGATAGTATCTTGCTGACTTGCACACTGCATTAACATGAGCTTTCAGTGTCATGTGCTTGTCAAAGATGACGCCTAAATTCCGTGCTTTCGTCTTTGGGCTTTATAGCATCCCCGTCGATCTTAATGGAGAGACCTTGGACCTTTGCGTGTTGTTGGCGAGTACCAATTACCAGCATTTCTGTTTTATCACTATTCAGTTTCAAGCTATTACACAGCATCCAATCATGTATGTCATGTACACAATTTTCAAGCTTTTTAGTACATTGCTCTGCATCAGCTGGCGTGGGAGTGAATGCCATGTATAACTGTGTAATGTCTGCATAAAGATGGAAATTCATGTTGTAGCGTTCGCGAATGAGGTCTCCCAGAGGTAAGGTGTAAATTGTGAAAGCATTTCAAATATGAAACTTATTTAGATGTAATAAACGACTTTAAAAAGAGGCAATGTTTCTCAAAGTTAAGAATGAGCGCACACAACCTTGAAATAGAAGCTGGACGGTTCGGCAATATTAGAGTACCTAGATCTGATAGGCATTGTAAATACTGCCTTTCATTAGGAATACAAGTTCTTGGTGATGAAATCCACTTTGTTATGATTTGCCCACAGTTTCAAGAGGACAGGAAATGTCTCGAAAATAAAATAGCAAATGTATACCCAAATGTAAACCAACTCAGTGTGCAAAATAAATTCATCTGGCTATTGAGTCAAGAAGACAAGCACTGTTTGAATTTAATAGCATCTTTTTTGCTGAAATGTTTCAAACTGAAATCTGAATCCTGCTTGCAATAAGCGTACACCATCGGATGTTTATTATCATAACTAACACCGTGTAGATTAGAGTGCAGTTATGTTTATTTACCAGGTCAATTGATATTTTCTATGTAATTAATCATGCACCCTTAGTAACTTAGTTAAACTTGTAGTTAGGTTTTTTTTCGTATTTAGTTGTATGGGTTAGAGGCTGTCTTGGCCTAGATACCTTTATATATATATTTAAAAAAAACAATTCTGCACAAGATAGTAAAACTGATATTGAACTTGGAGACCATCACAGCAACTCTTATGATTTGTCTAAATCATCATGTTAATAACCAGCTATATCAATGAATTGACACATAGAGCTGGTAAAACTTCTGATTCGGCATAATTGGGAAGAACGAATTATTCAACAACCTATAGCATTTCCATTAATTGATTAAGATTATAATTTTCTAAATACAAAGTTCAGTAACCCAAAAAAAGTGATGCAAGTTTTCAATGAACCCAGAAAAATGACGGCTTTTTTCAATCCCCAAAAAAATGACGCCAACTAAGCGAAACCCAAAAAAAGACATTTTCGCAAATTTCAAACCCAAAAAAATGACACGAGTATCCCTATCAAAATTTTCACAAGTGCCCCCCCTGGGGTCTGCCGTAACGAGATAAGGTACCTGAAAATCAGCAAAATCAAATCTACAAATCCTAAGAAAATTGCAGCTGGGAATACTTAACCTAACTGCGAAAGCTCAGTCTCAATTCGTCGTTGACAATCTTTGATGGTAGCTGCAGTTTTGCAGCAATCGCGACAGATCGAATGGAAACCAAATGTCACATTGCAAATACCGCCAGCGACCCAAACAAATTTTTGAAAGGTTGAATCGTTAATGATCGCTGGAAGAGATCTCAATTTTATTTCAACGATTACCAATAGCCCGTAAGGATCGCCAAAGATTGTTAATGTTTGAAAAACTCGAATGGAAAAATAACTAAGATTGCAGAATGACAAATTTTCAGGATATTTTTAAAAAATCCCAGGGATCGCAAAAGAATGTCAAAAACTCCCTTCAAAGATCCAAAGATCCTAAGGCACTCAATGGTTGGTAATGGTCCCGAAAGATTGTCAAGGACCAAACGAAAAACAGGCATGTTTCGGCGGGCAAGGATTACTTAAATATGTTCGTAATCCTCAGAAACAATAACTTGCGTTTCTACAGGGTGTCCCAGAAAATTTGTGCCCCGTTTGCCTGAAGATTGTGACAAAGCGGCAAAAGGTCCTCACCATACTTTTTACTTGATGTTGCTTTTCAGATGTTCAATTAAAGTTTGCTACCATCCCCGTAAAATCTGTTGAGAGATGATGGAGCTATGACGTTCAGAAGGCTAAATTTACCAGATGACTGAAACCAGCGGTCGGCCATTTTGTTTTACTATTTTACAACGGTTTGATGAAGATGCACTAGTCCTTATCTATTCTTATCTTAAAAGACGAAAACAATGTGTCCGGATAAATAATACGTATAGTTCCTTTCAAGAGGTTATATCTGGTGTACCCCAGGGCTCTGTATTGGGACCCATCCTTTTCAATCTTTACATAAATGACCTATTTCTTTTCATTAAGCAGGCAACGCTCCATAATTATGCTGATGACAATACACTTGCTTATTTTTCTGAAAGCATGCTGGATCTTGTAAAAACTTTGGAAAAAGAAACAGAAGTGGCTTTATCATGGTTGGAAAACAATGAAATGATTGCCAACCCTGAAAAATTCCATGCTATATTGCTCAGGAAAAATCAAACGAATACTAGTGGGGAGCCAATTAACATTAATGGCAAGATGATCAAATCTGAGGAGACCGTTAAACTTTTAGGCGTTACGTTAGATTATAGACTTGACTTCGACCCGCATATTTCAATTCTTTGCAAAAAAGCTGCAACACAATTGAATGTTCTTAAAAGATTAAAAAATTTCATTGGCTTCAAGGAGAAAAAGATTCTCGTTCAGAGCTTTGTATACTCTTATTTTAACTACTGTCCCCTTGTGTGGTATTTTTCATCTGCAAAATCATTGCAGAAAATTGAACAGTTACAAGAACGTGCACTACGATTTCTCTACAATGATCATACCAGTTCGTATAATGACTTGCTCTTGAAGTCAGATAAAGGCACGATGCTTGTTGCTCGCCAAAGAACCCTTTGCATAGAGATATTCAAAACAGTGAAACATTTAAACCCACCTTTTATGCAGAACATTTTTAAATTACGATCTTCAAATTATTCATTAAGAAATCCCAATAACTTAGCTCATGTTAGGCCAAACCAAACAACATTTGGGTCCAATAGCCTGACGTCTATTGCGCCACAGATTTGGAACGGATTACCAGACAGAATAAAGTCAGCAGAAAATTTGAAAAGTTTTAAGGATTTGATAAAACAATGGAATGGTCCCAATTGCAAATGGAGTGCCTGCAAATGACTACCAAATCAGTTTCAATCAGTGTATATTTGAAAATTTATTTATTTTGTTTATAGCTTTTGTTTTTGTAAATTCGATTTGGATTAGTTGACTTGTAAATATTTATATCCTAAGTGTATATATTGTTAGCTACTGTAAATAATCGAATTGAAATAAAATTACACACACACACACACAGCTTCCTGGATGAGTTGAAACAGTAACCTCCAATTTCCTAGTTCTCGCGAAAGTTTCAGTAATCATCGGAGACTTCAACTATTTCTTACCCCACGACCCTTGATTGAATGTCAAAACGAAGACAAGGATCCCAAGATAATAAACAACCTAGATAATAGTCACGTTTTGTTTGCAGGTGTGAGGAGTGTCTGAACTAATTATTTAGTTTATTGATCAGTTCAAAATCTTTTGCCCCTCTCGTTTCTTTTAGTTCATTGTCTTCGGTAGTAAATCAACAATTGCTTGTAACAAATTAAGGAAGAAATCTATGTAAGGAAGGCGACAAATTTAATTTGAAATATATTTTTGTCGAAACCTTTGATGTTTTACTACTTTGGGAATTTATCTTCATTTCTGCATTCCATCAAAGATCGTGGGGTACACAATAGTTGAACTCTCTGATGATTATTGGAATTTTCATGAGAGCTATGACATAAGAGGCTGCAATTTCAGTTCATCCATGAAGATCTTTATCGTTGCAAAATAGTAAGATAAAATGGCCGACCGCTGGTTTCAGTCAACAGGCAAATTTGATCTTCTGCAAGTCATAGCTCAATCATTTTTCAACGGATTTTTTTTTCACGGGGACGGTGGCAAACTTTAATTGAACATCTGAAGAGCAACATCATGGAAAAGGTTAGTGAGAATCTTTTGTTGCTTTGTCGCAATCTTCAGGCAAACGGGGCACAATTTTTCTGGGACACCCTGTAGTTGAAAAAAAGTTGTCAAGACAGCAAAAAGTTCAAATTCAAGACTTAGGTACGACCAAAAATAATTTTTAGGAGTAATTTTTTGAGTAGATGAGTTTGCTGCCTTTTACTGAATATCAACTGTATATTTTATATATTATATATTACTGTATACTGCTGTATATTTTACTGTAGATTCTTGGATGCTGTCTGGTTTTTAGACACCCCATACTAGAGAACTATCGCCCTTATCAGACGACTTTTCAGAAAACTAAGATTTTCGGAGAGATCAAAGCAGTTCTGGAAGAGAACTCACCTTGAATAGGCTTCTCAACTCTTGCTACAAACCTCAAAGTGAGATTTGTTCCATCCGTTTCTTTGTTGTCATGCTGGAACCACACAAATACGGACAGGTCTGAAACGCATAAATTTGGCCGTATCGCCCTTATCAGACCACCGCAGAAGAACGATGAATTTAGCACATCAAAATCTTTTCAAGGCCGTTGACAGTTCAACAAAGTATTTTTTACTTTCCCAGAAAGCCAGAAAGTTACATGACCAATTCTAATTTGATTGAAAATGATTTCAAAATATTGTTAATTTCACTCCCACTCTTTAATCCTTGACCTCAGTCAACTCTAACCACACGATGCGTCATTAGTCTACAAAACTAAAGGGTTTCACGCGGTGGACGCACCTGGGGACATAATGTCAGTTACAGTGCTCTTCCAAAAGGAGCCTTAGGTCTCGCAATTTGTGTGCGATTCTCGAAATTTCTTTGGATGTGAAACGAGAAGAGTTGGAGGAAACATTCATGAAGATTATTCTTTGTTAACTGAAAGAGATATCGGGAAACGACACAAAATAGACATGGTGTGGGGAAACATCGAAGGAAATGTGAATTGTACTTACACCTTCGTTTGCAGGTAGGTTAACTTCAAAACTTTATTGCAAGACTTCAGAGCAAAACAAAACAGCGAAAGCGAAGAAATATCAAAGAGATGACATCAGCAAACAACTTTCGCGCGCATTTTGGATTAGCTAGGCCCAAGCTCCCTTTCAATTTTAGCATTTTAGTCAAGGCCATTGCACAAGACGGAATCAATGGTGGTCTGATAGGGGCGATATTACTCTATGTCTATTCTCTGGGCAGTTTTAAATCTGTTTCTTTAACCATGGTATAAATATCTCCTCTGCGTATTCATTAAAATTAGGTAGAAGATCCGTTGATTCGAATGAAATGTACACCACTTCGCCATTAACAACTTTGGCATCACACGCATCGAGGGAAAGACATGAGGTCAGCGGATTCTAAACATGAATGCCACTTACAATTCAACTAGAAGTTACCTCATCAAAAAGAACCCTGTTTATATCAGAAAAATACCTCACCTGCCAGACCTGCTCTCTGATACATCCACGGGGGGGGGGGGTTCTTCCATAGTAAAGGTACCTGGGGATGTGCCGCCCGCGAGGGTATACTTTTTCGGACTTCTAGTCTAGCCAAGGGTGTACTTTTTGGCAATTTTAGTCGAGTTAGGTCTAGGCAAGGGTATGCTTTTTGGGAATTTTGGTCAAAGAGATGTCAAAATTCGGTAATTTTTGTAAAAAAAACCCAACTTCTTAAAAATTTTAGTCTAGAAAATGCGAAAATTTGGCAAGTTTTGCCTAGAAAATGCCAATTCAGAGCACTTCTGAAGGAAAAATTAGTCTAGCCAAGGGTATCATTTTCACAAAAATTGGTCTAGCCAACGGTTACATTTTCAAACTGTGGGCGGCACCCCCCTACCCGAAATTTAGCCGAGAACCCCCCCGTGGATACATCCCCGGGGGGCCACTTGGTATCGATATCAGAATTCAATGAGTGTGGACGTACGATATCTCGCTCCTGTCTTAGATTAATGTTTTTAAGATGAATAAAGCTTGTTATGGCGGCGAAAATGCTTCTTGAACCTCAGAAAGTAGAAGAACTTATATTGGATACAATTGAAAACATACAAGTGAAAAAGAAGCGTGCAAATTCGATCTCAGTTTGTAAGTCTTTGTCGAAGACGCATGGCCTAAACGATTCCGCGACCTTGCTGCAATTGACGATGATGCTGGCTGAAGGGAAAATAGATGATACCGGAACTGGGGGCAGCGAATCTTTTCGAGTGTGTGAGCCAGGAAATATTTTAAAGCAGAAACAGAACGAAAAGGTGAGAAAAATATCCGACGAGGAACAGAGACTCGCTGAGTGTAGAAATGAGCTCCTGTTTGTTGCTGCCACTCCTAAACCTCTGAGAACGGAGGCATCACACAAGCGAGATGAAATGGAGAAATCTTCCAGTGAAAATGATAGTGCATATTCTCAGAGCATTAATGGAAAGGAAATGAATCTTGGTTTTAAAGATTGCCTTCAAGAAATAGAAAAGGACCTTTCGACGATTTTTGAAAGGCTTGACGAAGTAGAGGAAGGGAACACTGAGGGTATGCAAGGTAGGCCCACTGATTCTTACGAAATGTTAGTGAAAATCAACTCATTAGAAAGAGAAAAAAGAGATCTAAAAGATGAAAATTTTGCCTTAAGGCTAGAAATTGCAGATCTTAAAGAAATTATTGAAAAAAAATCTTGAAAATAAATTGGATAAAAATGGAGAAAATTTTAGATAAAAAGATGGAAATACAATGCATGTGGATAAAAACAATTTCACAATCCCCAAGGGACGATAGAATATCTTCCTTATATAATAGTGATTCCGACTGCTTAGTCGAGGCAAACCCCTGGCAATTCCCTAAACGCACTGCAAAGTCGCGTCAGTGTCCTGAAATGTTTGTTAAAACTCAAAATATATTCAGTGGTTTGGGAAAGTCTTCAGAGGATTATGCTTCGTCAAATGACAATGCTTATGCAGAAATTACAATACCACAAATAGACCAGGCTGTACTGGCGCTAGGTACCACTTTTTGGCGGAGAAATTGCGACTATATTTTTTGGATAGCCACACACATTGGTATAACGAAAATCGATGGTAAACGGGAAGTCTGTAATGATCTTGCGCGAAATGCGTCAATTACCGTTGGGTACTTAGGCCCAACGCGCGGTTTTTCTAACTTCCATTTCTCTCTTAGACAGCGAATGCCTATGATGCTTTGTATGCCATTTCTTGATTGCAGAAACGTGAATCACTTGCAGTTGATGAACCTAGCCTTCAGAATGTAAAAATTTACCTTATGATGAGATAATTTGAGCTGATGACGTCATTTTATGTGACGTCATTAACGCGAAAAGAAAAATTTTGCATCAAAATATGCATAAAATTCTAGAATTAACCGCTTTTGGTCGTAATTTCGTTTATTCATTATAAATACAGTTCAAGTTGAATTTTCCTATTATGTGGGCACCTGGAAATGCCGGACAATTGCAAACAACGGACAATCGAAAAGATTAATGGAAAGCTTTACCCGCGATATCAGCATTTCAATGACAATTGTAGCACGATTGTCAGTAGTACTTCTTTGAAGGATTTTGTTACATGCTTCAACTATGTCACAACGCTATAAAGTAAGTTCATTCTCACAGGAGGTTAGAATATGGGAGCTCAATATTCTTCATTATAAGACGCGGCTACGATTGTTCAGCTATTTACGTCTTCAGGTCGACTTTGTATAAATATCATTGTTCGTCGTCACTCTCCTCGTCAATGCCATTAAATTCCTCGTCTGTCTCGAATGATGGGTCAAAGAGAATACTGTTGATATCTCTTGGAAAAGCAAGATCCATCCAATGAATTTCGAGCTCTTCGTTCCAACCATGCAGGCTGAATTCTGGTACTTCCAGCATTGGCTCGTGTGATGAATTCCAAATCTTAGCGACGACATTTGCTCTTTTGGAATGCAACAACAATGTTGACTGGCAAGGTGGAAGCTGCGATATATCGATCACCTTCTTTTGGTTGATGTGTTTGCGTTCAAACATTTCGCTCCGAACACTGTTGACTTTCTTCTTTCTACTGCCATACAGGAGGCATACGAATTCCTCGAGGGCGTCAGCTAATTCTCCGTGCAAATCCCACGATAAACCAAGACCAGTAAAGGTATCAATAAACTTTGGATTTTTTTTGACGACTTTCCAACAAGCTGCTTTTCCTCTTCTGAAAAATGACGATATATAATCATTGCCTGTGAAGGCGTGAAAACCCAGCATGCATTTCTTCATAGGATCGGACATGTCGATATCGCTGAGCCAAAGTCCTTTTCGGTGCATTCCGTTTCCATAGTCCAGGTAAATTCGGTCCTGTTCATCCAGTAACTTGTTTAGCATAATGACGAGAATGTCTGTATCACCGGAGGGTGATCTTATGATGACTTTCTTGGGAGGATGTGTGTTTAAAGCGTGGCAACAGTGCAGTATAAGCTTTGTATCAGCCTCCTCTTGGTTGCTAACTAGTTGATCCTCAATTTCACACGAAGCATGTGTCACTTTGCGACAATCGTTATCTGTTGAGAAGTAGATCTCCTGACAGCGTAGCAAGTTTAATGCCTTCGCCTTGTTTGCAATGATGGTATCGCGCATAAGACATATCAAGCGTCGTTTGTTGTCATCGTTTTTCATAAAGTCACTGAAATTTCGTGGAATCTTTGACTTATTTGATGAAATAATGACCTTGCTAGAGATTCCACGTGCATTTCTTTCTGCTGATTTTAGAGACACTTCTTGGTATGTATCTGCGACGATATCAACTCGACTGTATCCAGATGGCAACTGCTTTAAAAACTTCCAAGTAAGATCTTCATATGTTTCCGGTATTTGTGTTATTCCCCTAAGACTTGCCATCATGTCGACAATGAATGCAGATACGATTTCTTTTGGAGGTTGGCTTTCCCTTGGGTGTAACACTGGCCTCTTTACTTTCTTCAGAATAACTTGAATTAACGCACTTTTTGATGTAACCCTTCTGGAGCCGTCCGCATTTGCTAAGCTGAGCGGAACTGGGCATAAAGGGTACTCAAGTGCCTTTTCAAAATCGATAGCTTGTCCACTCTTCGCTGAAATGGAAAGTAATGTACCCAAGATATTCCGGTTGACTTCAATGGCTTTCACTTTCTTGTTTTCTTCGATTGTGACCTTCTTGCTTGAACTACTAAACAGAGCCAACTTTCTTCTTTTAATTGGATCATGAAACTTGACTTGACTAGACTCTAGGCGCTCTTCACGGAATTTTTGGCTCTCTTCCTCTCCAACGCTCCTTGTAGATAGTATTTCTGCAGCAATACGGTCATCAAGAGCAATGCCAGAACTCAAATTGACAAGCTTTTCTTTATCAACATTGACACCAAACGGGTTAACATATTCCTCTTTCAACACATCTATGATGCGAGTGACAAATTTTTCTGACTGTAGGATCTGCGATGGTCGTAGAGGTTTATAAGTGCTGGCAGAATGGTTGACATCTGCCAGACTGAGAAGTGCTTTGGTGTTTTCTGCTTGCTCGGAACGGTTTAACGTCCACTTCAAAATAGCTGAACTATCGGCAGCAAAGGACTTGATTCCTCCTGATGTTTTCGCATCTCTGTTGATCGTTTGTTCTCCCCTCTGATCAATAGCGACCCGAATGGGAAACGACTCTTGGGCTTGCACTGACATGCCATTTTGCATGAGAAGATCTTTCAACCCCGGATACATTTTCTCAATGTTCTCCATTACCTTTACATAGTAGGAACCATAGCGAGCGTAGTTCATCTTCTGGAGTGCGAAATAAAGTGGCAAAAAGAATTTCCAACACTGAATTCGCATTTCAAAATCGTTGTCTTGAACAGCTAAATGAATCAAATGCTGAGTTTGCATGAGATCCAAGTAAAGAAGTAGCCAGAAACGTGGCGTTTTACCTAACTTTCCATTGCGGATGCTTTCCTTGAAATCCTGGTACTGTGCTACGAATGTGGCATTGTTACTCAGCACATCTTTGTAGAAAGAGTCCGGCACTCTTGCTGCAGTGACAAAACTCTCTGGAATGGAAGTGTTGGATTCAAGGAGGAACCTTTCAAGCAGCAATCTTTCTAGGGCTTCTGAAAAGGCGCGGTGTACTGTCCAAGCACGGTTGTAGTGAGAACCTGCCAGAACACCATTGAGACTGCCGCTAGAGCATACTCCAGCTTGGAATATGACATCTTCGAATCCAGATCCTTTGATGATTTTTCCAATTACACCAAAGTTCTCCTTCATGAAGTGGAAGTCTCCTAAGTGTATGAGAACGTTTTTGAAAGTAGTAGGATAATTCCACAGCATCCTCTCTGCATTCATTGCAGCACCGACATCTAATGTGACGTTTACATATGGCATATTCACTTCAGCGGCAAGTCGTTGCAGATACTTTAGGTACCGATAGATCGTAGCAAATTCAGTGACCTTTGCATTGATGGGGGGCAAATATGTAAGAACGGTTTTCTTGAGGCTACTTGAAGAATTTATCTTCTTTACATGTGTTCTCCAGCCAGAGTACGTGGAGACAGTTTGGTCTGTTGAATTCAGTTTCCGCATTATGATCCATAACAAGTAATTGGCTAGATACGGAGATTCTTGAAAGATCTCTGTCACCGTCGATTCAACGCTGAACATCGTGAGGAGTGGCTCTCTTTTTGAGTCTACAATAACTTCAGGAGGTTCAGTTTCCAGAATTTCCAAAGATCGCCTTTTACTTCTTGGGATGTTGACTTGAATACTTCGGTTTATTGCCAACGGTGACTCCTCTTGAAAAGCAACCATATGTGTCGAGTTAACTGCACCATGTCCAGTCTGTGTCTCTAGATTCATGTCGAAATTGTCAACCCAGAAGTACGTTAGTACACTTTGGGTCGAGGACACTGGTTTTATTGGAAGGGCACCACTGCTACTGGCAATCTGCTGTGCTGCTTCTGCTTGGGCTGTTTCGATTTCACAAACCAAATTGTAATCAATGCAATGGCCTAGGTGATTCAATACCTGGATTGGTACTTTTTGCCCTGTTAGATTATGAAGTCCGAGACCAAGAAGGAAATGCTTTGCAGTTATCGTTTTCCCACGTGTTACTCCGTGGATTAAATCCGAGGAATAGGACCGAACCAATCTATTTGCATTATCGCGATTGGGATGATCTTTATTCTTTAACAAGTGACTCAAAAAGAACTCCAAAGTTTCTGGCGGCTTTCTTGCATCACACGAGAGCTCCTCGATTCCTGGGGGCCACGCTAAATCTGAAATACTTTGAGCATGCTCAAGTATATCTTCACGCAGACACTCTGCAGCTTGTCTTAACAAATGCTCGCGATCTTTAACGAGTGTATGAGAAATTATGGCGTCTGCACTTATAACAACTTCAGGGGTGTTTGCATCAACAGTTAGGAAGTGAAGCTTGCCTGGAAAGGTTGCCTGCATCTTTGCTTTCAACTTACTGCGATACCTTGTGTCCTTTGTATGAGCACCAAACTGATCATGCAAAATATGCATTGATATTGCCTGATTTTGGGAAAGGATTTTCTCCTCTACACATTCCTTTACTCGATCAAAGTCCCCCACTGATCGTTCGTTTTCGACTGGTTTCACAGAAGATTTATTTTTTCGCGTGTACTCCTTGTAGCAACTTTCATGGTATTTGAACTCTCTTGCAATCAGATCGGCATCTTTGATTTCGAAAAAGAGGCTCTGATCTTCTTTTGACTCTGCAGCTTCCTTGATAGTTTGAACAGCTTTTACCGTACAAACAGTTATTGGGAAGTGAATCTTATTTTTCTTCATTATTCTATACTTGCTGCAAAAATTGCATTCCTTTGGGTAGACATTGCTAGATGAGCCATGATCAGCTGTTTTTGCTCGCTTTGGGCGTGATGCGAACGAGGAGCTTTCGCCGTCAAATTTGTCTGAGGATAGATTTCTTTCTTTCGCGAGTATCAAAGTGAACTTTTTATAGCAAGGAACAAGGTGTACACCATGTCGAACTGGGTCAATTTCTTTGGGTACAAGTTGACATTGATCTGCATGTTGATTTGGACCACCTAACGTCTCCCGAAGACTTTTTGCTGCATAAATTCTCTCTTTATTGGTAGACGATATTTCTTTTAAGTTACTGTATTTAGCGTCTCTGATTTCGTAGTGAACAATACAATTACGCTCATCCATATCTAAGAATAAAGGTGAAATTTTTATAAACTACAGCCCTTCGATTCGAGTGTTGCAACTGCTTTGCCATAAGAAATCGAGCTTTAAGACGACGTTAAACGAAAGATAGACATATTGAACGATAAGGGCTAATACTCACCTCACAATTTAAGAAACCATCTTCGATGAATCAAAACTTCTTTCTTAGACTAAGGCCGAACTTGGAAATTATTTCACATCTGTCTTCTCGCGAAATTTGAAAATGTTTGAACTGTGTTCGTTTCTTTGCTACCATATGGCGGATTATTATGTATCAATGTCACATTCTTTTGATATTGTATTTCTTCAATTCCCAAAAGTATTCACTTTGTGGCAAAAATTCTAAAAGCAGCGTTGTGCTTTAAGGTTTTACATTACTGTTGCACACTGAGCATGAGGATGCAAGCACTTTAGTAGACTAGCTCCACTAGCCCCTCTATTTCGCTGTTGTTGTTGTTGCTGATGGCCAGCTCAATGAGGGACTAGTTGCCAAAGAGTATCTCAAATCGGAATTTTGGAGCGGAAAAATCTGCTCCTAACCTGATTGGAGCATTTTGGCGAAAACAATAGCTTATTCCTTTGTAGCCAATCAATTTTTGCTCTCTTTACTTTTTATTCCTCGAAAGCCTCCTTTTCAAAGTGAGGCCAATGCATGGTCCGAGATTTTCAAGAAACGCAATAATGGCGTCGGATCTCCTTGTCGCAGTTCGCAGCTCGATCGAGCAGAAGCCAACGAAGTTGTGGTGATTATGGCAGCCGTTTTTTATAACATGAGCAATGGGAAGAAATGATTGTTTGTGCTCTGACAGGACATGGCAAAGCGTGATGTTTTTGCAAGTTTTTAGAGGCATTTTCGAGCACATCCAACTCTCTGCCGGTGGTGGTTTGGTTGCTACTGTATCAGTCTATCAGTTTAGGCCCACTCCAGGTTGGTCACTTTTCGTTTACATTTAGCTCATGTATTTGAATTCATAACAACAATTAAACTGCAAACAGGTTGCTTGGCATGTGAATACTGAATTTCTTGCCTTTCTGTTGGGCTTTTGTTTACAGCTGTTTACTCTTGAAGTCAGTGGTTTTGGTTTTGATAAATGAATGGATTTGCCTGAGAAGAAATTTGGTAGTCTTGAAAAAGGATTTGCCTAAAAATTTGCTTTACTGTATTTTGTTAGCATAACCAAGAATGGTCCACATTTATAAGTGGCTGAATCCAATAGTTTATTTAACATTTTTATTGCCTTGGTGTGCAAAGTTATATTTTGTTTGGTGTTGGGTTGCACAAAGAAAAACAAAAGGGGGTGACATTTTTGCTTGTGATGTTAATAGTACCCATCGCTTTACATTGACGTAAATGTTTTTAATCCACAGGGATTGTCTAAAGCAAGATAGCTGCTTCATTATTATCAGATCTCATGTCAGTATGCATTTAGATGGCACTCATCTTGGGGAGAGATTGTCTTTCTGATGAAACAAAGCACTGGAACAAAATATAAAGAACACTTCCCTTGAAATTTTCTTGTTTTTCAGATGCTACTTAACTGATTGCTAAAAATGACAATGTATAATGCTAATATTATTTCTAATGTCAAATCTTTGGTTTCTTGATCTTTGGTCACTCTGAACTTTCTCTGAAATTTCAATTTTGTGTTCACTATACATGCTCCAATTTTGTCAGAGTCACAAACTGTTTTCAATCGTTTTCAAGAATGTCCTTGTTTGATGATTACTGATCACAGCAACAACAACCGCAAAAACATCAATTCCGTTCCGTGGTCCGAATTTTAGGCATGCAGCGATTATGAAAACGAGGCTATCAAATCAATCCGATTTCAGATACTGTTTGGCAACAAGTCTCTGTATTAGCGACAGATCAGCTCTTAGGAGCATACAGAGATTGTGGAACCAGTCTAGCACTTTAGCACGAATAAAGGAAATGTGTGTTCGTAATTTGCGATTTTCCGGGATTTTTCCAATTTTCCTTAGAGAAAACGAATACAAAACCTGGCGCACATATAATCGATCAAGATCAGCAACGGAACGGCCAAATGACTCGCTCCCAAGAGAACTATTGCAAACTTTTCAGCGATGACGTCACTAAAATGACGTCATCAGCTCAAATTATCCCATCATTAGGTAAATTTTTACATTCTGAAGGCTAGGTTCATCAACTGCAAGTGATTCACGTTTCTGCAATCAAGAAATGGCATACAAAGCATCATAGGCACTCGCTGTCTAAGAGAGAAATGGAAGTTAGAAAAACCGTGCGTTGGGCCTAAGTACCCAACGGTAATTGACGCATTTCGCGCAAGATCATTACAGACTTCCCGTTTACCATCGATTTTCGTTATACCAATGTGTGTGGCTATCCAAAAAACATAGTCGCAATTTCTCCGCCAAAAAGTGGTACCTAGCGCCAGTACAGCCTGGTCTAAAAGTTTTTCGGATCAGCCTCTTGAGCAGGGTAAGGTGGGGTAATTTGGGTCTAAATTGGGCATTTGCGAAATAAATAGAGTATCCTCACAAAGTCGTTGGAAATATTGAAGAACTTTTTTTGTTTTACCTACATTGAGCCTTTTGTCGTTCTTGGAAAGTTATTCCCATTCTTTAATTTTAAGTTTGAATATTTCTTTAGAATTTTTTACTTTCCTCACTTTTGCGTTTAATTTTAACCTGTCGGCGGGAAATTTGGGTCTATTCGAGAACATTTTTTTCTGTTTCGTCAGGAGTAATGTAAATTCACAAAAATAAAATTTTAGAATGCTTTCATGGATAACTGTGATTGAATTTTCAGAGTTTCGCAGCCAAAGACTTGAAAACTTGCACAGGGAAAATTGAAAATAAATCGTACCACCATCGGCTCATATTTAGGCCCATTCTTGAAGACAGAAATGTAAACAAAGTTTCTTTCGAAATGATATTTAAAAGAAGTGAATCCTTATGTCTTGTTCTGAAACCACTAAAACATGAACAAAAACGTGTACCTTATGCTGTTTTCGATGTATCATCCATTTACTTGCAGTATTTTCTCAATTTTTGTTTTGATTTCGTGAGCCATTGCGAATTCTTGCACAACGTTGCCTGTGTTCCAGACCACTTGAAAAGTAAATATAATAATAAATAATAAATTCTTTGTTTAAGGTTGGCGTAGGTGATAGCACTAGGCTAATTAATGCCAACCATAATTACAACAGCATGAAACTAGAAAATTAATATCATAGATATTAAGGTGACTATGCCCCCCATCCGCGAAGCCGCAAGCCTCCGCCCAGCGAAAAGCCACCCCCAGGGACCATCCCGCCCCCGAGCCCCACCCAGCCCGCCGAAAAGCAGCAGAGAGGCGGCCGCTCCGCACAGTCCCGACAATAGAAGAAACTTTGAAAGCCGAGACCATGCAAAACAACACCGCCCCACCGCCCCCCAACAGACCGAGCAGCACCCTAGAAGCAGAAAACCCCCAAAGAGGGCGGCCCCCGCAGGACGGCAGCCCGCGACCCACTACAGCGGACAGCATAGCCACCCTAAATGTAACCTAAATTTACAATGTACGTCTTACATAATCTACAGTTGCATGTAAAATTCCAAAACTTGATATACTTTTTAAAATGTTTTACAGTTAGGGACTCCTTTATGTGCAATGGTAAGTCTCTCCAAAGATTTTGCCTTGGAAGCTTACATTTTCTAATCCATAGGCTGTAGTCCTAGGTTTACGTGCATGTTGTTGGTAACTCTTAAGTTATATTGTATTTCTCTTTCCACGAAAATTTCTTTCATAAATGGGGGATTTAGATTCATCCTTGTTCGGTAAATTTCATGTGACAAGCAACTGCAGATTCCGTTGATGAATAGAGACTGAATTATCTGTGATTAACAGTTCTTCAAAAGTAGAGGTCCGATCTTGATACGCTATTCGTAGTGCTCTTTCGTGAATGTAGTTAATTTTTGTGTTTACACGTCTATCGTGAAACATCCATATCAGCGGACAGTAACTAAACTGAGACATTATAAAGGCCCTCATGACCATTCTAGTTTTTTCTTTGGGCATATACGTTGAAGCCCTTGCAAGAGCATGTAGTTTCTGACTTGCCTTTCTGCAAACCGCATTTAAATGTTGCTTGAAATTTAGTTTTTGGTCAAAAGTAAGTGGTCTGTGCAACTGAGTGCAAATCTGTGTTCAGACGATGAATTGAATTGCGAAATAATTAAAGGCAATGTCTTTATGAATCTATGTGTTTGAAACAATACGAGCCGGTCGTTATAGCTCACTACAGACGTAAAAATCAATAGGATTAGCAGGCATTGAAATATCCTATTCTTTATATTGTGATACGAGTTTCCTGTCGCTATTCGCGAGAGACAGGCTTTTCTGTCCCTTAACAAAACAAAGGATCATTATGCGAATTATTCGTCACATATACTAATTTTTCCTCAGATTCTGGGAAAATTTCTGTACACGAATTTGCGCTCAGTTACACAGACCACTTACTTTTCAAGTGGTCTGGAACACAGGCTAGCACAACGCGAATCGTAAAATAAAATCTGACGAATCACAAAAAAATTCCGATAAACTTTTAACACCTTCCAAAATGATTGAACATGAGATTGACAATGATTTGTTGACAAAAAGAAGTTGCAAGTTGGCATAAATCAAAAGTTTTCTACGCTGTCAGATCATGATAATAGTTTAGGCCGGTGAAAATCAGGAAACTGAAGCACTAGAAATTATCAAAAAATTCTTCGACACCACTTAAACAACTCCTGAAAGTATAGATTTCAACACCCACGGAATCATGAATCGAAATTTTCAACTTACGATCGTTTTAACAGCGTTTTAAAAAGCAAATAGACCTGAATTACCCCGTAGACCCAAATTACCCCCACCTTACCCTGTGTTGAAAGAAATAGGGCGCAAAATCAGAGCGAAAAATCGACGTCAGAAAAGAAAAATATTCGGAACGTTGTCCCTGGAGAGCTTAGTTTTGCAGAGGCCACTGCAGCAGAACCACGCACAACTAACGGTAACAACAGGTCGAGTCCAAACAAAAAAGTTACATTGCAAAGCAATTCGCAAGTAAAATCACGAATCTAAGAGCCGTTCGAGGATCGTAAAAAGCCTGTCATAACTGTGGTCGGGGACTCAATTGTAAGAGGAATACGAAAACAAGAAATTAATCGAACTGTGCATAAATATAACTCGTTCGTAAAAACGTTTCCTGGAGCGACAACAGAGGACATGGAATCGTACATCATTCCAACTCTGAAAAGGAACCCCGATGTTTTGATTATACATTGTGGAACAAATGATTTGAGGAAGGAAGATCCTGGGAAAATTGCAACAAAAATTACCAGAGTTGCCTTACAAGCGAAAAAGACAGTTCAGAAAGTGGCTGTTTCAAGTATACTAGCACGGGGTGACTCCGATCATTTGGAAAGAAAACGAGTACAGGTAAATGTGATGCTACAGAAATCACTTGCAGATAACGAAATTGATCTGATTGAACATGAAGTTTTCGATACAGATTGGCGATACCTCCTATATGATGATGGGATTCACTTGAATGATGACGGTACAAACGTCTTGGGAAATGATTTTGTAAATTACATAAACAGTATTTGACTATCCTCAAATTATTTTAAAGATGACCGAAACTTCCGAACGGAGATAGAACCTTCACAGCCGACAAACAGCAACAATGAAAATTCAAATACATTCGGGTCTTTGGCCATTAGCCCTAGCCTAGGCAGGTCACATGATCAACTATATTTATCTTCCTGTGCTTCAAATGATTCCAATACGCTCAGTGAAAGTTCTTTCTCTGCATCTTCAGATAGATCCACGCAATTAGATACTTTTAGTGACATTGGGGAGATTTTTGATCTGAGAACAAAAAATCCAAACAACCCTTTGATTGGTTTC
The DNA here is from genome assembly GCA_964020215.1 of Aurelia sp. 3 sensu Dawson et al. (2005). Lineage (NCBI taxonomy): Eukaryota > Metazoa > Cnidaria > Scyphozoa > Semaeostomeae > Ulmaridae > Aurelia > Aurelia sp. 3 sensu Dawson et al. (2005). The sequence goes on along the minus strand of OZ026589.1, from coordinate 10,821,919 downwards.
TTAAATATAAATAGTCTTCGTAACAAAATCATAGATTTGAGATTGGTGATGGAGAGATGCTTGCCTGATATTTTAGTAATAGAGGAAACAAAACTAAATTCATATCTCAAAACGGAGATCTTTTTAATAAATAACTACCAAAGGCCAATCCGTCGTGATAGGAATGAATTTGATGGGGACCTGATGCAGTTTGTTAGGAAAGGGGTTGTTTGCAACAGAGTTTCTACTTTTGAAAGTCCCAATATCGAGATCATTTGTTCCGAACTAATGATTTGTAAAAAGAGGTGGGCCACTTTTAGCATCTATCGACCTCCAGATGTTTCCAACCTGGAACCATTTTTCAGAGAACTGTCCTCTTGCTTAAACAAAGCTTTGGACAAATATGACAATGTTATGATCATGGGCGATATAAACATTGACACTCATGATATTCAGCATCCAGGGTATACTAAGTTAATTTCTTTCTGCGATGTTTTTGGACTGTCCAATTTGGTAAAGGATAAGACATGCTTCACAAAAACCACAGCTCTTCAATTGACGTTATGCTCACCAATAAACCTAGATGTTTTCAAAATACGACCGTTGTTGAAACTGGTCTAAGTGACTTTCATAGCCTTGTCTTAACTTTGATGAAAACACACATTCCCCGTCTCAAACCTAAAGTGATCAAATATCGTAGTTACAAGAAGTTTGAACCAGAAAAGTTCCTCCAGGATGTAAAGGATATAGACTTTAAAGAAGATTTAAATGGTGCGGATTCGTTTTACAAGAATATTTCATCTGCTTTCCGAGAAATTGTAGATCGCCATGCACCTTTAAAAACAAAAGTTCAGAAGGGAAATACTGCCCCTTTCATGAATCAGCAGTTACAAAAGGCAATTTATACCAGATCAAGGCTTAAAAAAGACTTAATAAAAACCCTACGGCAGAAAATAGGACTAATTTCAAAAAGCAACGAAATAAATGTGTCTCTTTGAGAAAGAAGGCTATCAAGAGCCACTTTAAAGAAGCAACTAAAAATGGCATCATGTCCAATAAAGAATTTTGGGATCTAGTTAAACCTTTTCTTTCAAATAAAGGGGGACTCACGAGTAGCGATATTTCTCTTGTAAGAAATGATACCATTGTAACTGATGACCAGGAATTGGCAGAGATTTTCAACCATCACTATGTAACTATAGTAGAGAAATCTAGCGGTAAGAAGCCTATTAGCCTTGCTAAAGACATTGGGATTTCTGATGATCGCCAAATTGTTCGCTTGATTCTTGATAAGTATAAATACCACCCTAGTGTGCTAGCTATTATTTAAAACCCAGAGCAAGTGATGGGCACTTTCACTTTTCAAGAGGTAGAAAATCAAGAAGTTGCGCATCTACTAAAATCCTTGGATGGCAGGAAATCTACCGGTGAAGATAAAATACCCCCAAAGCTGGTGTCTCTAGCTGCAAATGAGCTTACAAACAATTTAACCACGGCAATAAATCGTAGCATTCGAAATTCCCGCTTTCCAAATGATGCAAAAAAGCGGCAGTCTGCCCTTTAGATAACGGGGAGCCAAATAGAACAGTAGAGAGGAACTTTCGCCCAGTTAGCGTTCTCAATACCTTTTCTAAGATATACGAGAAGGTCTTGAAACAGCAACTAATCAAGCATTTAGACAATACGCTTTCTGTTTTCATTGCGGCCTATCGAAGAGCATATGGAACTCAACACGTCTTGATACGTCTTGTAGAAGATTGGAGGTCTAAACTAGATAACGATTATCTCGTAGGTGCTATCCTTATGGATCTTTCCAAAGCATTCGATTGTATCCCTCATGATTTGCTTATTGCCAAATTACATGCATATGGACTTGATGAGGATGCACTAGTTCTTGTCTATTCTTATCTCAAAAGACGAAAACAATGCGTCAGGATAAATAACACATATAGTTCTTTTCAAGAAGTTATATCTGGTGTACCCCAGGGCTCTGTACTGGGACCTATCCTTTCCAACTTTTACATAAATGATTTATTTCTTTTCATAAAGCAGGCAACGCTCCATAACTACGCTGAATACAATACACTAGCTTATTTTTCAAAAACCATGTCCGATCTTGTAAATACTTTGGAAAAAGAAACAGGAGTGGCCTTATCATGGTTGGAAAACAACGAAATGATTGCAAACCCTGAAAAATTTCATGCAATACTGCTCAGGGAAAATCAAGCGAATACTAGTGGAGAACAAATTGACATAAATGGTAAAATGATCAAATCTGAGGAGACCGTAAAACTTCTGGGGGTTACGTTGGATTACAGACTTGATTTCGACCCACATATTTCAAATATTTGCAAAAAAGCAGCAACACAATTAAATGTTCTTAAAAGATTAAAGGCATTTATTGGCTTTAGGGAAAAACAGATTCTTATTCAGAGCTTTGTTTATTCAAATTTTAATTACTGTCCCTTGGTGTGGTATTTTGCATCTTCAAAATCACTACAGAAAATTGAAAAGATACAAGAATGCGCTCTAAGATTTCTCTATAATGATCATACCAGTTCGTATGACGACTTGCATTTGAAGTCAAATAAATGCACGATGCTTGTTGCTCGCCAAAGAACCCTTTGCATAGAGATATTCAAAACAGTGAAACATTTAAACCCACCTTTTATGCAGAACATTTTTAAATTACGGTCTTCAAATTATTCATTAAGAAATCCCAATAACTTAGCTCATGTTAGGCCAAACCAAACAACATTTGGGTCCAATAGCCTGACGTCTATTGCACCACAGATTTGGAACGGATTACCAGACAGAATAAAGTCAGCAGAAAATTTGAAAAGTTTCAAGACTTTGATAAAGCAATGGAATGGTGCCATATGCAAATGTAGTGCCTGCAAATCCCTACCACCTTAGTTGATATGTATTTCAGGAAATATTTAGTTTGTTCATCGTCATTTCTTTGTAAATTCGATTTGGATTAGTTAACTTGTATATATTTAAATAATGTATATATTGTTAGCTATTGTAAATAATCGAATCAAAATAAAGTTACACATACACACACATGTGTTATCATGCTCGTACAAAAAAACGCGGGAAAGGGTACCTTTTTCCAACGTAGGCACGGGCCCGCGCGGGCCCGCGTTTAGGGGTGCCGATTCGACCATAATTTCAAAAAAGGGTGTATTTTTCTGCATTGGATAATTAAAAAAGTTCTTCGGTAATAATGATTTTCAATGAAACATTTTAAAATAGAGTTTGTAACGAAACAAAGAACCTTGCAGACTACCTTGGGTACTAGGAGACTAGCAAAAGATTGTGCGATGGATAGGAATTGGGCAGCAGTGTCCTCCTCTCCTGGGTAGGGTTGCTCAGGCCCGTCGGAAGCGGGGGGGGGGGGCTGGGAGGCTTCAGCGCCCCAATAATTTGCTCAAGTTTCTTGATTTTGTAAGTGAAAAAGGCTGTGATTGCCAAAGTCGTGGGAATGAAGATTTGAACTCATATATATTCAAGGAAGCTACCAAAAATGCAATATCTTTTGACGTCATACAACTCGAAAGTTTCGAGCTTTCCTGGAAATACTCACACCAATTTTGATCCGTTGCTTCTTTCAATGGCAAATTATCCAAAAATGGGGCGTCTTCCAACGACATAGAGGGCGTGGTTGTGAAAATTTTTCCGGGAACGAGCCCCCGGACCCCCATCCCCCTCGCTTCGCTCGCAATTCGCTCCAGCCCCACAATATACATTCGTTCCGACGGGCCTGTTGCTTTCCTCCGCAGAAATGACATTCTTGATTATTCCACGGCGCCCATGTCTGGGGTGTTTGTGGCACCACAGCACTCAACAAGCTTCAGAAGCTCCAAAATCGTGCAGCCAGAATCGTGACAAATAGCCCCTACAGAATGTCTGCACCACCCATCATCAAGCAGTTGGGATGGCTAACTGTGAACGATCTCATAGAAACTGAAACATTGAAAATGGTCTATAGGTCTATTAACCATGAAGCACCTGAGTATCTTACAGGACTGTTCCAAAGGTTATCTGATACCAGCGCTAGACAGCTTCGTAATACCAGCACTGACCTCGATGTACCTTTTCTAAGAACTGCGTGTGGCCAAAAATGCTTCTCTTATAGAGGAGCTAAACTTTGGAATGATCTAACTAGAGAACGTAAGATGGCAAATACTTTCACCCAATTCAAATCGTCACTGAAAAATGACAAATCCTGAGCACTGTCTCACATCTCCTTTTACTTTACTTTTGTATACAAATTTTTATCTTGAAATTGTAATTTTTATAGCTTATTTTCTTTTGTAACAGGGCAGTTTGTAAATCAACTTCACTTTTTGTATTGAATACTTACCCTGTATAAATATTATAAAATGAAATGAAATAAAATGAAATGAAATGAAATATAATGACGACAAGACACACCAACTGCAAAGATTTACTGTTCACCCATGATGCGGCGTTCCAACGAAAACAGATAAGACAGAATTGGGGATAAGCGCAGAGGCTTTTCTTCCCTCGTGTACATGAAGTGAATGTCTAAAGAAAATAGAAAATGAGGAACCAGGGCACAAAGAAGACGTGAAATGAACGACCGTGTACCTTGACTAATGTGCCATATGTAAGTCGAAATATTTTGTTCCTTCAAACTAGGGTTGTTGGAAAGAGTCCATAAACGCATCCACAGTGACAAACTTTTTAAGGATCTGGCGCCGGTGGATATTTAAGCAGATTTGAATCTGAAGAGTAATTTCTTAACTCTTCAATCCTATAAAGCTATCTGTCTCTCGTGCCATAATGCTGTCCTTCTCATAAAAGTAGGAAGAGAATTCACTCCAACGCAAGATGTACCTTTGGCAAAGTCGTGCAGCAATTGTTGCGAGGATTTTTTCTCGCAGAATGGATCCTGGGTAATGAATAAGCACAGTTATACATTTGGAGACATGCTAACAATGCTGCCACAGATGAACAGAATAAAAGAGCTAAAGGGCTGATCCTGATGGCCCTAGCATTCCAAAGGGTCGTAAAAAGCAGACCAAAATATGGGAAAAGGAAAGGAAATTCAAGTGAATGGTCCTGATCTTGCTGATTATCCTGTTGAAGAATCAATTGTGTCTGCAAGGTAAAAGGGTTTAGAGACAGACCAAAACATGTGTAAAGATTCAGGGATGTCCCCTAAACAGCATATAGAGGAGAATGAAATCTTTGGTTTTCACAATCTCATGTTTGCAGGTACAGAGAGGATGCAATCATTACTGAAGCAATGATAGATAAAGAGGTAACTGGTCAAACAGAATCATCTATGAATGCGCAAGATCTAGACATGGCAAATGCTATTCGCAACCAAATGGAAGAAGATTTCCTTGACCAACCTGATGAAATTCCTGATTATAAGTAATCCCCTACTATTCAAGTACCTGGACAGAGTTTCTCTGTATAAATCCACTTTGGTATCAATGCTGAATAGTAAGGACGGTGAGAAGTTGTCAAAGGATAGGCTTAGAAGAGTGCAAGCAAGCAAATCAAGTCATTTAGAAACACCCAGGCTGAGCAACCTAGCAATATCGTCAAGCAAAGATAAGTTGTAGGACTGTATTCAGACGTAGCAGTACATGCAACGTCGAATAAAAGCTGCTTGCATGTTTTAGGCCCGGTGCAGAGACTAGTCAAAGTAAAAAACGGGGAAAAATAGAGTACAAGAGGCCAGTGGATTTTGATGAACATTCTAAGGAAAATATTGAAGTCCTTCTTCTTTTGTATGAGTAGGTGGACATGCAATGGTGCTACTGTCCAGGGAAAGCAAAGGTTTTTCAAATATCGAAAGTAATAGTAGGTGTTGAACTCTTAGTGTCAAAGAAAATGACAGGTGGTATGAAGTAAATGAAAAGAATATCAAAGATCTACAATTATACATAAGGAGCAAAAACGAGAAAAAAATTATGCCAAGCAACAAACAGTTGAGATCGAGCAAGGAAGCGACGGCAGGGTAGTCGCAATTGCAGAGCCAGATATCAACTTATCAGAACGTAGAGGTGGCAGGAGATGCGATGTTTTTGACGCTAAATTGGTCGTAACAGTTGTAGTGTCCCTTGCTCTCTACAAAACTTTAAGATAGGCTCGAATGACTTGCTGGCATACAGTAAATCGTGCAATTGAACGATTACAAAAGTCTAAATTGTGGATCGAAGCTATTTTTTTCATGAAAAGGTAACCTCGCGCCTCAAAATCTGTTTTTATAACAACTTATCAACCAGTCGGCTCATAAAATTTCCGTAAAATTTACATATAATGAACATTGTTTTCTGGAAGAGGCCAAGAGTTTTGCAATCTATTTTCTTTAACTGTATGTAAATCTGTGAGCGTATTTGTCAATATCGGGCAAACATTATTGGTGATCTAATGTACAATTCCAATCTCATAAGATTTCCCATTTATGTACGATGATCGTGCTGCTCGTGCCAGAACAAGGGACCCACGGCGTTCTTTTCCATTATCGATACTCAGATATTCTAGCATCCTGTTTATGTTGTGAGACGAACTTGCTTTAGAAACAATTTTGAAAAACGTGCTTGGCAGATGCCATTCACTAGTGATAATTTCTTCCCAATTTTAGTACAGATCAGTGCGGATCAGTGAGCAGAGATCAGCGACAAATCAGCGATTAGGTTAACTAAAATTGAGAAAGCCAATGTGACGCGGGAAAAGGGTATGTCCTCAAGACAGTTTCCCGCGATTAGGGTATGTATTTTGTTAAAGCAGGTCAGCGTTTAGGGTCCATATGTTGCACCCTTGCACGAGCATGATACTACAGGAAAGTATACGAGTGCCCCCCCCCCCACGGGGATACATCCGTAGTCTGAAATAAATCTGACTTCTACGTTGGCAGTAACAATAAATCTGACTCTTGCGTTGGCAGGGGGAGCCTTCTTTGCTCAAAAAGAAAGGGTGTCTGTATCCCATTTTCGAAAGTAGCAGGCGAAGTAGAGGCGACTAGCTAAATTATATATTCACTCTTCGAATTTATCATTACTTGCATTTTGAGATTTTCTTGACCTTCTGTCTCTTGAGAAGGGGAAAGGAGATCTTTGTGGAAATATCATCCATAGTGTCCCTCAGGGGTCAGTCTTAGGCCCACTTTTGTTTAGCATATACATCAAAGATCTCTTACTTTTCATTCAAAGCTCAGATATCTGTAATTATGTAGATGATACCACAATCTATGCTTGCGATAAAAACCTGGGAAACTTAACTCATAAGCTTGGAAATGACTGTAATGTAGCATTAGAATGGTTTGCCAACAACTTCATGAAATTAAATGCAGATTAATGTCATCTTTTGGTCATTGGGCAGAGATGTGATGATCCAGTTGCTGTTAAGATTGGAAGCGCCGAAATCGTTAATAGCCCTCAAGCGAAATTACTTGGAGCTCATCCCGGGGGGGGGGGTACTTCACTTTGGGTAAGACGGGGATGTGCGCCAGTTTTGGGTAGTTTTTGGCCTGAAAATTCTGGTATTGGGGTATCCTTTTACTGGAAAATTTCTGTGATTGGGGTATACTTTCACTCGGAATTTTCTGGGATTGGGGGTTACTCAAAATTCTGTAATGGGTGTTGAATGAAAGTACAACTGGATAAATTTTCGAGCAACACGTGGTCAGTTTCAGGTGAACTGATTTCAAGTATTTTTGTGTTGAAAAACGTCCTCAGATCAGAACCTCGTTCCAATGGCCACTTGGAACCAAAATAACCGTTCCCAGCCCTCTATCCCTTATCCTTTTGACGTCGAATTGCTTTTGTTACTTCTTTGATTGGGTATCAATATCTGACATATATTCTGGGATTGGGTATCAATATCGGACTAAATTTCTGGGATTGGGTCGTAACAGAAATCCTTGCGGCGCACAAACCCGTATGAATTTATTGTGAAGCACCCCCCCCCCCCCCCCCCCGGGGAGCTCATATTGATAGTAAACTCTCCTTTGACCATCACGTCTCGAAACTTTGCCAAAGAGCCAGCAATAAATAAACTTTATGCACTTGCCCGCATTTCCCCGTATATGGATCATAACAAACTAAGAATCTTGATGAGGGCATTTATTACCAGTCAATTTCAATACTGCCCTTTAGTTTGGATGTTCCACAACAGGCAGCTGAACCAAAAAATCAACAAAATACAGGAAAGGGCATTGAGAATAACATATAAGAACACCGAATCGACTTTTAGTGACCTATTACAGCGGGACTGTGCAGTCACTATTCCTACAAAGAACTTGCAAATGCTTATGACTGAGATGTACAAAACTAGAAATGACCTAAATCCCTCATTAATGCAGGAAATTTTCTGTGAAAGTACGACTCACTACAATTTGCGTAGCGATAACGAATTTATTCAACCAAGAGTGAGATCAGTAAACAACGGCTCAGAAAGCGTCAGATTTAAAGGTCCGCAGCTATGGCAAACTTTTCCACCAACAATACGCAATTGAGAGTTTACAACAAAGACAAAGAATTGGTACGGAGAAAATTGTTCACGCAGGTTATGCCGCACATTTGTTCCCAACTTGGGCTTTTTGTAATGCACATTTTTAGATATCTGTTTTTATACTGTTTGATATTGACAATTTGTAAATATTTTATCCATCATTTTTATGTAATGTTTGTATTGTAATATTTTTAGGTTGGAATTAATTAGCTAAGTACTTTTAGCTATTTCTACTATTGTCCAACTGTAAAGAAATTGATGATGACAATAATAATAATAAATAATAATAATAATAATAATGATAATAATAATAATAATAATAATAATAATAATAATAATAATAATAATTAATAATAATAATAATAATAATAATAATTAACAGCCCTGAAAGTAAACCAAAATGTTCGAAATCTGCTAAGCGAGACAATGAAATCATGGAGGGTGGAAATGATGTGCAAAGATGAAATATTAGGAGAAGTAAGAATAAAGAGAGGGATATTTCAAGGGGATGCATTATCACCTTTGTTGTTTGTCATATCAATGATCCCACTTACGAGCATCTTGAGGAAGGCTGCACCTGGGTATGAGTTTTCATCAAGCAAGGTTAAGATCAATCATTTACTGTATATGGACGATCTCAAGTTGTACGGAAAGACACAAAAAGACCTAGAATCATTGATACAGACAGTCAGAATTTACAGCTCCGACATAGGAATGGAATTTGGCCTCGAAAAGTGTGCATCACTTGTCATGAAAAGAGGAAAGATTGCTGAGTCTGATGGAATTACCTTGCCAGACGACAGAACGATCAGGAATTTAAAAGAAGACGAAAGCTACAAGTACCTTGGTGTTCAAGAGTTAGATGATATAAAGACGTCTGAGATGAAAGAAAGAGTCAGTAAAGAGTATAAGAGAAGAGTGAGGAAAGTGTTAGAGACAAAGTTAAATGGAAACAACGTCATTAAAGCAATTAATACATGGGCTGTTTCAGTGGTAAGATACTCTGCTCCCTTTCTAGACTGGAGGAAAGAAGAGATTCAAGAATTAGATAGACGTACTAGGAAACTTATGACGATGCACAAAGCACTCCATCCAAAAAGCAATGTAGACCGGCTGTATATTTCACGAAACGAAGGTGGTAGAGGACTTCTCAGCGTTGAAGATACGATAGAAACATCAAAAATTGGACTAGAGAGATACGTACAGGAGAGCAAGGAACGGCTGTTGAGTGCAGCTAAAACATCGGACATGGAAGTGAAGGAAACAGTGAAACAATATAAAGATCGACGAGCAAAGGAGCGCAAAGAAAACTGGAAGGAGAAAGTCTTACATGGCCAATTCATTAGACAAACTGAGGGGATTGCTGGAGAGGAAAGGTGGAAATGGTTGAAAAATAGTGGCATTAAGAGGGAGACCGAGACTCTCATCCTAGCAGCTCAAGAGCAAGCCATTAGGACGAACCTCATCAAAGCCAAAATCGACAAAACGCAGGAGGACAGTAGATGTAGAATGTGCGGTAAGGTTGATGAAACTATTAATCATCTCATCAGCGAATGCAGCAAAATGGCGCAAAAGGAGTATAAGAACAGACATGATTGGGTCGGGAGAAGAATCCACTGGGACATATGCAGGAAGTTTGGGGTAAATGTAAGCGAGAAGTGGTACAACCATGAGCCAGAAAGTGTGGTTGAAAATGATACTTGCAAGGTACTGTGGGACTTTACCATCCAGACCGACCATGTAATTGAAGCTAGAAGGCCAGACTTAATTTTGATCAAGAAGGAGGAAAACAACTGCATTATCGTTGACTTTGCCATCCCATATGATACCCGGATAGAGCAAAAGGAGAAAGAGAAAGTTGAGAAATACCAGGATTTAAAGAGAGAACTCCAGAAACTGTGGAATATGAAAGTAAAAGTAGTACCCATAGTCATTGGGGCATTAGGAACACCACCAAAAGACATCAAAAGGAGAGTAGAAGAACTGGGAATTGAGACCAGGATTGAAGAGATGCAGAAGACTGTAATCCTGCAATCTGCACGGATCCTAAGAAAAGTCCTTGAAAATTGAGGAGACTTGCTGTTACCAATATCAAGGAACCGTTACCGCTGAATGAAATGACATTTTATCAGTGTGCGATAATTCAATAATAATAATAATAATAATAATAATAATAATAATAATAATAATAATAATAATAATAATAATAATAATAATAATAATAATAATTATTATTATTATTATTATTATTATTATTATTATTATTATTATTATTATTATTATTATTATTATTATTATTATCTGGGATAATTGACTGGACAAAGGCAGAACTGCAGCAAATGGACCGAAAAACGAGAAAGTTGTTAACCATGTATGGAGCCCACCATCCCCAAGCTGATATTGATCGATTGTACCTGAGAAGAGCAGATGGAGGCAGAGGGTTAATTGGTATCGAAGACTGCATACGGATGGAAAAAGAAAGTTTACTAAGATACGTCGAACAGAGTAAGGAGAAGCTGATAATTACTGTTGGAAAGGAGGAAGTGTTGAAAGCTGGCAAGGGGGAGAAAGACAAGGAAGGAATACAGAAGGAACATGCCGAATTGAGAAGAAGTAAGCCATTGCACGGACAGTTTGAGAAGGCAACCAAGGAAGTCTGCGGAAGAAGATCATGGGATTGGTTGAAAAAGGGCCATCTGAAAAAGGAAACTGAAAGTACGATTGTAGCTGCACAGGATCAAGCCATACGAACAAACAACATCCGCAAACACATCCATAAAGAGGATATATCATCACTGTGTCGAATGTGTGGCAAATTTGATGAAACAATAGCACACATAGTAGCAGAGTGCCCAAGTTTAGCACAGAACGAATATAAGAAATGGAGACATGACCAAGTAGCCAGGATGATCCACTGGAAGTTATGTGAAAAATGGGGCTTTTTTTATAAATATAACATTAAAAAAAAAACTACAATACAATAATCTGAGCCAATCATAGCGGGGAAAGACACATGGTCATCTAGTCCCCACTATGAATGCCTCTCACAATGAATTTGTACAATAATCTAAAAATAAACCAACAAGGGAACACAACGTAACACTACACCACTCTTTACCAATAACACTACGCTACATTAAGGAGAGACGAAAATCCATGAGGAGCGAAGCCGCCTCGAGCCATAGAGCCACCAGCAACCCACAGAGCACTATTTGTTCTTCATTTCATGTTCATTTTATCTCCGAAAATCATCGGCAGACCCACGGCCAAAAGATGGCAGCCCCACTCCTCACGGCCCCGCGCCGCACCTCACACTACAAACAGTACGATAATCTCACACATTACACTACAAACAAATAAGGATGGCTGCTTATGTTGGTATTTAGTCCAACCGCATAGATCTATTAATGAATGATATAGTTGCTTCTAGGATTATTCTGTTGTCGATTATAGTGAGCTGAGGGCTACCATAGAGAAGCAACTCACACAATGCTTTTGAGTCCATATTTGTGAGATCGAGACCGGGGATTTCAGAAAGTTGACCAAGGAGATCAATACGCATCTCGTGAAACCGATGGCAGTGCAGGAGGAAATGTGCGTTATCTTCATTGCCAATACCACACAAGCAAAGTGGGCTGACGCAGTCAAAGTTATGGCGGAATCTGTGTTCGTTGAGCGCACTAAACTCCACACGAAGTTTCGTCAAACGCCTGATACCTACTATATCGCGAATACCATACATAGTTCTTTTCAATGGGCTTTGAGAGGGGTGAGATGTGGTACACCCACAATGCAGAGAAGGTATTAGAGTCGGATGTCTGTAAGATTCTGTGGGGCTTCTCCATTCAAACGGATAAGAAACTGAATCACAACAAACCAGATATAACTGTGATAGATAAAGTAAATAAAACATGTCTCATCATTGATCCATCATGCCCCTTTGACTCTCGTATAGTAGTGAAAGAAGAAGAGAAATTATCGAACTATGACGAACTCAAATACGAACTTGCAAGAATTTGGAGCATGAAGAAGGTAACCATCGTACCCATAGTAATTGGAGCCCTAGGAACAGTGACAGAAAGGATCGACTCCTGGATAGAACAGATTGGCATAGACTGTCCAGTTGCACTGCTGCAGAAAGGATGCCTCCTTGGATCAGCTAGGATCATAAGAAAAGTAATGAATAGCTAAGGATAAGAAGAAGAAGACTATATATGATAGCCATGGCTGCAGGCAGTAGCCCGCTATGCATATAACATCCACCAGGAACAAGAACATACCTGAGAACAAACACAAAAATAATGATAATAATAATAATAATAATAATAATAATAATAATAATAATAATAATAATAAGCAAACTCAAACCATCACCAAAATAAAACAGAAATAAAATTAAGAGAAACACAACTGTTCTATGTCAGACGTTTCGATTTGACTGATGAAGATTTTATAATCGAAACGTCTGACATAGAACAGTTGTGTTTCTCTTAATAATAATAATAATAATAATAATAATAATAATAATAATAATAATAATAATAATAATAATAATAATAATAATAATAATAATAATAGTGATAAAGCGTTCTTTAATAAGGTTGTTGTACTGTTTGTTCCCCAACGTTTCAATAGACAACACACAGCTCGCAATCTCCATATCGATGTCAATGTCAAACGGAATTCGGAATTCGGATGGCTAGACTGACTTGACTCTTGGTTTAGTTTTTCCTGTAGAAATTGATGCTGTGGACTGTTTTTACTTAGTATCACTAGACACCTTATCCTGAGCATGTTTTAATGTTTGGAAGAGTACTTACGTTCTAAATTTGAGACATCTAGCTTTAGAAGTGAGTGTTAAGCTTGTTATGCTTCAAGCTTAGAGAGTTAAGTTATGTGTTGACCCCCGGTTTGAGAAATGTGAAACGTATTTGGTTAAAAAGCTGAATTAGCCTCACAGACTTTTCATTTATTAGGATTAATGATTAATCTAAGCTCTCTAAATTGGCAGAATCAAACTTCAAATAGTCCCAAAAAGGTTTCGTTGAAATTTTCGTGTGACGTCACAAGGATTTTGTCGGTGGGTTGAATAGATGCTGTGGACTATTTTTACTTGGTGTCACCAGACACCTTATCCTGAGCATGTTATCTAAATCTAGAGGTGTGTTGACGCTCGTTACGCCTCAAATTTAGCGAAACAAGTTATGTGCTGACCCCCAGTTTTGAGAAATTTCAATTGTATTTTGTTTAAAGCTGAAACACATTCACGGATGGTTCATTTACAAGGATAAATGATCAATATAAACCATCTAAATTATCGGAGTCAGACTTAAAATACCCCTCAAAATGTTTTCTGGAAATCTTCCTGTGACGTCATAAGTTTTTTGTCTGCAGATAACCCCCCGGAATCGATAGAAAGAGGCACCCCTTCTGGAAATGTTCTCTATACCCTTAGGTATCACCATGGAAAGTTTTGGTGGATGAGTTGAGCGACTGGACTTGGAGTGAATAGATGAACCGCAAACTATTCAACATTGTTCTCCATTATCGACCCTTGGAGAGGACAGTTTCAGAGTGGGTGACAGGGCACCAAAACGAACAAGAGATATACCTATCTTAAAGGTCAGATAAAGGCAAAAGACATTTTTATTGATTTCTGCCATTTACGGCCTGGAGATTTCAAAATTTCAAACGAAATTTCGATACGAGTTCTGGAACCTATCGAAATCGTCTGTCGGATTCCGTTTTTCAGTCGAATTTTCCAAAAAACCGCGCAAGCAAAAGAGCCTGGAAATGGCAGAGGCGTGACGTGGAATGAGTCGAATGAGTCATTGCAAAGCTGTGAGAGAATGGAGGAGTCTGTTTGCACTCACTGACAGGCAAGTCACGAAAGTTAGAAACGACTACCTGTTTTAACTATCTCATACGAAAGCGCCGAGAAAGTGGGTAGTTTATGGTTGTGGCTAGTCACCTTGTGCAAAGAAGAATGTGTGTGCACATTATTCCTAACTTTGGTGCGGATAGACTTGTTGTTGCAGTGAGCTGTGGACTGACTTGGAGAGGGAAGCCGTAAGACTTGCAACAACGAAAACATTGCGGGTCTGCACAAAATATTTCAATCCTTACTACTTTGAATAGCTATTCATTGGCTGCTATAAGTACATTGGCTGGCTTCTAGAGCACCTTTCTGAGAACTCTTCAACGTGCTGAACATGAAATTGTAGTTGAAATCGAATAATACACTCACCCAGACTTCGAAACTTCGAAGGATCATGATGACCGCGCAAATTGCTATGTCAGGACTAGGCCAAGTAATACGCTCATGGACACGTAAGGGCAAGTTCTTTCTCCACATTTATGTTTTGTCTTCTTCGATGACGGTCTGGTTCTTTGCGAACTTTTTAGATGACCCTTGTATTGCCTCACACAATATAATATGTACAGGTCATTCATGAAGCCATGCAAATGTGCCTTCGATAGGCGCTTCTCGGCCTAATGAGGAGAATGAATCCTGATAGTAACAATCAAGCCCTGGGGAGATCAAGGCGTGTTTTTCTGTGCTCTTTGCCTTTGCAAATAACTCAATAGTTAACTGTTTGATGGAGACCATGGCTTGATCCAGCCATTCACAACTAAAGACAATCATTGCTAATTTGCGTCAAAATAATTCAAATTATGTTTTTATGTTTTCATTCAAGAGTCCGTCCCAGTTGAGGAGAGCAGAACACAGGAAGCTTGGCCTGACCATGTTCAATTCGTTCTTCTGCATCGAAGGAAAACTCTGAGGGTGTGTCGCTCAATACTCCATCTTTGGAAATATCAGAGAAGTTATAGGCCAATATCCGAAATTTTATTTTGTTTACTGTTCGATCTGTTCGATGTGTATCTGTCACGCGGCGTGTGTTCTTCAGATTACTTCTTCCAGTGCCTAGGGCCTCTCAAGTGATGAATTTCTTATGACTCATTCCACGTCACAACTTAGCTAGTTCCAGGCCTCTATCATCACGCGGTTTTTTTGAAGAAGTGCCCTTTTTCAAAATCCCTAAACATACCCTTTTGCACCACAAACATGAATTATTGCCATCGGATTCCTCATAGTTCAAAATTATAGATATAAAAAAATCGCATTTGCCTTATCTGACCTTTAAGATTTGCGCGAAAATGTGATTACGGTAAAAGCTCTATCAAGCCACCTCTCTGTTAAGCCCCCTCTCTAATAAGCCCCTCCCCTCTGAGTTAAAATTTGAAATAAGCCGCCCTCTCTTGGCCTTCTCTGTTAAGCCCCACTACATAAAATTCTAGAATTTACCAAATATTTTCCATTTATTTAGCTACACAACCTTACATGTTAATTTTAGTATGGTTTGGGAAAAAACGGTGTCGAATTTATGTATTTGAGCCGTAAAGTTGTATCTTGATTTCGCAAAATATGGGGTAAAAGAACTGAAAAGCTACCAAATATATCCTTGTCACTTGATTTTGTGAATAAGCCCCAACCCCCTGGAAGGTCAGAAATTAAATAAGCCACCGGGGGCTTAATAGAGCTTTTACGGTATAACTTCTTGAAATAATATGACCGCTGATGACGACTGGAAGACTGGCTGAGATTGGAAAACAGACTTGTGTGTGGCAGCCACTCCGAGCCACTCATCATACCCCAGTGTCCCTTTCATTGGATTTGATACAAGTCTCATCCTCAGATCCTTTCATAGAATGAGATTTGTTGCTAGGGCAACCCACTCCTTGTAGATCGTTTGAGTGCAGAGTCCATCCAAATTATTTCAAAAAGCTGTTTGTTGGCATTTACGATGCTTATTGTTTTCTAAAAAATCAACTGCTCAGTCAAGTAGAAAAACAATACAAGTGTTTTGATCTCGGAAAAAGAAAAGATCCCAAAGCTAGTGCAGAAAGTCGCTTTTGGCTCGGCTTTTGGCTTTTCGTAATTTGTTGAAATTATCAGTCTTCAGTTCTGCAGGTTTCCGAATAGTTTCCGATAATCCACCTCAAAATGTTCGTTGCATCTGTATCTGTTGATAGGTGCCTTTGTAAGTATTATTTCGTTGTTAGCAAGTTTTATGCAACTACAGCGGAAGTATGCTCATTATTTTTCCAGACAAAATAAGAAAGTTTCTGAAATGTTATCCAAGTGCTCAGCCAAGGCCCTTGGCACTCGTTTGGTGATCTTGGAGTTTAGTTCTTGTTAAGAGTTCCTTGATGTTGTAAACGAAATGCCTTGCTGTACGGGTTTTTGGTTGGCCTAGGAAAAACACTTTATTTGATATGCACACTAAGACCACTTACCTGGTTAGAATGAGTCCAAATGGACACCGTGGGATGCTTTCGCCACTGAGGGGGATTTCACTCCCAAAAATCTCGTACACCGGCAAAAATCCCTTTGTTTTCAAGAAAAATCCATCAAGAATCCGTGTGAATCTCGTTATTCTGAAAAACTCTCGTACGCTTTTTCCAATGAGTGAAATGCAAGTGCCCCTCTCTCGCCACTGTTTGCAACAGCCAACGGCCATGGAAGGATGAACAACAACAGGTTCACTGTGACCAAATCAAACATCGACAATCATGCCCGCGCAGAGTTTTTCTCGCCTTTTTCGTATCCAAACATCCTAGAAACATCGCTGCAAACATCGATTCTCTAATCATGTGACCCTATTGTTCTCAGGGAAATAAGCTACTCTTATTGGCCAAAAATGCATGACGCCGAAAGTGTACTCAACTTGACATCGGGTTGAGCGAATCCATTTTAACATTTGCATCGCTGCGCGCGCAAATCAATAAAGGTTGCAGTAAAGTGTACGTCGCAAAAAATAGGAATCAAATGTTTTAGCCGATTTTTGCTCCTGGCCCATGGCCGAAAACCTTGAAAGCCTCATTTGCACGAACCAATCAGACGGCGAATAAGCGAAGAAGACAGAAGGAGCGTGTGAAGATTCTTTTAAATTTTACACACCTTCTTATAACGATACCAGGACAAAAAACAGCTGGAAATTTCCCGAATTTTTTTGAAGATATTCGCTTGCCAGATGTTTGGGTATCCAGGTTTGGATGCCCGTTAAAATATCTCACGTTTTGGTGGAGATATAGCGATTCAATTCGACGAAACCCGCAGAATCTTTTTGAGGCTTGTTTACGCCACTTCAAATCAGGTGATAAGATGTCTTGATAAAACCTCCTTTCAATTTTATAACTTATTTCGCACTATGAAAACTTGTGCCTTGAATGCAAAAAGTAGTACAATACAGACATTTCCCAAGAGCATTGCCATATGACTTGAAATGTGAAAACTAACCATATGAGAAGAAATTGAAGAGGCATTGAATCTTGACCTAAAGAAACTGTGGTGGAAGGACAATAGAAAGAACAATTGGATACATAGATATTTGGCGTTCTAGGATCGTTATTACAACAATCACTATTGTTATTGCCATTGTCTCTCGCCTAGAATTTCTATTGTTCAAGTTTTACTGCCTCATAGGTCTTGAAAAGGCTATATCTCCACGAAAACGTGAGGTATTCTAACCGGCATCCAAATCTGGATACCCAAACATCTGGCGAGCAAATATCTTCAAAAAAATTTGGAAAATTTTCAGCTGTTTTTTGTCCTGGTTGCGTTTTATGAAGGTAGGTAAAATTTAGGAAACTTTTCACACGTTTCTTCTGTCTTCTTCGCTTATTCGCCGTCTGATTGGTCCGTGAAAATGAGGCTTTGAAGGCTTCCGGCCATGGGCCAGGAGCATGTATGTATGTATGAGGCTAATTCAACAGAACGGAACAAAACATATAAACGAGGCTATAAAATGAACGAACAATAAATGAAGGTAGCTATGCAATATCACCCTCCTTGTCTATTTTTATCTTGTGCATTGTTTGAACGTAGCGTTTTGGCTGCTATTTGTTTTTACAGTTCTTTCTTGATCTGCCAGTCTTACTTCTCCCTTCTCCTAAAATTTGTTGTTGTGGATGGCAGAATGTAATCTCAGGTTCGATTGCTTGAGCTTCGTCTTGATCGTTGACAGGGCCTTCGACTGGGCCTGGTGGGGGTGGTGGCATGTCAACTTCACTGGGCACTTGGCTGTTGCTGGCTGGATGTGCTGGGGGCTCATTTTGGGTGGTGTTTCGTTGATTATTTCTACGTCTTGTGTTGCTTGGCAGATCATAGGCTTTATTAGACTGCTGTGGTTCAGTTTGAGCAGGTCTGTAATGAGGTAGCATGGTTTATGCAGGCTGTTGGTATAGCTTTATTTGTGATGCATGGCGAATTATTGGCTGCCTTGGACGTTTTGTGTCGCATGAAAGAAGTGTGTACTGTGTTCCCTTGACGTCTGTCACAATATACGGAGTTTTTTCATAGAAGGATTTGAATTTTGTCTCCCCTGTGAACCGCATGGCCAGGACTTCGTTTCCTTGAATGATGTTGGGATATTGTCTCCATCTGGACGCATTTTGTTTGGCATTTGCTTCGGTTTTGCGTTCTTTGTCGCGTTTTTTAGCTTCTTTGATATGTTGCTCTGTGACCGGGGGCCTTTTCGGAAACCTAGAGTGGTAGCCTCCTCGAAAGAGCATGTCGCCGGGGGCGATTCCTGTTGCTGGGTGTGGTGTAGAGCGATAGTCGATTGAAAGGTCATCCACTGCTTCTTGCACAGGTTTGTTTGTATCAAGGGCAACTTTAACTGCTTTACCCAGTGGCTTCATAAAACATTCAGCCTCATTTCCCTGAGGATGGTAAGGGTAAGGATGCTTTACCGATATTCCTCTTGCGGTGGAGAAATCCTTGAACTCCTGGCTGTTGAAGGGTGGGCCGTTGTCAGCTTTGTGTTCTAGGGGGTTTCCAAAGTTGTTGTAGGTAGCTCCTAGGGCTGGGAGCACGTGTTGAGCACTTGTGGAACGAACTACTTTCGCATCTGGAAATCTGGAGAGATTACAGCGGCTGACTAGGATGTGGGATTTGTCTGGTAAAGGTCCGAACAAGTCAAGGGAGACAGAATCCCAAGGATGATCTGGTATGGGTGTGCTTGAAAGGGGCACTTTGATTGGGCTTCTTGTGTGTATTTGGCATTCGTGGCATGTTTCAAGGCGTTTTTTGACGGCAATGTCTAGGCCAGGGAACCAGAAATGGGCACGGATGCGTCGTTTTACTGCATCTTGTCCTGCATGTGATCCAGCATGGGCCAAAGATATGATTTCGTCATGGAGGGATTGTGGTAGTAGAATTTTTTCACCTCTGTAAATGATGTCATCTGCACCAATAGAAAGTTCACTAAAGGTTCTAGAGAAGCCCTTTAGTGTTGGATCATTTTGTGGTGCTTGGCCAAGTGCTATGAAGTGGCGCAGGCGTTCCAATTGTCTGTCATTGAGTTGAGCTTGATGCAGACGCTGCTCCGAGATAGAAGATCTGATTGGCTGATGAAGAAGGAAGAGGAGTTTCTGGTGCTCTTTTGCTTCATCTCTAATACATGCAGGCAGTTTGTCTATGGGGATGGCATGTCTGCTGGTGTAATCTGCTGGGTTGTCCTTTCCTTTACGCCAAACAACGCGATGGTTGATGTCTTGGTGGCGAAGAAGGATGCGCTCGATTCGGGATGGTGGTTTTCTTTTTGAGGTCCACAATGATACCAGAGGCTGCTGGTCCGTGACAATTGTAGCTGGTGGGCCTCCAACAAGAATGTGTCGAAACTGGCGAAGACCGAAGTCGATTGCTGTTGCTTCCAGATCGAGTTGTGAGTAATTTTTCTCGGCATCCGTGGTGGTGCGCGATGCTATAGCGACTGCTTTGGTGGCATCGATGGAGGTTCCTTGAGTGAGGATTGCAGAGAGGCCTGTGTAATGGGCATCAACAAAGATAAATGTTGGGGCATTTGTGTCATAGTGTCGGAGTAGGACGTCTTCATTGAAGCCTTCTTGAGACTTTGGAGTTCAGTCTCATGGGCGTCTGACCATACAAAAGTATTGATATCCCTCGTTAACTCCCTGAGGTTGGCTGTAGCTGCTGCGAGGTCTGGAATGAACTGCCCGTTTGAACGAATCATGCAAAGGAATGATTTAACTTCGTCTTTGTTCTGCGGTCTTTCTGCATGGCGTACTGCTTGGAATTTCTGTGGATCTGGTCTGATGCCGTCTTTCGTGACGCGGAATCCCCAAAACGGAATTTCAGGTGAGGCAAGGCCCAGGCAAGGATGCATTTCTTTGGACTGACTGTTAATCCTGCGTTTGCTAGGGCATCAAGGACGCGTTCCAAGGAGGTGTTGTGGCTTGTGATGTCAGTTGCTGCTATCACGATGTCATCTTGAATCACTGCAGCATTCGGTATGTTTGCGAGGATGGGGCGAAGCCTTTGGTTGAGTTCTCCAGATGCTGGTAAAGTACCCATAGTGAGGCGTTTATATCTCATGAGGCGATCACCGGCACGAAAAACTGTTAGTGGGCGGGATGCTGCATCAAGTTGAAGTTGATGAAATGCTGTTTTGAGATCAAGCTTGCTGAAAATCGATTTTCCATTGAACATGGGCAAGATGTCTTCTACGCGAGGTATCGGCAAGTGGGGGTCTTCAAGGGCTTGGTTGAGGCCCCTCAAATCCACTGTGATTCTTATGTTTCCATCTGGTTTGGGGACTAAAACTGGATTGGCAAGCCTCGTTACTGGCCCATAGTGCTGTTCTATGTCATCATCCCTTTCCATCTCATGAATGATTTTCTCAAAATTGGGTTGAAGGTGGTATGGGATTTGTCGTGGTGGCTGAATTATAGGCTTAGCATTTGGTTTCAGATGAAAGTGTACTGGGCTTGCTTTTAGTCTCCCAAGACCCGTGAAGACATCCTCATAATTTGATAGAATGCTCGCAACTGATTGCTGGGATCTGTTCTTGAGGTCTTCAAAGTCATTGTTACAAAGTTGGTTCGGACTGTTGTGGCTGGAAATTGCACTGACTTGACTTGGAGGGCTACTGAAAGAGATGAGCCCTAAAGATTCTGCTAGCTTGCAAGAGATCAGGTTGCAAGGGTTACCATGGAGATCCTTGTCACCAATAACAATCCATGTTGCTTTCTGGGTTGTATTATTCCATGTGGTGTCTAGGGTGATTTGACCTCTTGGGATTATGATAGCACTGCCATATGGTTGCAGAGTGACTGGAGTGCGGAAAATTCTCCTGATGTTTTTGGGCACATTACTCTCAAGGAGGATATTGACCTCTGCACCAGTGTCAATAAGTGCCTGGATTTTTGCTTTTCCTATGCTGATTTCTGCTTGCTTGTGACTGCTTGAGATGGTGTGGATTTGTTTGGGGGAGTCCTGCTTGATGGATGTAATGGTGGAAACCCCTTTTACCATTTTAAGACAGACAGCAGAAAGATGGCCCTTTTTTCCGCACCCATTGCAAAAAGCATTTTTAGCCGCGCAGTTTCGGCCTCTGTCGCAGTTGCTTTTGCCACAGCCAGCGCAACACATAATTTTGTTAGCACCCTGGGCAGGTTTGAAATTATCCTGGAAATTCTCCCTTCTGTGGGCTTTTTGGGAGTATGTGCCCCCTCTTTTACCAATTTTGTTTACTGGTGTATGCTGGGGGTCTTCATTTTCAACACAGTTAATGTGAAAAGAGCTACTAGGAGATTCAGAGTCTATCAATTTGGTTGCTTCTTCAGTGGCTTCAATTTTTCTTGCTGTTGAAATCAATGAGGCCAAATCATGCTCCTTTTCAAGTGCATTTTCCCTAACACTAGCAATATTAGTACCAATTATTATTTGATCTCTTATCAAAGTCTTATGAATTTGATCTTTCTCAGTACAGGAAGTGTTTGTACACTTGAATGCACATTTATCAGCATGTTGGCAGATTTTGTTGATAAAAGCATCAATTTTCTCACCTGGTTCTTGTTTGAGCTGGTGGAATTGGTAATGAAGAAGTACCTGGTTTTGAGCTGGCTGGTATCTATCATGAAGCTTTTTCACCATATCATCAAAATCAGCAGATTTTATTTTGGCCATGTCTTGGTTGTATTCAGCTTTAAGATCAGTTTTTGATCGCTCACCCGTGAAAGCACACATTCTAAATACCTTGGCTTTGTGTTCTTTCATTTGTGCCTCTGTAGCATCCTCTTTGAGCTCGCCGATAGAAGCAACATCGTACCACATTTCCCAGGACTCTATGAATTCTGTAAAGGCTTGTAGCGTGTTTCCATTTCATTTCATTTCATTTCATTTCATTTATTTTATTTATCCACGACATCCACTCAGTAAACTTTAAAATTACTTATTTCCAGATGAAAGTAATAGATATTTCTAACAAACCTAATAAACCTATATTAAAAGCCAGTACTGTTCTTCCATGGATTCGTGCGTAAATATACATATATATATATATAACCTGCACACATATAGATACACATATAAAAATATATATGTACACCCATACACATATATACATATATATACATATATATATAATTTGTTGTTTTTTCAGCTTAGAAAATGATTCTTTAGCCCATTTTTAAACTGGGTGAGTGTATTAGACTCTCTTAATTGTGTTGGGATAGCGTTCCATGTTTTTAGACCGGTGTAGTGAAAACTCTTTCTACTGTAGTCTAAATTTAGTCTTGGAATTTGGAGATCAGTCTTATTTCTCGTATTATACTTGCTTGTCGAGGATCTTTCAGCAAATTTACCGTGCAGACTCTCAGGACATATCTTGTTAATTATCTTAAACATCTGAACCGACCGATCAAATTGGAATATCTGATCGATGCTAAATGTTGGTCTAATCCAAGAGTCCTTTATCTTTGAAGCTTGAATAATTTCAAATGCACGATTTTGCAGTCTCTGAATGGCTGTTATTTTAGTGTTCGATAAGCTCCCCCACACTACGTCAGCATAACGAAAATGACTCTCAACAAGGGCTTTGTACACTTGAAAAAGCATTGATTGTGGGAGGATGTCCTTAAGTTTTTTCATTGCCACGAGGCCCCCAGCAACCTTTTTCTTCACTGATTCATACTGTTCTTCCCAACCTAAAGTATCGTCAACTATTACCCCGAGATATTTTGTTTTGTGAACCTGTTTAATTATTTCTCGGTTTATAAATAATTGCGGTAATGATTCTCCTTTTTTTCTTCTACGAGGATGGTCTATTATCATGTATTCTGTTTTGGTGGGATTGAGACTGAGTTTGTTAATCCTCATCCATTCCGCGATATTTAGTAGCTCAGCTTGTGCTGTCTCTATAAGCTCTGCTTGGTTGTTTGAGGATATTGTTATCTCAGTATCATCCGCATACATGTTGGCTCTTGAGTGTTCGAGACAGTGCTCAAAATCATTCAAGTAAATGATGAAGAGCAGCGGTCCCAAGCATGACCCTTGGGGAATTCCACACTCTATTTCCATAATATCAGATACTTGACCATCAATAGAACAATACTGGCTTCTATTAGTTAAGTATGATTTAAGCCAGTTGTTCTCTCTACCTTTTACCCCGTATTTGGCTAATTTACTGATCAGAATCTCATGATCCACGGTATCAAATGCCTTTTTTAAGTCAAGAAAAAGAGCGAAGTTAGCTTTTTTGTTATCGATATTTGAGTACCAATGATCTGAGACACCAATCAGCGAGGTAATTGTAGAGTGAAGCTTACGGAAAGCGAACTGATTCTTCGTTAGTTTTTTGTTAGACTGGAGGAAGTCAATAAGTTGGTCATGTGCAATTTTTTCGTATAGCTTAGATAACACTGACAAGATTGAAATTGGCCTATAGTTATTCGTATCATCTTTGGCGCCAGATTTATAAATTGGGGTTATTCGTGCTATTTTCCAACGGTCTGGGAAAGTCCCTAGCCTGAAAGAGCTGTTAAAGATCATCGTTAATGGTTTACATATACAGTCAGCAGCATCTTTCAAAATTACTGTTGGTATATTGTCAGGACCAGCAGATTTTCCTTGTTTTAGATTTTGAATGTATTTCATAACTGTGTTTTCATTTACTCGTTTGAATTGAAAGATTGTTTCTTCTATGCAAGTATCAAGATGATAAAGAGGGTCATCGCCTGGTTTATTGTCGATTCCATCGTGTTGAGCAGGGTCAAAGTGTGGAGTTCCATTACTCTTGGCAAGTGGGTTCATCTTAAACGAAGGTATCCCGTCCTTGTCGCCAGTTAAAACAGAGTAGAATGTATCAATAAACTTCCATGTTTCGCATCAGCTCTAATAATCCTACATACACGACAGCGAGGCTAATTCAACAGAACGGAACAAAACATATAAACGAGGCTATAAAATGAACGAACAATAAATGAAGGTAGCTATACAATATGTAGGGGCTATCATCTTGACTTTGGAGATCATTGAAGAATTTATCTTTGATCTTATGTTTGAAACTGTCAATGTTCTTTGCAGATTTAAGTTCCGATGGTAGATTGTTCCACAATTTGGGTCCGAGATATGAGAGACAAGTTTGCCCTATGTTACTCTTTCGGAAAGGTTGATTCGATTTGTTTTTAGATCTACGAGTTATGCAACTCTGGCCAACCGGTAAGAACATCTCAGACGTGTAGGATGGGGCTGAATTATCAAAATATTTGAAAACTTTTGCAGTTGTAGATTGTTCAAATCTTTCTTTCGTGGGGAGCCAATTTATATTTTTGAATTCTTTGATTCCTATATGTGCTCTGTTATTCAGATTCAAACAAAACCTGATACATTTATTTTGAGCAGTCTGAATTCTTTTGGTTAATCTTTTATCTAATAATGGAAACCAAGCACTGCTTGCATAGTCAAAATGGGGCTGAATTAGAGCGTTTGCTAGCAATCTGCGAAGGAAGAAATCAAGAAAATGTTGCTTTCTGTAAAGAAATCTGAGCCTGCCGTTAATTTTACCGAGGATTCTGGTAGCCATTGATTCGCCAGACAGATTCTCATCAAGAATACAGCCTAGATTCGTGACTGAGGTGTGCTGTTTGATCTTGGTGTCACCTCTTCTGATTTCCAGTTTTTTTCTGTCGGGAAGTTTATTTTTTCTACCAAAAAGTATCGATTTTGTTTTGTCCTCTCCGAAATGAATGCTTAGTTTGTTATCAACAAACCAGTCGCAAAGAGAATTGAAATTACTATTCAATCGTTTTTCTATTTCATTGACGTTATTGTGTCCAAAAACAAGACAGGAGTCATCTGCATACAGAAGCAAGTCACAGTCCACTGCCTGTGGCATGTCATTTACATATAAGAGAAAAATGAGCGGGCCAAGTATAGAGCCTTGTGGAGCACCACATGATAATTCACCAGGTGATGAGAAATCATTTCCTATGTTTACAAAGAAAGTTCGGTTTGTTAGGTATGATCGAAACCAAAATATGACTGAATCAGCAAAGCCAAGGTGCTTCATTTTTTCGAGAAGGATTTCATTGTCGATTGTGTCAAATGCTTTTTGTAGATCTATTAACATCATACCCGTAAACATACTATTTTCAAATCCCTGTACGATTTTGTCACTTAAGTAAGATAAACATGTGTCAGTTGAGTTGTGAGGACGAAAGCCGGACTGGTAGCGATAGAGAATTTTGTTTTTATCGAGGTAATCTTGTATCTGTTCGTGGACAATTTTTTCAATCACTTTAGAAATCTGCGGCAGAAGTGAGATTGGTAGATAATTCTTTGGTTCATCTTTGCTTCCCTTTTTAAAGAGAGGTTTCATTCAGTTTTGCTTGATTGCAATCATCTGGAAAGCGTGCTAAGGAAATTGAAAGATTGCATAGCTCCGTCATTGGTGTTGCCAATATTGATGCGCCATCCTTGAGGAATTTCCCTGCAAGATTATCAGGTCCTGCTGCTTTTGAAGGATTTATCCCTTCCAGGAGTTTCAAAACATTATCATGGTTGGTGCGATGAAGTTTGAATTTTTCACCGCCAAGATTGAGCTTCTTGTAGTATTCTTTAACACTTTCTATGCCGAATCTACGAGGTGGGTTTGGTAGCTTCTTGACAAGCTCTGTAGCCAAATTTGAGAAGAAATTCTTAAAAACGTTTGAGTTGATTTTATCATCGAAACAGTGTTCGCCATCTGTTTTTAGGCAAATCTTTGAGGGTTTATCTTGTTTGGAAGGCAGACCAAGTGATTTTAGGCTTTTCCATAATTCTTTTGGCTTGCCAATATTTTCATTCAGTTTTCCAACAACGCAATTTTTCTTCTTCTTTTTTATAAGTGACAAAACTTTATTCCGGGCTTTCTGAAATTAACATGGTCTGCATGAGATTTGTCCTTTTAAATTTGGAAAGCAGCTTGTCTCGAATCTTGATCCCTTCAAGAACTTCCTCATCCATCCATTCCTGAGTGTTGTTTCTCACGCGAATCTCTTTCATGGGAGCTATCTCATCAATGACGGAACTAATTAATTGTAAGAAGTGAGAATAAGCAGCATTGATGTCAATAAACTCAGAGTAACTTGGGAGTTTAAGTAGTTTGAGTTTGTTCAGAAAAAGTTCTCTATTGTAATTTTTCATTGAACGGACTTTTATGTATTTATGATCATAACTTTTGGCTCTAGTACTTTTCCTTGTACAGTAGATCATTTGGTGGTCAGATAAACCTAAGTTGAGAACACCATGCTGGGAAATTTTTTGAGTTGAATTAGAAATTATATGATCTAACAGAGTTTCAGATGTTTCAGTTATGCGTGTTGCTTCTTGGATCAGTTGCCTAAGTCCATGGAGGGAGCAAAATTCCTTGTAGCGCTTGATCCCATTGGATCTGCTCCCTCTGCTGCTCATCAGGTCAATATTCAAGTCCCCAAGATAAAAACTTCTTGATTATCAAAATTTTCTGTTTTGGAAATGGCTAAATCGAGTTTCTTAAGAAAACCACTTGAACTAGGTGGTCTGTAAAGGATGCCAACTAGGATTGGTTTGGCTTTTGGCAGGAATAAATCAAAAAATATGTTTTCTACATCTTGTGAAAAGTTCTCTCTTAGATTGAAAGACAAGTCTTTTCTGATGTAGCAAGCAATACCCCACCTTGCCTATTTCTGTCAGATTTTTTCAGTTCGTATCCATCAATATTAACTCCACTGTCAAATACAGTTTTATCAAGTTTTGATTCTGTAATTCCAATGACAGCAGCATTAGTGTTTTTGGCAATGAGGCGCAATTCATCAATTTTTGGCAATAAACTATTAACATTGAGGTGAAGGAAGTGTAAATATTGAGGAGCAAAAGCGGCTAAAACATTTGATTCCTATCTTATGTCTCGTTCAATTCCTACCCTGACCATCCCCCCGGGACACCCCCGGGCATTTGCACAGAAAAAATTCTCGGCTCCTGGGCATTTGACAATCAATTATGTCCCGGCCCCCGGGCATTTGACAAACCCCGGGATATTCAAAATTTGTACAGTATTTACTGTAAAGGAGCATGCAACTTGCATTACAGTAGTTTCAGCTTTCAGGTTACGCTATTTTTGGAAAAACATTTCTGAATTCGAACATGGGAGATCTCGGTACTTTTGGTTTCCAATTTCGGCATCGAAACATGGTCTTCGGAAGCTTGAAAGCAGGAACACCGCAATACGACGAAGAAGAAGTTCTGAAGAAGTTCTGCATGGCAGGACGAAATATTGGCATCTAATATATACATTTCTTAAGTTCGCACATATTTGCTGTTGTTCTTCGTCGTATTGCGGTGTTCCTGCTTTCAAACTTATTCACGTTTTATCACTGTAAGCATCCTCGGATTCGACGAGCGACATTGGTATCGTGTCCTTTTCTTCTTCGATTTACTTCGGAAGCTTACTTGATATCCTGAATGATACAGGGCTTAGGAGCCGTTAATGCTTGTTGAACGATATCCCAGACTTCAGTTTGCGTCTAGGGTAGTATTTGGAATGCAATAGGCTACTGTACATCGTTTTCTAGATATTGAGGA
This sequence comes from Aurelia sp. 3 sensu Dawson et al. (2005), assembly GCA_964020215.1. Classification (NCBI taxonomy): domain Eukaryota; kingdom Metazoa; phylum Cnidaria; class Scyphozoa; order Semaeostomeae; family Ulmaridae; genus Aurelia; species Aurelia sp. 3 sensu Dawson et al. (2005). The sequence goes on along the minus strand of OZ026589.1, from coordinate 10,793,535 downwards.
AGGCTGAGGAAGAGCCTCGCAGTCGCAAGAACATTCTCTTGAATTACCCAGTTGTATTGAACAAGAAGTTCAGTTTTGTTCTTTTGGAAGTTTCTTCGTTTTGTTACAGTTCTGTTCCAGTTGTTATAGGGTAAGGCGGGGTAAAGTGAACTACGGGGTAAAGTGAACTACTCAGAACATTCACGCTTTGCTCCGAACGTAGAAATGCTATGATAGAGTATAATTTATGACGGATGCTTGATTATATATGCTGACAGAAAATCAAAAATTTTTTGCTGAAGGGTTATTTCTGTCGTTGCGAAAAATCCCCTAATTCGAGGCAGTGAAAACAACTTTGGAAAATTGCAGTTTTAGGTTTAGCCCCTCTTTTTTGGTCTTGATTTTTGACTCCAAGACGAAATTAATTTCGGAGATTTATTAATTGATTGAAATATCCTATTCTTTGCATTTTGATATGAGTTTCCTGTAGCTATTCGCAAGAGACAGGCTTTTCTATCCCATAGCAAAACAAATGATCATTATGCGAATTATTCGTCACATATACTAATTTTTCCTAGATTCTTGGAAAAATTTCGGTACACGAATTTGCGCTCAGTTACACAGACCACTTACTTTTCTTTTCAAGTGGTCTGGAACACAGGTTAGGGATCGTCAAGTTATTGATTTTTGAACTTTGGCCTAATTTGTTTGTTTATTTACATTACTGTTTCCGGAATAGTGCTGTTTTGAGGACAGTTTTTAAATCCTCATTTCTCCATCCAGGAAAGTCCGAAATTCTTCATTTTTGTCTTGCTTGAAACTACTGTTCTTGTACTTCAATGTAATATCAAGATATGTTTTAATTCCTTCACTATTGGTACTTTTTAAAGCAATTTCATAATGGTGGGTTTTCGAAAAATCGATGTGCTTAAAAAGTTGATTGTGAAATTTAGCACTGAATACAAAAAAATTGTATCAAATTGCATGAACCAAATAAATTCTATGATTTAGAGCCACTCTCACCGCATCCAGGTGTCAAAGCGCTTGTACAGATTCGTGACCATAAAAATTTTCTGACCTTTCAAAATTTTCGGTGGCCACTTTTATGTTCTTTATTTTATCGCACATTTTGAACAAATCTTAACACATTGGCTCACAAAGTGAATTTACAAAGACCAAACATCATTCATGTGGTCCAGAAACGAGAAAAGCAACATTCATACCAGCTTAAAAAGTCCAACGTTGCGTAAAATTGATGATTTACAAGTTTTTCGATCTTTATTATGACGAGGAATAAGTAAAAACGCTATTTTTTCGCAAAAAATCTATCTAAAGGGGTGCAATTAGTCTACAAGCAAAGAAATTTATTGAGTTGTACTGAAAAAAATCACATTCTAGCAAGGAAAGGCATAAAAATTCAGAACTGAAAATTTTATCGTCAAAAATCCTTCAAAAATGCATAAAATGTAGGTACCACCTGAAAAATTTGAATGGCTGTAGATTTGTTATGGCCACGTATTTGTACAAGCCCTTTGGCAAAAAGATGCAGGGGAAGTGGCTTTCAATCATAGAATTTATTTGGTTCATACAATTTGATACAATTTTTTTATATTCAGCGTTGAGTTTCAAAATAAGCCTCGCAAGCTCGGTCTGTACTTTTAAGACCTCGGGCTTTATAATTTCCTGTACAACACAAAACCGGTTAGTATGCGCATATAACACATAGTAATACATCGTACAACCTTGTTCACGGACTTCTTTTCGGAGGGGCAAGTTTTTTAAGGTCAAGAAAAAAGTTTTCAAATCATGAAAAAAGTCTTTAAAATCAAGAAAAGATTTTCCAAATCAAGAACACGCAAACACGATCAAGAACGCGCAAACACGATCAAGAACATGCAAACACGATCAAAAACACGTAAGAGCACGATCGAAATTTTTGTTTCTGTTTGTAAATGAAAGGCAAATTTTAGTCGAACCTAGAACAAATTGCAACAGAATTTTTTTCATGGCAAACCATTCTACATCTGCTACTAAATAGCATATCGAAAGTCTAAGAAAATCCAAGCATCGGAAGACCATGAAATTAGATGTATTTTACCGGGTAATCCACGTCGTTCCATCTTTGACGACATAGTTTTGAAGTGGAACCAAAGCTTGTCAATTTCATAAAACGGTATTGAAATCCGGTATCATATAAAGTGCGGACTACTGAAAAATGTGATGATTGGACATACTGTTCTTTAAAATTCAGAAAAAAATTGGCTTGTTAGCTTTCATAAGTGAAAGATATTATTCTTTTACGGTTAGCCTTTGCCGTTGGGGTATGTTAACAGAGCGAATTTCATGAGCAAGTGGTTTTTTGGCTTTAAATCGGGAGGAAACATGCTTTCAATTTTGATATTTGATATTTTTGATATTTGATATTTGATTTTATTAAGGAGGGTTGCTCTTCAACAGAGTTGTTTTACAAGGGGCCCTCCACTTAAAAACATTACTTACAATATACAATACCGAATAAAAAGAAAAATTACAATATAAAAAACCATGATATAAAAACTTAATACAAAATTTACAAAATCTAATTTAAAAGAAAAAGAGAAAGACCTAAATAGATTTTTTAAAAATATTCAGGGAAGATGCCTGTTTAGTATCAGCAGGAAGGTCATTCCAAGCTTTTGCTCCTCGATAGGAAAAACATTTTTGCCCATTACTTGACTTTTTCATGGGTAGTCTTAAATCTGTCTCTGAATTACGCAGGACATAGGAAGAGCACTTTGAGTTTCGGGTGAAAAGGTCACACAAGTATTGGGGAGCCAGTTCATGCAGGGACTTGAAGACCATTGTTTTAGATTCGCTGGCGACGAGTTCTTCAATGGTCTTCCAGCCGAGCTGGTCGATAAGTGGTCTGCTTGGGGTGTCAAAGCTGCTGTTGGTTATAATTCTAGCAGCTCGATTTTGAAGTTTTTGCAACTGATTAAGCTCAGTCGAATCGGCGCAACCCCAAACAGAGCAACAATATCGAAAGTGTGGCTCTACAATACCTGTGTAAAGTGTCTTCAATGTTTCCTGTCTTAGGAACGTCTTGGCATGTTTTAAAAAGCCAATAGCGCTAGAAACTTTGGTAGAGACAGTCTTGATGTGTTCCTTCCAGTTTAGAGAGTTGTCGATCTGCACACAAAGGTATTTTGTTTTTTGGATTATTTCGAGCTCATTGTCGCGAATTTTCAAATTCAAATCTTCATTTATCATAATCTTCAAATCAATGGCCTATGAACTAAGAAGAAAGAGTCTATGAAACAAGGAGCACTAACTTGCTACGGTCGCCCGAATAATTAGTGTAAATCATTTTAATCCCCTATTCAAATAATGTGCGAAATGTGTCTCAACACAGGTCACATAAATCAAGTTCCAGAAATCTGGAAACCGTAATAGCAATCTTTTGCTCTTTGTTTTGGACCCTCTCTTCTTTTGAATAATGGGTCTCCTCGTAGGCTACGCTCTCAGATGAAATTTATAGGGGTTGGTACGCAGTTTCTTAAATGTGGAGCAAAAATGCAAATCAAGACATTTCTTTAGTAGAAAACTAATGAATTTTCTCAATCAGGAGTCCGACACTTTTGTGCCCCTTCGGGGCGCCTACTTTCTACCGAAATTTGGGCGCCCTCTCTGCCAGCTGCCCATCCTTCAACTTCAAGCTGGATCCGTCCCCGTTCCCCATGAAATCAATCAAAGCCTTTGCAGCAGCATTGTCCCCTTCCTTGAATAATTTGTTGGTGTGGCTTCTTCATCTTCGTCCAGTAGATCGAGATTGAAACAAAGAATTATAACAAAAATTATATTTGAGGGAATTGATAGTTTCAGTAGTGCTATTTGATATCCAAAAAGTCTAGAGCAAGCCAAACAATTGAGATCTCTGCATTATGTTCGTTCGAAAAGCAATTTTTTTCGGAATCTTTACAGAAGAACAACACCAAAGGTCCAACTTTCCAATGGTCCGCATTTTATACGATGGGCACTTTCAATACAAATTTGTGAAATCGACAAGTTTTGTTTCCGCTTCGCAACTGTCGTGTATAACACGGAACAGAGAGGATTATTCTTTAGAAATTAAGCTATTGGATCCTGCAAAAATCATTTCTGTTGCAATTTGTTCCAGGTCAAACCCTGGATTTACTGGACTATTGCTGTTTGTTTCTTTCTGTTTCACAAAGTTGGCCCTGGGAACGAGGTCGTGCTAGCGAGACAGCGAGACAAGCGAGACAGCGAACACAGCGAACGGTTTGCACATGCCACACTTTCATGTCCCCAGAACAAGATTCACATTCAGATTCAGAATCACATTCAGATTCAAAATCAGATTCAAAAAATGCAGGAAACATTGCCCCCAGTACCCCCATGTTTCACGATATCAAGCCCAGACCTGAAATACAAAAAAGCTTAATCATCCAGTTAAAGTTCTGTGCAATTTACAAACAATTCCCCCAAGGGGGCTTTGTGCAAATTTCGCCCTTTGGCTCTCCTTACTCATATTCGCTATAAGACCAATGTCCAAAACATTGCCCCCAGTACCCCATGTTGCAAGATATCCAGCCCAAACCTAAAATACAAACAAGCTTAATCATCCAGTTAAAGTTCTGTGCAATTTCCAAAAAATTCCCCCAGGGGGCTTTGTGCAAATTTCGCCCTTTGGCTCTCTGTACTCATATTTGCTATAAGACCAATGTCCAAAACATTGCCCCCAGTACCCATGTTGCAAGATATCCAGCCCAAACCTAGAATACAAACAAGCTTAAATCATCCAGTTAAAGTTCTGTGCAATTTCCGAAAAATTCCCCCAAAGGGGCTTTCTGCAAATTTCGCCTTGGCTCTCTGTACTCATATTCGAAATAAGACCAATGTCCAAAACATTGCCCCCAGTACCCCCCTGTTTCAAGATATCAAGCCCAAACCTAAAATACAAACAAGCTTAATCATCCAGTTAAAGTTCTGTGTAATTTCCAAAAAATTCCCCCAAGGGGGCTTTGTGCAAATTTCGCCCTTTGGCTCTCCTTACTCATAGTCGCTATAAGACCAATGTCCAAATCATTGCCCCCAGTACCCCATGTTTCAAGATATCAAGCCCGAACCTAAAATACAAACAAGCTTAATCATCCAGTTAAAGTTCTGTGCAATTTCTGAAAAATTCCCCCAGGGGGCTTTGTGCAAATTTTGTCCTTTGGCCCTCCTTACTTACTCATATTCGCTATAAGACCAATGTCCAAAACATTGCCCCCAGTACTCCCATGTTTCTAGATATCCAGCCCAAACCTAAAAAAACAAGCTTAACCATCCAGTTGAAGTTCTGTGCAGTTTCCAATTAATTACTGTACCCTCTTTGTAGGCGACAAGATTGGTTGCATGGAGAGTTGCTGACTGAGGTTAGTTTTTTGTTTATTATCAGCAGATATCGTCACCAGTTGCATTGTACTAAGAATGAATTTTGTCTAAATAGTATTTGCTCTGAGAAGAAAAGTCAATAAAAAGTGATGACATCATCACACAGGAATGCAAAGAATGTGCATGTGCGTAGTGCCAAAATCCGCAAAACCATACATTCAACTTGAAAATTAGCTAAACATAATTAATCTTATATAATTTTATTTAGATATATTGATTTTATCTTCGGTCTTGTAATGACCAAAATAAAAATTTGCTAATTTGTTGGATAGAGCATCAAAAGTAGTATGCATTCCTATCTTTTCATCATTTTATCACGTTAGCCGTAGATTTTATTTGGAATTATTCAAAATTTTACACATACATCTCTCGAATACTGATCACGTTTACCCCTGGAATGAATTTGATTTTTTCAAATCAATTTTACATCGTAACAAGGATAAAACTAAAAGTCAGAAAGTTTCAGCGTTGCAAGTGCACTTGGTAAAAATTTACATACGAAAAACCCCTAGGGGGGGGGCTGATTCAGCCCTCCCTAGGCTTGATAGGGTAAAAGTCTTTGCAACTTTTAGACCACTCAATTACCTTCCAAGCAATACTGCACCGGAAACAATTAAAGAAATAACAAAGATATCCTTAAGAAAATCTCTGACGTGAATTAGTAGTATCTTAAATCATTTCTTTCTGGAATGGGTTTCTTAATTTTTATTGCTCTAAATACTATAAAAGACTTCCTCCAAAAGTTCATCTTTCGATGCTCGTTAACCCTATTTCACATGGGGGGCGTTTTTCGCCCCCCCCCAACCAAACTTTTCTACACTGCGCCGAAACGACACAAGATATGATGACCAAACCTTTGTGACTTTTACTCAAATTTAATTGGCAATCAAAATTTAAATGGCTCATTGTTCTAGATTTGATCACGTGACCACAATAGCACCATATTTGGAGAGTAGTTGACAAAAAACAGCTTTGAACATCCATAATTTCTTTGTTTCTCGTCTGAATTACTTGAAACTTTGATCATTCGATTTCTCTTGATAAGAGCTTTCACTTGATATATAATAATTGCTAATTTGCTGACATCATCAAAATTTAAAATCTATGACGTCACTTATGTTTATGACATCACTTTTCGAATAAATTAATGTATTAAGATTTTTGTTGCAATTTAGCTTACTCTCATTCGTTTCATGCATATTAAGTCGATCTATGTCAGAAATAGCAAGAAAACTACGGAAAACTGCAGTGACAATAAGTAGAAAGGAAAAAAGAGCTAGTTAAGCGCTAATTGGTCTATAAATAGATACTTCAGATTGCTTCAAAGTACATATTTTAATTGTACAATTTATTTCCTATCATTTAAGGCTATTCTCATTAAAATCGGTTAAGTATTCAATTAAATAGAATTTTCCTTGCGAAGTAGGTATAAATGGGCCAGTTTTCCTTTGTTTTTCGGTTGCCTAGCAACAAATCACGTGATTAATTAATTATAATTGTTATATCAGGAAAGCTTATTGTCCAAAGAACAATGGAGGAAAGTTTCATTGTTATATCTTTTGTAGTTTCAGAGAAAAGGAGGGGGCGAAAAACGCCCCCCCATGCCAAAATATCGAAAAGATACCCTATGTGAAATAGGGTTAACGTGTCATAAATTTAATGTTCTCCGAGGAATGTTTTTCTTGGATATTACGTCGAGCTAACAACAATTTTCCTTTCCTCTGTGATTGTCATTCTTAGTACAATGCAAATGGTCAAGATATCTGCTGATAATAAACAAAAAAACCAACCTTCTTAGGCCCTGTTTATATGAGGAAAAACACCTCACTTGCCAGACCCGGGGCTGAGAGGCGAGATGCCACCTTCCAATAGAATCCTTTGTATTTTCATATCGCGTTTACATGATGAACGCAACACCACCGGTATAGTGCAATCCCACCTCACAAGAGGTGGAATCTCACCTGGGTGAGGTGAAATTTTTCCATATAAACGAAATACCACCGGTATGGTGAGGTGAAATAAAATTTTTCGTTTATTCTCATTGGTCAGTTCTTTCTGATTTCACGGAAGAGAGACCTTAATCCACCTCGCCTCTCAGCCCCGGGGCTGACAGGCGAGGTAAAAATCTAATCTACTATAACTAAGCGGTGAGCGGTGAGATCAAACGAAAAACGCTAATCCATACGTCACTGAGATCTCCTTCTTCCCGTCCGGGTAGCCCCTGCATTTACGCGTCAAAAAATCCGCGAAAATACCTAAGTTCCACAAGTCTGCTTCTTTTCGCCCAAAAATGCCAGGCAGCGAGGCCAGGAGCGAAAAAGCCTTCTTGCGGTTTCACTTGGATATCTGCAGAGCTAGCCCTGTGGACAAAATCCTTCGCCCTGTGGAAACCGCATCGTCCGCTACGAGTCTTAACAGTGAACTTTTTGCAAAAAACTTCGTTCTTCGAGTCCTTGAGAACATAGATTGTTTTGAACAAGAGAACGTTATTGTAGTAAGATGAACTATCAACAGGCTTGTGAAAACAGAACGGATTTCCGTCCATTGGTGGAAAAACTAGACTGACCCAAAGCATGCTTGCCAACTCTTTCAGCGAAGGAAACTATCCTCATAACTGTTTACTTTCACCGTTTTTAATGATTTAAGTTTACTTGAAATCCATAGATAACAAAGAAGAATTTACCTGCATTATTACTCTGAGTGCTGCTGAAATCCCAGTTCGAAAATATAAACCAAACAGCTTTTACTGGGCCTTTACCATGTTGCTATCGTTAGAAATTACACGACGGAGTGCATTCAGCTTCTCCGCATTTCGTGACTGAAAGTCGATACCCTAAATCAATATCTTGTATGCAACCATAGCTGTTTGCCTTACTTTTGTTCAGTGTTGCTTATAAGTAATCCGAGTTTCATGTGGAACACACTAAGAACCCGCGAAATTCAAACCACGTCTTTCAAAGCAAACTGTTCACTTTCCCATTAAGAAATAGTGTACAAGTTTCCTATATGAATCAAATTTCTTAAATACAAGTTTCCCATTTGAGGCAAGTGTCTTATATTTATATGAATATGTGAGGGTACCAATTCTCAACAGAATTAGGGTGAGGTGTCTTAAAAGTAGTAGTTTTTATTTTGTGGGCTCTAACAACAACAAAGGATTGACCAGGAAATCGAAGAATCGTAAAAAAGAGAACGATGGAATAATGGCCAGCAAATAACAAAATTAGCATTAAAAGCAAGGGTGTTAGGACACGAATGTTTTGATTGATTATTTGTTTACCTTGTTTTGATCCCTGTGTCTTGTTTTGTTGTCTTGTTTCCTGTTTTGTTTCGTTTTCAACTGAGCGTGCTTAGGCCCAACCGCTCTCCAAGTTGTTCGAATACAGCTCCCTTGTATTTCTGTGTCTTAGTGCGCCTTCGCACAAGATAGGTGGCCTTTCGGTTTTAAAACCTATCTTGTGTGAAGGCGCACTAAGACACAGAAATACAAGGGAGCTATATTCGAACAACTGGGAGAGCGGTTTGGCCTAAGCACGCTCAGTTGAAAACGAAACAAAACAGAAAACAAGACAACAAAACAAGACACAGGGATCAAAACAAGGTAAACAAATAATAAATCAAAACATTCGTGTCCTAACACCCTTGTTAAAAGTAACGCAGAAAACCAATTCTTTCAAAGGAACCTGTTCGCTTTCCCATTAAATATTGTACAGATTTCCTTTGTTTCTTATGAGGGTACCATTTCTCAAAAGAATTAGCATGCGGTGTCTTAAAAGTAGTAGTTTCCATTTTGTGGGTTCTAACAAAAGGATTGACCAGGAAATCGAAGAATCGTATAAAAGAGAACAGTGGAATACCGGAAAGTGAATAAGAAAAGTAACATCAAGAGTATCGCAGAAAACCACTTCTTTCAAAGGAACCTGTTCGTTTCCCCATTAAATATTGTACAAATTTCCTTTGTTTCTTATATGAATATGAGGGTACCATTTCTCAAAAGAATTAGTGTGAGGTGTCTTAAAAGTAGTAGTTTCTATTTTGTGGGTTCTAACAACAGTAAAGGATTGACCAGGAAATCGAAGAATAGCATAAATGAGAACAGTCGGATAACGGACACACGGGGGGAGGGTTGTTGGCTAAATTTCGGGTAGGGGTGTGCCGCCCACAGTTTCAAAATGGCACCGTTGGCTAGACCAATTTTTGTGAAAAAGATACCCTTGGCTAGACTAATTTCTACATCAATGGTGCCATGAATGGCATTTTCTAGACAAAACTTGCCAAATTTTTGCATTCTCTGGACCAAAAATTTGAAAAAATTTGGGTTTCTTCACAGGAATTACCGAAGTTTGACATTTCTTTGACCGAAATTGCCAAAAAGCATACCTTGCCCAGACCAAAATCGACTAAAATTGCCAAAAAGCATACCTTGCCCAGACCAAAATCGACTAAAATTGCCAAAAAGCATACCCTTGCCTAGACTAAGTGGACTAAAATTGGCAAAACGTATACCCTTGGCTAGACTAGAAAGCTTGAAAAAGTATACCTGTTGTATATTGTGTTTATTTTTTGACGGCGATAAGTTCCAAATCTGAACGCGTGGTCCTGGTTCGTGTTTAGGATTAAGGGCGTAAGAAAAGAACTCGAATTAAGGTTTAAATGTCACTCTCTCTTTATCAACGAATAATAACATGTTTCATTTCAAATGATGATGCGTATAATTAAAATGTCCAGTCCAGTTCAATTAACGACGAATGCGAATGCGAATGTGAATCTGAGCTGCGAATGCGAGTGTCTCATGAAGGTTTTTCGAACGAATACTACTGCGACTATTGAATTTGCCACAGGGCGACCACCCTAATATCATAAATCTAACAATACCCTTGCGGGCGGCACATCCCCAGGTACCTTTACTATGGAAGAACCCCCCCCCCCCGTGAACGGACAGTGAATAAGTAAAGTTTTCTATTGTTTCTTATGGCAATCTAAGCGACCTAAGCGACCTGCGAACCAGGCTTAGCTTTTTCAGTTTCCCTTAACAATACAACGTGTACCTGCAACTGTGGCAATGCTAAACGGCTGTAGGAGCTTAGTCAAAGATCAAAGATTTCTCCAGTTTGCAAGACTCCCATACAGGGTCTTACTAACAAAATATCTTTCAGCAAATTCATCAAATGACGGATGTCAATGAGAAGTGGTTTATGATCTAAGTTAGATTCTTAGCTGCACGGAAAAATTTAGTTCACGATGGCTCAATGTGACGCCACCGTCCGCCAACCGCTCCACGTTTTTTTCTGACTCAGCCGGTACAATAATGTGGGTTCCATTTCTCAATAGTCAGTGCAAGGTATCTACCCGGAGGGGGGAGGGGTAACATCTGAAATCTAACCCAAAGTTAAATTTGTATGGATACAAATTAGCATAACCTTTAGTAAATTAAGTTAAACATAGACTAGCCGTAGTGGAAGGGCAAATAAAAGTTGACCTTCACTGGGAAGAAGTTTAACAATGCAATGATTTGTTTGCATGGATAAATACTGAAGTGACCAATATGTACAATTCCGGAAGAATTTCTGTGCACGTCAATCTTCAAATCTTCAAGACGCTTGACAATCAAAAATCGTTTCTGTCAGTCTCTGTCACATCTGTTTATGAAGTGTAATCAAGGCCAAAATCAAACCTTGATTGTGAAGAGACAATCGTGCACTTTTGTTACAATCATGCACTTTTCAATCATGCACTTTCCATCCTTGTTCTTACCAAACATGCACTTTGTAATCATGCACTTTGCAATCATGCACTTTCCAATCGTGCACTTTCCAATCATGCACTTTCCAATCGTGCACTTTGAATTCAATCCACTTTTCATTCATGCACTCATAAAGATAATCGTGTACTTGAAAGACATTCTTGCACTTTTTAATCATACACTGTCTAATCTTACAGTACTTAGTAATCTTACACCAAGTGCAACCATAATGCAAAATTCCGAAATCACTCAACCCCTAAGTGAAACATAGCGCGCTTATAAAGTTGAAGTTTGCTTTGAGCGCGCTTGCTAATTGTCATCAGTCTGCCGGCAAATTAGGAAACCCGAAACTGGCGTTAAATTTTTGCATAAGATCGGAAAAGGGTTGATGAAAGATAACGAAACATTGCATTGATGCACAGGTTCTTTGCAGTTTTTTAAGATCTCGATTGTACCTATACACAGTTAAATGCCAAATTTATTCCTTGCCCCTTGTGGCATATATCTTTCCATCTTTATGATCTCATCAGATGAGTATGATGTTTTGAGCAATGATCTCAAAACATGTTGTAACATATTTCTCACTCAAGACAATGTCAAACACATTTAACAAGCGTCAAAATATTTTCAAGTGACCTAGAAAAATCAAAACTGCAAATTACGAAAGTTCCATAGGTCTTTTTAATTCAGGTAGGGTAGTTTCTTAAGTTTTAAAAATAGAGCCTGCAGTTTCTTACAAACGGTTTTTCATAAAACATGCATCTTTTTACTTTATTTTCACCTGCTTCCTGTCTCATTTTACACGTATTTTTTTACAAGAATTTAGAAAATTGCTCATAAGAAACTCGAAGATCGCCAAAAAAGACTCCAGTACTAGAACAATATAAGTTAAGAAGGTATTTATTATAATTTACGCTTTTTCACTTGTTTCCTGTATCATATTACTCACAAGGTACTTGAGTAATGTCTAAACATTGGACAGGCTTCAAAAAACCGTGTTTTGAAATGTTCAAGGTAGTGACCATGAAGGTTGTTATGGAAAGAAACACGTAAGAAACATTGAGATCTCAAAATCTGATAACCATAAGAAACTTTCAGTACTGGCCCAAATTCTTAGCGCCGAACATAAAATATGTGTACTTTGAAGGTCCTTGAATAATGACTGAACATTGGATAAAGGCTTCAAAACTTCCTTTTGAAATTTCCACGATGGCACTCAGGAAGAAGCATAAATATAGACATGGGAGTTGCTGTTCGTAAGAAACTCTTGAGAACTAAAAATATGAACATTCTTTTAAGAAACTTTCAGTTTATACGAGTTGTCAATAAAAAATGCAACAAAAGAAGTTCACAGTCAAATAGAATACTTCAAGCCACGCCTTTCAAAAGCAAGTGTGAACAAATAGTGCGGGCAGTTGCTAAAGTAACTCGAGCGTAATTGGGATGATGAAAAGGAAACTGCGGCAACCATAAGCGAAGGGGGAAATAAAATTTAGGGGGGCTGCCCGATAAAAGAACCATTGTTTACGAAAATTTTGCCCGACTTTAGGCCGATTTTCTGCCCGATTATGGGTGATTTTTTCAAATTTTTCTAAAGTTGGGAGGGCTGCAGCCCCCAGCTCCCCTGTCTCCTACGCCTATGGCGGCAACAGCCGTAATTTTCCACCCGTCAACTACAGCTCTTGTGCATAGGCATTATATTATACAGTAACCTCAGCCTATTGTTCTCCTTTAGTTAGCCTATTGATTTCCTATCGTTGTAGTAAAATTTCAGGGCGTGAGTTTCTTGTAAAGGCGGGACTTTGCTGTAATAATTTTTCAATAAAGTAGAGACTAAATAGATGCCTTTAAAGTCTTACTGTCGCTATAGATACAATTATATCAGTTGCTTCGATCACCGCAAGAGACGGTCATGAAACCCCACTATTTCACTGTAATAATTGTACATTTTCATGCGAAAGGTCCAATTACGGGAAGTTGAAAATTCAGTCACCATTGTGTACACTCGAAAATTCTACAAAATGTATCAAAATATCCGCGAAAATATCGTTCGATTCAGATTCTTTTTCAGATGACCGAACACCAAACGAATTAATCATTGGCATTATTGAAATAATTCGTGCTTTCTTTATACAACAACAGTAAGACTTTAAAAAGCTTTAAAGTACAGGGCTAAAATAACGAAAATCAGTTTGTCAACCAAGTTTGCCATTTTCCCACATTTGCCATGTGCAGTTCTCTTCCAACCGGCAGACTGATGACAAATAGCAAGCGCGCTTAAAGCAAACTTCAACTTTATAAGCGCGCTATGTTTCACTTAGGGGTTGAGTGATTTCGGAATTTTGCATTATGGTTGCACTTCATTTCATTTCATTTCATTTTAAAATATTTATACAGGTATAAGTTTCATATATTTATACATGTTTTTCAAACTGACCTGTTAAAAAATAACGTAAAATAAAGGAAAATAGGCTAAACTAAGAACAAAAGAAATTTATATGCCTAATTTACAATATACAATGCTATAATACCTAATTTACAATAAAACATAATAAAAATGAAGTAGAAAATAAAGTTACACCGCTCTCATAGTCGTTCCTTGAAAGTTTTCAGGGAGGGTGCCAATTTTGCTTCTTTTTCCAAACTGTTCCAAAGTTTTGCACCGCGATATGAAAAAGCCTTTTGGCCATTGACAGTCTTTAGTAACGGTAACCTTAGATCAGTTTCTGTTGAGCGCAAAGACCGTTCTCTATCATCTGAATATTTTGTAAATAGTTTTCTCATGTAGACTGGGGCAAGTGAATTCAAAGATTTATATGTTAGCGTGGCGGTCTCTTTTCTTATAAGATTGTTGATAGTCGGCCAGCCAAGGTTCTGAATTAGTGGAGCAGCAGAGGCATCGTATGAGCTATTTGGCAGCAGAGGCATCGCATCGTATGAGCGTATGAGCACTTGGTGTAAGATTACTAAGTACTGTAAGATTAGACAGTGTATGATTAAAAAGTGCAAGAATGTCTTTCAAGTACACGATTATCTTTATGAGTGCATGAATGAAAAGTGGATTGAATTCAAAGTGCACGATTGGAAAGTGCATGATTGGAAAGTGCACGATTGGAAAGTGCATGATTGCAAAGTGCATGATTACAAAGTGCATGATTGGTAAGAACATAGATGGAAAGTGCATGATTGTAAAGTGCATGATTGTAACAAAAGTGCACGATTGTCTCTTCACAATCAAGGTTTGATTTTGGCCTTGATTACACTTCATATCTGTTGGATGGATAATTTCAATGCATTCATTTTAGGCTGCTCGGCACTGAGGAAGTGGCGCGCGAAGCGCGCCACTTGATCGGTGATAGCCGCCACAGGCGGCCAGGCGCCGAAGGCGCCAAGCCCTCCGCAGGAGCTAGGAATTGCAAACCCGCGCGCAGCGCGGGTTTGTATTCCTAGTCTACTATAACTAAGCGGTGAGCGGTGAGATCAAACGAAAAACGCTAATCCATACGTCACTGAGATCTCCTTCTTCCCGTCCGGGTAGCCCCTTCATTTACGCGTCAAAAAATCCGCAAAAATACCTAAGTTCCACAAGTCTGCTTCTTTTCGCCCAAAAACGCCAGGCAGCGAGGGCAGGAGCGAAAAAGCCTTCTTGCGGTTTCACTTGGATATCTGCAGAGCTAGCCCTGTGGACAAAATCCCTCGCCCTGTGGAAACCGCATCGTCCGCTACGAGTCTTAACAGTGAACTTTTGCAAAAAACTTCGTTCTTCGAGTCCTTGAGAACATAGATTGTTTTGAACAAGAGAACGTTATTGTAGCAAGATCAACTATCAACAGGCTTGTGAAAACAGAACTGATTTCCGTCCATTGGTCGAAAAACTAGACTGACCCAAAGCATGCTTGCCAACTCTTTCAGCGAAGGAAACTATCCTCATAACTGTTTACTTTCACCGTTTTTAAAGATTTAAGTTTACTTGAAATCTATAGATAACAACGAAGAATTTACCTGTATTATTACTCTGAGTGCTGCTGAAATCCCAGTTCGAAAATATAAACCAAGCAGCTTTTACTGGGCCTTTACTATGTTGCTATTGTTAGAAATTACACGACGGAGTGAATTTAGCTTCTCCAGATTTCGTGACTGAAAGTCGATACCCTAAATCATAATCTTGTATGTAACCACAGCTGTTTGCCTTACTTTTGTTCAGTGTTGCTTATAAGTAATCCGAGTTTCATGTGGAACACATTAACAACCCGCGAAATTCAAACCACGTCTTTCAAAGCAAACTCTCCACTTTCCCATTAATAAACATTGTACAAGACAATGTCTACCCCGTGGCCAACACATAAAAATACACAACTACATCAACAACTAAATAAACACCTACAAAATGGTACACATACGATACGATACTGATGGATACTTGAATCTATATACTTGCCCTCAACGAAACTAAGCTGGACAGCAAGATCTGTAAAGATCTCTTAAAAATTGAAAATTATAAAATTGAGAGATGTGACAGAAATCGAGAAGGGGGTGGAATTGCTCTCTATATAAAAGATAGCATAAAGTACCATGTACGCAAAGATTTGCCCGAGAAATCGCTTGAATTATCGTGCATTGAGGTCGAGCCTTTAAAAGCCAGACCATTTTTCGTTATTTCATGGTACCGACCCCCTAGTGACACTGTAGAAACTTTTGATAAACTTGATCGAATTTTGCAGTTTCTTGAGACCGAGGGTAAAGAGCTTATACTCCTTGGTGATACAAATTGTGACTTCCTTAAGTTTTCAAGCACGTCAGATGTGTCCTGTCTGAATAATCCAAGCAAGCACATGCAACAAATCTACTGTTCTTATGAGCTAAAACAACTCATAAACAAACCTACGAGGGAAACTTCTCTACAGTCTACCCTTATCGACCACATTGCAACAAGTCACATCAACAATATTACATCTTCCGGCGTTCTAGAAATCGGTCTTAGCGATCACTACTTGGTCTACTGTGTAAGAAAGTTCCGGGGAGCCCTCAAGACTAAACATAAAGTAGTAACAACTCGCCAGATGAAAAAATTCAACGAGAGTGCATTTTTGCAGGACCTTGCATTAATTGACTGGTCGTTGATTTTGCAAAATGGTACTGATCTCAATGAGCAGGTAAGGAACTGGTGCGAAGTGCTCTCGATGATAATTGAAAAACATGCTCCTTTAAGAAAACGGAGGGTTGCCGAAAGATACACTCCTTGGTACACTTCAGAGCTAAGTAAGCTCTCGCAAGTAAGAGACAGAATAAAGAAAGCTGCAGTTAAAAACCAATCTGATTTGTTATTTGCTGCATATAAACAAATCAGAAATAAAGTTACTAATATGAACCAAAAGCTAAAAAGGGATTTTTTCTCTGATAAAATAAATGCCTTTGAGGGTAACATGAAAGAAACTTGGAAAACCATCAACCAGATGATAAATAAGAGATCCAAAACTACTCATATTTCTTCTCTCGAGGATGGTGACAAAGATATTACTGACTCTCAACAAATTGCCGACGCTATGAACCAGTATTTTTGTAACATAGGAGAAAAGCTCAGCAGCAAAATTCCAACAAGGAGAAATCCCCTGTTATCTGGGGATGTTAAGATAAATCAGCATTCTAAAATCTTTAGGTTCAAGAACGTTGATGAAATGCAGATATGCACGGCAATGAAACGCCTTAAAAAATCTAATGGATTTGGCTTAGACGGTATTTCAAGCTATTTTTTGAAAGCCGGCATGCCTGTCCTAGCTAGCTCATTGAGTGCCATTTTTAATGATTCTTTGAGGCAGGGTGTATTTCCTGATTGTTGGAAAACAGCTAGGATTGCACCTATCTTCAAAGATGGCCCTGAAAATATTAAATCTAACTAGCGTCCAATTTCGGTCCTACCAACAGTTTCGCGTTTATTTGAGAAAGTTTTGTATGGCCAACTTTACCAATACCTGGATGAAAATAAGTTGCTTTACTTGCACCAAGCTGGGTTCCGATCATTGCACTCTTGTGTCACATGTTTACTCAAGAGCACGAATGATTGGTACACAGACATCGACAGAGGCAATGTCAATGCGGTCGTTTTCATCGACCTTAAAAAGGCTTTCGACACTGTAGACCATAGTATCCTGCTAGAAAAGTTGTCACTTTATGGCATAAGGGGTATTGAGCTTGAGTGGTTCAGATCCTATCTTAGTGGGAGAAAACAGTGCTGTAAGGTGAATGGGCACATATCGAACATTGAAAGTATTCGATATGGAGTTCCCCAAGGGTCTTGCTTGGGACCACTTCTCTTTTTGATATATATTAATGACCTTCCACTTGCACTTGATAATACCAAGGTTACTATGTATGCAGATGATACCAGCATCTCTTATTCCTCTAAATCAGTTGATGAAATCAATTCAGCAATCAATGATGATTTGTCCAATCTCAAATTATGGTTAGAAGGCAATAAGTTGTCTCTAAATGTTACGAAAACTCAAGCTATGCTTATCGGTAGCAGGGCAAAACTCCAGAACATTTCTAACAGTGATGTCATTAGCCCTAAGTTTGTTATTGATGACGAAGTTGTCCCGATGATAAATGAAGCTAAGTACCTTGGAATACAAATTGACAAAACATTGGGTTGGAGGGAACATATCAACATTATTGCTGCGAAGATTTCGCGAGGGATAGGGATGCTGAGATATGCAAAGAGGTACGTCCCACTCAGTACAGTAAAAACCATGTACAGAAGTATAGTCGAACCCTATCTACGATACTGTTGCACGGTATGGGGATGTTGCACTGAGGCAGACTTAAAAAGATTGCAAATTCTCCAAAATCGCGCTGCCCGTATTGTGACAAATAGTGCTTATGATGCACACTCCTTGCCCCTTATCAAAGGTCTGGGCTGGCTAACAGTTAAAGAGCTGATCAGGTTTGAAACGGCAACTACTGTTTTCAAATCTGTTAACCAACTTTGCCCAGACTATATGGCCCAAATGTTTCAAAGACAGCGTGAACAGGCAATGAGGACGCTAAGAAACACCGAAACTGACTTGAGACTTCCTTTGTTTAGAACAAACAATGGACAAAAGTCATTTGCATATCGAGGGGCTACCGTATGGAATAGTCTAGATCACCAAATCAAACTGTCTCCCTCGCTATCAAACTTCAAATTTAAACTAAAGGAAGGATTATAAAGCAAACTTTACGTACTTCCTTCCATCAAGAACATATATTAATTTTTCCTCTCTGTTGCAATTTAATTTCCTTTTTTCGTTTGGATAGGAATAATTAAAGTTAGGTTTTTTTTTAGGGAATTTATCTGACAATGCATTAAGTGGTATTAGGAATTTCTTGAGTAATTAATTTTTTCTTTTTGTTTTTCTTTTCTGTTTTAACAGGGCACATTGTAAAGCAGTTTTTTCCCGTATGAACTGAATGTTTTTTACCCTGTATAAATAATTTAAAATGAAATGAAATGAAATGAATGAATCTGTTTCGCATTGGCATGCAAGGTCATCGACGGAGGCGCCGGATGGCGAACAATACTGTTCAAGACCTTTCGCCTTTAAGTTTTCAGGGTTTATGGATCACAATATCGTAGATGTTAAAAGTTTGAACTTATGTGTTTAATTTGTGATTATTCTAGAATAAATCACATATCCCAAAATGTTCTCAAATAGGCTCCTGTACGATAAATACGGTATGAATAAGGCAAGACAGTGTAAGATTGCTAAACCAAATGATGCAATATGACGGTAAGCTGTTTCATAAACCAAGTCATAGAATTGTTTGTAACACAAGAACGAGGGTTTCCGTTTTGCTCCATCGCAGGGAACTCGGAATCTTGCACTGTTGGGCTATTCATGTTTTCGAGTTTGTGTTTGCATATCTGGCACATCAGTGTTCACATAGATTTGGTATATGGTGACAGGGACAATGTAATTCTTCCATTTCTTATAAAATTAAACAAATAAACAAGGTGAAAAATTCAAAATTTGTGATTAATGTGACTGGCAATTTTTCGTGATTAATGTAATTTTTATGTGATTAATTTGTGATTAAAATGTGATTATTTTTGAGAGCGTACGAGATTTTAAGCAGTGATTTGCCCCTCGGATATTTCAATGCCTTCATTATAGGCTGCTCAGCACTGAGGAAGTGGCGCGCGAAGCGCGCCACTTGATCAGTGGTAGCCGCCGCAGACGGCCAGGCGCCGAAGGCGCCGAGTCCTCCGCAGGAGCTAGGAATTGCAAACCCGCGCGTAGCGCGGGTTTGGATTCCTAGTCTATATATATAAGCGATGAAGAGTTTTGTTACGCACATTCCTGTTTGTGACACTTTCCCGCACGCAGCTCCTCACGCCTACTGCTTACCTCCAAACATTTCAGAAAAACCATGAAAAATAGCTGACGATAACGGCTTGCCTTTGGTCGAATACTTTTCTTCGTACAATATCTTGGGGTAATGTGAGGAGGGGTTTTGTACCCAAATTTTAGCAATTCAATTCAACAATAGGCCTTAACCTTCGACCTCTCTTTGTGGACGCTGATGGCAGCCATAGAAATGTGATGGCAGCGTTCAATCTGAGCTAAAACAAGTTTTGCAGCTGCTTTTTCCAAACACCAAGGGAGTAAAAGCTAGCAAATAGTTGATATTATGTTAGCTGCAGTATCTATCTGGCTCGTGGTAAAGTATTTTGATGCTCACGTTGGATACAACGAAGTAATTGCCATATTTTGCAGAGGCTCTCCACTTGGTTTTGTGGCAGTGCTACAAATCCAGAGTCTGCCCTTGTAGTTTTTTAGGTCTTCTGCTTAAAAATTTACTGATTACAACAGATAGAACCTTTACTCAATTCTTAGTGAAGATTTGGCCCAAGTTACAAAGTGATTACTCTTGAAACTGATTTTTGACGATTTTATTAAAGGCCATACGCATAGCCAAAGTTTCTCTGCTTCGGCCAAAATTGCATACAGTACAAATCAGACCTGCGACCCTAAGAACACAGAGTTGTCATTTCCAAATGTTGACGGGATGACTGGCTCAAGGCAAAATCCAAAATAAATCCCGTTTACCCATATAAAGAATTTTTGATTGCAAACTTAACCAAGCATTTTTACCAAAGTAGAGTATGATTAAAGTTTCACAGCGAGGGAGAGTCCTCGGTTATTACAAAAGGGGTGAATTGGAAATAACCGAGGGGCAATTCACTCATAGAAAAAAGCGTACGAGATTTTTTCAGAACAAAAGGATTTGTACGGATTTTTGATGGATTTTTCTTGAAAACAAAAGGAATTTTGCCAAAGGTGTGCGAGATTTTTGGGAGTGAAATGCCCCTCGGAAGTAACATCAATAACAGTTCAGCAATTCAGTCATCGCTGGGGCTAAGCTAAGTAACATAACTGAGGTATGCAGAGTCTGAATTTGGCAAAACAATTTTCTTCTTTGACGACGAAATAGCTATTTCTTGGGTTCTGCTATTGAATGAAAATTATGCAAGTTCGGTAATGAATTAAGCAAAGCTTACTTTGAGTCCAGCAACTGCCTTTGCTACTCCCCTGATTCATCGCTTTTCCATGATTTCAAAATTATGTAGATGTCCGTAAATAATGATGCAAGGTCCTAGGTTTATTTTTCAACAAGTTAGTAAATGACTGCATCTGACTTCATCACTATTTTCCTTCTATTAGTATCATCTTTTGTACTATACTTGTTCACAAACTCTGAAAGAGAATTCAGCACAAAAGGTCCAACAGTGGACAGATTTTCTGCCATAAGATCATTTCTAAAGTCTTTTTACTTGTATCATGCATGCAGCCGTTAGCTTGCCAACTCGCAATGCTGAAAATCTGCCATATCACGTAATGTATTCATCATTCGCACAAAAAACTGAGACGTTCTTTTGACCGGACCAAAGGACTCTGCGACCCGGGACTTAAAGCCCCAGATCATGCGACAATACGACCCCAGGCCAAAGCTTGATGTATTTGGTTAACAAGACTTTGTTATGATGTATTGATACTTCCATTATTTTCAATGTCAACAGAGGTGCTCATGAGTGACTGGGGATCCGGATGAGAATAAAGAAATGTTTGCATTCAAGATATAACTTTCTTACTTCTTTGTTATTGTTCTAAAAAAATTAGAGAGGCTAGAAAGACTGGAGAAACCCTAACGGTCGAAAAGCTTCATAGCCCTTTATTCTGAGTCTGTTACTTTCATTGGCCATCAACTGAAACATGGAAAATTTGCTTTCCCTGATTAGAATCAAGCAAAAAAGTGGATATTCAACATAGATATTCATCCATTCTAATTGTATTCAGAGGGTCCGGTTTTGTTTACAACAACTCGCTAGCTCAGTATGAATACACGGAATTCTATGTGACCAAGAAAACATTGACACGTACTAATGTCTTGCGTGTTCACTAAACCATCGGTGGTGAAAAAATTTTGTAAGCTATATATATATCAAACTTTGGATTGGGGTCGTATGGTCGAATGGTCGTATGATCGTATGGGGTCTGGCGTTGTAGGGTCCGGGGTCGTGCGGTCGTACGGTCCGATCGATCGAAAGGATAAATCCCATGCCACTGAATCCTTCGAGGCTAAAGGTTACCTACGGGAACCAACAAGATATTCCATATTTCAATAAAATTGTAGTTTATTCATATGATAAGCTGAATTCTAACATACCATAGTATTTTCTCACAGAGCACCCGTATTTCGAATTCCTTACATATCAATGCAGACATCTATTCATAAGTGTACAGTTATACATGAATGTTTATTTCGTAAAGAACTGCTTATAAGAAACTCCACTCTTAGATCATCAAAAATTAAGAATCTCCAGTGCAAGGAAATATAACTTAGCAGCTATTCATTTTTCATTCAAGAAAAGCCTTGGCATAGTTTTACTTATTTTAAATTATTTCCTGTATCATACTATACAGGAAATAAGTATTGCTACTGCCTTCGCAGTTTCCTGTATTACTGCGAAGGCACTAGAGCAATTTTGAATATTGGTAGGCTTCCGTAACAGTGGCAGAAATTGTAGGGACTGGGGACATTGCCCCCTAATTCCGAGGGGCATTTAAAACTTCTTGTACATCTTCCGCAAAAGTCCTTTTGTTTCCACGAATGTTCCACCAAAATCCGTAAAAATTCTTCTGTTCTGAAAAAATGTCGCACGCTTTTCCGAATGAGTGAAATGCCTCTTGTCAAATTCGAAAAGATTGGGAAGCTTTATCAAAAGGTCAGAAATCCTCAGGTAAGATCGAAACTGCAATGAAAAGGCGAGTCACCGTGGAGAAAAAGAAGAGCTCTTATTTGCTAAAATCAAATAAAAAGGATATACTCAAAAGCATATTGTTCAGCTTTTATTTACATATCTTTCAAATTTGAGAAGAAAGTGGTCGGGTAAGTTAGCAACGGTTCCAAGCGACGTTGGAGCGTGGAAGGGAGACGTTTTTTTCTCAAAATCTGATCATTCAAAGAATCACCCTAGGAGCCAACTTCTTTTAGATATTTGAAACGAATCTATGTATGACATGTCTTTATCAATAGGCTCCAGGTTTGACCTAAACTGTATGAACGGAAACAACCATCCGACCCCCCCCCCCCCCTTTCGAATTCCTGGGTAAATTGCTGGCTCAGAGACAGATATATCATCTATCTATAGTAGATATAGAGCAGAGCATCAATGGTCGGCAGCAATTAAAGAGCCATGGTCAACCAGGGTCCTTTGCAGGCATGTTGCAATGTCAGACTATTTGAAAATAAAACTTGGCCTACGTAAGCTGAAATGCGTATTCACTTTGCAACAGATGAACTGATGGAGAAGTCATCTAAAGTCAAATTTTCATCATCAGTTCAACTATTACCGTGGAGACCCATATCTTTTACTAGGCCAAATTTGATTTACCGACTTTCTGAAGATGCAGCCTATACACAAAAAAGTCTAGGTGACAATGGCTCCTTAGGAACTCAGAAAAACATGGAGGGGACTAACTTTCATTTGAATGAATTTCAAACAGTAGCCAGGGGTGAAGGGCGAAATTGTTTCATTAATCATTCTGAAGCTAAGAGACGAGGGAACTCTGAAGCATCTGCTACTGGATTCATGTGCTACTGGATTCATTCAAGATATAGGGTTTTCATCAGAGCTACACAATATAGTATGTAAAAACAATGGAATGCAAGTGTCCATTGCTTGAAATAACAATAGAACAAAAGGTGGTACAACAATGGGGCTTTGTTTTGAAAGGTTTGGCTTTATCTGGCCTTTTTCCGACCCCTGGTTTGGCTTCGGGGCGGTCCGGAGATCTACCAACCCTGATTTCATGCTGAATTTAAATTATGGTCACTGATGGAGTACGGTAACCATAAAATAAAAAGCACTCCGCAGGAGCTAGGAATGTTAAAGCGCGAGCGAAGCGAGCGCTTTTACTTCCTAGTCTCATGCAAACAGTGACTGAAATTTACCTCGCCTGTCAGCTCCGGGTCTGGCAGGTGAGGTGTTTTTCCCCATATAAACAGGGCCTTAGTCAGCAACTCTACATGCAACCAATCTTGTCACCTACAAAGACGGCATAGTAATTAATTGGAAATTGCACAGAACCTTCACTGAATGGCTAAGCTTGTTTGTATTTTAGGTTTGGGCTGGATATCTTGAAACATGGGGGTACTGGGGGCAATGTTTTGGACATTGGTCTTATAGCGAATATGAGTAAGTAGAGCCAAAGGGCGAAATTTGCACAAAGCCCCCTGGGGGAAATTGTTTGGAAATTGCACAGAACTTTTACGTGATGATTAAGCTTGTTTGTATAATAGGTTCGGGCTTGATATCTTGAAACATGGGGGTACTGGGGGCAATGTTTTGGACATTGGTCTTATAGAAAATATGAGTACAGAGAGCCAAAGGGCGAAATTTGCAGAAAGCCCCTTTGCGGGAATTTTTTGGAAATTGCACAGAACTTTAAGTGGATGATTAATCTTGTTTGTATTTTAGGTTCGGGCTTGATATCTTGAAACATGGGGGTACTGGGGGCAATGTTTTGGACATTGGTCTTATAGCGAATATGAGTAAGGAGAGCCAAAGGGCGAAATTTGCACAAAGCCCCCTTGGGGGAATTTTCTGGAAATTGCACAGAACTTTAAGTGGATGATTAATCTTGTTTGTATTTTAGGTTCGGGCTTTATATCTTGAAACATGGGGGTACTGGGGGCAATGTTTTGGACATTGGTCTTATAGCGAATATGAGTAAGGAGAGCCAAAGGGCGAAATTTGCACAAAGCCACCTTGGGGGAATTTTCCGGAAATTGCACAGAACTTTAACTGGATGATTAATCTTGTTTGTATTTTAGGTTCGGGCTTGATATCTTGAAACATGGGGGTACTGGGGGCAATGTTTTGAACATTGGTCTTATAGCGAATATTAGTAGGGAGAGCCAAAAGGCGAAATTTGCACAAAGCCCCCTTGGGGGAATTTTTTGGAAATTGCACAGAACTTTAACTGGATGGCTAAGCTTGTTTGTATTTCAGGTCTGGGCTTGATATCTTGAAACATGGGGGTACTGGGGGCAATGTTTCCTGCATTTTTTGAATCTGATTTTGAATCTGAATGTGATTCTGAATCTGAATGTGAATCTTGTTCTGGGGACATGAAAGTCACATGCCACTGCTGCATGCTGCATCGATCCCTCACATGCAACTACGCTCCCATGCAAGAATATCCTTTCATCCTTTTGCCAGTTCATACTTGACACTCCAAACAAGACGTAAAAGGTATGTTAATCAGTTTTCTGGTTCCAATCCATCAACTGGGAGGTAAGATATGAGTAAAGTTTGCTTTGTAAAGTTTGTGAGATCGCGTAGAGTGTGCATTTCATCCAGTGTGGAAAGTTCGTTTTTGTTACGCCAAAGGTTTACGCCACGCCAATTGTCTAAAGACAATAGACCTATTGTTCTTCTATTGTTCTTGACGTTTCTCCACGCCAAAGATATTTGGCGTAACATACATATTTTCCAGCGTGGCATTTCATGTAAATTTCACGCCGAAGGTTATGCTAAAAAAAGTCTTGTACGCCAGGAGAACAATAGTAGATCTATTGAATTTAATGAAATTACTGTAATTACTATTAAATGAAATTATTATTTGTCCATCCAATTCTCACACCGATATATACACAAATAAAAGAGTAATGAAATGCAACGTGTAATACAACGTGAAATTTTCATGTAATGCAACAAATTTTGAAATGTTACGGTCTGTGTAATGCGATGTAAGATTGAACATACGGAGTAAGGCAACAGTAATGCTACATACTGTGTAAAGCTACATGTAATACTACACATGTAATGATCCATGTAATGCTCCATGTAATGCAACATTATATGAAATGTTACAGACCATGTAATGCAAGGTAACATTGAACATACAAAGTAATGCAACAGTAATGCAACACTGTATAATACAACAAGTAATACAACACTACGTAATGCTCCATGAAATGCTCCAAATCATGTAATGCTTCAAGTCACGTAATGATCCATGAAATTCTCCGAAATGTGAAATGTGACAATTAACAATGAGGCCAGGTTCATCAAGGGCTTCCAGGGTACTTATTTGGGGGAAATATGGGGAAAGATATAAAGATTAAGTCAATGTTCCATACTTTGCATCTCATCAGCAGATAAATAACAAATGGAATAACAGTGTTCGAACCATACAAAATTTCTTTGATCATGAGTCAAACATACTAAACAAATACTTTCATCATTATGTGTTATAAGATGTTTCATCAGAGCAAAATACGTATGTTAAAATTCCTCTTGCGTATGGTCCTGTTGGGATATGTGTCATTTGCTGCCACTAATTTGATAATGTTGAAGTATTTATAGTTCCATCAAACTTGCTAAAATAGTACAAAATTGGACAATGGGACAATGACTTTTGATAAGTAAAGTGTATTAGGAATGGACAGTTTTCCATTATCCAAAGAGACCTAAATTTAGTGCCTGGCAACGCAATGAACTTGTTTTAGAACTCTATCAGTTTGTTGCTTTGCAACTTTGTGAATTTGTAGTTTGTAAGTAGAAAGCTAGAGATTTTTCTGTCAATCTCAGATAAGATGATACCAACCAATGCTCTTGTTGATTGGAAATAGTTCTTCTACTCAAAATTTAAACATTGGTCGGAAAACACAGCTTTATTATGAACTTTAATATTATTACCACAAAGAGCATTTTGAGGATCATTTCAGAAGATGAACAAAAACAGACATTAGTGTAGAGTCGACATTCCAATATTAATGAGACAAATCCATGCTTTACAGGGACGTTTAGACAAGCGGTCTCGAATTAACATCATTTGTATCTAAACATGGATTTGTCTCATTAATGTGGGAATGTTGACTACACTGATTTATGTCTGCTTGTTTTCCTCTTCTGAAATGATCCTCAAAATGATTGTTGTGTTTTGCGAAAAATTCAAAAAGTGCTCTCAGAACTCAGCAAAATGATTGTCCATTTGTCCATTTTTGCTACAAATCGAAAGTTGACCCCATTCATGCTCGCAAGTTAAACCAGCTTTAAACTGAACCAGGTTATGGATAGCCTGTTAACCAGACCCTATTTCAAAGGAAATAGTGGTCTGTTAAATATTGAATCAAATCGTGTTCAGAGCCTCATTTTCACCAGGGCTGTTTTCCAAGTTTTGCGGAAAATGTATGCACATAATTATCTCACATTTCAAAATATTATCTTGAAAACAAACAGCCAAATGATTTAGGGCAGCAAGGGAGACAGAGTAATCAATTCCATAATTGGAGCCACGGGTCAAAGATTAACTTTCTTTGCAAGGCAGAACAAAGCGTAATCAAATTGTATTCAGACTGTAGTATTCTTTTACAGAAAAGTTTCGAAGAGCTTCGTGGATAAATGGTTTCTTTACAAATATCAGCAAATTATTCTGAGCAATTCTCAAACGAGGCTTGAACAAGCTTTATGGCGGTATTGAACAGACCACTATTTCCTTTGAAATTGGGTCTGGTTAACAGGCTAGGTTATGGAATATTCTTTCCTAATTCGACATTAATTGGCCAATCAATCAAAATGAATGTAACAGGTTGAAATTTAACTTGGCTCACATAAAGCTGATTAATATAACTTTGTTAGCGTGAAAGGACCACCTGCCAATGTTAGTTTCTTATAAGATCTTATAAGTTTATGATCAAGTATTTCTAGGTCTGTTTTTAATCTATTTGGAAACTGCAATAGTCCACTCCCTGCAATAGTTCAACTTGCTCTTTGCATTTGATGAGTTTTCTTCCAATGACCAACAGCCGGCTGAACCAACAATAAGACCAACAGCAGCTTATGTTCTGTTGAACATTGTGTCTTGTATCTTTTGTCCATGATTCTAAAACCAAATATCAAAAGTTGTTAGAGTCAAGTTAGCTGTGTTATGTTTTGATGCCATTTGATACGACAAAATTTACGTTGTTTCCAAGTGAAAGAAGTTCTCTGGCGGAAAGTTTATGTAAAAAACCGTTAAACAGCATCGAGTCGAGGGGTGCATCACTTCTCCGAAAAGGCGTAGAAGACGGATCTTGCTTGAAAGCAAAATTTTTGCCGAAGGTGTACCAGATTTTACAACGCCCCACGAACGGTTTTGTTGTGAAATACGAATGATATCGGCACACAAAAGATCCTGGAAAACGTTCAAAATTGCAGATCCAAAGGCCCATCTGAGGGGCATAGACTTTTGGGAAAATCCTTTTGTTTTCAAGAAAAACTGCATCAAAAGTCTGTAAAATATGAACTATATAACTTGTTCTGAAGAAATGATTTAAGTTGCAACTTGTCTTTTCTGTAATGCCATGCGAGAAACACATAATTTCATCCTCTGGCTTAAAAGTCCTTTGAAGTACAGCTTTTGGAATGATAAATTCTTGGTTCATTTACCTTCGATATCAGCATTGTCCTGCCATCCCAAACTTTGAAACTCAGCTGCTCCGTGTCTGTCTCTATTTTCTCTAAAATTCTCCAGATCAATGACGGTTGGAAGTTTTCCATTACGAAATTTTGGCGTTTTTCAAATTTAGCGCTTTTTGTCAATCACCATAAAACCCATAATTCCCCTGAATCCGTTGGCTCCAAGGGCATGCTCATCCTGTTATTGAGACAATAGCGAAACCATACATAATAGCGGTCAGTTGAAGTCCCTTGGTAGTCGCTAATGTTGTCTTTAATAAGGGCGCTCAAAATGGGATCAGAGCGGTTTTCGTTAGACGTTTTGTTTATTTTAATTTTGCATGACACGGAAAACAAATGGATTGCGATGGTGGTCTCTCATGGCGCTGAAGAACAACTGATGGAGCATGGCTAGATTATGTATTTACAAAATCGCAACACGTTTTATATTTGAAAATGAAATTAAAACTCGCTAGAAGCCATGACCAGTTAAAGGTGTTTGTTCCACTGTGCATCAAATCAAATCATATTTAATTTTTTCGAATATTGGCATAAAGTCGAAGAACGTAGGTTTTCGTGTATTGGCAGGAAACCGTCCGTAACTTTATAATAATTGGGAGGATGAAGAGTGCGACGATAGAGATTATTTTCATTTCTTAAACAAGTTGTTGGACAAGTCCATGTTCATGGCCGGCAATCGAAGAACACTTTTCAACAAATCAAAAAACAAATCGAAAAACACTGTTCATGATGAAGTCGACCTGTGATAAAAGAAATCTAAACACATATTGATTTCGATAAGAAACGCTGTATAAGATTCTCGCTTTTACTCCAGGAAATCCAAATACATTTTCCCTTTTCATCCATCATGAAATTTTGACAAAGAAGGCACTGGAGTGGACCCCTCACCGCCCCTCACTATATGGATACAAGGAAGAAACCCTTTGAAAGTTTTCAGGAAGGTTTAAGAATGTTATATGTGACAAACGTTTTATTGTATAAATCAGCCTTCACACTTTTCATAGAAGCTCTTGTTTTTGTCTCCAACAATCCCTGAAATCCCCTAGAAATCTGTAGCTCTCCAAGAGATCTTTGGAAATCCTGGAAATTGAGACATGTTATGCTACGATTACTTGACATGGTCGTGTATTAAACTTTTTGTTGCATTGCAAATACGGAGCATTTCATGATTGAGATATGCAATGCTACCGTCATTACTAAAAGACGGAACACCCCGGAACAACCCAAGAACAACCTGAACAACCCAAGAACAAGCCAGGAACAGGCGGAACAACCCAAGAACAAGCCAAGAACAACGTAAGAACAGGCGGGACAACCCAAGAACGGCTGCTTGGGTAGAATAACTAATAAAATAAATAACCTTCAGAGGCAGGGCTTCCTTTATTCTTCCTTTATCTGGCCTTGTCCACGCCCACGAGGACCAACCTCCAAACTATTCTGTCAGCGAGTGTATCACTCGTCCAAACAAAGCACAAAAAAAAGTTGAAAATAATGCGATTTACACGGATTTTTCACGGATATTTCTTGAAAACAAAAAAATTACGAACGGTTTACGGGATTTTTAGATAGTAATACGCCCAAGGGTTGGCGAGGCCAAAGCGTGTTGTTGTTGTTGTT